>CM077595.1:51437500-52687500 GCA_039654915.1 Aquilaria yunnanensis
TGCAAAGGTGAAAATTTTGTGGTTCCAAAGGAAGATACTTGGAGACTAAGTCCAACCACTGTAATGTATTTCTTCCTAACACCTAGATTTGATGTATTTTTGCATGAAAATCTCAAACAATGTGTGTTTGCTTGCAATGTTATTTTGACAAATGGTTTTCATGAAACTAGATTAAGAGAAGGAAGTAAGCATGAAACTTTGACAAAATATGGTTTTAAAGCCTCTAATTCTCTGGTTTTGTCAAATCATCTTTGGAATTGCTTAAGTTTCTCTAAAGAAAAATCTGTTTTGGAGTCTTTTGTTTTTGAATTTGCTTGTTTTGCATCCGTCTCACATTGGTTTGTTTTGTCTCAAGTTAAAGCTACTTCTTTGGAATTTTTCATGCATAAATTGGTTGTTACCCATGCATTACATATTTCTTTGTTTCCCATTTATATTCAGCCCATTTTTCTGTGTCAATCTTTAATTTCCAGCAAGCATTTTTTTGCCATGACACATGCATTACACAAACTTTTCAGCATTGATCTTTTTGCTTTATGTCCAAACCTAAAAGTTTTTACTTTGAGTGAAAATTCTGGTTTTAAATTCAGCCTTTTAAGGAGGTATGTTGAGTCCTTTGTTTTGTGTCACATTTCATTCACAAATTTCATGCATTGTTGTGCATATACATGCAAAAATAAGTTTGCTACTGAATTGGTTTCACTAAATCCTATCTACTCCAATCTTGTTTCATTTAAAATGTTTAAGATTTTTGTGAAATTCATGCATCCTAGTTTGGTTATTAGTTTAGGCGATATTGTGTTCAATTCTTGTTTGCTTGAATGGCCTATGCAAAGTATTGTCTTGACATGCATAACTTGTGCTTTTCATAACCATAACACTTGTGTGAGTTTAGGTCCATTTGTTTTGAGTGCATACAGGATCCCTAACGTAAATTATTCCTACACATTTACTTGTTGTGAGAATAATGTTTTTGAGATGGCAAAGGCAATGAAAGTGATGCCTAGAGTGAAGATGAAAATTGTGCAAACATTCAGATTTTTTGTGCTAATTGCTTCTAACTTTGTTTTTGACCCTGGAGGTATCACTGCATTTGGATATTGGTTCAGGTTTTGCTCAAGATTAAAGCTCCATACACAAGCATTCCATGCTATTGGTGCTTATGTGAAAGGTAAGTGCTTATGTGCTGATCATTTCATTGTTACTGATTCAATTCCCTTTTCTAATGCAGGTTTTGATTCGAGGACGAATCCTTCTAAGGAGGGGGGAGCTGATACGATCAAAGAATGCACAACCAAGGAAGGCAAGGACCCACTGAAGGTTTCTAGTGGACCATTGACAAGGAAAAGGGCTAAGGAGCTCACTAGTGCACTTCAAGCTCGGATGTTGACAGATTGGTGATGTTCTGGTAGAAAAATCATATCTTGATCTAAACAGATCAGAATTGAGTAATTCTTGGTTCATTGGAAAGATAACATCTGGAGCTACAAGTCATATGAAGACCATCAAACCCAGTTTGCACGATAAGGAGGTCCAATTTAGCTTCAAAGTCACGATTTACGAGTTATCGTTGGTTTAGAAGCAGTTGCAGTATTTTGGGAATATCTTTCTATTCAGAAGTCCATTTTATGTGATTCAGGTGTGGTTTCGAAGCTAAGAAAGAGATCTACAACTTTCGTGTTTTACATTTTCAGAAGTCATGGCTACATGAAGTTCGAATTTCAGCTTGAAGTTGAAGACACAAGCAGGAACCACCTGAGAAGACTATTTTGTGGTTTTTATGGCCAATCTTATTTTGTAACGTATTTTATTTTATGTTCCTGTTTATTTACATTATTTAGGATTTTATTTAGGCCATGGAAGTGATTTAGGTCACTTAGGATAAATGGAATTCGCTGCACACCTTAAACATGTGTTAAAAGGGTGTAGGAATCCTAGTTTGACTAGGTTTTCTTGAGTCCTTTGTAACTAGGTTTCCTAGGTGACTTGGGCTGCGAATTTTGCCCAGATTTTTACCCTAGTTTAGGCCTATACAAAAGCACATATTCTGGATGTAAACATACAGATTATTGCCGAAATAATATTGCTCTTTGGAGAGGTTTTCTCTTTGGTTCTTGGCGGACTGCCTTGGTGCACAAGTATGCTTGTGTTCTTGGAGTTCTATACTTCTCGTTTCTAGTCACAGGTTGATTAGGGGTGGGGGTCTTCAAACCCAGTCTCTTTGATGTCTTGTGGAGCTTGAAAAACATCTTGGGCGAGTTTCATGGTCTTTATACCATCGGGGTTCGCATCAGTTGGTATCAGAGCATACTTGTGCACCAAGGCAGTCCGCCAAGAACCAAAGAGAAAACCTCTCCAAAGAGCAATATTATTTCGGCAATAATCTGTGTGTTTACATCTAGAATATGTGCCTTTATATAGGCCTAAACTAGGGTTAAAAGCTGGCCAAAATTCGCAGCCCAAGTCACCTAGGAAACCTAGTTACAAAGGACTCAAGAAAACCTAGTCAAACTAGGACTCTAACACACTTTTAACACATGTTTAAGGTGTGCAGCGAATTCCTTTTATCCTAAATGACCTGAATCAATTCCATGGCCTAAATAACATCCTAAATAATGTAAATAAATACGAAAATAAAATAAAATACGTTACAAAACAAGATTGGCCATAAAAACTCCAAAATAGCCTTCTTGGGTGATTCTGGCTTGTGTCTCCAACTTCAAGCTGAAATTCGAACTTGATGCAGCGATGATTTCTCAAAATTCAAAGCATAAAAGTTGTAGATCCCTTTCTTAGCTTCGAAACCACACTTGAATCACACAAAATGGACTTCTAAATCGAAAGATATTCCCAAAATACTGCAACTGCTTCTGAACCAGCGATAACTCGTAAATCGCGACTTTGAAGCTAAATTGGACCTCGTTAACGTGCAAACTGGGTTTCATGGTCTTCATATGACTTGTAGCTTCAGATGTTATCTTTCCAATGAATCAAGAATTACTCAATTCCGATCTTTTTAGCTGAAGATATGATTTTTCCACCAGAACATCGCCAATCTGTCAACATCCAAGCTTGAAGTGCACTAGTGAGCTCCTTAGCCTTTTTCCTTGTCAATGGTCCACTAGAAACCTTCAATGGGTCCTTGCCTTCCTTGGTTGTGCCTTCTTTGATCGTATCAGCTCCCCCCTCCTTAGAAGGATTCGTCCTCGAATCAAAACCTACACTAGAAAAGGGAATTGAATCAATAACAATGAAATAATCAGCACATAAGCACTTACCTTTCACATAAGCACCAATAACATGGAATGCTTGTGTATGGAGCTTTGATCTTGTGAAAAACTTGAACCAATATCCAAATGCAATGATACCTCCAGGGTCAAAAACAAAGTTAGAAGCAATTAGCACAAAAAATCTGAAAGTTAGCACAATTTTCATTTTAACTCGAGGCATCACTTTCATTGCCTTTACCATCTCAAAAACATTATTCTCACAACTAGAAAAAATGTAGGAATAATTTAGCTTAGGGATACTGTATGCACTCAAAACAAATGTACCTAAACTCACACAAGTGTTATGGTTATGAGAAACACAAGTTATGCATGTCAAAACAATAGTTTGCATAGGCCATTCAACCAAACAAGAATTGAACACAATGTCGCCTAAACTAATAACCAAACTAGGATGTATGAATTTCACAAAAATCCTAACCATTTTGAATGAAACAAGATCAAACTTATTTTTGTATGTATATGCACGACAATGCATAAAAATTGTGAATATGTATGAAATGTGACACAAAACAAAGGACTCAACATACCTCCTTAAAAGGCTGAATTTAAAACCAGAATTTTCACTCAAAATAAAAACTCTTAGGTTTGGACATAAAGCAAAAAGATCAAGACTCAAAAGTTTGTGTAATGCATGTGTCATGACAAAAAGATACTTGCTGGAAATTAAAGATTGACACACAAAAATGGGCTGAACATGAATGAAAATCAAAGAAGTATGAAATGCATGGGTAACAACCAATTTATGCATGCAAAATTCCAAAGAAGTAGATTTAACTTGAGACAAAACAAAACAATGAGACATGGATGCAAAGTAAACAAATTCAAAAACAAAAGACAACAAAACAGATTTTCCTCTAGAGAAACTCAAGCAATTCCAAAGATGATTTGACAAAACCAAAGAATTAGAAGCTTTTAAACCATATTTTATCAAATTTCCATGCTTACTTCCTTCTCTTAATCTAGTTTCATGAAAACCATTTGTCAAAATAACATTGCAAGCAAACACACATTGTTTGAGATTTTCATGGAAAACTACATCAAATCTAGGTGTTCGGAAGAAATACATTACAGTGGTTGGACTTAGTCTCCAAGTATCTTCCTTTGGTGTAGGAACCACAAAATTTTCACCTTTGCACTCAATGACTTCGGTTGGAGTTGCATTAATTTCATCCCTTTGAAACATAGGATAAGAAACAATGTCAGGCAAATTTTTGCATATGAAATCACTTGGACTTACCTCAAATTGTTCCTTCTCAACCTCCTTTGTTGTTTTAATGCATGGGACATGGCTTAGAATATTAGGAACACCAACTTCTTGGATGGGCAGCAACTCACTTGATTCTTGAAGTTCATATCCACTTAAGTCCTGAAAAAAAGACAACACAACACTAGAAGAAGACTCCATTACGTTAGATGAAAGCTTGGCTTCTCTGTTGGTCTTTCTCTCTTCACTCGGCTTGGGTTCATTCCACTCTTGTCTTCTCTCAACTTCGCACTCAATTTCTTCTCTCGGGAACTCTCCACTCTTCTCACTTAATCTCTCGGTTGTTCTCTCAACCTTCCCCTCATCACTCTTGCCCTCAACTTTCCCCTCATTTACTTTTCTCTCAACCTTACTTTGAAATTTTCTTTGATCCTCAAAGACTTGTTGTGGTGAAAGTGGTACCAACTGAAAGTGGTGAAAGTGCTTATGTGAAAGGTAAGTGCTTATGTGCTGATCATTTCATTGTTATTGATTCAATTCCCTTTTCTAGTGCAGGTTTTGATTCGAGGACGAATCCTTCTAAGGAGGGGGGAGCTGATACGAACAAAGAAGGCACAACCAAGGAAGGCAAGGACCCACTGAAAGTTTCTAGTGGACCATTGACAAGGAAAAAGGCTAAGGAGCTCACTAGTGCACTTCAAGCTCGGATGTTGACAGATTGGTGATGTTCTGGTAGAAAAATCATATCTTGAGCTAAACAGATCAGAATTGAGTAATTCTTGATTCATTGAAAAGATAACATCTGGAGCTACAAATCATATGAAGACCATGAAACCCAGTTTGCACGATAAGGTGGTCCAATTTAGCTTCAAAGTCCCGATTTACGAGTTATCGCTGGTTCAGAAGCAGTTGCAGTATTTTGGGAATATCTTTCGATTCAGAAGTCCATTTTGTGTGATTCAAGTGTGGTTTCGAAGCTAAGAAAGAGATCTAAAACTTTTATGCTTTGAATTTTGAGAAATCATTGCTGCATCAAGTTCGAATTTCAGCTTGAAGTTGGAGACACAAGCCAGAATCACCCAAGAAGGCTATTTTCGAGTTTTTATGGCCAATCTTGTATTTATAGTTTATTTTCGTTCAAATCCTATTTAGATACATTATTTAGGAAGTTATTTAGGCTATGGAATAGTTTTAAATCGTTTTGGACAAGTGGCATACGCTGCATTCATTAAACTTGTTCAAACTAGGAATTAGAGTCCTAATTTGACTAGGATTTCCTATGTCTTTATATCTAGGATTCCTAAGGGATTTAGGCTGCGAATTTTGCCCAGCTTTTAACCCTAGTTTAGGCCTATATAAAGGCACATATTCTGGATGTAAACATACAGAAAAATTTCAAAATAATATTGCTCTTTGGAGTGGTTTTTTCTTTGGTTCTTTGTGGACTGCCTTGGTGCACAAGTATGCTTGTGTTCTTGGAGTTCTATACTTCTCGTTTCTAGTCACAGGTTGATTAGGGGTGGGGGTCTTCAAACCCAGTCTCTTTGATGTCTTGTGGAGCTTGAAAAACATCTTGGGCGAGTTTTATGGTCGTTATACCATCGGGGTTCGCATCACTTCATTGCTCCATACACATATCCTTCATTAGCCTTATCACAATCATACACATATGTATGATCCTAAATCATGCTCACTACATGCAAGATATACATATTCATGACCTAGGCTCTGATACCAATTGAAGATTTCAGGATCTTATGATCTTATGATAACATACTTTTATGTTATCTACTCATGTATATGCCACATGCATATTTGTTCAATTGAATTCAACATGGATATAGGCATGCATAACATATTATATAACATATCAAGATCACATACAAGTTGTGTTAAATAAATCCTAGCTTGCTACTAAGAATATACGAAAATGAAACCTAACATGCTACTAAACCAAGAAAAGATGTGCACCTTTCTTCTTGGTTATCTTTAGCGGAAAAACTTGAGGGAGAACTTGATCTTAGAGGAGCGCCTTGAAGCTTGAAATAGAGATGAACAATCTCTATGTAAATCCACCCACAATGCTCTCAAAAAGTGTTTAATATTTCGGCCTCTAAAGAAAATAGGAGGAGAATAATTTTCTCTCAAGAAAAATGGAGCAAATGGAGTGTAAATTCGTGCTTCAAATGGCCAGCCACTAATGGCTATTTATAGATGACCAAAAGGCACACCTTTACAGCAAGAAAGGTGTCTTTTATGGCAAGGAACACTTCCTTTGGCTAAGGGTCATGTATGGTGGCGAAAATACATGTCTTTTAGCCAAGGAACACTTCCTTTGGCCTATAACCACCCCATAACTACCTTATGGGCGAAAATACATGTCTCTTGATGTCCAAAGACATCATTCTTGGTGCAATAACCACCCCAACCACCTCATGGGAGAATATACATGTCTATTCACTCAAGGAACACTTCCTTTGGATGAAAGGACATGTTCTTTTAGCCAATAGTCATATCTTTTGATGAAAAGACATACCTTTACACAAAAGATGTGTCTCTTGGTGGTTTTGAGCTAAAAGCAAGGTGAGTTGGCACAAAGCTATCTCACTATACTACTTATACACCATTGAGCTCCTTTGAGCTCCAACCAAGCACCATGAACTGAGGTCCAGCGCCTAGAGCTGACCTAGAGCTGGAGTTAGCTGCTCTCAGCTGAAGTGAACTGAAGTCCAGCTACACTCAGCTACCAAAAGCTGAAGTGAGCTGACTTGAGCTGACTTGACCTAACTTAAGCTAACTTGAGCTGAAGTCCTGCTACTTTGAGCTACTTATAGCTGAAGTAAGTTGACTTGAGCTGAAGTCTAGCTACATTCAGCTACCAGAAGCTGAAGTGAGCTGATTTGACCTGACTTGAGCTAACTTGAGCTGAAGTCCAGCTACTTTGAGCTACTTATAGCTGAAGTGAGCTGACTTGAGCTACAGGGAGCTACTTCTAGCTGCCTTAGATAGCTATTCAAGCTAGAGTTAGATCAATGAGCTCAAAACCTATCTTAAAAGGATCTTGGTGCGCCAAGAATTCCAACATCCACTTCATTACAAACAAGCTGCGATTGTTTCCATTTCATTCCAAAGAAGTTTTGAATGTTTCCATTTCATTGGAAACAACTTGTGAATGTTTCCATTTCATTCCAAACAAGTTTTGAATGTTTCCATTTCATTCCAAACAAGTTGTGAATGTCCCCATTTCATTCCAAACAAGTTGTGAATGTTTCCATTTCATTCCAAACAAGTTGTGAATGTCCCCATTTCATTCCAAACAAGGTTTGAATGTTTCCATTCATTCCAAACTAGTTGTGAATGTCCCCATTTCATTCCAAACAAGTTGTCAATGTTTCCATTTCTTTCCAAACAAGTTGTGAACGTTTCCATTTCAATCAAGACTAATTGTGAATGTTTCCACTTCCTTCCAAACAAGTTGTGAATGTTTCCATTTCATTCCAAACAAGTTGTGCATGTTTCAAAATCATTCCGAAGAAGTTGTGACTGTTTCCAACTCATTCCAAACAAGTTGTCACTGTTTCCATTTCATTTCAAACAAGTTGTGAATGTTTCCATTTCTTTCCAAAGAGGTTGTGAATGTTTCTATTTCATTCCAGACAATGTGTGAGTGTGTCGACTTCATTCCAAACAAGTTTTGAATGTTTCGATTCTTTCCAAACTAGTTCTGAATGTCCCAATTTCATTCCACAGAAGTTGTGAATGTTTCCATTTCATTCCAAACAAGCTATGAGTGTTTCCACTTCATTACAAACAAGCTGTGATTGTTTCCAATTCATTCCAAACAAGTTGTGAATGTTTCCATTTCATTTGAAACAAGTTGTGAATGTTTCCATTTCATTCCAAACAAGTTTTGAATATTTCCATTCATTCCAAACTAGTTGTGAATGTCCCCATTTCATTCCAAACAAGTTATGAATGTTTCCATTTCATTCCAAACAAGTTGTGAATGTTTCCTTTTCATTCCAAACAAGTTGTGAATGTTTCCATTTCAATCAAGACTAGTTGTGAATGTATCCATTTCATTCCAAACAAGTTGTGAATGTTTCCATTTCATTCAAAACAAGTTGTGCATGTTTCAAATTCATTCCGAAGAACTTTTGACTGTTTCCAACTCATTGCAAACAAGTTGTCACTGTTTCCATTTCATTTCAAAGAAGTTGTGAATGTTTCCATTTCCTTCCAAAGAGGTTGTGAATGTTTCTATTTCAATCCAGACAATGTGTGAGTCTATCCACTTCATTCCAAACAAATTTTGAATGTTTCCATTCATTCCAAACTAGTTGTGAGTGTCCCAATTTTGATTCCAAAGAAGTTGTGAATGTTTCCATTTCATTCCAAACAAGTTGTGAGTGTTTCCTCTTCATTACAAACAAGCTGTGATTGTTTCCATTTCATTCCAAAGAAGTTGTGAATGTTTCCATTTCATTTGAAACAAGTTGTGAATGTTTCCACTTCATTCCAAACAAGTTTTGAATGTTTCCATTCATTCCAAACTAGTTGTGAATGTCCCCATTTCATTCCAAACAAGTTGTGAATGTTTCCATTTCATTCCAAACAAGTTGTGAATGTTTCCAGTTCATTCCAAACTAGTTGTGAATGTCCCCATTTCATTCCAAACAAGTTGTGAATGTTTCCATTTCATTCCAAACAAGTTGTGAATGTTTCCATTTCATTCCAAACAAGTTGTGAAATGTTTCCATTTCATTCCAAACTAGTTGCGAAAGTCCCCATTTCATTCGAAACAAGTTGTGAATGTTTCTATTTCTTTGCAAACAAGTTGTGCATGTTTCAATTTCATTCCGAAGATGTTGTGATTGTTTCCAACTCATTCCAAACAAGTTGTCACTGTTTTCATTTCATTTGAAACAAGTGTGAATGTTTCCATTTCTTTCCAAAGAGGTTGTGAATGTTTCTATTTCATTCCAGACAATGTGTGAGTGTGTCCACTTCAGTCCAAACAAGTTCTGAATGTTTCCATTCACTCCAAACTAGTTCTGAATGTCCCAATTTCATTCCAAAGAAGTTGTGAATGTTTCCATTTCATTCCAAATAAGTTGTGAGTGTTTCCACTTCGTTACAAACAAGCTGTGATTGTTTCCATTTCATTCCAAAGAAGTTGTGAATGTTTCCATTTCATTTTGAAACAAGTTGTGAATGTTTCCACTTCATTCCAAATTAGTTGTGAATGTCCCCATTTCATTCCAAACAAGTTGTGAATGTTTCCATTTCATTCCAAACAAGTTGTGAATGTTCCCATTTCATTCCAAACTAGTTGTGAATGTCCCCATTTCATTCCAAACAAGTTGTGAATGTTTCCATTTCATTGCAAGCAAGTTTTGAATGTTTCTATTCATTCCAAACTAGTTGTGAATGTCCCCATTTCATTCCAAACAAGTTGTGAATGTTTTGATTTCATTCTAAACTGTTGGAAGTCTTGGCGCCCCAAGATCCTTTTTGTTGGGTTTCGGGAGCCAAACAGCGCAGCGGAATTTAACCGAAACCCTCCAGGATCCAAGTGAAACGGGGTAAACCGGGTGTTCGAAAATTTCATACCTAATTTTCGGTTGAGATCTCTCACTCAACTGTAGAGTCGAATCACAAAACCTGAACAGTTGACGTGTTCAGGCTCTCTATGGTATCCACCCGAGCCTCTCGGGATCACCACGCTTCCACCACGTCCCGGCAGATGCGTTTCTCTTGCGCTCGCAGTGCTAGCTTGCGTCCTCCAAGGAATTGCAAGAGAAGAGTGCGGCTGTCCTTTTGGGAGGCTAGGGCAAGGAGACCTATGAATTTCTCACTTAAAAGTTGTATTTATAGTGAGACTCAACTTCCAGGCCTAATGGGTTTCAAAGCCCTAATCCAATTAGGATTTAATTTCGGGCTTAATAATGGCTCAACTCCTTGGCCCATTATTAATACGAAATTAAAGTGAAACCATAACCCAAATAATTAGCCCATGCACTCTAATGATCCAAATAGCTCTACGTGTGCGACCCAATAGGCTCTTGCCATGTTGGCAATGATCATAAATCACATTTATAATCATAAGCAATGAGCGGTGTCTAGCAACACATCATTGCTACCCAAGTGACAAGATTGTCGGTGAATCGACTAAACCTTTATGATCATCACCGATATATGCCATTGTCCCTTTGTCCAAGATATCAAGACTAAGCACGAGACATGGAATGTGTCACTCTCGTATAGCCCAATCTTTGGTTTCTTGATTACCGAGTAGACTAACTTAAACTGATGACATTGATATCATATATCAACTCATCGGAGCATGGCCATGCATTTTCTAAGTCTCACTCTATCAAGGGGCCCAAAGATATCACTCCCGTTACATAGGAGGGACAAATCCCATCTTGATCATACAAATCCCTCCGCATGATATGTGACATACCCAATGACCTCCTTCAAGTTCACTCAGTTACGAGCAACAAAGGAAAGTATCAAAGTATGTGACTCACATGTAGGGAACCTTGATGATCATAGGTCGAAGGACTACATATACCATGATCACTATGAGAATCACTTATGACACTCATATAACGATCCATGAAGTGTTCTCATGGTGGGTCGGTCCAGTACACAAGTTCTCCAACTTGTACCCATATGTAGACTACATATCTCATATTAGTCTCCACATATGCTAGTCATTATGTATTATTGCAACCCGCTCCACAATAGTACTAGACTAGGGACATTTAAGAATATCATTATTCTAGGGTTACAATTATGTTTATTACGTTACGCAGAAACAAAACAACAAACAAAATTGCTGGATTAATGCCTCAATAAAATATCATGACTCAATGTGCAAAAATACAATCATCTCATGATTGGCTTTTTGGGCACAATACTAACAATCTCCCACTTGCACTAAAAGCCAATCATCCATGTATCTAATACCGATGGACCTAGAATGGCTATCATGCTTTTGCTGCGTAAGGGGCTTTGTCAGTGGATCAGCAATGTTGCTGTCTGTCGAAGTCCTGCATATCCTTACATCACCCCTCTCGATGATCTCCCTGATGAGATGATAGCGTCGGAGTATGTGTTTGGATCGCTGGTGAGATCGAGGTTCCTTAGCCTGTGCGATTGCTCCATTGTTGTCACAATAGAGCTCTATCGGGTCAACAATGCTTGGAACCACTCCAAGTTCAGTGATGAACTTCTTGATCCAAACTGCCTCATTCGCAGCATCAGAGGCGGCAATGTACTCAGATTCTGTTGTAGAGTCAGCTACTGTCTCTTGCTTTGAACTCTTCCAGCTTACAGCACCACCACCAATACAAAACACATAACCAGATTGCGATCTAAAATCATCCTTATCGGATTGGAAGCTTGCATCGGTGTAACCCCTTACAACGAGCTCATCTTCACCTCCAAAGACCAAGAATGCATCCTTAGTCCTTCGTAAGTACTTAAGGATGTTCTTAACAGCTGTCCAGTGACTTTCACCGGGGTTCGATTGGTACCTACTCGTCATGCTCAAAGCATATGAGACATCGGGACGAGTACATATCATGGCATACATGATAGATCCAATTGCTGAGGCATATGGAATCTTACTCATGCGCTCTCTCTCCTCGGTTGTACTCGGACACTGAGATCTAGAAAGAGTGATACCATTTGACATGGGCAAGAATCCTTTCTTGGAATCTTGCATGCTAAACCTCTTTAGCACCTTGTCAATATATGTACTTTGACTTAGGCCAAGAAGCTTTCTAGATCTATCTCTATAGATCCTGATGCCTAACACATAGGCTGCTTCACCCAAGTCCTTCATAGAGAAACATTTCCCTAGCCAAGTCTTCACAGACTGTAGCTCAGGAATGTCATTCCCGATGAGTAGTATGTCATCTACATACAACACCAAGAAGACAATAGCGCTCCCACTAACCTTCTTGTAGACACAAGGTTCATCTTCATTTTTGATAAAACCAAACTCTTTGATTGCATCATCAAAACGAAGATTCCAACTTCGAGAAGCTTGCTTCAGTCCATAAATGGACCTTTGCAATTTGCACACTTTGTTGGCATTCCCAGGAGTGACAAAACCCTCAGGTTGTGTCATGTACACATCCTCAAGTAGCTTTCCGTTTAGGAATGCAGTTTTGACATCCATTTGCCATATCTCATAATCATAGTGTGCAGCAATAGCAAACAAAATTCGGATGGATTTAAGCATAGCAACTGGTGAAAAAGTTTCATCATAGTCAATACCATGAATTTGCTTGAAACCTTTTGCGACCAATCGTCCCTTAAAGGTAATCACATTACCATCCATGTCAGTTTTCTTCTTGAAAACCCATTTGCACCCTATGGGTTTTACCCCTTCAGGTGGGTCAACCAAAGTCCATACTTGGTTTTCATACATGGATTCCATCTCGGATTTCATGGCCATTAGCCACTTCTCAGAGTCAGGCCCCGACATAGCTTGTTGGTAGGTTGTGGGCTCATCTTGATCCATGAGCATCACATCACCGGTGTGAGTCACGAGAAATCCATATCTCTCGGGCTCACGCCGAATCCTACCAGTCCTACGTGGGCTTTGTGCTACAGGAACAGACTCTTGAACCACAACATCTTGTGGTGTCTGTTCAGGTTCCATTTCAGGTTCGATGTCTTCTTGTTGTTCTTGAATTTCTTCAAGTTCTACTTTCCTCCCACTAGTTCCTTTAGAGATAAACTCTTTCTCCAAAAAGACACCAGTTCGAGCAACAAACACTTTTTGCTCAGAGGGATTGTAGAAATAGTAACCCTTTGTTTCTTTGGGATACCCAACAAAAAGACATTTTTGAGATTTGGGCCCTAGTTTGTTAGAGGATTGACGTTTTACATAAGCGTCACAGCCCCAAATCTTCATAAAAGACAAATTGGGACGCCTCCCACTCCATATCTCATATGGTGTCTTTTGAACCGATTTAGATGGAACTCGGTTTAGTGTAAAAGCGGCTATTTCTAGAGCATGTCCCCAAAAGGAGTTTGGAAGGTCAGCTTGACTCATCATGGAGCGAACCATGTCTAACAGAGTTCGATTTCTCCTTTCAGAAACACCATTCCATTGAGGTGTACCTGGTGGAGTGAGTTGTGATACTATACCACACTCCTTCAGATAGTCAAGGAATTCTCGATCCAAGTACTCTCCACCTCGATCTGATCGAAGCACTTTGATACTCTTCCCGAGTTGATTCTCTACTTCATTCTTGAATTCTTTGAACTTTTCAAAGGATTCTGACTTGTGTCTCATAAGATACACATAGCCATATCTGCTGAAGTCATCAGTGAAAGTAATGAAGTATTGGGAACCTCCTCTAGCTTGTGTAGACATAGGGCCACATACATCACTATGTATGAGTCCTAGTAAGTCATTAGCCCTTTCACTTTGCCCTGTGAATGGGGCTTTGGTCATCTTGCCCAACAAACATGACTCACATGTCTCATATGATTCAAAATCAAATGAGTCCAAGAGTCCATCCTTATGGAGCTTGGATATGCAGGTCTCATTTATATGGCCCAAGCGACAGTGCCAGAGATAGGTCGAGTTTGAATCATTTAATCTGACCTTCTTGGTATTCACATTATAGATTGGATCTTCAAGGTCTAGAACATACAACCCATTGCTAAGTTGAGCACTACCATAAAAGATTTCATTCAAATAAATAGAACAACATTTGTCCTTTATTATAAATGAAAAACCTTTCTTGTCCAAACAAGAAACAGAAAACAAATTTCTACTAATAGTAGGCACAAAGTAGCAGTTGTCTAATTCTAAAACTAATCCACTAGGTAAAGTGAGAACATAAGTCCCTACGGCTAAGGCAGCAACCCTTGCTCCATTTCCAACACGTAGGTCCACTTCACCTCGGGCCAATCTTCTACTTCTACTTAGATCCTGCACATTTGCACAAATGTGAGATCCACATCCAGTATCCAATACCCAAGATGAGGAAGTAGAAAGTTAGCCTCTATAACAAAAATACCTGAAGTGGAAGTCTTACTTCCCTTTTCCTTAGCAAGTTCTTCAAGATAGAGCTTACAGTTGCGCTTCCAGTGTCCAGGTTGCTTACAATGGAAGCACTCCCCTTCCTTTGCCACACCACCCTTTGGTTTCAGTGCAGCTGAAGAAGAATTAGCATTGGACTTTCCATTAGCTTTATCCTTCTTCTTGTTGGCTTTTCCTTTTCCCTTGCCCTTTTGAACCATCAAAATGGGCTTAGCCTTCTTAAGGTTTTGCTCAGCAGTTCTCAACATGTTGAGCAATTCAGGGAGGGACTTGTCTAGGTCGTTCATGTTATAGTTCATGACGAACTGACTGTAGCTTTCAGGCAACGATTGCAAGACTACATCGATAGCCAACTCTTTCTGAAGAGCAAATCCCAAATTCTCAAGATTCTCAATGTACCCAATCATCTTGAGCACATGAGGACCCACGGGACTTCCCTCAGACATCTTGCACTGAAACAATGCCTTAGAGGTCTCAAACCTCTCATGCCTAGCTTGCTCTTGGAAAAGCATTTTGAGATGTTCGATCATATCGAACGCCCCCATGTTCTCATGTTGCTTCTGAAGCTCAGATTCCATGGTAATAAGCATGAGGCATGCAACATCCAAAGCATCATCAGAATGCCTCTTGTGAGCATCCCTTTCAGCTCTTGGAGCAGTGGCAGCAGGCTCATTCGGAATGGGCTGCTCTAGGACATATGCCTTTCTCTCTTGTTTGAGGACTATCCTCAAGTTTCGGTACCATTTGAGAAAGTTGGTCCCATTCAGTTTTTCCTTCTCAAGGATCGATCGCAATGAAAGTGTCGATGTGTTTTGTGCCATGGTTATCTACAACAGTAAATATGCAGTGTAAGAGTCATGTATTTTAATTCATTTAATAAGGACTTTTATTAAATGATACTCCCACTATTTTCCTCAAAATAATAACCCTCGATATTATTTCGGAACACCTCGGCGCTAAGGTATTCTAGCGGGCCAAGATCCATATTTGACCACAACCTGAGTCAGCTTTGGCTTTTCTCTCAAGTTACAGCTATTTAGGTAGGCAACTCATTGCCAATTACATCTTATGCAACTCTTGGATAGTTGGGTGAACAACACTTGTCCAAGCTCATCTCATGAACTTAAGCCCAACTCTATGCCTCTAAGTCCCTAATCCTATTAGGATGACTTAGTTAAGTCGAACCCAAAGTTAGCAGTTTGGATATCACTATTATCCCATCGCGCCTTACCAAGATGAACATAGGTACTTTGCTTTGGCAAACCCACCTAATGTTGATCAAAGTCTTGACGAGTGCCAACATTTGGAAGGCATCACATTTAATGACTTAATATTTGTTTGAGGGATTTTATCTTTTGATCTCACCAATTTGTTATCTCCGGTTGTTTTATACATGCATCACATACAAATATAAAACATGCATCTCATGCTTACAAGAAATAAACGTGACATGGTTATAGCCCAAACTATGCGATATTCTCAAGCCAATGAGAATATCATAAAAGCCTAAGAAAAGAAAAGAGTCTTCACAAGCTCCTTCTCTTCCTTTCTTGGCTGCCTTTTTGTTGTCACCTCCTTGGACATACCACCTTGGACGATCCCATAATGCACCATTACATCAATAATAGAAACCTCGAGTTACATTCGAGGGGAGTAAGGTGAGAAGAGAATGTACAATGAGAGTGATAAGAAAAGGCACGACTCGCAGGCCGTATTTACAAGTACAACCAATCAAGGGCTATAACCATGCACCATGCTTCAAACACTAATCAGCATATCATGTCAAATCTCATTCAACAAAGATGCATGCCAATTTTCGCGTGTTGATTAACCAATTTTTATTTATGTGGCGCTTCGCATACGGCGGTCCCGCTGGCCGGTCAGCGGGGGGCGTGGGGGGCCGCCCTTGCGGGGGGCGTGGGGGGCAGCGCCCCCCGGCGCAAAAAATTGTCTTACAATTGCTTAGCCCGAAATCTTCTATTTCGAGAAAGTAGGCACCCGAGACTCCTCCATTCGAGCCACCAAAAATACCTTACTTTCGGTGCCCGAACAGGCCGAATCCGAACAAACCTAGGGTTTTTGCAACTATTGCAAGAATCCTAATCCATATAGGTATCTCATACCTATCAATTTCGGGTTAATCTCATTAACCAATTTGTGTCGTTTCTTCATATATCTCATATGTTCATTACGAATTCCGGTTTCATGCATCATGAATCAATCTAATTAATCATGGCCGAAAACCAATCGAAGACATAGCATCATGCGATTCAACACTCAATCCCGATTTAGGGTTTCACCAGTAGCTCTGATACCACTGTTGGGTTTCGGGAGCCAAACAGCGCAGCGGAATTTAACCGAAACCCTCCAGGATCCAAGTGAAACGGGGTAAACCGGGTGTTCGAAAATTTCATACCTAATTTTCGGTTGAGATCTCTCACTCAACTGTAGAGTCGAATCACAAAACCTGAACAGTTGACGTGTTCAGGCTCTCTATGGTATCCACCCGAGCCTCTCGGGATCACCACGCTTCCACCACGTCCCGGCAGATGCGTTTCTCTTGCGCTCGCAGTGCTAGCTTGCGTCCTCCAAGGAATTGCAAGAGAAGAGTGCGGCTGTCCTTTTGGGAGGCTAGGGCAAGGAGACCTATGAATTTCTCACTTAAAAGTTGTATTTATAGTGAGACTCAACTTCCAGGCCTAATGGGTTTCAAAGCCCTAATCCAATTAGGATTTAATTTCGGGCTTAATAATGGCTCAACTCCTTGGCCCATTATTAATACGAAATTAAAGTGAAACCATAACCCAAATAATTAGCCCATGCACTCTAATGATCCAAATAGCTCTACGTGTGCGACCCAATAGGCTCTTGCCATGTTGGCAATGATCATAAATCACATTTATAATCATAAGCAATGAGCGGTGTCTAGCAACACATCATTGCTACCCAAGTGACAAGATTGTCGGTGAATCGACTAAACCTTTATGATCATCACCGATATATGCCATTGTCCCTTTGTCCAAGATATCAAGACTAAGCACGAGACATGGAATGTGTCACTCTCGTATAGCCCAATCTTTGGTTTCTTGATTACCGAGTAGACTAACTTAAACTGATGACATTGATATCATATATCAACTCATCGGAGCATGGCCATGCATTTTCTAAGTCTCACTCTATCAAGGGGCCCAAAGATATCACTCCCGTTACATAGGAGGGACAAATCCCATCTTGATCATACAAATCCCTCCGCATGATATGTGACATACCCAATGACCTCCTTCAAGTTCACTCAGTTACGAGCAACAAAGGAAAGTATCAAAGTATGTGACTCACATGTAGGGAACCTTGATGATCATAGGTCGAAGGACTACATATACCATGATCACTATGAGAATCACTTATGACACTCATATAACGATCCATGAAGTGTTCTCATGGTGGGTCGGTCCAGTACACAAGTTCTCCAACTTGTACCCATATGTAGACTACATATCTCATATTAGTCTCCACATATGCTAGTCATTATGTATTATTGCAACCCGCTCCACAATAATACTAGACTAGGGACATTTAAGAATATCATTATTCTAGGGTTACAATTATGTTTATTACGTTACGCAGAAACAAAACAACAAACAAAATTGCTGGATTAATGCCTCAATAAAATATCATGACTCAATGTGCAAAAATACAATCATCTCATGATTGGCTTTTTGGGCACAATACTAACAATTTTAAGGTAGGATTTGAGCTCATTGAGCTAACTCTAGCTTGAACAGCTATCTAAGGCAGCTAGAAGTAGCTCCCTTTAGCTCAAGTTAGCTTATGTCAGCTCACTGCAGCTATAAGTAGCTCAGAGTAGTTGGACTTCAGCTCAACTCAGCTCACTTCAGCTATAAGTAGCTCAAAGTAGCTGGACTTCAGCTCAAGTTAGCTCAAGTCAGCTCAAGTCAGCTCAAGTCAGCTCACTTCAGCTATAAGTGGCTCAAAGTAGCTGGACTTCAGCTCAAGTTAGCTTAAGTCACCTCACTTCAGCTTCTGGTAGCTGAGTGTAGCTGGACTTCAGTTCACTTCAGCTGAGAGCAGCTAACTCCTGCTCAAGGTCAGCTTTAGGAGCTGGTCCTCAGTTCATGGTGCTTGGTTGGAGCTCAAAGGAGCTCAATGGTGCATAAGTAGCATAGTGAGCTAGCTTTGTGCCAGCTCACCTTGCTTTTAGCTCATAACCACCAAGAGACACATCTTTTGTGTAAAGGTATGTCTCTTCATCAAAAGAGATGACTATTGGCTAAAAGAACATGTCCTTTCATCCAAATGAAGTGTTCCTTGAGTGAAAAGACATGTATATTCGGCCATAAGGTCGTTATGGGGTGGTTATAGGCCAAAAGAAGTGTTCCTTGGCTCTAAAAGACATGTATTTTCGCCCGTAAGGTAGTTATGGGTGGTTATAGGCCAAAGGAAGTGTTCCTTGGCTCTAAAAGACATGTATTTTCGCCCATAAGGTAGTTATGGGTGGTTATAGGCTAAAGGAAGTGTTTCTTGGCTAAAAGACATGTATTTTCGCCACCATACATGACCCTTAGCCAAAGGAAGTGTTCTTTGGCTTAAAAGACACCTTTCTTGGTGTAAAGGTGTGCCTTTTGGTCATCTATAAATAGCCTTTAGTGGCTGGCCATTTTAAGCACGAATTTGCACTCTATTTGCTCCATTTTCTTGAGAGAAAAATTGTTCTCCTCCTATTTCCTTTAGAGGCCGAAAAATTAAACACTTCTTGAGAGGATTGTGGGTGGATTTACATAGAGATTGTTCATCTCTATTCAAACTTCAAGGTGCCCCTCTAAGATCAAGTTCTTTCTCAAGTTTTCACCAAAGATAACGAAGAAGAAAGGTGCACATTTTCTCTTGGTATAGTAGCATGCTAGGTTTGAATTATTTACATGAATGTTCTTAGTAGCATGCTAGGATTTATTTGACACAACATGTATGTAAAATTGATATGTTATATAGCATGTTAAATCAACTGCATGAATAATATGTTAAAGAATTAGTATTATGTATATCTATATCCATGTTGAATTCAAATGAACAAATATGCATGTGGCATATATATGAGTAGATAACATAAAAGTAAGTTATCATGAGATCCTGAAAATCTTTAATTGGTATCAGAGCCTAGGTCATGAAAATGTATATGTTGCATATAGTAAGCATGATTTAGGATCATACATATGTGTATGATTTTGATAAAGGCTAACGAAGGATATGTGTATGAAGCAATGAAGACATGTTTATGTATTTCTGATCGAATGCTATATGCATCTCTTTTGCCATATATGAGCATGTTAGAAGTTGTTTCATACACATGTTGCTTTGTTGAGTCTTGTTGTGTAAATTGAACTAAAACATGTGAATTGCATCAATGTAGATGGCTTGTAAGAATATAGTTGTAGAATTAAACTGTGCTCATTTGCGTGAGATGTCACGCATGATCCACCAACTCAAGACAGCAGGGCATGTGCTCACTGATGAGCAACAAGTTGTCACTGTTTCCATTTCATTTCAATCAAGTTGTGAATGTTTCCATTTCTTTCCAAAGAGGTTGCAAATGTTTCTATTTCATTCCAGACAATGTCTGAGTGTGTCCACTTCATTCCAAACAAGTTTTGAATGTTTCCATTCATTCCAACTAATTCTGAATGTCCCAATTTCATTCCAAAGAAGTTGTGAATGTTTCCATTTCATTCCAAACAACGTGTGAGTGTTTCCACTTCATTACAAACAAGCTGTGATTGTTTCCATTTCATTCCAAAGAAGTTGTGAATGTTTCCATTTCATTTGAAACAATTTGTGAATGTTTCCATTTCATTCCAAACACGTTTTGAATCTTTCCATTCATTCCAAACTAGTTGTGAATGTCCCCATTTCATTCCAAACAAGTTGTGAATGTTTCCATTTCATTCCAAACAAGTTGTGAAATGTTTCCATTTCATTCCAAACAAGTTTTGAATGTTTCCATTCATTCCAAACTAGTTGCGAAAGTCCCCATTTCATTCCAAACAAGTTGTGAATGTTTCCATTTCTTTCCAAACAAGTTGTGCATGTTTCAAATTCATTCCGAAGAAGTTGTGACTATTTCCAACTCATTCCGAACAAGTTGTCACTGTTTCCATTTCATTTCAAAAAAGTTGTGAATGATTCCATTTCTTTCCAAAGAGGTTGTGAATGTTTCTATTTCATTCCAGACAATGTGTGAGTGTGTCCACTTCATTCCAAACAAGTTTTGAATGTTTCCATTCACTCCCAACTAGTTCTGCATGTCCCAATTTCATTCCAAAGAAGTTGTGAATGTTTCCATTTCATTCCAAACAAGTTGTGAGTGTTTCCACTTCATTACAAACAAGCTGTGATTGTTTCCATTTCATTCCAAAGAAGTTGTGAATGTTTCCATTTCATTTGAAACAAGTTGTGAATGTTTCCACTTCATTCCAAACAAGTTTTGAATGTTTCCATTCATTCCAAACTAGTTGTGAATGTCCCCATTTCATTCCAAACAAGTTGTGAATGTTTCCATTTCATTCCAAACAAGTTGTGAATGTTTCCAGTTCATTCCAAACTAGTTGTGAATGTCCCCATTTCATTCCAAACAAGTTGTGAATGTTTCCATTTCATTCCAAACAAGTTGTGAATGTTTCCATTTCAATCAAGACTAGGTGTGAATGTTTCCATTTCATTCCAAACAAGCTGGGAATGTTTCCATTTCATTCAAAACAAGTTGTGCATGTTTCAAATGCATTCCGAAGAAGTTGTGACTGTTTCCAACTCATTCCAAACAAGTTCTCACTGTTTCCATTTCATTTCAAACAAGTTGTGAATGTTTCCATTTCTTTCCAAAGAGGTTGCGAATGTTTCTATTTCATTCCAAACAATGTGTGAGTGTGTGCACTTCATTCCAAACAAGTTTTGAATGTTTCCATTCATTCCAAACTAGTTCTGAATGTCCCAATTTCATTCCAAAGAAGTTGTGAATGTTTCCATTTCATTCCAAACAACATGTGAGTGTTTCCATTTCATTACAAACAAGCTTTGATTGATTCCATTTCATTCCAAACAAGTTTTGAATGTTTCCATTCATTCCAAACTAGTTGTGAATGTCCCCATTTCATTCCAAACAAGTTGTGAATATTTCCATTTCATTCCAAACAAGTTGTGATTGTTTCAATTTCAATCCAAACAAGTTTTGAATGTTTCCATTCATTCCAAACTAGTTGTGAATGTCCCCATTTCGTTCCAAACAAGTTGTGAATGTTTCCATTTCATTCCAAACAAGTTGTGAAAGTTTCAATTTCAATCAAAACTAGTTGTGAATGTTTCCATTTCATTCCAAACAAGTTGTGAATGTTTCCATTTCATTCCAAACAAGTTGTGCATGTTTCAAATTCAATCCGAAGAAGTCGTGACTGTTTCCAACTCATTCCAAGCAAGTTGTCACTGTTTCCATTTCATTTGAAACCAGTTGTGAACGTTTCCATTTCTTTTCAAAGAGGTTGTGAATGTTTCTATTTCTTTCCAGACAATGTGTGACTGTGTCCACTTCATTCCAAACAAGTTTTGAATGTTTCCTTTCATTCCAAACTAGTTCTGAATGTCCCAATTTCATTCCAAAGAAGTTGTGAATGTTTCCATTTCATTCCAAACAACGTGTGAGTGTTTCCACTTCATTACAAACAAGCTGTGATTGTTTCCATTTCATTCCAAAGAAGTTGTGAATGTTTCCATTTCATTTCAAACAAGTTGTGAATGTTTCCATTTCAATCCAAACAAGTTTTGAATGTTTCCATTCATTCCAAACTAGTTGTGAATGTCCCCATTTCATTCCAAACAAGTTGTGAATGTCCCCATTTCATTCCAAACAAGTTGTGAAAGTTTCAATTTCAATCAAAACTAGTTGTGAATGTTTCCATTTCATTCCAAACAAGTTGTGCATGTTTCAAATTCATTCCGAAGAAGTTGTGACTGTTTCCAACTCATTCCAAGCAAGTTGTCACTGTTTCCATTTCATTTGAAACCAGTTGTGAACGTTTCCATTTCTTTCCAAAGATGTTGTGAATGTTTCTATTTCAATCCAGACAATGTGTGAGTGTGTCCACTTCATTCCAAACAAGTTTTGAATGTTTCAATTCATTCCAAACTAGTTGTGCATGTCCCAATTTCATTCCAAAGAAGTTGTGAATTTTTCCATTTCATTCCAGACAAGGTGTGAATGTTTCCACTTCATTACAAACAAGCTGTGATTGTTTCCATTTTATTCCAAAGAAGTTGTGAATGTTTCCATTTCATTTGAAACAAGTTGTAATTGTTTCCAATTCATTCGAAATAAGTTTTGAATCTTTCCATTCATTCCAAACTAGTTGTGAATGTCCCTATTTCATTCCAAATAAGTTGTGAATGTTTCCATTTCATTCCAAATAAGTTTTGTTTCCATTCATTCTAAACTAGTTGTGAATGTCCCCATTTCATTCCAAACAAGTTGTGAATGTTTCTATTTCATTCCAAACAAGTTGTGAAAGTTTCAATTTCAATCAAAACTAGTTGTGAATGTTTCCATTTCATTCCAAACAAGTTGTGAATGTTTCCGTTTCTTTCGAAACAAGTTGTGCATGTTTCAAATTCATTCCGAAGAAGTTGTGACTGTTTCCAACTCATTCCAAACAAGTTGTCACTGTTTCCATTTCATTTCAAAAAAGTTGTGAATGTTTCCATTTCTTTCCAAAGAGGTTGTGAATGTTTCTATTTCAATCCAGACAATGTGTGAGTCTATCCACTTCATTCCAAACAAGTTTTGAACGTTTCCATTCATTCCAAACTAGTTGTGAGTGTCCCAATTTCATACCAAAGAAGTTATGAATGTTTACATTTCATTCCAAACAAGTTGTGAGTGTTTCCACTTCATTACAAACAAGCTGTGATTGTTTCGATTCATTCCAAAGAAGGTGTGAATGTTTCCATTTTAGTTGAAACAAGTTGTGAATGTTTCCATTTCATTCCACACAAGTTTTGAATGTTTCCATTCATTCCAAACTAGTTGTGAATGTCCCCATTTCATTCCAAACAAGTTGTGAATGTTTCCATTTCATTCCAAACAAGTTGTGAATGTTTTCATTTCATTCCAAGCAAGTTTTGAATGTTTCCATTCATTCCAAACTAGTTGTGAATGTCCCCATTTCATTCCAAACAAGTTGTGAATGTTTCCATTTCAATCAAGACTAGTTGTGATTGTTTCCATTTCATTCCAAACAAGTTGTGAATGTTTCCATTTCATTCAAAACAGGTTGTGCATGAAGATTTTCAGGATCTTATGATAACATACTTTTATGTTATCACCTCATTTATATGCCACATGCATATTTGTTCATTTGAATTCAACATGGATATAGATATACATAATACTAAATCTTTAACATATTATTCATGCAGTTGATATAACATGCTATATAATATATCAATTTTACATACATGTCGTGTCAAATAAATCCTAGCATGCTACTAAAAACATTCATGTAAATAATTCAAACCTAGCATGCTACTAAACCAAGAGAGAATGTGCACCTTTCTTCTTGGTTATCTTTGGTGAAAACTTAAGGGAGAACTTGATCTTAGAGGGGCACCTTGAAGCTTGAATAGAGATGAACAATCTCTATGTAAATCCACCCACAATGCTCTCAAGAAGTGTTTAATATTTCGGCCTCTAAAGGAAATAGAAGGAGAACAATTTTCTCTCAAGAAAATGGAGCAAATAGAGTGCAAATTCGTGCTTAAAATGGCCAGCCACTAAAGGCTATTTATAGATGACCAAAAGGCATACCTTTACACCAAGAAAGGTGTCTTTTAAGCCAAAGAACAGTTCCTTTGGCTAAGGGTCATGTATGGTGGCGAAAATACATGTCTTTTAGCCAAGGAACACTTCCTTTGGCCTATAACCACCCATAACTACCTTATGGGCGAAAATACATGTCTTTTAGCCAAGGAACACTTCCTTTAGCCTATAACCACCCCATAACTACCTTGTGGGCGAAAATACATGTCCCTTGAAGTCATAGGACATCACTCTTGGTGCAATAACCACCCCAACCACCCTCATGACCGAATATACATGTCTTTTCACTCAAGGAACACTTCCTTTGGATGAAAGGACATGTTCTTTTAGCCAATAGTCATCTCTTTTGATGAAGAGACATACCTTTACACAAAAGATGTGTCTGTTGGTAGTTTTGAGCTAAAAGCAAGGTGAGCCGGCACAAAGCTAGCTCATTATACTACTTATGGACCATTGAGCTCCTTTGAGCTCCAACCAAGCACCATGAACTGAGGTCCAACTCCTAGAGCTGACCTAGAGCTAGAGTTAGCTGCTCTCAGCTGAAGTGAACTGAAGTCCAGCTACACTCAGCCACCAAAAGCTGAAGTGAGCTAACTTGAGCTGAGTTGAGCTAACTTGAGCTAACTTGAGATGAAGTCCTGCTACTTTGAGCTACTTATAGCTGAAGTAAGCTGACTTGAGCTGAAGTCTAGCTACATTCAGCTACTAGAAGCTGACTTGAGCTGACTTGAGCTGACTTGAGCTAACTTGAGCTGAAGTCCAGCTATTTTGAGCTACTTATAGCTGAAGTGAGCTGACTTGAGCTAAAGGGAGCTACTTCTAGCTGCCTTAGATAGCTATTCCAGCTAGAGTTAGCTCAATGAGCTTAAATCTTATCTTAAAAGGATCTTGGTGCGTCAAGAATTCCAACAGTGCCTGTTTCACATTCATTCCGAAGATGTTGTGACTGTTTCCAAGTCATTCCAAACAAGTTGTCACTGTTTCCATTTCATTTCAAACAAGTTGTGAATGTTTCCATTTCTTTCCAAAGAGGATGTGAATGTTTCTATTTCATTCCAAACAATGTGTGAGTGTGTCCACCTCATTCCAAACAAGTTTTGAATGTTTCCATTCACTCCAAACTAGTTCTGAATGTCCCAATTTCATTCCAAAGAAGTTGTGAATGTTTCCATTTCATTCCAAACAAGTTGTGAGTGTTTCCACTTCATTAAAAACAAGCTGTGATTGTTTCCATTTCATTCCAAAGAAGTTGTGAATCTTTCCATTTCATTTAAAACATGTTGTGAATGTTTCCACTTCATTCAAAACAAGTTTTGAATGTTTCCATTCATTCCAAACTAGTTGTGAATGTCCCCATTTCATTCCAAACAAGTTGTGAATGTTTCCATTTCATTCCAAATAAGTTGTGAATGTTTCCATTTCATTCCAAACTAGTTGTGAATGTCTCCATTTCATTCCAAACAAGTTGTGAATGTTTCCATTTCATTCCAAACAAGTTTTGAATGTTTCCATTCATTCCAAACTAGTTGTGAATGTCCCCATTTCATTGCAAACAAGTTGTGAATGTTTCGATTTCATTCCAAACAAGTTGTGCGTGTTTCAAATTCATTACGAAGAAATTGTTACTGTTTCCAACTCATTCCAAACTAGTTGTGAATGTTTCCATTTCATTCCAATGAAGCTGTGAATGTTATAATTTCATTCCAAACAAGTTGTGAATGTTTCCATTTCATTCCAAACAAGTTGTGAATGTTTCCATTCATTCCAAACAAGTTGTGAATGTTTCCATTCATTCCGAATTAGTTGTGAAGGTTTCAATTTCATTCCAAACAAGTGGTTTATGTTTCCATTTCATTCCAAACAAGTTTTGCGTGTTTCAAATTCATTCCAAACAGGTTGTGAACGTTTCCATTTCATTCCAAAGAAGTTTTGAATGTTTCCATTTCATTCCAAACAAGTTGTGATTGTTTCCATTTCATTCCAAACAACTTGTGAATGTTTCCATTTCATTCCAAACAAGTTGTGAGTGTTCCAATTTCATTCCAAACAAGTTGTGAATGTTCGCATTTCATTCTAAAGAAGTTTTGAATGTTTCCATTCACTCCAAACTACTAGGGAATGTTCCCATTTCACTCCAAATAAGTTGTGAATGATTCCATTTCATTCCAAACAAGTTGTTAATGTTTCCTCTTCATTCCAAACAAGTTGTGAATGTTTCCACTTCATTACAAACAGATTGTGAATGTTTCAACTTCATTCCAAACAAGTTGTGAAAGTTTTGATTTCATTCCAAACAGCTTGTGAATGTTTCCATTTCATTCCAAACAACTTTTGAATGTTTCCTCTTCATTCCAAACACGTTGTGAATGTTTCCACTTCATTACAAACAAGTTTTGATTGTTTCCACTTTATTCAAAACAAATTGTGAGTGTTTCTGATTCATTCCAAACCAGTTCTGAATCTTTCCGTTTCATTCAAAAGAAGTTGTGAGGGTTTCCATTTCATTCCAACCAGCTTGTGAATGTTTCCATTTCATTCCAATGAAGTTGTGAATGTTTCCATTCATTCCAAACAAGTTGTCAATGTTTCCTTTTCATTCCAAACAACTTGTGAATGTTTCCATTTCCTTCCAAACAAGTTGTGAATGTTTCAAATTCATTCCAAACAAGTTGTGAATGTTTCCAGTTCATTCCAAACAAGTTGTGAATGTTTCCATTTTATTCCACACAAGTCGTGAATGTTCCAATTTCATTCCAAACAAGTTGTGAATGTTCCAATTTCATTCCAAACAAGTTGTGAACAATTCCATTTCATTCCAAACATTTTTTGAATGTTTCCATTCACTCCAAACTAGTTGTGATTGTCGCCATTTCATTCCAAATAAGTTGCGAATGTTTCCATTTCATTCCAAATAAGTTGTGAAAGTTTCCACTTCATTCCAAACAAGTCGTGAATGTTTCCAGTTCATTACAAACAAGTTTTGAATGTTTCCACTTCTTTCCAAACAAATTGTGAACGTTTCCATTTCATTCCAAACAAGTTGTGAATCTTTCCATTTCATTCCAAATAAGTTGTGAATGTTTTCAATTCATTCCAAATAAGTTGTGAATGTTTTGATTCATTGCAAACTATTATTGAATGTTTCGACTTCGTTCCAACCAAGTTGTGAATGTTTCCATTTCATTCCAAACAAGCTGTGAATATATCTATTCATTCCAAACTAGTTGTGAGTGTTACCATTTCAATCCAAACAAGTTGTTACAATTTCAATTTCATTACAAACAAGTTGTGAATGTTTCCATTTCATTCCAAACGAGTTGTGAATGTTCCAATTTCATTCCAAACAAGTTGTGAATGTTTCCACTTCATTCAAAATGAAGTGTGAATGTTTACACTTCATTCCAAAACAAGTTCTGAATGTTTCCACCTCATTCCAAACAAGTTGTGAATGTTTCCATTTCATTCCAATGAAGGTGTGAATTTTATAATTTCATTCCAAACAAGTTGTGAAAGTTTCCGTTTCATTCCAAACAAGTTGTGAATGTTTCCATTCATTCCGAACTAGTTGTGAATGTTTCCATTTCATTCCAAACAAGTTATGCGTGCTTCAAATTCATTCCAAACAAGTTGTGAATGTTTCCATTTCATTCCAAACAAGTAGTGATTGTTTCCATTTCATTCCAAAGTAGTTGTGAATATTTCTAGTTCATTCCAAACAAGTTGTGAATGTTCGAATTTCATTCCAAACAAGTTGTGAATGTTATCATTTCATTCCAAACAAGTTTTGAAGGTTTCCATTCACTCCAAACTAGTTGGGAATGTCCCCATTTCATTCCATATAGGTTGTGAATGTTTTGATTTCATTCCAAACAAGTTGTGAATGTTTCCTCTATTGGAATTCTTGGCACACCAAGATCCTTTTAAGGTAGGATTTGAGCTCATTGAGCTAACTCTAGCTTGAACAGCTATCTAAGGCAGCTAGAAGTAGCTCCCTTTAGCTCAAGTTAGCTTATGTCAGCTCACTGCAGCTATAAGTAGCTCAGAGTAGCTGGACTTCAGCTCAAGTCAGCTCACTTCAGCTATAAGTAGCTCAAAGTAGCTGGACTTCAGCTCAACTTAGCTTAAGTCAGCTCACTTCAGCTATAAGTGGCTCAAAGTAGCTGGACTTCAGCTCAAGTTAGCTCAAGTCAGCTCAAGTCAGCTCACTTCAGCTTCTGGTAGCTGAGTGTAGCTGGACTTCAATTCACTTCAGCTGAGAGCAGCTAACTCCAGCTCAAGGTCAGCTCTAGGAGCTGGACCTCAGTTCATGGTGCTTGGTTGGAGCTCAAAGGAGCTCAATGGTGCATAAGTAGCATAGTGAGCTAGCTTTGTGCCAGCTCACCTTGCTTTTAGCTCAAAACCACCAAGAGACACATCTTTTGTGTAAAGGTATGTCTCTTCATCAAAAGAGATGACTATTGGCTAAAAGAACATGTCCTTTCATCCAAAGGAAGTGTTCCTTGAGTGAAAAGACATGTATATTCGGCCATAAGGTCGTTATGGGGTGGTTATAGGCCAAAAGAAGTGTTCCTTGGCTCTAAAAGACATGTATTTTCGCCCATAAGGTAGTTATGGGTGGTTATAGGCCAAAGGAAGTGTTCCTTGGCTCTAAAAGACATGTATTTTCGCCCATAAGGTAGTTATGGGTGGTTATAGGCTAAAGGAAGTGTTTCTTGGCTAAAAGACATGTATTTTCGCCACCATACATGACCCTTAGCCAAAGGAAGTGTTCTTTGGCTTAAAAGACACCTTTCTTGGTGTAAAGGTGTGCCTTTTGGTCATCTATAAATAGCCTTTAGTGGCTGGCCATTTTAAGCACGAATTTGGCATTCAATTTGCTCCATTTTTCTTGAGAGAAAAATCTCCTTCTTCCTTTCTTTTAGTGGCCGAAATATTAGACATCATTTTAGAGCATTGTGGGTGGAATTACATTGAGATTATTCATCTCAATTCAAGCTTCAAGGTGCACCTCTAAGATCAAGTTCTTCCCCAACTTTTTGCCAAAGAGAACTAAGAAGAAAGGTGCACACCTCTTTCTTGGTTTAGTAGCATGTTAGGTTTCATTCATTATTTACATGAATGTTCTTAGTAGCATGGTAGGTTTCGTATGCCACAATATGTATGTAAAACTAACATGCTATATCAAATGGACAAAATATGTAAATAAATTAAAATAATACTTGCTTATATTCATGTTGAACTCTAATGAACTAATATGCTTGTGGCATATACATGGGTAGATAACATAAGAGTATGTTATCATGAGATCCTGAAATCTTCATCCTCTTCGTTCCAAAGAACTTGTGATTGTTTCCACTTCACTACAAAGAAGTTGTGAATGTTTCCACTTTATTCCAAACAAGTTATGAATGTTTCCATTTCATTCCAAACAAGCTGTGAATGTTTCCATTTAATTCCAAAGAAGTTGTAAATGTTTCCATTTCATTCCAAACAAGTTGTGAATGTTTCCGTTTCATTCCGATGAAGTTGTGAATGTTTCAATTTCATTCGAAACAAGTTGTGAATGTTTCCATTTCATTCTGAACAACTTGTGAAAGTTTTCATTCATTCCGAACTAGTTGTGAATGTTTCCATTTCATTCTAAACAAGTTATGAATGTTTTCATTTCATTGCAAACAAGTTGTGTGTGCTTCAAATTCATTCCAAACAAGTTATGAATGTTTCCATTTCATTCCAAACAAGTTGTGATTGCTTCCATTTCATTCCAAACAAGTTGTGAATGTTTCCATAACGTGTTGTGCCCAAAAGCCAATCATGAGATGATTGTATTTTTGCACATTGAGTCATGATATTTTATTAAGGCATTAATCTAGCAATTATGTTTGTTGTTTTGTTTCTACGTAACTTAACAAACATAATTGTAATCCTAGAATAATGATATTCTTAAACGTCCCTGGCCTAGTGTTATTGTGGAGCGGGTTGCAATAATACATAACGACTAGCATATGTGGAGACTAATATGAGATATGTAGTCTACATATGGGTACAAGTTGGAGAACTTGTGTACTGGACCGAGCCACCATGAGAACACTACATGGATCGTTATATGAGTGTCATAAGTGATTCTCATAGTGATCATGGTATATGTAGTCCTTCGACCTAAGATCATCAAGGTTCCCTACATGTGAGTCACATACTTTGATACTTTCCTTTGTTGCTTGTAACTGAGTGAACTTGAAGGAGGTCATTGGGTATGTCACATATCATGCGGAGGGATTTGTATGATCAAGATGGGATTTGTCCCTCCTATGTAACGGGAGTGATATCTTCGGGCCCCTTGATAGAGTAAGACTTAGAAAAATGCATGGTCATGCTCAGATGAGTTGATATACGATATCAATGTCATCAGTTTAAGTTGGTCTACTCGGTAATCAAGAAACCAAAGATTGGGCTATACGAGAGTGACACATTCCATGTCTCGTGCTTAGTCTTGATATCTTGGACAAAGGGACAATGGCATATATCGGTGATGATCATAAAGGTTTAGTCAAATCATCGACAATCTTGTCACTTGGGTAACAATGATGTGTTACTAGACAACGCTCATTGCTTATGATCATAAATGTGATTTATGATCATTGCCAACGTGGTAAGAGCCTATTGGGTCACACACATAGAGCTATTTGGATCATTAGAGTGCATGGGCTAATAATTTGGGTTTTGGTTTCACAATAATTTTGTATTAATAATGGGGCCCAATAGTTGAGCCATTATTAAGCCCAAAATTAAAGCCTAATTGGATTAGGGCTTTGAAACCTATTAGGCCTGCAAGTTGAGTCTCACTATAAATATAACTTCTAGTGAGAAATTCGTAGGTCTCCTTGCCCTAGCCTCCCAAAAGGACAGCCGTACTCTTCTCTTGCAATTCCTTGGAGGACTAGCACTGCGAGCGCAAGAGAAACGCATCTGCCGGGACATGGTGGAAGCGTGGTCATCCCGAGAGGCTCGTGTGGATACCATAGAGAGCCTGAACACGTCAACTGTGCATTTCCCTAGCCAAGTCTTCACAGACTGTAGCTCAGGAATGTCATTCCCGATGGGTAGTATGTCATCTACATACAACGCCAAGAAAACAATAGCGCTCCCACTAACCTTCTTGTAGACACAAGGTTCATCTTCATTTTTGATAAAACCAAACTCTTTGATTGCATCATCAAAATGAAGATTCCAACTTTGAGAAGCTTGCTTCAGTCCATAAATGGACCTTTGCAACTTGCACACTTTATTGGCATTCTCAGGAGTGACAAAACCCTTAGGTTGTGTCATGTACACATCCTCAAGTAGCTTTCCATTTAGGAATGCAATTTTGACATCCATTTGCCATATCTCATAATCATAGTGTGCAATAATAGCAAACAAAATTTGGATGGATTTAAGCATAGCAACTGGTGAAAAAGTTTCATCATAGTCAATACCATGAATTTGCTTGAAACCTTTTGCAACCAATCGTCCCTTAAAGGTAATCACATTACCATCCACGTCAGTTTTCTTCTTGAAAACTCATTTGCACCCTATGGGTTTTACCCCTTTAGGTGGGTCAACCAAAGTCCATACTTGGTTTTCATACATGGATTCCATCTCGGATTTCATGGCCACTAGCCACTTCTCAGAGTCAGGCCCCAACATAGCTTGTTGGTAGGTTGTGGGCTCATCCTGATCCATGAGCAGCACATCACTGGTGTGAGTCACGAGAAATCCATATCTCTCGGGCTTACGCCAAATCCTACCAGACCTACGTGGGCTCTGTGCAACAGGAACAAACTCTTGAACAACATCTTGCGGTGTCTGTTCAGGTTCCATCTCAGGTTCGATGTCTCCTTGTTGTTCTTGAATTTCTTCAAGTTCTACTTTCCTCCCACTAGTTGCTTTAGAGATAAACTCTTTCTCCAAAAAGACACCAGTTCGAGCAACAAACACTTTTTGCTCAGAAGGATTGTAGAAATAGTAACCCTTTGTTTCTTTGGGATACCCAACAAAAAGACATTTTTGAGATTTGGGCCCTAGTTTGTCAAAGGATTGACGTTTCACATAAGCGTCACAGCCCCAAATCTTCATAAAAGACAAATTGGGACGCCTCCCACTCCATATCTCATATGGTGTCTTTTGAACAGATTTAGATGGAACTCGGTTTAGTATAAAAGTGGCTGTCTCTAGAGCATGTCCCCAAAAGGAGTTTGGAAGGTCAGCTTGACTCATCATAGAGCGAACCATGTCTTACAGAGTTCGATTTCTCCTTTCAGATACACCATTCCATTGAGGTGTACCTAGTGGAGTGAGTTGTGATACTATACCACACTCCTTCAGATAGTCAAGGAATTCTCGATCCAAGTACTCTCCACCTCAATCTGATCGAAGCATTTTGATACTCTTCCCGAGTTGATTCTCTAGTTCATTCTTGAATTCTTTGAACTTTTCAAAGGATTCTGACTTGTGTCTCATGAGATACACATAGCCATATCTACTGAAGTCATCAGTGAAAGTAATGAAGTATTGGAAACCTCCTCTAGCTTGTGTAGACATAAGGCCACATACATCACTATGTATGAGTCCTAGTAAGTCATTAGCCCTTTCACTTTGCCCTGTGAATGGGGCTTTGGTCATCTTGCCCAACAAACATGACTCATATGTCTCATATGATTCAAAATCAAATGAGTCCAAGAGTCCATCCTTATCGAGCTTGGATATGCGGGTCTCATTTATATGGCCCAAGCGACAGTGCCAGAGATAGGTCGGGTTTGAATCATTTAATCTGACCTTCTTGGTATTCACATTATAGATTAGATCTTCGAGGTCTAGAACATACAACCCATTGCTAAGTTGAGCACTACCATAAAAAATTTCATTCAAATAAATAGAACAACATTTGTCCTTTATTATAAATGAAAAACCTTTATTGTCCAAACAAGAAACAAAAATCAAATTTCTACTAATAGTAGGCACAAAGTAGCAGTTGTCTAATTCTAAAACTAATCCACTAGGCAAAATGAGAACATAAGTCCCTACGGCTAAGGCAGCAACCCTTGCTCCATTTTCAACACGTAGGTCCACTTCACCTCGGACCAATCTTCTACTTCTACTTAGATCCTGCACATTTGCACAAATGTGAGATCCACATCCAGTATCCAATACCCAATATGAGGAAGTAGAAAAGTTAGCCTCTATAACAAGAATACCTGAAGTGGAAGTCTTACTTCCCTTTTCCTTAGCAAGTTCTTCAAGATAGATCTTGCAGTTGCGCTTCTAGTGTCCAGGTTGCATACAATGGAAGCACTCCCCTTCCTTTGCCACACCACCCTTTGGTTTCAGTACAGCTGAAGAAGAACTAGCATTGGACTTTCCATTAGCTTTATCCTTCTTCTTGTTGGCTTTTCCCTTTCCCTTGCCCTTTTGAACCATTAAAATGGGCTTAGCCTTCTTAAGGTTTTGCTCAGCAGTTCTCAACATGTTGAGCAATTCAGGGAGGGACTTGTCAAGGTCGTTCATGTTATAGTTCATGACGAACTGACTGTAGCTTTCAGGCAACGATTGCAGGACTACATCAATAGCCAACTCTTTCTGAAGAGCAAATCCCAAATTCTCAAGATTCTCAATGTACCCAATCATCTTGAGCACATGAGGACCCACGGGACTTCCCTCAGACATCTTGCACTGAAACAATGCCTTAGAGGTCTCAAACCTCTAATGCCTAGCTTGGTCTTGGAAAAGCATTTTGAGATGTTTGATCATATCGAACGCCCCCATGTTCTCATGTTGCTTCTGAAGCTCAGATTCCATGGTAATAAGCATGAGGCATGCACCATCCAAAGCATCATCAGAATGCCTCTTGTGAGCATCCCTTTCAGCTCTTGGAGAAGTGGCAACAGGCTCATTCAGAATGGGCTGCTCTAGGACGTAAGCCTTTCTCTCTTGTTTGAGGACTATCCTCAAGTTTCAGTACCATTTGAGAAAGTTGGTCCCATTCAATTTTTCCTTCTCAAGGATCGATCGCAACGAAAGTGTCAATGTGTTTTGTGCCATGGTTATCTACAACAGTAAATATGCAGTGTAAGAGTCATGTATTTTAATTCATTTAATAAGGACTTTTATTAAACGATACTCCCACTATTTTCCTCAAAACAATAACCCTCGATATTATTTCAGAACACCTCGGCGCTAAGGTATTCTAGTGGGCCAAGATCCATATTTGACCACAACCTGAGTCAGCTTTGGCTTTTCTCTCAAGTTACAGCTATTTAGGTAGGCAACTCCTTACCAATTGCATCCCATGCAACTCTTGGATAGTTGGGTGAACAACACGTGTCCAAGCTCATCTCATGAACTTAAGCCCAACTTTATGCCTCTAAGTCCCTAATCCTATTAGGATGACTTAGTTAAGTCGAACCCAAAGTTAGCAGTTTAGATATCACTATTATCCCATCGCGCCTTACCAAGATGAACATAGGTGCTTATGTTGATCAAAGTCTTGACGAGTGCCAACATTTGGAAGGCATCACATTTAATGACTTAATATTTGTTTGAGGGATTTTTTCTTTTGATCTCACCAATTTGTTATATCTGGTTGTTTTATACATGCATCACATACAAATATAAAACATGCATCTCATGCTTACAAGAAATAAACGTGACATGGTTATAGCCCAATCTATGCGATATTCTCAAGCCAATGAGAATATCATAAAAGCCTAAGAAAAGAAAAAGGTCTTCACAAGCTCCTTCTCTTCCTTTCTTGGTTGCCCTTTTGTTGTCACCTCCTTGGACATACCACCTTGGATGATCCCATAATGCACCATTACATCAACAATAGAAACCTCGAGTTACTTTCGAGGGGAGTAAGGTGAGAAGACAATGTACAATGAGAATGATAAGAAAAAGCATGACTCGCAGGCCGTATTTACAAGTACAACCAATCAAGGGCTATAACCATGCACCATGCTTCAAACACCAATCAACATATCATGTCAAATCTCATTCAACAAAGATGCAAGCCAATTTTCGCGCATTGATTAACCAGTTTTTATTTATGTGGCGCTTTGCATACGGCGGTCCCACTGGCCGGTCAACGGGCGGTGGTTCTGCTGACCGGTTAGCAGACGGGGTCAAGGGGAGCCGCCCTTGTGGGGGGCGTGGGGGGCAGCGCCCCCCAGCACCAAAAATTGTCTTACAATTGCTTAGCCTGAAATCTTCTATTTCGAGCAAGTAGGCACCCAGAGACTCCTCCATTCAAGCCACCAAAAATACCTTACTTTCAGTGCCCGAATAGGCCGAATCCGAACCAAGCTAGGATTTTTTGCAACTATTGCAAGAATCCTACTCCATATAGGTATCTCATACCATTCAATTTCGGGTTAATCTCATTAACCAATTAGTGTCGTTTCTTCATATACGTCATATGTTCATTACGAGTTCCGGTTTCATGGATCATGAATCAATCTAATTAATCATGGCAGAAAAGCAACCGAACACATAACATCATGCGATCCAACATCAATCCCGATTTAGGGTTTCACCAGTAGCTCTGATACCACTGATGGGTTGTGGGAGCCAAATAGCGCAGCGGAATTTAACCAAAACCCTCCAGGATCCAAGTGAAACGGGGTAAACCGGGTGTTCGAAAATTTTCATACCTAATTTTCGGTTGAGATCTCTCACTCAACTATAGAGTCGAATCACAAAACCTGAACAGTTGATGTGTTCAGGCTCTCTATGGTATCCACACGAGCCCCTCGGGATCACCACGCTTCCACCACGTCCCGGCAGATGCATTTCTCTTCCGCTCGTAGTGCTAGCTTGCGTCCTCCAAGGAATTGCAAAAGAAGAGTGCGGCTGTCCTTTTGGGAGGCCCGCAATGAGACCTGTGAATTTCTCACTAGAAGTTGTATTTATAGTGAGACTCAACTTCCAGGCCTAATGGGTTTCAAAGCCCTAATCCAATTAGGATTTAATTTCGGGCTTAATAATGGCTCAACTCTTAGGCCCATTATTAATACGAAATTAAAGTGAAACCATAACCCAAATAATTAGCCCATGCACTCTAATGATCAAATAGCTCTATGTGTGCGACCCAATAGGCTCTTGCCATGTTGGCAATGATCATAAATCACATTTATGATCATAAGTAATGAGCAGTGTCTAGCAACACATCATTGCTACCCAAGTGACAAGATTGTTGATGATTCGACTAAACCTTTATGATCATCACCGATATATGCCATTGTCCCTTTGTCCAAGATATCAAGACTAAGCACGAGACATGGAATGTGTCACTCTCTTATAGCCCAATCTTTGGTTTCTTGATTACCGAGTAGACGAACTTAAACTGATGACATTGATATCGTATATCAACTCATCCGAGCATGGCCATGCATTTTCTAAGTCTCACTCTATCAAAGGGCCCGAAGATATCACTCCCGTTACATAGGAGGGACGAATCCAATCTTGATCATACAAATCCCTCTGCATGATATATGACATACCCAATGACATCCTTCAAGTTCACTCAGTTACGAGCAACAAAAGAAAGTATCAAAGTATGTGACTCACATGTAGGGAACCTTGATGATCTTAGGTCGAAGGACTACATATACCATGATCACTATGAGAATTACTTATGACACTCATATAACGATCCATGAAGTGTCCTCATGGTGTGTCGGTCCAGTACACAAGTTCTCCAACTTGTACCCATATGTAGACTACATATCTCATATTAGTCTCTACATATGCTAGTCATTATGTATTATTGCAACCCGCTCCACAATAATACTAGACTAGGGACGTTTAAGAATATCATTATTCTAGGGTTACAATTATGTTTATTACGTTACGCAAAAACAAAACAACAAACATAATTGCTGGATTAATGCCTCAATAAAATATCATGACTCCTCTTAACACATAAAAGGAGGACCTATCAATAATCATGAAATTTCTCCATGTAAGACTTAGCTTACATCTAACATAGGCTAGGATGTATGAATGGTCATACAAACTGAATGCACCAAAGCATTGAATCTTGATTACTCATAATCAAGGCGACCATAAAAGCTAAAGTGTCATGTGTTGGAGCATGACTCCCACTTAAATGTATCATTCACTTAAGTTTCATTTAAGTCTTTAGCCAGTCTCATCCTTAATCTTACACAAAGATCAAGGGCGGATGACTTGTGTCAGAAAGTTATCCTCTGCCTATGTTTGACATGTTCATTTGTTCGTTGTGTTTCATAAAATTGAACTGAGTATTTCATAAAATAATCGGTATTATTTCAAAGAAATACATAACATGTGTGACACCAAAGAGGTAAAGTACATCCAACATTCACAATCTTCTAAGACCCATTGGTCTAACATGTCGAGCAAATACAAGTGGTGGCAATGGCTTAGTGAAAAGATCTGCCACCATCAGGTTTGTAGAAATGTACTCAATCCTAACTTCACCCTCTTCAATTGCATCCCGCACAAAGTTATATTTCATGCTAATGTGCTTGGTTTTTCCATGGTAATTGGGGTCCTTGGTATAAGCCATGGCCGCCATACTATCACTGTAAATAGTAATAGGTTTCTCAATAGAAACCCTGGACTCCAAATTTTTAGGAAATAACCTAGCCAAAGGGCTTCTTGTACAGCTGAGGCACATGAAACAAATTCAACCTTCATTGTGGACAATGCTGTACAAGTTTGCTTCTTACTACACCAAGTAGTAGCCCCACCATTTAGCATGAAAATATACCCAGATGTAGACTTGCTGGAGTCTCTATCTCCTACCCAATCAGCATCAGAATAGCCACGTAAACCAAGGTCTTTACCTTGGTAACAAAGCAATAATCCTTAGTACCCTTGAGGTACCTTAGGATCCTCTTGACACTCTTCCAATGCTCCAGACCAGGGTTGGAAGAATATCTTGCCAGAAGTCCAACCGCTTGGCTGATGTCTGGCCTTGTACATAACATGGCATACATCAAGCTACCAATGGCACTTAGGTAGGAGACCTGAGCCATCTCTTCCTTCTCCTTTGGAGTCTTAGGACACAAGTCCTCTCCAATCTTGCAACCATATGCAAGAGGTGTACTCATGGGCTTTGCGTTTGTTAAGTTGAACCTTGCAAGAATCTTATCAATATAAGGCTATTGGGAAAGGGCCAACAGCCTTGCCTTCTATCCCCCAGGATTTTAACCCCTAGGATAAAGGCCGCCTCTCCCATGTCCTTCATGTCAAAGGTGGAAGACAACCATCTCTTGATGGTACTTAACAACACAAGCCCATTACTTGCAATCAGTATATCATCTACATATAGAGTCAATACTGCAAAACTAGACCCAGAAGAGTACAAGTATACACAATGGTCTTCATGCATCATCACAAAGCCATAGCTGGTGATTGCATGGTGAAACTTCAAGTACCACTGTCTTGAAGCTTGCTTAAGACCATAGATAGACTTCTTCAGTCTACATACCTTGTCCTCTTGACCATTTTGGACAAACCCCTCAGGTTGTCTCATATATATCTCCTCACTCAAATCACCATTGAGAAAGGCGGTCTTTACATCCATCTGATGTAACTCTAGGTCTAGAGTTGCCACGATGGCAAGTAATATCCTGATGGAAGTGAATTTTACAACAGGGGAGAAGGTGTCTTTGAAATCAACACCCTCCTTCTGTGTAAAACCCTTGGCCACCAAACGGGCCTTGTATCTTTCGATACTTCCATCAGAGTTCACCTTGATCTTGAGAACCCACTTGTTCCCAATTGCCTTACGACCTGGAGGAAGATCACTTAGCTCCCAAACCCCATTGAGATGCATTGAATGCAACTCATCCTTCATTGCATTTAGCCACTCTTCCCTCTGTGCACCCTCAAGAGCCTCCTTAATGTTACTTGGCTCATCTATCTCAGATGCAACTAATTTTGCCTCACTATCCAAGATCCATCATTCTTTAGGTGGTCCAAATTTCCTCATTGATCTTCTCAATGTAGGCTGAGATGGAGGCATCTCATGCCCCATCTCTTGAGGCTCAGCATTTTGCTCTTGAGTATCCTCAACTCCCTCTTGAACAAAACCTTCCTCTTGGAGGTCTTGCTCATGTTGGTCCACAACAACAGCAATTTCTGGAGCGATTGCTCCATGTGGTTGAGGTACTCGCTCTAGAGTAGGTGCATGTGTCCCAGGTGTCCTTATGACACTTGGTTGATCCTCATCTAGGATCTGGCTTAATGAGGTTAAGTCACCACGCTCACCAACTTTGGAGAACTCATCCTTCACAAGTTAGCATTCCTTGCATCAAAGATGTTCCCAATTTTGTGACTTATATCCAAGAACACATAACCCCTAGATTGTTCAGCATAACCAAGGAAGGCACACCTCCTCCCTCTTGGACCCAACTTTCCCAAAGGATGCTCCGTTATGTGAACATAAGCCAAACAACCCCAAGGGCGTAAATATCTTAGATTAGGATTTTTCTTCTTCCATAACTCATATGGAGAAGAGTTCACATTCTTGGTGGGTACTCTATTAAAGACATGAACTGCACATAACAGTGCATCACTCCAATAAGTGATGTCTAAGTTGGCCTTTGCCATCATGGAACGTACCATGTCCATAAGAGTTCTATTCTTCCTCTCGGACACTCCATTTTGTTGGGGTGTCCAAGGAAGAGTGAACTCCCTTTCAATACCCTTCAAGTCACAAAATGCCTTGAATGCATTTGATGTATACTCTCCACCCCTATCTGTCCTCAAGGACTTAACCTTCTTACCTACTTGGTTCTCAACCAAGTGTACATACTTCTCAAAGCATGCTAAGGCCTCTGCCTTGTTTCTTAGTAGGTAGATGTGGGTGAATCGAGTGTAATCATCTGTGAATGTGATGAAATACTTGAATCCATTTCTAGATTCAACCCTCATTGGCCCATATAGGTCAGAGTGAACTAAACTTAGTGCCTCACCTCTCCTAGTTGCTTTGCCAAAAGGCTTTCTTGTGGCTTTGCCCTCTAGGCATGATTGGCAACTTGGAAGGACAACCTTGGTCAAGGAACCTAGCAAGCCACTCTTGGCTAGCTTGTCCATTCTATCTTGACCAATATGACCTAACCTCTCATGCCATCTTATTTCATTTGTGACCTCTGTCACATAGCAACTAGGACTTGCAACAGAATGGTTAGTTGGCTTCAACTCATAAAGCCCATTATAAACTGAACAAGTGCATACTATTCGACCATCTTTAATAATAGACACATTATTATTAAAGAAATTAAAGCAATAATTGTACTTCAATATACAACTTATAGAAATCAAATTTCTAGAAATGTTTGGTACATATAATACATCAATTAGATACAAATATCCAATATCCACAGGAATTTTACATGTTCCTATGCCTTCTACTTCCAGCCTGGCATCATTCCCCACTGAAATGTGCTTAGCTCCTTTTGAGAGCTTCCTGTAGGCCACAAACCAGGACCTGTCCCGGGCTATGTGGTCTGTTGCTCCCGAGTCTACAATCCACAAAGAATTGCACTCAGTTAGTAATGTACATGACACAACATGTACAATGGAAGTAGAAGGGTATGTATGTACCTTGGGTGGACCCTTGCAATCTTTTGCAAAGTGTCTTTTATGCCCACAGTTGAAGCACTTTAGCTTTATTATGTCCCTCTTCTTCTTGAACTTTTTCTTGGAAGCAGGACCTTTTCCCTTGCCCTTTCCCAGTCTTCCTCTCCCACCATTCTTCTTCCATCCCTTCTAGATAGAAGATGAGGCAACATATGCCCTAGAATGGTCCTTGAGGGCCATTACTTCAGTCTCAAGGAGGAGGTGACGAGCAATGTCATCAAATGACATTATTTGAGGGTTATGGCATAAGTTGACCTTCATCAACTGCCATTCCTCATCGGGCAAGGAACGGATTATTGCTTGCACTTGTTGCTCATTCGTGAGCACATGCCCTGCTGTCTTGAGTTGGTGGATCATGCGTGACATTTCACACAAGTGAGCACACATAGAGTGATCAGCACGCTTCACATAATTCTCAAACCTGAGAATCATTGAGCGTTGTTTCTCTACAGAAACATCTCCATACTTGGCCTTGACTGAGTCCCATATGGCCTTGGCCCCCTCAAGCATGGAGAATTCCACCATAATCTTATCCACCATAGTGGAGAGGAGAGTGACTCTACACATAGAGTTCTTCTTTAGGAATACCTCATAGGCAGTCCTATCCTGTCCTTTAGCAAGAGGCATGATCTCTTGAGTGAGCACATCAAGAGTATCTTGTTCAGTTAAAATGAATTTGACCTTCTGTTGCCAAATTGAATAGTTTTCACCATCCAATTTGAGGTCACGGTTTAATTCTGCAACTATATTCTTACAAGCCATCTACATTGACGCAATTCACATGTTTTAGTTCAATTTACACAACAAGACTCAACAAAGCAACATGTGTATGAAACAACTTCCAACATGCTCATATATGGCAAAAGAGATGCATATAGCATTCAATCAGAAATACACAAACATGCCTTCATTGCTTCATACACATATCCTTCATTAGCCTTATCACAATCATACACATATGTATGATCCTAAATAATGCTTACTATATGTAACATATACATGTTCATGACCTAGGCTCTTCCTTCTTGGTTATGTGTGAAGAAAAGAGGAAGAACATGATCTTGGAGGAGCACCTTGAGGCTTGAATTGAGATGAACAATCTCAATGTAAATCCACCCACAATGCTCCCAAAAGGTACTTAATATTTCGGCCTCTAAAGGAAATAGGAGGAGAATAATTTTCTCTCAAGAAAATGGAGCAAATGGAGTGCCAAATTCGTGCTTCAAATGGCCAGCCACTAAAGGCTATTTATAGATGACCAAAAGGCACACCTTTACACCAAGAAAGGTGTCTTTTAAGCCAAAGAACACTTCCTTTGGCTAAGGGTCATGTATGGTGGCGAAAATACGTGTCTTTTAGTCAAGGAACACTTCCTTTGGCCTATAACCACCCCATAACTACCTTATGGGCGAAAATACATGTCTCTTATTCTTGGTGCAATAACCACCCCAACCACCTCATGGGCGAATATACATGTCTATTCACTCAAGGAACACTTCCTTTGGATGAAAGGACATGTTCTTTTAGCCAATAGTCATCTCTTTTGATGAAGAGACATACCTTTACACAAAAGAGGTGTCTCTTGGTGGTTTTGAGCTAAAAGCAAGGTGAGCTGGCACAAAGCTAGCTCACTATAACTAAGGTCTAGCTCCTAGAGCTGACCTAGAGCTGGAGTTAGCTGCTCTCAGCTGAAGTGAACTGAAGTCCAGCTACACTCAGCTACCAAAAGCTGAAGTGAGCTGACTTGAGCTAACCTGAGCTGAAGTCCTGCTACTTTGAGCTACTTATAGCTGAAGTAAGCTGACTTGAGCTGAAGTCTCGCTACATTCAGCTACCAAAAGCTGAAGTGAGTTGACTTGAGCTGAAGTCCAGCTACTTTGAGCTACTTATAGCTGAAGTGAGCTGACTTGAGCTACTTAGTATGTTATCATAAGATCATAAGATCCTGAAATCTTCAATGGGTATCAGTGATAAAGGGAGCTACTTTTAACTACCTTAGATAGCTGTTCAAGCTAGAGTTAGCTCAATGAGCTCAAATCCTATCTTAAAAGGATCTTAGTGCGCCAAGAATTCCAACAGTTTTCACTTCATTCCAAACAGGGTGTGAATGTTTCCATTTCATTCCATACAGGTTATGAAAGTTTCCATTTCATTCCAAACAACTTGTGAATGTTTCCATTTCATTCCAAACAACTTGTGAACGTTTCCATTTTACTCCAAACAAGTTGTGAATGTTTCCATTTCAATCCAAACAAGTTGTGAATCTTTCCATTTCATTCCAAACAAGTTGTGATTGTTCCAATTTCATTCCAAACAGGTTGTGAATATTTTAATTCCATTCCAAACAAGTTTTGAATGTTTCCATTCATTCCAAACTAGTTGTGAATGTTCCCATTTCATTCCAAATAAGTTGTGAATGTTTGCACGTCATTCCAAAGAAGACTTCATTCCAAACAAGTTGTGAATGTTTCAACTTCATTCCAAACAAGTTTTGAATGTTTCCACTTCATTCTAAACAAGTTATGAATGTTTCCATTTCATTCGAAACAAGTTGTGAATCCTTCCATTTCATTCCAAAAAAGCTGTGAATGTTCCAATTTCATTCAAACAGGTTGCGAATGTTTCTTTTTCATCCAAACAAGTTTTGAACGTTTCAATTCATTCCAAACATGTTTTGAATGTTTCCATTTCATTCCAAACTAGTTGCGAATGTCCCCATTTCATTCCAAACAAGTTGTGAATGTTTCCATTTCATTCCAAACTAGTTATGAATGTTTCCATTTAATTCCAAACAAGTTGGGAATGTTTCCATTTCATTCCAAACAATTTGTGAATGTTTCCATTTCATGCCAAAGAAGTTGTGAATGTTTCCATTTCATTCCAAACAAGATTTGAAAGTTTCCATTTCATTCCAAACAAGTTGTGAATTTTTCCATTTCGTTCCAAACAAGTTGTGAATGTTTCAATTTCATTATAAAAAGTTGTGAATGGTTCCATTTCATTACAAACAAGTTTTGACTGTTTCCATTCATTCCAAACAAGTTGTGAATGTTTCCATTTCAATCCAAAATAACTTGTGAATGTTTCCATTTCATTCCAAACATGTTGTGAATGTTTACACTTCATTCCAAACACATTGTGAATGTTTCCACTTCACTGCAAACATGTTTTGAACATTTTCACTTCATTCCAAATGGGTTGTGAATGTTTCCATTTCATTCCATACAGGTTTTGAATGTTTCCATTTCATTCCAAACCACTTGTGAATGTTTCCATTTCATTCCACACAAGTTGTGATTGTTCCAATTTCATTCCAAACAGGTTTTGAATATTTCAATTCCATTCCAAACAAGTTTTGAATGTTTCCATTCATTCCAAACTAGTTGTGAATGTTTCCATTTCATTCCAAAAAAGTTGTGAATGTTTCCATGTCATTCCAAACAAGACTTCATTCCAAACAAGTTGTGAATGTTTCAACTTTATTCCAAACAAGTTTTGAATGTTTCCACTTCATTCTAAACAAGTTATGAATGTTTCCATTTCATTCGAAACAAGTTGTGAACCTTTCCATTTCATTCCAAATAAGCTGTGAATGTTCCAATTTCATTCCAAACAGGTTGTGAATGTTTCCTTTTCATCCAAACAAGTTTTGAATGTTCCCATTTCATTCCAAACAAGTTGCGAAGGTCCCCATTTCATTCCAAACAAGTTGTGAATGTTTCCATTTCATTCCAAACTAGTTGTGAATGTTTCCATTTAATTCCAAACAAGTTGTGAACGTTTCCATTTCACTCCAAACAATTTGTGAATGTTTCCATTTCATGCCAAAGAAGTTGTGAATGTTTTCATTTCATTTCAAACAAGTTGTGAATGTTTCCATTTCATTCCAAACAAGATTTGAATGTTTCCATTTCATTCCAAACAAGTTGTGAATTTTTCCATTTCATTCCAAACAAGTCGTGAATGTTTCAATTTCATTCCAAAAAAGTTGTGAATGGTTCCATTTCATTCCAAACAAGTTGTGATTTTTCCAATTTCATTCCAAACAGCTTGTGAATATTTCAATTCCCTTCCAAACAAGTTTTAAATGTTTCCATTCATTCCAAACTAGTTGTGAATGTTCCCATTTCATTCCAAAAAAGTTGTGAATGTTTCCACGTCATTCCAAACAAGACTTCATTCCAAACAAGTTGTGAATGTTTCAACTTCATTCCAAACAAGTTTTGAATGTTTCCACTTCATTCTAAACAAGTTATGAATGTTTCCATTTCATTCGAAACAAGTTGTGAATCTTTCCATTTCATTCCAAATAAGCTGTGAATGTTCAAATTTCATTCCAAACAAGTTGTGAATGTTTCCTTTTCATCCAAACAAGTTTTGAATGTTTCAATTCATTCCAAACAAGTTTTGAATGTTTCCATTTCATTCCAAACTAGTTGCGAAGGTCCCCATTTCCTTCGAAACAAGTTGTGAATGTTTCCATTTCATTCCAAACAAGTTGTGATTGTTCCAATTTCATTCCAAACAGGTTGTGAATATTTCAATTCCATTGCAAACAAGTTTTGAAAGTTTCCATTCATTCCAAACTAGTTGTGAATGTTCCAATTTCATTCCAAAAAAGTTGTGACTGTTTCCACGTCATTCCAAACAAGACTTCATTCCAAACAAGTTGTGAATGTTTCAACTTCATTCCAAACAAGTTTTGAATGTTTCCACTTCATTCTAAACAAGTTATGAATGTTTCCATTTCATTCGAAACAAGTTGTGAATCTTTCCATTTCATTCCAAATAACCTGTGAATGTTCCAATTTCATTCCAAACAAGTTGTGAATGTTTCCTTTTCATCCGAACAAGTTTTGAATGTTTCAATTCATTCCAAACAAGTTTTGAATGTTTCCATTTCATTCCAAACTAGTTACGAAGGTCCCCATTTCATTCCAAACAAGTTGTGAATGTTTCCATTTCATTCCAAACTAGTTGTGAATGTTTCCATTTAATTCCAAACAAGTTGTGAATGTTTCCATTTCATTCCAAACAATTTGTGAATGTCTCCATTTCATCCCAAAGAAGTTGTGAATGTTTTCCTTTCATTTCAAACAAGTTGTGAATGTTTCCATTTTATTCCAAACAAGATTTGAATGTTTCCATTTCATTCCAAACAAGTTGTGAATTTTTCCATTTCATTCCAAACAAGTTGTGAATCTTTCAATTTCATTCCAAAAAAGTTACGAATGGTTCCATTTCATTCCAAACAAGGTGTGACTGTTCCAATTTCATTCCAAACAGGTTGTGAATATTTCAATTCCATTCCAAACAAGTTCTGAATGTTTCCATTCATTTCAAATTAGTTGTGAATGTTCCCATTTCATTCCAAAAAAGTTGTGAATGTTTCCACGTCATTCCAAACAAGACTTCATTCCAAACAAGTTCTGAATGTTTCAACTTCATTCCAAACAAGTTTTGAATGTTTCCACTTCATTCTAAACAAGTTATGAATGTTTCCATTTCATTCGAAACAAGTTGTGAATCTTTCCATTTCATTCCAAATAAGCTGTGAATGTTCCAATTTCATTCCAAACAAGTTGTGAATGTTTCCTTTTCATCCAAACAAGTTTTGAATGTTTCAATTCATTCCAAACAAGTTTTGAATGTTTCCATTTCAATCCAAACAAGTTGCGAAGCTCCCCATTTCATTCCAAACAAGTTATGAATGTTTCCATTTCATTCCAAACTAGTTGTGAATGTTTCCATTTAATTCCAAACAAGTTGTGAATGTTTCCATTTCATTCCAAACAATTTGTGAATGTTTCCATTTCATGCCAAAGAAGTTGTGAATGTTTTCATTTCATTTCAAACAAGTTGTGAATGTTTCCATTTCATTCCAAACAAGATTTGAATGTTTCCATTTCATTCCAAACAAGTTGTGAATTTTTCCTTTTCATTGCAAACAAGTTGTGAATGTTTCAATTTCATTCCAAAAAAGTTGCGAATGGTTCCATTTCATTCCAAACAAGTTGTGATTGTTCCAATTTCATTCCAAACAGCTTGTGAATATTTCAATTCCATTCCAAACAAGTTTTGAATGTTTCCATTCATTTCAAACTAGTTGTGAATGTTCCCATTTCATTCCAAAAAAGTTGTGAATGTTTCCACGTCATTCCAAACGAGACTTCATTCCAAACAAGTTCTGAATGTTTCAACTTCATTCCAAACAAGTGTTGAATGTTTCCACTTCATTCTAAACAAGTTATGAATGTTTCCATTGTTGGGTTTCGGGAGCCAAACAGCGCAGCGGAATTTAACCGAAACCCTCCAGGATCCAAGTGAAACGGGGTAAACCGGGTGTTCGAAAATTTCATACCTAATTTTCGGTTGAGATCTCTCACTCAACTGTAGAGTCGAATCACAAAACCTGAACAGTTGACGTGTTCAGGCTCTCTATGGTATCCACACGAGCCTCTCGGGATCACCACGCTTCCACCACGTCCCGGCAGATGCGTTTCTCTTGCGCTCGCAGTGCTAGCTTGCGTCCTCCAAGGAATTGCAAGAGAAGAGTGCGGCTGTCCTTTTGGGAGGCTAGGGCAAGGAGACCTACGAATTTCTCACTTAAAAGTTGTATTTATAGTGAGACTCAACTTCCAGGCCTAATGGGTTTCAAAGCCCTAATCCAATTAGGATTTAATTTCGGGCTTAATAATGGCTCAACTCCTTGGCCCATTATTAATACGAAATTAAAGTGAAACCATAACCCAAATAATTAGCCCATGCACTCTAATGATCCAAATAGCTCTACGTGTGCGACCCAATAGGCTCTTGCCATGTTGGCAATGATCATAAATCACATTTATAATCATAAGCAATGAGCGGTGTCTAGCAACACATCATTGCTACCCAAGTGACAAGATTGTCGGTGAATCGACTAAACCTTTATGATCATCACCGATATATGCCATTGTCCCTTTGTCCAAGATATCAAGACTAAGCACGAGACATGGAATGTGTCACTCTCGTATAGCCCAATCTTTGGTTTCTTGATTACCGAGTAGACTAACTTAAACTGATGACATTGATATCATATATCAACTCATCGGAGCATGGCCATGCATTTTCTAAGTCTCACTCTATCAAGGGGCCCAAAGATATCACTCCCGTTACATAGGAGGGACAAATCCCATCTTGATCATACAAATCCCTCCGCATGATATGTGACATACCCAATGACCTCCTTCAAGTTCACTCAGTTACGAGCAACAAAGGAAAGTATCAAAGTATGTGACTCACATGTAGGGAACCTTGATGATCTTAGGTCGAAGGACTACATATACCATGATCACTATGAGAATCACTTATGACACTCATATAACGATCCATGAAGTGTTCTCATGGTGGGTCGGTCCAGTACACAAGTTCTCCAACTTGTACCCATATGTAGACTACATATCTCATATTAGTCTCCACATATGCTAGTCATTATGTATTATTGCAACCCGCTCCACAATAATACTAGACTAGGGACATTTAAGAATATCATTATTCTAGGGTTACAATTATGTTTATTACGTTACGCAGAAACAAAACAACAAACAAAATTGCTGGATTAATGCCTCAATAAAATATCATGACTCAATGTGCAAAAATACAATCATCTCATGATTGGCTTTTTGGGCACAATACTAACATCCATTTCATTCGAAACAAGTTGTGAATCTTTCCATTTCATTCCAAATAAGCTGTGAATGTTCCAATTTCATTCCAAACAAGTTGTGAATGTTTCCTTTTCATCCAAACAAGTTTTGAATGTTTCCATTTCATTCCAAACTAGTTGCGAAGGTCCACATTTCATTCCAAACAAGTTGTGAATGTTTCCATTTAATTCCAAACAAGTTGTGAATGTTTCCATTTCATTCCAAACAATTTGTGAATGTTTCCATTTCATCCCAAAGAAGTTGTGAATGTTTTCATTTCATTTCAAACAAGTTGTGAATGTTTCCATTTCATTCCAAACAAGATTTGAATGTTTCCATTTCATTCCAAACAAGTTGTGAATTTTTCCATTTTGTTCCAAACAAGTTGTGAATGTTTCAATTTCATTCCAAAAAAGTTGAGAATGGTTCCATTTCATTCCAAACAAGTTGTGATTGTTCCAATTTCATTCCAAACAGGGTGTGAATATTTCAATTCCATTCCAAACAAGTTTTCAATGTTTCCATTCATTCCAAACAAGTTGTGAATGTTCCCATTTCATTGCAAAAAAGTTGTGAATGTTTCCACGTCATTCCAAACAAGACTTCATTCCAAACAAGTTCTGAATGTTTCAACTTCATTCCAAACAAGTTTTGAATGTTTCCACTTCATTCTAAACAAGTTATGAATGTTTCCATTTCACTCGAAACAAGTTCTGAATCTTTCCATTTCATTCCAAATAAGCTGTGAATGTTCCAATTTCATTCCAAACAAGTTGTGAATGTTTCCTTTTCATCCAAACAAGTTTTGAATGTTTCAATTCATTCCAAACAAGTTTTGAATGTTTCCATTTCATTCCAAACTAGTTGCGAAGGTCCCCATTTCATTCCAAACAAGTTGTGAATGTTTCCATTTCATTCCAAACTAGTTGTGAATGTTTCCATTTAATTCCAAACAAGTTGTGAATGTTTCCATTTCATTCCAAACAATTTGTGAATGTTTCCATTTCATGCCAAAGAAGTTGTGAATGTTTTCATTTCATTTCAAACAAGTTGTGAATGTTTCTATTTCATTCCAAACAAGATTTGAATGTTTCCATTTCATTCCAAACAAGTTGTGAATTTTTCCATTTCGTTCCAAACAAGTTGTGAATGTTTCAATTTCATTCCAAAAAAGTTGCGAATGGTTCCATTTCATTCCAAACAAGTTTTGACTGTTTCCATTCATTCCAAACAAGTTGTGAATGTTTCCGTTTCATTCCAAATAACTTGTGAATGTTTCCATTTCAATCCAAACATGTTGTGAATGTTTACACTTCATTCCAAACACATTGTGAATTTTTCCACCTCACTACAAACATGTTTTGAACGTTTTCACTTCATTCCAAACAGGTTGTGAATGTTTCCATTTCATTCCATACAGGTTCTGAATGTTTCCATTTCATTCCAGACAACTTGTTGATATGATCAAGGAAGGCACACATGGAGAAGGCAAGGACCCATTGAAGGTTTCTAGTTGACCTATGACAAGGAAGAAAGCTAAGGAGCTCTCAAGTGCACTACAAGGCTTTGTTTCAAGTTTCTTCATGGAGAATGGACATGAAACTTCACAAGGAGCTGCTGGAACTTTCAAGACACCATATGGACATGATGGATATGCTTGGTACTCAGTTCTGGAGTGCTTAGATAAGTCACAAAACAAGGACACCAAGGACACCACTCAAAGTGCACCATTTGAGCCACCTTAAGTGTTCTTGATGCATTTTGTGTCCACAAGCTGGATTTTTGAGCTCTAACTTTCCAGACCTTCATTACCACATCTAAGATGAAGATTCATGCCATTGGAACTCAAAGATTCAAGCTTGGAGCTGAAGATACAAGAGAGAACCTTAAAGTGCCCAAAATGCACCCAAAAAGGCTATTTGGGAGTTTTCGGGTTTAATCTTGTATTTATATTTTATTTTCGTTCAAATCCTATTTAGATATATTATTTAGGAAGTTATTTAGGCTATGGAATAGTTTTAAATCGTTTTGGGCAAGTGGCATACGCTGCATTCATTAAACTAGGAATTAGAGTCCTAATTTGACTAGGATTTCCTATGTCTTTGTATCTAGGATTCCTAAGGGATTTAGGCTGCGAATTTTGCCCAGCTTTTAAACCTAGTTTAGGCCTATATAAAGGCACATATTCTGGATGTAAAGATACAGATTATTGCCGAAATAATATTGCTCTTCGGAGAGGTTTTCTCTTTGGTTCTTGGCGGACTGCCTTGGTGCACAAGTATGCTTGTGTTCTTCGAGTTCTATACTTCTCGTTTCTAATCACAGGTTGATTAGGGGTGGGGGTCTTCAAACCCAGTCTCTTTGATGTCTTGTGGAACTTGAAAAACATCTTGGGCACGTTTCATGGTCGTTATACCATCGGGGTTCGCATCACTTGTGAATGTTTCCATTTCATTCCAAACAACTTGGGAATGTTTCCATTTTATTCCAAGCAAGTTGTGATTGTTTCGATTTCAATCCAAACAAGTTGGGAATGTTTCCATTTCATTCCAAAGAAGTTGTGATTGTTCCAATTTCATTCCAAACAGGTTGTAAATATTTCAATTCCATTCCAAACAAGTTTTGAATGTTTCCATTCATTCCAAACTAGTTGTGAATGTTCCCATTTCATTCCAAATAAGTTGTGAATGTTTTTCCACTTCATTCCAAACAAGACTTCATTCCAAAACAAGTTTTGAATGTTTCCACTTCATTCTAAACAAGTTATGAATGTTTCCATTTCATTCCAAATAAGTTGTGAATGTTCCAATTTCATTCCAAACAAGTTGTGAATGTTTCCTTTTCATCCAAACAAGTTTTGAATGTTTCAATTCATTCCAAACAAGTTTTGAATGTTTCAATTCATTCCAAACAAGTTTTGAATGTTTCCATTTCATTCCAAATAAGCTGTGAATGTTCCAATTTCATTCCAAACAAGTTGTGAATGTTTCCATTTCATTCCAAACTAGTTGTGAAAGTTTCCATTTCATTCCAAACAATTTGTGAATGTTTCGATTTCATACGAAAGAAGTTGTGAATGTTTTTATTTCATTCCAAACAATTTGTGAATGTTTCGATTTCTTGCCAAAGAAGTTGTGAATGTTTCCATTTCATTCCAAACAAGATTTCAATGTTTCCATTTCATTCCAAACAGGTTGTGAATGTTTCCATTTCATTCCAAACAAGTTGTGAATGTTTCAATTTCATTCCAAAAAAGTTACGAATGGTTCCATTTCATTTCGAAAAAGTTTTGAATGTTTCCATTCATTCCAAACAAGTTATGAATGTTTCCATTTCATTCAAAATAAGTTGTGAATGTTTCCATTTCATTCCAAACATGTTTTGAATGCTTACACCTTATTCCAAACACATTGTGATTGTTTCCATTTCATTCGAAACAAGTTGTGATTGTTTCCATTTCATTCGAAATAGGTTGTGAATATTTCAATTCCACTCCAAAAAAGTTTTGAATGTTTCCACTCAATCCAAACTAGTTGTGAATGTTTCCATTTCATTCCAAATAAGTTGTGAATGTTTCCACTTCATTCCAAACAAGTTGTGAATGTTTCAACTTCATTCCAAACAAGGTTTGAATGTTTGGACTACATTCTAAAGAAATTATGCATGTAACCCCATTCATTCGAAACAAGTTGTGAACCTTTCCATTTCATTCCAAATAAGCTGTGATTGTTTCCTTTTCATCCAAACAAGTTTTGAGAGTTTCAATTCATTCCAAACAAGTTTTGAGTGTTTCAATTCATTCCAAACAAGTTTTGAATGTTTCAATTCATTCCAAACAAGTTTTGAATGTTTCTAATTCAATCCAAATAAGCTTTGAGTGTTCCAATTTCATTCCAAACAAGTTGGGAATGTTTCCATTTCATTCCAAACAAGTTGTGAATGTTTCCATTTAATTCCAAGCAATTTGTGAATGTTTCGATTTCTTGCCAAAGACGTTGTGAATGTTTCTAATTCATTCCAAACAACTTGTGAATGTTTCGATTTCATGCCAAAGAAGTTGTGAAGGTTTCCATTTCATTCCAAACAAGATTTTAATGTTTCCATTTCATTCCAAACAAGTTGTGAATTTTTCCATTTCGTTCCAAACAACTTGTGAATGTTTCAATTTCATTCCAAAAAAGTTGCAAATGGTTCCATTTCATTCCAAACAAGTTTTGAATGTTTCCATTCATTCCAAACAAGTTGTGAATGTTTCCATTTCATTCCAAATAAGTTGTGAATGTTTCCATTTCTTCCCAAATATGTTGTGAATGTTTCCATTTCAATCCAAACATGTTGTGAATGTTTCCATTTCATTCCAAACAAGTTGTGATTGTTACAATTTCATTTGAAACAGGTTGTGAATATTTCAATTCCATTCCAAACAAGTTTTGAATGTTTCCATTCATTCCAAACTAGTTGTAAATGTACCCATTTCATTCCAAATAAGTTGTGAATGTTTCCACTTCATTCCAAACAAGACTTCATTCCAAAGAAGTTGTGAATGTTTCCACTTCATTCGAAACAACTTGTGAATCTTTCCATTTCATTCCAAATAAGATGTGAATGTTCCAATTTCATTCCAAACAAGTTGTGAATGTTTCCATTTCATCCAAACAAGTTTTGATTGTTTCAATTCATTGCAAACAAGTTTTGAATGTTTCCATTTCATTCCAAATAAGTTGTGAATGTTCCAATTTCATTCCAAAAAAGTTGTGAATCTTTCCATTTCAATCCAGACTAGTTGTGAATGTTTCCATTTAATTCCAAACAAGTTGTGAATGTTTCAATTTCATTCCAAACAACTTGTGATTGCTCCAATTTCATTCCAAAACAGGTTGTGAATATTTCAATTCCATTCCAAACAATTTTTGAATGTTTCCATTCATTCCAAACTAGTTGTGAATGTTCCCATTTCATTCCAAATATGTTGTGAATGTTTCCACTTCATTCCAAACAAGTTGTGAATGTTTCCACTTCATTCCAAGCAAGTTTTGAATGTTTCCACTTCATTCGAAACAAGTTGTGCATCTTTCCATTTTATTCAAAATAAGCTGTGTGTGTTCCAATTTCACTCCAAACAAGTTGTGAATGTTTCATTTTCATCCAAAGAAGTTTTGAATGTTTCAATTCATTGCAAATAAGTTTTGAAAGTTTCCATTTCATTCCAAATAAGTTGTGAATGTTCCAATTTCAATCCAAAAAAGTTGTTAATATTTCCATTTCATTCCAAACTAGCTGTGAATGTTTCCATTCAATTCCAAACAAGGTGTGAATGTTTCAATTTCATTCCAAACAATTTGTGAATGTTTCGATTTCATGCCAATGAAGTTGTGAATGTTTCCATTTCATTCCAAACAAGTTGTGAATGTTTCCATTTCAGTCCAAACAAGATTTGAATGTTTCCATTTCAATCCAAACAAGTTGTGAATTTTTCAATTTCATTCCAAAAAAGTCGTGAATGTTTCAATTTCTTTCCAAACAAGTTGTGAATGTTTCCATTTCATTCCAAACAAGATTTGAATGTTTCCATTTCATTCCAAACAAGTTGTGAATTTTTCCATTTCGTTCCAAACAAGTTGTGAATGTTTCAATTTCATTCCAAAAAAGTTGCGAATGGTTCCATTTCATTCCAAACAAGTTTTGACTGTTTCCATTCATTCCAAACAAGTTGTGAATGTTTCCGTTTCATTCCAACTAACTTGTGAATGTTTCCATTTCATTCCAAACATGTTGTGAATGTTTACACTTGATTCCAAACACATTGTGAAATTTTCCACGTCACTGCAAACATGTTTTGAACGTCTTCACTTCATTCCAAACAGGTTGTGAATGTTTCCATTTCATTCCATACAGGTTCTGAATGTTTCGATTTCATTCCAGACAACTTGTGAATGTTTCCATTTCATTCCAAACAACTTGGGAATGTTTCCATTTTATTCCAAGCAAGTTGTGAATGTTTCCATTTCAATCCAAACAAGTTGTGAATGTTTCCATTTCATTCCAAACAAGTTGTGATTGTTCCAATTTCATTCCAAACAGGTTGTAAATATTTCAATTCCATTCAAAACAAGTTTTGAATGTTTCCATTCATTCCAAACTAGTTGTGAATGTTCCCATTTCATTCAAAATAAGTTGTGAATGTTTTTCCACTTCATTCCAAACAAGACTTCATTCCAAATAAGTTATGAATGTTTCCACTTCATTCCAAACAAGTTTTGAATGTTTCCACTTCATTCTAAACAAGTTATGAATGTTTCCATTTCATTCCAAATAAGTTGTGAATGTTCCAATTTCATTCCAAACAAGTTGTGAATCTTTCCTTTTCATCCAAACAAGTTTTGAATGTTTCAATTCATTCCAAACAAGTTTTGAATGTTTCAATTCATTCCAAACAAGTTTTGAATGTTTCCATTTCATTCCAAATAAGCTGTGAATGTTCCAATTTCATTCCAAACAAGTTGTGAATGTTTCCATTTCATTCCAAACTAGTTGTGAATGTTTCCATTTCATTCCAAACAATTTGTGAATGTTTCGATTTCATACGAAAGAAGTTGTGAATGTTTCTATTTCATTCCAAACAATTTGTGAATGTTTCGATTTCTTGCCAAAGAAGTTGTGAATGTTTCCATTTCATTCCAAACAAGATTTTAATGTTTCCATTTCATTCCAAACAAGTTGTGAGTGTTTCCATTTCGTTCCAAACAAGTTGTGAATGTTTCAATTTCCTTCCAAAAAAGTTGCGAATGGTTCCATTTCATTCCAAACAAGTTTTGACTGTTTCCATTCATTCCAAACAAGTTGTGAATGTTTCCATTTCATTCAAAATAAGTTGTGAGTGTTTCCATTTCATTCCAAACATGTTGTGAGTGTTTACACTTCATTCCAAACACATTGTGAATGTTTCCACTTCCTTCCAAACATGTTTTGAACGTTTTCACTTCGTTCCAAACAGGTTGTGAATGTTTCCATTTCATTCCATACACGTTCTGAATGTCTCAATGTCATTCCAAACAACTTGTGAATGTTTTGATTTCATTCCAAAGAAGTTGTGATTGTTTCCATTTTATTCCAAACAAGTTGTGAATGTTTCCATTTCAATCCAAACAAGTTGTGAATGTTTCCGTTTCAATCCAAACAAGTTGTGAATGTTTCCATTTCATTCCAAATAAGTTGTGAATGTTTCCACTTCATTCCAAACAAGTTGTGAATGTTTCCACTTCATTCCAAACAAGTTTTGAATGTTTCCACTTCATTCGAAACAAGTTGTGAATCTTTGCGTTTCATTCCAAATAAGCTGTGAATGTTCCAATTTCATTTCAAACAAGTTGTGAATGTTTCCTTTTCATCCAAACAAGTTTTGAATTTTTCAATTCATTGCAAACAAGTTTTGAATATTTCCATTTTATTCCAAATAAGATGTGAATGTTCCAATTTCATTCCAAAAAACTTGTGAATGTTTCCATTTCATTCCAAACTAGTTGTGGATGTTTCAATTTAATTCCAAACAAGTTGTGAATGTTTCGATTTCATTCCAAACAACTTGTGATTGTTCCAATTTCATTCCAAAACAGGTTGTGAATATTTCAATTCCATTCCAAACAAGTTTAGAATGTTTCCATTCATTCCAAACAAGTTGTTGAATGTTCCCATTTCATTCCAAATAAGTTGTGAATCTTTCCACTTCATTCCAAACAAGACTTCATTCCAAACAAGTTATGAATGTTTCCACTTCATTCCAAACAAGTTTTGAATGTTTCCACTTCATTCGAAACAAGTTGTGAATCTTTCCATTTCATTCGAAATAAGTTGTGAGTGTTCCAACTTCATTCCAAACAAGTTGTGAATGTTTCCTTTCCATGCAAAGAAGTTTTGAATTTTTCAATTCATTGCAAATAAGTTTTGAATGTTTCCATTTCAATCCAAATAAGCTGTGAATGTTCCAATTTCATTCCAAAAAAGTTGTGAATGTTTCCATTTCATTCCAAACTAGTTGTGAATGTTTCCATTCAATTCCAAACAAGTTGTGAATGTTTCCATTTCATTCCAAACAATTTGTGAATGTTTCGATTTCATGCCAAAGAACTTGTGAATGTTTCCATTTCATTCCAAACAATTTGTGAATGTTTCCATTTCATTCCAAACAAGATTTGAATGTTTCCATGTCAATCCAAACGAGTTGTGAATTTTTCAATTTCATTCCAAAAAAGTTTTGAATGTTTGAATTTCATTCAAAACAAGCTTTGAATGTTTCCATTCATTCCAAACAAGTTGTGAATGTTTCCATTTCATTCCAAACAAGTTGTGAATGTTTCCATTTCATTCCAAATACGTTGTGAGTGTTTCCAGTTCATTCCAAACATGTTGTGAATGTTTACACTTCATTCCAAACACATTGTGAATGTTTCCACTTCATTCCAAACATGTTTTGAACGTTTTCACTTCTTTCCAAACAGGTTGTGAATGTTTCCATTTCATTCCATACAGGTTTTGAATGTTTCCATTTCATTCCAAACAACTTGTGAATGTTTTGATTTCATTCCAAACAAGTTGTGATTGTTTCCATTTCATTCCAAACAAGTTGTGAATGTTTCCATTTCAATCCAAACAAGTTGTGAATGTTTCCATTTCATTCCAAATAAGTTGTGAATGTTTCCACTTCATTCCAAACAAGACTTCATTCCAAACAAGTTGTGAATGTTTCCACTTCATTCCAAACAAGTTTTGATTGTTTCCACTTCATTCGAAACAAGTTGTGAATCTTTCCATTTCATTCCAAATAAGCTGTGAATGTTCCAATTTCATTTCAAACAAGTTGCTAATGTTTCCTTTTCATCCAAACATTTTTGAATTTTTCAATTCATTGCAAACAAGTTTTGAATATTGCCATTTCATTCCAAATAAGCTGTGAATGTTCCAATTTCATTCCAAGAAAGTTGTGAATGTTTCCATTTCATTCCAAACTAGTTGTGAATGTTTCCATTTCATTCCAAACAAGTTGTGAATGATCCATTTCATTCCAAACAATTTGTGAATGTTTCGATTTCACGCAAAAGAAGTTGTGAGAGTTTCCGTTTGATTCCAAACAAGTTGTAAATGTTTCCATTTCATTCCGATCATGTTGTGAATTTTTCAATTTCATTTCAAAAAAGTTGTGAATGTTTCAATTTCATTCCAAACAAGTTTTGAATGTTTCGATTCATTCCAAACAAGTTGTGAACGTTTCCATTTCATTCTAAACAAGTTGTGAATGTTTCCATTTCATTCCCAACAATTTGTGAATGTTTCGATTTCATGCCAAAGAAGTTGTGAATGTTTCCATTTCATTCCAAACAAGTTGTGAATGTTTCCATTTCATTCGAAACAAGATTTGAATGTTTCCATTTCATTCCAAACAAGTTGTGAATTTTTCCATTTTGTTCCAAACAAGTTGTGAATGTTTCAATTTCATTCCAAAAAAGTTGCGAATGGTTCCATTTCATTCCAAACAAGTTTTGAATGTTTCCATTGACTCCAAACAAGTTGTGAATGTTTCCACTTCATTGCAAATAAGTTGTGAATGTTTCCATTTCATTCCAAACATGTTGTGAATGTTTGAATTTCATTCCAAAGAAGTTGTGAATGTTTCCACATCATTCCGGACATGTTTTGAACGTTTTCACTTCATTCCAAAGAGGTTGTGAATGTTTCCATTTCATTGCATACAGGTTCTGAATGTTTCCATTTAATTCCAAACAACTTTTGAATGTTTTGATTTCACGCCAAAGATGTTGTGAATGTTTCCATTTCATTCCATACTGATATGATCAAAGAAGGCACAACCAAGAATGGCAAGGATCCATTAAAGATAACTAGTGGACCATTGACAAGGAAGAAGGCTAATGAGCTCACTAGTGCACTTCAAGCTTGGATTTTGACAGATTGGCGATGTTCTAGTAGAAAATTCATATCATGAGCTAAACAGATCAGAATTGAGTAATTCTTGTTTCATTGGAAATCTAACATCTGGAGCTGAAAATCATATGAAGACCATGAAACCCAATTTTCACGTTAAGGAGGTCCAATTTAGCTTCAAAGTCCCGATTTACGAGTTATCGCTGGTTCAGAAGTAGTTGCAGTATTTTGGGCATATCTTTGGCTATAGATGTCCGCTTTGTGTGGTTCAGGTTTCATTTAAAAGATAAGAAAGAGAGATACAACTTTCATGCTTTGAATTTTGAGAAATCATTGCTGCATCAAGTTCGAATTTCAGCTTGAAGTTGGAGACACAAGCCAGAATCATCCAAGAAGACTATTTTGGAGTTTTTATGGCCAATCTTGTTTTGTAACGTATTTTATTTTATTTTCCTATTTATGTACATTATTTAGGATGTTATTTAGCCCATGGAATTGATTCAGGTCATTTATGATAAAAGGAATTCGCTGCACACCTTAAACATGTGTTAAAAGTGTGTTAGAGTCCTAGTATGACTAGGTTTTCTTGAGTCCTTTGTAACTAGGTTTCCTAGGTGACTTGGGCTGCGAATTTTGCCCAGCTTTTAACCCTAGTTTAGGCCTATATAAAGGCACATATTCTGGATGTAAACATACAGAAAAATTTTGAAATAATATTGCTCTTTGGAGAGGTTTTCTCTTTGGTTCTTTGTGGATTGCCTTGGTGCACAAGTGTGCTTGTGTTCCTGGAGTTCTATACTTCTCGTTTCTAATCACAGGTTGATTAGGGGTGGGGGTTTTAAACCTAGTCTCTTTGATGTCTTGTGCAGCTTGAATCACATCTTGGGCGCGTTTCATGGTCTTTATACCATCGGGGTTCGCATCACATACAAGTTGTGAATGTTTCCATTTCATTCCAAACAAGTTGTCAACGTTTCCATTTCATTCCAAACAATTTGTGAATGTTTCGATTTCACGCAAAAGAAGTTGTGAGAGTTTCCATTTGATTCCAAACAAGTTGTGAATGTTTCCATTTCATTCCAAACAAGATTTGAATGTTTCCATTTCATTCCGAACAAGTTCTGAATTTTTGAATTTCATTCCAAAAAAGTTGTGAATGTTTCAATTTTATTCCAAACAAGTTTTGAATGTTTCCATTCCTTCCAAACAAGTTGTGAATGTCTCCATTTCATTCCCAACAATTTGTGAATGTTTCGATTTCATGCCAAGGAAGTTGTGAATGTTTTCATTTCATTCCAAACAAGTTGTGAACGTTTCCGTTTCATTCCAAACAAGATTTGAATGTTTCCATTTCATTCCAAACAAGTTGTGAATTTTTCCATTTCGTTCCAAACAAGTTGTGAATGTTTCAATTTCATTCCAAAAAAGTTGCGAATGTTTCCATTTTATTCCAAACAAGTTTTGAATGTTTCCATTCATTCCAAACAAGTTGTGAATGTTTCCAGTTCATTGCAAATAAGTTGTGAATGTTTCCGTTTCATTCCAAACATGTTTTGAATGTTTCCATTTTAATCCAAACAAGTTGTGAATGTTTCCACATCATTCCAAACATGTTTTGAACGTTTTCACTTCATTCCAAACAGGTTCTGAATGTTTCCATTTCATTCCATACAGGTTCTGAATGTTTCCATTTAATTCCAAACAACTTGTGAATGCTTCCATTTCGTTCCTAACAACTTGTGAATGTTTCCATTTTATTCCAAACAAGTTGTGAATCTTTCCATTTCAATCCAAACAAGTTGTGAATGTTTCCATTTCATTCCAAACAAGTTGTGATTGTTCCAATTTCATTCCGAACCGGTTGTGAATATTCCAATTCCATTCCAAACAAGTTTTGAATGTTTCCGTTCATTCCAAACTAGTTGTGAATGTTCCCATTTCATTCCAAATAAGTTGTGAATGTTTCCACTTCATTCCAAACAAGACTTCATTCCAAACAAGTTGTGAATGTTTCCACTTTATTTGAAACAAGTTGTGAATCTTTCCATTTCATTCCAAATAAGCTGTGAATGTTTCAATTTTATTTCAAACAAGTTGTGAATGTTTCCTTTTCATCCAAACAAGTTTTGAATTTTTCAATTCATTGCAAACAAGTTTTGAATATTTCCATTTCATTCCAAATAAGCTGTGAATGTTCCAACTTCATTCCAAAAAAGTTGTGAATGATTACATTTCATTCCAAACAAGTTGTGAATGCTTCCATTTCATTCCAAACAATTTGTGAATGTTTCGATTTCAAGCGAAAGAAGTTGTGAATGTTTCCATTTCATTCCAAACAAGTTGTGAATGTTTCCATTTTAATTCCAGACAAGATTTGAATGTTTCCATTTCATTTCCAACGAGTTGTGAATTTTCCAATTTCATTCCAAAAAAGTTGTGAATGTTTCAATTTCATTCCAAACAAGTTTTGAATGTTTCCATTCATTCCAAATAGGTTGTCAATGTTTCCATTTCATTCCAAACAAGTTGTGAATGTTTCCATTTCATTCCAAATAAGTTGTGAGTAGTTCCATTTCATTCCAAACATGTTGTGAATGTTTACACTTCATTCCAAACATGTTGTGAATGTTTACACTTCATTCCAAACATGTTTTGAACATTTTCACTTCATTCCAAACAGGTTGTGAATGTTTCCATTCCATTCCATACAGGTTCTGAATGTTTCCATTTCGTTGCAAACAACTTGTGAATGTTTCCATTTCATTCCAAACATGTTGTGAATGTTTCCCTTTCATTCCAAATAAGTTGTGAATGTTTCCACATCATTCCAAACATGTTTTGAACGTTTTCACTTCATTCCAAACAGGTTGTGAATGTTTCCATTTCATTCCATACAGGTTCTGAATGTTTCCATTTAATTCCTAACAACTTGTGAATGTTTCCATTTCGTTCCTAACAACTTGTGAATGTTTCCATTTTATTCCAAACAAGTTGTGAATCTTTCCATTTCAATCCAAACAAGTTGTGAATGTTTCCATTTCATTCCAAACAAGTTGTGATTGTTCCAATTTCATTCTGAACCGGTTGTGAATATTCCAATTCCATTCCAAACAAGTTTTGAATGTTTCCGTTCATTCCAAACTAGTTTTGAATGTTCCCACTTCATTCCAAATAAGTTGTGAATGTTTCCACTTCGTTCCAAACAAGTTGTGAATGTTTCCACTTCATTCCAAACAAGTTGTGAATGTTTCCACTTCATTCGAAACAAGTTGTGAATCTTTCCATTTCATTCCAAATAAGCTGTGAATGTTCCAATTTCATTTCAAACAAGTTAGGAATGTGTCCTTTGAAGATTTCAGGATCTCATGATAACATACTCTTATGTTATCTACCTATGTATATGCCACAAGCATATTTGTTCATTAGAGTTCAACATGGATATAGATATACATAATACTAATTCTTTAACATATTATTCATGCAGTTGATATAACATGCTATATAACATATCAATTTTACATACATGTTGTGTCAAATAAATCCTAGCATGCTACTAAGAACATTCATGTAAATTATTCAAACCTAGCATGCTACTAAACCAAGAAAGAATATGCACCTTTCTTCTTGGTTATCTTTGGTGAAAACTTGAGGGAGAACTTGATCTTAGAGGGGCACCTTGAAGCTTGAATAGAGATGAACAATCTCTATGTAAATCCACCCACAATGCTCTCAAGAAGTGTTTAATATTTTGGCCTCTAAAGGAAATAGGAGGAGAACAATTTTCTCTCAAGAAAATGGAGCAAATAGAGTGCAAATTCGTGCTTAAAATGGCCAGCCACTAAAGGCTATTTATAGATGACCAAAAGGCACACCTTTACACCAAGAAAGGTGTCTTTTAAGCCAAAGAGCACTTCCTTTGGCTAAGGGTCATGTATGGTGGCGAAAATACATGTCTTTTAGCCAAGAAACACTTCCTTTAGCCTATAACCATCCATAACTACCTTATGGGCGAAAATACATGTCTTTTAGAGCCAAGGAACACTTCTTTTGGCCTATAACCACCCCATAACTACCTTATGGCTGAATATACATGTCTTTTCACTCAAGGAACACTTCCTTTGGATGAAAGGACACGTTCTTTTAGCCAATAGTCATCTCTTTTGATGAAGAGACATACCTTTACACAAAAGATGTGTCTCTTGGTGGTTATGAGCTAAAAGCAAGGTGAGCTGGCACAAAGCTAGCTCACTATGCTACTTATGCACCATTGAGCTCCTTTGAGCTCCAACCAAGCACCATGAACTGAGGTCCAACTCCTAGAGCTAACCTTGAGCTGGAGTTAGCTGCTCTCAGCTGAAGTGAACTGAAATCCAGCTACACTCAGCTACCAGAAGCTGAAGTGAGCTGACTTGAGCTAACTTGAGCTGAAGTCCAGCTACTTTGAGCCACTTATAGCTGAAGTGAGCTGACTTGAGCTGACTTGAGCTAACTTGAGCTAACTTGAGCTGAAGTCCAGCTACTTTGAGCTACTTATAGCTGAAGTGAGCTGACTTGAGCTGAAGACCAGCTACTCTGAGCTACTTATAGCTGCAGTGAGCTGACATAAGCTAACTTGAGCTAAAGGGAGCTACTTCTAGCTGCCTTAGATAGCTGTTCAAGCTAGAGTTAGCTCAATAAGCTCAAATCCTACCTTAAAAGGATCTTGGTGCGCCAAGAATTCCACCAAACTCCCACTCGCACTAAGATGCTTTTAAAGTTCCAGCTCCCACTCAAAACAAATTCCTTAATCCTTATAGCCGAAATAATCCAGACACTTCTACATATATAGAGTTTTGGGTGCGACCTCAGGCACACACACTAAGTCTCTTCTATTGAGGTTGTTAGACTCTCAATAGAAGATTGTCCTCTCCTCATGGTTTGAACTTCTTCAAACTTTCCTTTGAACACATCAAATTCAAGTGTGTTGCTTAAACACATCAAGCTTGCTTGAACAAATCAAACTATGCCTCCCAGACCCCAGACATATGATACACTTCTTAATCACAATTAGTCTCTTTCTTAGAATTTCAACTCCTTGAAATCCATGATTGTATTAAGCATTGAGTACTCATTTCAATCAATTGTCATTCAATCTAGCATACTACTCACAGTAATATGTGGGCCCAAGATTGAATTTAGTGAACGTGTATCATCTTAATGTCTTTCCTTTTAGCTTCAACTACTTAGGTCAATGAGTTAACATGATTACCCAAAAGGAGGATACTCCAGTCTCATTTCTCTAAGACCTTCAAAAACCAATCAAAGTAATCATAATTAACTCAACTTCCTAATAGCAAGCCATAGTCACTAAGAGTCTGATTCGAAGAATCTCACACTAAGCAAGAATAGAGACAACTTGCTTAAATTCTTCTTTGGTCGTATTTCATGGTCATGGAACACTTGGAAACACATCCATTAAAGTTCCATAATACACTTCTAAGGTGTTTTACTCATGTCACTCCCACTTGGAGTGATCTCCATTTCAATTGAGGAGTGTGTCATTTCTCCCTCTTAAAACACCACTAAGTGTACTCCTCTTAACACATAAAAGGAGGACATGTCAATAACCATGAAATTTCTCCATGTAAGCCCTAGCTTACATCTAACATAGGCTAGGATGTATGAATGGTCATACAAACAGAGTGCACCAAAGCATGGAATCTTGATTACTCATAATCAAGGCGACCATAAAAGCTAAAGTGTCATGTGTTGGAGCATGACTCCCACTTAAATGTATCATTCACTTAAGTTTCATTTAAGTCTTTAGCCAGTCTCATCCTTAATCTTACACAAAGATCAAGGGCGGATGACTCGTGTGAGAAAGTCATCCTCTGCCTCTGTTTGACATGTTCATTTTTTTGTTGTGATTCATAAAATTGAACTGAGTATTTCATAAAATACATAACATGTGTGACACCAAAGAGGTGAAGTACATCCAACATTTACAATCTTCTAAGACCCATTGCTCTAACATGTCGAGCAAATACAAGTGGTGGCAATGGCTTAGTGAGAGGATCTGCCACCATCAGGTCTGTAGAAATGTACTCAATCCTAACTTCACCCTCTTCAATTGCATCTCGCACAAAGTTATATTTCATGCTAATGTGCTTGGTCTTTCCATGGTATTTGGGGTCTTTGGTATAAGCCATGGCTGCCATACTATCACTGTAGATAGTAATAGGTTTCTCAATAGAAACCCTAGACTCCAAATTCTTAAGGAAATAACCTAGCCAAAGGGCTTCTTGTACAGCTGAGGCACATGAAATAAATTCAGCCTCCATTGTGGACAATGTTGTACAAGTTTGCTTCTTACGACACCAAGTAGTAGCCCCACCATTTAGCATGAAAAGATAACCTGATGTAGACTTGCTGGAGTCTCTATCTCCTCCCCAATCAGCATCGGAATAGCCACGTAAACCAAGGTCTTTACCTTGGTAACAAAGCCAATAATCCTTAGTACCCTTGAGGTACCTTAGGATCCTCTTGACACTTTTCCAATGCTCCAGACCAGGGTTGGAAGAATATCGTGCTAGAAGTCCAACCGCTTGGCTGATGTCTGGCCTTGTACATAACATGGCATACATCAAGCTACCAATGGCACTTAGGTAGGGGATCTGATACGATCAAAGAAGACACAACCAAGGAAGGCAAGGACCCACTGAAGGTTTCTAGTGGACCATTGACAAGGAAAAAGGCTAAGGAGCTCACTAGTGCACTTCAAGCTCGGATTTTGCCAGATTGGTGATGTTCTGGTAGAAAAATCATATCCTAAGCTAAACATATCAGAATTGAGTAATTCTTGATTCATTGGAAATATAACATCTGGAGCTACAAATCATATCAAGACAATGAAACCCAGTTTGCACGTTAAGGAGATCCAATTTAGCTTCAAAGTCGCGATTTATGAGTTATCACTGGTTCAGAAGCAGTTGCAGTGTTTTGGGTATATCTTTGGCTTTAGATGTCCGTTTTGTGTGGTTCAGGTGTCATTTAAAAGCTAAGAAAGAGAGATACAACTTTCGTGCTTTGAATTTTGATAAATCATTGCTGCATCAAGTTCGAATTTCATCTTGAAGTTGGAGACACAAGCCAGAATCACCCAAGAAGACTATTTTGGAGTTTTTATGGCCAATCTTATTTTGTAACGTATTTTATTTTATTTTCCGACTTATTTACATTATTTAGGAAGTTATTTAGGCTATGGAATAGTTTTAAATCATTTTGGACAAGTGGCATACGTTGCATTCATTAAACTTGTTCAAACTAGGAATTAGAGTCCTAATTTGACTAGGATTTCCTATGTCTTTGTATCTAGGATTCCTAAGGGATTTAGGCTGCGAATTTTGCCCAGCTTTTAACCCTAGTTTAGGCCTATATAAAGGCACATATTCTGGATGTAAACATACAGAAAATTTTTGAAATAATATTGCTCTTTGGAGAGGTTTTCTCTTTGGTTCTTTGTGGACTGCCTTGGTGTACAAGTGTGCTTGTGTTCTTGGAGTTCTATACTTCTCGTTTCTAATCACAGGTTGATTAGGGGTGGGGGTTTCAAATCCAGTCTCTTTGATGTCTTGTGGAGCTTGAAAAACATCTTGGGCGCGTTTCATGGTCTTTATACCATCGGGGTTCGCATCAGTTGGTATCAGAGCCACAAGTTCCATTGAAGGACATATCTTGTGTTCTTGTTTCCCTTCATTTTTCTTTCAATTCTGTCCAGTAATTTTCATGTTTTAATTCTCTGTTTTAATCTGTTTTCTTCTTGTTTCAGGTCTGTTCTTTTTATTCCACCATTGTTCAAGTTCAAAAATCACAAAAACAACAAAAAGAAGTCAATCCATGTCACCTAGTATTCTCGGTTTCCATTCGTTTGTTCTTGTCTAATTCTTATCTTTCTGTTTCGTGTCCAGGCATATTAATCTCTTTTGTTTTGATTGTTTCCAGCATCTTAGAGTCCAGGAAACTTCAAAAAAAGAAGGATCCAAGTTCAGGAATTTTCGATATCAAAAAGTTGCTTCAAATTGTGCCAATTTCACTAGTTTTCTTGTCTTGGCCGAAAAGAATTCTAACTTTTTGTCTTTGGCAGCAAGGAGTTTCAAGGAGAACGTTTGGTTAGCATCAAAACAGCAAGCAAAAAAAAAAAGGAGGAAAAAAAAAGGAAGGAAAAGAAAAGAAAAAGAAAGAGCAAAGAAAAGAAAAGAAAAGAGCTTGCAAAAAAAGAAGTTTTCTCAAAGTGTTGAAAGTTTTGTGCCCCAAAACCTATCCCCTTGTTTTTAAGCCAAAAAGCTTTCTGTGTGGTTCTTGTGATCATCAATTGCAAGAGCTTCTTAAAGTCTTTTAAAGCTTGTTTAGCCCACCTCTTTTGGAGTCAAAATAGTTCTTCGAAAATTCAAGTTTTCTTGTGTGCTTTGAGGATAGTTTTCTTAGAACTTTGGAGAACTCTTTGAATAAGCAATATCTCACTAACAAATTGAGTGTTTTGAGTGTTCATATTTTGAGTGAAACACGTGAGGTGAGTGTTTGTGAGGATCTTTGTTATTTTCTGGAGTATGGAGGGCCAGGAGGATAGGAGGATGAAAGTGAGACACAATGAGGAGCCAACCATGAGAGAATTTCAAGAAACTCTCAATAGACTTGTGGGGAGGATTGAGGACATTGATTTGAGGTTGCCAAGAAGGCCTAATCCCATCTTGCAACCAAGGAGAGGTCTAAGGGGAGAAGAACCCGAGGAGGAAGAAAGAGTTTGGCATGACCATGGGTTTCCAATGAGGTGTGAGCCAAGAGAGGATAACAACCTAAATTCCATCAAGCCTACCATTCCACCTTTCCAAGGGAGGAGTGATCCCGATGCATATTGGGAGTGGGAGCAAAAGATTGAGATGGTGTTTGATTGCCATCATTACTCCGAGGAAAATAAGGTTAAATTGGCTACAATAAAAGTTCACTAATTATGCTCTTGTATGGTGGAATCAGGATATTACTTCTAGGAGAAGGAATGAGGAGGAGCCCATACATACATGGAGAGCCCTTAAAGCCTTAATGAGGAGGAGATTTGTGCCTAGCTCCTACTATAGAGATCAACGCTTAAAGCTTCAAAAGCTAGTGCAAGGCCAAAGGAGTGTGGAGGACTACCACAAAGACTTGGAGATAACCTTGACCCGAGCCAACATCATGAAGGATGAGGAGACCACCATTGCTAGATTCATTAATGGTCTCAATCCTGAGATTGCCAACAAAGTGGAAATGGCACCTTATTTGAACATGGAGGATTTGCTTTATTATGCCACCAAGGCCGAGAAAATCATCAAAAGGTCCAAGGCATCCAAGATATGTCAAGGAGGAATTTCCACATGGAGAGGAGCATGGAGTAAGGATGTGAGAGAAGTACCCAAGCTAAACATGGAGACCACAAAAGGAGACTTGTCTCAATCTCAACAAGAAAAGTCAATCATGCTTGTACCACTTTCACCACAACAAGTCTTGGAGGATCAAAGAAAATTTCAAAGTAAGGTTGAGAGAAAAGTAAAAGAGGGGAAAGTTGAGGGCAAGAGTGATGAGGGGAAAGTTGAGAGAACAACCGAGAGATTAAGTGAGAAGAGTGAACATGAGGGGAAGAAGAGTAGAGAGTTCCCGAGAGAAGAAATTGAGTGCGAAGTTGAGATAAGACAAGACTGTAATGAACCCAAGCCGAGTGAAGAGAGAATGACCTACAGAGAAGCCAAACTTTCATCTAATATAATGGAGTCTTCTTCTAGTATTGTGTTGTCTTCTTTTTAGGACTTAAGTGGAGATAAGTTACAAGAATCGAGTGAGTTGCTGCCCATTAAAGAAGTTGGTGTTCCTAATATTCCAAGCCATGCCCCATGCATTAAAACAACAAAGGAGGTTGAGAAGGAACAATTTGAGGTGAGTCCAAGTGATTTCATATGCAAAAGTTTGCCTAACATTGTTTCTTTTCCTATGTTTCAAGGGGATGAAATTAATGCAACTCCAACCAAAGTCATTGAGTGCAAAGATGAATATTTTGTGGTTCCTACACCAAAGGAAGATACTTGGAGACTAAGTCCAACCACTGTAATGTATTTCTTCCTAACACCTAGATTTGATGTAGTTTTGCATGAAAATCTCAAACAATGTGTGTTTGCTTGCAATGTTATTTTGACAAATGGTTTTCATGAAACTAGATTAAGAGAAGGAAGTAAGCATGAGGATTTCACAAAATATGGTTTTAAGCCTTCTAATTTTTTGGTTTTGTCAAATCATCTTTTGAATTCCATGAGTTTCTTTAGAGAAAAATCTGTTTTGGAGTCTTTTGTTTTTGAATTTGTTAGTTTTGCATCCGTCTCACATTGTTTTGTTCCATCTCAAGTAAAATATACTTCTTTGGAATTTTTCTTGCATAAATTTGTTCTTACACATGCATTACATACTTCTTTTATTCACATTCATGTTCAGCCCATTTTTGTGCATCAATCTTTAATTTCCAGCAAGTATTTTTTTGTCATGACACATGCATTACACAAACTTTTGAGTCTTGATATTTTTGCTTTATGTCCAAACTTGAAAGTTTTTATTTTGAGTGAAAATTCTGGTTTTAAATTCAGCCTTTTAAGGAGGTATGTTGAGTCCTTTGTTTTGTGTCACATCTCATGCACAAATTTCATGCATTGTTGTGCATATACATGCAAAAATAAGTTTGCTACTGAATTGGTTTCACTAAATCCTATCTACTCCAATCTTGTTTCATTTAAAATGCTTAGGATTTTTGTGAAATTCATGCATCCTAGTTTTGTTATTAGTTTAGGCCACATTGTGTTCAATTCTTGTTCGGTAGAATGGCCTATGCAAACTATTGTCTTGACAAGCAAAACTTGTGTTTTTCATAACCATAACACTTGTGTGAGTTTAGGTCCATTTGTTTTGAGTGCATACAGCATCCCTAAGGTAAATTATTCCTACACTTTTACTTGTTGTGAGAATAATGTTTTTGAGATGGTAAGGCAATGAAAGTGATGCCTAGAGTTAAGATGAAAATTGTGCAAACATTCAGATTTTTTGTGCTAATTGATTCTAACTTTGTTTTTGACCCTGGAGGTGTCAAAATTATCATTGCATTTGGATATTGGTTCAGGTATTTTTTTCACAAGATTAAAAGCTCCATACACAAGCATTCCATGCTATTGGTGCTTATGTGAAAGGTAAGTGCTTATGTGTTGATTATTTCATTGTTATTGATTCAATTCCCTTTTCTACTGCAGGTTTTGATTCGAGGACGAATCCTTCTAAGGAGGGGGGAGCTGATACGATCAAAGAAGACACAACCAAGGAAGGCAAGGACCCACTGAAGGTTTCTAGTGGACCATTGACAAGGAAAAAGGCTAAGGAGCTCACTAGTGCACTTCAAGCTCGGATTTTGACAGATTGGTGATGTTCTGGTAGAAAAATCATATCCTGAGCTAAACAGATCAGAATTGAGTAATTCTTGATTCATTGGAAAGATAACATCTGGAGCTACAAATCATATCAAGACAATGAAACCCAGTTTGCACGTTAAGGAGGTCCAATTTAGCTTCAAAGTCACGATTTACGAGTTATCGCTGGTTCAGAAGCAGTTGCAGTATTTTGGGTATACCTTTGGCTTTAGAAGTCCATTTTGTGTGGTTAAGGTGTCATTTCAAAGCTAAGAAAGAGAGATACAACTTTCATGCTTTGAATTTTGATAAATCATTGCTGCATCAAGTTCGAATTTCATCTTGAAGTTGGAGACACAAGCCAGAATCACCCAAGAAGACTATTTTGGAGTTTTTATGGCCAATCTTATTTTGTAACATATTTTATTTTATTTTCCTATTTATTTACATTATTTAGGAAGTTATTTAGGCTATGGAATAGTTTTAAATCGTTTTGGACAAGTGGCATATGCTGCATTCATTAAACTTGTTCAAACTAGGAATTAGAGTCCTAATTTGACTAGGATTTCCTATGTCTTTGTATCTAGGATTTGTAAGGGATTTAGGCTGCGAATTTTGCCCAGGTTTTAACCCTAGTTTAGGCCTATATAAAGGCACATATTCTGGATGTAAACATACAGAAAAATTTCGAAATAATATTGCTCTTTGGAGAGGTTTTCTCTTTGGTTCTTTGTGGACTGCCTTGCTGCACAAGTGTGCTTGTGTTCTTGGAGTTCTATACTTCTCGTTTCTAATCACAGGTTGATTAAGGGTGGGGTTTTCAAATCCAGTCTCTTTGATGTCTTGTGGAGCTTGAAAAATATCTTGGGCGTGTTTCATGATCTTTATACCATCGGGGTTCGCATCAGGATCTGAGCCATCGCTTCCTTTTCTTTTGGAGTCTTAGGACATAAGTCCTCTCCAATCTTGCAACCATATGCAAGAGGTGTACTCATGGGCTTTGCATTTGTTAAGTTGAACCTTGCAAGAATCTTATCAATATAAGGTTCTTGAGAAAGGGCCAATAGCCTTGCCTTTCTATCCCTCAGGATCTTAACCCCTAGGATAAAGGCAGCCTCTCCCATGTCCTTCATGTCAAAGGTGGAAGACAACCATCCCTTGATGGTACTTAACAATGCAACCCCATTACTTGCAATCAGTATATCATCTACATATAGAGTCAATACTGCAAAACTTTAACCAGATTTGGGCTGCGAATTTTGCCCAGATTTTAACCCTAGTTTAGGCCTATATAAAGGCACATATTCTGGATGTAAATATACAGAAAAATTTCGAAATAATATTGCTCTTTGGAGAGGTTTTCTCTTTGGTTCTTTGTGGACTGCCTTGGTGCACAAGTGTGCTTGTGTTCTTGGAGTTCTATACTTCTCGTTTCTAATCACAGGTTGATTAGGGGTGGGGGTTTTAAACCTAGTCTATTTGATGTCTTGTGGAGCTTGAATCACATCTTGGGCGCGTTCCATGGTCTTTATACCGTCGGGGTTCGCATCGAGAAGTGTTTAATATTTCGGCCTCTAAAGGAAATAGGAGGAGAACAATTTTCTCTCAAGAAAATGGAGCAAATAGAGTGCAAATTCGTGCTTAAAATGGCCAGCCACTAAAGGCTATTTATAGATGACCAAAAGGCACACCTTTACACCAAGAAAAGTGTCTTTTAAGCCAAAGAACACTTCCTTTGGCTAAGGGTCATGTATGGTGGCGAAAATACATGTCCTTTAGCCAAGAAACACTTCCTTTAGCCTATAACCATCCATAACTACCTTATGGGCGAAAATACATGTCTTTTAGAGCCAAGGAACACTTCTTTTGGCCTATAACCACCCCATAACTACCTTATGGCCGAATATACATGTCTTTTCACTCAAGGAACACTTTCTTTGGATGAAAGGACATGTTCTTTTAGCCAATAGTCATCTCTTTTGATGAAGAGACATACCTTTACACAAAAGATGTGTCTCTTGGTGGTTATGAGCTAAAAGCAAGGTGAGCTGGCACAAAGCTAGCTCACTATGCTACTTATGCACCATTGAGCTCCTTTGAGCTCCAACCAAGCACCATGAACTGAGGTCCAGCTCCTAGAGCTGACCTTGAGCTGGAGTTAGCTGCTCTCAGCTGAAGTGAACTGAAGTCCAGCTACACTCAGCTACCAGAAGCTGAAGTGAGCTGACTTGAGCTAACTTGAGCTGAAGTCCAGCTACTTTGAGCCACTTATAGCTGAATTGAGCTGACTTGAGCTAACTTGAGCTGAAGTCCAGCTACTTTGAGCTACTTATAGCTGAAGTGAGCTGGCTTGAGCTGAAGACCAGCTACTCTGAGCTACTTATAGCTGCAGTGAGCTGACATAAGCTAACTTGAGCTAAAGGGAGCTACTTCTAGCTGCCTTAGATAGCTGTTCAAGCTAGAGTTAGCTCAATGAGCTCAAATCCTATCTTAAAAGGATCTTGGTGCGCCAAGAATTCCAACATCCTTTTCATCCAAACAAGTTTTGAATATTTCCATTTCATTCCAAATAAGCTATGAATGTTCCAACTTCATTCCAAAAAAGTTGTGAATGATTCCATTTCATTCCAAACAAGTTGTGAATGCTTCCATTTCATTCCAAACAATTTGTGAATATTTTGATTTCATGCCAAAGAAGTTGTGAATGTTTCCATTTCATTCCAAACAAGTTGTGAATGTTTCCATTTTAATTCCAGACAAGATTTGAATGTTTCCATTTCAATCCAAACAAGTTGTGAATTTTTCAATTTCATTCCAAAAAAGTTGTGAATGTTTCAATTTCATTCCAAACAAGCTTTGAATGTTTCCATTCATTCCAAACAAGTTGTGAATGTTTCCATTTCATTCCAAATAAGTTGTGAGTGGTTCCATTTCATTCCAAACATGTTGTGAACGTTTTCACTTCATTCCAAACAGGTTGTGAATGTTTCCATTCCATTCCATACAGGTTCTGAATGTTTCCATTTCATTGCAAACAACTTGTGAATGTTTCCATTTCATTCCAAACAAGTTGTGAATGTTTCCATTTTATTCTAAACAAGTTGTGAATAAACCCATTTCATTCCAAACAAGTTGTGATTGTTCCAATTTCATTCCAAACAGGTTGTGAATATTTCAATTCCATTCCAAACAAGTTTTGAATGTTTCCATTCATTCCAAACTAGTTGTGAATGTTCCTAATTCATTCCAAATAAGTTGTGAATGTTTCCACTTCGTTCCAAACAAGACATCATTCCCAACAAGTTATGAATGTTTCCACTTCATTCCAAACACATTGTGAATGTTTCCAATTCATTCCGAACATGTTGTGAATGTTTACACTTAAATCCAAACACATTGTGAATGTTTCCACTTCATTCCAAACAAGTCGTGAATGTTTCCACTTCATTCCAAACAAGTTTTGAATGTTTCCACTTCATTCGAAACAAGTTGTGAATCTTTCAATTTCATTCCAAATAAGCTGTGAATGTTCCAATTTCATTTCAAACAAGTTGTGAATGTTTCCTTTTCATCCAAACATTTTTTAATTTTTCAATTCATTGTAAACAAGTTTTGAATATTTCCTTTTCATTCCAAATAAGCTGTGAATGTTCCAATTTCATTCCAAAAAAGTTGTGAATGTTTCCATTTCATTCCAAACTAGTTGTGAATGTTTTCATTTAATTCCAAAAAAGTTATGGATGTTTCCATTTCATTCCAAACTAGTTGTGAGTGTTTTCATTTCATTCCAAACAAGTTGTGAATGTTTCCATTTTATTCCAAACAAGTTGTGAATGTTTCCATTTTATTCCAAACAAGTTGTGAATGTTTCCATTTCATTCCAAACAATTTGTGAATGTTTAGATTTCACGCAAAAGAAGTTGTGAGAGTTTCCATTTGATTCCAAACAAGTTGTGAATGTTTCCATTTCATTCGAAACAAGATTTGAATGTTTCCATTTCATTCCGAACAAGTTGTGAATTTTTCAATTTCATTCCAAAAAAGTTGTGAATGTTTCAATTTCATTCCAAACAAGTTTTGAATGTTTCCATTCATTCCAAATAAGTTTTGAATGTTTCCATTTCATTCCAAACAAGTTGTGAATGTTTCCATTTCATTCCCAACAATTTGTGAATGTTTCGATTTCATGCCAAAGAAGTTGTGAATGTTTGCATTTCATTCCAAACAAGTTGTGAATGTTTCCACTTCATTCCAAACAAGTTTTGAATGTTTCCACTTCATTCCAAACAAGTTGTGAATGTTTCCTTTTCATCCAAACGAGTTTTGAATGTTTCAATTCATTCCAAACAAGTATTGAAGGTTTCCATTTCATTCCGAATAAGCTGTCAATGTTCCAATTTCATTCCAAACAAGTTGTGAATGTTTCCATTTCATTCCAAACTAGTTGTGAATGTTTCCATTTAATTCCAAACAAGTTGTGAATCTTTCCATTTCATTCCAAACAACTTTTGAATGTTTCCATTTCATTCCAAAAATCATATCTTGAGCTAAACAGATCGGAATTGAGTAATTCTTGATTCATTGGAAAGATAACATCTGGAGCTACAAGTCATATGAAGACCATAAAACGCAGTTTGCAGGTTAAGGAGGTCCAATTTAGCTTCAAAGTCGCGATTTACGAGTTATCGCTGGTTCAAAAGCAGTTGCAGTATTTTGGGCATATCTGTGGCTTTAGATGTCCGTTTTGTGTGGTTCAGGTTTCATTTCAAAGCTAAGAAATAGATCTACAACTTTCATGCTTTTCATTTTGGGAAATCATGGATGCATCAAGTTCGAATTTCAGCTTGAAGTTGAAGACACAAGCAGGAACCACCTGAGAAGACTATTTTGGGTTTTTATGCCCAATCTTGTGCTGTAACGTATCTTATTTTATTTTCCTAATTATTTACATTATTTAGGATGTTATTTAAGCCATGGAAGTGATTTAGGTCACTTAGGATAAATGGAATTCACTGCACACCTTAAACATGTGTTAAAAGGGGTGTAGGAGTCCTAGTTTGACTAGGTTTTCTTGAGTCCTTTGTAACTAGGTTTCCTAGGTGACTTGGGCTGCGAATTTTGCCCAGATTTTAACCCTAGTTTAGGCCTATATAAAGGCACATATTTTGGGTGTAAATATACAGAAAATTTTGAAATAATATTGCTCTTTGGAGAGGTTTTCTCTTTGGTTCTTGGCGGACTGCCTTGGTGCACAAGTATGCTTGTGTTCTTGGTGTTCTATACTTCTCGTTTCTAGTCACAGGTTGATTAGGGGTGGGGGTCTTCAAACCCAGTCTTTTTGATGTCTTGTGGAGCTTGAAAAACATCTTGGGCGAGTTTCATGGTCGTTATACCATCGGGGTTCGCATCACATTTCAAACAAGTTGTGAATGTTTCCATTTCATTCCAACCAAGATTTGATTGTTTCCATTTTATTCCGAACAAGTTGTGAATTTTTCAATTTCGTTCCAAACAAGTTGTGAATGTTTCAATTTCATTCCAAAAAAGTTGCGAACGGTTCCATTTTATTCCAAACAAGTTGTGAATGTTTCCATTTCATTCCAAACAAGTTGTGAATGTTTCCTTTTCATTCCAAACAAGTTTTGAATGTGTCCATTTCATTCCAAACAAGTTGTGAATGTTTCCACTTCATTCCAAACAAGTTTTGAATGTTTCCACTTCATTCCAAACAAGTTGTGAATGTTTCCACTTCATTCCAAATAAGTTGTGAATGTTCCAATTTCATTCCAAACAAGTTGTGAATGTCTCCATTTCATTCCAAATAAGTTGTGAATGTTTCCATTTCATTCCAAACAAGTTGTGAATGTTTCTTTTTCATTCCAAACAAGTTTTGAATGTGTCCATTTCATTCCAAACAAGTTGTGAATTTTTCCATTTCATTTCAAAAAAGTTGTGAATGTTCCAGTTTCATTCCAAGCAGGTAGTGAATGTTAAGGAGCTCACTAGTGCACTTCAAGCTCGGATGTTGACAAATTGGCGATGTTCTAGTGGAAAAATCATATCTTTAGCCTAACAGATCATAATTGAATGATTCTTGATTCATTGGAAAGCTAACAGCTAGAGCTACAAATCATATGAAGACAATGAAACCCATTTTTCACCTTAAGGAGGTCGAATATAGCTTCAAAGTCACGATTTACGAGTTATCGCAGGTTCAGAAGCAGTTGCAGTATTTTGGGTATATCTTTGGGTTTAGATGTCCGTTTTGTGTGGTTCAGGTGTCATTTCAAAGCTAAGAAATAGAGATACAACTTTCATGCTTTGAATTTTGAGAAATCATTGCTGCATCAAGTTCGAATTTCAGCTTGAAGTTGGAGACACAAGCCAGAATCACCCAAGAAGACTATTTGGAGTTTTTATGGCCAATCTTATTTTGTAACGTATTTTATTTTATTTTCCTATTTATTTACATTATTTAGGAAGTTATTTAGGCTATGGAATAGTTTTAAATCATTTTGGACAAGTGGCATATGCTGCATTCATTAAACTTGGTCAAACTAGGAATTAGAGTCCTAATTTGACTAGGATTTCCTATGTCTTTGTATCTAGGATTCCTATGGGATTTAGGCTGTGAATTTTGCCCAGGTTTTAACCCTAGTTCAGGCCTATATAAAGGCACATATTCTGGATGTAAACATGCAGAAAAATTTCGAAATAATATTGCTCTTTGGAGAGGTTTTCTCTTTGGTTCTTTGTGGACTTCCTTGGTGCACAAGTGTGCAAGTTCTTGGAGTTCTATACTTCTCGTTTCTAATCACAGGTTGATTAGGGGTGGGGATTTTAAACCTAGTCTCTTTGATGTCTTGTGGAGATTGAAAAACATCTTGGGCGCGTTTCATGGTCATTATACCATCGGGGTTCGCATCACATTCCAAACAAGTTTTGAACTTTTCCATTTCATTCAAAACAAGTTGTGAATATTTCCATTTCATTCGTAAGAAGTTGTGAAAGTTTCCAGTTTATTCCGAAGAGGTTGTGATTGCTTCCATTTGATTCCGAACATGTTGTGAAAATTTCCACTTCATTCTAAACAAGTTTTGAATGTCCCCATTTCATTCCAAACAAGTTGTGAATGTTTCCATTTCATTCCAAAGAAATTGTGAATGTTTCCACTTCATTCCAAACAAGCTGTAAATCTTATCATTTGATTCCAAACTAGTTGTGAATGTTTCCATTTCATTCCAAATAATTTGTGAATGTTTCCGTTTCATTTCGAAGAAGTTGTGAATGTTTCCATTTCATTCCAAACAAGTTGTGAACGTTTCCATTTCATTCCAACGAAGTTGTGAATTTTTCCATTTTATTCCAAACAAGTTGTGAATGTTCCAATTTCATTCCAAGCAAGTAGTGAATGTTTTCATTTCATTCCAAACAAGTTTTGAATGTTTCCATTCATTCCGAACAAGTTGTGAAAGTTTCCATTTCATTCGAAACAAGTTGTGAATGTTTCCAATTCAATCGAAACAAGTTGTCAATGTTTCCATTTCATTTCAAACAAGTTGGAATGCTCCAATTTCATTCCAAACAGGTTGTGAATGTTTCAATTCCATTCCAAACAAGTTTTGAATGTTTCCATTCTGTTGGAATTCTTGGTGCACCAAGATCCTTTTAAGATAGGATTTGAGCTCTTTGAGCTAACTCTAGCTTGAATAGCTATCTAAGGTAGCTAGAAGTATCTCCCTTTAGCTCAAGTCAGCTCACTTCAGCTATAAGTAGGCAAAGTAGCTGGACTTCAGCTCAAGTTAGCTCAAGTCAGGTCAAGTCAGCTCAGTTCACCTTCTAGTAGCTGAATGTAGCCGCACTTCAGCTCAGGTCAGCTCACTTCAGCTATAAGTAGCTCAAAGTAGCTGGACTTCAGCTCAAGTTAGCTCAAGTCAGCTCAAGTCAGCTCACTTCATTTTCTGGTAGCTGAGTATCGCTGGACTTCAGTTCACTTCAGCTGAGAGCGGCTAACTCCAGCTCTAGGTCAACTCTAGGAGCTGGACCTCAGTTCATGGTGCTTGGTTGGAGCTCAAAGGAGCTCAATGATGCATAAGTAGTATAGTGAGCTAGCTTTGTGCTAGCTCACCTTACTTTTAGCTCAAAACCACCAAGAGACACATCTTTTGTGTGAAGGTATGTCTCTTCATCAAAAGAGATGACTATTGGCTAAAAGAACATGTCCTTTCATCCAAAGGAAGTGTTCCTTGAGTGAATAGACACGTATATTCGGCCATGGGGTGGTTGGGGTGGTTATTGCACCAAGAATGATGTCCTTTGACATCAAGAGACATGTATATCCGGCCATGAGGTGGTTGGGGTGGTTATTGCACCAAGAATGATGTCCTTTGACATCAAGAGACATGTATGTTCGGCCATGGGTTGGTTATAGCACCAAGAGATGTATCTTGACCAAAGGGACATGTCTCTTAGGCCAAAGGAAGTGTTCCTTGACCAAAAATACATGTATTTTCGCCAGTATAGATGACCCTTGGCCAAAGGAAGTGTTCTTTGGCTTAAAGGAAGTATTTTCCCCTCTTTTTCTTTTTTCTCAACCTCACTTTGAAATTTTCTTTGATCCTCCAAGACTTGTTGTGGTGAAAGTGGTACAAGCATTGATTGAGTTTTCTTCTTGACGCCGAGACAAGTCTCCTTTTGTGGACTCCACTTTTGGCTTGGGTACTTCTCTCACATCCTTGCTCCATGCCCCTCTCCATGTGGAAATTCCTGCTTGACACATCTTGGATGCCTTTGCTCTCTTGATGATCCTCTCAGCCTCGATGGCATGGTGAAGCAAGTCCTCCATATTGAAATAAGGCACCATTTCCAATTTGTTGGCTATATCATGGTTGAGACCATTGATGAATCTAGCAATGGTGGTCTCTTCATCCTCAATGACGTTGGCTCGGGTCAAGGTTATCTCCAAGTCTTTGTGGTAGTCCTCCACACTCCTTTGGCCTTGCACTAGCCTTTGAAGTTTGAGGCGTTGATCTTTAGTGTAGTAGCTAGGCACAAATCTCCTCCTCATCAAGGCTTTAAGGGCTCTCCATGTGTGTATGGGCTCCTCCTCATTCCTTCTCCTAGAAGTAACATCCTGATTCCACCATACAAGAGCATAATTAGTGAACTTCATAGTAGCCAATTTAACCTTCTTTTCCTCGGGGTAATGATAGCAATCAAACACCATCTCAATCTTTTGCTCCCACTCCCAATATGCATCCGGAGCACTCCTCCCTTGGAAAGGTGGAATGGTGAGTTTGATGGTGCTTAGATTGTTGTCCTCCCTTGGCTCCCCCCTCCTTGGAAGCCCATGGTCATGCCAATGTCCTTCTTCCTCCTCGATTATTCTCTCGTTGGACCTCTCCTTGGTTGCAAGATGGGATTTGGTCTCCTTGGCAACCTCAAGTCAATGTCCTCAATCCTCCCAACAAGTCTATTGAGAGTTTCTTGAAGCTCTCTCATGGTTGGCTCATCATTGTTCCTCACTTCCATCCTCCTATCCTCCTGGCCCACCATACTCCTGAAAATAACAAAGATCCTCACAAACACTCACCTCATGTGTTTCACTCAAAAGATGAACACTCAAGCACTCAATTTGTTAGTGAGATATTGCTATTCAAAGAGTTCTCAAAAGTTCTAAGAAAACTATCCTCAAAGCACACAAGAAAACTTGAATTTTTGAAGAACTATTTTGACTCCAAAAGAGGTGGGCTAAACAAACTTTAAAAGACTCTAGGAAGCTCTTGCAATTGATGATCACAAGAACCACAAAGAAAGCTTTTTGGCTAAAAAATAATGGGATAGGTTTTGGGGCACAAAACTTTCAACACTTTGTGAAAAACTTCTTTTCTTTCGCAAGCTCTTTTCTTTTCTTGTCATTGTTCTTTTCTTTTCTTTTCTTTGTTCTTCTTCTCTTTTTTTTTTTTTTTTTTGCTTGTTGTTTTGATGCTAAAACAACTTTCTCCTTGAAGTTTCTTGCTTCCAAAGACAAAAAGTCAGTTTTCAATTCGACCAAAACAAGAAACTATGAAACTTGCACAATTTTGAAACAACTTTTGATACTGAAACTTCCTCAACTTGGATCCTTCTTTTTTTGGTCTTTTCTTGACTCTAGGATGTGGAAACAAATTGAAAGAAAACCGAAGATAAACAAGAAAACAAGATATGTCCTTCAACGGAACTTGTGGCTCTGATACCAACTGATGCGAACCCCGATGGTATAAAGACCATGAAACGCGCCCAAGATGTTTTTCAAGCTCCACAAGACATCAAAGAGACTGGATTTGAAGGCCCCCACTCCTAATCAACCTGTGACTAGAAACGAGAAGTATAAGAACACCAAGAACACAAGCACACTTGTGCACCAAGGTAGTCCACAAAGAACCAAAGAGAAATTCTCTCCGAAGTAGCAATATTATTTCATGTCAAGGCTGTTGTTTTACAACCTGAATATGTGCCTATTTATAGCCTAAACTAGGGTAAAAGACTCAACAAAATTCGCAACCCAAGTCACCTAGGAAACCTAGATACAAAAGACATAAGAAAACCTACTCAAACTAGGACTCGAACACACTTTTAACACATGTTTAAGGTGTGCAGCGAATTCTTTTTATCCTAAGTGACCTAAATCATTTCCATGACCTAAATAACATCCTAAATAATGTAAATAAACAGGAAAATAAAATAAGATACGTTACAAAACAAGATTGGCCATATAAACCCCAGAATAGTCTTCTTAGGTGGTTCCTGCTTGTGTCTTCAACTTCAAGCTGAAATTCGAACTTGATACAGCCATGATTTATCAAAATTCATGAAAGTTGTAGATCTCTTTCTTAGGTTTGAAATGAAACCTGAACCACACAAAACGGACATCTAAAGCCAAAGATATGCCCAAAATACTGCAACTGCTTCTGAACCAGAGATAACTCGTAAATCGTGACTTTGAAGCTAAATTGGACCTCATTAACGTGGCAACTGGGTTTCACGGCCTCCATATGATTTGTAGATCCAGATGTCATCTTCCCAATGAATTAAGAATTACTCAATTCCGATCTGTTTAGCTCCCGTTATGATTTTTCTACCAGAACATCACCAATCTGTCAACATCCAAGCTTGGCCATCATCTCCATATGATTCCTTGCATGTTCCAGCAGCTCCTTGTGAAATTCCATGTCCATTCCCCATGAAGAAGCTTGAAACAAAGGCTTGTAGTGCACTTGAGAGCTCCTTAGCTTTCTTCCTTGTCATTGGTCCACTAGAAACCTTCAATAGGTCCTTGCCTTCCTTGATTGTGCCTTCTTTCATCATATCAGGTTTTGAATGTTTCCAGTTAATTCCAAACAAGTTTTGAATGTTTCCACTTCACTCCAAACAAGTTGTGAATGTTTCAATTTCATTCCAAACAAGTTGAGAATGTTTCCGTTTCATTCTAAACAAGTTGTGAATGTTTCCATTTCTTTCCAAACAAGTTGTGACTGTTTTGCATTTCATTCTAAACAAGTTGTGAATGTTCCAATCTGATTCCAAACAGGTTGTGAATGTTTGCATTTCATTCCAAACAAGTTTTGAATGTTTCCATTCATTCCAAACAAGTTTTGAATGTTTCCACTTCATTCCAAACAAGTTGTGAATGTTTCAATTTCATTCCAAACAAGTTGTGAATATTCCAATTTCATTCCAAACAACTTGCGAATGTTTCCATTTCATAACTACCAAGTTGTGAATGTTTCCATTTCATTCCAAAGAAGTTGTGATTGTTTCCATTTCAATCCAACAAGTTGTGAATATTTCCATTTCATTCCTAACAAGTTGTGAATGTTTCCAATTCATTCCAAAGAAGTTGTGATTGTTTCCATTTGATTCCAAACAAGTTGTGAAAATTTCCACTTCATTCCAAACAAGTTATGAATGTTTCCACTTCATTCTAAACAAGTTCTGATGTTTCCACCTCATTCCAAACAAGTTGTGAATGTTTCCATTTCATTCCAAACAAGATGTGAATATTTCCATTTCATTCCTAACAAGTTGTGAATGTTTCCATTTCATTCCAAACAAGTTGTGAATATTTCCATTTCATTCCTAACAAGTTGTGAATGTTTCCAGTTCATTCTAAAGAAGTTGTGATTGTTTCCATTTGATTCCAAACAAGTTGTGAAAATTTCCATTTCATTCCAAACAAGTTATGACTGTTTCCACTTCATTCTAAACAAGTTCTGATGTTTCCACCTCATTCCAAACAAGTTATGAATGTTTCCACTTCATTCTAAACAAGTTCTCATGTTTCCACCTCATTCCAATCAAGTTGTGAATGTTTCCACCTCATTCCAAACAAGTTTCGAATATTTCCATATCGTTATAAAAGAAGTTGTGAATGTTTCCATTTCATTCCAAACAAGTTGTGAATGTTCCAATTTCATTCCAAACAAGTTGTAATGTTTCCATTTCATTCCAAATAAGTTTTCAATGTTTCCTTTCATTCCAAACTAGTTGTGAATGTCCCCATTTCATTCCAAATAAGTTGAGAATGTTTCAATTTCATTTCAAACAAGTTGTGAATGTTTCCACTTCACTCCGAACAAGTTTTGATTGTTTCCACTTCATTCCAAACAAGTCTTGAATGTTTCCACTTCATTCCAAACAAGTTGTGAATGTTTCAATTTCATTCCAAACAAGTTGTGAATGTTTCCATTTCGTTCCAAACAAGTTGTGAATGTTTCCATTTCATTCCAAACAAGTTGTGATTATTCCCATTTAATTCTAAACAAGAGTCGAATGTTCCAATTTCATTCCAAACAGGTTGTGAATGCTTGCATTTCATTCCAAACAGGTTTTGAATAATGTTTCCAGTTCATTCCAAACAAGTTTTGAATGTTTCCACTTCATTCCAAACAAGTTGTGAATGTTTCAATTTCAATCCAAACAAGTTGTGAATGTTCCAATTTAATTCCAAACAACTTGCGAATGTTTCCATTTCATTCCTAGCAAGTTGTGAATGTTTCCATTTCATGCCAAAAAAGTTGTGATTGTTTCCATTTCATTCCAAACAAGTTGTGAATATTTCCATTTCATTCCTAACAAGTTGTGAATGTTTCCAGTTCATTCCAAAGAAGGTGTGATTGTTTCCATTTGATTCCAAACAAGTTGTCAAAATTTCCACTTCATTCTAAACAAGTTACGAATGTTTCCACTTCATTCTAAACAAGTTTTGAATGTTTCTACTTCATTCCAATCCCGTTTTGAATGTTTCCATTTCATTTCAAACAAGTTGTGAATGTTTGTATATCATTCCAAAGAAGTTGTGATTGTTTCCATTTCATTCAAAACAAGTTTTGATTGTTTCCATTCATTCCAAACTAGTTGTGAATGTTTCCACTTCATTCCAAACAAATTTGATTGTTTCCACTTCATTCCAAACAGGTTGTGAATGTTTCCATCTCATTCCATACAAGTTGTGATTGTTTCCATTTCATTCCAAACAAGTTGTTATTGTTTCCATTTCATTCCAAACAACTTGTGAATGTTTCCATTTCATTCCAAGTAACTTGTGATTGTTGTTCCATTTCATTCTAAACAAGTTGTGAATGTTCCAATTTCATTCCAAACAGGTTGTGAATGTTTGCATTTCATTCCAAACAAGTTGTGAATGTTTCCATTCATTCCAAACAAGTTGTGAATGTTTCCACTTCATTCCAAAGAAGTTTTGAATGTTTCGACTTCATTTCAAACGAGTTTTGAATGTTTCCACTTCATTCCAAGCAAGTTGTGAATGTTTCGATTTCATTCCAAACAACTTGCAAATGTTTCCATTTCATTCCTACCAAGTTGTGAATATTTCAATGTAATTCCACCCACAATGCTCTAAAATGGTGTCTAAAATTTCGGCCACTAAAAAAAGGAAGGATGAGACTTTTCTCTCAAGAAAAATGGAGCAAATGGAAATGCCTTGGAATGCTCTAAATGGACGGTGACTAAAGGTTATTTATAGATGACCAAAGGGCACACCTTTACACCAAGCAAGGTGTCTTTTAAGCCAAAGAACACTTCCTTTGGCCAAGGGTCATCTACGGTGGCGAAATACATGTCTCTTTGGCCAAGGAACACTTCATTTGGCCTAAGAGACACGTCCCTTTGGTCAAGATACATCTCTTGGTGCTATAACCAACCCATGGCCGAATATACATGTCTCTTGATGCCAAAGGACATCATTCTTGGTGCAATAACCACCCCAACCACCTCATGGCCAAATATACATGTCTCTTGATGTCAAAGGACATCATTCTTGGTGCAATAACCACCCCAACCACCCTATCGCCGAATATACATGTCTATTCACTCAAGGAACACTTCTTTTGGATGAAAGGACATGTTCTTTTAGCCAATAGTCATTTCTTTTGACGAAGAGACATACCTTTACACAAAAGATGTGTCTCTTGGTGGTTTTGAGCTAAAAGCAATGTGAGCTGCCACAAAGCTAGCTCACTATACTACTTATGCACCATTGAGCTCCTTTGAGCTCTAACCAACCACCAAGAACTGAGGTCCAACTCCTAGAGCTGACCTAGAGCTGGAGTTAGCTGCTCTCAGCTGAAGTGAACTGAAGTCCAGCTACACTCAGCTACCAGAAGCTGAAGTGAGCTGACTTGAGCTAACTTGAGTTGAAGTCCAGCTACTTTGAGCTACTTATAGCTGAAGTGAGCTGACTTGAGCTGAAGTCCAGCTACATTCAGCTACCAGAAGCTGAAGTGACCTGACTTGAGCTGACTTGACCTAACTTGAGCTGAAGTCTAGCTACTTTGAGATACTTGTAGCTGAAGTGAGCTGACTTAGGCTAAAGGGAGCTACTTCTAGCTGCCTTAGAAAGTTTTTCAAGCTAGAGTTAGCTCAATGAGCTCAAATCCTATCTTAAAACGATCTTAGTGCGCCAAGAATTCCAACACTAACAAGCTGTGAATGTTTCCAGTTCATTCCAAAGAAGTTGTGATTGTTTCCATTTGATTCCAAACAAGTTGTGAAAATTTTCACTTCATTCGAAACAGGTTATGAATGTTTCCACTTCATTCTAAACAAGTTCTTATCTTTCCACCTGATTCCAAACAAGTTGTGAATGTTTCCATTTGATTCCAAACAAGTTTTGAATGTTTCCATATCGTTCCAAAGAAGTTGTGAATGTTTCCATTTCATTCCTACCAAGTTGTGAATGTTCCCATTTCATTCCAAAAAAGTTGTGAATGTTTCCATTTCAATCCAAACAAGTTGTGAATATTTCATTTCATTCCTAACAAGTTGTGAATGTTTCCAGTTCATTCCAAAGAAGTTGTGATTGTTTCCATTTGATTCCAAACAAGTTGTCAAAATTTCAACTTCATTCCAAACAAGTTGTGAATGTTTCCACTTCATTCTAAAGAAGTTGTGAATGGTTCCATTTCATTCCATACAAGTTGTGAATGGTTCCATTTCATTCCAAGCAATTTGTGAATGTTTCCATTCCGTGCCAAAGAAGTTGTGAACGTTTCCATTTCATTCCAAACAAGTTGTGAATGTTTCTACTTCAATCCAAACAAGTTTTGAATGTTTCCACTAATTCCAAACAAGTTTTGAATGTTTCCCCTTCATTCCGAACAAGTTGTGAATGTTTCCATTTCGTTCGAAACAAGTTTTCAATGTTTCAATTTCATTCCAAACAAGTTGTGAGTGTTTCCATATCATTCCAAAGAAGTTGTGATTGTTTCCATTTCATTCCAAACAAATTATGAATGTTCCAATTTCATTCCAAACAAGTTGCGAATGTTTCCAATTCATTCCAAACAAGTTGTGAATGTTTCCATTTCATTCCAAACAAGTTTTGAATGTATCCATTTCAATCCAAAGCAGTTGTAAATGTTTCCATTTCATTCCAAACAAGTTGTGAATGTTCCAATTTCATTCCAAACAAGTTGTGCATGTTTCCATTTTGTTCCAAACAAGTTTTGAATGTTTCCATTCATTCGAAAAAAGTTGTGAATTCATTCCAAATAAGTTGTGAATGCTTCCATTTCATTCCAAACATATTGTGAATGTTTACACTTCATTCCAAACACGTTGTGAATGTTTCCACTTCATTCCGAATAAGTTTTGAACGTTTGCACTTCATTCAAAACAGGTTGTGAAAGTTTCCATTTCATTCCATACAAGTTGTTAATCTTTCCATTTCATTCCATACAAGTTGTGAAAGTTTCCATTTCATTCCAAACAAGTTGTGAATGTTTCCATTTCATTCCAAACAACTCGTGAATGTTTGCATTTTATTCCAAACAAGTTGTGATTGTTTCCATTTCATTCTAAACACGTTGTGAATGTTCCAATTTCATTCCAAACAGGTTGTGAATGTTTGCATTTCATTCCATATAAGTTTTGAATGTTTCCATTCATTCCAAACAAGTTGTGAATGTTTCCACTTCATTCCAAACAAGTTGTGAATGTTTCCACTTCATTCCAAACAAGTTTTGAATATTTTCACTTCATTCCAAGCAAGTTGTGAATGTTTCAATTTCATTCCAAACAAGTTGTGAATGTTCCAATTTCATTTAAAACAACTTGCGAATGTTTCCATTTCATTCCTACTGAGTTGTGAATGTTTCCATTTCATTTCAAATATGTTGTGAATTTTCCATTTCATTCCAAATAAGTTGTGAATATTTCCATTGCATTCCAAACTAGTTGCGAATGTTTCCGTTTCATTCTGAAGAAGTTGTGAACGTTTCCATTTCAATCCAAACAAGCTGTGAATGTTTCCATTTCATTCCAAACAAGTTTTGAATGTTTCCATTTCATTCCAAAGAAGTTGTGAATGTTTCCATTTCATTCCAAACAAGCTGTGAATGTTCCAATTTCATTCCAAACAAGTTGTGAATGTTTCCATTACATTCCAAACAAGTTTTGATTGTTTCTAATCATTCCAAACAAGTTGTGAATGTTTCCATTTCCTTCCAAATAAGTTGTGAATGTTTCCATTTCATTCCAAACATATTGTGAATGTTTACACTTCATTCCAAACAAGTTTTTAATGTTCCCACTTCATTCCAAACATGTTGTTAATGTTTCCATTTCATTCCAAACAAGTTGTGGATGTTTCCACATCGTTCGAAAGAAGTTGTGATTGTTTTCATGTCATTCCAAACAAGTTGTGAATCTTTCCATTTCATTGCAAACAAGTTTTGAATGTTTCCATTCATTTCAAACAAGTTGTGAATGTTTCCATTTCATTCCAAACAAGTTGTGAGTGTTCCAATTTCATTCGAAACAAGTTGTGAATGTTTCCATTTCATTCCAAACAATTTGTGAATGTTTCCATTTCATTCCAAACAATTTTGAATGTTTCCATTCATTCCAAACTAATTGTGAATGTCCCCATTTCATTCCAAACAAGTTGTGAATGTTTCCACTTCATTCCAAACAAGTTGTGAATATTTCCACTTCATTCCAAAAAAGTTTTGAAAGTTTCCATTCATTCCAAACTAGTTGTAAGTGTCCCCATTTCATTCCAAAAAAGTTGTCAATGTTTCCACTTCATCCCAAACATGTTGTGAATATTTCTACTTCACTCGGAACAGGTTGTGAATGTTTCGACAACATTCGAAACAAGTTTTGAATGTTTCCAATTCATTCCAAACAAGTTTTGAATGTTTCCACTTCATTCCAAACAAGTTGTGAACGTTTCCATAACGTTCCACAGAAGTTGTGAATGTTTTCATTTCATTCCAAACAAGTTGTGAATGTTTCAATTTCATTCCAAACAAGTTGTGAATGTTTCCACTTCATTCCAAAGAAGTTTTGATTGTTTCCACTTTAGACCGAACAAGTTTTCAACCTTTCCACTTCATTCGAAACAAGCTGTTAATGTTTCCATTTCATTCCGAACAAGTTATTAATGTTTCCATTTCATTCCAAACAAAATGTGAATGTTCCAATTTCATTCCAAATAAGTTGTGAGTGTTTCCATTTCATTCCAAATAAGTTGTCAATGTTTCAATTTCATTCCAACTAGTTGTGATTGTTTCCATTTCATTCCAAATAATTTCTGAATGTTTCCATTTCATTCTGAAGAAGTTGTGAATGTTTCCAATTCGTTCCAAACAAGTTGTGAATGTTTCCATTTCATACCAAACAAGTTTGAATCTTTCCATTGCATTCCAAAGAAGTTGTGAATGTTTCTATTTCATTCCAAACAAGTTGTGAATGTTCCAATTTCATTCCAAGCAAGTTGTGAATATTTCCATTTCATTCCAAACAAGTTTTGAATGTTTCCATTCATTCCAAACAAGTCTGAATGTTTCAATTTCATTCCAAATAAGTTGTGAATGTTTCATTTTCATTCCAAACATGTTGTGAATGTTTACACTTCATTCCAAACAAGTTGTGAATATTGCCGTTTCATTCCAAATAAGTTGTGAATGTTTCCACTTCATTCCAAACAAGTTTTGAATGTTTCCATTTCATTCGAAACAAGTTGTGAAGGTTTCCATTTCATTCGAAACAAGTTGTGAATGTTTCCATTTCATTCCAAACAAGTTGTGAATCTTCCAATTTCAGTCCCAACAACTTGTGAATGTTTCCTTTTCATCCAAACAAGTTTTGAATGTTTGAATTCATTCCAAACAAGTTTTTAATGTTTCCATTCATTCCAAATTAGTTGTGAACGTCCCCATTTCATTCCAAATAGGTTGTGAATGTTTCCATTTCATTCCAAACTAGTTGTGAATGTTCCAATTTCATTCCAAGCAAGTTGTGAATATTTCCATTTCATTCCAAACAAGTTTTGAATGCTTTCATTCATTCCAAACAAGTTTTGAATGTTTCAATTTCATTCCAAATAAGTTGTGAATGTTTCATTTTCATTCCAAACATGTTGTGAATGTTTACACTTCATTCCAAACAAGTTGTGAATATTGCCATTTCACTCCAAATAAGTTGTGAATGTTTCCACTTCATTCCAAACAACTTGTGAATTTTTCCACTTCATTCCAAGCAACTTGTGAATGTTTCCACTTCATTCCAAACAAGTTTTGAATGTTTCCATTTCATTCCAAACAAGTTGTGAATGTTTCTATTTCCTTCCAAACTAGTTCTGAATGTTTCCATTTCACTCCAAACAAGTTGTGAATGCTTCCATTTCATTTCATACAATTTGTGAATGTTTCCATTTCATGCCAAAGAAGTTGTGAACATTTCCATTTCATTCCAAACAAGCTGTGAATGTTTCCACTTTAATCCAGAGAAGTTTTGAATGTTTCCACTTAATTACAAACAAGTTTTGAATGTTTCCACTTCATTCCGAACAAGTTGTGAATGTTTGAATTTCATTCCAAACAAGTTATGAATGTTTCCATATCATTCCAAAGAAGTTGTGAATGTTCCCATTTCATTCCAAAAAAGTTGTGAATGTTCCAATTTCATTCCAAATAAGTTGTGAATGTTTCAATTTCATTCCAAACAAGTTGTGAATGTTTCCATTTCATTCCAAAAAACTTTTGAGATGTTTCCATTTCATTCAAAACAAGTTGTGAATCTTTCCGTTTCATTCCAAACAGGTTGTGAATGTTTCCATTTCATTCCAAATAAGTTGTGAATGTTTCCATTTCATTCCAAATAAATTGTGAGTTTCCATTTCATTCGAAACATGTTGTGAATGTTTAAACTTCATTCCAAATAAGTTGTAAATGTTTCCACTTCATTCCAAACAAGTTTTGAATGTTTCGACTTCATTTTGAACAGCTTGTGAATGTTTCCATTGAAAATTTCAGGATCTCATGATAACATATCTTTATGTTATCTACTCATGTACATGCCACATGCATTTTGATCATTTGAGTTCAACATGAATACAAGCATGCATCATTCTAATTTGTTTAACATATTTTATGCATTTGATATAGCATGTTAGTTTTACATACATATTGTGGTAAACAAATCCTAGCATGCTACTAAGAACATTCATGTAAATAATGAATGAATCCTAGCATGCTACTAAATCAAGAAAGAATGTGTACCTTCCTTCTTGGTTATGTGTGAAGAAAAGAGGAAGAACTTGATCTTGGAGGAGCACCTTGAGGCTTGAATTGAGATGAACAATCTCAATGTAAATCCACCCACAATGCTCTCAAAAGGTATTTAATATTTAGGCCTCTAAAGGAAATAGGAGGAGAATAATTTTCTCTCAAGAAAATGGAGCAAATGGACTGCCAAACTCGTGCTTCAAATGGCCAGCCACTAAAGACTATTTATAGATGTCCAAAAGGCACACCTTTACACCAAGAAAGGTGTCTTTTAAGCCAAAGAACACTTCCTTTGGCTAAGGGTCATGTATGGTGGCGAAAATACATGTCTTTTAACCAAGGAACACTTCCTTTGGCCTATAACCACCCCATAACTACCTTATGGGCGAAAATACATGTCTCTTGATGTCAAAAGACATAATTCTTGGTGCAATAACCACCCCAACCACCTCATGGGCGAATATACATGTCTATTCACTCAAGGAACACTTCCTTTGGATGAAAGGACATGTTCATTTAGCCAATAGTCATCTCTTTTGATGAAAAGACATACTGATATGATCAAGGAAGGCACACATGGAGAAGGCAAGGACCCATTGAAGGTTTCTAGTGGACCTATGACAAGGAAGAAAGCTAAGGAGCTCTCAAGTGCACTACAAGGCTTTGTTTCAAGTTTCTTCATGGAGAATGGGCATGAAACTTCACAAGGAGCTGCTGGAACTTTCAAGACACCATATGGAAATGATGGACATGCTTGGTACTCAATTCTGGAGTGCTTAGACAAGTCTCAAAACAAGGACATCAAGGGCAACACTCAAAGTGCACCATTTGAGCCACCTTAAGTGTTCTTATTGCATTTTGTCCACAAGCTGGATTTTTGAGCTCTAACTTTCCAGACCTTCATTACCACATCTAAGATGAAGATTCATGCCATTGGAACTCAAAGATTCAAGCTTGGAGCTGAAGATACAAGAGAGAACCTTAAAGTGCCCAAAATGCACCCAAAAAGGCTATTTGGGAGTTTTTGGGTTTAATCTTGTATTTATATTTTATTTTCATTCAAATCCTATTTAGATACATTATTTAGGAAGTTATTTAGGCTATGGAATAGTTTTAAATCGTTTTGGACAAGTGGCATACGCTGCATTCATTAAACTTGTTCAAACTAGGAATTAGAATCCTAATTTGACTAGGATTTCCTATGTCTTTGTATCTAGGATTCCTAAGGGATTTAGGCTGCGAATTTTGCCCAGCTTTTAACCCTAGTTTAGGCCTATATAAAGGCACATATTCTGGATGTAAACACACGGAAAAATTTCAAAATAATATTGCTCTTTGGAGAGGTTTTCTCTTTGGTTCTTTGTGGACTGCCTTGGTGCACAAGTGTGCTTGTGTTCTTGGAGTTCTATACTTCTCGTTTCTAATCACAGGTTGATTAGGGGTGGGGGTTTCAAATCTAGTCTCTTTGATGTCTTGTGGAGCTTGAGAAACATCTTGGGCGTGTTTCATGGTCTTTATACCATCGGGGTTCGCATCAGTTGGTATCAGAGCCACAAGTTCCATTGAAGGACATATCTTTGTGTTCTTGTTTCTCTTCTGTTTTCTTTCAATTCTGTTCAGTAAATTCATATTTTAATTCTCTGTTTTAATCCTTTTTCTTCTTGTTTCAGGTCTGTTCTTTTTATTCCATCCTTGTTCAAATCTGAAAATCACAAAAACAACAAAAAGAAGTCAATCTGTGTTGTCTAGTGTTCTTAGCTTCAATTCGTTTGTTCTTGTTCAATTCTTATCTTTCTGTTTCGTGTCCAGCCCTATTAATCTCTCTTGTTTTCATTGTTTCCAGCATCCTAGAGTCAAGAAAACACCAAACAAAAAAAGAAGGACCCAAGTTGAGGAAGTTTCGGTACAACAAAAGTTGTTTCAAAATTGTGCAAGTTTCATAGTTTCTTGTTTTGGCCGAATTGAAAACTGACTTTTTGTCTTTGGCAGCAAAGAACCTCAAGGAGAACGTTGTTTTAGCATCAAAACAGCAAGGAAAAAAAGAAAAAAAAAGAATGAGAAAAAAAGAAAGAAGAGAAAGAAAAAGAAAAGAAAGAAGAAAGCTTGCAAAAAAAAAAAAAAAAGAAGTTTTCTCGAAGTGTTGAAAGTTTTATGCCCCAAAACCTATCCCATTGTTTTTTAGCCAAAAAGCTTTCTTTGTAGTTCTTGTAATCATCAATTGCAAGGGATTCCTAGAGTCTTTTAAAGCTTGTTTAGCCCACCTCTTTTGGAGTCAAAATAGTTCTTCAAAAATTCAAGTTTTCTTGTGTGCTTTGAGGATAGTTTTCTTAGAACTTTTGAGAACTCTTTGAATAGCAATATCTCACTAACAAATTGAGTGTTTGAGTGTTCATCTTTTGAGTGAAACACGTGAGGTGAGTGTTTGTGAGGATCTTTGAATTTTCAGTAGTATGGAGGGCCAGGAGGATAGGAGGATGGAAGTGAGGCACAATGATGAGCCAACCATGAGAGAGCTTCAAGAAACTCTCAATAGGCTTGTTGGGAGGATTGAAGACATTGACTTGAGGTTGCCAAGGAGACCAAATCCCATCTTGCAACCAAGGAGAGGTCCAAGGAGAGAAGAACCCTAGGAGGAAGAAGGGCATTGGCATGACCATGGGCTTCCAAGGAGGGGGGAGCCAAGGGAGGACAACAATCTAAGCTCCATCAAATTGTCCATTCCACCTTTTCAAGGGAGGAGTGATCCGGATGCATATTGGGAGTGGGAGCAAAAGATTGAGATGGTGTTTGAGTGCCATCACTATTCTGAGGAAAGGAAAGTTAAATTGGCTACTATTGAATTCACTGATTATGCTCTTGTATGGTGGAACCAGGTTGTCACTTCTAGGAGGAGGAATGAGGAGGAACCCATCAATACATGGAGAGCTCTTAAAGCCATGATGAGAAGGAGATTTGTCCCAAGTTACTACTATAGAGATCAACACCTCAAACTTCAAAGGCTTGTGCAAGACCAAAGGAGTGTGGAGGACTATCACAAGGACTTGGAGATGACATTAACCCGAGCCAATATCATTGAGGATGAGGAGGCTACCATTGCTAGATTCATCAATGGCCTTAACCATGAGATTTCCAACAAAGTGGAGATGGTGCCATATGTCAACATGGAGGATTTGCTTCACCATGCCACCAAGGCCGAAAGAATCATCAAGAGGTCTAAGGCATCCAAGATGGCTCAAGGAGGGAGTTCCACATGGAGGGGAACATGGAACAAGGAGGCACCAAAGCCAAGAATGGAGGCTACCAAGGGAAGCATGTCTCGGCCTCAATAAGACAAACCCAAGGTGCCACCCAAAGATGTGCCAAAGTCAAGGGAGATTGAGTGCTTCAAGTGTAGAGGCAAGGGGCACTTCATGAGAGATTGTCCTAACAAAAAGGTGATGATTCTCAAAGATGATGGTGAGATCACATCCAAGGAGGAGGATGCCATGGAGGAGACCCCACCATTGGAGGAGGATGAGCAAGACACACTTGAGCCCGAGGAGGGTGACTTTGCTTTTGTTGCTAAGAGAGCTCTAAGTGTGCAAGCCAAGGAGGAGGCCAATCAAAGGGAGTGCATCTTTCACACTAGATGCCGAATTAAAGATCAAGTGTGCAGCCTCATTGTTGATGGAGGGAGTTGCACCAATGTAGCAAGTTCAACCATGGTGGAGAAATTGAAGCTTCCAACACAAAAACACCCACAACCATATAAGCTTCAATGGTTGAATGATGCCGGGGAGGTAAAAGTGGTAAAACAAGTTTCGGTTCACTTTAAGATTGGTACTTACCATGATCAAGTTCTTTGTGATGTTGTTCTTATGCATGCTTGCCATGTTTTGCTTGGAAGGCCGTGGCAATTTGACAGGAAGGTCATACATGATGGAGAGAAAAACTTGTACTCATTTGTCCATGAAGGAAGGCCGGTTACACTTAGTACACTTTCGCCACAACAAGTTTTGGAGGATCAAAGGAAACTTCAAAGTAAGGTTGAGAGAAAAATAAATGAGGGGAAAGTTGAGGGCAAGAGTGAAGATGGGAAAGCCGAGAGACAAAATTAGAGAACAAGTGAGGTGAGTGACCATGAGGGGAAGAAGAGTGGAGAGTTCCCGAGAGAAAAGAATGAGAGGAAGTTGAGTGGCAAAAAAGAGCGCTATATTGCTAAAATGAGTGATGTGAGGAAAGCCATTCAAGCACAAAGACCAGTGTTTCTTTTAATTTACAAAGAATCTTTACTTGTTGTCAATGATCTAACACATCTTCCTAGTGTTGTTGTGTCTTTGTTGCAGGACTTTGAAGATGTTTTCCCTGAAGATCCGAGGGGTTTGCCTCCAATTAGAGGCATTGAGCATCAAATAGACCTAGTCCCGGGAGCATCAATTCCAAATAGGCCAGCCTATAGAACCAATCCCGAAGAGACTAAAGAGATTAAGAAGCAAGTAAAGGAGTTGTTGGACAAAGGCCTTGTGAGGGAAAGTTTGAGTCCTTGTGCCGTGCCTATACTTTTGGTGCCAAAGGAGGATGGCTCATGGCGCATGTGCATGGATTGTAGGCCTGTCAACAAGATCACTGTAAAGTATAGACATCCTATTCCTAGACTTGATGATATGCTTGATGAGTTGCATGGTTCTACTTTGTTTTCAAAGATTGATTTAAAAAGTGGGTACCATCAAATTAGAATGAGGGAAGGGGATGAATGGAAAACTGCTTTCAAAACCAAGTTTGGACTTTATGAATGGTTAGTTATGCCTTTTGGACTAACTAATGCTCCTAGTACTTTCATGAGACTTATGAATCATGTCTTGCGTGACTTCATTGGAAAGTTTGTTGTTGTGTACTTTGATGATATCCTAGTATATAGCAAGAACTTAGAAGAGCATGTTGGACACCTCACACAAGTACTAAGCACCTTAAGAGGACAAAAGTTGTATGCTAACTTGAAGAAGTGCTCTTTTTGTGTTGACAAAGTTGTTTTCCTTGGATTTGTTGTGAGTTCACATGGAATTGAGGTAGATCAAGAGAAGGTGAGAGCCATACAAGAATGGCAGATGCCAACATCCATTACTGAGGTGAGATCATTCCATGGGTTAGCTAGCTTCTATAGGAGGTTTGTTAGAAATTTTTCTACCATTGCTGCACCTCTAACTGAAGTTATAAAGAAGAATGTGGGATTTAAGTGGGGAAAAGGTCAAGAAGATGCTTTCGGGTTGTTAAAAGACAAGTTATGCCATGCACCACTTTTAGCTTTGCCTAACTTTGCTAATACTTTTGAAGTTGAGTGTGATGCTTCAGGTATAGGCATTGGAGCTGTGTTGATGCAAGGAGGCCGCCCCATTGCATACTTTAGTGAGAAGTTGAATGGTGCTAGCTTGAACTATCCCACATATGACAAGGAGCTCTATGCTTTGGTAAGAGCTTTGGAGACTTGGCAACATTATTTGTGGCCAAGAGAGTTTGTGATTCACACTGATCACCAAGCCCTTGAGTTTCTTAGTGGGCAAGGTAAGTTGAATAGAAGGCATGCTAAATGGGTAGAGTTTATTGACTCATTCCCATATGTTATCAAATACAAGCAAGGTAAGGATAATATAGTGGCGGATGCACTTTCAAGAAGGTATGCTTTACTTTCAGCTTTAGATGCAAAAGTTTTGGGTTTTGAACACTTGAAGGATTTGTATGCTAGTGATGATGATTTCGGTGAGATTTATTCTAAGTGTTCTAAGTTTGCTTTTGAGAAGTTCTACCAAGTTAATGGCTTTCTTTTCAAAGAAAACAGGTTGTGCATACCAAAGACATCTTTGAGGGAATTGCTCACAAAGGAAGCTCATTGTGGAGGACTTATGGGTCACTTTGGACAAGCCAAGACTTTGCATACTTTGAAGGAACATTACCATTGGCCGAATATGGTAAAGGATGTGAAGAAGGTATGTGAGCAATGCATTGCATGTAGGAAGGCAAAATCCACTCACACTTCACATGGGTTATACACACCACTTCCTACACCTAGTCATCCATGGGTAGATATTTCTATGGACTTCATTGTTGGATTGCCTAGGACTAAAGGAAACCGTGACTCAATCTTTGTTGTTGTTGATAGGTTTTCTAAGATGGCTCATTTTATTCCATGCAATAAAACTGATGATGCTATTCATGTGGCTGAATTGTTTTTCGAAGAAATTGTTAGACTTCATGGTGTTCCTAGAACAATAGTTTCGGATAGAGATATTAAGTTTCTAAGCCACTTTTGGAGGACTTTGTGGGGTAAGTTAGGAACTAAGCTTTTGTTTTCTACATCTTGTCACCCACAAACTGATGGGCAAACTGAGGTAACTAATAGGACTTTAGGTTCCATGCTTAGGGCTATCATTGGTAAAAATTTGAAAGCTTGGGAAGATTGTTTTGAAGATTTTCAGGATCTTATGATAACATGCTTTTATGTTATCTACTCATATATATGCCACATGCATATTTGTTCATTTGAATTCAACATGGATATAGATATACATAATACTAATTCGTTAACATATTATTCATGCAGTTGATATAACATGCTATATAACATATCAATTTTACATACATGTTGTGTCAAATAAATCCTAGCATGCTACTAAGAACATTCATGTAAATAATTCAAACCTAGCATGCTACTAAACCAAGAGAAAATGTGCACCTTTCTTCTTGGTTATCTTTGGTGAAAACTTGAGGGAGAACTTGATCTTAGAGGGGCACCTTGAAGCTTGAATAGAGATGAACAATCTCTATGTAAATCCACCCACAATGCTCTAAAGAAGTGTTTAATATTTCGGCCTCTAAAGGAAATAGGAGGAGAACAATTTTCTCTCAAGAAAATGGAGCAAATAGACTGCAAATTCGTGCTTAAAATGGCCAGCCACTAAAGGCTATTTATAGATGACCAAAAGGCACACCTTTACACCAAGAAAGGTGTCTTTTAAGCCAAATAACACTTCCTTTGGCTAAGGGTCATGTATGGTGGCGAAAATACATGTCTTTTAGCCAAGAAACACTTCCTTTAGCCTATAACCACCCATAACTACCTTATGGGCGAAAATACATGTCTTTTAGAGCCAAGGAACACTTCCTTTGGCCTATAACCACCCATAACTACCTTATGGACGAAAATACATGTCTTTTAGAGCCAAGGAACACTTCTTTTGGCCTATAACCACCCCATAACTACCTTATGGCCGAATATACATGTCTTTTCACTCAAGGAACACTTCCTTTGGATGAAAGGACATGTTCTTTTAGCCAATAGTCATCTCTTTTGATGAAGAGACATACCTTTACACAAAAAATGTGTCTCTTGGTGGTTATGAGCTAAAAGCAAGGTGAGCTGGCACAAAGCTAGCTCACTATGCTACTTATGCACCATTGAGCTCCTTTGAGCTCCAACCAAGCACCATGAACTGAGGACCAACTCCTAGAGCTGACCTTGAGCTGGAGTTAGCTGCTCTCAGCTGAAGTGAACTGAAGTCCAGCTACACTCAGCTACAAGAAGCTGAAGTGAGCTGACTTGAGCTAACTTGAGCTGAAGTCCAGCTACTTTGAGCCACTTATAGCTGAAGTAAGCTGACTTGAGCTGACTTGAGCTAACTTGAGCTGAAGTCCAGCTACTTTGAGCTACTTATAGCTGAAGTGAGCTGACTTGAGCTGAAGTCCAGCTACTCTGAGCTACTTATAGCTGCAGTGAGCTGACATAAGCTAACTTGAGCTAAAGGGAGCTACTTCTAGCTACCTTAGATAGCTGTTCAAGCTAGAGTTAGCTCAATGAGCTCAAATCCTACCTTAAAAGGATCTTGGTGTGCCAAGAATTCCAACAAACTCCCACTCGCACTAAGATGCTTTTAAAGTTCCAGCTCCCACTCAAAAACAAATTCCTTAATCCTTATAGCCGAAATAATCCAAACACTTCTACATATATAGAGTTGTGGGTACGACCTCAGGCACACACACTAAGTCTCTTCCATTGAGGTTGTTAGACTCTCAATAGAAGATTGTCCTCTCCTCATAGTTTGAACTTCTTCAAACTTTCCTTTGAACACATCAAATTCAAGTGTGTTGCTTAAACACGTCAAGCTTGCTTGAACACATCAAGTTATGCCTTTCAGACTCCAGACATATGATACACTTCTTAATCACAATCAGTCTCTTTCTTAGAATTTCAACTCCTTGAAATCCATGATTGTATTAAGCATTGAGTACTCATTTCAATCACTTGTCATTCAATCTAGCATACTACTCATAGTAATATGTGGGCCCAAGATTGAATTTAGTGAACGTGTATCATCTTAATGTCTTTCCTTTTAGCTTCAACTACTTAGGTCAATGAGTTAACATGATTACCCAAAAGGAGGATACTCCAGTCTCATTCATTCCTCTAAGACCTTCGACAACCAATCAAAGTAATCATAATTAACTCAACTTCCTAATAGCAAGCCATAGTCACTAAGAGTCTGATTTGAAGAATCTCACACTAAGCAAGAATAGATACAACTTGCTTAAATTCTTCTTTGGTCGTATTTCATGGTCATGGAACACTTGGAAGCACATCCATTAAAGTTCCATAATACACTTCTAAGGTGTTTTACTCATGTCACTCCCACTTGGAGTGATCTCCATTTCAACTGAGGAGTGTGTCATTTCTCCCTCTTAAAACACCACTAAATGTACTCCTCTTAACACATAAAAGGAGGACATGTGAATAACCATGAAATTTCTCCATGTAAGCCCTAGCTTACATCTAACATAGGCTAGGATGTATGAATGGTCATACAAACAGAATGCACCAAAGCATGGAATCTTGATTACTCATAATCAAGGCGACCATAAAAGCTAAAGTGTCATGTGTTGGAGCATGACTCCCACTTAAATGTATCATTGACTTAAGTTTCATTTAAGTCTTTAGCCAGTCTCATCCTTAATCTTACACAAAGATTAAGGGCGGATGACTCGTGTGAGAAAGTCATCCTCTGCCTATGTTTGACATGTTCATTTGTTCGTTGTGATTCATAAAATTGAACTGAGTATTTCATAAAATACATAACATGTGTGACACCAAAGAGGTGAAGTACATCCAACATTTACAATCTTCTAAGACCCATTGCTCTAACATGTCGAGCAAATACAAGTGGTGGCAATGGCTTAGTGAGAGGATCTGCCACCATCAGGTCTGTAGAAATGTACTCAATCCTAACTTCACCCTCTTCAATTGCATCTCTCACAAAGTTATATTTCATGCTAATGTGCTTGGTCTTTCCATGGTATTTGGGGTCTTTGGTATAAGCCATGGCTGCCATACTATCACTGTAGATAGTAATAGGTTTTTCAATAGAAACCCTAGACTCCAAATTCTTAAGGAAATAACCTAGCCAAAGGGCTTCTTGTACAGTTGAGGCACATGAAATAAATTCAACCTTCATTGTGGACAATGCTGTACAAGTTTGCTTCTTACTACACCAAGTAGTAGCCCCACCATTTAGCATGAAAAGAGAACCAGATGTAGACTTGCTGGAGTCTCTCTCTCCTCCCCAATCAGCATCGAAATAGCCACGTAAACCAAGGTCTTTACCTTGGTATCAAAGCCAATAATCCCTAGTACCCTTGAGGTACCTTAGGATCCTCTTGACACTTTTCCAATGCTCCAGACCAGGGTTGGAAGAATATCGTGCTAGAAGTCCAACCGCTTGGCTGATGTCTGGCCTTGTACATAACATGGCATACATCAAGCTACCAATGGCATTTAGGTAGGGGATTTGAGCCATCTCTTCCTTTTCTTTTGGAGTCTTAGGACATAAGTCCTCTCCAATCTTGCAACCATATGCAAGAGGTGTACTCATGGGCTTTGCATTTGTTAAGTTGAACCTTGCAAGAATCTTATCAATATAAGATTCTTGAGAAAGGGCCAATAGCTTGCCTTTCTATCCCTCAGGATCTTAACCCCTAGGATAAAGGCAGCCTCTCCCTTGTCCTTCATGTCAAAGGTGGAAGACAACCATCCCTTGCTGGTACTTAACAATGCAACCCCATTACTTGCAATCAGTATATCATCTACATATATGTTGGAATTCTTGGCGCACCAAGATGCTTTTAAGGTAGGATTTGAGCTCATTAAGCTAACTTTAGCTTGAACAGCTATCTAAGGCAGCTAGAAGTAGCTCCCTTTAGCTCAAGTTAGCTCAAGTCAGCTCACTTCAGCTATAAGTAGCTCAAAGTAGCTGACTTCAGCTCAAGTTAGCTCAAGTCAGCTCAAGTCAGCTCACTTCAGCTATAAGTGGCTCAAAGTAGCTGGACTTCAGCTCAAGTTAGCTCAAGTCAGCTCAAGTCAGCTCACTTCAGCTTCTGGTAGCTGAGTGTAGCTGGACTTCAGTTCACTTCAGCTGAGAGCAGCTAACTCCAGCTCAAGGTCAGCTCTAGGAGCTGGACCTCAGTTCATGGTGCTTGGTTGGAGCTCAAAGGAGCTCAATGGTGCATAAGTAGCATAGTGAACTAGCTTTGTGCCAGCTCACCTTGCTTTTAGGTCATAACCACCAAGAGACACATCATTTGTGTAAAGGTATGTCTCTTCATCAAAAGAGATGACTATTGGCTAAAAGAACAAGTCCTTTCATCCAAAGGAAGTGTTCCTTGAGTGAAAAGACATGTATATTCGGCCATAAGGTAGTTATGGGGTGGTTATAGGCCAAAAGAAGTGTTCCTTGGCTCTAAAAGACATGTATTTTCGCCCATAAGGTAGTTATGGGTGGTTATAGGCCAAAGGAAGTGTTGCTTGGCTCTAAAAGACATGTATTTTCGCCCATAAGGTAGTTATGGGTGGTTATAGGCTAAAGGAAGTGTTTCTTGGCTAAAAGACATGTATTTTCGCCACCATACATGACCCTTAGCCAAAGGAAGTGTTCTTTGGCTTAAAAGACACCTTTCTTGGTGTAAAGGTGTGCCTTTTGGTCATCTATAAATAGCCTTTAGTGGCTGGCCATTTTAAGCACGAATTTGCACTCTATTTGCTCCATTTTCTTGAGAGAAAATTGTTCTCCTCCTATTTCCTTTAGAGGCCGAAATATTAAACACTTCTTTAGAGCATTGTGGGTGGATTTACATAGAGATTGTTCATCTCTATTCAAGCTTCAAGGTGCCCCTCTAAGATCAAGTTCTCCCTCAAGTTTTCACCAAAGATAACCAAGAAGAAAGGTGCACATTCTCTCTTGGTTTAGTAGCATGCTAGGTTTGAATTATTTACATGAATGTTCTTAGTAGCATGCTAGGATTTATTTGACACAACATGTATGTAAAATTGATATGTTATATAGCATGTTATATCAACTGCATGAATAATATGTTAAAGAATTAGTATTATGTATATCTATATCCATGTTGAATTCAAATGAACAAATATGCATGTGGCATATATATGAGTAGATAACATAAAAGTATGTTATCATAAGATCCTGAAAATCTTCAATATAGAGTCAATACTGCAAAACTAGACCCAAAAGAGTACAAGTATACACAATGGTCTTCATGCATCATCACAAAGCCATAGCTTGTGATTGCATGGTGAAACTTCAAGTACCACTGTCTTGAGGCTTGCTTAAGACCATAGATAGACTTCTTCAGTCCACATACCTTGTCCTCTTGACCCTTTTGGACAAACCCCTTAGGTTGTCTCATATATATCTCTTCACTCAAATCACCATTGAGAAAGGCGGTCTTTACATCCATCTGATGTAGCTGTAGGTCCAGATTTGCCACGATGGCAAGTAATATCCTGATGGAAGTGAATTTTACAACAGGAGAGAAGGTGTCTTTGAAATCAACACCCTCCTTCTGTGTAAAACCCTTGGCCACCAAACGGGCCTTGTATCTTTCGATTCTTCCATCAGAGTTGACCTTGATCTTGAGAACTCACTTGTTCCCAATTGCCTTACGGCCTGGAGGAAGATCACTTAGCTCCCAAACCCCATTGAGATGCATTGAATGCAACTCATCCTTCATTGCATTTAGCCACTCTTCCCTCTGTGCACCCTCAAGAGCCTCCTTAATGTTACTTGGTTCATCTATCTCAGATGTAACCAAATTTGCCTCACTATCCAAGATCCACCATTCTTTAGGTGGTCCAAATTTCCTCATTGATCTTCTCAATGTAGGTTGAGATGGAGGCAACTCATGCTCCATCTCTTGAGGCTCAACATTTTGCTCTTGAGTATCCTCAACTCCCTCTTGAACAAAACCTTCCTCTTCGAGGTCTTGCTCATGTTGGTCCACAACAACAGGTATTTTTGGAGCCATTGCTCCATGTGGTTGAGGTACTCCCTCTAGAGTAGGTGCATGTGTCCCAGGTGTCCTTATGACACTTGGTTGATCCTCATCTAGGATCTGGCTTAATGAGGTTAAGTCACCACATTCACCAACTTTGGGAAACTCATCCTCCACAAAGTTAGCATTCCTTGCATCAAAGATGTTCCCAGTTTTGTGACTTATATCCAAGAACACATAACCCCTAGATTGTTTAGCATAACCAAGGAAGGCACACCTCCTCCCTCTTGGACCCAACTTTCCCAAAGGATGGTCCGTTATGTGAACATAAGCTAAACAACCCCAAGGGCGTAAATAGCTTAGGTTAGGAGTTTTCTTCTTCCATAACTCACTGTTGGGTTTCGGGAGCCAAACAGCGCAGCGGAATTTAACCGAAACCCTCCAGGATCCAAGTGAAACGGGGTAAACCGGGTGTTCGAAAATTTCATACCTAATTTTCGGTTGAGATCTCTCACTCAACTGTAGAGTCGAATCACAAAACCTGAACAGTTGACGTGTTCAGGCTCTCTATGGTATCCACACGAGCCTCTCGGGATCACCACGCTTCCACCACGTCCCGGCAGATGCGTTTCTCTTGCGCTCGCAGTGCTAGCTTGCGTCCTCCAAGGAATTGCAAGAGAAGAGTGCGGCTGTCCTTTTGGGAGGCTAGGGCAAGGAGACCTACGAATTTCTCACTTAAAAGTTGTATTTATAGTGAGACTCAACTTCCAGGCCTAATAGGTTTCAAAGCCCTAATCCAATTAGGATTTAATTTCGGGCTTAATAATGGCTCAACTCCTTGGCCCATTATTAATACGAAATTAAAGTGAAACCATAACCCAAATAATTAGCCCATGCACTCTAATGATCCAAATAGCTCTACGTGTGCGACCCAATAGGCTCTTGCCATGTTGGCAATGATCATAAATCACATTTATAATCATAAGCAATGAGCGGTGTCTAGCAACACATCATTGCTACCCAAGTGACAAGATTGTCGGTGAATCGACTAGATCATCACCGATATATGCCATTGTCCCTTTGTCCAAGATATCAAGACTAAGCACGAGACATGGAATGTGTCACTCTCGTATAGCCCAATCTTTGGTTTCTTGATTACCGAGTAGACTAACTTAAACTGATGACATTGATATCATATATCAACTCATCGGAGCATGGCCATGCATTTTCTAAGTCTCACTCTATCAAGGGGCCCAAAGATATCACTCCCGTTACATAGGAGGGACAAATCCCATCTTGATCATACAAATCCCTCCGCATGATATGTGACATACCCAATGACCTCCTTCAAGTTCACTCAGTTACGAGCAACAAAGGAAAGTATCAAAGTATGTGACTCACATGTAGGGAACCTTGATGATCATAGGTCGAAGGACTACATATACCATGATCACTATGAGAATCACTTATGACACTCATATAACGATCCATGAAGTGTTCTCATGGTGGGTCGGTCCAGTACACAAGTTCTCCAACTTGTACCCATATGTAGACTACATATCTCATATTAGTCTCCACATATGCTAGTCATTATGTATTATTGCAACCCGCTCCACAATAATACTAGACTAGGGACATTTAAGAATATCATTATTCTAGGGTTACAATTATGTTTATTACGTTACGCAGAAACAAAACAACAAACAAAATTGCTGGATTAATGCCTCAATAAAATATCATGACTCAATGTGCAAAATACAATCATCTCATGATTGGCTTTTTGGGCACAATACTAACAATCTCCCACTTGCACTAAAAGCCAATCATCCATGTATCTAATACCGATGGACCTAGAATGGCTATCATGCTTTTGCTGCGTAAGGGGCTTTGTCAGTGGATCAGCAATGTTGCTGTCTGTCGAAGTCCTGCATATCCTTACATCACCCCTCTCGATGATCTCCCTGATGAGATGATAGCGTCGGAGTATGTGTTTGGATCGCTGGTGAGATCGAGGTTCCTTAGCCTGTGCGATTGCTCCATTGTTGTCACAATAGAGCTCTATCGGGTCAACAATGCTTGGAACCACTCCAAGTTCAGTGATGAACTTCTTGATCCAAACTGCCTCCTTCGCAGCATCAGAGGCGGCAATGTACTCAGATTCTGTTGTAGAGTCAGCTACTGTCTCTTGCTTTGAACTCTTCCAGCTTACAGCACCACCACCAATACAAAACACATAACCAGATTGCGATCTAAAATCATCCTTATCGGATTGGAAGCTTGCATCGGTGTAACCCCTTACAACGAGCTCATCTTCACCTCCAAAGACCAAGAATGCATCCTTAGTCCTTCGTAAGTACTTAAGGATGTTCTTAACAGCTGTCCAGTGACTTTCACCGGGGTTCGATTGGTACCTACTCGTCATGCTCAAAGCATATGAGACATCGGGACGAGTACATATCATGGCATACATGATAGATCCAATTGCTGAGGCATATGGAATCTTACTCATGCGCTCTCTCTCCTCGGTTGTACTCGGACACTGAGATCTAGAAAGAGTGATACCATGTGACATGGGCAAGAATCCTTTCTTGGAATCTTGCATGCTAAACCTCTTTAGCACCTTGTCAATATATGTACTTTGACTTAGGCCAAGAAGCTTTCTAGATCTATCTCTATAGATCCTGATGCCTAACACATAGGCTGCTTCACCCAAGTCCTTCATAGAGAAACATTTCCTTAGCCAAGTCTTCACAGACTGTAGCTCAGGAATGTCATTCCCGATGAGTAGTATGTCATCTACATACAACACCAAGAAGACAATAGCGCTCCCACTAACCTTCTTGTAGACACAAGGTTCATCTTCATTTTTGATAAAACCAAACTCTTTGATTGCATCATCAAAACGAAGATTCCAACTTCGAGAAGCTTGCTTCAGTCCATAAATGGACCTTTGCAATTTGCACACTTTATTGGCATTCCCAGGAGTGACAAAACCCTCAGGCTGTGTCATGTACACATCCTCAAGTAGCTTTCCATTTAGGAATGCAGTTTTGACATCCATTTGCCATATCTCATAATCATAGTGTGCAGCAATAGCAAACAAAATTCGGATGGATTTAAGCATAGCAACTGGTGAAAAAGTTTCATCATAGTCAATACCATGAATTTGCTTGAAACCTTTTGCAACCAATCTTCCCTTAAAGGTAATCACATTACCATCCATGTCAGTTTTCTTCTTGAAAACCCATTTGCACCCTATAGGTTTTACCCCTTCAGGTGGGTCAACCAAAGTCCATACTTGGTTTTCATACATGGATTCCATCTCGGATTTCATGGCCATTAGCCACTTCTCAGAGTCAGGCCCCGACATAGCTTGTTGGTAGGTTGTGGGCTCATCTTGATCCATGAGCATCACATCACCGGTGTGAGTCACGAGAAATCCATATCTCTCGGGCTCACGCCGAATCCTACCAGTCCTACGTGGGCTTTGTGCTACAGGAACAGACTCTTGAACCACAACATCTTGTGGTGTCTGTTCAGGTTCCATTTCAGGTTCGATGTCTTCTTGTTGTTCTTGAATTTCTTCAAGTTCTACTTTCCTCCCACTAGTTCCTTTAGAGATAAACTCTTTCTCCAAAAGACACCAGTTCGAGCAACAAACACTTTTTGCTCAGAGGGATTGTAGAAATAGTAACCCTTTGTTTCTTTGGGATACCCAACAAAAAGACATTTTTGAGATTTGGGCCCTAGTTTGTTAGAGGATTGACGTTTTACATAAACATCACAGCCCCAAATCTTCATAAAAGACAAATTGGGACGCCTCCCACTCCATATCTCATATGGTGTCTTTTGAACCGATTTAGATGGAACTCGGTTTAGTGTAAAAGCGGCTGTCTCTAGAGCATGTCCCCAAAAGGAGTTTGGAAGGTCAGCTTGACTCATCATGGAGCGAACCATGTCTAACAGAGTTCGATTTCTCCTTTCAGAAACACCATTCCATTGAGGTGTACCTGGTGGAGTGAGTTGTGATATTATACCACACTCCTTCAGATAGTCAAGGAATTCTCGATCCAAGTACTCTCCACCTCGATCTGATCGAAGCACTTTGATACTCTTCCCGAGTTGATTCTCTACTTCATTCTTGAATTCTTTGAACTTTTCAAAGGATTCTGACTTGTGTCTCATAAGATACACATAGCCATATCTGCTGAAGTCATCAGTGAAAGTAATGAAGTATTGGAAACCTCCTCTAGCTTGTGTAGACATAGGGCCACATACATCACTATGTATGAGTCCTAGTAAGTCATTAGCCCTTTCACTTTGCCCTGTGAATGGGGCTTTGGTCATCTTGCCCAACAAACATGACTCACATGTCTCATATGATTCAAAATCAAATGAGTCCAAGAGTCCATCCTTATGGAGCTTGGATATGCGGGTCTCATTTATATGGCCCAAGCGACAGTGCCAGAGATAGGTCAAGTTTGAATCATTTAATCTGACCTTCTTGGTATTCACATTATAGATTGGATCTTCAAGGTCTAGAACATACAACCCATTGCTAAGTTGAGCACTACCATAAAAGATTTCATTCAAATAAATAGAACAACATTTGTCCTTTATTATAAATGAAAAACCTTTCTTGTCCAAACAAGAAACAGAAATCAAATTTCTACTAATAGTAGGCACAAAGTAGCAGTTGTCTAATTCTAAAACTAATCCACTAGGTAAAGTGAGAACATAAGTCCCTACGGCTAAGGCAGCAACCCTTGCTCCATTTCCAACACGTAGGTCCACTTCACCTCGGGCCAATCTTCTACTTCTACTTAGATCCTGCACATTTGCACAAATGTGAGATCCACATCCAGTATCCAATACCCAAGATGAGGAAGTAGAAAAGTTAGCCTCTATAACAAAAATACCTGAAGTGGAAGTCTTACTTCCCTTTTCCTTAGCAAGTTCTTCAAGATAGAGCTTGCAGTTGCGCTTCCAGTGTCCAGGTTGCTTACAATGGAAGCACTCCCCTTCCTTTGCCACACCACCCTTTGGTTTCAGTGCAGCTGAAGAAGAACTAGCATTGGACTTTCCATTAGCTTTATCCTTCTTCTTGTTGGCTTTTCCCTTTCCCTTGCCCTTTTGAACCATCAAAATGGGCTTAGCCTTCTTAAGGTTTTGCTCAGCAGTTCTCAACATGTTGAGCAATTCAGGAAGGGACTTGTCTAGGTCGTTCATGTTATAGTTCATGACGAACTGACTGTAGCTTTCAGGCAACGATTGCAAGACTACATCGATAGCCAACTCTTTCTGAAGAGCAAATCCCAAATTCTCAAGATTCTCAATGTACCCAATCATCTTGAGCACATGAGGACCCACGGGACTTCCCGCAGACATCTTGCACTGAAACAATGCCTTAGAGGTCTCAAACCTCTCATGCCTAGCTTGCTCTTGGAAAAGCATTTTGAGATGTTCGATCATATCGAACGCCCCCATGTTCTCATGTTGCTTCTGAAGCTCAGATTCCATGGTAATAAGCATGAGGCATGCAACATCCAAAGCATCATCAGAATGCCTCTTGTGAGCATCCCTTTCAGCTCTTGGAGCAGTGGCAGCAGGCTCATTCGGAATGGGCTGCTCTAGGACATATGCCTTTCTCTCTTGTTTGAGGACTATCCTCAAGTTTCGGTACCATTTGAGAAAGTTGGTCCCATTCAGTTTTTCCTTCTCAAGGATCGATCGCAATGAAAGTGTCGATGTGTTTTGTGCCATGGTTATCTACAACAGTAAATATGCAGTGTAAGAGTCATGTATTTTAATTCATTTAATAAGGACTTTTATTAAATGATACTCCCACTATTTTCCTCAAAATAATAACCCTCGATATTATTTCGGAACACCTCGGCGCTAAGGTATTCTAGTGGGCCAAGATCCATATTTGACCACAACCTGAGTCAGCTTTGGCTTTTCTCTCAAGTTACAGCTATTTAGGTAGGCAACTCATTGCCAATTGCATCTTATGCAACTCTTGGATAGTTGGGTGAACAACACTTGTCCAAGCTCATCTCATGAACTTAAGCCCAACTCTATGCCTCTAAGTCCCTAATCCTATTAGGATGACTTAGTTAAGTCGAACCCAAAGTTAGCAGTTTGGATATCACTATTATCCCATCGCGCCTTACCAAGATGAACATAGGTACTTTGCTTTGGCAAACCCACCTAATGTTGATCAAAGTCTTGACGAGTGCCAACATTTGGAAGGCATCACATTTAATGACTTAATATTTGTTTGAGGGATTTTATCTTTTGATCTCACCAATTTGTTATCTCCGGTTGTTTTATACATGCATCACATACAAATATAAAACATGCATCTCATGCTTACAAGAAATAAACGTGACATGGTTATAGCCCAAACTATGCGATATTCTCAAGCCAATGAGAATATCATAAAAGCCTAAGAAAAGAAAAGAGTCTTCACAAGCTCCTTCTCTTCCTTTCTTGGCTGCCTTTTTGTTGTCACCTCCTTGGACATACCACCTTGGACGATCCCATAATGCACCATTACATCAATAATAGAAACCTCGAGTTACATTCGAGGGGAGTAAGGTGAGAAGAGAATGTACAATGAGAGTGATAAGAAAAGGCACGACTCGCAGGCCGTATTTACAAGTACAACCAATCAAGGGCTATAACCATGCACCATGCTTCAAACACTAATCAGCATATCATGTCAAATCTCATTCAACAAAGATGCATGCCAATTTTCGCGTGTTGATTAACCAGTTTTTATTTATGTGGCGCTTCGCATACGGCGGTCCCGCTGGCCGGTCAGCGGGCGGTGGTTCCGCTGACCGGTCAGCGGACGGGGTCAAGGGGAGCCGCCCTTGCGGGGGGCGTGGGGGGCAGCGCCCCCCAGCGCAAAAAATTGTCTTACAATTGCTTAGCCCGAAATCTTCTATTTCGAGAAAGTAGGCACCCGAGACTCCTCCATTCGAGCCACCAAAAATACCTTACTTTCGGTGCCCGAACAGGCCGAATCCGAACAAACCTAGGGTTTTTGCAACTATTGCAAGAATCCTAATCCATATAGGTATCTCATACCTATCAATTTCGGGTTAATCTCATTAACCAATTTGTGTTGTTTCTTCATATATCTCATATGTTCATTACGAATTCCGGTTTCATGCATCATGAATCAATCTAATTAATCATGGCCGAAAACCAATCGAAGACATAGCATCATGCGATTCAACACTCAATCCCGATTTAGGGTTTCACCAGTAGCTCTGATACCACTGTTGGGTTTCGGGAGCCAAACAGCGCAGCGGAATTTAACCGAAACCCTCCAGGATCCAAGTGAAACGGGGTAAACCGGGTGTTCGAAAATTTCATACCTAATTTTCGGTTGAGATCTCTCACTCAACTGTAGAGTCGAATCACAAAACCTGAACAGTTGACGTGTTCAGGCTCTCTATGGTATCCACACGAGCCTCTCGGGATCACCACGCTTCCACCACGTCCCGGCAGATGCGTTTCTCTTGCGCTCGCAGTGCTAGCTTGCGTCCTCCAAGGAATTGCAAGAGAAGAGTGCGGCTGTCCTTTTGGGAGGCTAGGGCAAGGAGACCTACGAATTTCTCACTTAAAAGTTGTATTTATAGTGAGACTCAACTTCCAGGCCTAATGGGTTTCAAAGCCCTAATCCAATTAGGATTTAATTTCGGGCTTAATAATGGCTCAACTCCTTGGCCCATTATTAATACGAAATTAAAGTGAAACCATAACCCAAATAATTAGCCCATGCACTCTAATGATCCAAATAGCTCTACGTGTGCGACCCAATAGGCTCTTGCCATGTTGGCAATGATCATAAATCACATTTATAATCATAAGCAATGAGCGGTGTCTAGCAACACATCATTGCTACCCAAGTGACAAGATTGTCGGTGAATCGACTAAACCTTTATGATCATCACCGATATATGCCATTGTCCCTTTGTCCAAGATATCAAGACTAAGCACGAGACATGGAATGTGTCACTCTCGTATAGCCCAATCTTTGGTTTCTTGATTACCGAGTAGACTAACTTAAACTGATGACATTGATATCATATATCAACTCATCGGAGCATGGCCATGCATTTTCTAAGTCTCACTCTATCAAGGGGCCCAAAGATATCACTCCCGTTACATAGGAGGGACAAATCCCATCTTGATCATACAAATCCCTCCGCATGATATGTGACATACCCAATGACCTCCTTCAAGTTCACTCAGTTACGAGCAACAAAGGAAAGTATCAAAGTATGTGACTCACATGTAGGGAACCTTGATGATCATAGGTCGAAGGACTACATATACCATGATCACTATGAGAATCACTTATGACACTCATATAACGATCCATGAAGTGTTCTCATGGTGGGTCGGTCCAGTACACAAGTTCTCCAACTTGTACCCATATGTAGACTACATATCTCATATTAGTCTCCACATATGCTAGTCATTATGTATTATTGCAACCCGCTCCACAATAATACTAGACTAGGGACATTTAAGAATATCATTATTCTAGGGTTACAATTATGTTTATTACGTTACGCAGAAACAAAACAACAAACAAAATTGCTGGATTAATGCCTCAATAAAATATCATGACTCAATGTGCAAAATACAATCATCTCATGATTGGCTTTTTGGGCACAATACTAACACTCATATGGAGAAGAGTTCACATTCTTGGTGGGTACTCTATTGAGGGCATGAACTACACACAGTAGTGCATCACCCCAATAAATGATGTCTAAGTTGGCCTTTGCCATCATGGAACGTACCATGTCCATAAGAGTTCTATTTTTTCTCTCAAACACTCCATTCTGTTGGGGTGTCCAAGGAAGAGTGAACTCCCTTTCAATACCCTTTAAGTCACAAAATGCCTTGAATGCATTTGATGTATACTCTCCACCCCTATCTGTCCTCAAGGACTTAACCTTCTTACCTACTTGGTTCTCAACCAAGTGTACATACTTCTCAAAGCATGCCAAGGCCTCTGCCTTGTTTCTTAGTAGGTAGATGTGGGTGAATCGAGTGTCATCATCTGTGAATGTGATGAAATACTTAAATCCATTTCTGGATTCAACCCTCATTGGCCCACACAGGTCAGAGTGAACTAAACTTAGTGCCTCACTTCTCCTAGTTGCTTTGCCAAAAGGCTTTCTTGTGGCTTTGCCCTCTAGCATTATTGGCAACTTGGAAGGACAACCTTGGTCAAGGAACCTAGCAAGCCACTCTTGGCTAGCTTGTCCATTCTACCTTGACCAATATGACCCAACCTCTCATGCCATCTTATTTCATTTGTGACCTCTGTCACATAGCAACTAGGACTTGCAACAGAATGGTCAGTTGGCTTTAACTCATAAAGCCCATTATTAACTGAACAAGTGCAGACTATCTGATCATCTTTAGTAATAGACACTTTATTATTAAAGAATTTAAAGCAATAATTGTACTTCAACATACAACTTATAGAAATCAAATTTCTACAAATGTTTGGTACATACAATACATCTATTAGATACAAATATCCAATATCTATAGGAATTCTACATGTTCCTATGCCTTCCACTTCCAGCCTAGCATCATTTCCCACTGAAACATGCTTAGCTCCTTTTGAGAGCTTCCTGTAGGCCACAAACCAGGACTTGTCCCGAGCTATGTGGTCTGTTGCTCCCGAGCCTACAACCCACGAAGAATTGCACTCAGTTAGTAATGTACATGACACAACATGTACAATGGAAGTAGAAGGGTATGTATGTACCTTGGGTGGACCCTTGCAATCCTTTGCAAAGTGTCCTTTATACCCACAGTTGAAGCACTTTAGCTTGCTTATGTCCCGCTTCTTTTTGAACTTTTTGTTGGAAGCAGGACCTTTTCCCTTGCCCTTCCCTGGCCCACCTTTGCCACCACTCTTCTTCCATCCCTTCTGGATAGAGGATGAGGCAACATATGCCTTAGAATGGTCCTTGAGGGCCATCACCTCAACCTTAAGGAGGAGGTGACGAGCAATGTCATCAAATGACATTATTTGAGGGTTTTGGCGTAAGTTGACCTTCATCAACTGCCATTCCTCATCGGGCAAGGAACGGATTATTGCTTGCACTTGTTGCTCATCAGTGAGCACATGCCCTGCTGTCTTGAGTTGGTGGATCATGCGTGACATATCACGCAAATGAGCACTCATAGAGTGATCAGCATGCTTTACATAATTCTCAAACCTGAGAATCATTGAGCGTTGTTTCTCTATAGAAACATCTCCATACTTGGCCTTGACTGAGTCCCATATGGCCTTAGCCCCCTCAAGCATGGAGAATTCCACCATAGTGGAGAGGAGAGTGACTCTACACATAGAGTTCTTCTTAAGGAATGCCTCATAGGCAGTCCTATCCTGTCCCTCAGCAGGAGGCATGATCTCTTGAGTGAGCACATCAAGAGTATCTTGCTCAGTTAAAATGAATTTGACCTTCTGTTGCCAAATTGAATAATTTTCACCATCCAATTTGAGGTCACAGTTTAATTCTGCAACTATATTCTTACAAGCCATCTACATTGATGCAATTCACATGTTTTAGTTCAATTTACACAACAAGACTCAACAAAGCAACATGAGTATGAAACAACTTCTAACATGCTCATATATGGCAAAAGAGATGCATATAGCATTCGATCAGAAATACATAAACATGCCTTCATTGCTTCATACACATATCCTTCGTTAGCCTTTATCAAAATCATACACTTATGTATGATCCTAAATCATGCTTACTACATGCAACATATACATTTTCATGACCTAGGCTCTGATACCAATTGAAGATTTTCAGGATCCTATGATAACATACTTTTATGTTATCTACTCATATATATGCCACATGCATATTTGTTCATTTGAATTCAACATGGATATAGATATACATAATACTAATTCTTTAACATATTATTCATGCAGTTGATATAACATGCTATATAACATATCAATTTTACATATATGTTGTGTCAAATAAATCCTAGCATGATACTAAGAACATTCATGTAAATAACTCAAACCTAGCACGCTACTAAACCAAGAGAGAATGTGCACCTTTCTTCTTGGTTATCTTTGGTGAAAACTTGAGGGAGAACTTGATCTTAGAGGGGCACCTTGAAGCTTGAATAGAGATGAACAATCTCTATGTAAATCCACCCACAATGCTCTAAAGAAGTGTTTAATATTTCGGCCTCTAAAGGAAATAGGAGGAGAACAATTTTCTCCCAAGAAAATGGAGCAAATAGAGTGCAAATTCGTGCTTAAAATAGCCAGCCACTGAAGGCTATTTATAGATGACCAAACGGCACACCTTTACACCAAGAAAGGTGTCTTTTAAGCCAAAGAACACTTCCTTTGGCTAAGGGTCATGTATGGTGGCGAAAATACATGTCTTTTAGCCAAGAAACACTTCCTTTAGCCTATAACCACCCATAACTACCTTATGGGCGAAAATACATGTCTTTTAGAGCCAAGCAACACTTCCTTTGGCCTATAACCACCCATAACTACCTTATGGGCGAAAATACATGTCTTTTAGAGCCAAGGAACACTTCTTTTGGCCTATAACCACCCCATAACTACCTTATGGCCGAATATACATGTATTTTCACTCAAGGAACACTTCCTTTGGATGAAAGGACATGTTCTTTTAGCCAATAGTCATGTCTTTTGATGAAGAGACATACCTTTACACAAAAGATGTGTCTCTTGGTGGTTATGACCTAAAAGCAAGGTGAGCTGGCACAAAGCTAGCTCACTATGCTACTTATGCACCATTGAGCTCCTTTGAGCTCCAACCAAGCACCATGAACTGAGGTCCAGCTCAAAGAGCTGACCTTGAGCTGGAGTTAGCTGCTCTCAGCTGAAGTGAACTGAAGTCCAGCTACACTCAGCTACCAGAAGCTGAAGTGAGCTGACTTGAGCTGACTTGAGCTAGCTTGAGCTGAAGTCCAGCTACTTTGAGCCACTTATAGCTGAAGTGAGCTGACTTGAGCTGACTTGAGCTGAAGTCCAGCTACTTTGAGCTACTTATAGCTGAAGTGAGCTGACTTGAGCTGAAGTCCAGCTACTCTGAGCTACCTATAACTGCAGTGAGCTGACATAAGCTAACTTGAGCTAAAGGGAGCTACTTCTAGCTGCCTTAGATAGCTGTTCAAGCTAGAGTTAGCTCAATGAGCTCAAATCCTACCTTAAAAGGATCTTGGTGCGCCAAGAATTCCAACAGTTGTGAGTGTTTCCATTTCATTCCAAACAAGTTGTGAATGTTTCCACTTCAATCCAAACATGTTTTGATTGTTTCTACTTAATTCCAAACAAGTCTTGAATGTTTCCACTACATTCCAAACAAGTTGTGAATGTTTGAATTTCATTCCAAACAAGTTGTGAATGGTTCCATTTCATTACAAACAAGTTGTGAATGTTTCCATTTCATTCCAAACAGGTTTTGAATGTTTCTATTTCATTCAAAACAAGTTGTGACTGTTTCCATTCCGTTCTAAACAAGTTGTGAATGTTCCAATTTTTATTCCAAGCAGGTTGTTATTGTATGCATTTCATTCCAAACAAGTTTTGCATGTTTCCATTCATTCCAAACAAGTTGTGAATGTTTCCATTTCATTCCAAACAAGTTTTGAATGTTTCCACTGAAGATTTCAGGATCTCATGATAACATATCTTTATGTTATCTACTCATGTACATGCCACATGCATGCATCATTCTAATTTGTTGAACATATTTTGTGTATTTGATATAGCATTTTAGTTTTACATATTTATTGTGGCAAACAAATCCTAGCATGCTACTAAGAACATTCATGTAAATAATGAATGAAACCTAGCATGCTAGTAAACCAAGAAAGAATGTGTACCTTCCTTCTTGGTTATGTGTGGAGAAAAGATGAAGAACTTGATCTTGGAGGAGCACCTTGAGGCTTGAATTGAGATGAACAATCTCAAAGTAAATCCACCCACAATGCTCTAGAAAGTTGTCTAATATTTCAGCTATTTAAAGGACTGGAGGGAGGAGATTTTTCTCTTAAGAAAATGGAGCAAATGGAGTGCCAAAGAATGCTTCAAATGGCCGGCCACTTTAGGCTATTTATAGATGACCAAAAGGCACACCTTTACACCAAGCAAGGTGTCCTTTAAGCCAAAGAACACTTCCTTTGGCCAAGGGTCATCTATAGTGGCGAAAATACATGTCTCTTTGGCCAAGGAATACTTCCTTTGGCCAAGAGACATGTCTTGGCCGAAATGATGTGTCTCTTTGGCCAAGGAACATGTCTTCTCTAGCCTATGCTGAAAATACATGTCCTTTAAGGCTTGCTATAACCACCTCATGGCCGAATATACATCTCTTTTAATGTCAAAGGACATCACTCTTGGTGCAATAACCACCCCAACCACCCCTTGGCCGAATATACATGTCTATTCACTCAAGGAACATTTCCTTTGGATGAAAAGAAATGTTCTTTTAGCAAATAGTTATCTCTTTTGATGAAGAGACATATCTTTACACAAAAGATGTGTCTCTTGGTGGTTTTGAGCTAAAAGCAAGGTGAGCTGGCATAAAGCAAGCTCACTATGCTACTTATGCACCATTGAGCTCCTTTGAGCTCCAACCAAGCTCCATGAACTAAGGTCCAGCTCCTTGAGCTGACCTTGAGCTGGAGTTAGCTGCTCTCAGCTGAAGTGAACTGAAGTCCGGCTATATTCAGCTACCAGAAGCTGAAGTATGCTGACTTGAGCTGACTTGAGCTGACTTAAGCTAGCTTGAGCTGAAGTCCAGCTACTTTGAGCTACTTATAGCTGAAGTGAGCTGACTTGAGCTGAAGTCTAGCTACATTCAGCTACTAGAAGCTGAAATGAGCTGACTTAAGTTGACTTGAGCTGACTTGAGGTAACTTGAGCTGAAGTCCAGCTACTTATAGCTGAAATGAGCTGACTTGAGTTAAGGTGAGCTACTTCTAGTTGCCTTAGATAGCTGTTCAAGCTAGAGTTAGCTCAATGAGCTCAAATCTTATCTTAAAAGGATCTTGGTGCGCCAAGAATTCCAACATCCACTTCATTCCAAACAAGTTGTGAATGTTCCAATTGTTGGAATTCTTGGCGCACCAAGATCCTTTTAAGATAGGATTTGACCTCATTGAGCTAACTCTAGCTTGAACAGCTACCTAAGGCAGTTAGAAGTAGCTCCCTTTAGCTCAAGTCAGCTCACTTCAGCTATAAGTAGCTCAAAGTAGCTGGACTTCAGCTCAAGTTAGCTCAAGTCAGCTCAAGTCAGCTCAAGTCAGCTCACTTCAGCATTTGGTAGATGAATGTAGCTGGACTTCAGCTCAAGTCAGCTCACTTCAGCTATAAGTAGCTCAAAGTAGCTGGACTTCAGCTCAAGTTAGCTTATGTCAACTCAAGTCAGCTCACTTCAGCCTATGGTAGCTGAATGTAGCTGGACTTCAGTTCACTTTAGCTGAAGCAGCTAACTCCAGCTCAAGGTCAGCTCAAGGAGCTGGACCTTAGTTCATAGAGCTTGGTTGGAGCACAAAGGAGCTCAATGGTGCATAAGTAGCATAGTGAGCTAGCTTTGTGCCAGCTCACCTTGCTTTTAGCTCAAAACCACCAAGAGGCACATCTTTTGTGTAAAGGCATGTCTCTTCATCAAAAGAGATGACTATTGGCTAAAAGAACATGTCTTTTCATCCAAAGGAAATGTTCCTTGAGTGAATAGACATGTATATTTGGCCATGGGGTGGTTGGGGTGGTTATTGCATCAAGAGTGATGTCCTTTGACATTAAAAGACATGTATATTCGGCCATGAGGTGGTTATAGCACCAAGTGCGATGTCCTTTGGCCTTAAAGGACATGTATTTTTGGCATTGGCTAGAAAAGACATGTTCCTTGGCCAAGGAGACATATCATTTCGGCCAAGACATGTCTCTTGGCCAAAGGGACATGCCTCTTAGGCCAAAGGAAGTGTTCCTTGGCGAAAGAGACATGTATTTTCGCCAATATAGATGACCCTTGGCAAAGGAAGTGTTCTTTGGCTTAAAGGACACCTTGCTTGGTGTAAAGGTGTGCCTTTTGGTCTTCTATAAATAGCCTAAAGTGGCCGGCCATTTCAAGCATTCTTTGGCACTCCATTTGCTCCATTTTCTTGAGAGAAAAGTATCCTCCTTCCATTCCTTTAAATAGTCAAAATATTAGACAATTTTCTAGAGCATTGTGGGTGGATTTACATTGAGATTGTTTATCTCAATTCAAGCCTCAAGGTGCTCCTCCAAGTTCAAGTTCTTCCTCTTTTTCACCACACATAACCAAAAAGGAAGGTACACATTCTTTCTTGGTTTAGTAGCATGCTAGGTTTCATTTATTATTTACATGAATGTTCTTAGTAGCATGCTAGGATTTGTTTGACACAATACATATGTAAAACTAATATGCTATATCATATGCATAAAATATGTTAAACAAATTACAATGATGCTTGCTTACATTCTTGTTGAACTCAAATGAAAAAAAATGCTTGTCGCATGTACATGAGCAAAAAACATAAAGATATGTTATCATGAGATCCTGAAATCTTCACCAATTTCATTCCAAACAACTTGCGAATGTTTCCATTTCATTCCTACCAAGTTGTGAATCTTTCCATTTCATTCCAAACAAGTTGTGAGTGTTTCCATTTCATTCCGAACAAGTTGTGAATGTTTCCATTTCATTCCAAACAAGTTTTAAATGTTTCCATTCATTCCAAACTAGTTGTGAATGTTCCCATTTCATTCCAAATAAGTTGTGAATGCTTCTAGTTCATTCTAAAGAAGTTGTGATTGTTTCCATTTGATTCCAAACAAGTTTTGAAAATTTCCACTTCATTCCAAACAAGTTGTGAATGTTTCCACTTCATTCTAAACAAGTTTTGAATGTTACCACTTCATTCCAAAAAAGTTGTGAATGTTTCCATTTCATTCCAAACAAGTTGTGAATGTTTCCATATCGTTCCAAAGAAGTTGTGAATGTTTCCATTTCATTCCAAAAAAGTTGTGAGTGTTCCAATTTCATTCCAAACAATTTGTGACTACTTCCATTTCATTCCAAACAAATTTTGAATGTTTCCATTCATTCCAAACTAGTTGTGAATGTCCCCATTTCATTGCAAATAAGTTGTGAATGATTCCATTTCATTCCAAACATAAGTTGTGAATGTTTCCACTTCAATCCAAACAAGTTCTGCTTGTTTCCACTTCATTCCAAACAAGTTTTTAATGTTTCCACTTGGTTCCAAAGAAGTTGTGAATGTTTCAATTTCATTCCAAACAATTTGTGAATGTTTCCATTTCATTCCAAACAAGTTGTGAAAGTTTCCATTTCATTCGAAATACGTTGTGACTGTTTCCATTTCATTCTAAACAGGTTGTGAATGTTCCAATTTTATTCCAAACAGGTTGTGAATGTTTCCACTTCATTCGAAACAATTTGTGAATGTTTCCGCTTCTTTCCAAACAAGTTTTGAATGTTTCCATTTCATTCCAAACAAGTTGTGAATGTTCCAATTTCATTCCAAACAAGTTGTAAATGTTTCCATTTTATTCCAAACAAGTTTTGAATGTTTCCATTCATTCCAAACTACTTATGAATGTACCCATTTCATTCCAAATAAGTTGTGAATGTTTCCACTTCATTCCAAACAAGTTGTGAATGTTCCCAAATCATTCTAAAAAAGTTTTGAATGTTTCCATTTCATTCGAAACAAGTTGTGAATGTTCCAACTTCATTCCAAACAAGTTGTGAATGTTTCCATTTCATTCCAAACAAGTTTTGAATGTTTCCATTCATTCCAAACTAGTTTTGAATGTTTCCACTTCATTCGAAACAAGTTGTGAATGTTTGTACTTCATTCCAAACAAGTTTTGACCGTTTCCACTTCATTCCAAACAAGTTTTGAATGTTTCACTTCCATTCCAAACAAGTTGTTAATGTTTCCATTTTATTCCAAACAGGTTGTGAATGTTTCCATTTCATTCGAAAAAAGTTGTGACTGTTTCCATTTCATTCTAAACAGGTTGTGAATGTTCCAACTTCATTCCAAAAAGGTTGTGAATGCTCGCATTTCATCACAACAACTTTTGAATGTTTCCATTCATTGGAAACAAGTTGTGAATGTTTCCACTTCATTCCAAACAATTTGTGAATGTTTCCACTTCATTCCAAACAATCTGTGAATGGTTCCACTTCATTCCAAACAAGTTTGGAATGTTTCCAATTCATTCCAAATAAGTTGTGAATGTTCCAATCCAAACAAGTTGTGAATGTTTCCATTTTATTCCAAACAAGTTTTGAATGTTTCCATTCATTCCATACTAGTTGTGAATGTTCCCATTTCATTCCAAATAAGTTGTGAATGTTTCCACTTCATTCCAAACAAGTTGTGATTGTTTCCACTTCATTCTAAACAAGTTTTGAATGTTTCGATTTCATTCCAAACAAGTTGTGAATGTTCCAATTTCATTCCAAACAACTTGCGAATGTTTCCATTTCATTCCTACCAAGTTGTGAATGTTTCCATTTCATTCCAAACAAGTTGTGAGTGTTTCCATTTCATTCCTAACAAGTTGTGAATGTTTCTTGTTCATTCTACAGAAGTTGTGATTGTTTCCATTTGATTCCAAACAAGTTGTGAAAATTTCCACTTCATTCCAAACAAGTTGGTGTTTCCACTTCATTCTAAACAAGTTTTGAATGTTACCACTTCATTCCAAACAAGTTGTGAATGTTTCCATTTCATTCCAAACAAGTTGTGAATGTTTCCATATCGTTCCAAAAAAGTTGTGAATGCTTCCATTTCATTCCAAAAAAGTTGTGGGTGTTCCAACTTCATTCCAAACAATTTGCGACTATTTCCATTTCATTTAAAACAAATTTCTAATGTTTCCATTCATTCAAAACTAGTTGTGAATGTCCCCATTTCATTGCAAATAAGTTGTGAATGTTTCCATTTCATTCCAAATAAGTTCTGAATGTTTCCACATCATTCCAAACAAGTTGTGATTGTTTCCAGTTCATTCCAAACAAGTTTTGAATGTTTCCACTCCGTTCCAAGCAAGTTGTGAATGTATTAATTTCATTTCAAACAAGTTGTTAATGTTTCCAATTCATTACAAACAAGTTCTGAATGTTTCCATTTCATTCGAAACAAGTTGTGACTATTTCCATTTCATTCTAAATAGGTTGTGAATGTTCCAATTTCATTCCAAACAGGTTGTGAATGTTTGCTTTTGATTACAAACAACTTTTGAATGTTTCAATTCATTGCAAACAAGTTGTAAATGTTTCCATTTCATTCCAAACCAGTTGTGAATTTTCCACTTCATTCCAAACAAGTTGTGAATATTTCCACTTCATTCCAAACAAGTTTTGAATGTTTCCACTTCATTCCAAACAAGTTGTGAATGTTTCCATATCATACCAAAGAAGTTGTGAATGTTTCTATTTCATTCCAAACAACTTGTGAATGTTCCAGTTTCATTCCAAACAAGTTGTGAATGTTTCCATTTCATTCCGAACAAGTTCTGAATGTTTCCATTCATTCTAAACTAGTTGTGAATGTCCCCATTTCCTTCCAAACAAGCTGTGAATGTTTCCATATCGTTCCAAGGAAGTTGTGAATGTTTCCATTTCATTCCAAACAAGTTGTGAATGTTCCAATTCCATTCCAAACAAGTTGTGAATGTTTCCACTGAATTCGAAACAAGTTTTGATACTTTCCACTTCATTCTGAACATGTTTTGAACGTTTCCACTTCATTCCAAACAAGATGTGAACGTTTCGATTTCATTCCAAACAGGTTATGAATGTTTCCATTTCATTCCAAATATGTTGTGAATGTTTCCATGTCGTTCCAAATAAGTTGTGAATGTTTCAACTTCTTTTCAAACTAGTTGTGAATGTTTCCATTTCATTCCAAAAAACTTGTGAATGTTTTCGTTTCATTCCAAACAAGTTGTCAATGTTCCAATTTCAATCCAACAAGTTGTGAATGTTTCTATTTCATTCCACACAAGTTTTGAATGTTTCCATTCATTCCAAACAAGTTTTGAATCTTTCCTTTCGTTCCAAACAAGTTGTGAATTTTTCCATTTCATTCCAAATAAGTTGTGAGTGTTTCCATTTCATTCCAAACATGTTCTGAATGTTTAAACTCATTCCAAACACGTTGTGAATATTTCCACTTCATTCCAAACAAGTTTTGAACGTTTCCACTTCATTCCAAACAAGTTTTGAATGTTTCAACTTCATTCCAAATAAGTTGTGAATGTTTCCATTTCATTCCAAATAAGTTGTGAGTGTTTCCATTTCATTCCAAACAACTTGTGATTGTTTCCATTTCATTCCGAAGAAGTTGTGAATGTTTCCATTTCAATCGAAACAAGTTGTGAATGTTTCCATTTCATTCCAAACAAGTTGTGAATGTTCCAATTTGATTCCAAACAATTTGTGAATGCTTCCATTTCTTTCCAAACAAGTTTTGAATGCTTCCATTCACTCCAAACTAGTTGTGAATGTCCCCATTTCATTGCAACTAAATTGTGAATGTTTCCACATCATTCCAAACAAGTTGAGAATATTTCCACTTCATTCCAAACAAGTTGTGAATGTTTCCTTTTCATCCAAACAAGTTTTGCATGTTTCAATTCATTCCAAACAAGTTTTGAATGTTTTCATTGATTCCAAACTAGTTGTGAACGTCCCCATTTCATTCCAAACAAGTTGTGATTGTTTCCATTTCATTCCAAACTAGTTGTGAATGTTTCCATTTCATTCCAAACAAGTAGTAAATGTTTCCATTTCATTCCATAAATTTCTGAATGTTTCCATTTTGTGCCAAAGAAGTTGTGAACGTTTCCATTTCATTCCAAACAAGTTGTGATTGTTTCCACTTCAATCCAAATAAGTTTTGAATGTTCTCACATAATTCCAAACAAGTTTTGAATGTTTCCACTTCATTCCGAACAAGTTGCGATTGTTTCTATTTCATTCTAAACAAGTTGCGATTGTTTCTATTTCATTCGAAACAAGTTGTGAATGTTTCAATTTCATTCCAAACAAGTTGTGAATGTTTCCATACCGTTCCAAACAAGTTGTGAATGTTTCCATTTCAATCCAAACAAGTTGTGAAAATTCCAAATTCATTGCAAACAAGTTGTTAATGTATCCATTTCAATCCAAACAAGTTGTGAATGTTTCCACTTCATTCCAAACAAGTTTTGAAAGTTTCGATTCGTTCCCAACAAGTTGTGATTGTTTCCATTTCATTCCAAACATGTTGTGACTGTTTACACTTCATTCCAAACAAGTTGTGAATGTTTCCACTTCATTCCAAACAAGTTTTGAACGTTTTAACTTCATTCTGAATAGGTTGTGAATGTTTCCATTTCATTCTGAACAAGTTATGAATGTTTCATTTTATTCCAAAGAAGTTAGGAATGTTTACACTTCATTCCAAACAAGTTGTAAATGTGTCCACTTCATTCTAAACAAGTTTTGAACATTTCAACTTCATTCTGAACAGGTTGTGAATGTTTCCATTTCATTCCAAAGAAGTTGTAAATGTTTCCATTTCATTCCAAACAAGTTGTGAATGTTTCCACTTCATTCCAAACAAGCTTTGAATGTTTCCACTTTAATCCAAACAAGTTGTGAATGTTCCAATTTCATTCCAAACAAGTTGTGAATGTTTTCTTTTCATCCAAACAAGTTTTCAATGTTTCAATTCATTCCAAACAAGTTTCGAATGATTCCATTCATTCCAAACAAGTTGCGAATGTTTCCATTTCATTCCAAAGAAGTTGTGAATGTTTCCATTTCATTCCAAACAAGTTGTGAATGTTTCCATTTCATTTGAAAGAAGTTGTGACTGTTTCCGTTTCATTCTAAACAAGTTGTGAATGTTCCAACTTCGTTTGAAACAGGTTGTGAATGTTTGCATTTCATTCCAAACACGTTTTGAATGTTTCCATTCATTCCAAACAAGTTGTGAATGTTTACACTTCATTCCAAACAAGTTTTGAATGTTTCCACTTCATTCCAAACAAGTTGTGAATGTTCCAATTTCATTCCAAACAAGTTGTGAATGTTCCAATTTCATTCCAAACAACTTGCGAATGTTTCCATTTCATTCTGATCAAGTTGTGAATGTTTCCATTTCATTCCAAACAATTTGTGAATGTTCCAATTTCAATCGAACAAGTTGTGAATGTTTCCGTTTCATTCCAAACAAGTTATGAACGTTCGAATTTCATTCCAAACAAGTTGTGAATGTTTCCATTTTATTCCAAACAAGTTTTGAATGTTTCCATTCATTCCAAACAAGTTGTGAATGTTTCCACTTCATTCTGAACAAGTTGTGAATATTTCCACTCTATTCCACACAAGTTGTGAATCTTTCCACTTCATTCCAAACAAGTTTTGAATGTTTCCCCTTCATTACAAACAAGTTGTGAATGTTTCCATTTCATTCGAAACAAGTTGTGAATGTTTCCATTTCATCCAAACAAGTTTTGAATGTTTCAATTCATTCAAAACAAGTTTTTAATGTTTCCATTCATTCCAAATGAGTTGTGAACGTTCCCATTTCATTCCAAACAACTTGTGAATGTTTCCCCATTTCATTCCAAACAAGTTGTGGATGTTTCCCCATTTCATTCCAAAGAAGTTGTGAATGTCTCCATTTCATTCCAAACAACTTGTGAATGTTTCCTTTCGTTCCAAACAACTTGTGACTGTTTCCATTTCAATTGAAACAAGTTGTGAATGTTTCCATTTCGTTCCAAACAAGTTGTGAATGTTCCAATTTCATTCCAAACAGGTTGTGAATGTTTCCATTTCATTTGAAACATGTTTTGAATGTTTCCATTCATTCCAAACTAGTTGTGAATGTTTCCATTTCATTTGAAACATGTTTTGAATGTTTCCATTCATTCCAAACTAGTTGTGAATGTTTTCATTCCAAACCAGTTATGAATGTTTTCATTCCAAACCAGTTGTGAATGTTTACACTTCATTCCAAACAAGTTGTGAATATTTCCACTTTATTCCAAACAAGTTGTGAATGTTTCCACTTCATTCCAAACAAGTTGTGAATGTTTCCATTTCATTCCAAAGAAGTTGTGAATGTTTCCATTTCATTAGAAACAACTTGTGAATGTTTCCATTTCAATCGAAACAAGTTGTGAATTTTTCCATTCATTCCAAACAAGTTGTGAATGTTTGCATTTCATTCCAAAACACGTTGTGAATGTTTCCATTTCATTCCAAACAAGGTGTGAATGTTTCCATTTCATTCCAAAGAAGTTGTGAATGTTTCCACTTCATTCCAAAGAAGTTGTGAATGTTTCCACTTCATTCCAAATACGTTGTGATTGTTTCCATTCCGTTCCAAATAAGTTGTGAATGTTGCCATTTCATTCCAAACATGTTGGGAATGTTTACACTTCATTCCAAACATGTTGTGAATGTTTACATTTCAATTGAAAAAATTCGTGAATGTTTCCCTTTCGTTCCAAACAAGTTGTGAATGTTCCAATTTCATTCCAAACAGGTTGTGAATGTTTCCATTTCATTCGAAACATGTTTAGAATGTTTCCATTCATTCCAAACTAGTTGTGAATGTCCCCATTTCATTCCAAATAAGTTATGAATGTTTCCACTTCATTCCAAACAAGCTGTGAATATTTCCACTTTGTTCCAAACAAGTTGTGAATGTTTCCACTTCATTCCAAACAAGTTGTGAATGTTTCCATTTCATTCCGAAGAAGTTGTGAATGTTTCCATTTCATTAGAAACAACTTGTGAATGTTTCCATTTCATTCCAAACATGATGTGGATGTTTCCATTTCAATCGAAACAAGTTTTGAATTTTTCCTTTTCATTCCAAACAAGTTGTGAATGTTCCAATTTCATTCCAAACAGGTTGTGAATGTTTCCATTTCAGTCCAAACAAGTTGTGAATGTTTCCATTTCAATCCAAACAAGGTGTGAATGTTTCCATTTCATTCCAAAGAAGTTGTGAATGTTTCCACTTCATTCCAAAGAAGTTGTGAATGTTTCCACTTCATTCCAAAGAAGTTGTGAATGTTTCCACTTCATTCCAAAGGATCTTGGTGCGCCAAGAATTCCAACAGTTTCCATTTTATTCCAAACAAGTTGTGGTTGTTGCAATTTCATTCCAAACTGGTTGTGAATGATTCCACTTCATTCCAAACAAGTTTTGAATGTTTCCATTCATTCCAAACTTTTTGTGAATGTCCCCATTTCATTCCAAATAAGTTGTGAATGTTTCCCTTTCATCCCAAACAAGTTGTGAATATTTCCAATTCATTCCAAACAAGTTGTGAATGTTTCCACTTCATTCCAAACAAGTTTTGAAAGTTTCCACATTGTTCCAAACAAGTTGCGAATGTTCCAATTTCATTCCAAACAAGTTGTGAATGTTTCCATTTCATTCCTACCAAGTTGTGAATGTTTCCATTTCATTTTAAAGAAGTTCTGAATGTTTCCATTTAATTCCAAACAAGTTGTGAATATTTCCATTTCATTCCTAACAAGTTGTGAATGTTTCCAGTTCATTCCAAAGACGTGAATGTTTCCATTTCATTCCAAAGAAGTTCTGAATGTTTCTACTTCATTCCAAACAAGCTATGAATATTTCCATTTCATTCCAAGCAAGTTATGAAATTTCCATTTCATTCAAAACAAGTTGTGAATGTTTCAATTTCATTCCAAACTAGTTGTGAATGTTTCCATTTGATTCCAAACAATTTGTCAATGTTTTCGTTTCATTCTGAAGAAGTTGTGAATGTTTCCATTTCATTCTAAACAAGTTGTGTATGTTCCAATTTCATTCCAAGCAAGTTGTGAATGTTTTCATTTCATTCCAAATAGGTTTTGAATGTTTTCATTTCATTCCAACCAAGTTGTGAATGTTTCCATTTATTCAAAATAAGTTGTGAATGTTTTCATTTCATTCCAAATATTTCCACTTCATTCCAAACAAGTTGTGGATGTTTCCATTTCATTCCAAACATGTTGTGAATGTTTCCATTTCATTCCAAGCAAGTGGTGAATGTTCCCATTTTATTCCGAACAACTTGTAAACGTTTCCATTTCATTCCGAACATGTTTTGAATGTTTACATTCGTTCCAAACAAGCTGTGAATGTCCCCATTTCATTCCAAACAACTTGTGAATGTTCCAAACAAGCTGTGAATGTTTCCACTTCATTCCAAACAAGTTTTGAATATTTCCATTTCGTTTCAAACAAGTTGTGAATGTTTCTATTTCATTCAATACAAGTTGTGAATGTTTTCAGTTCATTCCAAACAAGTTGTGAATATTTCCACTTCATTCCAAACAAGTTGTGGATGTTTCCATTTCATTCCAAACATGTTGTTAATGTTTCCATTTCATTCCAAACATGTTTTGATTGTTTCCATTTCATTCCAAAGAAGTTGTGAATGTTTCGATTTCGTTCCAAACAAGCTGTGAATGTTTCCATTTCATTTCAAACAAGCAGTGAATGTTCAATTTTTATTCCAAAGAAGTTGTGAATGTTTCCATTTCATTCCAAACAAGTTGTGAATATTTCCATTTCATTCCTAACAAGTTGTGAATGTTTCCAGTTCATTCCAAAGAAGTTGTGAATGTTTCCCTTGTTGGAATTCTTGGCACACCAAGATCCTTTTAAGGTAGGATTTGAGCTCATTGAGCTAACTCTAGCTTGAACAGCTATCTAAGGCAGCTAGAAGTAGCTCCCTTTAGCTCAAGTTAGCTTATATCAGCTCACTGCAGCTATAAGTAGCTCAGAGTAGCTGGACTTCAGCTCAAGTCAGCTCACTTCAGCTATAAGTAGCTCAAAGTAGCTGGACTTCAGCTCAAGTTAGCTCAAGTCAGCTCAAGTCAGCTCACTTCAGCTATAAGTGGCTCAAAGTAGCTGGACTTCAGCTCAAGTTAGCTCAAGTCAGCTCAAGTCAGCTCACTTCAGCTTCTGGTAGCTGAGTGTAGCTGGACTTCAGTTCACTTCAGCTGAGAGCAGCTAACTCCAGCTCAAGGTCAGCTCTAGGAGCTGGACCTCAGTTCATGGTGCTTGGTTGGAGCTCAAAGGAGCTCAATGGTGCATAAGTAGCATAGTGAGCTAGCTTTGTGCCAGCTCACCTTGCTTTTAGCTCATAACCACCAAGAGACACACCTTTTGTGTAAAGGTATGTCTCTTCATCAAAAGAGATGACTATTGGCTAAAAGAACATGTCCTTAATTGAAAAGACATGTATATTCGGCCATAAGGTAGTTATGGGGTGGTTATAGGCCAAAAGAAGTGTTCCTTGGCTCTAAAAGACATGTATTTTCGCCCATAAGGTAGTTATGGGTGGTTATAGTGTTGGGTTTCGGGAGCCAAACAGCGCAGCAGAATTTAACCGAAACCCTCCAGGATCCAAGTGAAACGGGGTAAACCGGGTGTTCGAAAATTTCATACCTAATTTTTGGTTGAGATCTCTCACTCAACTGTAGAGTCGAATCACAAAACCTGAACAGTTGACGTGTTGAGGCTCTCTATGGTATCCACACGAGCCTCTCGGGATCACCACGCTTCCACCACGTCCCGGCAAATGCGTTTCTCTTGCGCTCGCAGTGCTAGCTTGCGTCCTCCAAGGAATTGCAAGAGAAGAGTGCGGCTGTCCTTTTGGGAGGCTAGGGCAAGGAGACCTGCGAATTTCTCGCTTAAAAGTTGTATTTATAGTGAGACTCAACTTCCAGGCCTAATGGGTTTCAAAGCCCTAATCCAATTAGGATTTAATTTCGGGCTTAATAATGGCTCAACTCCTTGGCCCATTATTAATATGAAATTAAAGTGAAACCATAACCCAAATTATTAGCCCATGCACTCTAATGATCCAAATAGCTCTATGTGTGCGACCCAATAGGCTCTTGCCATGTTGGCAATGATCATAAATCACATTTATGATCATAAGCAATGAGCGGTGTCTAGCAACACATCATTGCTACCCAAGTGACAAGATTGTCGGTGAATTGACTAAACCTTTATGATCATCACCGATATATGCCATTGTCCCTTTGTCCAAGATATCAAGACTAAGCACGAGACATGGAATGTGTCACTCTCGTATAGCCCAATCTTTGGTTTCTTGATTATCGAGTAGACCAACTTAAACTGACGACATTGATATCATATATCAACTCATCGGAGCATGGCCATGCATTTTCTAAGTCTCACTCTATCAAGGGGCCCAAAGATATCACTCCCGTTACATAGGAGGGACAAATCTCATCTTGATCATACAAATCCCTCTGCATGATATGTGACATACCCAATGACCTCCTTCAAGTTCACTCAGTTACGAGCAACAAAGGAAAGTATCAAAGTATGTTACTCACATGTAGGGAACCTTGCTGATCTTAGGTCGAAGGACTACATATACCATGATCACTATGAGAATCACTTATGACACTCATATAACGATCCATTAAGTGTTCTCATGGTGGGTCGGTCCAGTACACAAGTTCTCCAACTTGTACCCATATGTAGACTACATATCTCATATTAGTCTCCACATATGCTAGTCATCATGTATTATTGCAACCCGCTCCATAATAATACTAGACTAGGGACGTTTAAGAATATCATTATTCTAGGGTTACAATTATGTTTATTACGTTACGCAGAAACAAAACAACAAACAAAATTGCTAGATTAATGCATCAATAAAATATCATGACTAAATGTGCAAAAATACAATCATCTCATGATTGGCTTTTTGGGCACAACACTAACATATAGGCCAAAGGAAGTGTTCCTTGGCTCTAAAAGACATGTATTTTCGCCCATAAGGTAGTTATGGGTGGTTATAGGATAAAGGAAGTGTTTCTTGGCTACAAGACATGTATTTTCGCCACCATACATGACCCTTAGCCAAAGGAAGTGTTCCTTGGCTTAAAAGACACCTTTCTTGGTGTAAAGGTGTGCCTTTTGGTCATCTATAAATAGCCTTTAGTGGCTGGCCATTTTAAGCACGAATTTGCACTCTATTTGCTCCATTTTCTTGAGAAAAAATTGTTCTCCTCCTATTTCCTTTAGAGGCCGAAATATTAAACACTTTTGGAGAGCATTGTGGGTCGATTTACATAGAGATTGTTCATCTCTATTCAAGCTTCAAGGTGCCCCTCTAAGATCAAGTTCTCCCTCAATTTTTCACCAAAGATAACCAAGAAGAAAGGTACACATTCTCTCTTGGTTTAGTAGCATGCTAGGTTTGAATTATTTACATGAATGTTCTTAGTAGCATGCTAGGATTTATTTGACACAACATGTATGTAAAATTAATATGTTATATAGCATGTTATATCAACTGCATGAATAATATGTTAAAGAATTAGTAGTATGTATATCTATATCCATGTTGAATTCAAATGAACAAATATGCATGTGGCATATATATGAGTAAATAACATAAAAGTATGTTATCATAAGATCCTGAAAATCTTCATCCCTTTCATTCCAAACAAGTTGTTAATGTTTCAACTTCATTCCAAACAAGCTATGAATCTTTCCATTTCCTTCCAAACAGGTTATGAATGTTTCTATTTCATTCCAAACAAGTTATGAATTTTTCAATTTCATTCCAAACTAGTTGTGAATGTTTCCATTTCATTCCAAACAATTTGTCAATGTTTCCGTTTCATTGCGAAGAAGTTGTGAATGTTTCCATTTCATTTGAAACAAGTTGTGAATGTCCTAATTTCATTCCAAACAAGTTGTGAATGTTTCCATTTCATTCCAAACAAGTTTTAAATGTTCCCATTTCATTCCAAAGAAGTTGTGAATGTTTCCATTTCATTCGAAACAAGTTGTGAATGTTCCAATTTCATGCAAAAGAAGTTGTGAATGTTTCCATTTCATTCTAAACAAGTTGTGAATGTTTCCATTCATTCCAAACGAGCTGTGAATATCCCCCATTTCATTCCAAATTAGTTGTGAATGTTTCCATTTTCTTTCCAAACAAGTTGTAAATGTTTCCACTTCATTCCAAACAAGCTTTGAACATTCCAAACAGGTTGTGAATGTTTACATTTCATTCCAAACACGTTGTGAATGTTTCCATTTCATTGCAAAGAGGTTGTGACTATTTCCATTTCATTCCAAAAAAGTTGTGAATGTTTCCATTTTATTCGAAACAAGTTGTGAAAATTTCTATTTCATTCGAAACAAGTTGGGAATGTTTCCATTTCATTCCAAACAAGTTGTGAATGTTTCCTTTCTTTCCAAACATTTAGTCAATGTTTCCATTTCATTACAAATAAGTTTTGAATGTTTCAATTTCATTTTAAACAAGTTGTGAGCGTTCCAATTCACACCAAAGAAGTTGTGAATGTTTCCATTTCATTCCAAACAAGTTGTGAATGCTCCAATTTCATTCCAAAGAAGTTGTGAATGTTTCCATTTCATTCCAAACAAGTTGTGAATGTTCCAATTTCATTCCAAAGAAGTTGTGAATGTTTCCATTTCATTCCAAACTACTTTTGAAACTTTCCATTCATTCCAAACTAGTTGTGAATGTCCCCATTTCATTCCAAATTAGTTGTGAATGTTTCTATTTTCTTTCCAAACAAGTTATCAATGTTTACACTTCATTCCAAACAAGTTCTGAATGTTTCCACTTCATTCCAAACAGGTTGTGAATGTTTCCTTTTCGTTCCAAACAGGTTGTGAATGTTTCCATTTCATTCCAAGGAAGTTGTGAATGTTTCCATTTCATTCCAAACAAGTTGTGAATGTTTCCATTTCATTCGAAACAAGTTCTGAATGTTTCCATTTCATTCCAAACAAGTTGTGGATGTTCTAATTTCATTCCAAACAGGTTGTGAATGTTTCCATTTCATTCCAAACATGTTTTTAATGTTTCCATTCATTCCAAAACTAGTTGTGAATGTCCCCATTTCATTTCAAAAAAGTTGTGAATGTTTTCATTTCATTCCAAACAAGTTGTGAATATTTCCACTTCATTCCAAACAAGTTGTGGATGTTTCCACTTCATTCCAAACAAGTTTTCCATGTTTCCACTGTTGGAATTCTTGGCGCACCAAAATCCTTTTGAGGTAGGATTTGAGCTCATTGAGCTAACTCTAGCTTGAACAGCTATCTAAGGCAGCTAGAAGTAGCTCCCTTTAGCTCAAGTTAGCTTATGTCAGCTCACTACAGCTATAAGTAGCTTAGAGTAGCTGGACTTCAGCTCAAGTCAGCTCACTTCAATTATAAGTAGCTCAAAGTAGCTGGACTTCAGCTCAAGTTAGCTCAAGTCAGCTCAAGTCAGCTCAAGTTAGCTCACTTCAGCTATAAGTGGCTTAAAGTAGCCGGACTTCAGCTCAAGTTAGCTCAAGTCAGCTCAAGTTAGCTCACTTCAGCTTCTGGTAGCTGAGTGTAGCTGGACTTCAGTTGACTTCAGCTGAGAGCAGCTAACTCCAGCTCAAGGTCAGCTCTAGGAGCTGGACCTCAGTTCATGGTGCTTGGTTGGAGCTCAAAGAAGCTCAATGGTGCATAAGTAGCGTCGTGAGCTAGCTTTGTGCCAGCTCACCTTGCTTTTAGCTCATAACCACCAAGAGACACATCTTTTGTGTAAAGGTATGTCTCTTCATGAAAAGAGATGACTATTGGCTAAAAGAACATGTCCTTTCATCCAAAGGAAGTGTTCCTTGGCTTAAAAGACACCTTTCTTGGTGTAAAGGTGTGCCTTTTGGTCATCTATAAATAGCCTTTAGTGGCTAGCCATTTTAAGCACGAATTTGCACTCTATTTGCTCCATTTTCTTGAGAGAAAATTGTTCTCCTCCTATTTCCTTTAAAGGCCGAAATATTAAACACTTCTTGAGAGCATTGTGGGTGGATTTACATAGAGATTGTTCACCTCTATTCAAGCTTCAAGGTGCCCCTCTAAGATCAAGTTCTCCCTCAAGTTTTCACCAAAGATAACCAAGAAGAAAGGTGCACATTCTCTCTTGGTTTAGTAGCATGCTAGGTTTGAATTATTTACATGAATGTTCTTAGTAGCATGCTAGGATTTATTTGACACAACATGTATGTAAAATTGATATGTTATATAGCATGTTATACCAATATGTAAATAAATTAAAATAATACTTGCTTATATTCATGTTGAACTCTATGAAGAAATATGCTTGTGGCATATACATGGGTAGATAACATAAGAGTATGTTATCATGAGATCCTGAAATCTTCATCCACTTCATCCCAAACAAGTTGTGAATGTTTCAATTTCATTCGAAACAAGTTGTGATTGTTTCCATTTCATTCCAAACAAGTTGTGAATGTTTCCATTTCATTCCAAACAAGTTGTGGATGTTCCAATTTCATTCCGAACAGGTTGTGAATGTTTCCATTTCATTCCAAACATGTTTTTAATGTTTCCATTTCATTCCAAATAAGTTGTGAATGTTTTCATTTCATTCCAAACAAGTTGTGAATATTTCCACTTCATTCCAAACAAGTTGTGGATGTTTCCACTTCATTCCAAACAAGTTTTCCATGTTTCCAGGTCATTTCAAACAATTTGTGGATGTTTCCACTTTATTCCAAACAAGTTTTCCGTGTTTCCACTTCTTTCCAAACAAGTTGTGAATGTTTCCATTTCATTCGAAACAAGTTGTGAATGTTCCAATTTCATTCCAAACATATTGTGAATGTTTCCATTTAATCCAAACAAGTTTTGAATGTTTCAATTCATTCCAAACAAGGTTTGAATGTTTCAATTCATTCCAAACAAGGTTTGAATGTTTCCATTTATTCCAAACTAGTTGTGAATGTCCCCATTTCATTCCAAACAATTTGTGAATGCTTCCATTTCATTCCAAACTGGTTGTAAATGTTTCCATTTCATTCCAAACAAGTTGTGAATGTTTCCATATCATTCCATATAATTTGTGAATGTGTCCATTTCGTTCCAAAGAAGTTGTGAATGTTTCCATTTCATTCCAAACAAGTTATGAATGTTTTCACTTCAGTCCAAACAAGTTTTGAATGTTTCCATTTAGTTCCAAACAAGTTTTGAATGTTTCTACTTCATTCCAAACAAGTTGTGAATGTTGCCATTTCATTCGAAACAAGTTGTGAATGTTTCCTTTTCATTCCAAACAAGGTGTGAATGTTCCCATTTCATTCCAAAGAAGTTGTGAATGTTCCAATTTCGTTCCAAACAAGTTGTGAATGTTTCCATTTCATTCCAAACAAGTTGTGAATGCTCCAATTTCATTCCAAACAAGTTGTGAAAGTGTCCATTTCATTCCAAACATGTTTTGAATGTTTCCATTCATTCCAAACTCGTTGTGAATGTGATGTGAACCCCGTTGGTATAAAGACCGTGAAACACGCCCAAGATGTTTTTCAAGCTCCACTCCTAATCAGCCTGTGACTAGAAACGAGAAGTTTGATTTCACCAAGAACACAAGCACACTTGTGCACCAAGGTAGTCCACAAAGAGCAAAAGAAACAAGAAGTATGAGAACACCAAGAACACAAGCACACTTGTGCACCAAGGTAGTCGACAAAGGACGAAAGAGAAATTCTCCCCAAAGTAGCAATATTATTTCATGTTAAGGATGTTGTTTTACAGCCAGAATATATGCCTATTTATAGGCCTAAACTAGGGTAAAAGACTCAGCAAAATTCGCAGCCCAAGTCATCTAGAAAACCTAGTTGCAAAGGACTCAAGAAAACCTAGTCAAACTAATACTCTAACACACTTTTAACACATGTTTAAGGTGTGCAGCGAATTACCTCTATCCTAAATGACCTAAATCACTTCCATGGCTTAATTAACATCCTAAATAATGTAAACAAGCAGGAAAATAAAATAAAATACGTTACAACCCAAAATAGTCTTCTCGGGTGGTTCTTCCTTGTGTCTTCAACTTCAAGCTGAAATTAAAACTTGATGCAGCCATGATTTCTCAAAATTCAAAGCATGAAAGTTATAGCTCTCTGATGCGAACCCCGATGGTATAATGATACAATCAAAGTGTTAGTATTGTGCACAAAAAGCCAATCATGAGATGATTGTATTTTTGCACATTGAGTCATGATATTTTATTGAGGCATTAATCCAGCAATTTTGTTTGTTGTTTTGTTTCTGCGTAACGTAATAAACATAATTGTAACCCTAGAATAATGATATTCTTAAACGTCCCTAGTCTAGTATTATTGTGGAGCGGGTTGCAATAATACATAATGACTAGCATATGTGGAGACTAATATGAGATATGTAGTCTACATATGGGTACAAGTTGGAGAACTTGTGTACTGGACCGGCCCACCACGAGAACACTTCATGGATCGTTATATGAGTGTCATAAGTGATTTTCATAGTGATCATGGTATATGTAGTCCTTCGACCTAAGATCAACAAGGTTCCATACATGTGAGTCACATACTTTGATACTTTCCTTTGTTGCTCGTAACTGAGTGAACTTGAAGGAGGTCATTGGGTATGTCACATATCATGCGGAGGGATTTGTATGATCAAGATGGGATTTGTCCCTCCTATGTAACGGGAGTGATATCTTTGGACCCCTTGATAGAGTGAGACTTAGAAAATGCATGGCCATGCTCCGATGAGTTGATATATGATATCAATGTCGTCAGTTTAAGTTGGTCTACTCGGTAATCAAGAAACCAAAGATTGGGCTATATGAGAGTGACACATTCCATGTCTCGTGCTTAGTCTTGATATCTTGGACAAAGGGACAATGGCATATATCGGTGATGATCATAAAGGTTTAGTCGATTCACCGACAATCTTGTCACTTGGGTAGCAATGATGTGTTGCTAGACACCGCTCATTGCTTATGATCATAAATGTGATTTATGATCATTGCCAACATGGCAAGAGCCTATTGGGTCGCACACATAGAGCTATTTAGATCATTAAAGTGCATGGGCTAATTATTTGGGTTATGGTTTCACTTTAATTTCGTATTAATAATGGGCCAAGGAGTTGAGCCATTATTAAGCCCGAAATTAAATCCTAATTGGATTAGGGCTTTGAAACCCATTAGGCCTGGAAGTTGAGTCTCACTATAAATACAACTTTTAAGTGAGAAATTCGCAGGTCTCCTTGCCCTAGCCTCCCAAAAGGACAGCCGCACTCTTCTCTTGCAATTCCTTGGAGGACACAAGCTAGCACTGCGAGCGCAAGAGAAACGCATCTGCCGGGACGTGGTGGAAGCGTGGTGATTTCGAGAGGCTCGTGTGGATACCATAGAGAGCCTGAACACGTCAACTATTCAGGTTTTGTGATTCGACTCTACAGTTGAGTGAGAGATCTCAACCGAAAATTAGGTATGAAATTTTTGAACACCCGGTTTACCCCGTTTCACTTGGATCCTGGAAGGTTTCGGTTAAATTCCGCTGCGCTGTTTGGCTCCCAAAACCCAACAAAAAGAAGGCACAACTAAGGATGGCAAGGATCTATTGAAGATAATTAGTGGACCATTGACAAGGAAGAAGGCTAAGGAGCTCACTAGTGCACTTTAAACTTGGATTTTGACAGATTGGCAATGTTCTGGTAGAAAATTCATATCTTGAGTTAAACAAATCCGAATTGAGTAATTCTTGATTCGTTGGAAAGATAACATCTGGAGCTACAAATCATATGAAGATCATGAAACCCAGTTTTCACGTTAAGGAGGTCCAATTCAGCTTGAAAGTCACGATTTACGAGTTATCACTGGTTCAAAAGCAGTTGCAGTATTTTGGGAACATCTTTCGATTTAGAAGTCCATTTTGTGTGATTCAAGTGTGGTTTCGAATCTAAGAAATAGATCTACAACTTTCATGTTCTACATTTTGAGAAATCATGGCTGCATGAAGTTTGAATTTCAGCTTGAAGTTAAAGACACAAGCAGGAACCACCCGAGAAGACTATTTTGGGGTTTTCATGGCCAATCTTGTATTTATAGTTTATTTTCATTCAAATCCTATTTAGATACATTATTTAGGAAGTTATTTAGGCTATGGAATAGTTTTAAATCGTTTTGGACAAGTGGTATATGCTGCATTAATTAAACTTGTTCAAACTAGGAGTTAGAGTCCTAATTTGACTAGGATTTCCTGTGTCTTTGTATCTAGGATTCCTAAGGGACTTAGGCTGCGAATTTTTCCTAGTTTTTTACCCTAGTTTAGGCCTATATAAAGGCACATATTCTGGCTGTAAACACATAGAAAAATTTTGAAATAATATTGCTCTTTGGAGAGGTTTTCTCTTTGGTTCTTTGTGGACTGCCTTGGTGCACAAGAGTGCTTGTGTTCTTGGAGTTCTATACTTCTCGTTTCTAATCACAGGTTGATTAGGGGTGGGGGTTTTAAACGTAGTCTTTTTGATGTCTTGTGGAGCTTGAATCACATCTTGGGCACGTTTCATGGTCTTTATACCATCGGGGTTCGCATCATATAAAGACCATGAAACGCGCCCAAGATGTTTTTCAAGCTCCACAAGACATCAAAGAGACTGGGTTTGAAGACCCCCACCCCTAATCAACCTGTGACTAGAAACGAGAAGTATAAGAACACCAATAACACAAGCACACTTGTGCACCAAGGTAGTCCACAAAGAACCAAAGAGAAAACCTCTCCAAAGAGCAATATTATTTCGGCAATAATCTGTGTGTTTACATCCAGAATATGTGCCTTTATATAGGCCTAAACTAGGGTAAAAATCTGGGCAAAATTCGCAGCCCAAGTCACCTAGGAAACCTAGTTACAAAGGACTCAAGAAAACCTAGTCAAACTAGGACTCTAACACACTTTTAACACATGTTTAAGGTGTGCAGCGAATTCCCTTTGTCCTAAGTGACATAAATCACTTCCATGGCTTAAATAACATCCTAAAATAATGTAAATAAGCATGAAAATAAAATAAATACATTACAAAACAAGATTGGCCATAAAAACCCCAAAATAGTCTTCTCAGGTGGTTCCTGCTTGTGTCTTCAGCTTCAAGCTGAAATTAGAACTTGATGCAGCCATGATTTCTCAAAATGCAAAGCATGAAAGTTGTAGATCTGTTTCTTAGCTTTGAAATGACAAGTGAACCACACAAAACGGACATCTAAAGCCAAAGATATGCCCAAAATACTGCAACTGCTTCTGAACCAGCGATAATTCGTAAATCGCGACTTTGAAGCTAAATTGGACCTCCTTAACGTGCAAACTGGGTTTGATGGTCTTCATATGATTTGTAGATCCAGATGTTATATTCCTAATGAATCAAGAATTACTCAATTTTGATCTGTTTAGCTCAAGATATGATTTTTCTACCAGAACATCGCGAATCTGTCAAAATCCAAGCTTGAAGTGCACTAGTGAGCTCCTTACCCTTCTTCCTTGTCAATGGTCTACTAGTTATCTTCAATGGATTATTGCCATCCTTGTTTGTGCCTTCTTTGATCATATCACTCTCTTTCTTAGCTTTGAAATGACGTCTGAACTACACAAAACGGACATCTAAAGCCAAAGATATGCCCAAAATCTTGCAACTGCTTCTGAATTAGCGATGACTCACAAATAGTGACTTTGAAGCTAAATTGGACCTCCTTACCGTGCAAACTTCGTTTGATGGCCTTCATATGATTTGTAGCTTCAGATGTTACCTTTCTAATGAGTCAAGAATTACTCAATTCCGATCTGTTTAACTCAAGATATGATTTTTGTACCAGAACATCACCAATCTTCAACATCCAAGCTTGGCCATCATCTCCATATGATTCCCTCCATGTTCCAGCAGCTCCTTGACAAATTCCAAGTCCATTCTCCATGAAGAAGCTTGAAACAAAGGCTTCTGGTGTACTACTGAGCTCCTTCGCTTCCTTCCTTGTCTTTGGTCCACTAGAAACCTTCAATGGGTCCTTGCCTTCCTGCATTATGCCTTCTTTGATCATATCAAAATGTTTACACTTCATTCCAAACAAGTTGTGCATGTTTCCATTTCATTCGAAATAAGTTATGAACGTTTCCATTTCATTCAAAACAAGTTGTGAATGTTTCAATTTCATTCCAAACAAGTTGTGAATATTTCAATTTCATTCCAAACAAGTTATGAATGTTTCCATTTCTTTCAAAACAAGTTATGAATGTTTCCATTTCATTCCAAATCAGTTGTGAATGTTACAATTTCATTCCAAACAAGTTGTGAATGTTTCCTTTTCATTCAAAACAAGTTTTGAATGTTTCCATTCTTTCCAAACAAGTTGTTAATGTTTCTACTCCATTCCAAACAAGTTGTGAACGTTTCCATTTCATTCAAAACAACTTCTGAATGTTTCCGTTTCATTCCAAACAACTTGTGAATGTTTCCATTTCATTCCAAAGAAGTTATGAAAGTTTCCATTTCATTCTAAACAAGTTGTGAATGTTTCCATTTCATTCGAAGCAAGTTGTGAATGTTTCCATTTCATTCCAAACAAGTTCTAAATGTTCCAATTTCTTTCCAAACAGGTTGTGAATGTTTCCATTTCATTCCAAACTATTTGTGAAGGTCCCCATTTCATTCCAAATAAGATGTGAATGTTTCCATTTCATCCCAAACAAGTTGTGAATCTTTCCAATTCATTCCTAACAAGTTGTGAATGTTTCCACTTCATTCCAAACAAGTTTTGAATGTTTCCACTTCATTCCAAACAAGTTATGAATGATTCCATTTCATTCGAAACAAGTTATGAATGTTCCAATTTCATTCTAAACAAGTTGTGAATGTTTTCATTCCATTCCTAACAAGTTGTGAACGTTTCCATTTCATTCCAAAGAAGTTGTGAATGTTTCCATTTCACTCCAAACAAGTTATGAATATTTCCATTTTATTCCTAACAAGTTGTGAATGTTTCCAGTTCATTCCGAAGAAGTTGTGAATGTTTCCATTTCATTCCAAACAAGTTGTTAATGTTTCCACTTCATTCCAAATAAGCTGTGAATGTTTCCATTTCATTCCAAACAAGTTATGAATGTTTCCATTTCATTCCAAACAAGTTATGAACGTTTCAATTTCATTCCAACTTAGTTGTCAATCTTTCCATTTTATTCCAAACAATTTGTCAATCTTTCCATTTCATTCCAAACAATTTGTCAATGCTTCCGTTTCATTTTGAAGAAGTTGTGAATGTTTCCAATTCATTCAAAACAAGTTGTGAACGTTCCAATTTCATTCCAAAAAAGTTGTAAATGTTTCCATTTCATTCCGAAGAAGTTTCAAATGTTTCCATTTCATTTCAAAGAAGTTGTGAATGTTTTCATTTCATTCCAAACAAGTTTTGAATCTTCCAATTTCAATCCAAAGAAGTTGTGAATGTTTCCATTTCATTCCAAACAAGTTTTGAATGTGTCCATTCATTCCAAACTAGTTGTGAATGACCCTATTTCATTCCAAATAAGTTGTGAATGTGTACACTTCATTCCAAACAAGTTGTGAATGTTTCCACTTCATTCCAAACAAGTTTTGAATGTTTCCGGTTCAGTCCAAATAGGTTGTGAATGTTTCATTTCATTCCAAATAAGTTGTGAATGTTTCCATTTCATTCCAAAGAAGTTGTTCATGTTTCCATTTCATTCCAAACAACTTGTGAATGTTTTCACTTCATTCCAAACAAGTTGTGAATGTTTCCACTTCCTTCCTAACAAGTTGTGAATGTTTTCATTTCATTCCAAAGAAGTTGTGAGTGTTTCCATTTCATTCCAAACAAGTTGTTAATGTTTCCACTTCATTCCAAACAAGCTTTGAAGGTTTCCATTTCATTCCAAACAGGTTTTGAATGTTTCCACTTCAGTCCAAACAGGTTGTGAATGTTTCAATTTCATTCTAAACATGTTGTGAATGTTTCAATTTCATTCCAACCTAGTTGTGAATGTTTCCCTTTCATTCCAAACAATTTGTCAATGTTTCCGTTTCATTTCGAAGAAGTTGTGAATGTTTCCATTTCATTCCAAACAAGTTGTGAATGTTCCAATTTCATTCCAAAAAAGTTGTGAATGTTTCCATTTCATTCCAAACAAGTTTTGAGTGTTTCAATTTCATCCCAAAGAAGTTGTCAACGTTTCTATTTCATTCCAAACAAGTTTTGAATGTTCCAATTTCACTCCAAAGAAGTTGTGAATGTTTCCATTTCATTCCAAACAAGTTTTGAATGTGTCCATTGATTGCATACTAGTTGTGAATGTCCCCATTTCATTCGAAATAAATTGTGAATGTTTCCATTTCATTCCAAACAAGTTGTGAATGTTTCCACTTCATTCCAAACAAGTTTTGAATGTTTCCACTTCAGTCCAAACAGGTTGTAAATGTTTCCATTTCGTTCCAAACAAGTTGTGAATGTTTCCATTTCATGCCAAAGAAGTTGTGAATGTTTCCACTTGATGCGAACCCCGATGGTATAAAGACCATGAAACTCGCCCAAGATGTTTTTCAAGCTCCACAAGACATCAAAGAGACTGGGTTTGAAGACCCCCACCCCTAATCAACCTGTGACTAGAAATGAGAAGTATAGAACTCCAAGAACACAAGCATACTTGTGCACCAAGGCAGTCCGCCAAGAACCAAAGAGAAAACCTCTCCAAAGAGCAATATTATTTCGGCAATAATCTGTGTCTTTACATCCAGAATATGTGCCTTTATATAGGCCTAAACTAGGGTTAAAAGCTGGGCAAAATTCGCAGCCCAAGTCACCTAGGAAACCTAGTTACAAAGGACTCAAGAAAACCTAGTCAAACTAGGATTCCTACACCCTTTTAACACATGTTTAAGGTGTGCAGCGAATTCCATTTATCCTAAGTGACCTAAATCACTTCCATGGCCTAAATAAAATCCTAAATAATATAAATAAACAGGAACATAAAATAAAATACGTTACAAAATAAGATTGGCCATAAAAACCACAAAATAGTCTTCTCAGGAGGTTTCTGCTTGTGTCTTCAACTTCAAGCTGAAATTCGAACTTCATGCAGCCATGATTTCTCAAAATGTAAAACATGAAAGTTGTAGATCTCTTTCTTAGCTTCCAAACCACACTTGAAGCACACAAAATGGACTTCTGAATAGAAAGATATTCCCAAAATACTGCAACTGCTTCTGAACCAGCGATAACTCGTAAATCGCGACTTTGAAGCTAAATTGGACCTCCTTATCGTGCAAACTGGGTTTGATGGTCTTCATATGACCTGTAGCTCCAGATGTTATCTTTCCAATGAATCAAGAATTACTCAATTCTGATCTGTTTAGCTCAAGATATGATTTTTCTACCAGAACATCACCAATCTGTCAAAATCCAAGCTTGAAGTGCACTAGTGAGCTCCTTAACCTTCTTCCTTGTCATTGGTCCACTAGTTATCTTTAATGGATCCTTGCCATTCTTGGTTGTGCCTTCTTTGATCATATCACCACTTCATTCCAAAACAACTTGTGAATGTTTCCATTTTATTCCAAACAAGTTGTTAATGTTTCCAATTCATTCCAAACAAGTTGTGAATGTTCCCATTTCAGTCCAAGGAAGTTGTGAATGTTTCCATTTCCTTCCAAACAAGTTGTGAATATTTCCATTTCATTTCTAACAAGTTGTGAATGTTTCCAGTTCATTCCAAAGAAGTTCTGAATGTTTCCATTGCAGTGCAAACAAGTTGTTAATGTTTCTACTTCATTCCAAACAAGCTATGAATGTTTCCATTTCATTCCAAACAAGTTATGAATGTTTCCATTTCATTCCAAACTAGTTCTGAATGTTTCCATTTCATTCCAAACAATTTTTCAATTCATTCCAAACTAGTTCTAAATGTTTCCATTTCATTCGAAACAATTTGTCAATGTTTCCATTTCATTCTGAAGAAGTTGTGAATGTTTCCCTTTCATTCCAGACAAGTTGTCAATGTTCCAATTTCATTAAAAACAAGTTGTGATTGATTCCATTTCTTTCGAATCAAGTTTTGAATGTTTCCGTTTCATTCCAAAGAAGTTATGAATGTTTCCATTTCACTCCAAACATGTTGTGAATGTTCCAATTTCATTCCAAAAAAGTTGTGAATGTTTCCATTTTATTCTAAACAAGTTTTGAATGTTGCCAATTCATTGCAAAGAAGTTGTGAATGTTTCCATTTCATTCCAAACAAGTTGTGAATCTTCCAATTTCATTCCAAACAAGTCGTGAATGTTTAAATTTTATTCAAAACAAGCTTTGAATGTTTCCATTCTTTCCAAACTAGTTGTGAATGTCCCCATTTCATTCAAAAAAAAACAAGTGAATGATTCCATTTCATTCCAAACAAGTTGTTAATGTTTCCATTTCATTCCAAACAAGTTGTGAATGTTTCCATTTCAATCCAAACAACTTGTGAATGTTTCCGTTTCATTCCGAAGAAGTTGTGAATGTTTCCATTTCATTCCAAACAACTCGTGAATGTATGCATTTTATTCCAAACAAGTTGTGAATGTTTCCATTTCATTCAAAACAAGTTGTGAATGTTTCCATTTCATTCCAAACAAGTTGTAAATGTTCCAATTTCATTCCAAACAGGTTGTGAATGTTTCGATTTCATTGCAAACACGTTTTCAGTGTTTCCATTCATTCCAAACTATTTGTGAATGTCCCCATTTCATTCCAAATAAGTTGTCAATGTTTACAATTCATCCCAAGCAAGTTGTGAATCTTTCCATTTCATTCCAAACAAGTTGTGAATGTTTCCACTTCATTCCAAACAAGTTTTGAATGTTTCCACTTCATTCAAAACAAGTTACGAATGTTTCCATTTCATTCGAAACAAGTAATGAATGTTCCAATTTCATTCCAAACAAGTTGTGAATATTTCCATTTCATTCCTAACAAGTTGTGAAGGTTTCCATTTCATTCCAAAGAGTTGTGAATGTTTCCGTTTCATTCCAAACAAGTTGGGAATGTTTCCAGTTCATTCCAAAGAAGTTGTGAATGTTTCCATTTCATTCGAAACAAGTTGTTAATGTTTCCACTTCATTCCAAATAAGCTGTGAATATTTCCATTTTATTCCAAACAAATTGTGAATGTTTCCTTTTCATTCCAAACAAGTTTTGAATGTCCCCATTTCATTCCAAAGAAGTTGTGAATGTTTCCATTTCATTCCAATCAAGTTTTGAATGTGTCCATTCATTCCAAACTAGTTGTGAATATTCCCATTTCATTACAAATAAGTTGTGAATGTTTCCATTTCATTCCAAACAAGTTATGAATGTGTACACTGTTGGAATTCTTGGCGCAACAAGATCCTTTTAAGGTAGGATTTGAGCTCATTGAGCTAACTCTAGCTTGAACAGCTATCTAAGGCAGCTAGAAGTAGCTCCCTTTCGCTCAAGTTAGCTTATGTCAGCTCACTGCAGCTATAAGTAGCTCAGAGTAGCTGGACTTCAGCTCAAGTCAGCTCACTTCAGCTATAAGTAGCTCAAAGTAGCTAGACTTCAGCTCAAGTTAGCTCAAGTCAGCTCAAGTCAACTCACTTCAGCTATAAGTGGCTCAAAGTAGCTGGACTTCAGCTAAAGTTAGCTCAAGTCAGCTCAAGTCAGCTCACTTCAGCTTCTGGTAGCTGAGTGTAGCTGGACTTCAGTTCACTTCAGCTGAGAGCAGCTAACTCCAGCTCAAGGTCAGCTCTAGGAGCTAGACCTCAGTTCATGGTGCTTGGTTGGAGCTCAAAGGAGCTCAATGGTGCATAAGTAGCATGGTGAGCTAGCTTTGTGCCAGCTCACCTTGCTTTTAGCTCATAACCACCAAGAGACACATCTTTTGTGTAAAGGTATGTCTCTTCATCAAAAGAGATGACTATTGGCTAAAAGAACATGTCCTTTCATCCAAAGGAAGTGTTCCTTGAGTGAAAAGACTTGTATATTCGGCCATAAGGTAGTTATGGGGTGGTTATAGGCCAAAAGAAGTGTTCCTTGGCTCTAAAAGACATGTATATTCGCCCATAAGGTAGTTATGGGTGGTTATAGGCCAAAGGAAGTGTTCCTTGGCTCTAAAAGACATGTATTTTCGCCCATAAGGTAGTTATGGGTGGTTATAGGCTAAAGGAAGTGTTTCTTGGCTAAAAGACATGTATTTTCGCCACCATACATGACCCTTAGCCAAAGGAAGTGTTATTTGGCTTAAAAGACACCTTTCTTGGTGTAAAGGTGTGCCTTTTGGTCATCTATAAATAGCCTTTAGTGGCTGGCCATTTTAAGCACGAATTTGGCATTCAATTTGCTCCATTTTTCTTGAGAGAAAAATCTCCTTCTTCCTTTCTTTTAGTGGCCGAAATATTAGACACCATTTTAGAGCATTGTGGGTGGAATTACATTGAGATTATTCATCTCAATTCAAGCTTCAAGGTGCACCTCTAAGATCAAGTTCTTCCTCAACTTTTCGCCAAAGACAACCAAGAAGAAAGGTGCACACCTCTTTCTTGGTTTAGTAGCATGTTAGGTTTCATTCATTATTTACATGAATGTTCTTAGTAGCATGGTAGGTTTTGTATACCACAATATGTATGTAAAACTAACATGCTATATCAAATGAACAAAATATGTAAATAAATTAAAATAATACTTGCTTATATTCATGTTGAACTCTAATGAACAAATATGCTTGTGGCATATACATGTGTAGATAACATAAGAGTATGTTATCATGAGATCCTGAAATCTTCATACACTTCATTCCAAACAAGTTGTGAATGTTTCAACTTCATTCCAAACATGTTTTGAATGTTTCCGCTTCAGTCCAAACAGGTTGTGAATGTTTCCATTTCATTCAAAACATGTTGTTAATGTTTCCATTTCATTCCTAACAAGTTGTGAATGTTTTCAGTTCATTCCAAAGAAGTTCTGAATGCTTCCATTTCATTCCAAACATGTTGTTAATGTTTCCAATTCATTCCAAACAAGCTATGAATGTTTCCATTTCATTCCAAGCAAGTTATGAATGTTTCCATTTCATTCCAAACAAGTTGTGAATGTTTCCATTTCATTCCAAACAGGTTGTGAATGTTTCCATTTCATTCCAAACAACTTGTGAATGTTTCCATTTCATTCCTAACAAGTTGTGAATGTTTCCAATTCATTTCAAAGAAGTTGTGAGTGTTTCCATTTCATTCCATACAAGTTGTTAATGTTTCCACTTCAGTCGAAACAAGTTGTGAAGGTTTCCATTTCATTCCAAACAAGTTATGAATGTTTCCATTTCATTCCAAACAAGATGTGAATGTTTCAATTTCATTCCGACCTAGTCGTGAATGTTTCCATTTCATTCCAAAGAAGTTGTGAATGTGATATGATCAAGGAAAGCACACATGGAGAAGGCAAGGACCCATAGTGGACCTATGACAAGGAAGAAAGCTAAGGAGCTCTCAAGTGCACTACAAGCCTTTGTTTCAAGCTTCTTCAGGGAGGATGTCCATGAAACCTCACAAGGAGTTGCTGGAACTTTCAAGACTTCATATCAAGGTGATGGACATGCTTGGTACTCAATTCTGGAGTGCTTAGACAAGTCTCAAAACAAGGAAATCAAGGGCAACACTCAAAGTGCACCATTTGAGCCACCTTAAGTGTTCTTATTGCATTTTGTGTCCACAAGCTGGATTTTTGAGCTCTAACTTTCCAGACCTTCATTACCACATCTAAGATGAAGATTCATGCCATTGGAACTCAAAGATTCAAGCTTGAAGCTGAAGATACAAGAGAGAACCTTAAAGTGCCCAAAATGCACCCAAAAAGGCTATTTGGGAGTTTTTGGGTTTAATCTTGTATTTATATTTTATTTTCGTTCAAATCCTATTTAGATACATTATTTAGGAAGCTATTTAGGCTATGGAATAGTTTTAAATCATTTTGGACAAGCGGCATATGCTGCATTCATTAAACTTGTTCAAACTAGGAATTGGAGTCCTAATTTGACTAGGATTTCATGTCTTTGTATCTAGGATTCCTAAGGGATTTAGGCTGCGAATTTTGCCCAGCTTTTAACCCTAGTTTAGGCCTATATAAAGGCACATATTCTGGATGTAAACGCACAGAAAAATTTTGAAATAATATTGCTCTTTGGAGAGGTTTTCTCTTTGGTTCTTTGTGGACTGCCTTGGTGCACAAGTATGCTTGTGTTCTTGGAGTTCTATACTTCTCGTTTCTAATCACGGGTTGATTACGGGTGGGGGTTTCAAATCCAGTCTCTTTGATGTCTTGTGGAGCTTCAAAAACATCTTGGGCTCGTTCATGGTCTTTAAACCATCGGGGTTCGCATCAGAATGTTTCCATTTCATTCCAAACAACTTGTGAATGTTTCCATTTCATTCCTAACAAGTTGTGAATGTTTCCATTTCATTCCATACAAGTTGTTAATGTTTCCACTTCATTCCAAACAAGCTGTGAAGGTTTCCATTTCATTCCAAATAAGTTATGAATGTTTCCATTTCATTCCAAACAAGATGTGAATGTTTCAATTTCATTCCAGCCTAGTCGTGAATGTTTCCATTTCATTTCAAACAATTTGTCAATCTTTCCGACTAATTCCGAAGAAGTTGTGAATGTTCCCATTTCTTTACAAACAAGTTGTGAATGTTCCAATTTCATTCCAAAAAAGTTGTGAATGTTTCCATTTCATTCCAAACAAGTTTTGAATGTTTCCATTTCATTCAAAAGAAGTTGTCAACGTTTCCATTTCATTCGAAATAAGTTTTGAATGTTCCAATTTCATTCCAAAGAAGTTGTGAATGTTTCCATTTCATTCCAAACAAGTTTTGAATGTGTGTTGGAATTCTTGGCGCACCAAGATCATTTTAAGATAGGATTTGAGCTCATTGAGCTAACTCTAGCTTGAATAGAAATCTAAGGCGGCTAGAAGTAGCTCCCTGTAGCTCAAGTCAGCTCACTTCAGCTATAAGTAGCTCAAAGTAGCTGGACTTCAGCTCAAGTTAACTCAAGTCAGCTCAAGTCAGCTCACTTCAGCTTCTGGTAGCTGAATGTAGCTAGACTTCAGCTCAAGTCAGCTTACTTCAGCTATAAGTAGCTCAAAGTAGCAAGACTTCAGCTCAAGTTAGCTCAAGTTAGCTGAAGTCAGCTCACTTCAGCTTTTGGTAGCTCAAGTCAGCTCACTTCAGCTTTTGGTAGCTGAGTGTAGCTAGACTTCAGTTCACTTCAGCTGAGAGCAGCTAACTCCAGCTCTAGGTCAGCTCTAGGAGCTGGACCTCAGTTCATGTTGCTTGGTTGGAGCTCAAAGGAGCTCAATGGTGCATAAGTAATATAGTGAGCTAGCTTTGTGCCAGCTCACCTTGCTTTTAGCTCAAAACCACCAAGAGACACATCTTTTGTGTAAAGGTATGTCTCTTCATCAAAAGAGATGACTATTGGCTAAAAGAACATGTCCTTTCATCCAAAGGAAGTGTTCCTTGAGTGAATAGACATGTATATTCGCCCATGAGGTGGTTGGGGTGGTTATTGCACAAAGAATGATGTCTTTTGACATCAAGAAAGATGTATTTTCGCCCATAAGGTAGTTATGGGGTGGTTATAGGCCAAAGGAAGTGTTCCTTGGCTAAAAGACATGTATTTTCGCTACGATACATGACCCTTAGCCAAAGGAAGTGTTCTTTGGCTTAAAAGACACCTTTCTTGGTCTAAAGGTTTGCCTTTTGGTTATCTATAAATAGCCTTTAGAGGCCAGCCATTTTAAGCACGAATTTGCACTCCATTTGCTCCATTTTCTTGAGAGAAAATTGTTCTCCTCCTATTTCCTTTAGAGGCAGAAATATTAAACACTTCTTGAGAGCATTGTGGGTGGATTAACATAGAGATTGTTCATCTCTATTTCAAGCTTCAAGGTGCTACTCTAAGATCAAGTTCTCCCTCAAGTTTTTTCACAAAAGATAACCAAGAAGAAAGGTGCACATATTTTCTTGATTTAGTAGCATGTTAGGTTTCATTTTCGTATATTCTTAGTAGCATGCTAGGATTTATTTAACACAACTTGTATGTGATCTTCATATGTTATATAATATGTTATGCATGCCTATATCCATGTTGAATTCAAATGAACAAATATGCATGTGGCATATACATGAGTAGATAACATTAAAGTATGTTATCATAAGATCATAAGATCCTGAAATCTTCGATGTGTCCATTGATTCCAAACTAGGTGTGAATGTCCGCATTTCATTCCAAATAAATTGTGAATGTTTCCATTTCAATCCAAACAAGTTCTGAATGTGTACACTTCATTCCAAACAAGTTGTGAATGTTTCTACTTCATTCCAAACAAGTTTTGAATGTTTCCACTTCAGTCCAAACAGGTTGTGAATGTTTCCATTTCATTCCAAACAAGTTGTGAATGTTTCCATTTCATTCCAAAGAAGTTGTGAATGTTTCCATTTCATTCCAAACAACTTCTGAATGCTTCCACTTCATTCCAAACAAGTTGTTAATGTTTCCAATTCATTCCAAACAAGCTGTGAATGTTTCCATTTCATTCTTAACAAGTTCTGAATGTTTCCATTTCAATCCAAGGAAGTTGTGAATGTTTCCATTTCCTTCCAAACAAGTTGTGAATATTTCCATTTCATTCCTAACAAGTTGTGAATGTTTCCAGTTCATTCCAAAGAAGTTCTGAATGTTTCCATTTCATACCAAACATGTTAATGTTTCCAGTTCATTCCAAACAAGCTGTGAATGTTTCCATTTCATTCCAAAGAAGTTGTGAGTGTTTCCATTTCATTCCAAACAAGTTGTTAATGTTTCCACTTCATTCCAAACAAGCTGTGAAGGTTTCCACTTCATTCCAAACAAGTTATGAATGTTTCCTTTTCATTCCAAACAAGTTGTGAATGTTTCAATTTCATTCCAACCTAGTCGTGAATGTTTCCATTTCATTCCAAAGAAGTTGTGAATGTTTCCACTTCATTCCAAACAATTTGTGAATGTTTCCATTTCATTTCTAACAAGTTGTGAATATTTCCATATCATTCCAAAGAAGTTGTGAGTGTTTCCATTTCATTCCATACAAGTTGTTAAAGTTTCCACTTCATTGCAAGAAAGCTGTGAAGGTTCTCATTTCATTCCAAACAAGTTATGAATGTTTCCATTTCATTCCAAACAAGATGTGAAATTTTCAATTTCAATCCAACCTAGTTGTGAATGTTTCCAGTTCATTTCAAACAATTTGTCAATGTTTGCGCTTCATTCCGAAGAAGTTGTGAATGTTTCCATTTCATTACAAACAGGTTATGAATGTTCGAATTTCATTCCAAACAATTTGTCAATGTTTCCGTTTCATTCCGAAGAAGTTGTGAATGTTTCCATTTCATTCCAAACAAGTTGTGAATGTTCCAATTTCATTCCAAAAAAGTTGTGAATGTTTCCATTTGATTCCAAACAAGTTCTGAATGTTTCCATTTCATTCCATAGAAGTTGTCAGCGTTTCCATTTCATTCAAAACAAGTTTTGAATGTTCCAATTTCATTCCAAGGAAGTTATGAATGTTTCCATTTCATTCCAAACAAGATGTGAAATTTTCAATTTCAACCCAACCTAGTTGTGAATGTTTCCAGTTCATTTCAAAAAATTTGTCAATGTTTGCGCTTCATTCCGAAGAAGTTGTGAATGTTTCCATTTCATTACAAACAAGTTGTCAATGTTCGAATTTCATTCCAAAAAAGTTGTGAATGTTTCCCATTCATTCCAAACAAGTTTTGAAAGTTTCCATTTCATTCAAAACAAGTTTTGAATGTTCCAATTTCATTCCAAGGAAGTTGTGAATGTTTCCATTTCATTCCAAACAAGTTTTGAATGTGTCCATTGATTCCAAACTAGTTGTGAATGTCCCCATTTCATTCGAAGTAAATTTTGAATGTTTCAATTTCATTCCAAACAAGTTCTGAATGTGTACACTTCATTCCAAACAAGTTGTGAATGTTTCCACTTCATTTCACACAAGTTTTGAATGTTTCAACTTCAGTCCAAACAGGTTGTGAATGTTTCCATTTCATTCCAAACAAGTTGTGAATGTTTCCATTTCATTCCAAAGAAGTTGTGAACGTTTCCAATTCATTCCAAACAACTTGTGAATGCTTCCATTTCATTCCAAACAAGTTGTTAATGTTTCAAATTCATTCGAAACAAGCTGTGAATGTTTCCATTTCATTCTTAACAAGTTCTAAACGTTTCCATTTCAATCCAATGAAGTTGTGAATGTTTCCATTTCCTTCCAAACAAGTTGTGAATATTTCCATTTTATTCCTAACAACTTGTGAATGTTTCCAGTTCATTCCAAAGAAGTTCTGAATGTTTCCATTTCATTCCAAATATGTTTTTAATGTTTCCACTTCATTCCAAACAAGCTGTAAATGTTTCCATTTCATTCCAAACAAGTTATGAATGTTTCCATTTCATTCGAAACAAGTTGTGAATGTTTCAATTTCATTCCAAACTAGCTGTGAATGTTTCAATTTCATTCCAACCTAGTTGTGAATGTTTCCATTTCATTCCAAACAATTTGTCAATGTTTTCGTTTCATTCCGAAGAAGTTGTGAATGTTTCCATTTCGTTCCAAACAAGTTGTGAATGTTCCAATTTCATGCCAACAAAGTTGTGAATGTTTCCATTTTATTCCAAACAAGTTCTGAATGTTTCCATTACATTCCAAACAAGTTCTGAATGTTTCCATTTCATTCTGTAGAAGTTCTCAGCATTTCCATTTCATTCAAAGCAAGTTTTGAATGTTCCAATTTCATTCCAAGGAAGTTATGAATGTTTCCATTTCATTCCAAACAAGTTTCGAGTGTGTCCAATGATTCCAAACTAGTTGTGATTGTCCCCTTTTCATTCCAGATAAATTGTGAATGTTTCCATTTCATTCCAAACAGGTTCTGAATGTGTACACTTCATTCCAAACAAGTTGTGAATGTTTCCACTTCATTCCAAACAAGTTTTGAATGTTTCCACTTCAGTCCAAACAGGTTGTGAATGTTTCCAGTTCATTCCAAAGAAGTTCTGAATGTTTCCATTTTTTTCCAAACATGTTGTTAATGTTTCCACTTCACTCCAAACAAGCTGTGAATGTTTCCATTTCATTCCAAACAAGTTATGAAGGTTTCCATTTCTTCCCAAACAAGTTGTGAATGTTTCCATTTCATTCCAAACAACTTGCGAGTGTTTCCATTTCATTCCAAACAACTTGTGAATGTTTCCATTTCCTTCCAAAGAAGGTGTGAGTGTTTCCATTTCATTCCAAAGAAGCTGTGAGTGTTTCCATTTCACTCCAAACAAGTTGTTAATGATTCCACTTCATTCCAAACAAGCTGTGAAGGTTTCCATTTCATTCCAAACAAGATGTGAATGTTTCAATTTCATTCCAAACAAGATGTGAATGTTTCAATTTCATTCCAAACAAGATGTGAATGTTTCAATTTCATTCCAACCTAGTTGAGAATGTTTCCATTTCATTCCAAACAATGTGTCAATGTTTCCGTTTCATTCTAAAGAAGTTGTGAATGTTTCCATTTCATTCCAAACAAGTTGTGAATGTTCCAATTTCATTCTAAAAAAGTTGTGAATGTTTCCATTTCATTCCAAACAAGTTTTGAATGTTTCCATTTCATTCCATAGAAGTTGTCAGCGTTTCCATTTCATTCAAAACAAGTTTTGAATTTTCCAATTTCATTCCAAGGAAGTTATGAATGTTATCATTTCATTCAAAACAAGTTGTGAATGTCCCCATTTCATTCCAGATAAATTGTGAATGTTTCCATTTCATTCTAAAGAGGTTCTGAATGTGTACACTTCATTCCAAACAAGTTGTGAATGTTTCCACTTCATTCCAAACAAGTTTTGAATGTTTCCACTTCAGTCCAAACTGAAGATTTTCAGGATCTTATGATAACATACTTTTATGTTATCTACCCATATATATGCCACATGCATATTTGTTCATTTGAATTCAACATTGATATAGATATACATAATACTAATTCTTTAACATATTATTCATGCAGTTGATATAACATGCTATATAACATATTAATTTTACATACATGTTGTGTCAAATAAATCCTAGCATCCTACTAAGAACATTCATGTAAATAATTCAAACCTAGCATGCTACTAAACCAAAAGAGAATGTGCACCTTTCTTCTTGGTTATCTTTGGTGAAAACTTGAGGGAGAACTTGATCTTAGAGGGGCACCTTGAAGCTTGAATAGAGATGAACTATCTCTATGTAAATCCACCCACAATGCTCTCAAGAAGTGTTTAATATTTCGGCCTCTAAAGGAAATAGGAGGAGAACAATTTTCTCTCAAGAAAATGGAGCAAATAGAGTGCAAATTCGTGCTTAAAATGGCCAGCCACTAAAGGCTATTTATAGATGACCAAAAGGCACACCTTTACACCAAGAAAGGTGTCTTTTAAGCCAAAGAACACTTCCTTTGGCTAAGGGTCATGTATGGTGGCGAAAATACATGTCTTTTAGCCAAGAAACACTTCCTTTAGCCTATAACCACCCATAACTACCTTATGGGCGAAAATACATGTCTTTTAGAGCCAAGGAACACTTCCTTTGGCCTATAACCACCCATAACTACCTTATGGGCGAATATACATGTCTTTTCACTCAAAGAACACTTCCTTTGGATGAAAGGACATGTTCTTTTAGCCAATAGTCATCTCTTTTGATGAAGAGACATACCTTTACACAAAAGATGTGTCTCTTGGTGGTTATGAGCTAAAAGCAAGGTGAGCTGGCACAAAGCTAGCTCACTATGCTACTTATGCACCATTGAGCTCCTTTGAGCTCCAACCAAGCACCATGAACTGAGGTCCAGCTCATAGAGCTGACCTTGAGCTGGAGTTAGCTGCTCTCAGCTGAAGTGAACTGAAGTCCAGCTACACTCAGCTACCAGAAGCTGAAGTGAGCTGACTTGAGCTGACTTGAGCTAACTTTAGCTGAAGTCCAGCTACTTTGAGCCACTTATAGCTGAAGTGAGCTGACTTGAGCTGACTTGAGCTAACTTGAGCTGAAGTCCAACTACTTTGAGCTACTTATAGCTGAAGTGAGCTGACTTGAGCTGAAGTCCAGCTACTCTGAGCTACTTATAGCTGCAGTGAGCTGACATAAGCTAACTTGAGCTAAAGGGAGCTACTTCTAGCTGCCTTAGATAGCTGTTCAAGCTAGAGTTAGCTCAATGAGCTCAAATCCTACCTTAAAATGATCTTGGTGCGCCAAGAATTCCAACAAACTCCCACTCGCACTAAGATGCTTTTAAAGTTCCAGCTCCCACTCAAAACAAATTCCTTAATCCTTATAGCCGAAATAATCCAGACACTTCTACATATATAGAGTTGTGGGTGCGACCTCAGGCACACACACTAAGTCTCTTCTATTGAGGTTGTTAGACTCTCAATAGAAGATTGTCCTCTCCTCATAGTTTGAACTTCTTCAAACTTTCCTTTGAACACATCAAATTCAAGTGTGTTGCTTAAACACATCAAGCTTGCTTGAACACATCAAACTATGCCTCCCAGATCCCAGACATATGATACACTTCTTAATCACAATCAGTCTCTTTCTTAGAATTTCAACTCCTTGAAATCCATGATTGTATTAAGCATTGAGTACTCATTTCAATCACTTTTCATTCAATCTAGCATACCACTCACAGTAATATGTGGGCCCAAGATTGAATTTAGTGAATGTGTATCATCTTAATGTCTTTCCTTTTAGCTTCAACTACTTAGGTCAATGAGTTAACATGATTACCCAAAAGGAGGATACTCCAGTCTCATTTCTCTAAGACCTTTGACAACCAATCAAAGTAATCATAATTAACTCAACTTCCTAATAGCAAGCCATAGTCACTAAGAGTCTGATTCGAAGAATCTCACACTAAGCAAGAATAGACACAACTTGCTTAAATTCTTCTTCGGTCGTATTTCATGGTCATGGTACACTTGGAAACACATCCATTAAAGTTCCATAATACACTTCTAAGGTGTTTTACTCATGTCACTCCCACTTGGATTGATCTCCATTTCAATTGAGGAGTGTGTCATTTCTCCCTCTTAAAACACCACTAAGTGTACTCCTCTTAACACATAAAAGGAGGACATGTCAATAACCATGAAATTTCTCCATGTAAGCCCTAGCTTACATCTAACATAGGTTAGGATGTATGAATGGTCATACAAACAGAATGCACCAAAGCATGGAATCTTGATTACTCATAATCAAGGCGACCATAAAAGCTAAAGTGTCATGTGTTGGAGCATGACTCCCACTTAAATGTATCATTCACTTAAGTTTCATTTAAGTCTTTAGCCAGTCTCATCCTTAATCTTACACAAAGATCAAGGGCAGATGACTCGTGTGAGAATGTCATCCTCTGCCTATGTTTGACATGTTCATTTGTTCGTTGTGATTCATAAAATTGAACTGAGTATTTGATAAAATACATAACATGTGTGACACCAAAGAGGTGAAGTACATCCAACATTTACAATCTTCTAAGACCCATTGCTCTAACATGTCGAGCAAATACAAGTGGTGGCAATGGCTTAGTGAGAGGATTTGCCACCATCAGGTCTGTAGAAATGTACTCAATCCTAACTTCACCCTCTTCAATTGCATCTCGCACAAAGTTATATTTCATGCTAATGTGCTTGGTCTTTCCATGGTATTTGGGGTCTTTGGTATAAGCCATGGCTGCCATACTATCACTGTAGATAGTAATAGGTTTCTCAATAGAAACCCTAGACTCCAAATTCTTAAGGAAATAACCTAGCCAAAGGGCTTCTTGTACAGCTGAGGCACATGAAATAAATTCAGCCTCCATTGTGGACAATGCTGCACAAGTTTGCTTCTTACTACACCAAGTAGTAGCCCCACCATTTAGCATGAAAAGATAACCAGATGTAGACTTGCTGGAGTTTCTATCTCCTCCCCAATCAGCATCGGAATAGCCACGTAAACCAAGGTCTTTACCTTGGTAAGAAAGCCAATAATCCTTAGTACCCTTGAGGTACCTTAGGATCCTCTTGACACTTTTCCAATGCTCCAGACCAAGGTTGGAAGAATATCGTGCTAGAAGTCCAACCGCTTGGCTGATGTCTGGCCTTGTACATAACATGGTGTATATCAAGCTACCAATGGCACTTAGGTAGGGGATCTGAGCCATCTCTTCCTTTTCTTTTGGAGTCTTAGGACATAAGTCCTCTCCAATCTTGCAACCATATGCAAGAGGTGTACTCATGGGCTTTGCATTTGTTAAGTTGAACCTTGCAAGAATCTTATCAATATAAGGTTCTTGAGAAAGGGCCAATAGCCTTGCCTTTCTATCCCTCAGGATCTTAACCCCTAGGATAAAGGCAGCCTCTCCCATGTCCTTCATGTCAAAGGTGGAAGACAACCATCCCTTGATAGTACTTAACAATGCAACCCCATTACTTGCAATCAGTATATCATCTACATATAGAGTCAATACTGCAAAACTAGACCCAGAAGAGTACAAGTATACACAATGGTCTTCATGCATCATCACAAAGCCATAGCTTGTGATTGCATGGTGAAACTTCAAGTACCACTGTCTTGAAGCTTGCTTAAGACCATAGATAGACTTCTTCAGTCTACATACCTTGTCCTCTTGACCCTTTTGGACAAACCCCTCAGGTTGCCTCATATATATCTCCTCACTCAAATCACCATTGAGAAAGGCGGTCTTTACATCCATCTGATGTAACTCTAGGTCCAGATTTGCCACGATGGCAAGTAATATCCTGATGGAAGTGAATTTTACAACAGGAGAGAAGGTGTCTTTGAAATCAACACCCTCCTTCTGTGAAAAACCCTTGGCCACCAAACGGGCCTTGTATCTTTCGATACTTCCATCAGAGTTCACCTTGATCTTGAGAACCCACTTGTTCCCAATTGCCTTACGGCCTGGAGGAAGATCACTTAGCTCCCAAACCCCATTGAGATGCATTGAATGCAACTCATCCTTCATTGCATTTAGCCACTCTTCCCTCTGTGCACCCTCAAGAGCCTCCTTAATGTTACTTGGTTCATCTATCTTAGATGCAACCAAATTTGCCTCACTATCCAAGATCCACCATTCTTTAGGTGGTCCAAATTTCCTCTTTGATCTTCTCAATGTAGGTTGAGATGGAGGCAACTCATGCTCCATCTCTTGAGGCTTAACATTTTGCTCTTGAGTATCCTCAACTCCCTCTTGAACAAAACCTTCCTCTTGGAGGTCTTGCTCATGTTGGTCCACAACAACAGGTATTTCTGGAGCCATTGCTCCATGTGGTTGAGGTACTCCCTCTACAGTAGGTGCATGTGTCCCAGGTGTCCTTATGACACTTGGTTGATCCTCATCTAGGATCTGGCTTAATGAGGTTAAGTCACCACATTCACCAACTTTGGGAAACTCATCCTCCACAAAGTTAGCATTCCTTGCATCAAAGATGTTCCCAGTTTTGTGACTTATATCCAAGAACACATAACCCCTAGATTGTTCAGCATAACCAAGGAAGGCACACCTCCTCCCTCTTGGACCCAACTTTCCCAAAGGATGGTCCGTTATGTGAACATAAGCTAAACAACCCCAAGGGCGTAAATAGCTTAGGTTAGGAGTTTTCTTCTTCCATAACTCATATGGAGAAGAGTTCACATTCTTGGTGGGTACTCTATTGAGGACATGAATTGCACACAGCAGTGCATCACTCCAATAAATGATGTCTAAGTTGGCCTTTGCCATCATGGAACGTACCATGTCCATAAGAGTTCTATTTTTTCTCTCAGACACTCCATTCTGTTGGGGTGTCCAAGGAAGAGTGAACTCCCTTTCAATACCCTTTAAGTCACAAAATGCCTTGAATGCATTTGATTTATACTCTCCACCCCTATCTGTCCTCAAGGACTTAACCTTCTTACCTACTTGGTTCTCAACCAAGTGTACATACTTCTCAAAGCATGCCAAGGCCTCTGCCTTGTTTCTTAGTAGGTAGATGTGGGTGAATCGAGTGTAATCATCTGTGAATGTGATGAAATATTTAAATCCATTTCTAGATTCAACCCTCATTGGCCCACACAGGTCAGAGTGAACTAAACTTAGTGCCTCACTTCTCCTAGTTGCTTTGCCAAAAGGCTTTCTTGTGGCTTACCCCTCTAGGCATGATTGGCAACTTGGAAGGGCAACCTTGGTCAAGGAACCTAGCAAGCCACTCTTGGCTAGCTTGTCCATTCTATCTTGACCAATATGACCCAACCTCTCATGCCATCTCATTTCATTTGTGACCTCTGTCACATAGCAACTAGGACTTGCAACAGAATGGTCAGTTGGCTTTAACTCATAAAGCCCATTATTAACTGAACAAATGCATACTATCTGATCATCTTTAATAATAGACACATTATTATTAAAGAATTTAAAGCAATAATTGTACTTCAACATACAACTTATAGAAATCAAATTTCTACAAATGTTTGGTACATACAATACATCTATTAGAGACAAATATCCAATATCTATAGGAATTCTACATATTCCTATGCCTTCCACTTCCAGCCTAGCATCATTTCCCACTGAAACATGCTTAGCTCCTTTTGAGAGCTTCCTGTAGGCCACAAACCAGGACTTGTCCCGAGCTATGTGGTCTGTTGCTCCCGAGTCTACAATCCACAAAGAATTGCACTCAGTTAGTAATGTACATGACACAACATGTACAATGGAAGTAGAAGGGTATGTAATGCGAACCCCGATGGTATAAAGACCATGAAACGTGCCCAAGATGTGATTCAAGCTCCACAAGACATCAAAGAGACTAGGTTTAAAACCCCCACCCCTAATCAACCTGTGATTAGAAACGAGAAGTATAGAACTCCAAGAACACAAGCACAGTTGTGCACCAAGGCAGTCCGCCAAGAACCAAAGAGAAAACCTCTCCAAAGAGCAATATTATTTCAAAATTTTTCTGTATGTTTACATCCAGAATATGTGCCTTTATATAGGCCTAAACTAGGGTTAAAAGCTGGGCAAAATTCGCAGCCTAAATCCATTAGGAATCCTAGATACAAAGACATAGGAAATCCTAGTCAAATTAGGACTCTAATTCCTAGTTTGAACAAGTTTAATGAATGCAGCGTATGCCACTTGTCCAAAATGATTTAAAACTATTCCATAGCCTAAATAACTTCCTAAATAATGTAAATAAATAGGAAAATAAAATAAAATACGTTACAAAATAAGATTGGCCATAAAAACTCCAAAATAGTCTTCTTGGGTGATTCTGGCTTGTGTCTCCAACTTCAAGCTGAAATTCGAACTTGATGCAGCAATGATTTATCAAAATTCAAAGCATGAAAGTTGTATCTCTCTTTCTTAGCTTTGAAATGACACTTGAACCACACAAAACAGACATCTAAAGCCAAAGATATACCCAAAATACTGCAACTGCTTCTGAACCAGCGATAACTCGTAAATCGCGACTTTGAAGCTAAATTGGACCTCCTTAATGTGCAAACTGGGTTTCATTGTCTTCATATGATTTGTAGCTCCAGATGTTATCTTTCCAATGAATCAATAATTACTCAATTATGATCTGTTTAGCTCAGGATATGATTTTTCTACCAGAACATCACCAATCTGTCAAAATCCGAGCTTGAAGTGCACTAGTGAGCTCCTTAGCCTTTTTCCTTGTCAATGGTCCACTAGAAACCTTCAGTGGGTCCTTGCCTTCCTTGGTTGTGTCTTCTTTGATCGTATCAGTATGTATGTACCTTGGGTGGACCCTTGCAATCCTTTGCAAAGTGTCCTTTATACCCACAGTTGAAGCACTTCAGCTTGCTTATGTCCCGCTTTGATGCAAACCCCGATGGTATAACGACCATGAAACTTGCCCAAGATGTTTTTCAAGCTCCACAAGACATCAAAGAGACTGGGTTTGAAGACCCCCACCCCTAATCAACCTGTGACTAGAAACGAGAAGTATAGAACTCCAAGAACACAAGCATACTTGTGCACCAAGGCAGTCCACAAAGAACCAAAGAGAAAACCTCTCCAAAGAGCAATATTATTTCGAAATTTTTCTATATGTTTACATCCAGAATATGTGCCTTTATATAGGCCTAAACTAGGGTTAAAATCTGGGCAAAATTCGCAGCCTAAATCCCTTAGGAATCCTAGATACAAAGACATAGGAAATCCTAGTCAAATTAGGACTCTAATTCCTAGTTTGAACAAGTTTAATGAATGCAGCGTATGCCACTTGTCCAAAACGATTTAAAACTATTCTATAGCCTAAATAACTTCCTAAATAATGTAAATAAACATGAAAATAAAATAAAATACGTTACAAAATAAGAATGGCCATAAAAACTCCAAAATAGTCTTCTTGGGTGATTCTGGCTTGTGTCTCCAACTTCAAGCTGAAATGCGAACTTGATGCAGCAATGATTTATCAAAATTCAAACCATGAAAGTTGTATCTCTCTTTCTTAGCTTTGAAATGACACTTGAACCACACAAAACGGACATCTAAAGCCAAAGATATACCCAAAATACTGCAACTACTTCTGAACCAGCGATAACTCGTAAATCGCGACTTTGAAGCTAAATTGGACCTCCTTAACGTGCAAACTGAGTTTTATGGTATTCATATGATTTGTAGCTCCAGATGTTATCTTTCCAATTAATCAAGAATTACTCAATTCTAATCTGTTTAGCTTAGGATATGATTTTTCTACCAGAACATCAGCAATCTGTCAAAATCCGAGCTTGGAGTGCACTAGTGAGCTCGTTAGCCTTTTTCCTTGTCAATGGTCCACTAAAAACCTTCAGTGGGTCCTTGCCTTCCTTGGTTGTGCCTTCTTTGATCATATCATCTCCCCCCTCCTTAGAAGGATTCGTCCTCGAATCAAAACCTGCACTAGAAAAGGGAATTGAATCAATAACAATGAAATGATCAGCACATAAGCACTTACCTTTCACATAAGCACCAATAACATGGAATGCTTGTGTATGGAGCTTTAATCTTGAGCAAAACCTGAACCAATATCCAAATGCAATGATACCTCCTGGATCAAAGACAAAGCTTGAAACAATTAGCACAAAAAATATGAATGTTTGCACAATTTTCATCTTAACTCTAGGCATCACTTTCATTGCCTTTTCCATCTCAAAAACATTATTCTCACAACAAGTAAAAGTGTAGGAATAATTTACCTTAGGGATGCTGTATGCACTCAAAACAAATGGACCTAAACTCACATAAGTGTCAAGGTCATGAAAAGCACAAGTTATGCATGTCAAGACAATACTTTGCATAGGCCATTCAAACAAACAAGAATTGAACACAATATGGCCTAAACTAATAACAAAACTAGGATGCATGAATTTCACAAAAATCCTAAGCATTTTAAATGAAACAAGATCAAACTTATTTTGTATGTATATGCACCACAATGCATAAAAATTGTGAATATGTATGAAATGTGACACAAAACAAAGGACTCAACATACCTCCTTAAAAGGCTGAATTTAAAACCAGAATTTTCACTCAAAATAAAAAATTTAAGGTTTGGACATAAAGCAAAAAGATCAAGACTCAAAAGTTTGTGTAATGCATGTGTCATGACAAAAAGATACTTGCTGGAAATTAAAGATTGACACACAAAAATGGGCTGAATATAAATGTGAATCAAAGAAGTATGTAATGCATGTGTAACAACCAATTTATGCATGAAAAATTCCAAAGAAGCAAGTTTAACTTGAGGCAAAACAAAACAATGTGACATGGATGCAAAGTAAACAAATTCAAAAACAAAAGACAACAAAACAGATTTTCCTCTAAAGAAACTCAAGCAATTCCAAAGATGATTTGACAAAACCAAAGAATTTGAAGCTTGTAAACGATATTTTGTCAAATTTCCATGTTTACTTCCTTCTCTTAATCTAGTTTCATGAAAACCATTTTTCAAAATAACATTGCAAGCAAACACACATTGTTTGAGATTTTCATGCAAAATCACATCATATTTAAGTGTAAGGAAGAAATACATTACAGTGGTTGGACTTAGTCTCCAAGTATCTTGCTTTGGTGTAGGAATCACAAAATTTTCACCTTTGCACTTAATCACTTTGGGTGGAGTTGCAACAATTTCATCCCCTTGAACCATAGGATAAGAAACAATGTTAGGCAAACTTTTGCAAATGAAATCACTTAGTCTTACCTCAAATTGTTCCTTCTCAACCTCCTTTGTTGTTTTAATGCATGGGACACGGCTTAGAATTTTAGGAACACCAACTTCTTTAATGGGCAGCAACTCACTTGATTCTTGTAGTTCATCTCCACTTAATTCCTGAAAAGAAGACAACACAACACTAGAAAAAGACTTTGTTATGTTAGATGAAAGTATGGCTTTTTTGTAGGTCATTCTCTCTTCACTCGGCTTGGGTTCATTACACTCTTGTCTTCTCTCAACTTCGCACTCAATTTCTTCTCTCGGGAACTCTCCACTCTTCTTCCCCTCATGTTCACTCTTCTCACTTAATCTCTCGATTGTTCTCTCAACTTTCCCCTCATCACTCTTGCCTTCAACTTTCCCCTCATCACTCTTGCCTTCAACTTTCCCCTCTTTCTCTTTGACACATCTTGGATGCCTTTGCTCTCTTAATGCTCCTCTCGGCCTTAATGGCATGATGAAGCAAATCCTCCATGTTGACATATGGCACCATCTCCACTTCGTTGGCAATCTCAAGATTGAGACCATTAATGAATCTAGCAATGGTGGTCTCCTCATCCTCCATGATGTTGGCTCGGGTCAAGGTTATCTCCAAGTCTTTGTGGTAGTCCTCCACACTCCTTTGGCCTTGCACTAGCTTTTGAAGCTTTAAGCGTTGATCTCTATAGTAGGAGCTAGGCACAAATCTCTTCCTCATTAAGGCTTTAAGGGCTCTCCATGTATGTATGGGCTCCTCCTCATTCCTTCTCCTAGAAGTAACATCTTGATTCCACCATACAAGAGCATAATTAGTGAATTTTATGGTAGCCAATTTAACCTTCTCTTTCTCGGAGTAATGATGGCAATCAAACACCATCTCAATCTTTTGTTCCCACTCCCAATATGCATCGTGATCACTCCTCCCTTGGAAGGATGGAATGGTAAACTTGATGGAGTTGAGATTGTTGTCCTCTCTTGGCTCACACCTCCTTAGAAACCCATGGTCATGCCAAACTCTTTCTTCCTCCTTGGGTTCTTCTCTCCTTGGTCCTCTCCTTGGTTGCAAGATGGGATTTGGTTTCCTTGGCAACCTCAAATCAATGTCTTCAATCCTCCCCACAAATTTATTGAGAGTTTCTTGAAATTCTCTCATGGTAGGCTCCTTATTGTGTCTAACTTCCATCTTTCTATCCTCCTGGCCCTCCATACTCCTGAAAATAACAAAGATCCTCACAAACACTCACCTCACGTGTTTCACTCAAAATATGAACACTCAAAACACTCAATTTGTTAGTGAGATATTGCTTATTCAAAGAGTTCTCCAAAGTTCTAAGAAAACTATCCTCAAAGCACACAAGAAAACTTGAATTTTTTAGGAACTATTTTGACTCCAAAAGAGGTGGGCTAAACAAGCTTTAAAAGACTCTAGGAAGCTCTTGCAATTGATGATTACAAGAACCACAAAGAAAGCTTTTTGGCTCAAAACAATGGGATAGGTTTTGGGGCGCACAACTTTCAACACTTTGAGAAAACTTCTTTTTGCAAGCTCTTTTCTTTTCTTTTCTTTGCTCTTTCTTTTTCTGTTCTTTTCCTTCCTTTTTTTTTCCTCCTGTTTTTTTTTGTTTGCTGTTTTGATGCTAACCAAACATTCTCCTTGAAACTCCTTGCTGCCAAAGACAAAAAGTTAAAATTCTTTTCGGCCAAGACAAGAAAACTAGTGAAATTGACATAATTTGAAGCAACTTTTTTATACCAAAAATTCCTGAACTTGGATCCTTCTTTTTTTGAAGTTTTCTGGACTCTAAGATGCTGGAAACAATGAAAACAAAAGAGATTAATATGGCTGGACACGAAACAGAAAGATAAGAATTAGACAAGAACAAACGAATGGAAACCGAGAATACTAGGTGACGCGGATTGACTTCTTTTTGTTGTTTTTGTGATTTTTGGACTTGAACAAGGATGGAACAAAAGGACAGACCTGAAACAAGAAGAAAATAGATTAAAACAGAGAATTAAAGCACGAAATTACAGGACAAAATTGAAGGAAAAACGAAGAGAAACAAGAACACAAAGATATGTCCTTCAATGGAACCTGTGGCTCTGATACCAACTGATGCGAACCCCGATGGTATAACGACCATGAAACTCGCCCAAGATGTTTTTCAAGCTCCACAAGACATCAAAGAGACTGGGTTTGAAGACCCCCACCCCTAATCAACCTGTGACTAGAAACGAGAAGTATAGAACTCCAAGAACACAAGCATACTTGTGCACCAAGGCAGTCCACAAAGAACCAAAGAGAAAACCTCTCCAAAGAGCAATATTATTTCAAAATTTTTCTGTATGTTTACATCCAGAATATGTGCCTTTATATAGGCCTAAACTAGGGTTAAAATCTGGGCAAAATTCGCAGCCTAAATCCCTTAGGAATCCTAGATACAAAGACATAGGAAATCTGATACGATCAAAGAATGCACAACCAAGGAAGCCAAGGACCCACTGAAGGTTTCTAGTGAACCATTGACAAGGAAAAAGGTTAAGGAGCTCACTAGTGCACTTCAAGCTCGGATGTTGACAGATTGGTGATGTTCTGGTAGAAAAATCATATCTTGAGCTAAACAGATTGGAATTGAGTAATTCTTGATTCATTGGAAAGATAAAATCTGGAGGTACAAGTAATATGAATACCATCAAACCCATTTTGCACGTTAAGGAGGTCCAATTTAGCTTCAAAGTCGCGATTTACGAGTTATCGCTGGTTCAGAAGCAGTTACAGTATTTTGGGCATATCTTTGGATTTAGATGTCCGTTTTGTGTGGTTCAGGTTTCATTTCAAAGCTAAGAAATAGATCTACAACTTTAATGCTTTGCATTTTGAGAAATCATGGATGCATCAAGTTCGAATTTCAGCTTGAAGTTGAAGACACAAGCAGGAACCACCTGAGAAGACTATTTCGGGTTTTTATGCCCAATCTTGTGCTGTAACGTATCTTATTTTATTTTCCTAATTATTTACATTATTTAGGAAGTTATTTATGCTATGGAATAATTTTAAATAGTTTTGGACAAGTGGCATATGCTGCATTCATTGAACTTGTTCAAACTAGGGATTAGAGTCCTAATTTGACTAGGGTTTTGCTATGTCTTTGTATCTAGGATTCCTAAGGGATTTAGGCTGCGAATTTTGCCCAGCTTTTAACCCTAGTTTAGGCCTATATAAAGGCACATATTCTGGATGTAGACATACAGAAAAGTTTTGAAATAAGATTGCTCTTTGGAGAGGTTTTCTCTTTGGTTCTTTGTGGACTGCCTCGGTGCACAAGTGTGCTTGTGTTCTTGGAGTTCTATACTTCTCGTTTCTAATCATAGGTTGATTAGGGGTGGGGGTTTTAAACCTAGTCCTTTTGATGTCTTGTGGAGCTTGAAAAACATCTTGGGCGAGTTTCATGGTCTTTATACCATCGGGGTTCGCATCAGTTGGTATCAGAGCCACAAGTTCCATTGAAGGACATATCTTGTGTTCTTGTTTCCCTTCATTTTTCTTTCAATTCTGTCTAGTAATTTTCATGTTTTAATTCTCTGTTTTAATCCTTTTTTGTCTTGTTTCAGGTTTGTCCCTTTTTATTCCATCCTTGTTCAAGTCCGAAAATCACAAAAACAACAAAAAGAAGTCAATCCGTGTTGTCTAGTTTTCTCGGTTTCAAATTGCTTGTTCCTGATTATTTCTTATCTTTCTATTTCGTGTCCCGCCTTGTTAACCTTTCTTGTTTTCATTGTTTCCAGCATCCTAGAGTCAAGAAAACACCAAAAAAAGAAGGATCCAAGTTGTGGAAGTTTCGGTATCAAAAAGTTGCTTCAAATTGTGCCAATTTCACTAGTTTTCTTGTCTTGGCCGAAAAGAATTTTAACTTTTTGTCTTTGGCAGCAAGGAGTTTCAAGGAGAACGTTTGGTTAGCATCAAAACAGCAAGCAAAAAAAAAAAAAAAGGAGGAAAAAAAAAAGGAAGGAAAAGAAAAGAAAAAGAAAGAGCAAAGAAAAGAAAAGAAAAGAGCTTGCAAAAAGAAGTTTTCTCAAAGTGTTGAAAGTTGTGCGCCCCAAAACCTATCCCATTATTTTGAGCCAAAAAGCTTTCTTTGTGGTTCTTGTAATCATCAATTGCAAGGGCTTCCTAGAGTCTTTTAAAGCTTGTTTAGCCCACCTCTTTTGGAGTCAAAATAGTTCCTCAAAAATTCAAGTTTTCTTGTGTGCTTTGAGGATAGTTTTCTTAGAACTTTGGAGAACTCTTTGAATAAGCAATATCTCACTAACAAATTGAGTGTTTTGAGTGTTCATATTTTGAGTGAAACACGTGAGGTGAGTGTTTGTGAGGATCTTTGTTATTTTCAGGAGTATGGAGGGCAAGGAGGATAGAAAGATGGAAGTTAGACACAATAAGGAGCCTACCATGAGAGAATTTCAAGAAACTCTCAATAAACTTGTGGGGAGGATTGAAGACCATTTGAGGTTGCCAAGGAAACCAAATCCCATTTTGCAACCAAGGAGAGGACCAAGGAGAGAAGAACCCGAGGAGGAAGAAAGAGTTTGGCATGACCATGGGTTTCTAAGGAGGTGTGAGCCAAGAGAGGACAACAATCTCAACTCCATCAAGTTTACCATTCCATCCTTCCAAGGGAGGAGTGATCCCGATGCATATTGGGAGTGGGAACAAAAGATTGAGATGGTGTTTGATTGCCATCATTACTCCGAGAAAGAGAAGGTTAAATTGGCTACCATAAAGTTCACTAATTATGCTCTTGTATGGTGGAATCAAGATGTTACTTCTAGGAGAAGGAATGAGGAGGAGCCTATACATACATGGAGAGCCCTTAAAGCCTTAATGAGGAGGAGATTTGTGCCTAGCTCCTACTATAGAGATCAATGCTTAAAGCTTCAAAAGCTAGTGCAAGGCCAAAGGAGTGTGGAGGACTACCACAAAGACTTGGAGATAACCTTGACCCGAGCCAACATCATGGAGGATGAGGAGACCACCATTGCTAGATTCATTAATGGTCTCAATCTTGAGATTGCCAACGAAGTGGAGATGGTGCCATATGTCAACATGGAGGATTTGCTTCATCATGCCATTAAGGCCTAGAGGAGTATTAAGAGAGCAAAGGCATCCAAGATGTGTCAAGGAGGAATTTCCACATGGAAAGGAGCATGGAGCAAAGATGTAAGAGAAGTACCCAAGCCAAACATGGAGACCACAAAAGGAGACATGTCTCAATCTCAACAAGATAAGTCAATCGTGCTTGTACCACTTTCACCACAACAAGTCTTTGAGGATCAATGAAAATTTCAAAGTAAGGTTGAGAGAAAAGAGAAATAGGGGAAAGTTGAAGGCAAGAGTGATGAGGGGAAAGTTGAGAGAACAACCGAGAGATTAAGTGAGAAGAGTGAACATGAGGGGAAGAAGAGTGGAAAGTTCCCGAGAGAAGAAATTGAGTGCGAAGTTGAGAGAAGACAAGAGTGTAATGAACCCAAGCCGAGTGAAGAGAGAATGACCTACAAAAAAGCCATACTTTCATCTAACATAACAAAGTCTTTTTCTAGTGTTGTGTTGTCTTCTTTTCAGGAATTAAGTGGAGATGAGCTACAAGAATCAAGTGAGTTGCTGCCCATTAAAGAAGTTGGTGTTCCTAAAATTCTAAGCCATGTCCCATGCATTAAAACAACAAAGGAGGTTGAGAAGGAACAATTTGAGGTAAGTCTAAGTGATTTCATTTGCAAAAGTTTGCCTAACATTGTTTCTTATCCTATGGTTCAAGGGGATGAAATTGTTGCAACTCCACCCAAAGTGATTAAGTGCAAAGGTGAAAATTTTGTGATTCCTACACCAAAGGAAGATACTTGGAGACTAAGTCCAACCACTGTAATGAATTTCTTCCTTACACTTAAATATGATGTGATTTTGCATGAAAATCTCAAACAATGTGTGATGCGAACCCCGATGGTATAAAGACCATGAAACTCGCCCAAGATGTTTTTCAAGCTCCATAAGACATCAAAAAGACTAGGTTTAAAACCCCCACCCCTAATCAACCTGTGATTAGAAACGAGAAGTATAGAAATCCAAGAACACAAGCACACTTGTGCACCAAGGCAGTCCACAAAGAACCAAAGAGAAAACCTCTCCAAAGAGCAATATTATTTTGAAAATTTTCTGTGTGTTTACATCCAGAATATGTGCCTTTATATAGGCCTAAACTAGGGTTAAAAGCTGGGCAAAATTCGCAGCCTAAATCCCTTAGGAATCCTAGATACAAAGACATAGGAAATCCTAGTCAAATTAGGACTCTAATTCCTAGTTTGAACAAGTTTAATGAATGCAGCGTATGCCACTTGCCCAAAATGATTTAAAACTATTGCATAGCCTAAATAACTTCCTAAATAATGTATCTAAATAGGATTTGAACGAAAATAAAATATAAATACAAGATTAAACCCGAAAACTCCCAAATAGCCTTTTTGGGTGCATTTTGGGCACTTTAAGGTTCTCTCTTGTATCTTCAGCTCCAAGCTTGAATCTTTGAGTTCCAATGGAATGAATCTTCATCTTAGATGTGGTAATGATGGTCTGGAAAGTTAGAGCTCAAAAATCCAGCTTGTGGACACAAAATGCATCAATGCACTTTGAGTGGTGTCCTTGGTGTCCTTGTTTTGTGACTTATCTAAGCACTCCAGAACTGAGTACCAAGCATATCCATCATGTCCATATGGTGTCTTGAAAGTTACAGCAGCTCCTTGTGAAGTTCCATGTCCATTCTCCATGAAGAAACTTGAAACAAAGCCTTGTAGTGCACTTGAGAGCTCCTTAGCTTTCTTCCTTGTCATAGGTCCACTAGAAACCTTCAATGGGTCCTTGCCTTCTCCATGTGTGCCTTCCTTGATCATATCAATGTGTGTTTGCTTGCAATGTTATTTTGAAGAATGGTTTTCATGAAACTAGATTAAGAGAAGGAAGTATGCATGAAACTTTGACAAAATATGGTTTTAAAGCCTCTAATTCTCTGGTTCTGTCAAATCATCTTTGGAATTTGATGCGAACCCCGATGGTATAACGACCATGAAACTCACCCAAGATGTTTTTCAAGCTCCACAAGACATCAAAGAGACTGGGTTTGAAGACCCCCACCCCTAATCAACCTGTGATTAGAAACGAGAAGTATAGAACTCCAAGAACACAAGCATACTTGTGCACCAAGGCAGTCCGCCAAGAACCAAAGAGAAAACCTCTCCAAAGAGCAATATTATTTCGGAAATAATCTGTATCTTTACATCCAGAATATGTGCCTTTATATAGGCCTAAACTAGGGTTAAAAGCTGGGCAAAATTCGCAGCCTAAATCCCTTAGAAATCCTAGATACAAAGACATAGGAAATCCTAGTCAAATTAGGACTCTAATCCCTAGTTTGAACAAGTTTAATGAATGCAGATGCCACTTGTCCAAAATGATTTAAAACTATTCCATAGCCTAAATAACTTCCTAAATAATGTAAATAATTAGGAAAATAAAATAAGATACGTTACAGCACAAGATTGGGCATAAAAACCCAAAATAGTCTTCTCAGGTGGTTCCTGCTTGTGTCTTCAACTTCAAGCTGCAATTCGAACTTCATGCAGCCATGATTTCTTAAAATGTAAAACATGAAAGTTGTAGATCTATTTCTTAGCTTCGAAACCACACTTGAATCACACAAAATAGACTTCTGAATCGAAAGATATTCCCAAAATACTGCAACTGCTTCTGAACCAGCAATAACTCATAAATCGCGACTTTGAAGCTAAATTGGACCTCCTTATCGTGCAAAATGGGTTTCATGGTATTCATATGATTTTTAGCTCCAGATTTTATCTTTCTAATGAATCAACAATTACTCAATTCTGATGTGTTTAACTCAAGATATGAATTTTCTACCAGAACATCACCAATCTGTCAAAATCTAAGCTTAAAGTGCACCGGTGAGCTCCTTAGCCTTCTTCCTTGTCAATGGTCCACTAATTAACTTCAATGGATCCTTGACATCCTTGGTTGTGCCTTCTTTGATCGTATCAGCTCCCCCCTCCTTAGAAGGATTCGTCCTCGAATCAAAACCTACATTAGGAAAGGGAGTTGAATCAATAAAAATGAAATGATCACCACATAAGCACTTACCTTTCACATAAGCACCAATAGCATGGATTGCTTGTGTATGGAGCGTTGATCTTGTGAAAAACCTGAACCAATATCCAAATGCAATGATACCTCCAGGGTCAAAAACAAAGTTAGAAGCAATTAGCACAAAAAATCTGAAAGTTAGCACAATTTTCATCTTAACTCTAGGCATCACTTTCATTGCCTTTGCCATCTCAAAAACATTATTCTCACAACAAGTAAAAGTGTAGGAATAATTTACCCTAGGGATGCTGTATGCACTCAAAACAAATGGACCTAAACTCACACAAGTGTTATGGTTATGAAAAGCACAAGTTATGCATGTCAAGACAATAGTTTGCATCGGCCATTCAAGCAAACAAGAATTGAACACAATGTGGCCTAAACTAATAACAAAACTAGGATGCATGAATTTCACAAAAATCCTAAGCATTTTAAATGAAACAAGATTGGAGTAGATAGGATTAAGTGAAACCAATTCAATAGCAAACTTATTTTTGCATGTATATGCACAACAATGGATGAAATTTGTGAATGGGATGTGACATAAAACAAAGGACTCAACATACCTCCTTAAAATGCTGAATTTAAAACCAGAATTTTCACTCAAAATAAAAACTTTCAAGTTCAGACATAAAGCAAAAAGATCAAGACTCAAAAGTTTGTGTAATGCATGTGTCATGACAAAAAGATACTTGCTGGAAATTAAAGATTGACACACAAAAATGGGCTGAACATGAATGAAAATCAAAGAAGTATGAAATGCATGGGTAACAACCAATTTATGCATGCAAAATTCCAAAGAAATAGATTTAACTTGAGACAAAACAAAACAATGTGACATGGATGCAAAGCAAACAAAATCAAAAACCAAAGACACCAAAACAGATTTTTCTCTAAAGAAACTCATGGAATTCAAAAGATGATTTGACAAAACCAAAGAATTAAAAGGCTTAAAACCATATTTTGTCAAATCTTCATGCTTACTTCCTTCTCTTAATCTAGTTTCATGAAAACCATTTGTCAAAATAACATTGCAAGCAAACACACATTGTTTGAGATTTTCATGCAAAAATACATCAAATCTAGGTGTTAGGAAGAAATACATTACAGTGGTTGGACTTAGTCTCCAAGTATCTTCCTTCGGTGTAGGAACCACAAAATTTTCACCGTTGCACTTCCTGGCTTCGGTTGGAGTTGCATTAATTTCATCCCCTTGAAACAAAGGATAAGAAACAATGTTAGGCAAACTTTTGCATATGAAATCACTTGGACTCACCTCAAATTGTTCCTTTTCAACCTCCTTCATTGGTTTGATGCATGGAACATGGCTTAGAATATTAGGAACACCAACTTCTTGGATGGGCAGCAACTCACTTGATTCTTGTAGTTCATCACCACTTAATTCCTGAAAAGAAGACAACACAACACTAGAAGAAGACTCCATTATGTTAGATAAAAGTATGGCTTCTCTGTAGGACTTTCTCTCTTCACTCGACTTGGGTTCATTGCACTCTTGTCTTCTCTCAACTTCGCACTCAATTTCTTCTCTCGGGAACTCTCCACTCTTCTTCCCCTCATGTTCACTCTTCTCACTTAATCTCTCGGTTGTTCTCTCAACTTTCCCCTCATCACTCTTGCCCTCAACTTTCCCCTCATTTACTTTTCCCTCAACCTCACTTTGAATTTTTCTTTGATCCTCCAAGACTTGTTGTGGTGAAAGTGGAACAAGCATGATTGACTTTTCTTGTTGCAGCCGAGACAAGTCTCCTTTTGTGGTCTCCATGTTTGGCTTGGGTACTTTTCTTACATCTTTGCTCCATGCTCCTTTCCATGTGGAAATTCCTCCTTGACACATCTTGGATGCCTTGGACCTTTTGATGATCCTCTCGGCCTTGGTGGCATAATAAAGAAAATCCTCCATGTTCAAATAAGGTGCCATTTCCACTTTGTTGGCAATCTCAGGATTGAGACCATTAATGAATCTAGCAATGGTGGTCTCCTCATCCTCCATGATGTTGGCTCGAGTCAAGGTTATCTCCAAGTCTTTATGGTAGTCTTCCACACTCCTTTGGCCTTGCACTAACTTTTGAAGCTTGAGGCGTTGATCTTTAGTGTAGTAGGTAGGCACAAATCTCCTCCTCATCAAGGCTTTAAGGGCTCTCCATGTGTGTATGGGCTCCTCCTCATTCCTTCTCCTAGAAGTAACATCCTGATTCCACCATACAAGAGCATAATTAGTGAACTTTATGGTAGCCAATTTAACCTTGTCTTTCTCGGAGTAATGATGGCAATCAAACACCATCTCAATCTTTTGTTCCCACTCCCAATATGCATCGGGATCACTCCTCCCTTGGAAGGATGGAATAGTAAAGTTGATGGAGTTAAGGTTATGATCTTCTCTTGGCTCCCACCTCCTTGGAAGCCCATGGTCATGCCAATGCCCTTCTTCCTTCTCGCGTTCTTCTCTCCTTAGGCCTCTCCTTAGTTGCAAGATGGGATTTGGTCTCCTTGGCAACCTCAAATCAATGTCCTCAATCCTCCCCACAAGTCTATTGAGAGTTTCTTGAAATTCTCCCATGGTTGGCTCCTCATTGTGTCTCACTTTCATCCTCCTATCCTCCTGGCCCTCCATACTCCTGAAAATAACAAAGATCCTCACAAACACTCACCTCACGTGTTTCACTCAAAATATGAACACTCAAAACACTTAATTTGTTAGTGAGATATTGCTTATTCAAAGAGTTCTCCAAAGTTCTAAGAAAACTATCCTCAAAGCACACAAGAAAACTTGAATTTTTGAAGAACTATTTTGACTCCAAAAGAGGTGGGCTAAACAAGCTTTAAAAGACTCTAGGAAGCTCTTGCAATTGATGATCACAAGAACCACACAGAAAGCTTTTTGGCTTAAAAACAATGGGATAGGTTTTGGGGCGCAAAACTTTCAACACTTTGAGAAAACTTCTTTTTTTGCAAGCTCTTTTCTTTTCTTTTCTTTGCTCTTTCTTTTTCTTTTCTTTTCCTTCCTTTTTTTTTCCTCCTTTCTTTTTTTTTGCTTGCTGTTTTGATGCTAACCAAACGTTCTCCTTGAAACTCCTTGCTGCCAAAGACAAAAAGTTAGAATTCTTTTCGGCCAAGACAAGAAAACTAGTGAAATTGGCACAATTTGAAGCAACTTTTTGATACCGAAAATTCCTAAACTTGGATCCTTCTTTTTTTGAAGTTTTCTGGACTCTAAGATGCTGGAAACAATCAAAACAAAAGAGATTAATATGGCTGGACACAAAACAGAAGGATAAGAGTTAGACAAGAACAAACGAATTGAAACTGAGAATACTAGGTGACACGGATTGACTTCTTTTTGTTGTTTTTGTGATTTTTGGACTTGAACAAGGATGGAACAAAAAGGACAGACCTGAAACAAGAAGAAAATAGATTAAAACAGAGAATTAAAGAACAAAATTACTGGACAAAATTGAAGGAAAAACGAAGAGAAACAAGAACACAAAGATATGTCCTTGAATGGAACTGGTGGCTCTGATACCAACTGATGCGAACCCCGATGGTATAACGACCATGAAACTCGCCCAAGATGTTTTTCAAGCTCCACAAGACATCAAAGAGACTGGGTTTGAAGACCCCCACCCCTAATCAACCTGTGATTAGAAACGAGAAGTATAGAACTCCAAGAACACAAGCATACTTATGCACCAAGGCAATCCGCCAAGAACCAAAGAGAAAACCTCTCTAAAGAGCAATATTATTTTGGCAATAATCTGTATGTTTACATCCAGAATATGTGCCTTTATATAGGCCTAAACTAGGGTTAAAAGCTGGGCAAAATTCGCAGCCTAAATCCCTTAGAAATCCTAGATACAAAGACATAGGAAATCCTAGTCAAATTGGGACTCTAATCCCTAGTTTGAACAAGTTTAATGAATGCAGCGTATGCCACTTGTCCAAAACGATTTAAAACTATTCCATAGCCTAAATAACTTCCTAAATAATGTAAATAATTAGGAAAATAAAATAAGATACGTTACAGCACAAGATTGGGCATAAAAACCCAAAATAGTCTTCTCAGGTGGTTCCTGCTTGTGTCTTCAACTTCAAGCTGCAATTCGAACTTCATGCAGCCATGATTTCTCAAAATGTAAAATATGAAAGTTGTAGATCTATTTCTTAGCTTCGAAACCACACTTGAATCACACAAAATGGACTTCTGAATCGAAAGATATTCCCAAACTACTGCAACTGCTTTTGAACCAGCGATAACTCGTAAATCGCGACTTTGAAGCTAAATTGGACCTCTTTATCGTGCAAAATGGGTTTCATGGTATTCATATGATTTTTAGCTCCAGATTTTATCTTTCCAATGAATTAAGAATTACTCAATTCTGATCTGTTTAGCTCAAGATATGAATTTTCTACCAGAACATCACCAATCTGTCAAAATCCAAGCTTAAAGTACACCGGTGAGCTCCTTAGCCTTCTTCCTTGTCAATGGTCCACTAATTAACTTCAATGGATCCTTGACATCCTTGGTTGTGCCTTCTTTGATCGTATCAGAATTGCTTGAGTTTCTCTAAAGAAAAATCTGTTTTGGATTCTTTTGTTTTTGAATTTGCTTGTTTTACATCCGTCTCACATTATTTTGTTTTGCCTCAAGTTAGATCTACTTCTTTAGAATTTTTCATGCATAAATTGGTTGTTAACCATGCATTACATATTTCTTTGTTTCCCATTTATATTCAGCCCATTTTTCTATGTCAATCTTTAATTTCCAGCAAGCATTTTTTTGTCATGACACATGCATTACACAAACTTTTGAGCATTGATCTTTTTGCTTTATGTCTAAACTTGAAAGTTTTTATTTTGAGTGAAAATTCTGGTTTTAAATTCAGCCTTTTAAGGAAGTATGTTGAGTCCTTTGTTTTGTGTCACATTCCATTCACAAATTTCATGCATTGTTGTGCATATACATGCAAAAATAAGTTTGAAACTGAATTGGTTTCACTTAATCCTATCTACTCCAATCTTGTTTCATTTAAAATGCTTAGGATTTTTGTGAAATTCGTGCATCCTTGTTTTGTTATTAGTTTAGGACACAACGTGTTCAATTCATGTTTGCTTGAATGGCCGATGCAAACTATTGTCTTGACATGCATAACTTGTGCTTTTCATAACCATAACACTTGTGTGAGTTTAGGTCCATTTGTTTTGAGTGCATACAGCATCCCTAGGGTAAATTATTCCTACACTTTTACTTGTTGTGAGAATAATGTTTTTGAGATGGTAAAGGCAATGAAAGTGATGCCTAGTGTTAAGATGAAAATTGTGCAAACATTCAGATTTTTTGTGCTAATTGTTTCAAGCTTTGTCTTTTATCCAGGAGGTATCATTGCATTTGGATATTGGTTCAGGTTTTGCACAAGATTAAAGCTCCGTACACAAGCATTCCATGCTATTGGTGCTTATGTGAAAGGTAAGTGCTTATGTGTTGATTATTTCATTGTTATTGATTCAATTCCCTTTTCTAATGCAGGTTTTGATTCGAGGACGAATCCTTCTAAGGAGGGGGGAGTTGATACGATCAAAGAAGGCACAACCAAGGATGGCAAGGATCCATTGAAGATTTCTAGTGGGCCAATGACAAGGAAGAAGGTTAAGGAGCTCACTAGTGCACTTCAAGCTCGGATGTTGACAGATTGGTGATGTTCTGGTAGAAAAATCATATCTTGAGCTAAACAGATCGAAATTGAGTAATTCTTAATTCATTAGAAATATAAAATCTGGAGCTACAAGTCATATGAATACCATCAAACCCATTTTGCACGTTAAGAAGGTCCAATTTAGCTTCAAAGTCGCGATTTACGAGTTATCGCTGGTTTAAAAGCAGTTGCAGTATTTTGGGAATATCTTTCGATTCAGAAGTCCATTTTGTGTGATTCAAGTGTGGTTTCGAAGCTAAGAAATAGATCTACAACTTTCATGTTTTACATTTTGAGAAATCATGGCTGCATGAAGTTCGAATTGCAGCTTGAAGTTGAAGACACAAGCAGGAACCACCTGAGAAGACTATTTTGGGTTTTTATGCCCAATCTTGTGCTGTAACGTATCTTATTTTATTTTCCTAATTATTTACATTATTTAGGAAGTTATTTAGGCTATGGAATAATTTTAAATAGTTTTGGACAAGTGGCATATGCTGCATTCATTGAACTTGTTCAAACTAGGGATTAGAGTCCTAATTTGACTAGGATTTCCTATGTCTTTGTATCTGGGATTCCTAAGGGATTTAGGCTGCGAATTTTGCCCAGCTTTTAACCATAGTTTAGGCCTATATAAAGGCACATATTCTAGATGTAAACATACAGAAAATTTTTGAAATAATATTGCTCTTTGGAGAGGTTTTCTCTTTGGTTCTTTGTGGACTGCCTTGGTGCACAAGTGTGCTTGTGTTCTTGGAGTTCTATACTTCTCGTTTCTAATCACAGGTTGATTAGGGGTGGGGGTTTTAAACCTAGTCTTTTTGATTTCTTGTGGAGCTTGAAAAACATCTTGGGCGAGTTTCATGGTCTTTATACCATCGGGGTTCGCATCATGTTGTGAATGTTTACAATTCATTCCAAAGAAGTAGTGAATGTTTCCATTTCATTCCAAACAACTTGTGAAACCTTCCATTTCATTCCAAACAATTTGTTATTGTTTCCAATTCATTTCAAAAAAGTTGTGAATGTTTCCATTTCATTCCAAACAAGTTGTGAATGTTTCACGTTCATTCCAAACTAGTTGTGAATGTTTCCATTTCATTCCAAACAAGTTGTGAATGTTTCCATTTCGTTCCAAACAAGTTTTGAATGTTTCCATTTCATTCCAAGGAAGTTGTGAATGTTTCCATTTCACTCCAAACAAGTTGTGAATGTTCCAATTTCATTCCAAAAAAGTTGTGAATGTTTCGATTTCTTTCCAAACAAGTTTTCAATGTTGCCATTTCATTGAAAAAAAGTTGTGAATGTTTCCATTTCATTCCAAACAAGTTGTGAATGATCCAATTTCGTTGCAAACAACTTGTGAATGTTTCCATTTCATTCCAAACAAGTTTTGAATGTTTCCATTTCATTTCAAAGAAGTTGTGAATGTTTTGATTTCACTCCAAACAAGTTGTGAATGTTCCAATTTCATTCCAAAAAAGTTGTGAATGTTTCCATTTCATTCCAACCAAGTTTTGAATGTTGCCATTTCATTGCAAAGAAGTGTGAATGTTTCCATTTCATTCCGAACAAGTTGTGAATCTTCCAATTTCATTCCAAACAAGTTGTGAATGTTTCCATTTCATTCCAAACAAGTTGTTAATGTTTCAATTTCATTCCAAACAAGTTGTGAATGTTTCTATTTCAATCCAAACAACTTGTGAATGTTTCCATTTCATTCCAAACAACTGGTGAATGCATCCATTTCATTCCAAAGAAGTTGTGAAATTTTCCATTTCATCCCAAACAACTCGTGAATGTTTGCATTTTATTCAAAACAAGTTGTGAATGTTTCCATTTCATTCGGAACAAGTTGTGAATGTTTCCATTTCATTCCAAACATGTTGTAAATGTTCCAATTTCATTCCAAACAGGTTTTGAATGTTTCAATTTCATTCCAAACAAGTTTTCAGTGTTTCCATTCATTCCAAACTATTTGTGAATGTCCCCATTTCATTCCAAATAAGTTGTCAATGTTTACAATTCATCCCAAACAACTTGTGAACTTTCCAATTCATTCCAAACAAGTTGTTAATGTTTCCACTTCATTCCAAACAAGTTTTGAATGTTTCCACTTCATTCCAAAGAAGTTATGAATGTTTCCATTTCATTCCAAACAAGTTATGAATGTTCCAATTTCATTCCCAACAAGTTCGGAAAGTTTTGCATTTCATTCCTAAGAAGTTGTGAAGGCTTCCATTTCATTCCTAGGAAGTTGTGAATGTTTCCATTTCATTGGAAACAAGTTGTGAATATTTCTATTTCATTTCGAACATGTTGTGAATGTTTCCAGTTCATTCCAAAGAAGTTGTGAATGTTTCCATTTCATTCCAAACAAGTTGTGAATGCTTCCATTACATTCCAAACAAGTTGTTAATGTTTCCAATTCGTTCCAAACACGTTGTGAATGTTTCCTTTTCATTCCTAACAAGTTGTGATTGTTTCCATTTCAATCCAAGGAAGTTGTGAAAGTTTCCATTTCCTTCCAAACTAATTTTGAATATTTACATTTCATTTCTAACAAGTTGTGAATGTTTCCAGTTCATTCAAAAGAAGTTCTGAAGGTTTCCATTTCATTCCAAACAAGTTGTTAATGTTTCCAGTTCATTCCAAACAAGCTGTGAATGTTTCCATTTCATTCCAAACAAGTTATGAATGTTTCCATTTCATTCCAAACAAGTTGTGAATGTTTCAATTTCATTCCAAAAGTTGTGAATGTTTCCATCTCATTCCGAAGAAGTTGTGATTGTTTCCATTTCCTTCCAAACAAGTTGTGAATGTTCCAATTTCATTCCAAACAAGTTGTGAATGTTTCCATTTCATTCCAAACAAGTTTTGAATGTTTCTATTTCTTTCCTAAGAAGTTGTGAATGTTTCCATTTCACTCCAAACAAGTTGTGAATGTTCCAATTTCTTTCCAAAAAAGTTGTGAATGTTTCCATTTCATTCCAAACAAGTTTTCAATGTTGCCATTTCATTGCAAAGTAGTGTGAATGTTTCCATTTCAATCCAAACTTGTGGTGAATCTTCCAATTTCATTCCAAAACAAGTTTTGAATGTTTCCATTTCATTCAAAACAAGCTTTGAATATTTCAATTTCATTCCAAACATGTTGTAAATGTTCCAATTTCATTCCAAACCTGTTGTGAATGTTTCGATTTCATTCCAAACAAGTTTTTAGTGTTTCCATTGATTCCAAAATATTTGTGAATGTCCCAATTTCATTCCAAATAAGTTGTCAATGTTTACAATTCATCCGAAACAAGTTGTGAACTGTCCAATTCATTCCAAACAAGTTGTGAATGTTTCCATTTCATTCCAAACAAGTTGTGAATGTTTCCACTTTATTCCAAAGAAGTTTTGAATGTTTCCACTTTATTCCAAACAAGTTATGAATGTTTCTATTTCATTCCAAACAAGTTATGAATGTTCCAATTTCATTCCCAACAAGTTGTGAATGTTTCCATTTCATTCCTAACAAGATGTGAATGTTTCCACTTCATTCCTAAGAAGTTGTGAATGCTTCCATTTCATTCAAAACAAGTTGTGAATATTTCCATTTCAATCCTAACATGTTGTGAATGTTTCCAGTTCATTCCAAAGAAGTTGTGAATGTTTCCATTTCATTCCAAACAACTTGTGAATGTTTCCATTTCATTCCTAACAAGTTGTGAATGTTTCCATTTCAATCCAAGGAAGTTGTGAATGTTTCTATTTCCTTCCAAACATGTTTTGATTATTTCCATTTCATTTCTAACAAGTTATGAATGTTTCCAGTTCATTCCAAAGATGTTCTGAATGTTTCCATTTCATTCCAAACAAGTTGTTAATGTTTCCACTTCATTCCAAACAAGCTGTGAATGTTTCCACTTCATTCCAAACAAGCTGTGAATGTTTCCACTTCATTCCAAACAAGCTGTGAATGTTTCCAATTCATTCCAAACAAGTTCTGAATGTTTCAATTTCATTCCAAACAAGTTGTGAATGTTTCAATTTCATTCCAAAAGTTGTGAATGTTTCCATTTCATTCCAAACAATTTGTCAATGTTTCCACTTCATTCCGAAGAAGTTGTGAATGTTTCCATTTCATTCCAAACAAGTTGTGAATGTTTCCATTTCGTTCCAAACAAGTTTTGAATGTTTCCATTTCATTCCAAGGAAGTTGTGAACATTTCCATTTCACTCCAAACAAGTTGTGAATGTTCCAATTTCATTCCTAAAAAGTTGTGAATGTTTCCATTTCTTTCCAAACAAGTTTTCAATGTTGCCATTTCATTGAAAAGAAGTTGTGAATGTTTCCATTTCATTCCAAACGAGTTGTGAATCATCCAATTTCGTTGCAAACAAGTTGTGAATGTTTCCATTTCGTTTCAAACAAGTTTTGAATGTTTCCATTTCATTCCAAAGAAGTTGTGAATGTTTCCATTTCACTCCAAACAAGTTGTGAATGTTCCAATTTCATTCGAAAAAAGTTGTGAATGTTTCCATTTCATTCCAAACAAGTTTTGCATGTTGCCATTTCATTGCAAAGAAGTGTGAATGTTTCCATTTCTTTCCAAACAAGTTGTGAATCTTCCAATTTCATTCCAAACAAGTTGTGAATGTTTCCATTTCATTCAAAACCAGCTTTGAATGTTTCCATTCTTTCCAAACTAGTTGTGAATGTCCCCATTTCATTCCAAAAAACAAGTGAATGTTTTCATTTCATTCCAAACAAGTTGTGAATGTTTATATTTCTATCGAAACAACTTGTGAATGTTTCCGTTTCATTCCTGATAGCCAAACGCTATCGCCTCTATCTGGCCGAACTCCCTGCCACAATGATGGCCAGAAGAAGCTGGCGCTGCCCGAGAAAAGGTGCGATCAGGCACCTCGGGAGATAGCCGAAGAGCTCCGAGCCCGGCACGCCAGGAAACCCCGAGGACACTACTCGCTCCCCCAAGGTTGTGAACAGATCGCCTTCGGAAAAGCGGCACCAGACAGCGAGCTGAACATGATATCCCCGAAGGCGGAACTCCCTGAAACTGGGAACCCCCGAACTGAGGGCTTGTTTCCCGAAGAGGCTCTGTCTGAACTAAAGGACGACCTCACCCAGGGACCTTGGGAGTACGGCAGGAGCATTTATGGAAGCATTTAAGGAAGCCTCTGACACGTCCTTTCACAGACGTCATAAAGCCGCCTGAATAGGCACTCTGACACACGGACGCCATCAGAATCACATCATGGCCCATCTCAGCACGTGGCTCAAGGCAACCTACTACCAGCTATCTGTGCCCTATGCCCAGAAATTCAGGAACATCCGACCGAACACGTGTCGCGATCTGAACGGGCTAGGCACTCCTATAAATACCAGGAATTAATACTTGGCAGGAGGCTGGTCGGTTGGCAAAACACTGCTCCCACACTCTGAGAAAACTACCAGGCACTTTCCTTTGGGCTATCCATTCTATCAGACGTTCCTCGTCCCAGAAGTCTCTCCACCAGTCACCATGACTATAAACGATGAGGCCCATGGCCATCATTTGGCGCCGTCTGTGGGAACCTGCTCTGAGATCGCCGTCGTTGAGACTCGGCGTTCAAGGGACTCCCGAAGTCCCCGTCCGCGCCTGAGATACAACCGGCTGCTGAGCAAACACTCCCAGGGACTTCTGCGCCTGAGGAAGACCGCCCTCTGGTAATCACCATGAGCTTCTTGAGGGACTTTCAGCGTTCGATCGTGTCTGAAATGACCCAGCAGATTGACCGAAGGTGGCCACAGCAAGCACAGGCCCAGAGACCCCCCTCACCGACACGCCCTCGGGAGAAAAGCCCCAAGTCTACACATCGCAGTTCGGGGAGTGGAGACCCTCACGAAAAATCATCCACAGAAGATATAGCCCTCGGGAAACGGCCTGTGGGACAAAGCGGGTCCAAGCGACCGAGAGTTTCACAGCGAAGCAGTTCGTCGCCTGAGGCAAGGTCCTTGTCCCCTCAGCGCCGAACTCTCCCCCCGAAGAGGCGCCGGTGATCTCCATTCCCTGAAGAAGGCCCTAGCGCCACAGTGCTGATGGAGAGGATACTAGCACGGCTGGACAGAGTGGAGAAACAAGTGGCCAGAAAACCCGTTTGGGCCAGACTCTCGGGAACATGCTGCGAAGATGACTCGCCATTTATTCAGGCCGTTGTTGAGGGAGCCATGCCAGGTGACTTCAGAGTACCTCAGTTGGAGATTTATGATGGCCGTACTGATCCACAGGCCCATCTGACGAAGTACAGACGCAGCATGATAATGCACGGTGCTGACGACGCTACCATGTGCAAGTGCTTCGAAGTCACCCTCACAGGCCCAGCCACGGCGTGGTACAATTCCTTGCCTTCAGGAACCATCACTGAGTTCCAAGAGTTGTCCACAGCCTTCACCTAGCAATTCATTGGGAGCCGACCTACGGCGAAGATGCCTGTGCAGATGTTCGACATAGAGCAGAAGAATGGAGAAACCATCCGAGACTATGTCGAAAGATTCAACAGGGAAGCTCTGAGCATCCCAGACTTCAGGCCTGAAATCCGCATTCTTGCCATGACACGAGGCCTTCGGCGAGACTCACAGCTGTTCTACGAGTTCTCAAAGGACCCCCGGAGACCCTCGGAGAATTTTACCGAAGAGCAGAACAGCACATGACCGCCGAAGAACTAAGAATGGCTGGGCCGAAGTCTGATCACCACCGCGCCAAAGAGTCCAGTCAACAAGCTCGGCATCCTACCGAACACGCAGGACGACCTCGGAGGATGCGAGGAAGGAAACCTCAAAGTTTCACACCATTGAGCACTTCACGGACCAACATTCTCATGGCGCTGGAAAGGAAAGGGACGCAGATTCGGCGACCAAGGGCCATCACCACCGATAACAAAAAGAATGCCAAGAAGTTCTGCCAGTTTCATCGCGACCACGGTCATGACACCGAAGATTGCTTCCAGCTGAAGAAGTACATAGAGTCGCTGATAAAACAGGGCCAACTTCGGAAATACCTGAGGATGCCATCCCCGAAAGGCAGAAAAATGGAGGAAGAAAGGGCCGAAGATGAGGACTATGACTCCGATAGGCGGAGAAATAGAAGTCCAAAAAAGCGCCCTCCACCTCCAGCAGGGGTTATCCAAACCATCACCACAGGGCTCCCATCCTCGGAAAGAAAGTGGAAAGCCAGAGAAATTGCAGTCATGGAGTATCAAAGTCCATCAAAGAAGCTAGCTCGCAAAGATGGCTCCACCGTCGTCTTCCCCCACGACGATCCGCTACTGATTATGGTGAGAATAGGGAACTGGGACGTCAAAAGAGTGTTGCTTGATGATGGCTCAAATGCTGACATCCTATTCTCGCACCTGCTGCCGAGCTTGGAAATCTCCAGCAGCGAACTGAAGCCTGTCACCTCACCCACTTTTGGGGTTGGACCATCTGAACTCCCCGTCCTCGGATGGATCGACCTCCCGCTGATGATGAAAGGGACTTCGGTGAACGGAGCAGCTGAGTTGTACACCTCCACAATGGCGAGATTCATCGTCATGAACGTCCCGTCCTCGTACAACGCCATCCTTGGAAGGCAGACAATGGGGAATCTGCATATTCGCCCTGATGTGAAGTACTTGACTGTCACATTCGCCACCAAGGATGGAGATGCAGAGGTCTTCATAGACCAAGCCGAGGTAAGAAAGGTGTTTATAAAAGCACGAAAAGCTTCGGCAAGCAACCTCGCGCAAACGATGGAGGCAAGGGCACCAGAAAAAGGCAAAGAAGAAGATCTCGCCAAAACAGAAACGGAAGCAATAGAGCTTGTCCCAGGTCAATCTACCCGAATAGGGAAGAGCTTGGCCGAAGGTGACAAGGAAAATCTTGTATCCTTTCTGCTGGAAAATAAAGATCTGTTTGCCTACTCGCCAAAAGATATGCCGGGGGTGAACCCTGGCATAATACAGCACAGCCTCAAAGTAAGTCCGGAAGCAAGGCCTGTCCGGCAAAAGAAACGAAGCATCTCAGCCCACAAAAGCAACTTTGTCAAAACCGAAGTCCAGCGTCTCCTAGATGCTGAAGTTATCAGGGAGGTCAAGTACCCCGAGTGGTTAAGCAACGTGGTCATCGCCACAAAAGAAGGTAGCAGCAAACTCCGGATGTGCATCGACTTCAGAAACTTGAACGATGCTTGCCCGAAAGACTCATACCCTCTGCCGCCAATAGATCAACTGGTAGATTCAACTGCTGAATATGGGCTCCTAAGTTTCCTAGATGCCTTCAGTGGCTACCATCAGATAAGGATGGACCCCGAAGATGAAGAGAAGACTACCTTCATCACCGAGGGAGGAACATACTGCTATATCAGGATGCCATTCGGGCTAAAAAATGCAGGAGCCACCTACCAGAGGCTGATGAACAAGGTCTTCAAAGACCAAATGGGGAGAAACATGGAGGTGTATGTTGATGATATGATAGTCAAGAGCAAGCTGCCTGGCTACCACGTTGCAGATTTAGAGGAAACCTTCGAAAAGCTCAGCCTTCGGGATCCGCCTTAATCCTGAGAAGTGCATCTTCGGGGTGACCTCGGGAAAATTCCTTAGGTACATGGTATCCGAAAGAGGCATCGACGCTAACCCCGAAGAAGATTAAGGCTCTGCTTGAGTTCTGAACTCCTGCCACAGTCAAAGATGTGCAGAGACTCACCGGAAGAATAACCTCTCTGAGCAGGTTTATTTCCAGGTACGGAGATAGGTGTAGACCTTTCTTCAAAGTCCTCACAAAGGCAACAAAAATGGAATGCGACCTCGGAAGAAATGATCATCCTTGGGATGAAGATTGCCAAAAGGCCTGGGAAGAACTCAAAGTCTACCTGGCCAGCTTGCCGACTCTGCGACAACCTCGGGAGGGAGAGCCCTTCATACTGTACCTCGCCGTCATAGAAAAAGCTGTGAGCTCGGTCCTCATGAAAGAAGAATGGTCAAAGCAGTAGCCGGTCTATTATGTCAGCAAGTCCCTGCATGGCGCCGAAGTCAGGTACCCTTTGCTTCAAAAAGCTATATATGCCTTGGTGCTTGCAGGGAGAAGGCTGCGACCATACTTTCAGGGTCACCCCATCATTGTCCGAAGTAGTCTGCCGCTACGGGATGTCATGAAAAGAGTTGATCATTCGGGAAGGCTCTCCAAGTGGTGCATAGAGCTGGGCGAACACGAAATCACGTATGAGCCTCGGAAGGCCATAAAAGCTCAAGCACTGGCAGATTTTATCGCCGAAATACCCACCACTGAGGAGAGCCACTCGGATCCAAAAGAGGGTGAGCCAGAATGGACCTTGCACGTAGACGGAGCCTCGGGGTCCGAACACCAGGGAGCTGGAGTAATTATCAGGGGCCCCGAAGGCCTGGAGGTAATGAAGGCTATCAAGTTCAGCTTCAATGTCACCAACAATGTAGCTGAGTATGAAGCCCTCATAGCGGGATTGCGCTTGGCCAGAAAGATTGGCGTGAGAAACTTAAAGGCTCACAGCGATTCCCAGCTGGTAGTTCAGCAAATAGCAGGAGATTATGGGGCGAAGGACCCAATCTTTGCAAAATATCATGAGCTAGTAGCAAAGCTCATCCAAGAGTTTGACGCCGTACGGATCGAAAAAGTACCTCGGTGAAATAACACTGAGGCAGATTGCTTGGCGAAGTCGAAAACATATACCGAGGTGCTAGACCATCCGAGCATCTCAGTGCTGAGCATGAGGACCTCGGGAACAGGGTGGAAAGACCCAATAAAAAGATACCTTGCAGAGAATTTGCTCCCCGAAGACCCCGGCGATGCTGCAAGACTACGAAGATGCTCCGGAAGATTCTTCCTGATTGGCGAAGAGTTATATTGGTAGGGATATGCGAATCCGCTGCAAAGATGTGTGGATGAAAAGGATACTGAAATGGTCCTTGAAGAAGTTCACGAAGGCATGTGTGGTTCACACATTGGAACTGATGCCCTGGCAGCAGTGATACTCCGCCAAGGATACTTCTGGCCTACCCTGAGAAAGGACGCAAGACGGTTCGTCCGAAAATGTGGTAGCTGCCAGAGACACGCAAAAACCCAGAGGACACCCTCGGAAATGGTAACTTCGGCAGACTATCCTTGGCCCTTCGCAGTCTGGGGCATAGACCTTATTGGGCCGCTCACCACAGCACCCGGAGGCGTGAAATTCTGCGTGGTAGCAGTGGACTATTTCTCAAAATGGGTGGAGGCAGAACCACTAGCAACTATCTCGGCAAAAGAACTGCAGAAGTTCCTATGGAAGAACATCGTATGCAGATTTGGCATATCGAGGGTACTAGTAGCTGATAATGGATCCCAGTTCACAGACAAAGGATTCCAAGAATTCATCAGCGACCTCGGAATAAAAATGCACTTCGCCCCAGTAGCTCACCCCCAAAGCAACGGGCAGGTGGAAGTATCGAACAGGACCATAAAAGATGTCATGAAAAAGAGACTAGGGGAAGCCAAGGGGAAATGGCCAGGAGAACTCCAAAGTGTATTATGGAGCTACCGAACGACACCCCGAAGAGCCACAGGGGAAACTCCTTTCCCACTCGTCTTCGGAATAGAGGCCATTATCCCAATAGAGGTAGTTCAACCTTCAGTACGGGTGCAAGTATTTGATGAAGGTGGTAATGACCTCGGCCTGAGAACCAATCTCGATCTTGTGGCCTGATACGATCAAAGAAGCCACAACCAAGGAAGGCAAGGACCCACTGAAAGTTTCTAGTGGACCATTGACAAGGAAAAAGGCTAAGGAGCTCACTAGTGCACTTCAAGCTTGGATTTTGACAGATTGGCGATGTTCTGGTAGAAAATTCATATCTTGAGCTAAACAGATCAGAATTGAGTAATTCTTGATTCATTGAAAAGCTAACATCTGGAGTGGAAAATCATATGAAGACCATGAAACCCAGCTTGCACGTTAAGGAGGTCCAATTTAGCTTCAAAGTCACGATTTATGAGTTATCGCTGGTTCAAAAGCAGTTGCAGTATTTTGGGCATATCTTTGGATTTAGGTGTCCATTTTGTGTGGTTCAGGTTTCATTTCAAATCTAAGAAAGAGATCTACAACTTTCATGTTTTACATTTTGAGAAATCATGGCTGCATGAAGTTCGAATTTCATGTTGAAGTTGAAGACACAAGCAGGAACCACCCGAGAAGACTATTTTGGGGTTTTCATGGCCAATCTTGTATTTATAGTTTATTTTCGTTCAAATCCTATTTAGATACATTATTTAGGAAGTTATTTAGGCTATGGAATAGTTTTAAATCATTTTGGACAAGTGGCATATGCTGCATTCATTAAACTTGTTCAAACTAGGAATTAGAGTCCTAATTTGACTAGGATTTCCTATGTCTTTGTATCTAGGATTCCTAAGGGATTTAGGCAGCGAATTTTGCCCAGCTTTTAACCCTAGTTTAGGCCTATATAAAGGCACATATTCTGGATGTAAACATACAGAAAACTTTCGAAATAATATTGCTCTTTGGAGAGGTTTTCTCTTTGGTTCTTTGTGGACTGCCTTGGTGCACAAGTGTGCTTGTGTTCTTGGAGTTCTATACTTCTCGTTTCTAATCACAGGTTGATTAGGGGTGGGGGTTTCAAATCCAGTCTCTTTCATGTCTTGTGGAGCTTGAAAAACATCTTGGGCGCATTTCATGGTCTTTATACCATCGGGGTTCGCATCAGTTGGTATCAGAGCCACAAGTTCCATTGAAGAACATATCTTTGTGTTCTTGTTTCTCTTCATTTTTTCTTTCAATTTTGTTCAGAAAATTCGTGCTTTAATTCTCTGTTTTAATCTATTTTCTTCTTGTTTCAGGTCTATCCTTTTTGTTCCATCCTTGTTCAAGTCCGAAAATCACAAAAACAACAAAAAGAAGTCAACCCGTGTCACCTAGTATTCTTGATTTCAATTCGTTTGTTCTTGTCTAATTCTTATCTTTCTGTTTCGTGTCCAGCCATATTAATCTCTTTTGTTTTCATTGTTTCCAGCATCTTAGAGTCCAGAAAACTTCAAAAAAAGAAGGATCCAAGTTCAGGAATTTTTGGTATCAAAAAGTTGCTTCAAATTGTGCCAATTTCACTAGTTTTCTTGTCTTGGCCGAAAAGAATTCTAACTTTTTGTCTTTGGCAGCAAGGAGTTTCAAGGAGAACATTTGGTTAGCATCAAAACAGCAAGCAAAAAAAAAAAAGGAGGAAAAAAAAAGGAAGGAAAAGAAAAGAAAAAGAAAGAGCAAAGAAAAGAAAAGAAAAGAGCTTGCAAAAAAAGAAGTTCTCTCAAAGTGTTGAAAGTTTTGCGCCCCAAAACCTATCCCATTGTTTTTAAGCCAAAAAGCTTTCTGTGTGGTTCTTCTAATCATCAATTGCAAGAGCTTCTTAGAGTCCTTTAAAGCTTGTTTAGCCCACCTCTTTTGGAGTCAAAATAGTTCTTCAAAAATTCAAGTTTTCTTGTGTGCTTTGAGCATAGTTTTCTTAGAACTTTGGAGAACTCTTTGAATAAGCAATATCTCACTAACAAATTGAGTGTTTTGAGTGTTCATATTTTGAGTGAAACATGTGAGGTGAGTGTTTGTGAGGATCTTTGTTATTTTCAGGAGTATGGAGGGCCAAGAGGATAGGAGGATGAAAGTGAGACACAATGAGGAGCCTACCATGGGAGAATTTGAAGAAACTCTCAATAGACTTGTGGGGAGGATTGAGGACATTGATTTGAGGTTGCCAAGGAGACCAAATCCCATCTTGCAACCAAGGAGAGGCCTAAGGAGAGAAGAACCCGAGAAGGAAGAAGGGCATTGGCATGACCATGGGCTTCCAAGGAGGGGGGAGCCAAGAGAAGATCATAACCTTAACTCCATCAACTTTACCATTCCACCCTTCCAAGGGAGGAGTGATCCCGATGCATATTGGGAGTGGGAACAAAAGATTGAGATGGTGTTTGATTGCCATCATTACTCCGAGAAAGAGAAGGTTAAATTGGCTACCATAAAGTTCACTAATTATGCTCTTGTATGGTGGAATCAGGATGTTACTTCTAGGAGAAGGAATGAGGAGGAGCCCATACATACATGGAGAGCCCTTAAAGCCTTAATGAGGAGGAGATTTGTGCCTAGCTCCTACTATAGAGATCAACGCTTAAAGCTTCAAAAGCTAGTGCAAGGCCAAAGGAGTGTGGAGGACTACCATAAAGACTTGGAGAGGACCTTGACCCGAGCCAACATCATGGAGGATGAGGAGACCACCATTGCTAGATTCATTAATGGTCTCAATCTTGAGATTGCCAATGAAGTGGAGATGGTGCCATATGTCAACATGGAGGATTTGCTTTATCATGCCATTAAGGCCGAGAGGAGCATCAAGAGAGCAAAGGCATCCAAGATGTGTCAAGGAGGAATTTCCACATGGAGAGGAGCATGGAGTAAGGATTTGAGAGAAGTGCCCAAGCCAAACATGGAGGCCACAAAATGAGACTTGTCTCAATCTCAACAAGAGAAGTCAATCATGCTTGTACCACTTTCACCACAACAAGTCTTGGAGGATCAAAGAAAAATTCAAAGTGAGCTTGAGAGAAAAGAGAAAGAGGGGAAAGTTGAGGGCAAAAGTGATGAGGGGAAAGTTGAGAGAACAACCGAGAGATTAAGTGAGAAGAGTGGACATGAGGGGAAGAAAAGTGGAGAGTTCCCGAGAGAAGAAATTGAGTGCGAAGTTGAGAGAAGACAAGAGTGCAATGAACCCAAGCCGAGTGAAGAGAGAAAGACCTACAGAGAAGCCATACTTTCATCTAACATAATGGAGTCTTCTTCTAGTGTTGTGTTGTCTTCTTTTCAGGAATTGAGTGGAGATGAACTACAAGAATCAAATGAGTTGCTGCCCATTAAAGAAGTTGGTGTTCCTAATATTCTAAGCCATGTTCCATGCATCAAACCAATGAAGGAGGTTGAAAAGGAACAATTTGTGGTAAGTCCAAGTGATTTCATATGCAAAAATTTGCCTGACATTGTTTCTTATCCTATGTTTCAAGGGGATGAAATTAATGCAACTCCAACTAAAGTCATTGAGGCCAAAGGTGAAAATTTTGTGGTTTCTACACCAAAGGAAGATACTTGGAGACTAAGTCCAACAACTGTAATGTATTTCTTCCTTACACTTAGATATGATGTAGTTTTGCATGAAAATCTCAAACAATGTGTGTTTGCTTGCAATGTTATTTTGACAAATGGTTTTCATGAAACTAGATTAAGAGAAGGAAGTAAACATGGAAAATTGACAAAATATGGTTTAAAAGCTTCTAATTCTTTGGTTTTGTCAAATCATCTTTGGAATTGCTTGAGTTTCTTTAGAGGAAAATCTGTTTTGTTGTCTTTTGTTTTTGAATTTGTTTACTTTGCATCCATGTCACATTGTTTTGTTTTGCCTCAAGTTAAATCTGCTTCTTTGGAATTTTTCATGCATAAATTGGCTGTTACACATGCATTACATACTTCTTTGATTCACATTTATATTCAGCCCATTTTTGTGTGTCAATCTTTATTTTCCAGCAAGCATTTTTTTATCTTGACACATGCATTACACAAACTTTTCAGCATTGATCTTTTTGCTTTATGTCCAAACCTAAAAGTTTTTATTTTGAGTGAAAATTTTGGTTTTAAATTCAGCCTTTTAAGGAGGTATGTTGAGTCCTTTGTTTTGTGTCACATTTCATACGTATTCACAATTTTCATGCATTGTTGTGCATATACATGCAAAAATAAGTTTGCTACTGAATTGGTTTCACTTCATCCTATCTACTCCAATCTTGTTTCATTTAAGATGCTTAGGATTTTTGTGAAATTCGTGCATCCTTGTTTTGTTATTAGTTTAGGCCACATTGTGTTCAATTCTTGTTTAGTTGAATGGCCTATGCAAACTATTGTCTTGACATGCATAACTTGTGCTTTTCATAACCATAATACTTGTGAGAGTTTAGGTTCATTTGTTTTGAGTGCATACAGTATCCGTAAGCTAAATTATTCCTACACTTCTTCTAGTTGTGAGAATAATGTTTTTGAGATGGTAAAGGCAATGAAAGTGATGCCTAGAGTTAAGATGAAAATTGTGCAAACATTCAGATTTTTTGTGCTAATTGCTTCTAACTTTGTTTTTGACCCTGGAGGTATCATTGCATTTGGATATTGGTTCAGGTTTTTCACAAGATCAAAGCTCCATACACAAGCATTCCATGTTATTGGTGCTTATGTGAAAGGTAAGTGCTTATGTGCTGATCATTTCATTGTTATTGATTCAATTCCCTTTTCTAGTGCAGGTTTTGATTCGAGGATGAATCCTTCTAAGGAGGGGGGAGCTGATACGATCAAAGAAGGAACAACCAAGGAAGGCAAGGACCCACTGAAAGTTTCTAGTGGACCATTGACAAGGAAAAAGGCTAAGGAGCTCACTAGTGCACTTCAAGCTTGGATTTTGACAGATTGGCGATGTTCTGGTAGAAAATTCATATCTTGAGCTAAACAGATCGGAATTGAGTAATTCTTGATTCATTGGAAAGCTAACATCTGGAGCGGAAAATCATATGAAGACCATGAAACCCAGTTTGCACGTTAAGGAGGTCCAATTTAGCTTCAAAGTCACGATTTACGAGTTATCGCTGGTTCAAAAGCAGTTGCAGTAGTTTGGGCATATCTTTAGATTTAGGTGTCCATTTTGTGTGGTTCATGTATCATTTCAAATCTAAGAAAGAGATCTACAACTTTCATGTTTTACATTTTGAGAAATCATGGCTGCATGAAGTTCGAATTTCATCTTGAAGTTGATGACACAGGCAGGAACCACCCGAGAAGACTATTTTGGGGTTTTCATAGCCAATCTTGTATTTATAGTTTATTTTCGTTCAAATCCTATTTAGATACATTATTTAGGAAGTTATTTAGGCTATGGAATAGTTTTAAATCGTTTTGGACAAGTGGCATACGCTGCATTCATTAAACTTGTTCAAACTAGGAATTAGAGTCCTAATTTGACTAGGATTTCCTATGTCTTTGTATCTAGGATTCCTAAGGGATTTAGGCTGTGAATTTTGCCCAGCTTTTAACCCTAGTTTAGGCCTATATAAAGGCACATATTCTGGATGTAAACATACAAAAAAATTTCAAAATAATATTGCTCTTTGGAGAGGTTTTCTCTTTGGTTCTTTGTGGACTGCCTTGGTGCACAAGTGTGCTTGTGTTCTTGGAGTTCTATACTTCTCGTTTCTAATCACAGGTTGATTAGGGGTGGGGGTTTCAAATCCAGTCTCTTTGATGTCTTGTGGAGCTTGAAAAACATCTTGGGCGCGTTTCATGGTCTTTATATCATCGGGGTTCGCATCATGGCCGAACACAGAGAGATAGCCGAGCTGAGAAGAAAAGCTTTTCAGCAAAGAGTAGCCGCGGCTGTAAACTTACGGGCCAGGCCAAAAGAAATCAAGAAGGGAGACCTCGTTCTCCAAAAGGCCGACTTCACACCCCAAAGGCCATCCCATGGTGTACTTTGCGCAAACTGGGAAGGACCCTATCTGGTTCTCGCCGAAGTACGAAAAGGCGTGTACAAGCTTGGCGACGCCAAAGGCGTAGAATTGAAGAACACTTGGCACTCAGACGCCTTGAAAAAATTCTATGCTTAAGGTTGAGCGGAGGAGTTAGGTCGTACAGAATGGCCTTGAGAAATATTCTTAAGTGTACAGAAATTGTGCAAAACAGGATTCCGCAAAGATGCTCGCCATGATAAAGCATAGATATGACTTTCCGAAGTCCCTTGAGCCATCTCGCTCGGGAAAGATGGAAAACAAAAATCTCGCAGAAGTATTCGCCATAGCCAGCGCAGAGATAATTCTCCGAACTCCCTTGAGCGAACATGCTCGGGAAAATGGGAAGTGAAAAATCTCGCGAAAGGTTTTCCGAAGTCCCTTGAGCAAACATGCTCGGGACAACTGGAAAAACAAAAAATTTGACTGAAGGTTTTCCGAAGTCCCTTGAGCAATCATGTTCGGGGTAAATTGGAAATGCAAAAGCCTGCAAAAAGACTTAATCAAATTTTTTCAGGCCTTCCAGAAAGTCTTTCGAGCAAGCGCACTCGGGACAAAGGAAGGTAAAAAAGTTTCTTTAATCGCAGGTTTTCCGAAGTCTCTTGAGCGAATGTGTTCGGGACAATGGAAATGAAGAAACTTGCAAGAAAAGACTTAGCCAAAAAATCTTCATTAAGAGCAAAGCTGCTTTACAGTAAAGAACTGCCCGAAGAAGGATTACAAAATAGAAGGGAAGGAAAAGGGGCCCTAAAATAGCCTAAGGGTTCGCGGCGTCCCGAGAGCCACTCGTTTGCCCGCCCTTTTCCACCACCTTCGGCGCTGGAATTGAAGGAGGAAGTTTCAGATGTTCGACCTTGGACCATTTCCACCGAGGTCCCCCAGGAATGTTTAGACCCTCTAGAAAAGAGAGGTCCAGATCTGGGAACCTCTGGAGAACCTGGTGCCGAGCAAGGCAGAAGCCGTCCTGGAACGCGACCTTGTTCATTTGATCAGACTTGTTCTTCTCAAGCTCGAGGTCGTCAAGCTCGTCCTTCAGGTCCGCGATCTCCTCTTCCAGCCCCTTTATCTGCTCCTCCCCATTCGGCTCCTTCTTCAACGACTCGACCTCGGCCGTAGAGCGTTATTCTCACACGTCAACGACACTATACGGCTGTCAGAACCAGCCTTGTGCTGGAGAAGATCTTCATTGGCGGCGAGCATCCCCTTTATTTGGTCACCGAGGTTAGCGATCTTCCTGGAGGAGTCCTTTTGAAGTTCTTCTTTTTCCTTCCGGAACTCCTCCCGAAGGGCAGCTACTTCTTTCTCAGCAGCCTCTTTCAGCTGCTGGTTTTTGGTGACCGACTCCGCGAGTGCGGTCCTCGTCTCATTCATGGTTTGAGTGGCCGAAGTTCGAAAAGCAACCTCCCTGGCCACCCGAACTCGGAGGAAGGCGGCGTACCCCATCAGCTACAAAAAGATTAAACGCAAGGTCAGTAAGAGCCAAACACTTAGGAAAAAATTGAAGGGAATGAGCTGTGAAGGATATACCTGAGTAGCGTGCTCGGTGATCTTTGCGGCGAGGGTGTTATCCCCCGGATGGGCCACCGCTATAGCCTTGAAGGAGGCCTCGGTGAGCACCCCCCTCGTAATTTCCTTAGCCATTTGAGGAACGTCCTCGGAGTACATATTCATGTCCTCCGTGAACGTCCAGAAAGGCTCCTTGGGTATCTTCCCTTGCGGGATTTTGGCATCCCGAAGAGCTCGTTTCCGAGCATGTTCGGCTACCCAGCCAGGGGTAGTCAACTCCCCTGCATGGTAAGAATGAGAAGGAGATTAAAAGACAAAGAAGCCAATCCAGAAAAAACAAAGGAAGTACACTTTGTCTGGAAACAAACCTGGCGGAACCTCGACAACAACGTCCTCGGAGTCCTCGGCCTCCTCGGCCGAAATGCCCTTGCCCTTCCGCTTGCGCCGCTCCTTGCCAGAAGGTACTTCTACCACTACATCAAGGAGGGCCTGTGACGCGGTAGGACTCTGAGGAGGGACGTCGATTGAAGGGACCTCGGAAGCAGCAGCCTCAGGCTTCGGAATCTCGGCTGCCCTAGGCTCCTCGGCAGTCTCCTCAGGAATTTCCTCTAGAGGAGCCTGGGCAGCTCTCTTTGCCCGTTTCCTCGAAGGCCCCGCGCCAGTAGACTTCCGCCTTCGGGAAGACGCCTTCTTCGTCTGATCGCCCTTCTCCACCTGGCCAGTGAAAAGGGACTTGGAATTTGGCGGCAGTCGCGTCGCCCATCTCTGAAAAAGGAGATAAACATCAGCGTAAGTCCGAGGAAAAAAGCAGTAAAGGAGTAGAAGATAACTCACTTTCGGCAAGCGCTTCAAAAGAAATTTCCTCCTTAAGAAGCTTGACCAACCAGGAATCCTTCCCGGCGATGGCAGGAGCTGGCATCTCGAGGTCAGTCTCATGGTCCTTTACCACCTTTAGCTCCCGAAGGACCTCTTCGGTCATCAACCTCCAGTTGATTGGAAAAGGGTAAAGGGCGCGCAGAACGACCTCGGGATCCCAGTCAGAGACAGCCCGAATGCGGGCGTCGAAATCCGCGAACAAGGGAGCTAACTCTGGGGTCAGCAGCATCCTCGGATCAGCAACGTCCACATCCAGTGTTCCCTGAGCCCATTTGGTCGGAACGTACGACCAGGCCTCGTCCATCTTCATGAAGAAAAACTTCTGTTGCCACCCCCGCCAGCTATCTTTAGTGGCGAAGGTGAACATGAATTTCTTGCTCCCGGATCCCCGAGGTAGCATGAAATAGAAGCCACCCTTCGGGACCACAGAGAGCTTGTAATACTGCATAAAGATTCTGAAATTGGGTTCTATCCCGAAGACGCCACACATGCAAAGGTAGGCGTTAAAATAGCAGAACGAGTTCGGGGGAAGCTGGTTCACAGCAATGCCATGAAATTTGCAGAACTCGCACACCATCTTCGGGGGAGGATACCGAAGACCGGCCTTCAGTTGGGCTCGGAAGACGGTAACCTCCTTACTGTGGTTTGAAAAAGCATAATGGCTAGAACGAGGCAGCCTAGTAATGGCGTAAGAGGGAAGAAAGAATTTTTTCTTCCACCTCTCTAACTTTTCAGGGGTGGTGCAACAAGGATGGGCTAAAAGAGGCTGCCAGCTCTCAGGAATGGGCATTTTTTACATGAAAACGAGTTTGAAAATGGAAGAAAACAGTTTCCAGAGAAAAACCCAAAAGAACACAGGGATCAAAGCGCTCTGAAAAACAAAAACCCACCGAAAGGTTTGCCAAAATCTGAGGACACCGTCGTGAAAGCTGGCTGGAAAAAAGCTCTGATTAAGGTAGCTCCGCCACAGAAAGCAAGAAAGTGCAAGAACAGGGGCAAAGCAGAGAGAAGAGCAGAAGAGGAAGCAAAAGGAACTTATGATGGAGTGGGCTATTTATAAGCCAGAGGTGGGTAACCGAAACATCGTCATAAGTACCCTTTGGAGGCGAACCGTGGCCGTAACTACTCTCTACACCTGAAAAGGCGCGCCCTCTGTAACCGACGCGACTCTCCTCCAATGGCAAAGCGCCACGTGTCAACCGCCGCGCGAAAATGGGGGACACGTCCTCCAAACGTCCCTTGAAAGCTGGGACACGTCTTCTGACATCCCTGGAAAACTGGGACGCGCCGCTCAGACTGACACGCTTGGCCAAACAGACCTGCAGAAACAAAGAGCAGGCCATCTCGAGGACGCCAAGAAACAGGCTATGGCCGAACAGCTCATGACCTTCGGGCAAGAGGTGTATCTTCGGCATAGGCTCCGCCTCGAAGACACCAAAGAACAGGCCAAGGTCGAAGAGCCCATGATCTTCGGGCAAAAGGCGCATCCTCGGAACAGGTTAAGCTTCCAAAGAAACTCCCATACACAACCTCGGAAAGAGATGCAAAACCGAAGTCTTCACTTCGGCTTTCCAAAGGGGGGCATGTGATAGCCAAACGCTATCGCCTCTATCTGGCCGAACTCCCTGCCACAATGATGGCCAGAAGAAGCTGGCGCTGCCCGAGAAAAGCTGCGATCAGGCACCTCGGGAGATAGCCGAAGAGCTCCGAGCCCGGCACGCCAGGAAACCCCGAGGACACTACTCGCCCCCCCAAGGTTGTGAACAGATAGCCTTCGGAAAAACGGCACCAGATAGCGAGCCGAACATGATATCCCCGAAGGCGGAACTCCCTGAAACTGGGAACCCCCGAACTGAGGGCTTGTTTCCCGAAGAGGCTCTGTCCGAACTAAAGGACGACCTCACCCAGGGACCTCGGGAGTACGGTAGGAGCATTTATGGAAGCATTTAAGGAAGCCTCTGACACGTCCTTTCACAGACGTCATAAAGCCGCCTGAATAGGCGCTCTGACACACGGACGCCATCAGAATCACATCATGGCCCATCTCAGCACGTGGCTCAAGGCAACCTACTACCAGCTATCTGTCCCCTATGCCCAGAAATTCAGGAACATCCGACCGAACACGTGTCGCGATCTGAACGGGCTAGGCACTCCTATAAATACCAGGAATTAATACTTGGCAGGAGGCTGGTCGGTTGGCAAAACACTGCTCCCACACTCTGAGAAAACTACCAGGCACTCTCCTTTGGGCTATCCATTCCATCAGACGTTCCTCCTCCTAGAAGTCTCTCCACCAGTCACCATGACTATAAACGATGAGGCCCCTGGCCATCAATTCCAAACAACTGGTGAATGCTTCCATTTCATTCCAAAGAAGTTGTGAAAGTTTCCATTTCATTCCAAAACACTCGTGAATGTTTGCATTTTATTCAAAACAAGTTTTGAATGTTTCCATTTCATTCGAAACAAGTTGTGAATGTTTCCATTTCATTCCATACATGTTGTAAATGTTCCAATTTCATTCCAAACAGGTTGTGAATGTTTCAATTTCATTCCAAATAAGTTTTCAGTGTTTCCATTCATTCCGGTTGGAATTCTTGGCGCACCAAGATCCTTTTAAGGTAGGATTTGAGCTCATTGAGCTAACTCTAGCTTGAACAGCTATTTAAGGCAGCTAGAAGTAGCTCCCTTTAGCTCAAGTTAGCTTATGTTAGCTCACTGCAGCTATAAGTAGCTCAGAGTAGCTGGACTTCAGCTCAACTCAGCTCACTTCAGCTATAAGTAGCTCAAAGTAGCTGGACTTAAGCTCAAGTTAGCTCAAGACAGCTCACTTCAACTATAAGTGGCTCAAAGTAGCTGGACTTCAGCTCAAGTTAGCTCAAGTCAGCTCAAGTCAGCTCAAGTCAGCTCACTTCAGCTTCTGGTAGCTGAGTGTAGCTGGACTTCAGTTCACTTCAGCTGAGAGCAGCTAACTCCAGCTCAAGGTCAGCTCTAGGAGCTGGACCTCAGTTCATGGTGCTTGGTTGGAGCTCAAAGGAGCTTAATGGTGCATAAGTAGCATAGTGAGCTAGCACAAGAACATGTTTTGTCCTTGCTTTTAGTTCATAACCACCAAGAGACACATCTTTTGTGTAAAGGTATGTCTCTTCATCAAAAGAAATGACTATTGGCTAAAAGAACATGTCCTTTCATCCAAAGGAAGTGTTCCTTGAGTGAAAAGACATGTATATTCGGCCATAAGGTAGTTATGGGGTGGTTATAGGCCAAAGGAAGTGTTCCTTGGCTTTAAAAGACATGTATTTTCGCCCATAAGGTAGTTATGGGTGGTTATAGGCTAAAGGAAGTGTTTCTTGGCTAAAAGACATGTATTTTCGCCACCATACATGACCCTTAGCCAAAGGAAGTATTCTTCGGCTTAAAAGACACCTTTCTTGGTGTAAAGGTGTGCCTTTTGGTCATCTATAAATAGCCTTTAGTGGCTGGCCATTTTAAGCACGAATTTGCACTCTATTTGCTCCATTTTCTTAAGAGAAAATTGTTCTCCTCCCATTTCCTTTAGAGGCCGAAATATTAAACACTTCTTGAGAGCATTGTGGGTGGATTTACATAGAGATTGTTCATCTCTATTCAAGCTTCAAGGTGCCCCTCTAAGATCAAGTTCTCCCTCAAGTTTTCACCCAAGATAACCAAGAAGAAAGGTGCACATTCTCTCTCGGTTTAGTAGCATGCTAGGTTTGAATTATTTACATGAATGTTCTTAGAAGCATGCTAGGATATATTTGACACAACATGTACGTAAAATTGATATGTTATATAGCATGTTATATCAACTGCATGAATAATATGTTAAAGAATTAGTATTATGTATATCTATATCCATGTTGAATTCAAATGAACAAATATGCATGTGGCATATATATGAGTAGATAACATAAAAGTATGTTATCATAAGATCCTGAAAATCTTCAATTCCAAACTATTTGTGAATGTCCCCATTTCATTCCAAATAAGTTGTCAATGTTAACAATTCATCCCAAACAACTTGTGAACTTTCCAATTCATTCCAAACAAGTTGTGAATGTTTCCACTTCATTCCAAACAAGTTTTGAACGTTTCCACTTCATTCCAAACAAGTTATGAATGTTTCCATTTCATTCCAAACAAGTTATGAATGTTCAAAATTCATTCCCAACAAGTTCTGAATGTTTCCATTTCATTCCTAAGAAGTTATGAATGTTTCCATTTCATTCCTAAGAAGTTGTGAATGTTTCCATTTCATTGGAAACAAGTTGTGAGTATTTCCATTTCATTCCGAACATGTTGTGAATGTTTCAGTTCATTCCAAAGAAGTTGTGAATGTTTCCATTTCATTCCAAACAACTTGTGAATGCTTCCATTTCATTCCAAACAAGTTGTTAATTTTTCCAATTCGTTCCAAACAAGTTATGAATGTTTCCATTTCATTCCAAACAAGTTGTGAATGTTTCAATTTCATTCCAAAAGTTGTAAATGTTTCCATTTCATTCCAAACAATTTGTCAATATTTCCATTTTATTCCGAAGAAGTTGTGATTGTTTCCATTTCCTTCCAAACAAGTTGTGAATGTTCCAATTTCATTCCAAACAAGTTGTGAATGTTTCCATTTCATTCCAAACAAGTTTTCAATGTTTTTATTTCATTCCTAAGAAGTTGTGAATGTTTCCATTTCACTCCAAACAAGTTGTGAATGTTTCCATTTCATTCCAAACAAGTTTTCAATGTTGCCATTTCATTGCAAAGTAGTGTGAATGTTTCCATTTCAATCCAAACTTGTGGTGAATCTTCCAATTTCATTCCAAAACAAGTTTTGAATGTTTCCATTTCATTCAAAACAAGCTTTCAATATTTCCATTTCATTCCAAACATGTTGTAAATGTTGCAATTTCATTCCAAACAGATTGTGAATGTTTCGATTTCATTCCAAACAAGTTTTCAGTGTTTCCAATCATTCCAAACTATTTGTGAATGTCCCAATTTCACTCCAAATAAGTTGTCAATGTTTACAATTCATGCCAAACAAGTTGTGAACTTTCCAAATCATTCCAAACAAGTTGTGAATGTTTCCACTTCATTCCAAACAAGTTGTGAATGTTTCCACTTCATTCCAAACAAGTTGTGAATGTTTCCACTTCATTCCAAACAAGTTTTGAATGTTTCCACTTCATTCCAAACAAGTTATGAATGTTTCCATTTCATTCCAAACAAGTTATGAATGTTCCAATTTCATTCCCAACAAGTTGTGAATGTTTCCATTTCATTCCTAACAAGGTGTGAACGTTTCCACTTCATTCCTAAGAAGTTGTAAATGTTTCTATTTCATTGGAAACAAGTTGTGAATATTGCCATTTCATTCCTAACATGTTGTGAATGTTTCCAGTTCATTCCAAAGAAGTGTGAATGATTCCATTTCAATCCAAGGAAGTTATGAATGTTTCCATTTCCTTCCAAACAAGTTGTGACTATTTCCATTTCATTTCTAACAAGTTGTGAATGTTTCCAGTTCATTCCAAAGAAGTTCTGAATGTTTCCATTTCATTACAAACAAGTTGTTAATGTTTGCACTTCATTCCAAACAAGCTGTGAATGTTTCCATTTCATTTAAACAAGTTATGAATGTTTCCATTTCATTCCAAACAAGTTGTGAATGTCTCCATATCGTTCCAAACAAGTTTTGAATGTTTCCATTTCATTCCAAGGAAGTTGTGAACGTTTCCATTTCACTCCAAACAATTTGTGAATGTTCCAATTTCATTCCAAAAAAGTTGTGAATGTTTCCATTTCTTTCCAAACAAGTTTTAAATGTTGCCATTTCATTGAAAAGAAGTTGTGAATGTTTCCATTTCATTCCAAACAAGTTGTGAATGATCCAATTTCGTTGCAAACAAGTTGTGAATGTTTCTATTTCGTTCCAAACAAGTTTTGAATGTTTCCATTTCATTCCAAAGAAGTTGTGAATGTTTCCATTTCAATCCAAACAAGTTGTGAATGTTCCAATTTCATTCCAAAAAAGTTGTGAATATTTCCATTTCATTCCAAACAAGTTTTGAATGTTGCCATTTCATTGCAAAGAAGTGTGAATGTTTCCATTTCATTCCAAACATGTTGTGAATCTTCCAATTTCATTCCAAACAAGTTGTGAATGTTTCCATTTCATTCAAAACAAGTTTTGAATGTTTCCATTCTTTCCAAATTAGTTGTGAATGTCCCCATTTCATTCCAAAAAACAAGTGAATGTTTCCATCTCATTCCAAACAAGTTGTTAATGTTTGCATTTCATTCCAAACAAGCTGTGAAGGTTTCCACTTCATTCCAAACAAGTTGTGAATGTTTCCATTTCATTCAAAACAAGCTTTGCATGTTTCCATTCTTTCCAAACTAGTTGTGAATGTCCCCATTTCATTCCAAAAAACAAGTGAATGTTTCCATCTCATTCCAAACAAGTTGTTAATGTTTCCATTTCATTCCAAACAAGTTGTGAATGTTTCCGTTTCATTCCAAACAACTGGTGAATGCTTCCATTTCATTCCAAAGAAGTTGTGAAAGTTTCCATTTCATTCCAAACAACTCGTGAATGTTTGCATTTTATTGAAAACAAATTTTGAATGTTTCCATGTCATTTGAAACAAGTTGTGAATGTTTCCATTTCATTCCAAACATGTTGTAAATGTTCCAATTTCATTCCAAACAGGTTCTGAATGATTTCATTCCAAACAAGTTTTCAGTGTTTCCATTCAATCCAAACTATTTGTGAATGTCCCCATCTCATTCCAAATAAGTTGTCAATGTTAACAAACATCCCAAACAAGTTGTGAACTTTCCAATTCATTCCAAACAAGTTGTGAATGTTTCCACTTCATTCCAAACATGTTTTGAATGTTTCAACTTCATTCCAAACTTGTTTTGAATGTTTCCACTTCATTCCAAACAAGTTATGAATGTTTCAATTTTATTCCAAACAAGTTATGAATGTTCCAATTTCATTCCCAACAAGTTGTGAATGTTTCCATTTCATTCCTAACAAGTTGTGAATGTTTCCATTTCATTGGAAACAAGTTGTGAATATTTCGATTTCATTCCTAACATGTTGTGAATGTTTCCAGTTCATTTCAAAGAAGTTGTGAATGTTTCCATTTCATTCCAAACAAGTTGTTAATGTTTCCAATTCATTCCAAACAAGTTGTGAATATTTCCATTTCATTCCTAACAAGTTCTGAATGTTTCCATTTCAATCCAAGGAAGTTGTGAATGTTTCCATTTCCTTCCAAACAAGTTGTGAATATTTCCATTTCATTTCTAACAAGTTGTGAATGTTTCCAGTCCAATCAAAAGAAGTTCTGAATGTTTCCATTTCATTCCCAACAAGTTGTGAATGTTTCCATTTCATTCCAAAGAAGTTCTGAATGTTTCCATTTCATTGGAAACAAGTTGTGAATGTTTCCATTTCATTCCAAACAAGTTGTGAATGTTTCAATTTCATTCCAAACTAGTTGTGAATGTTTCCATTTCATTCCAAACAATTTGTCATTGTTTCCATTTCATTCCAAAGAAGTTGTTAATGTTTCCAATTCATTCCAAACAAGTTGTGAATGATCCAATTTCATTCCAAACAAGTTGTGAATGTTTCCATTTCATTCCAAACAAGTTTTGAATGTTTCCATTTTGTTCCAAACAAGTTGGTAATGTTTCAATTTCACTCCAAACATGTTGTGAATGTTCCAATTTCATTCCAAAAAAGTTGTGAATGTTTCCATTTCATTCCAAACAAGTTTTGCAAGTTGCAATTTCACTGCAAAGAAGTTGTGAATGTTTCTATTTCATTCCAAACAGGTTGTGAATCTTCCAATTTCATTCCAAACAAGTTGTGAATGTTTGCATTTCATTCAAAACAAGCATTGAATATTTCCATTCTTTCCAAACTAGTTGTGAATGTCCCCATTTCATTCCAAAAAATAAGTGACTGTTTCCATTTCATTCCAAACAAGTTGTGAATGTTTCCATTTCAGTCCAAACAACTTGGGAATGTTTCCATTTCATTCCAAACAACTTGTGTATGTTTCCATTTCATTCCAAAGAACTTGTGAATGTTTCCATTTCATTCCAAACAACTCGTGAATGTTTGCATTTTATTCCAAACAAGTTGTGAATGTTTCCATTTCATTCAAAACAAGTTGTGAATGTTTCCATTTCATTCCAAACATGTTGTAAATGTTCCAATTTCATTCCAAACAGGTTGTGAATGTTTCGATTTCATTCCGAACAAGTTTTCAGTGTTTCTATTCATTCCAAACTATTTGTGAATGTCCCCATTTCATTCCAAATAAGTTGTCAATGTTTACAATTCATCCCAAACATGTTGTGAACTTTCCAATTCATTCCAAAGAAGTTGTGAATGTTTCCACTTCATTCTAAACAAGTTATGAATGTTTCCATTTCATTCCAAACAAGTTATGAATGTTGCAATTTCATTCCCAACAAGTTGTGAATGTTTCCATTTCATTCCTAACAAGTTGTGAATGTTTCCATTACATTCCTAAGAAGTTGTGAATGTCCCCATTTCATTCCAAATAAGTTGTGAATGTTTCCAGTTCAATCAAAAGAAGTTCTGAATGTTTCCATTTCATTCCAAACAAGTTGTTAATGTTCCACTTCATTCCAAACAAGCAGTGAATGTTTCCATTTCATTCCAAACAAGTTATGAATGTTTCGATTTCATTCCAAACAAGTTGTGAATGTTTCAATTTCATTCCAAACTAGTTGTGAATGTTTCCATTTCATTCAGAACAATTTGTCAATGTTTCCATTTCATTTCGAAGAAGTTGTGAATGGCTCCATTTCATTCCAAACATGTTGTGAATGATCTAGTTTCATTCCAAACAAGTTGTGAATGTTTCCATTTCATTCCAAACAAGTTATGGATGTTTCCATTTCGTTCCAAACAAGTTGTGAATGTTTCAATTTCATTCTAAACTAGTTGTGAATGTTTCCATTTCATTCAGAACAATTTGTCAATGTTTCCATTTCATTCCGAAGAAGTTGTGAATGGTTCCATTTCATTCCAAACATGTTGTGAATGATCCAATTTCATTCCAAACAAGTTGTGAATGTTTCCATTTCATTCCAAAAAGGTTTTGATTGTTTCCATTTCATTCCAAAGAAGTTGTGAATGTTTCCGTTTCACTCCAAACATGTTGTGAATGTTTCCATTTCATTCCAAACAAGTTTTGAATGCTGCCATTTCATTGCAAAGAAGTTGTGAATGTTTCCATTTCATTCCAAACAAGCTGTGGATCTTCCAATTTCATTCCAAACAAGGTGTGAATGTTTCCATTTCATTCAAAACAGGCTTTGAATGTTTCCATTCTTTCCAAACTAGTTGTGAATGTCCCCATTTCATTCCAAAAAACAAGTGAATGTTTCCATTTCATTCCAAACAAGTTGTTAATGTTTCCATTTCATTCCAAACAAGTTGTGAATGTTTCCATTTCAATCCAAACAACTTGTGAATGTTTCCGTTTAATTCCAAACAACTTGTGAATGTTTCCATTTCATTCCAAAGAAGTTGTGAAAGTTTCCATTTCATTCGAAACAACTTGTGAATGTTTGCATTTTATTCCAAACAAGTTGCGAATGTTTCCATTACATTCGAAACAAGTTGTGAATGTTTCCATTTCATTCCAAACATGTTGTAAATGTTCCAATTTCGTTCCAAACAGGTTGTGAATGATTCGATTTCATTCCAAACACGTTTTCAGTGTCTCCATTCATTCCAAACTATTTGTGCATGTCCCCATTTCATTCCAAACAAGTTGTCAATGTTTGCAATTCATCCCAAACAAGTTGTGAACTTTCCAATTCATTCTAAACAAGTTGTGAATATTTCCACTTCATTCCAAACAAGATTTGAATGTTTCCACTTCATTCCAAACAAGTTATGAATGTTTCCATTTCATTCCAAACAAGTTATGAATGTTCCAATTTCATTCGCAACAAGTTGTGAATATTTCCATTTCATTCCTAACCTGTTGTGAATGTTTCCAATTCATTCCAAAGAAGTTGTGAATGTTTCCATTTCATTCCAAACAACTTGTGAATGTTTCCATCTCATTCCAAACAAGTTGTTAAGGTTTCCATTTCATTCCAAACATCTTGTGAATGTTTCCATTTCACTCCTAACAAGTTGTGAATGTTTCAATTTCCTTCCAAACAAGTTGTGAGTATTTCCATTGCATTTCTAACAAGTTGTGAATGTTTCCAGTTCATTCAAAAGAAGTTCTAAATGTTTCCATTTCATTCCAAACAAGTTGTTAATGTTTCCACTTCATTCCAAACAAGCTGTGAATGTTTCCATTTCATTCAAAACAAGTTATGAATGTTTCCATTTCATTCCAAACAAGTTGTGAATGTTTCCATTTCATTCCAAACAATTTGTCAATGTTTCCATTTCATTCAGAAGAAGTTGTGAATGTTTCCATTTCATTCCAATCAAGTTGTGAATGTTCCAATTTCATTCCAAACAAGTTGTGAATGTTTCCATTTCATTCCAAACAAGTTTTCAATGTTTCCATTTCACTCTAAACAAGTTGTAAATCTTCCAATTTCATTCCAAAAAAGTTGTGAATGTTTCCATTTCATTCCAAACAAGTTTTGAATGTTGGCATTTCATTGCAAAGAAGTTGTGAATGTTTCCATTTCATTCCAAACAAGTTGTGAATCTTCCAATCTTATTCCAAACAAGTTGTGAATGTTTCCATTTCATTCTACACAAGCTTTGAATGTTTCCATTCTTTCCAAACTAGTTGTGAATGTCCCCATTTCATTCCAAAAAACAAGTGAATGTTTCCATTTCATTCCAAACAAGTTGTTAATGTTTCCATTTCATTCAAAACAAGTTGTGAATGTTTCCATTTCAATCCAAACAACTCATGAATGTTTGCATTTTATTCCAAACAAGTTGTGAATGTTTCCATTACATTCGAAACAAGTTGTGAATGTTTCCATTTCATTCAAACATGTTGTAAATGTTCGAATTTCATTCCAAACAGGTTGTGAATGTTTCGATTTCATTCCAAACACATTTTCAGTGTTTCCATTCATTCCAAACTATTTGTGAATGTCCCCATTTCATTCCAAATAAGTTGTCAATGTTTACAATTCATTCCAAACAAGTTGTGAACTTTTCCAATTCATTCCAAACAAGTTGTGAATGTTTCCACTGTTGGAATTCTTGGCGCACCAAGATCCTTTTAAGATAGGATTTGAGCACATTGAGCTAACTCTAGCTTGAACAGCTATCTAAGGCAGCTAAAAGTAGCTCCCTTTTGCTCAAGTCAGCTCACTTCAGCTATAAGTAGATCAAAGTAGCTGGACTTCTGCTCAAGTCAGCTCACTTCAGCTTCTGGTAGCTGAATGTAGCTGGACTTTCAGCTAACTTATGCTATAGGTAGCTCAAACTAGCAGGACTTCAGCTCAAGTTAGCTCAAGTCAGCTCACTTCAGCTTTTGGTAGCTGAATGTAGCTGGACTTCAGTTCTCTTCAGCTGAGAGTAGCTAACTCCAGCTCAAGGTCAATTCAGGGAACTAGACCTTAGTTCATAGAGCTTAATTGGAGCTTAGAGGAGCTCAATGGTGCATAAGTAGCATAGTGAGCTAGCTTTGTTCCGGCTCACCTTGCTTTTAGCTCAAAACCACCAAGAGACACATCTTTTGTGTAAAGGTATGTCTCTTCATCAAAAGAGATGACTATTGGCTAAAAGAACATGTCTTTTCATCCAAAGGAAGTGTTCCTTGAGTGAAAAGACATGTATATTCGGCCATGAGGGTGGTTGGGGTGGTTATTACACCAAGAGTGATGTCCTATGACTTCAAGGGACATGTATATTCGGCCATAAGGTAGTTATGGGGTGGTTATAGGCCAAAGGAAGTGTTCCTTGGCTAAAAGACATGTATTTTCGCCACCATACATGACCCTTGGCCAAAGGAAGTGTTCTTTGGCTTAAAAGACACCTTTCTTGGCGTAAAGGTGTGCCTTTTGGTCATCTATAAATAGCCTTTAGAGGCCAGCCATTTTAAGCATGAATTTGCACTCCATTTGCTCCATTTTCTTGTGAGAAAATTGTTCTCCTCCTATTTCCTTTAGAGGGCGAAATATTAAACACTTCTTGAGAGCATTGTGGGTGGATTTACATAGAGATTGTTCATCTCTATTTCAAGCTTCAAGGCACTCCTCTAAGATCAAGTTCTCCCTCAAGTTTTTTCGCTAAAGATAACCAAGAAGAAAGGTGCACATCTTTTCTTGGTTTAGTAGCATGTTAGGTTTCATTTTCGTATATTCTTAGTAGCATGCTAGGATTTATTTAACACAACTTGTATGTGATCTTGATATGTTATATAATATGTTATGCATGCCTATATACATGTTGAATTCAAATGAACAAATATGCATGTGGCATATACATGAGTAGATAACATAAAAGTATGTTATCATAAGATCATAAGATCCTGAAATCTTCAATTGGTATCAGAGCCTAGGTCATGAACATGTATATGTTGCATATAGTGAGCATGATTTAGGATCATACATATGTGTATGATTGTGATAAGGCTAATGAAGGATATGTGTATGGAGCAATGAAGGCATGTTTGTGTATTTCTAATTGAATGCTATATGCATCTCTTTTGCCATATATAAGCATGTTAGAAGTTGTTTCATACACATGTTGCTTTGTTGAGTCTTGTTGTGTAAATTGAACTAAAACATGTGAATTGCATCAATGTAGATGGCTTGTAAGAATATAGTTGCAGAATTAAACCGTGACCTCAAATTGGATGGTGAAAACTATTCAATTTGGCAACAGAAGGTCAAATTCATTTTAACTAAACAAGATACTCTTGATGTGCTCACTCAAGAGATCATGCCTCCTGCTGAGGGACAGGATAGGACTGCCTATGAGGCATTCCTAAAGAAGAACTCTATGTGTAGAGTCACTCTCCTTTCCACTATGGTGGATGAGATTATGGTGGAATTCTCCATGCTTGAGGGGGCTAAGGCCATATGGGACTCAGTCAAGGCCAAGTATGGAGATATTTCTGTAGAGAAACAACACTCAATGATTCTCAGGTTTGAGAATTATGTGAAGCGTGCTGATCACTCTATGAGTGCTCACTTGCGTGATATCTCACGCATGATCCACCAGCTCAAGACCGCAGGGCATGTGCTCACTGATGAGCAACAAGTGCAAGCAATAATTCGTTCCTTGCCCGATCAGGAATGGCAGTTTATGAAGGTCAACTTATGCCATAACCCTCAAATAATGTCATTTGATGACATTGCTCATCACCTCCTCCTTGAGGCTGAAGTAATGGCCCTCAAGGACCATTCTGGGGCATATGTTGCCTCATCTTCTATCCAGAAGGGATGGAAGAAGAATGGAGGGAAAGGAGGGCTGGGAAAGGGCAAGGGAAAAGTTCCTGCTTCCAAGAAAAAGTTCAAGAAGAAGCGGCACATAAGCAAGCTAAAGTGCTTCAACTGTGGGCATAAAGGACACTTTGCAAGAGATTGCAAAGGTCCACCCAAGGTACATACATACCCTTCTACTTCCATTGTACATCTTGTGTCATGTACATTACTAACCGAGTGCAATTCTTTGTGGATTGTAGACTCGGGAGCAACAGACCACATAGCTCGGGACAAGTCCTGGTTCATGGCCTACAGGAAGCTCTCAAAAGGAACTAAGCACATTTCAGTGGGAAATGATGCCAGGCTGGAAGTGGAAGGCATAGGAACATGTAGAATTCCTATAGATATTCGATATTTGTATCTAATAGATGTATTGTATGTACCAAACATTTGTAGAAATTTGATTTATATAAGTTCTATGTTGAAGTACAATTATTGCTTTAATTTCTTTAATAATAATGTGTCTATTATTAAAGATAATAAGATAGTATGCACTTGCTCAGTTAATAATGGGCTTTATGAGTTAAAAAGCAACTAACCATTCTGTTGCAAGTCCTAGTTGCTATGTGACAGAGGTCACAAATGAAAAGAGATGGCATGAGAGGTTGGGTCATATTGGTCAAGATAGAATGAACAAGCTAGCCAAGAGTGGCTTGCTAGATTCCTTGACCAAGGTTGCCCTTCCAAGTTGCCAATCATGCCTAGAGGGCAAAGCCACAAGAAAACCTTTTTTGGCAAAGCAACTAGGAGAGGTGAGGCACTAAGTTTAGTTCACTCTGACCTATGTGGGCCAATGAGGGTTGAATCTGAAGATTTTCAGGATCTTATGATAACATACTTTTATATTATCTACTCATATATATGCCACACGCATATTTGTTCATTTGAATTCGACATGGATATAGATATACATAATACTAATTCTTTAACATATTATTCATGCAGTTGATATAACATGCTATATAACATATCAATTTTACATACATGTTGTGTCAAATAAATCCTAGCATGCTACTAAGAACATTCATGTAAATAATTCAAACCTAGCATGCTACTAAACCAAGAGAGAATGTGCACCTTTCTTCTTGGTTATCTTTGGTGAAAACTTGAGGGAGAACTTGATCTTAGAGGGGCACCTTGAAGCTTGAATAGAGATGAACAATCTCTATGTAAATCCACCCACAATGCTCTCAAAAAGTGTTTAATATTTCAGCCTCTAAAGGAAATAGGAGGAGAACAATTTTCTCTCAAGAAAATGGAGCAAATAGAGTGCAAATTCGTGCTTAAAATGGCCAGCCACTAAAGGCTATTTATAGATGACCAAAAGGCACACCTTTACACCAAGAAAGGTGTCTTTTAAGCCAAGGAACACTTCCTTTGGCTAAGGGTTATGTATGGTGGCGAAAATACATGTATTTTAGCCAAGAAACACTTCCTTTAGCCTATAACCACCCATAACTACCTTATGGGCGAAAATACATGTCTTTTAGAGCCAAGGAACACTTCCTTTGGCCTATAACCACCCATAACTACCTTATGGGCGAAAATACATGTCTTTTAGAGCCAAGGAACACTTCTTTTGGCCTATAACCACCCCATAACTACCTTATGGCCGAATATACATGTCTTTTCACTCAAGGAACACTTCCTTTGGATGAAAGGACATGTTCTTTTAGCCAATAGTCATCTCTTTTGATGAAGAGACATACCTTTACACAAAAGATGTGTCTCTTGGTGGTTATGAGCTAAAAGCAAGGTGAGCTGGCACAAAGCTAGCTCACTATGCTACTTATGCACCATTGAGCTCCTTTGAGCTCCAACCAAGCACCATGAACTGAGGTCCAGCTCCTAGAGCTGACCTTGAGCTGGAGTTAGCTGCTCTCAGCTGAAGTGAACTGAAGTCCAGCTACACTCAGCTACCAGAAGCTGAAGTGAGCTGACTTGAGCTGACTTGAGCTAACTTGAGCTGAAGTCCAGCTACTTTGAGCCACTTATAGCTGAAGTGAGCTGACTTGAGCTAACTTGAGCTAAAGTCCAGCTACTTTGATCTACTTATAGCTGAAGTGAGCTGACTTGAGCTGAAGTCCAGCTACTCTGAGCTACTTATAGCTGCAGTGAGCTGACATAAGCTAACTTGAGCTAAAGGGAGCTACTTCTAGCTGCCTTAGATAACTGTTCAAGCTAGAGTTAGCTTAATGAGCTCAAATCCTACCTTAAAAGGATCTTGGTCCGCCAAGAATTCCAACAAACTACCACTCGCACTAAGATGCTTTTAAAGTTCCAGCTCCCACTCAAAACAAATTCCTTAATCCTTATAGTTTGAACTTCTTCAAACTTTCCTTTGAACACATCAAATTCAAGTGTGTTGCTTAAACCCATCAAGCTTGCTTGAACACATCAAACTATGCCTCCCAGACCCCAGACATATGATACACTTCTTAATCACAATCAGTCTCATTCTTAGAATTTCAACTCCTTGAAATCCATGATTGTATTAAGCATTGAGTACTCATTTCAATCACTTGTCATTCAATCTAGCATACTACTCACAGTAATATGTGGGCCCAAGATTGAATTTAGTGAACGTGTATCATCTTAATGTCTTTCCTTTTAGCTTCAACTACTTAGGTCAATGAGTTAACATGATTAACCAAAAGGAGGATACTCAAGTCTCATTTCTCTAAGATCTTCGACAACCAATCAAAGTAATCATAATTAACTCAACTTCCTAATAGCAAGCCATAGTTACTAAGAGTCTGATTCGAAGAATCTCACACTAAGCAAGAATAGAGACAACTTGCTTAAATTCTTCTTTGGTCGTATTTCATGGTCATGGAACACTTGGAAACACATCCATTAAAGTTCCATAATACACTTCTAAGGTGTTTTACTCATGTCACTCCCACTTGGAGTGATCTCCATTTCAATTGAGGAGTGTGTCATTTCTCCCTCTTAAAACACCACTAAGTGTACTCCTCTTAACACATAAAAGGAGGACATGTCAATAACCATGAAATTTCTCCATGTAAGCCCTAGCTTACATCTAAAATAGGCTAGGATGTATGAATGGTCATACAAACAAAATGCACCAAAGCATGGAATCTTGATTACTCATAATCAAGGCGACTATAAAAGCTAAAGTGTCATGTGTTGGAGCATGACTCCCACTTAAATGTATCATTCACTTAAGTTTCATTTAAGTCTTTAGCCAGTCTCATCCTTAATCTTACACAAAGATCAAGGGCGGATGACTCGTGTGAGAAAGTCATCCTCTGCCTATGTTTGACATGTTCATTTGTTCGTTGTGATTCATAAAATTGAACTGAGTATTTCATAAAATACATAACATGTGTGACACCAAAGAGGTGAAGTACATCCAACATTTACAATCTTCTAAGACCCATTGCTCTAACATGTCGAGCAAATACAAGTGGTGGCAATGGCTTAGTGAGAGGATCTGCCACCATCAGGTCTGTAGAAATGTACTCAATCCTAACTTCACCTTCTTCAATTGCATCTCGCACAAAGTTATATTTCATGCTAATGTGCTTGGTCTTTCCATGGTATTTGGGGTCTTTGGTATAAGCCATGGCTGCCATACTATCACTGTAGATAATAATAGGTTTCTCAATAGAAACCCTAGACTCCAAATTCTTAAGGAAATAACCTAGCCAAAGGGCTTCTTGTACAGCTGAGGCACATGAAATAAATTCAGCCTTCATTGTGGACAATGCTGTACAAGTTTGCTTCTTACTACACCAAGTAGTAGCCCCACCATTTAGCATAAAAAATATAACCAGATGTAGACTTAGCAAGAATATCTTGCTAGAAGTCCAACCGCTTAGTCGATGTGTGGCCTTGCACATAACATGGCATACATCAAGCTACCAATGGCACTTAGGTAGAGGATCTGAGCCATCTCTTCCTTCTCCTTTGGAGTCTTAGGACACAAGTCCTCTCCAATCTTGCAACCATATGCAAGAGGTGTACTCATGGTCTTTGCGTTTGTTAAGTTGAACCTTGCAAGAATCTTATCAATATAAGGCTCTTGAGAAAGGGGCAACAGCCTTGCCTTTCTATCCCTCAGGATTTTAACCCCTAGGATAAAGGCCGCCTCTCCCATGTGTTAGTATTGTGCCCAAAAAGCCAATCATGAGATGATTGTATTTTTGCACATTGAGTCATGATATTTTATTGAGGCATTAATCCAGCAATTTTGTTTGTTGTTTTGTTTCTGCGTAACGTAATAAACATAATTGTAACCCTAGAATAATGATATTCTTAAATGTCCCTAGTCTAGTATTATTGTGGAGCGGGTTGCAATAATACATAATGACTAGCATATGTGGAGACTAATATGAGATATGTAGTCTACATATGGGTACAAGTTGGAGAACTTGTGTACTGGACCGACCCACCATGAGAACACTTCATGGATCGTTATATGAGTGTCATAAGTGATTCTCATAGTGATCATGGTATATGTAGTCCTTCGACCTATGATCATCAAGGTTCCCTACATGTGAGTCACATACTTTGATACTTTCCTTTGTTGCTCGTAACTGAGTGAACTTGAAGGAGGTCATTGGGTATGTCACATATCATGCGGAGGGATTTGTATGATCAAGATGGGATTTGTCCCTCCTATGTAACGGGAGTGATATCTTTGGGCCCCTTGATAGAGTGAGACTTAGAAAATGCATGGCCATGCTCCGATGAGTTGATATATGATATCAATGTCATCAGTTTAAGTTAGTCTACTCGGTAATCAAGAAACCAAAGATTGGGCTATACGAGAGTGACACATTCCATGTCTCGTGCTTAGTCTTGATATCTTGGACAAAGGGACAATGGCATATATCGGTGATGATCATAAAGGTTTAGTCGATTCACCGACAATCTTGTCACTTGGGTAGCAATGATGTGTTGCTAGACACCGCTCATTGCTTATGATTATAAATGTGATTTATGATCATTGCCAACATGGCAAGAGCCTATTGGGTCGCACACGTAGAGCTATTTGGATCATTAGAGTGCATGGGCTAATTATTTGGGTTATGGTTTCACTTTAATTTCGTATTAATAATGGGCCAAGGAGTTGAGCCATTATTAAGCCCGAAATTAAATCCTAATTGGATTAGGGCTTTGAAACCCATTAGGCCTGGAAGTTGAGTCTCACTATAAATACAACTTTTAAGTGAGAAATTCGTAGGTCTCCTTGCCCTAGCCTCCCAAAAGGACAGCCGCACTCTTCTCTTGCAATTCCTTGGAGGACGCAAGCTAGCACTGCGAGCGCAAGAGAAACGCATCTGCCGGGACGTGGTGGAAGCGTGGTGATCCCGAGAGGCTCGTGTGGATACCATAGAGAGCCTGAACACGTCAACTGTTCAGGTTTTGTGATTCGACTCTACAGTTGAGTGAGAGATCTCAACCGAAAATTAGGTATGAAATTTTCGAACACCCGGTTTACCCCGTTTCACTTGGATCCTGGAGGGTTTCGGTTAAATTCCGCTGCGCTGTTTGGCTCCCGAAACCCAACAGTGGTATCAGAGCTACTGGTGAAACCCTAAATCGGGATTGAGTGTTGAATCGCATGATGCTATGTCTTCGATTGGTTTTCGGCCATGATTAATTAGATTGATTCATGATGCATGAAACCGGAATTCGTAATGAACATATGAGATATATGAAGAAACAACACAAATTGGTTAATGAGATTAACCCGAAATTGATAGGTATGAGATACCTATATGGATTAGGATTCTTGCAATAGTTGCAAAAACCCTAGGTTTGTTCGGATTCGGCCTGTTCGGGCACCGAAAGTAAGGTATTTTTGGTGGCTCGAATGGAGGAGTCTCGGGTGCCTACTTTCTCGAAATAGAAGATTTCGGGCTAAGCAATTGTAAGACAATTTTTTGCGCCGGGGGGCGCTGCCCCCCACGCCCCCCGCAAGGGCGGCTCCCCTTGACCCCGTCCGCTGACCGGTCAGCGGAACCACCGCCCGCTGACCGGCCAGCGGGACCGCCGTATGCGAAGCGCCACATAAATAAAAACTGGTTAATCAACACGCGAAAATTGGCATGCATCTTTGTTGAATGAGATTTGACATGATATGCTGATTAGTGTTTGAAGCATGGTGCATGGTTATAGCCCTTGATTGGTTGTACTTGTAAATACGGCCTGCGAGTCGTGCCTTTTCTTATCACTCTCATTGTACATTCTCTTCTCACCTTACTCCCCTCGAATGTAACTCGAGGTTTCTATTATTGATGTAATGGTGCATTATGGGATCGTCCAAGGTGGTATGTCCAAGGAGGTGACAACAAAAAGGCAGCCAAGAAAGGAAGAGAAGGAGCTTGTGAAGACTCTTTTCTTTTCTTAGGCTTTTATGATATTCTCATTGGCTTGAGAATATCGCATAGTTTGGGCTATAACCATGTCACGTTTATTTCTTGTAAGCATGAGATGCATGTTTTATATTTGTATGTGATGCATGTATAAAACAACCGGAGATAACAAATTGGTGAGATCAAAAGATAAAATCCCTCAAACAAATATTAAGTCATTAAATGTGATGCCTTCCAAATGTTGGCACTCGTCAAGACTTTGATCAACATTAGGTGGGTTTGCCAAAGCAAAGTACCTATGTTCATCTTGGTAAGGCGCGATGGGATAATAGTGATATCCAAACTGCTAACTTTGGGTTCGACTTAACTAAGTCATCCTAATAGGATTAGGGACTTAGAGGCATAGAGTTGAGCTTAAGTTCATGAGATGAGCTTGGACAAGTGTTGTTCACCCAACTATCCAAGAGTTGCATAAGATGCAATTGGCAATGAGTTGCCTACCTAAATAGCTGTAACTTGAGAGAAAAGCCAAAGCTGACTCAGGTTGTGGTCAAATATGGATCTTGGCCCACTAGAATACCTTAGCGCCGAGGTGTTCCGAAATAATATCGAGGGTTATTATTTTGAGGAAAATAGTGGGAGTATCATTTAATAAAAGTCCTTATTAAATGAATTAAAATACATGACTCTTACACTGCATATTTACTGTTGTAGATAACCATGGCACAAAACACATCGACACTTTCATTGCGATCGATCCTTGAGAAGGAAAAACTGAATGGGACCAACTTTCTCAAATGGTACCGAAACTTGAGGATAGTCCTCAAACAAGAGAGAAAGGCATATGTCCTAGAGCAGCCCATTCCGAATGAGCCTGCTGCCACTGCTCCAAGAGCTGAAAGGGATGCTCACAAGAGGCATTCTGATGATGCTTTGGATGTTGCATGCCTCATGCTTATTACCATGGAATCTGAGCTTCAGAAGCAACATGAGAACATGGGGGCGTTCGATATGATCGAACATCTCAAAATGCTTTTCCAAGAGCAAGCTAGGCATGAGAGGTTTGAGACCTCTAAGGCATTGTTTCAGTGCAAGATGTCTGAGGGAAGTCCCGTGGGTCCTCATGTGCTCAAGATGATTGGGTACATTGAGAATCTTGAGAATTTGGGATTTGCTCTTCAGAAAGAGTTGGCTATCGATGTAGTCTTGCAATCGTTGCCTGAAAGCTACAGTCAGTTCGTCATGAACTATAACATGAACGACCTAGACAAGTCCCTTCCTGAATTGCTCAACATGTTGAGAACTGCTGAGCAAAACCTTAAGAAGGCTAAGCCCATTTTGATGGTTCAAAAGGGCAAGGGAAAGGGAAAAGCCAACAAGAAGAAGGATAAAGCTAATGGAAAGTCCAATGCTAGTTCTTCTTCAGCTGCACTGAAACCAAAGGGTGGTGTGGCAAAGGAAGGGGAGTGCTTCCATTGTAAGCAACCTGGACACTGGAAGCGCAACTGCAAGCTCTATCTTGAAGAACTTGCTAAGGAAAAGGGAAGTAAGACTTCCACTTCAGGTATTTTTGTTATAGAGGCTAACTTTTCTACTTCCTCATCTTGGGTATTGGATACTGGATGTGGATCTCACATTTGTGCAAATGTGCAGGATCTAAGTAGAAGTAGAAGATTGGCCCGAGGTGAAGTGGACCTACGTGTTGGAAATGGAGCAAGGGTTGCTGCCTTAGCCGTAGGGACTTATGTTCTCACTTTACCTAGTGGATTAGTTTTAGAATTAGACAACTGCTACTTTGTGCCTACTATTAGTAGAAATTTGATTTTTGTTTCTTGTTTGGACAAGAAAGGTTTTTCATTTATAATAAAGGACAAATGTTGTTCTATTTATTTGAATGAAATCTTTTATGGTAGTGCTCAACTTAGCAATGGGTTGTATGTTCTAGACCTTGAAGATCCAATCTATAATGTGAATACCAAGAAGGTCAGATTAAATGATTCAAACTTGACCTATCTCTGGCACTGTCGCTTGGGCCATATAAATGAGACCCGCATATCCAAGCTCCATAAGGATGGACTCTTGGACTCATTTGATTTTGAATCATGTGAGACATGTGAGTCATGTTTGTTGGGCAAGATGACCAAAGCCCCATTCACAGGGCAAAGTGAAAGGGCTAATGACTTACTAGGACTCATACATAGTGATGTATGTGGCCCTATGTCTACACAAGCTAGAGGAGGTTTCCAATACTTCATTACTTTCACTGATGACTTCAGCAGATATGGCTATGTGTATCTTATGAGACACAAGTCAGAATCCTTTGAAAAGTTCAAAGAATTCAAGAATGAAGTAGAGAATCAACTCGGGAAGAGTATCAAAGTGCTTCGATCAGATCGAGGTGGAGAGTACTTGGATCGAGAATTCCTTGACTATCTGAAGGAGTGTGGTATAATATCACAACTCACTCCACCAGGTACACCTCAATGGAATGGTGTTTCTGAAAGGAGAAATCGAACTCTGTTAGACATGGTTCGCTCCATGATGAGTCAAGCTGACCTTCCAAACTCCTTTTGGGGACATGCTCTAGAGACAGCCGCTTTTACACTAAACCGAGTTCCATCTAAATCGGTTCAAAAGACACCATATGAGATATGGAGTGGGAGGCGTCCCAATTTGTCTTTTATGAAGATTTGGGGCTGTGATGTTTATGTAAAACGTCAATCCTCTAACAAACTAGGGCCCAAATCTCAAAAATGTCTTTTTGTTGGGTATCCCAAAGAAACAAAGGGTTACTATTTCTACAATCCCTCTGAGCAAAAAGTGTTTGTTGCTCGAACTGGTGTCTTTTTGGAGAAAGAGTTTATCTCTAAAGGAACTAGTGGGAGGAAAGTAGAACTTGAAGAAATTCAAGAACAACAAGAAGACATCGAACCTGAAATGGAACCTGAACAGACACCACAAGATGTTGTGGTTCAAGAGTCTGTTCCTGTAGCACAAAGCCCACGTAGGACTGGTAGGATTCGGCGTGAGCCCGAGAGATATGGATTTCTCGTGACTCACACCGGTGATGTGATGCTCATGGATCAAGATGAGCCCACAACCTACCAACAAGCTATGTCGGGGCCTGACTCTGAGAAGTGGCTAATGGCCATGAAATCCGAGATGGAATCCATGTATGAAAACCAAGTATGGACTTTGGTTGACCCACCTGAAGGGGTAAAACCTATAGGGTGCAAATGGGTTTTCAAGAAGAAAACTGACATGGATGGTAATGTGATTACCTTTAAGGGAAGATTGGTTGCAAAAGGTTTCAAGCAAATTCATGGTATTGACTATGATGAAACTTTTTCACCAGTTGCTATGCTTAAATCCATCCGAATTTTGTTTGCTATTGCTGCACACTATGATTATGAGATATGGCAAATGGATGTCAAAACTGCATTCCTAAATGGAAAGCTACTTGAGGATGTGTACATGACACAGCCTGAGGGTTTTGTCACTCCTGGGAATGCCAATAAAGTGTGCAAATTGCAAAGGTCCATTTATGGACTGAAGCAAGCTTCTCGAAGTTGGAATCTTCGTTTTGATGATGCAATCAAAGAGTTTGGTTTTATCAAAAATGAAGATGAACCTTGTGTCTACAAGAAGGTTAGTGGGAGCGCTATTGTCTTCTTGGTGTTGTATGTAGATGACATACTACTCATCGGGAATGACATTCCTGAGCTACAGTCTGTGAAGACTTGGCTAAGGAAATGTTTCTCTATGAAGGACTTGGGTGAAGCAGCCTATGTGTTAGGCATCAGGATCTATAGAGATAGATCTAGAAAGCTTCTTGGCCTAAGTCAAAGTACATATATTGACAAGGTGCTAAAGAGGTTTAGCATGCAAGATTCCAAGAAAGGATTCTTGCCCATGTCACATGGTATCACTCTTTCTAGATCTCAGTGTCCGAGTACAACCGAGGAGAGAGAGCGCATGAGTAAGATTCCATATGCCTCAGCAATTGGATCTATCATGTATGCCATGATATGTACTCGTCCCGATGTCTCATATGCTTTGAGCATGACGAGTAGGTACCAATCGAACCCCGGTGAAAGTCACTGGACAGCTGTTAAGAACATCCTTAAGTACTTACGAAGGACTAAGGATGCATTCTTGGTCTTTGGAGGTGAAGATGAGCTCGTTGTAAAGGGTTACACCGATGCAAGCTTCCAATCCGATAAGGATGATTTTAGATCGCAATCTGGTTATGTGTTTTGTATTGGTGGTGGTGCTGTAAGCTGGAAGAGTTCAAAGCAAGAGACAGTAGCTGACTCTACAACAGAATCTGAGTACATTGCCGCCTCTGATGCTGCGAAGGAGGCAGTTTGGATCAAGAAGTTCATCACTGAACTTGGAGTGGTTCCAAGCATTGTTGACCCGATAGAGCTCTATTGTGACAACAATGGAGCAATCGTACAGGCTAAGGAACCTCGATCTCACCAGCGATCCAAACACATACTCCGACGCTATCATCTCATCAGGGAGATCATCGAGAGGGGTGATGTAAGGATATGCAGGACTTCGACAGACAGCAACATTGCTGATCCACTGACAAAGCCCCTTACGCAGCAAAAGCATGATAGCCATTCTAGGTCCATCGGTATTAGATACATGGATGATTGGCTTTTAGTGCAAGTGGGAGATTGTTAGTATTGTGCCCAAAAAGCCAATCATGAGATGATTGTATTTTTGCACATTGAGTCATGATATTTTATTGAGGCATTAATCCAGCAATTTTGTTTGTTGTTTTGTTTCTGCGTAACGTAATAAACATAATTGTAACCCTAGAATAATGATATTCTTAAATGTCCCTAGTCTAGTATTATTGTGGAGCGGGTTGCAATAATACATAATGACTAGCATATGTGGAGACTAATATGAGATATGTAGTCTACATATGGGTACAAGTTGGAGAACTTGTGTACTGGACTGACCCACCATGAGAACACTTCATGGATCGTTATATGAGTGTCATAAGTGATTCTCATAGTGATCATGGTATATGTAGTCCTTCGACCTATGATCATCAAGGTTCCCTACATGTGAGTCACATACTTTGATACTTTCCTTTGTTGCTCGTAACTGAGTGAACTTGAAGGAGGTCATTGGGTATGTCACATATCATGCGGAGGGATTTGTATGATCAAGATGGGATTTGTCCCTCCTATGTAACGGGAGTGATATCTTTGGGCCCCTTGATAGAGTGAGACTTAGAAAATGCATGGCCATGCTCCGATGAGTTGATATATGATATCAATGTCATCAGTTTAAGTTAGTCTACTCGGTAATCAAGAAACCAAAGATTGGGCTATACGAGAGTGACACATTCCATGTCTCGTGCTTAGTCTTGATATCTTGGACAAAGGGACAATGGCATATATCGGTGATGATCATAAAGGTTTAGTCGATTCACCGACAATCTTGTCACTTGGGTAGCAATGATGTGTTGCTAGACACCGCTCATTGCTTATGATTATAAATGTGATTTATGATCATTGCCAACATGGCAAGAGCCTATTGGGTCGCACACGTAGAGCTATTTGGATCATTAGAGTGCATGGGCTAATTATTTGGGTTATGGTTTCACTTTAATTTCGTATTAATAATGGGCCAAGGAGTTGAGCCATTATTAAGCCCGAAATTAAATCCTAATTGGATTAGGGCTTTGAAACCCATTAGGCCTGGAAGTTGAGTCTCACTATAAATACAACTTTTAAGTGAGAAATTCGTAGGTCTCCTTGCCCTAGCCTCCCAAAAGGACAGCCGCACTCTTCTCTTGCAATTCCTTGGAGGACGCAAGCTAGCACTGCGAGCGCAAGAGAAACGCATCTGCCGGGACGTGGTGGAAGCGTGGTGATCCCGAGAGGCTCGTGTGGATACCATAGAGAGCCTGAACACGTCAACTGTTCAGGTTTTGTGATTCGACTCTACAGTTGAGTGAGAGATCTCAACCGAAAATTAGGTATGAAATTTTCGAACACCCGGTTTACCCCGTTTCACTTGGATCCTGGAGGGTTTCGGTTAAATTCCGCTGCGCTGTTTGGCTCCCGAAACCCAACACCATGTCCTTCATGTCAAAGGTGGAAGACAACCATCTCTTGATGGTACTTAACAACACAAGCCCATTACTTGCAATCAGTATATCATCTACATATAGAGTCAATACTGCAAAACTAGACCCAGAAGAGTACAAGTATACACAATGGTCTTCATGCATCATCACAAAGCCGTAGCTTGTGATTGCATGGTGAAACTTCAAGTACCATTGTCTTGAAGCTTGCTTAAGACCATAGATAGAGTTCTTCAGTCTACATACCTTGTCCTCTTGACCCTTTTGGACAAACCCCTCAGGTTGTCTCATATATATCTCCTCACTCAAATCACCATTAAGAAAGGCGGTCTTTACATCCATCTGATGTAACTCTAGGCCCAGATTTGCGACGATGGCAAGTAATATCATGATGGAAGTGAATTTTACAATAGGAGAGAAGGTGTCTTTGAAATCAACACCCTCCTTCTGTGTAAAACCCTTGGCCACCAAACGGGCCTTGTATCTTTCGATACTTCCATCAGAGTTCACTTTGATCTTAAGAACCCACTTGTTCCCAATTGCCTTACGGCCTGGAGGAAGATCACTTAGCTCCCAAACCCCATTGAGATGCATTGAATGCAACTCATCCTTCATTGCATTTAGCCACTCTTCCCTCTGTGCACCCTCAAGAGCCTCCTTAATGTTACTTGGTTCATCTATCTCAGATGCAACCAAATTTGCCTCATTATCCAAGATCCACCATTCTTTAGGTGGTCCAAATTTCCTCATTGATCTTCTCAATGTAGGTTGAGATGGAGGCAACTCATGCTCCATCTCTTAAGGCTCAACATTTTGCTCTTGAGTATCCTCAACTCCCTCTTGAGCAAAACCTTCCTCTTGGAGGTCTTGCTCATGTTGGTCCACAACAACAGGTATTTCTGGAGCCATTGCTCCATGTGATTGAGGTACTCTCTCTAGAGTAGGTGCATGTGTCCCAGGTGTCCTTATGACACTTCGTTGATCCTCATCTAGGATCTGGCTTAATGAGGTTAAGTCACCACATTCACCAACTTTGGGAAACTCATCCTCCACAAAGTTAGCATTCCTTGCATCAAAGATGTTCCCAGTTTTGTGACTTCTATCCAAGAACACATAACCCCTAGATTGTTCAGCATAACCAAGGAAGGCACACCTCCTCCCTCTTGGACCCAACTTTCCCAAAGGATGGTCCGTTATGTGAACAAAAGCTAAACAACCCCAAGGGTGTAAATAGCTTAGGTTAGGAGTTTTCTTCTTCCATAACTCATATGGAGAAGAGTTCACATTCTTGGTGGGTACTCTATTGAGGACATGAACTGCACACAGCAGTGCATCACTCCAATAAATGATGTCTAAGTTGGCCTTTGCCATCATGGAACGTACCATGTCCATAAGAGTTCTATTTTTTCTCTCAGACACTCTATTCTGTTGGGGTGTCCAAGGAAGAGTGAACTCCCTTTCAATACCCTTTAAGTTACAAAATGCCTTGAATGCATTTGATGTATACTCTCCACCCCTATCTATCCTCAAGGACTTAACCTTCTTACCTACTTGGTTCTCAACCAAGTGTACATACTTCTCAAAGCATGCCAAGGCCTCTGCCTTGTTTCTTAGTAGGTAAATGTGGGTGAATCGAGTGTAATCATCTGTGAATGTGATGAAATAATTAAATCCATTTCTGGATTCAACCCTCATTGGCCCACACAGGTCAGAGTGAACTAAACTTAGTGCCTCACTTCTCCTAGTTGCTTTGCCAAAAGGCTTTCTTGTGGCTTTGCCCTCTAGGCATGATTGGCAACTTGGAAGGACAACCTTGGTCAAGGAACCTAGCAAGCCACTCTTGGCTAGCTTGTCCATTCTATCTTGACCAATATGACCCAACCTCTCATGCCATCTCATTTCATTTGTGACCTCTGTCACATAGCAACTAGGACTTGCAACAGAATGGTTAGTTGGCTTTAACTCATAAAGCCCATTTTTAACTGAACAAGTGCATACTATCTGATCATCTTCAATAATAGACACATTATTATTAAAGAATTTAAAGCAATAATTGTACTTCAACATGCAACTTATAGAAATCAAATTTCTACAAATGTTTGGTACATACAATACATCTATTAGATACAAATATCCAATATCTATAGGAATTCTACATGTTCCTACGCCTTCCACTTTCAGCCTGCATCATTTCCCACTGAAACATGCTTACCTCCTTTTGAGAGCTTCCTGTAGGCCACAAACCAGGACTTGTCCCGAGCTATGTGGTCTGTTGCTCCCGAGTCTACAATCCACAAAGATTTTATGGAGGTGTCAATGGTCCACTAGAAACCTTCAGTGGGTCCTTGCCTTCCTTGGTTGTGCCTTCTTTGATCGTATCACCAACATCCATTATGGAGGTGAGATCATTCCATGGGTTAGCTAGCTTTTATAGGAGGTTTGTAAGAAATTTTTCTACCATTGGTGCACCTCTAACTGAAGTTATAAAGCAGAATGTGGGATTTAAGTGGGGAAAAGCTCAAGAAGATGCTTTTGGGTTGTTAAAAGAAAATTTATGCCATGCACCACTTTTAGCTTTGCCTAACTTTGCTAATACTTTTGAAGTTGAGTGTGATACTTCAGGTATAGGCATTGGAGCTGTGTTGATGCAAGGAGGCCGCCCCATTCCATACTTTAGTGAGAAGTTGAATGGAGCTAGCTTGAACTATCCCACATATGACAAGGAGCTCTATGCTTTGGTAAGAGCTTTGGAGACTTGGCAACATTATTTGTGGCCAAGAGAGTTTGTGATTCACACTGATCACCAAGCCCTTAAGTTTCTTAGTGGGCAAGGTAAGTTGAATAGAAGGCATACTAAATGGGTAGAATTCATTGAGTCATTCCCATATGTTATCAAATACAAGCAAGGTAAGGATAATATAGTGGCGGATGCACTTTCAAGAAGGTATGCTTTACTTTCGGCTTTAGATGCAAAAGTTTTGGGTTTTGAACACTTGAAGGATTTGTATGCTAGTGATGATGATTTCGGTGAGATTTATTCTAAGTGTTCTAAGTTTGCTTTTGAGAAGTTCTACCAAGTTAATGGGTTTCTTTTCAAAGAAAACAGGTTGTGCATACCAAAGACATCTTTGAGGGAATTGCTCACAAAGGAAGCTCATTGTGGAGGACTTATGGGTCACCTTGGACAAGCCAAACTTTGCATACTTTGAAGGAACATTACCATTGGCCGAATATGGTAAAGGATGTGAAGAAGGTATGTGAGCAATGCATTGCATGTAGGAAGGCAAAATCCACTCACACTTCACATGGGTTATACACACCACTTCCTACACGTAGTCATCCATGGGTAAATATTTCTATGGACTTCATTGTTGGATTGCCTAGGACTAAGGGAAACCGTGACTCAATCTTTGTCGTAGTTGATAGGTTTTCTAAGATGGCTCATTTTATTCCGTGCAATAAGACTGATGATGCTATTCATGTGGTTGAATTGTTTTTCAAGGAGATTGTTAGACTTCATGGTGTTCCTAGAACAATAGTTTCGGATAGGGATACTAAGTTTCTAAGCCACTTTTGGAGGACTTTGTGGGGTAAGCTAGGAACTAAGCTTTTGTTTTCTACATCTTGTCACCCATAAACTGATGGGCAAATTGAGGTAACTAATAGGAATTTAGGTTCCATGCTTAGGGCTATCATTGGTAAAAATTTGAAAGCTTGGGAAGATTGTTTGCCTCATGTAGAATTTGCTTATAATAGATCCATGCATTCTACTACTAGTTTGTCACCTTTTGAGATTGTTTATGGTTTTAATCCTTTAACTCCATTGGATCTTTTACCATTACCTACTCATGAGGTATCTAGTTTGGATGGTAGTAAGAAGGCTGAGAGCATCAAGAGGTTGCATGAGAGGGTTAAGCAACAAATTGAACTAAAAAATCAACAAGTTGCTAAGAAAGCCAATCAAGGCCAAAGGAAAGTTGTGTTTGAGCCTGGAGATTGGGTTTGGTTACACATGAGGAAAGAAAGATTTCCAGCTGTAAGAAGTACTAAGCTTCATCCAAGAGGAGATGGTCCATTCCAAGTCATTAGGAAGATCAATGACAATGCATACATGCTAGACTTGCCTGGTGAGTACAATGTGAGTGCTACTTTTAATGTTTCTGATTTGTCTTTGTTTGAACATGCAGATTCGTGGACGAATCCTTCTAAGGAGGGGGGAGTTGATATGATCAAGGAAAGCACACATGGAGAAGGCAAGGACCCATTGAAGGTTTCTAGTGGACCTATGACAAGGAAGAAAGCTAAGGAGCTCTCAAGTGCACTACAAGCCTTTGTTTCAAGCTTCTTCAAGGAGGATGGCCATGAAACCTCACAAGGAGTTGCTGGAACTTTCAAGACATCATATCAAGGTGATGGACATGCTTGGTACTCAATTCTGGAGTGCTTAGACAAGTCTGAAAACAAGGACATCCAGGGCAACACTCAAAGTGCACCATTTGAGCCACCTTAAGTGTTCTTATTGCATTTTGTGTCCACAAGCTGGATTTTTGAGCTCTAACTTTCCAGACCTTCATTACCACATCTAAGATGAAGATTCATGCCATTGGAACTCAAAGATTCAAGCTTGGACCTGAAGATACAAGAGAGAACCTTAAAGTGCCCAAAATGCACCCAAAAAGGCTATTTGGGAGGTTTCGGGTTTAATCTTGTATTTATATTTTATTTTCGTTCAAATCCTATTTAGATAAATTATTTAGGAAGTTATTTAGGCTATGGAATAGTTTTAAATCATTTTGGACAAGTGGCATACGCTGCATTCATTAAACTTGTTCAAACTAGGAATTAGAGTCCTAATTTGACTAGGATTTCCTATGTCTTTGTATCTAGGATTCCTAAGGGATTTAGGCTGCGAATTTTGCCCAGCTTTTAACCCTAGTTTAGGCCTATATAAAGGCAAATATTCTGGATGTAAACACACAGAAAAATTTTGAAATAATATTGCTCTTTGGAGAGGTTTTCTCTTTGGTTCTTTGTGGACTGCCTTGGTGCACAAGTGTGCTTGTGTTCTTGGAGTTCTATACTTCTCGTTTCTAATCACAGGTTGATTAGGGGGGTTTCAAATCCAGTCTCTTTAATGTCTTGTGGAGCTTGAAAAACATCTTGGGCGCGTTTCATGGTCTTTATACCATCAGCATCGGGGTTCGCATCACAAACAAGTTGTGAATGTTTCAATTTCATTCCAACCTAGTTGTAAGTGTTTCCATTTCATTCCAAACAATTTGTCAATGTTTCCGTTTCATTCCGAAGAAGATGCAAATGTTTCCATTTCATTCCAAACAAGTTTTGAATGTTTCCATTTAATTCGAAACACATTTTGAGTGTTTCCATTCATTCCAAACTATTTGTGAATGTCCCCCTTTCATTTCAAATAAGTTGTGAATGTTCATATTTCATCCCAAACAAGTTGTGAAAGTTTCCACTTCATTCCAAACAAGTTGTGAATGTTTCCACTTCATTCCAAACAAGTTTTGATTGTTTCCTCTTCAGTCCAACAGGTTGTGAATGTTTCCATTTCATTCCAAAGAAGTTGTGAATGTTTCAATTTCATTCCAAAGAAGTTGTGAATGTTTCCATTTCATTCCAAACAACTTGTGATTGTTTCCATTTCATTCCAAACAGGTTGTGAATGTTTCCACTTCATTCCATATAGGTTTTGAATGTTTCCGCTTCAGTCCAAACAGGTTGTGAATGTTTCCATTTCATTCCAAACAAGTTTTAAATGTTCCAATTTCATTGCAAACAGGTTGTGAATGTTTCCATTTCATTCCAAATACGTTTTCAATGTTTCCCTTCATTCCAAACTATTTGTGAATGTCCCCATTTCATTCCAAATAAGTTGTCAATGTTTACAATTCATCCCAAACAAGTTGTGAACTTTCCAATTCATTCCAAACACGTTGTGAATGTTTTCACTTCATTCCAAACAAGTTTTAAATGTTTCCGCTTCATTCCAAACAAGTTATGAGTGTTTCCATTTCATTCCAAACAAGTTATGAATGTTCCAATTTCATTCCCAACAAGTTGTGAATGTTTCCATTTCATTCCAAAGAAGTTGTGAACGTTTCCATTTCATTGCAAACAAGTTGTGAATATTTCCATTTCATTCCTAAAAAGTTGTGAACGTTTCCAGTTCATTCCAAAGAAGTTGTGAATGTTTCCAATTCATTCCAAACAGGTTGTCAATGTTTCCACTTCATTCCAAACAAGCTGTGAACGTTTCCATTTCATTCCAAACAAGTTATGAATGTTTCCATTTCATTCCAAACAAGCTGTGAATGTTTCAATTTCTTTCCAACCTAGCTGTAAATGCTTCCATTTCATTCCAAACAATTTGTCAATGTTTCCGTTTCATTCCGAAGAAGTTGTGAATGTTTCTATTTCATTCCAATCAAGTTGTGAATGTTCCAATTTCATTCCAAAAAAGTTGTGAATGTTTCCATTTCATTCCACACAAGTTTTGAATGTGTCCATTCATTCCAAACTAGTTGTGAATGTCCCCATTTCATTCCAAATAAGCAGTGAATGTTTCCATTTCATTCCAAAAAAGTTATGAATGTTTATACTTCATTCCAAACAAGTTCTGAATGTTGCCACTTCATTCCAAACATGTTTTGAGTGTTTCCGCTTTAGTCCAAACAGGTTGTGAATGTTTCCATTTCATTCCAAAGAAGCTGTGAATGTTTCCATTTCATTCCGAACAACTTGTGAATGTTTCCATTTCATTCCAAACAAGTTGTGAATGTTTCCATTTCATTCCTAAAGAGTTGTGAATGTTTCCAATTCATTCCAAAGAAGTTGTGAATGTTTCCATTTCATTCCAAACAACTTGTTAATGTTTCCACTTCATTCCAAACAAGCTGCGAATGTTTCCATTTCATTCCAAACAAGTTATGAATGTTTCCATTTCATTCCAAACAAGTTGTGAATGTTTTCATTTCATTCCTAAAGAGTTGTGAATGTTTCCAATTCATTCCAAAGAAGTAGTGAATGTTTCCATTTCATTCCAAACAAGTTGTTAATGTTTCCACTTCATTCCAAACAAGCTGTGAAAGTTTCCATTTCATTCCAAACAAGTTATGAATGTTTCCATTTCATTCCAAACAAGTTGTGAATGTTTCAATTTCATTCCAACCTAGTTGTGAATGTCTCCATTTCATTCCAAACAATTTGTCAATGTTTCCGTTTCATTCCGAAGAAGTTGTGAATGTTTCCATTTCATACCAAACAAGTTGTGAATGTCCCCCTTTCATTCCAAATAAGTTGTGAATGTTTCCATTTCATCGCAAACAAGTTGTCAATCATTCCAATTCATTCCAAACAAGTTGTGAATGTTTCCACTTCATTCCAAACAAGTTATGAATGTTTCCATTTCATTCCAAACAAGTTGTGAATGTTTCAATTTCATTCCAACCTAGTTGTGAATGTCTCCATTTCATTCCAAACAATTTGTCAATGTTTCCGTTTCATTCCGAAGAAGTTGTGAATGTTTCCATTTCATACCAAACAAGTTGTGAATGCTCCAATTTCATTCCAAAAAAGTTGTGAATGTTTCGATTTCATTCCAAACAAGATTTGAATGTTTCCGTTTCATTCCAAACAGGTTTTGAAAGTTTCAATTTCATTCCAAAAAGGTTGTGGATGTTTCCATTTCATTCCAAACAAGTTTTGAATGTTTCCATTAATTTCAGACTAGTTGTGAAGATTTCAATCCAAATAAGTTGTGAATGTTTCCATTTCATTCCAAACAAGTTGTGAATGTCCCCCTTTCATTCCAAATAAGTTGTGAATGTTTCCATTTCATCGCAAACAAGTTGTCAATCATTCCAATTCATTCCAAACAAGTTGTGAATGTTTCCACTTCATTCCAAACAAGTTGTGAATGTTTCAATTTCATTCCAACCTAGCTGTAAATGCTTCCATTTCATTCCAAACAATTTGTCAATGTTTCCGTTTCATTCCGAAGAAGTTGTGAATGTTTCTATTTCATTCCAATCAAGTTGTGAATGTTCCAATTTCATTCCAAAAAAGTTGTGAATGTTTCCATTTCATTCCACACAAGTTTTGAATGTGTCCATTCATTCCAAACTAGTTGTGAATGTCCCCATTTCATTCCAAATAAGCAGTGAATGTTTCCATTTCATTCCAAAAAAGTTATGAATGTTTATACTTCATTCCAAACAAGTTCTGAATGTTGCCACTTCATTCCAAACATGTTTTGAGTGTTTCCGCTTTAGTCCAAACAGGTTGTGAATGTTTCCATTTCATTCCAAAGAAGTTGTGAATGTTTCCATTTCATTCCAAAGAAGTTGTGAATGTTTCCATTTCATTCCAAACAACTTGTGAATGCTTCCATTTCATTCCAAACAAGTTGTGAATGTTTCCATTTCATTCCTAAAGAGTTGTGAATGTTTCCAATTCATTCCAAAGAAGTTGTGAATGTTTCCATTTCATTCCAAACAACTTGTTAATGTTTCCACTTCATTCCAAACAAGCTGCGAATGTTTCCATTTCATTCCAAACAAGTTATGAATGTTTCCATTTCATTCCAAACAAGTTGTGAATGTTTTCATTTCATTCCTAAAGAGTTGTGAATGTTTCCAATTCATTCCAAAGAAGTTGTGAATGTTTCCATTTCATTCCAAACAAGTTGTTAATGTTTCCACTTTATTCCAAACAAGCTGTGAAAGTTTCCATTTCATTCCAAACAAGTTATGAATGTTTCCATTTCATTCCAAACAAGTTGTGAATGTTTCAATTTCATTCCAACCTAGTTGTGAATGTCTCCATTTCATTCCAAACAATTTGTCAATGTTTCCGTTTCATTCCGAAGAAGTTGTGAATGTTTCCATTTCATACCAAACAAGTTGTGAATGCTCCAATTTCGTTCCAAAAAAGTTGTGAATGTTTTGATTTGATTCCAAACGAGATTTGAATGTTTCCATTTCATTCCAAACAAGTTTTGAAAGTTTCAATTTCATTCCAAAAAGGTTGTGGATGTTTCCATTTCATTCCAAACAAGTTTTGAATGTTTCCATTAATTTCAGACTAGTTGTGAAGATTTCAATCCAAATAAGTTGTGTATGTTTCCATTTCATTCCAAACAAGTTGTGAATGTCCCCATTTCATTCCAAATAAGTTGTGAATGTTTCCATTTCATCGCAAACAAGTTGTCAATCATTCCAATTCATTCCAAACAAGTTGTGAATGTTTCCACTTCGTTCCAAACAAGTTTTGAATGTTTCCACTTCATTCCAAACAACTTATGAATGTTTCCATTTCATTCCACACAAGTTATGAATGTTCCAATTTCATTCCAAACAAGTTGTGAATGTTTCCATTTCATTCCAAAAAACTTGTGAATGTTTCCATTTCATTACAAACAAGTTGCGAATATTTCCATTTCATTCCAAAGAAGTTGTGAATGTTTCCATTTTATTCCAAACAAGTTGTTAATGTTTCCACTTCATTCCAAACAAGCTGTGAATGTTTCCATTTCATTCCAAACAAGTTATGAATGTTTCCATTTCATTCCAAACAAGTTGTGAATGTTTCAATTTCATTCCAAACAATTTGTCAATGTTTCCGTTTCATTCCGAAGAAGTTGTGAATATTTCTATTTCATTGCATACAAGTTGTGAATGTTCCAATTTCTTTCCAAAAAAGTTGTGAATGTTTCCATTTCATTCCGAATAAGTTTTGAATGTTTCCATTCCATTCCAAAGATGTTGTGAATGTTTCCATTTCATTCCAAACTAGTTTTGATTGTTGCAATTTCATTCCAAAGAAGTTGTCAATGTTTCCATTTCAATCCAAACAAGTTTTGGCTGTGTCCATTCATTCCAAACTAGTTGTGAATGTCCCCATTTCATTCCAAATAAGTGGTGAATGTTTCAATTTCATTCCAAACAAGTTATGAATGTGTACACTTCATTCCAAACAGGTTGTGAATGTTTCCACTTCATTCCATACAGGTTTTGAATGTTTCCGCTTCAGTCCAAACAGGTTGTGAATGTTTCCATTTCATTCCAAAGATGTTGTGAATGTTTCCATTTCATTCCAAACAAGTTGTGAATGTTTCCATTTCATTCCTAACAACTTGTGAATGTTTCCATTTCATTCCAAAGAAGTTGTGAATGTTCCCACTTCATTCCAAATAAGCTGTGAATGTTTCCATTTCATTCCAAACAAGTTATGATTGTTTCCATTTCATTCCAAACAAGTTGTGAATGTTTCAATTTCATTCAAACCTAGTTGTGAATGTTTCCATTTCATTCGAAACAATTTGTCAATGTTTCCATTTCATTCCGAAAAAGATGCGAATGTTTCCATTTCATTCCAAACAAGTTGTGAATGTTTCCACTTCATTCCAAACAAGTTTTGAATGTTTCCACTTCAGTCCAACAGGTTGTGAATGTTTCCATTTCCTTCCAAACAAGTTGTGAATGTTTCCATTTCCTTCCAAAGAAGTTTTGAATGTTTCCATTTCATTCCAAACAACTTGTGATTGTTTCCATTTCATTCCAAACAAGTTTTGAATGTTTCCATTTAATTCCAAACAAGTTGTGAATGTTTCCATTTCATTCCTAACAAGTTGTGAATGTTTCCATTTCCTTCCAAACAAGTTGTTAATATTTCCATTTCATTCCTAACAAGTTGTGAATGTTTCCGTTTCATTCCAAAGAAGTTGTGAATGTTTCCATCTCATTCCTAACAAGTTGTTAATGTTTCCACTTGATTCCAAACAAGCTGTGAAAGTTTCCATTTCATTCCAAACAAGTTGTGAATGTTTCCATTTCATTCCAAACAAGTTGTGAATGTTTCAATTTCTTTCCAAACTAGTTGTGAATATTTCCATTTCATTCCGAACAATTTGTCAATGTTTTCGAAGAAGTTGTGAATGTTTCAATTTCATTCCAAGCAAGTTGTGAATGTCCCAATTCCAATTTCATTCCAAACAAGTTGTGAATGTTTCCATTTCATTCCTAACAAGTTGTGAATGTTTCCATTTCCTTCCAAACAAGTTGTTAATATTTATATTTCATTCCTAACAAGTTGTGAATGTTTCCATTTCATTCCAAAGAAGTTGTGAATGTTTCCATCTCATTCCAAAGAAGTTGTTAATGTTTCCACTTCATTCCAAACAAGCTGTGAATGTTTCCATTTCATTCCAAACAAGTTTTGAATGTTTCCATTTAATTCCAAAGAAGTTGTGAATGTTTCCATCTCATTCCAAACAAGTTGTTAATGTTTCCACTTGATTCCAAACAAGCTGTGAATGTTTCCATTTCATTCCAAACAAGTTATGAATGTTTCCATTTCATTCCAAACAACTTGTGAATGTTTTCAATTTCTTTCCAAACTAGTTGTGAATATTTCCACTTTATTCCGAACAATTTGTCAATGTTTTCGAAGAAGTTGTGAATGTTTCAATTTCATTCTAAGCAAGTTGTGAATGTCCCAATTTCAATTTCATTCCAAACAAGTTGTCAATGTTTCCATTTCATTCCTAACAAGTTGTGAATGTTTCCATTTCCTTCCAAACAAGTTGTTAATATTTCCATTTCATTCCTAACAAGTTGTGAATGTTTCCATTTCATTCCAAAGAAGTTGTGAATGTTTCCATCTCATTCCAAACAAGTTGTTATTGTTTCCACTTGATTCCAAACAAGCTGTGAATGTTTCCATTTCATTCCAAACAAGTTGTGAATGTTTCCATTTTATTCCAAACAAGTTGTGAATGTTTCAATTTCTTTCCAAACTAGTTGTGAATATTTCCATTTCATTCTGAACAATTTGTCAATGTTTTCGAAGAAGTTGTGAATGTTTCAATTTCATTCCAAACAAGTTGTGAATGTTTCCATTTTATTCCAAACCAGTTTTGAATGTTTCCATTTCATGCCAAAGAAGTTGTGAATGTTTCCATTTCATTCCAAACAAGTTGTGAATGTTCCAATTTCACTCCAAGCAAGTTGTGAATGTTTCGATTTCATTCCAAACAAGTTTTGAATGTTTCCGTTCATTCCAAACTAGTTGTGAACGGCCCCATTTTATTCGAAATAAGTTTTGAATGTTTCCATTTGATTCCAAACAAGTTGTTAATGTTTACACTTCATTCCAAACAAGTTGTGAAAGTTTCCACTTCATTCCAAACAAGTTTTTACTGTTTCCACTTCATTCCAAACAAGTTGTGAATGTTTCCATTATTGGAATTCTTGGCGCACCAAGATCCTTTTAAGATAGGATTTGAGCTCGTTGAGCTAACTATAGCTTGAAAAGGTATCTAAGGCAGCTAGAAGTAGCTCCCCTTAGCTCAAGTCAGCTCACTTCAGCTATAAGTAGCTCAAAGTAGCTGGACTTCAGCTCAAGTTAGCTCAAGTCAGCTCAAGTCAGCTCACTTCAGCTTATGGTAGCTGAATGTAGCTGGACTTCAGCTCAAGTCAGCTCAAGTCAGCTCACTTCAGCTTATGGTAGCTGAATGTAGCTGGACTTTAGCTCAAGTTAGCTCAAGTAAGCTCAAGTCAGCTCACTTCAGCTTATGGTAGCTGAATGTAGCTGGACTTCAGCTCAAGTCAGCTCAAGTCAGCTCACTTCAGCTTTTGGTAGCTGAGTGTAGCTGGACTTCAGTTTACTTCAGCTGAAAGCAGCTAACTCCAGCTCAAGGTCAGTTCTTGGAGCTGGACCTTAGTTCATGGTGCTTGGTTGGAGCTCAAAGGAGCTCAATGGTGCATAAGTAGCATATTGAGCTAGCTTTGTGCCAGCTCACCTTGTTTTTAGCTCAAAACCACCAAGAGACACATCTTTTGTGTAAAGGTATGTCTCTTCATCAAAAGAAATAACTCTTGGCTAAAAGAACATGTCCTTTCATCCAAAGGAAGTGTTCCTTGGGTGAATGGACATGTATATTCGGCCATAGGGTGCTTATAGCACCAAGAGTGATGTCCTTTGACTTTAAAGGACATGTATGTTCGGCCATGGAGGTGGTTGAGGTGGTTATTGCACCAAATGTGATGTCCTTTAGACTTAAAAGACATGTATTTTCGCCCATAAGGTAGTTATGGGTGGTTATAGGCCAAAGGAAGTGTTCCTTGACTTAAAAGACATGTATTTTCGCCCATAAGGTAGTTATGGGTGGTTATAGGCCAAAGGAAGTGTTCCTTGGCTAAAAGACATGTATTTTCGCCACCATACATGACCCTTAGCCAAAGGAAGTGTTCTTTGGCTTAAAGGACACCTTTCTTGGTGTAAAGGTGTGCCTTTTGGTCATCTATAAATAGCCTTTAGTGGCTGGCCATTGATGGTACGAATTTACACTCAATTTGCACCATTTTTCTTGAGAGAAAAATTCCTCCTTTCATTCCTTTAAAGAGCCGAAATATTAGACACTTTCTTAGAGCATTGTGGGTGGAATTACATTGAGATTCTTCATCTCAATTCAAGCCTCAAGGCGTATCTCTAAGATCAAGTCCTTCCTTCCATTTCCGCACAAGATTATCAAGAAGGAAGGTACACATCCTTTCTTGCTTTAGTAGCATGCTAAGGATTTAATTTTATGAATGATCTTAGTGGCATGCTAGGTGTGTTTGACAGAATATGTATGTCTATATTCATGTTGAACACAAAGAACATATATGCATATGGCATATACATAAGTAAATAACATAAGAACATGTTATTATTGAGATCCTAAAATCTTCAATTGGTATCAGAGCCTAGGTCATGAATATGTATATGTTACATGTTGTGAGCATGATTTAGGATCATACATATGTGTATGATTTCGATGAAGGTTAATAAAGGATATGTGTATGAAACAATGAAGGCATGTTTATATATTTCTGATCGAATGTTATATGCATCTCTTTTGCCATATATGAGCATGTTAGAAGTTGTTTTCATACACATGTTGCTTTGTTGAGTCTTGTTGTGTAAATTGAACTAGAACATGTGAATTGCATCAATGTAGATGGCTTGTAAGAATATTGTTGCTGAATTAAACCGTGACCTCAAATTGGATGGTGAAAACTATTCAATTTGGCAACAGAAAGTCAAATTCATTTTAACTGAGCAAGATACTCTTGATGTACTCACTCAAGAGATCATGCCTCCTGCTGAGGGAGAGGATAAGACTGCCTATGAGGCATTCCTTAAGAAGAACTCTATGTGTAGAGTCACTCTCCTTTCCACTATGGTGGATGAGATTATGGTGGAATTCTCCATGCTTGAGGGGGCCAGGGCCATATGGGACTCTGTCAAGGCCAAGTATGGAGATGTTTCTGTAGAGAAACAACGCTCGATGATTCTCAGGTTTGAGAATTATGTGAAGCGTGCTGATCACTCTATGAGTGCTCACTTGCGTGAGATGTCACGCGTGATCCACCAACTCAAGACGGCAGGGCATGTGCTCACTGATGAGCAACAAGTGCAAGCAATAATTCGTTCCTTGCCTGATGAGGAATGGCAGTTGATGAAGGTCAACTTACGCCATAACCCTCAAATAATGTCATTTGATGACATTGCCCGTCACCTCCTCCTTGAGGCTGAGGTAATGGCCCTCAAGGACCATTCTAAGGCATATGTTGCCTCATCTTCTATCCAGAAGGGATGGAAGAAGAATGGTGGAAAAGGAGGGCCAAGGAAGGGCAAGGGAAAAGTTCCTGCTTCTAAGAAAAGGTTCAAGAAGAAACGGGACATAAGCAAGCTAAAGTGCTTCAACTGTGGGTATATGTTGGGTTTCGGGAGCCAAACAGCGCAGCGGAATTTAACCGAAACCCTCCAGGATCCAAGTGAAACGGGGTAAACCGGGTGTTCGAAAATTTCATACCTAATTTTCGGTTGAGATCTCTCACTCAACTGTAGAGTCGAATCACAAAACCTGAACAGTTGACGTGTTCAGGCTCTCTATGGTATCCACACGAGCCTCTCGGGATCACCACGCTTCCACCACGTCCCGGCAGATGCGTTTCTCTTGCGCTCGCAGTGCTAGCTTGCGTCCTCCAAGGAATTGCAAGAGAAGAGTGTGGCTGTCCTTTTGGGAGGCTAGGGCAAGGAGACCTACGAATTTCTCACTTAAAAGTTGTATTTATAGTGAGACTCAACTTCCAGGCCTAATGGGTTTCAAAGCCCTAATCCAATTAGGAATTAATTTCGGGCTTAATAATGGCTCAACTCCTTGGCCCATTATTAATACGAAATTAAAGTGAAACCATAACCCAAATAATTAGCCCATGCACTCTAATGATCCAAATAGCTCTATGTGTGCGATCCAATAGGCTCTTGCCATATTGGCAACGATCATAAATCACATTTATGATCATAAGCAATGAGCGGTGTCTAGCAACACATCATTGCTACCCAAGTGACAAGATTGTCGGTGAATCGACTAAACCTTTATGATCACCACCGATATATGCCATTGTCCCTTTGTCCAAGATATCAAGACTAAGCACGAGACATGGAATGTGTCACTCTCGTATAGCCCAATCTTTGGTTTCTTGATTACCGAGTAGACTAACTTAAACTGATGACATTGATATCATATATCAACTCATCAGAGCATGGCCATGCATTTTCTAAGTCTCACTCTATCAAGGGGCCCAAAGATATCACTCCCGTTACATAGGAGGGACAAATCCCATCTTGATCATACAAATCCCTCCGCATGATATGTGACATACCCAATGACCTCCTTCAAGTTCACTCAGTTACGAGCAACAAAGGAAAGTATCAAAGTATGTGACTCACATGTAGGGAACCTTGATGATCTTAGGTCGAAGGACTACATATACCATGATCACTATGAGAATCACTTATGACACTCATATAACGATCCATGAAGTGTTCTCATGGTGGGTCGGTCCAGTACACAAGTTCTCCAACTTGTACCCATATGTAGACTACATATCTCATATTAGTCTCCACATATGCTAGTCATTATGTATTATTGCAACCCGCTCCACAATAATACTATACTAGGGACGTTTAAGAATATCATTATTCTAGGGTTACAATTATGTTTATTACGTTACGCAGAAACAAAACAACAAACAAAATTGCTGGATTAATGCCTCAATAAAATATCATGACTCAATGTGCAAAATACAATCATCTCATGATTGGCTTTTTGGGCACAATACTAACAATCTCCCACTTGCACTAAAAGCCAATCATCCATGTATCTAATACCGATGGACCTAGAATGGCTATCATGCTTCTGCTGCGTAAGGGGCTTTGTCAGTGGATCAGCAATGTTGCTGTCTGTCGAAGTCCTGCATATCCTTACATCACCCCTCTCGATGATCTCCCTGATGAGATGATAGCGTCGGAGTATGTGTTTGGATCGCTGGTGAGATCGAGGTTCCTTAGCCTGTGCGATTGCTCCATTGTTGTCACAATAGAGCTCTATCGGGTCAACAATGCTTGGAACCACTCCAAGTTCAGTGATGAACTTCTTGATCCAAACTGCCTCCTTCGCAGCATCAGAGGCGGCAATGTACTCAGATTCTGTTGTAGAGTCAGCTACTGTCTCTTGCTTTGAACTCTTCCAGCTTACAGCACCACCACCAATACAAAACACATAACCAGATTGTGATCTAAAATCATCCTTATCGGATTGGAAGCTTGCATCGGTGTAACCCCTTACAACGAGCTCATCTTCACCTCCAAAGACCAAGAATGCATCCTTAGTCCTTCGTAAGTACTTAAGGATGTTCTTAACAGCTGTCCAGTGACTTTCACCGGGGTTCGATTGGTACCTACTCGTCATGCTCAAAGCATATGAGACATCGGGACGAGTACATATCATGGCATACATGATAGATCCAATTGCTGAGGCATATGGAATCTTACTCATGCGCTCTCTCTCCTCGGTTGTACTCGGACACTGAGATCTAGAAAGAGTGATACCATGTGACATGGGCAAGAATCTGTTGGGTTTCGGGAGCCAAACAGCGCAGCGGAATTTAACCGAAACCCTCCAGGATCCAAGTGAAACGGGGTAAACCGGGTGTTCGAAAATTTCATACCTAATTTTCGGTTGAGATCTCTCACTCAACTGTAGAGTCGAATCACAAAACCTGAACAGTTGACGTGTTCAGGCTCTCTATGGTATCCACACGAGCCTCTCGGGATCACCACGCTTCCACCACGTCCCGGCAGATGCGTTTCTCTTGCGCTCGCAGTGCTAGCTTGCGTCCTCCAAGGAATTGCAAGAGAAGAGTGTGGCTGTCCTTTTGGGAGGCTAGGGCAAGGAGACCTACGAATTTCTCACTTAAAAGTTGTATTTATAGTGAGACTCAACTTCCAGGCCTAATGGGTTTCAAAGCCCTAATCCAATTAGGATTTAATTTCGGGCTTAATAATGGCTCAACTCCTTGGCCCATTATTAATACGAAATTAAAGTGAAACCATAACCCAAATAATTAGCCCATGCACTCTAATGATCCAAATAGCTCTACGTGTGCGACCCAATAGGCTCTTGCCATGTTGGCAATGATCATAAATCACATTTATAATCATAAGCAATGAGCGGTGTCTAGCAACACATCATTGCTACCCAAGTGACAAGATTGTCGGTGAATCGACTAATCCTTTATGATCATCACCGATATATGCCATTGTCCCTTTGTCCAAGATATCAAGACTAAGCACGAGACATGGAATGTGTCACTCTCGTATAGCCCAATCTTTGGTTTCTTGATTACCGAGTAGACTAACTTAAACTGATGACATTGATATCATATATCAACTCATCGGAGCATGGCCATGCATTTTCTAAGTCTCACTCTATCAAGGGGCCCAAAGATATCACTCCCGTTACATAGGAGGGACAAATCCCATCTTGATCATACAAATCCCTCCGCATGATATGTGACATACCCAATGACCTCCTTCAAGTTCACTCAGTTACGAGCAACAAAGGAAAGTATCAAAGTATGTGACTCACATGTAGGGAACCTTGATGATCATAGGTCGAAGGACTACATATACCATGATCACTATGAGAATCACTTATGACACTCATATAACGATCCATGAAGTGTTCTCATGGTGGGTCGGTCCAGTACACAAGTTCTCCAACTTGTACCCATATGTAGACTACATATCTCATATTAGTCTCCACATATGCTAGTCATTATGTATTATTGCAACCCGCTCCACAATAATACTAGACTAGGGACATTTAAGAATATCATTATTCTAGGGTTACAATTATGTTTATTACGTTACGCAGAAACAAAACAACAAACAAAATTGCTGGATTAATGCCTCAATAAAATATCATGACTCAATGTGCAAAAATACAATCATCTCATGATTGGCTTTTTGGGCACAATACTAACAGAATCCTTTCTTGGAATCTTGCATGCTAAACCTCTTTAGCACCTTGTCAATATACGTACTTTGACTTAGGCCAAGAAGCTTTCTAGATCTATCTCTATAGATCCTGATGCCTAACACATAGGCTGCTTCACCCAAGTCCTTCATAGAGAAACATTTCCCTAGCCAAGTCTTCACAGACTGTAGCTCAGGAATGTCATTCCCGATGAGTAGTATGTCATCTACATACAACACCAAGAAGACAATAGCGCTCCCACTAACCTTCTTGTAGACACAAGGTTCATCTTCATTTTTGATAAAACCAAACTCTTTGATTGCATCATCAAAATGAAGATTCCAACTTCGAGAAGCTTGCTTCAGTCCATAAATGGACCTTTGCAATTTGCACACTTTATTGGCATTCCCAGGAGTGACAAAACCCTCAGGTTGTGTCATGTACACATCCTCAAGTAGCTTTCCGTTTAGGAATGCAGTTTTGACATCCATTTGCCATATCTCATAATCATAGTGTGCAGCAATAGCAAACAAAATTCGGATGGATTTAAGCATAGCAACTGGTGAAAAAGTTTCATCATAGTCAATACCATGAATTTGCTTGAAACCTTTTGCGACCAATCGTCCCTTAAAGGTAATCACATTACCATCCATGTCAGTTTTCTTCTTGAAAACCCATTTGCACCCTATGGGTTTTACCCCTTCAGGTGGGTCAACCAAAGTCCATACTTGGTTTTCATACATGGATTCCATCTCGGATTTCATGGCCATTAGCCACTTCTCAGAGTCAGGCCCCGACATAGCTTGTTGGTAGGTTGTGGGCTCATCTTGATCCATGAGCATCACATCACCGGTGTGAGTCACGAGAAATCCATATCTCTCGGGCTCACGCCGAATCCTACCAGTCCTACGTGGGCTTTGTGCTACAGGAACAGACTCTTGAACCACAACATCTTGTGGTGTCTGTTCAGGTTCCATTTCAGGTTCGATGTCTTCTTGTTGTTCTTGAATTTCTTCAAGTTCTACTTTCCTCCCACTAGTTCCTTTAGAGATAAACTCTTTCTCCAAAAAGACACCAGTTCGAGCAACAAACACTTTTTGCTCAGAGGGATTGTAGAAATAGTAACCCTTTGTTTCTTTGGGATACCCAACAAAAAGACATTTTTGAGATTTGGGCCCTAGTTTGTTAGAGGATTGACGTTTTACATAAGCGTCACAGCCCCAAATCTTCATAAAAGACAAATTGGGACGCCTCCCACTCCATATCTCATATGGTGTCTTTTGAACCGATTTAGATGGAACTCGGTTTAGTGTAAAAGCGGCTGTTTCTAGAGCATGTCCCCAAAAGGAGTTTGGAAGGTCAGCTTGACTCATCATGGAGCGAACCATGTCTAACAGAGTTCGATTTCTCCTTTCAGAAACACCATTCCATTGAGGTGTACCTGGTGGAGTGAGTTGTGATACTATACCACACTCCTTCAGATAGTCAAGGAATTCTCGATCCAAGTACTCTCCACCTCGATCTGATCGAAGCACTTTGATACTCTTCCCGAGTTGATTCTCTACTTCATTCTTGAATTCTTTGAACTTTTCAAAGGATTCTGACTTGTGTCTCATAAGATACACATAACCATATCTGCTGAAGTCATCAGTGAAAGTAATGAAGTATTGGGAACCTCCTCTAGCTTGTGTAGACATAGGGCCACATACATCACTATGTATGAGTCCTAGTAAGTCATTAGCCCTTTCACTTTGCCCTGTGAATGGGGCTTTGGTCATCTTGCCCAACAAACATGACTCACATGTCTCATATGATTCAAAATCAAATGAGTCCAAGAGTCCATCCTTATGGAGCTTGGATATGCGGGTCTCATTTATATGGCCCAAGCGACAGTGCCAGAGATAGGTCAAGTTTGAATCATTTAATCTGACCTTCTTGGTATTCACATTATAGATTGGATCTTCAAGGTCTAGAACATACAACCCATTGCTAAGTTGAGCACTACCATAAAAGATTTCATTCAAATAAATAGAACAACATTTGTCCTTTATTATAAATGAAAAACCTTTCTTGTCCAAACAAGAAACAGAAATCAAATTTCTACTAATAGTAGGCACAAAGTAGCAGTTGTCTAATTCTAAAACTAATCCACTAGGTAAAGTGAGAACATAAGTCCCTATGGCTAAGGCAGCAACCCTTGCTCCATTTCCAACACGTAGGTCCACTTCACCTCGGGCCAATCTTCTACTTCTACTTAGATCCTGCACATTTGCACAAATGTGAGATCCACATCCAGTATCCAATACCCAAGATGAGGAAGTAGAAAAGTTAGCCTCTATAACAAAAATACCTGAAGTGGAAGTCTTACTTCCCTTTTCCTTAGCAAGTTCTTCAAGATAGAGCTTACAGTTGCGCTTCCAGTGTCCAGGTTGCTTACAATGGAAGCACTCCCCTTCCTTTGCCACACCACCCTTTGGTTTCAGTGCAGCTGAAGAAGAACTAGCATTGGACTTTCCATTAGCTTTATCCTTCTTCTTGTTGGCTTTTCCCTTTCCCTTGCCCTTTTGAACCATCAAAATGGGCTTAGCCTTCTTAAGGTTTTGCTCAGCAGTTCTCAACATGTTGAGCAATTCAGGAAGGGACTTGTCTAGGTCGTTCATGTTATAGTTCATGACGAATTGACTGTAGCTTTCAGGCAACGATTGCAAGACTACATCGATAGCCAACTCTTTCTGAAGAGCAAATCCCAAATTCTCAAGATTCTCAATGTACCCAATCATCTTGAGCACATGAGGACCCACGGGACTTCCCTCAGACATCTTGCACTGAAACAATGCCTTAGAGGTCTCAAACCTCTCATGCCTAGCTTGCTCTTGGAAAAGCATTTTGAGATGTTCGATCATATCGAACGCCCCCATGTTCTCATGTTGCTTCTGAAGCTCAGATTCCATGGTAATAAGCATGAGGCATGCAACATCCAAAGCATCATCAGAATGCCTCTTGTGAGCATCCCTTTCAGCTCTTGGAGCAGTGGCAGCAGGCTCATTCGGAATGGGCTGCTCTAGGACATATGCCTTTCTCTCTTGTTTGAGGACTATCCTCAAGTTTCGGTACCATTTGAGAAAGTTGGTCCCATTCAGTTTTTCCTTCTCAAGGATCGATCGCAACGAAAGTGTCGATGTGTTTTGTGCCATGGTTATCTACAACAGTAAATATGCAGTGTAAGAGTCATGTATTTTAATTCATTTAATAAGGACTTTTATTAAACGATACTCCCACTATTTTCCTCAAAATAATAACCCTCGGTATTATTTCGGAACACCTCGGTGCTAAGGTATTCTAGCGGGCCAAGATCCATATTTGACCACAACCTGAGTCAGCTTTGGCTTTTCTCTCAAGTTACAGCTATTTAGGTAGGCAACTCATTGCCAATTGCATCTTATGCAACTCTTGGATAGTTGGGTGAACAACACTTGTCCAAGCTCATCTCATGAACTTAAGCCCAACTCTATGCCTCTAAGTCCCTAATCCTATTAGGATGACTTAGTTAAGTCGAACCCAAAGTTAGCAGTTTGGATATCACTATTATCCCATCGCGCCTTACCAAGATGAACATAGGTGCTTTGCTTTGGCAAACCCACCTAATGTTGATCAAAGTCTTGACGAGTGCCAACATTTGGAAGGCATCACATTTAATGACTTAATATTTGTTTGAGGGATTTTTCTTTTGATCTCACCAATTTGTTATCTCCGGTTGTTTTATACATGCATCATATACAAATATAAAACATGCATCTCATGCTTACAAGAAATAAACGTGACATGGTTATAGCCCAAACTATGCGATATTCTCAAGCCAATGAGAATATCATAAAAGCCTAAGAAAAGAAAAGAGTCTTCACAAGCTCCTTCTCTTCCTTTCTTGGCTGCCTTTTTGTTGTCACCTCCTTGGACATACCACCTTGGACGATCCCATAATGCACCATTACATCAATAATAGAAACCTCGAGTTACATTCGAGGGGAGTAAGGTGAGAAGAGAATGTACAATGAGAGTGATAAGAAAAGGCACGACTCGCAGGCCGTATTTACAAGTACAACCAATCAAGGGCTATAACCATGCACCATGCTTCAAACACCAATCAGCATATCATGTGAAATCTCATTCAACAAAGATGCATGCCAATTTTCGCGTGTTGATTAACCAGTTTTTATTTATGTGGCGCTTCGCATACGGCGGTCCCGCTGGCCGGTCAGCGGGCGGTGGTTCCGCTGACCGGTCAGCGGACGGGGTCAAGGGGAGCCGCCCTTGCGGGGGGCGTGGGGGGCAGCGCCCCCCGGCGCAAAAAATTGTCTTACAATTGCTTAGCCCGAAATCTTCTATTTCGAGAAAGTAGGCACCCGAGACTCCTCCATTCGAGCCACCAAAAATACCTTACTTTCGGTGCCCGAACAGGCCGAATCCGAACAAACCTAGGGTTTTTGCAACTATTGCAAGAATCCTAATCCATATAGGTATCTCATACCTATCAATTTCGGTTAATCTCATTAACCAATTTGTGTCGTTTCTTCATATATCTCATATGTTCATTACGAATTTCGGTTTCATGCATCATGAATCAATCTAATTAATCATGGCCGAAAACCAATCGAAGACATAGCATCATGCGATTCAACACTCAATCCCGATTTAGGGTTTCACCAGTAGCTCTGATACCACTGTTGGGTTTCGGGAGCCAAACAGCGCAGCGGAATTTAACCGAAACCCTCCAGGATCCAAGTGAAACGGGGTAAACCGGGTGTTCGAAAATTTCATACCTAATTTTCGATTGAGATCTCTCACTCAACTGTAGAGTCGAATCACAAAACCTGAACAGTTGACGTGTTCAGGCTCTCTATGGTATCCACATGAGCCTCTCGGGATCACCACGCTTCCACCACGTCCCGGCAGATGCGTTTCTCTTGCGCTCGCAGTGCTAGCTTGCGTCCTCCAAGGAATTGCAAGAGAAGAGTGTGGCTGTCCTTTTGGGAGGCTAGGGCAAGGAGACCTACGAATTTCTCACTTAAAAGTTGTATTTATAGTGAGACTCAACTTCCAGGCCTAATGGGTTTCAAAGCCCTAATCCAATTAGGAATTAATTTCGGGCTTAATAATGGCTCAACTCCTTGGCCCATTATTAATACGAAATTAAAGTGAAACCATAACCCAAATAATTAGCCCATGCACTCTAATGATCCAAATAGCTCTATGTGTGCGACCCAATAGGCTCTTGCCATATTGGCAACGATCATAAATCACATTTATGATCATAAGCAATGAGCGGTGTCTAGCAACACATCATTGCTACCCAAGTGACAAGATTGTCGGTGAATCGACTAAACCTTTATGATCATCACCGATATATGCCATTGTCCCTTTGTCCAAGATATCAAGACTAAGCACGAGACATGGAATGTGTCACTCTCGTATAGCCCAATCTTTGGTTTCTTGATTACCGAGTAGACTAACTTAAACTGATGACATTGATATCATATATCAACTCATCGGAGCATGGCCATGCATTTTCTAAGTCTCACTCTATCAAGGGGCCCAAAGATATCACTCCCGTTACATAGGAGGGACAAATCCCATCTTGATCATACAAATCCCTCCGCATGATATGTGACATACCCAATGACCTCCTTCAAGTTCACTCAGTTACGAGCAACAAAGGAAAGTATCAAAGTATGTGACTCACATGTAGGGAACCTTGATGATCTTAGGTCGAAGGACTACATATACCATGATCACTATGAGAATCACTTATGACACTCATATAACGATCCATGAAGTGTTCTCATGGTGGGTCGGTCCAGTACACAAGTTCTCCAACTTGTACCCATATGTAGACTACATATCTCATATTAGTCTCCACATATGCTAGTCATTATGTATTATTGCAACCCGCTCCACAATAATACTATACTAGGGACGTTTAAGAATATCATTATTCTAGGGTTACAATTATGTTTATTACGTTACGCAGAAACAAAACAACAAACAAAATTGCTGGATTAATGCCTCAATAAAATATCATGACTCAATGTGCAAAATACAATCATCTCATGATTGGCTTTTTGGGCACAATACTAACAGTATAAAGGACACTTTGCAAAGGATTGCAAAGGTCCACCCAAGGTACATACATACCCTTCTACTTCCATTGTACATGTTGTGTCATGTACATTACTAACTGAGTGCAATTCTTTGTGGATTGTAGACTCGGGAGCAACAGACCACATAGCACGGGAGAAGTCCTGGTTTGTGGCCTACAGGAAGCTCTCAAAAGGAGCTAAGCACATTTCAGTAGGAAATGATGCCAGGCTGGAAGTGGAAGGCATAGGAACATGTAGGATTCCTATAGATATTGGATATTTGTATCTAATAGATGTATTGTATGTACCAAACATTTGTAGAAATTTGATTTCTATAAGTTGTATGTTGAAGTACAATTATTGCTTTAATTTCTTTAATAATAGTGTGTCTATTATTAAAGATAATCAGATAATGTGCACTTGTTCAGTTAATAATGGGCTTTATGAGTTAAAGCCAACTGACCATTCTGTTGCAAGTCCTAGTTGCTATGTGACAGAGGTCACAAATGAAATGAGATGGCATGAAAGGTTAGGTCATATTGGTCAAGATAGAATGAACAAGCTAGCCAAGGGTGGCTTGCTAGGTTCCTTGACCAAGGTTGTCCTTCCAAGTTGTCAATCATGCCTAGAAGGCAAAGCCACAAGAAAGCCTTTTGGCAAAGCAACTAGGAGAGGTGAGGCACTTAGTTTAGTTCACTCTGACCTGTGTGGGCCAATGAGGGTTGAATCTAGAAATGGATTTAAGTATTTCATTACATTCACAGATGATTATACTCGATTCACCCATATCTACTTACTCAGAAATAAGGCAGAGGCCTTGGCATGCTTTGAGAAGTATGTGTACTTGGTTGAGAACCAAGTAGGTAAGAAGATTAAGTCCTTGAGGACAGATAGGGGTGGAGAGTATACATCTAATGCATTCAAAGCATTTTGTGACTTGAAAGGTATTGAGAGGGAGTTCACCCTTCCTTGGACACCCCAACAGAATGGAGTGTCTGAGAGGAAGAATAGAACTCTTATGGACATGGTACGTTCCATGATGGCAAAGGCCAATTTAGACATCACTTATTGGAGTGATGCACTGCTGTGTGCAGTTCATGTCCTTAATAGAGTACCCACCAAGAATGTGAATTCTTCTCCATATGAGTTATGGAAGAAGAAAACTCCTAACCTAAGCTATTTACGCCCTTGGGGTTGTTTAGCTTATGTTCACATAACGGACCACCCTTTGGGAAAGTTGGGTCCAAGAGGGAGGAAGTGTGCCTTCCTTGGTTATGCTGAACAATCTAGGGGTTATGTGTTCTTGGATATAAGTCACAAAATTGGGAACATCTTTGATGCAAGGAAATGCTAACTTTGTGGAGGATGAGTTCCCCAAAGTTGGTGAGTGTGGTGACTTAACCTCATTAAGCCAGATCCTAGATGAGGGTCAACCAAGTGTCATAAGGACACTTGGGACACATGCACCTACTCTAGAGGGAGTACCTCAACCACGTGGAGCAATGGCTCTAGAAATCCCTGTTGTTGTGGACCAACATGAGCAAGACTTCCAAGAGGAAGGTTTTGTTCAAGAGGGAGTTGAGGATACTCAAGGGCAAAATGTTGAGCCTCAAGAGATGGAGCATGAGTTGCCTCCATCTCAGCCTATATTGAGAAGATCAATGAGGAAATTTGGACCACCTAAAGAATGGTGGATCCTGGATAGTGAGGCAAACTTGGTTGCATCTGAGATAGATGAGCCAAGTAACATTGAGGAGGCTCTTGAGGGTGAACAAAGGGAAGAGTGGCTAAATGCAATGAAGGATGAGTTGCATTCGATGCATCTCAATGGGGTTTGGGAGTTAAGTGATCTTCCTCCAGGCCGTAAGGCAATTGGGAACAAGTGGGTTCTCAAGATCAAGGTGAACTCTGATGGAAGTATCGAAAGATACAAGGCCCGGTTGGTGGCCAAGGGTTTCACACAGAAGGAGGGTGTTGATTTCAAAGACACCTTCTCTCCTGTTGTGAAATTCACTTCCATCAGGATATTACTTGCCATTGTGGCAAATCTAGACTTAGAGTTACATCAGATGGATGTAAAGACCGCCTTTCTCAATGGTGAATTGAGTGAGGAGATATATATGAGACAACCTGAGGGGTTTGTCCAAAAGGGTCAAGAGGACAAGGTATGTAGACTAAAGAAGTCTATCTATGGTCTTAAGCAAGCTTCAAGACAGTGGTACTTGAAGTTTCACCATGCAATCACAAACTATGGCTTTGTGATGATGCATGAAGACCATTGTGTATACTTGTACTCTTCTGGGTCTAGTTTTGCAGTATTGACTCTATATGTAGATGATATACTGATTGCAAGTAATAGGCTTGCATTGTTAAGTACCATCAAGGGATGGTTGTCTTCCACCTTTGACATGAAGGATATGGGAGAGGCTGCCTTTATTCTAGGGGTGAAGATCCTGAGGAATAGAAAGGCAAGGCTATTGGCCCTTTCTCAAGAATCTTATATTGATAAGATTCTTGCAAGGTTCAACTTAACAAATGCAAAGCCCATGAGTACACCTCTTGCATATGGTTGCAAGATTGGAGAGGACTTATGTCCTAAGACTCCAAAGGAGAAGGAAGAGATGGCTCAGATTCCCTACCTAAGTGCCATTGGTAGCTTGATGTACGCCATGTTATGTACAAGGCCAGACATCAGCCAAGCGGTTGGTCTTTTAGCACGATATTCTTCCAACCCTAGTCTGGAGCATTGGAAGAATGTCAAGAGGATCCTAAGGTACCTCAAGGGTACTAAGGATTATAGGCTTTGTTACCAAGGTAAAGACCTTGGTTTACGTGGCTATTCTGATGCTGATTGGGGTGGGGATAGAGACTCCAGCAAGTCTACATCTGGTTATCTTTTCATGCTAAATGGTGGTGCTACTACTTGGTGTAGTAAGAAGCAAACTTGTACAGCATTGTCCACAATGGAGGCTGAATTTGTTTCATGTGCCTCAGCTGTACAAGAAGCCCTTTGGCTAGGTTATTTCCTTAAGAATTTGGAGTCCAAGGTTTCTATTGAGAGACCTATTACTATCTACAGTGATAGTATGGCAGCCATGGCTTATACTAAGGACCCCAAATACCATGGAAAAACCAAGCACATTAGCATGAAATATAACTTTGTAATGGATGCAATTGAAGAGGGTGAAGTTAGGATTGAGTACATTTCTACAGACCTGATGGTGGCAGATCCTCTCACTAAGCCATTGCCACCACTTGTGTTTGCTCGACATGTTAGAGCAATGGGTCTTAGAAGAATGTAAATGTTGGATGTACTTCACCTCTTTGGTGTCACACATGTTAAGTATTATTTTTGTGATAATATAGATTATTTTATGAAATAATCAGTTCAATTTTAGAAAACACAACGAACAAATGAACATGTCAAACATAGGTAGAGAATGACTTTCTCACACGAGTCATTCGCCCTTGATCTTTGTGTAAGATTAAGGATGAGACTGGCTAAAGACTTAAATGAATGGTACATTTAAGTGGGAGTCATGCTCCAACACATGACACTTTAGCCTTTCATGGTCGCCTAGATTATGAGTAATCAAGGTTCAATGCTTTGGTGCATTCAGTTTGTATGACCATTCATACATCCTAGCCTATGTTAGATGTAAGCAAGGGCTTACATGGAGAAATTTCATGGTTATTGACATGTCCTCCTTTTATATGTTAAGAGGAGTACACTTAATGGTGTTTTAAGAGGGAGAAATGACACACTCCTCAATTGGAATGGAGATCACTCCAAGTGGGAGTGACATGAGTAAAACACCTTAGAAGTGTATTCTGGAACTTTAATGGATGTGTTTCCAAGTGTTCCATGACCATGAAATACGACCATAGAAGAATTTAAGCAAGTTGTCTCTGTTCTTGCTTAGTGTGAGATTCTTCAAATCAGACTCTTAGTGACTATAGCTTGCTATTAGGAAGTTGAGTTAATTATGATCACTTTGATTGGTTGTCGAAGGTCTTAGAGAAATGAGACTGGAGTATCCTCCTTTTGGGTGATCATGTTAATTCATTGACCTAAGTAGTTGAAGCTCAAAGGAAAGACATTAAGATGGTACACGTTCACTAAATTCAATCTTGGGCCCACATATTACTGTGAGTAGTATGATAGATTGAATTGTGATTTAAATGAGTACACAATGCTTAATACAATCATGGATTTCAAGGAGTTGAAATTCAGAGAAAGAGACTGATTGTGATTAAGAAGTGTATCATATGTCTGGGGTCTGAAAGGCAAAAAAAAAAAAAAAAAAAAACTTGATGTGTTCAAGAAAGCTTGATGTGTTTAAGCAACACACTTGTACTTGATGTGTTCAAGGAAAGTTTGAAGAAGTTCAAACTATGAGGAGAGGACAATCTTCTATTGAGAGTCTAACAACCTCAATAGAAGAGACTTAGTGTGTGTGCCTTGAGGTCGCACCCACAACTCTATATATGTAGAAGTGTCTAGATTATTTCGGCTATAAGGATTAAGGAGTTTTGTTTTGAGTGGGAGCTGGGAGTTTTAAAAGCATCTTAGTGCGAGTGGGAGTTTATTGGAATTCTTGGCGCACCAAGATCCTTTTAAGATAGGATTTGAGCTCGTTGAGCTAACTATAGCTTGAAAAGGTATCTAAGGCAACTAGAAGTAGCTCCCCTTAGCTCAAGTCAGCTCACTTCAGCTATAAGTAGCTCAAAGTAGCTGGACTTCAGCTCAAGTTAGCTCAAGTCAGCTCAAGTCAGCTCACTTCAGCTTATGGTAGCTGAATGTAGCTGGACTTCAGCTCAAGTCAGCTCAAGTCAGCTCAAGTCAGCTCACTTCAGCTTATGGTAGCTGAATGTAGCTGGACTTCAGCTCAAGTTAGCTCAAGTAAGCTCAAGTCAGCTCACTTCAGCTTATGGTAGCTGAATGTAGCTGGACTTCAGCTCAAGTCAGCTCAAGTCAGCTCACTTCAGCTTTTGGTAGCTGAGTGTAGCTGGACTTCAGTTTACTTCAGCTGAAAGCAGCTAACTCCAGCTCAAGGTCAGTTCTTGGAGCTGGACCTTAGTTCATGGTGCTTGGTTGGAGCTCAAAGGAGCTCAATGGTGCATAAGTAGCATATTGAGCTAGCTTTGTGCCAGCTCACCTTGTTTTTAGCTCAAAACCACCAAGAGACACATCTTTTGTGTAAAGGTATGTCTCTTCATCAAAAGAAATAACTCTTGGCTAAAAGAACATGTCCTTTCATCCAAAGGAAGTGTTCCTTGGGTGAATGGACATGTATATTCGGCCATAGGGTGCTTATAGCACCAAGAGTGATGTCCTTTGACTTTAAAGGACATGTATGTTCGGCCATGGAGGTGGTTGAGGTGGTTATTGCACCAAATGTGATGTCCTTTAGACTTAAAAGACATGTATTTTCGCCCATAAGGTAGTTATGGGTGGTTATAGGCCAAAGGAAGTGTTCCTTGGCTAAAAGACATGTATTTTCGCCACCATACATGACCCTTAGCCAAAGGAAGTGTTCTTTGGCTTAAAGGACACCTTTCTTGGTGTAAAGGTGTGCCTTTTGGTCATCTATAAATAGCCTTTAGTGGCTGGCCATTGATGGTACGAATTTACACTCAATTTGCACCATTTTTCTTGAGAGAAAAATTCCTCCTTTCATTCCTTTAAAGAGCCGAAATATTAGACACTTTCTTAGAGCATTGTGGGTGGAATTACATTGAGATTCTTCATCTCAATTCAAGCCTCAAGGCGTATCTCTAAGATCAAGTCCTTCCTTCCATTTCCGCACAAGATTATCAAGAATGAAGGTACACATCCTTTCTTGCTTTAGTAGCATGCTAAGGATTTAATTTTATGAATGATCTTAGTGGCATGCTAGGTGTGTTTGACAGAATATGTATGTCTATATTCATGTTGAACACAAAGAACATATATGCATATGGCATATACATAAGTAAATAACATAAGAACATGTTATTATTGAGATCCTGAAATCTTCATCCATTTCATTCCAAACAAGTTGTGAATGTTCCAATTTCATTCCAAACATGTTGTGAATGTTTCCATTTCATCCAAACAAGTTTTGAATGTTTCAATTCATTCCACACAAGTTTTGAATGTTTCCATTCATTCCAAACAAGGTTTTATGTGAACCCTTTTGGTATAATGACCATGAAATGCGCCCAAGATGTGATTCAAGCTCCACAAGACATCAAAAAGACTAGGTTTGAAACCCCCACCCGTAATCAACCTGTGATTAGAAACAAGAAGTATAGAACTCCAAGAACACAAGCACACTTGTGCACCAAGGCAGTTCGCCAAGAACCAAAGAGAAAACCTCTCCAAAGAGCAATATTATTTCAGCATTAATCTGTGTGTTTACATCCAGAATATGTGCCTTTATGTAGGCCTAAATGAGGGTAAAAATCTGGGCAAAATTCGCAGCCCAACTCAACTAGGAAACCTAGTTACAAACAACTTAAGAAAACCTAGTCAAACTAGGATTCCTACACCCTTTTAACACATGTTTAAGGTGTGCAATGAATTCCATTTATCCTAAGTGACCTGAATCACTTCCATGGCCTAAATAACATCCTAAATAATGTAAATAAATAGGAAAATAAAATAAGATACGTTACAGCACAAGATTGGCCATAAAAACCCCAAAATAGTCTTCTCGGGTGGTTCTTGTTTGTGTCTTCAACTTCAAGCTCAAATTTTAACTTGATGCAGCCATGATTTCTGAAATTTTAAAGAATGAAAGTTGTAGATCTCTTTCTTATCTTTGAAATGACACCTAAACCACACAACGGACATCTAAATCCAAAGATATGACCAAAATACTACAACTACTTCTGAACCAGTGATACTCACAAATCGCAACTTTGAAGCTAAATTGGACCTCCTTAACGTGCAAATTGGGTTTCATGGTATTCATATGATTTGTAGCTCCAGATGTTAGCTTTCCAATGAATCAAGAATTACTCAATTCCAATCTATTTAGCTCAAGATATAATTTTTCTACCAGAACATCACCAATCTGTCAACATCCAAGATTGGCCATCATCTCCATATGATTCCATCCATGTTCCAGCAGCTCCTTTCAAAATTCCATGTCCATTCTCCATGAAAAAGCTTGAAACAAAGGCTTGTAGTGCAGTTGAGAGCTCCTTAGCTTTCTTCCTTGTCATTGGTCCACGAGAAAGCTTCAATGGGTCCTTGCCTTCCTTGATTGTTCCTTCTTTGCTCATATCAGGTTTGAATGTTTCCATTCATTCCAAACTAGTTGTGAATATCCCCATTTCATTCCAAAGAAGTTGTAAATGTTTCCATTTCATTCCAAACAAGTTGTGAATGTTTCCATTTCGTGCCAAAGAAGTTGTGAATGTTTCCATTTCATTCCAAACAAGTTGTGAATGTTTCCACTTCAGTCCAAACAAGTTTTGAATGTTTCTACTTAATTCCAAAGAAGTTGTGAATGTTTCCACTTCATTCCAAGCAAGTTGTGAATGCTTTCATTTCATTCCAAACAAGTTGTGAATGTTTCAATTGCATTCCAAACAAGTTGTGAATGGAAAATCTTATCAATATAAGGCTCTTGGAAAAAGGCCAACAGCATTGCCTTTCTATCCCTCAGGATCTTAACCCCTAGGATAAAGGCAGCCTCTCCCATGTCCTTCATGTAAAAGGTGGAAGACAATGCAAGCCCATTCCTTGCAATCAGTATATCATCTACATATAGAGTCAATACTGAAAAATTAGACCCAGAAGAGTACAAGTACACACAATGGTCTTCATGCATCATCACAAAGCCATAGCTTGTGATTGCATGGTGAAACTTCAAGTACCATTGTCTTGAAGCTTGCTTAAGACCATAGATAGACTTCTTTAGTCTACATACGTTGTCCTCTTGACCCTTTTGGACAAACCCCTCAGGTTGTCTTATATATATCTCCTCGCTCAAATCACAATTAAGAAAGGCGGTCTTTACATCCATCTGATGTAACTCTAGGTCTAGATTTGCCATGATGGCAAGTAATATCCTAATGGAAGTGAATTTTACAACAAGAGAGAAGGTGTCCTTGAAATCAACACCCTTCTTCTATGTAAAACCCTTCGCCACCAAACCCACTTGCTCCCAATTGCCTTACGGCCTGAAGGAAGATCACTTAGCTCCCAAACCCCATTGAGATGCATTGAATGCAACTCATCCTTCATTGCATTTAGCCACTCTTCCCTTTGTGCACCCTCAAGAGCCTCCTTACTGTTACTTGGCTCATCTATCTCAGATGCAACAAAATTTGCCTCATTATCCAAGATCCACTGATATGATCAAGGAAGGCACACATGGAGAAGGCAAGGACCCATTGAAGGTTTCTAGTGGACCCATGACAAGGAAGAAAGCTAAGGAGCTCTCAAGTGCACTACAAGGCTTTGTTTCAAGTTTCTTCATGGAGAATGGACATGAAACTTCACAAGGAGCTACTGGAACTTTCAAGACATGATATGGACATGATGGATATGCTTGGTACTCAGTTCTGGAGTGCTTAGATAAGTCACAAAACAAGGACACCAAGGACACCACTCAAAGTGCACCATTTGAGCCACCTTAAGTGTTCTTGATGCATTTTGTGTCCACAAGCTGGATTTTTGAGCTCTAACTTTCCAGACCTTCATTACCACATCTAATATGAAGATTCATGCCATTGGAACTCAAAGATTCAAGCTTGGAGCTGAAGATACAAGAGAGAACCTTAAAGTGCCCAAAATGCACCCAAAAAGGCTATTTGGGAGTTTTCGGGTTTAATCTTGTATTTATATTTTATTTTCGTTCAAATCCTATTTAGATACATTATTTAGGAAGTTATTTAGGCTATGGAATAGTTTTAAATCGTTTTGGGCAAGTGGAATACGCTGCATTCATTAAACTTGTTCAAACTAGGAATTAGAGTCCTAATTTGAATAGGATTTTCTGTCTTTGTATCTAGGATTCCTAAGGGATTTAGGCTGCGAAGTTTGCCCAGCTTTTAACCCTAGTTTAGGCCTATATAAAGGCACATATTCTGGATGTAAAGACACAGATTATTGCCGAAATAATATTGCTCTTTGGAGAGGTTTTCTCTTTGGTTCTTGGCGCACTGCCTTGGTGCACAAGTGTGCTTGTGTTCTTGGAGTTCTATACTTCTCGTTTCTAATCACAGGTTGATTAGGGGTGGGGGTCTTCAAACCCAGTCTCTTTGATGTCTTGTGGAGCTTGAAAAACATCTTGGGCGAGTTTCATGGTCGTTATACCATCGGGGTTCGCATCAAATGGAAACATTCAAAACTTGTTTGGAATGAGATGGAAACATTCACAACTTGTTTGGAATGAAATTGGAACATTCACAACTTGTTTGGAATTAAATTGAAACATTCCCAAAATTGTTTGCAAAGAAATGGACACGTTGACAACTTGTTTGGAATGAAATGGAAACTTTCACAACTTGTTTGGAATGAAATTGAAACATTCACAACTTGTTTGGAATGAAATGGAAACATTCACAACTTGCTTGGAATGAAGTGGAAACATTCACAACTTGTTTGGAATTAAGTGGAAACATTCAAAACTTGTTTTGGATTGAATTGGAAACATTCACAACTTGTTTGGAATGAAATGGAAACATTCACAACTTGTTTCAAACGGAATGGAAACAACATCTTTGGAATGAAATTGAAACATTCACAACTTGTTTGGGGTGAAATGGAAGCATTCACAACTTCTTTGGAATAAGTGGAAACACCCACAACTTGTTTGGAATGAAATGAAAACATTCACAACTTATTTGGAATGAAATGGGGACATTCACATCTAGTTTGGAATGAATGGAAACATTCAAAACTTGTTTGGAATGAAATGGAAACACTCACAACTTGTTTGGAATGAAATTGGAACGTTCGCAACTTGTTTGGAATGAAATGGAAACATTCACAACTTCTTGGGAATGAAATTGAAACATTGACAACATCTTTGGAATGAACTTGAAACATTCACAACATATTTTTAATGAAATGGAAACAATCACAGCTTGTTTAGAATGAAGTGGAAACATTCAAAAGTTGCTTGGAATGAAGTGGAAACTTTCAAAACTTGTTTGGAATGAAGTGGAAACATTCACAACTTCTTGGGAATGAAATGCCAACATTCACAAGTTGTTTGGAATGAAATGGAAACATGAAACATTCACAACTTGTTTGGAATGAACTGGAAACATTCACAACTTGTTTGGAATGAAGTGGAAACTTTCAGAACTTATTTGGAATGAAATGGAAACATTCACAAGATTTTTGGAATGAAATAGGGACATTCACAACTAGTTTCGAAAGAATGTAAACATTCAAAACTTGTTTGGAATGAAATGGAAATATTCATAACTTGTTTGGAATGAAATTGGAACGTTCACAACTTGTTTGGAATGAAATGGAGACATTCCCAACTTGTTTCGAATAAAGTGGAAACATTCACAACTTGTTTGGAATGAAATGGAAACATTCACAACTTGTTTGGAATGAAATGGAAACATTCATAACTTGTTTCGAATGAAATGGAAACAACATCTTTGGAATGAAATCAAAACATTCACAACTTGTTTGGAATGAAATGGAAACATTCACAACATCTTTGGAATGAAGTGGAAACGCTCAAAACTTGTTGGGAATAAAGTGGAAACATTCACAACGTGTTTGGAATGAAATGAAAACATTCACAACTTCTTTGGAATGAAATGGAAACATTTATAACATCTTTGGAATGAAATGGAAACATTCACAACTTGTTTGGAATGAAGTGGAAACATTCAAAACTTGTTTCGAATGAAGTGGAAACATTCACAACTTGTTTGTAATGAAATGGAAACATTCACAGCCTCTTTGGAATGAATTGGGGACATTCACAACTAGATTGGAATGAATGGAAACATTCAAAACTTTTTTGGAATGAAATTGGAAACATTCACAACTTGTTTGGAATGAAATTGGAACATTCACAACTTATTTGGAATAAAATGGAAACATTCACAAGTTGTTTGGAATGAAATGGAAACATTCAAAACTTGATTGGATTGAAATGGAAACATTCACAACTTGTTTGGAATGAAGTGGAAATGCTCAAAACTTGTTTGGAATGAAGTGGAAACGCTCAAAACTTGTTTGGAATAAAGTGGAAACATTCACAACTTGTTTGGAATGAAGTGGAAACATTCACAATTTGTTTGGAATGAAAGGGAAACATTCACAACTTCTTTGGAATCAAGTGAGGACATTCACAACTAGTTTGGAATGAATGGAAACATTCAAAACTTGTTTGGAGTGAAAAGGAAACTTTCACAACTTGTATGGAATGAAATTGGAATGTTCACAACTTGTTTAGAATGAATGGAAACATTCAAAAATTTTCTAGAATGAAATGGAAACATTCACAACCTGTTTGGATTGAAATTGGAACATTAACAACTTGTTTGGAATGAAATCCAAACATTCACAACTTGTTTGGAATGAAATTGAAACATTCACAACTTGTTTGGAATGAAATCAAAACATTCACCAGTTATTTGGAATGAAATGGGGACACTGACAACTAGTTTGGAATGAATGGAAACGTTCAAAACTTGTTTGGAATGAAATGGAAACATTCACAACTTGTTTCGGATGAAATTGGAACCTTCACAACTTGTTTGGAATGAAATGGAAACACTCACAACTTCTTTGGAATGAAATGGAAACATTCACAAGTTGTTTGGAATGAAATGGAAACATTCACAATTTGTTTGGAATGAAGTGGAAACATTCAAACCTTGTTGGCAAGAAATAGAGGCATTCACAACTTGTTTGGGATGAAATTGGAACACTCACAACTAGTTTGGAATGAAATGGAAACATTCACAACTTGTTTGGAATGAAATGGAAACATTCACAAATTGTTTTGAAAGAAATGGAAACATTCACAACTTGTTTGGAAAGAAATGGAAACATTCAAAACTTCTTTGGAATGAAATGGAAACATTCACAACCTGTTTGGAATGAAATTGAAACATTCACAGCTTCTTTGGAATGAAATGGAAGCATTCAAAACTTGTTTCGAATGAAATGGAAACATTCAAAACTTGTTTGGAATGAGATGGAAACATTCACAACTTGATACGATCAAAGAAGGCACAACCAAGGAAGGCAAGGACCCACTGAAGGTTTCTAGTGGACCATTGACAAGGAAAAAGGCTAAGGAGCTCACTAGTGCACTTCAAGCTCGGATGTTGACAGATTGGCGATGTTCTGGTGGAAAAATCATATATTGAGCCAAAAAGATCATAATTGAGTGATTCTTGATTCATTGGAAAGATAACATCTAGAGCTACAAATCATATGAAGACCATGAAACCCAGTTTGCACGATAAGGAGGTCCAATTTAGCTTCAAAGTTGCGATTTACGAGTTATCGCTGGTTCAGAAGCAGTTGCAGTATTTTGGGAATATCTTTCGATTCAGAAGTCCATTTTGTGTGATTCAAGTGTGGTTTCGAAGCTAAGAAATATATCTACAACTTTTATGCTTTGAATTTTGAGAAATCATTGCTGCATCAAGTTCTAATTTCAGCTTGAAGTTGGAGACACAAGCCAGAATCACCCAAGAAGGCTATTTTGGAGTTTTTATGGCCAATCTTGTTTTGTAACGTATTTTATTTTATTTTCATATTTATTTACATTATTTAGGATGTTATTTAGGCCATGGAATTGATTCAGGTCATTTAGGATAAAAGGAATTCGCTGCACACCTTAAACATGTGTTAAAAGTGTGTTAGAGTCCTAGTTTGACTAGGTTTTCTTGAGTCCTTTGTAACTAGGTTTCCTAGGTGACTTGGGCTGCGAATTTTGCCCAGCTTTTAACCCTAGTTTAGGCCTATATAAAGGCACATATTCTGGATGTAAATATACAGAAAAATTTTGAAATAATATTGCTCTTTGGAGAGGTTTTCTCTTTGGTTCTTTGTGGACTGCCTTGGTGCACAAGTTTGCTTGTGTTCTTGGAGTTCTACACTTCTCGTTTCTAATCACAGGTTGATTAGGGGTGGGGGTTTTAAACCTAGTCTCTTTGATGTCTTGTGGAGCTTGAATCACATCTTGGGCGCGTTTCATGGTCTTTATACCATCGGGGTTTGCATCAGTTGGTATCAGAGCCACAAGTTTCCATTGAAGGACATATCTTTGTGTTCTTATTTCTCTTCATTTTTCCTTCAATTTTGTCTAGTAATTTCGTGCTTTAATTCTCTGTTTTAATCTATTTTCTTCTTGTTTCAGGTCTGTCCTTTTTATTCCATCCTTGTTCAAATCCAAAAATCACAAAAACAACAAAAAGAAGTCAATCCGTGTTGTCTAGTGTTCTCGGCTTCAATTCGTTTGTTCTTGTTCAATTCTTATCTTTCTGTTTCGTGTCCAGCCCTATTAATCTCTCTTGTTTTCATTGTTTCCAGCATCCTAGAGTCAAGAAAACACCAAAAAAAAAGAAGGACCCAAGTTGAGGAAGTTTCGGTACAACAAAAGTTGTTTCAAAATTGTGCAAGTTTCATAGTTTCTTGTTTTGGCCGAATTGAAAACTGACTTTTTGTCTTTGGCAGCAAGGAACCTCAAGGAGAATGTTGTTTTAGCATCAAAACAGCAAGGAAAAAAAGAAAAAAAAAGAAGGAGAAAAAAAGAAAGAAGAGAAAGAAAAAGAAAAGAAAGAATAAAGCTTGCAAAAAAAAAAAAAAGAAGTTTTCTCAAAGTGTTGAAAGTTTTGTGCCCCAAAACCTATCCCATTGTTTTTGAGCCAAAAAGCTTTCTTTGTAGTTCTTGTAATCATCAATTGCAAGGGCTTCCTAGAGTCTTTTAAAGCTTGTTTAGCCCACCTCTTTTGGAGTCAAAATAGTTCTTCGAAAATTCAAGTTTTCTTGTGTGCTTTGAGGATAGTTTTCTTAGAACTTCGGAGAACTCTTTGAATAAGCAATATCTCACTAACAAATTGAGTGTTTTGAGTGTTCATATTTTGAGTGAAACACGTGAGGTGAGTGTTTGTGAGGATCTTTGTTATTTTCAGGAGTATGGAGGGCCAGGAGGATAAGAGGATGAAAGTGAGACACAATGAGGAGCCAACCGTGAGAGAATTTCAAGAAACTCTCAATAGACTTGTGGGGAGGATTGAGGACATTGATTTGAGGTTGCCAATGAGAGGTCCAAGGAGAAAAGAACCCGAGGAGGAAGAAAGAGTTTGGCATGACCATGGGTTTCCAATGAGGTGTGAGCCAAGAGAGGATAACAACCTAAATTCCATCAAGCCTACCATTCCACCTTTCCAAGGGAGGAGTGATCCCGATGCATATTGGGAGTGGGAGCAAAAGATTGAGATGGTGTTTGATTGCCATCATTACTCCGAGGAAAATAAGGTTAAATTGGCTACCATAAAGTTCACTAATTATGCTCTTGTATGGTGGAATCAGGATGTTACTTCTAGGAGAAGGAATGAGGAGGAGCCCATACACACATGGAGAGCCCTTAAAGCCTTAATGAGGAGGAGATTTGTGCCTAGCTCCTACTATAGAGATCAACGCTTAAAGCTTCAAAAGCTAGTGCAAGGCCAAAGGAGTGTGGAGGACTACCATAAAGACTTGGAGAGGACCTTGACCCGAGCCAACATCATGGAGGATGAGGAGACCACCATTGCTAGATTCATTAATGGTCTCAATCCTGAGATTGCCAACAAAGTGGAAATGGCACCTTATTTGAACATGGAGGATTTGCTTTATTATGCCACCAAGGCCGAGAGAATCATCAAAAGGTCCAAGGCATCCAACATGTGTCAAGGAGGAATTTCCACATGGAGAGGAACATGGAGCAAAGATGTAAGAGAAGTACCCAAGCCAAACATGGAGACCACAAAAGGAGACTTGTCTCGGTTGCAACAAGAAAAGTCAATCATGCTTGTTCCACTTTCACCACAACAAGTTTTGGAGGATCAAAGAAAACTTCAAAGTGAGGTTGAGAGAAAAGAAAAAGAGGGGAAAGTTGAGGGCAAGAGTGATGAGGGGAAAGTTGAGAGAACAACCGAGAGATTAAGTGAGAAGAGTGAACATGAGGGGAAGAAGAGTGGAGAGTTCCCGAGAGAAGAAATTGAGTGCGAAGTTGAGAGAAGACAAGAGTGTAATTGATATGATCAAGGAAGGCACACATGGAGAAGGCAAGGACCCATTGAAGGTTTCTAGTGGACCTATGACAAGGAAGAAAGCTAAGGAGCTCTCAAGTGCACTTCAAGGCTTTGTTTCAAGTTTCTTCATGGAGAATGGACATGAAACTTCACAAGGAGCTACTGGAACTTTCAAGACACGATATGGACATGATGGATATGCTTGGTACTCAGTTCTGGAGTGCTTAGATAAGTCACAAAACAAGGACACCAAGGACACCACTCAAAGTGCACCATTTGAGCCACCTTAAGTGTTCTTGACGCATTTTGTGTCCACAAGCTGGATTTTTGAGCTCTAACTTTCCAGACCTTCATTACCACATCTAATATGAAGATTCATGCCATTGGAACTCAAAGATTCAAGCTTGGAGCTGAAGATACAAGAGAGAACCTTAAAGTGCCCAAAATGCACCCAAAAAGGCTATTTGGGAGTTTTCGGGTTTAATCTTGTATTTATATTTTATTTTCGTTCAAATCCTATTTAGATACATTATTTAGGAAGTTATTTAGGCTATGGAATAGTTTTAAATCGTTTTGGGCAAGTGGAATACGCTGCATTCATTAAACTTGTTCAAACTAGGAATTAGAGTCCTAATTTGACTAGGATTTCCTATGTCTTTGTATCTAGGATTCCTAAGGGATTTAGGCTGCGAATTTTGCCCAGCTTTTAACCCTAGTTTAGGCCTATATAAAGGCACATATTTTGGATGTAAAGACATAGATTATTGCTGAAATAATATTGCTCTTTGGAGAGGTTTTCTCTTTGGTTCTTGGCGGACTGCCTTGGTGCACAAGTGTGCTTGTGTTCTTGGAGTTCTATACTTCTCGTTTCTAATCACAGGTTGATTAGGGGTGGGGGTCTTCAAACCCAGTCTCTTTGATGTCTTGTGGAGCTTGAAAAACATCTTGGGCGAGTTTCATGGTCGTTATACCATCGGGGTTCGCATCAGTTGGTATCAGAGCCACAAGTTCCATTGAAGGACATATCTTGTGTTCTTGTCTCCCTTCATTTTTCTTTCAAATTCTGTCCAGTAATTTTTGTGTTTTAATTCTCTGTTTTAATCTGTTTTCTTCTTGTTTCAGGTCTGTTCTTTTTATTCCATCCTTGTTCAAGTCTGAAAATCACAAAAACAACAAAAAGAAGTCAATGCATGTCACCTTGTGTTCTCGGTTTCTAGTTGTTTGTTCTTGTTTAATTCTCGTCTTTCTGTTTTGTTTCTAGCCCTATTAATCTCTTCTGTTTTCATTGTTTCCAGCATCTTAGAGTCCAGAAAACACCAAAAAAAAAAAGAGAAGGATCCAAATTGAGGAAGTTACGGTACAACCAACGTTGATTTCCAGTTGTGCAAATTTTAATAGTTTCTTGGCTTGGCCGAAAAGAATTCTAACTTTTTGTCTTTGACAGTCAGGAATTTCAAAGAGAACGTTTGGTTAGCATCAAAACAGCAAGCAAAAAGAGGAAAAAAAAAAGGAGAAAAAAAAGAAGAAAGAAAAGAACAAAGACAGAAAAAGAAAGGTACAAAGGAAAGAGCTTGCTGAAAGAAGGTTTTTTTTTTTTTACAAAGTGTTGAAAGTTTTCGTGCCCAAAAACCTATCCCATTGTTTTCCAGCCAAAAAGCTTTTTTTTTGTGGTTCTTGTGATCATCAATTGCAAGAGCTTCCTAGAGTCTTTTAAAGCTTGTTTAGCCCACCTCTTTTGGAGTCAAAATAGTTCTTCGAAAATTCAAGTTTTCTTGTGTGCTTTGAGTATAGTTTTCTTAGAACTTTTGAGAACTCTTTGAATAGCAATATCTCACTAACAAATTGAGTGTTTGAGTGTTCATCTTTTGAGTGAAACATGTGAGGTGAGTGGTTGTGAGGATCTTTGTTGTTTTCAGGAGTATGGAGGGCCAAGAGGATAGGAGGATGGAAGTGAGAAACAATGATGAGCCAACCATGAGAGAGCTTCAAGAAACTCTCAATAGGCTTGTTGGGAGGATTGAAGACATTGACTTGAGGTTGCCAAGGAGACCAAATCCCATCTTGCAACCAAGGAGAGGTCCAAGGAGAGAAGAACCCGAGGAGGAAGAAGGACATTAGCATGACCATGGGCTTCCAAGAAGGGGGGAGCCAAGGGAGGACAACAATCTAAGCTCCATCAAATTGTCCATTCCACCTTTTCAAGGGAGGAGTGATCCGAATACATATTGGGAGTGGGAGCAAAAGATTGAGATGGTGTTGGAGAGCTCTTAAAGCCATGATGAGAAGGAGATTCGTCCCAAGTTACTACTATAGAGATCAACACCTCAAACTTCAAAGGCTTGTGCAAGGCCAAAGGAGTGTGGAGGACTATCACAAGGGCTTGGAGATGACACTAACCCGAGCCAATATCATTGAGGATGAGGAGGCAACCATTGCTAGATTCATCAATGGCCTTAACCATGAGATTGCCAACAAAGTGGAGATGGTGCCATATGTCAACATGGAGGATTTGCTTCACCATGCCACCAAGGCCGAAAGAATCATCAAGAGGTCTAAGGCATCCAAGATGGCTCAAGGAGGGAGTTCCACATGGAGGGGAACATGGAGCAAGGAGGCACCAAAGCCAAGAATGGAGGCTACCAAGGGAAGCATGTCTCGGCCTCAACAAGACAAGCCCAAGGTGCCACCCAAAGATGTGCCAAAGTCAAGGGAGATTGAGTGCTTCAAGTGTAGAGGCAAGGGGCACTACATGAGAGATTGTCCTAACAAAAAGGTGATGATTCTCAAAGATGATGGTGAGATCACATCCGAGGAGGAGGATGCCATGGAGGAGACCCCACCATTGGAGGAGGATGAGCAAGACACACTTGAGCCCGAGGAGGGTGACTTTGCTTTTGTTGCTAGGAGAGCTCTAAGTGTGCAAGCCAAGGAGGAGGCCAATCAAAGAGAGTGCATCTTTCACACTAGATGCCGAATTAAAGATCAAGTGTGCAGCCTCATTGTTGATGGAGGGAGTTGCACCAATGTAGCAAGTTCAACCATGGTGGAGAAATTGAAGCTTCCAACACAAAAACACCCACAACCATATAAGCTTCAATGGTTGAATGATGCCGGGGAGGTAAAAGTGGTAAAGCAAGTTTCGGTTAAATTCAAAATTGGTACTTACCATGATGAAATTCTTTGTGATATTGTTCCTATGCATGCTTGCCATATTTTGCTTGGAAGGCCGTGGCAATTTGATAAGAAGGTCACACATGACGGAGAGAAAAACTTGTACTCATTTCTCCATGAAGGAAGGCCGGTTACACTTAGCCCACTTTCACCACAACAAGTTTTGGAGGATCAAAGGAAACTTCAAAGTAAGGTTGAGAGAAAAATAAATGAGGGGAAAGTTGAGGGCAAGAGTGAAGAGGGGAAAGCCGAGAGACAAAATGAAAGAACAAGTGAGGTGAGTGACCATGAGGGGAAGAAGAGTGGAGAGTTCCCGAGAGAAAAGAATAAGAGGAAGTTGAGTGGCAAAAAAGAGTGCTATATTGCTAAAATGAGTGATGTGAGGAAAGCCATTCAAGCACAAAGACCAGTGCTTCTTTTAATTTACAAAGAATGTTTACTTGTTGTCAATGATCTAACACATCTTCATAGTGTTGTTGTGTCTTTGTTGCAGGACTTTGAAGATGTTTTCCCTGAAGATCCGAGGGGTTTGCCTCCAATTAGAGGCATTGAGCATCAAATAGACCTAGTCCCGGGAACACCAATTCCGAATAGGCCAGCCTATAGAACCAATCCCGAGGAGACTAAAGAGATTGAGAAGCAAGTAAAGGAGTTGTTGGACAAAGGCCTTGTGAGGGAAAGTTTGAGTCCTTGTGTCGTGCCTGTACTTTTGGTGCCAAAGGAGGATGGCTCATGGCGCATGTGCATGGATTGTAGGCCTGTCAACAAGATCACTGTAAAGTATAGACATCCTATTCCTAGACTTGATGATATGCTTGATGAGTTGCATGGTTCTACTTTGTTTTCAAAGATTGATTTAAAAAGTGGGTACCATCAAATTAGAATGAGGGAAGGGGATGAATGGAAAACTGCTTTCAAAACCAAGTTTGGACTTTATGAATGGTTAGTTATGCCTTTTGGACTAACTAATGCTCCTAGTACTTTCATGAGACTTATGAATCATGTCTTGCGTGACTTCATTGGAAAGTTTGTTGTTGTGTACTTTGATGATATCCTAGTATATAGTAAGAACTTAGAAGAGCATGTTGGACACCTCACACAAGTACTAAGCACCTTAAGAGGACAAAAGTTGTATGCTAACTTGAAGAAGTACTCTTTTTGTGTTGACAAAGTTGTTTTCCTTGGATTTGTTCTGAGTTCACATGGAATTGAGGTAGATCAAGAGAAGGTGAGAGCCATACAAGAATGGCCGACGCCAACATCCATTACTGAGGTGAGATCATTCCATGGGTTAGCTAGCTTCTATAGGAGGTTTGTTAGAAATTTTTCTACCATTGCTGCACCTCTAACTGAAGTTATAAAGAAGAATGTAAGATTTAAGTGGGGAAAAGCTCAAGAAGATGCTTTCGGGTTGTTAAAAGACAAGTTATGCCATGCACCACTTTTAGCTTTGCCTAACTTTGCTAATACTTTTGAAGTTGAGTGTGATGCTTCAGGTATAGGCATTGGAGCTGTGTTGATCCAAGGAGGCCGCCCCATTGCATACTTTAGTGAGAAGTTGAATGGTGCTAGCTTGAACTATCCCACATATGACAAGGAGCTCTATGCTTTGGTAAGAGCTTTGGAGACTTGGCAACATTATTTGTGGCCAAGAGAGTTTGTGATTCACACTGATCACCAAGCCCTTAAGTTTCTTAGTGGGCAAGGTAAGTTGAATAGAAGGCATGCTAAATGGGTAGAGTTTATTGAGTCATTCCCATATGTTATCAAATACAAGCAAGGTAAGGATATTATAGTGGCGGATGCACTCTCAAGAAGGTATGCTTTACTTTCGGCTTTAGATGCAAAAGTTTTGGGTTTTGAACACTTGAAGGATTTGTATGCTAGTGATGATGATTTCGGTGAGATTTATTCTAAGTGTTCTAAGTTTGCTTTTGAGAAGTTCTACCAAGTTAATGGCTTTCTTTTCAAAGAAAACAGGTTGTGCATACCAAAGACATCTTTGAGGGAATTGCTCACAAATGAAGCTCATTGTGGAGGACTTATGGGTCACTTTGGACAAGCCAAAACTTTGCATACTTTGAAGGAACATTACCATTGGCCGAATATGGCAAAGGATGTGAAGAAGGTATGTGAGCAATGCATTGCATGTAGGAAAGCAAAATCCACTCACACTTCACATGGGTTATACACACCACTTCCTACACCTAGTCATCCATGGGTAGATATTTCTATGGACTTCATTGTTGGATTGCCTAGGACTAAAGGAAACCGTGACTCAATCTTTGTTGTTGTTGATAGGTTTTCTAAGATGGCTCATTTTATTCCATGCAATAAAACTGATGATGCTATTCATGTGGCTGAATTGTTTTTCAAAGAAATTGTTAGACTTCATGGTGTTCCTAGAACAATAGTTTCGGATAGAGATACTAAGTTTTTAAGCCACTTTTGGAGGACTTTGTGGGGTAAGTTAGGAACTAAGCTTTTGTTTTCTACATCTTGTCACCCACAAACTGATGGGTAAACTGAGGTAACTAATAGGACTTTAGGTTCCATGCTTAGGGCTATCATTGGTAAAAATTTGAAAGCTTGGGAAGATTGTTTGCCTCATGTAGAATTTGCTTATAATAGATCCATGCATTCTACTACTAATTTGTCACCTTTTGAGATTGTTTATGGTTTTAATCCTTTAACTCCATTGGATCTTTTACCATTACCTACTCATGAGGTATCTAGTTTGGATGGTAGTAAAAAGGCCGAGAGCATCAAGAAGTTGCATGAGAAGGTTAAGCAACAAATTGAAATAAAAAATCAACAAGTTGCTAAAAAAGCCAATCAAGGCCGAAGGAGAGTTGTGTTTGAGCCTGGAGATTGGGTTTGGTTACACATGAGAAAAGAAAGATTTCCAGCTGCAAGGAGGACTAAGCTTCATCCAAGAGGAGATGGTCCATTCCAAGTCATTAAAAAGATCAATGACAACGCATACATGCTAGACTTGCCGGGTGAGTATAATGTGAGTGCTACTTTTAATGTTTCTGATTTGTCTCTATTTGAACATGCAGATTCATGGATGAATCCTTCTAAGGAAGGGGGAGTTGATATGATCAAGGAAGGCACACATGGAGAAGGCAAGGACCCATTGAAGGTTTCTAGTGGACCTATGACAAGGAAGAAAGCTAAGGAGCTCTCAAGTGCACTACAAGGCTTTGTTTCAAGTTTCTTCATGGAGAATGGACATGAAACTTCACAAGGAGCTGCTGGAACTTTCAAGACACGATATGGACATGATGGATATGCTTGGTACTCAGTTCTGGAGTGCTTAGATAAGTCACAAAACAAGGACACCAAGGACACCACTCAAAGTGCACCATTTGAGCCACCTTAAGTGTTCTTGATGCATTTTGTGTCCACAAGCTGGATTTTTGAGCTCTAACTTTCTAGACCTTCATTACCACATCTAATATGAAGATTCATGCCATTGGAACTCAAAGATTCAAGCTTGGAGCTGAAGATACAAGAGAGAACCTTAAAGTGCCCAAAATGCACCCAAAAAGGCTATTTGGGAGTTTTCGGGTTTAATCTTGTATTTATATTTTATTTTCGTTCAAATCCTATTTAGATACATTATTTAGGAAGTTATTTAGGCTATGTAATAGTTTTAAATCATTTTGGGCAAGTGGAATACGCTGCTTTCATTAAACTTGTTCAAACTAGGAATTAGAGTCCTAATTTGACTAGGATTTCCTATGTCTTTGTATCTAGGATTCCTAAGGGATTTAGGCTGCGAATTTTGCCCAGCTTTTAACCCTAGTTTAGGCCTATATAAAGGCACATATTCTGGATGTAAAGACACAGATTATTGCCGAAATAATATTGCTCTTTGGAGAGGTTTTCTCTTTGGTTCTTGGCGCACTGCCTTGGTGCACAAGTGTGCTTGTGTTCTTGGAGTTCTATACTTCTCGTTTCTAATCACAGGTTGATTAGGGGTGGGGGTCTTCAAACCCAGTCTCTTTGATGTCTTGTGGAGCTTGAAAAACATCTTGGGCGAGTTTCATGGTCGTTATACCATCGGGGTTCGCATCAGTAATGAACCCAAGCCGAGTGAAGAAAGAAAGACCTACAGAGAAGCCATAATTTCATCTAACATAACAAAGTCTTCTAGTGTTGTGTTGTCTTCTTTTCAGGACTTAAGTGGATATGAACTTCAAGAATCAAGTGAGTTGTTGCCCATTAAAGAAGTTGGTGTTCCTAATATTCTAAGCCATGTCCCATGCATCAAACCAATGAAGGAGGTTGAAAAGGAACAATTTGAGGTGACTCCAAGTGATTTCATATGCAAAAGTTTGCCTAACATTGTTTCTTATCCTATGTTTGAAGGGGATGAAATTAATGTAACTCCAACCGAAGTCATTGAGTGCAAAGGTGAAAATTTTATGGTTCCTACACCGAAAGAAGATACTTGGAGACTAAGTCCAACCACTGTAATGTATTTCTTCCTAACACCTAGATTTGATGTAGTTTTGCATGAAAATTTCAAACAATGTGTGTTTGCTTGCAATGTTATTTTGACAAATGGTTTTCATGAAACTAGATTAAGAGAAGGAAGTAAGCATGGAAATTTGACAAAATTTCGTTTAAAAGCCTCTAATTCTTTGGTTTTGTCAAATCATCTTTGGAATTGCTTGAGTTTCTCTAAAGAAAAATCTGTTTTGGAGTCTTTTGTTTTTGAATTTGCTTGTTTTGCATCCGTCTCACATTGTTTTGTTTTGTCTCAAGTAAAATCTATTTCTTTGGAATTTTTCTTGCATAAATTTGTTTTTATACATGCATTACATACTTCTTTGATTTTCATTTATATTCAGCCCATTTTTGTGTGTCAATCTTTAATTTCCAGCAAGTATCTTTTTGTCATGACACATGCATTACGCAAACTTTTGAGTCTTGACCTTTTTGCTTTATGTCCAAACCTAAGAGTTTTCATTTTGAGTGAAAATTCTGGATTTAAATTCAGCCTTTTATGGAGGTATGTTGAATCCTTTTTTTTGTGTCACATCCCATGCACAAATTTCATGCATTGTTGTGCATATACATACAAAAATAAGTTTGATCTTGTTTCATTTAAAATGCTTAGGATTTTTGTGAAATTGTTGCATCCTAGTTTGGTTATTAGTCTAGGCCACATTGTGTTCGAAACATTCACAAGATTTTTGGAATGAAATAGGGACATTCACAACTAGTTTGGAAAGAATGTAAACAGTCAAAACTTGTTTGGAATGAAATGGAAATATTCACAACTTGTTTGGAATGAAATTGGAACGCTCACAACTTGTTTGGAATGAAATGGAAACATTCCCAACTTGTTTCGAATAAAGTGGAAACATTCACAACTTGTTTGGAATGAAATGGAAACATTCACAACATGTTTGGAATGAAATGGAAACATTCATAACTTGTTTCGAATGAAATGGAAACAACATCTTTGGAATGAAATGGAAACATTCACAACCTGTTTGGAATGAAATGGAAACATTCATAACTTGTTTCGAATGAAATGGAAACAACATCTTTGGAATGAAATCAAAACATTCACAACTTGTTTGGAATGAAATGGAAACATTCACAACATCTTTGGAATGAAGTGGAAATGCTCAAAACTTGTTGGGAATAAAGTGGAAACATTCACAACGTGTTTGGAATGAAATGAAAACATTCACAACTTCTTTGGAATGAAATGGAAACATTTATAACATCTTTGGAATGAAATGGAAACATTCACAACTTGTTTGGAATGAAGTGGAAACATTCAAAACTTGTTTCGAATGAAGTGGAAACATTCACAACTTGTTTGTAATGAAATGGAAACATTCACAGCCTCTTTGGAATGAATTGGGGACATTCACAACTAGATTGGAATGAATGGAAACATTCAAAACTTTTTTGGAATGAAATTGGAAACATTCACAACTTGTTTGGAATGAAATTGGAACATTCACAACTTATTTGGAATAAAATGGAAACATTCACAAGTTGTTTGGAATGAAATGGAAACATTCAAAACTTGATTGGATTGAAATGGAAACATTCACAACTTGTTTGGAATGAAGTGGAAATGCTCAAAACTTGTTTGGAATGAAGTGGAAACGCTCAAAACTTGTTTGGAATAAAGTGGAAACATTCACAACTTGTTTGGAATGAAGTGGAAACATTCACAACTTGTTTGGAATGAAAGGGAAACATTCACAACTTCTTTGGAATCAAGTGAGGACATTCACAACTAGTTTGGAATGAATGGAAACATTCAAAACTTGTTTGGAGTGAAAAGGAAACTTTCACAACTTGTATGGAATGAAATTGGAATGTTCACAACTTGTTTAGAATGAATGGAAACATTCAAAAATTTTCTGGAATGAAATGGAAACATTCACAACCTGTTTGGATTGAAATTGGAAGATTAACAACTTGTTTGGAATGAAATCCAAACATTCACAACTTGTTTGGAATGAAATTGAAACATTCACAACTTGTTTGGAATGAAATTGAAACATTCACAACTTGTTTGGAATGAAATCAAAACATTCACCAGTTATTTGGAATGAAATGGGGACACTGACAACTAGTTTGGAATGAATGGAAACGTTCAAAACTTGTTTGGAATGAAATGGGCACTTTCACAACTTGTTTCGGATGAAATTGGAACCTTCACAACTTGTTTGGAATGAAATGGAAACACTCACAACTTCTTTGGAATGAAATGGAAACATTCACAAGTTGTTTGGAATGAAATGGAAACATTCACAATTTGTTTGGAATGAAGTGGAAACATTCAAAACCTGTTGGCAAGAAATAGAGCCATTCACAACTTGTTTGGGATGAAATTGGAACACTCACAACTAGTTTGGAATGAAATGGAAACATTCACAGCTTGTTTGGAATGAAATGGAAACATTCACAAATTGTTTTGAAAGAAATGGAAACATTCACAACTTGTTTGGAAAGAAATGGAAACATTCAAAACTTGTTTGGAATGAAATGGAAACATTCACAACTTGTTTTGGAATGAAATTGAAACATTCACAGCTTCTTTGGAATGAAATGGAAGCATTCAAAACTTGTTTCGAATGAAATGGAAACATTCAAAACTTGTTTGGAATGAGATGGAAACATTCACAACTTGTTTGGAATGAAATTGGAACATTCACAACTTGTTTGGAATTAAATTGAAACATTCCCAAATTGTTTGCAAAGAAATGGACACGTTCACAACTTGTTTGGAATGAAATGGAAACTTTCACAACTTGTTTGGAATGAAATTGAAACATTCACAACTTGTTTCGAATGAAATGGAAACATTCACAACTTGCTTGGAATGAAGTGGAAACATTCACAACTTGTTTGGAATTAAGTGGAAACTTTCAAAACTTGTTTTGGATTGAAGTGGAAACATTCACAAATTGTTTGGAATGAAATGGAAACATTCACAACTTGTTTCGAACGGAATGGAAACAACATCTTTGGAATGAAATTGAAACATTCACAACTTGTTTGGGGTGAAATGGAAGCATTCACAACTTCTTTGGAATAAGTGGAAACACCCACAACTTGTTTGGAATGAAATGAAAACATTCAGAACTTATTTGGAATGAAATGGGGACCTTCACATCTAGTTTGGAATGAATGGCAACATTCAAAACATGTTTGGAATGAAATGGAAACACTCACAACTTGTTTGGAATGAAATTGGAACATTCGTAACTTGTTTGGAATGAAATGGAAACGTTCACAACTTCTTGGGAATGAAATTGAAACATTGACAACATCTTTGGAATGAACTTGAAACATTCACAACATATTTTTAATGAAATGGAAACAATCACAACTTGTTTAGAATGAAGTCGAAACATTCAAAAGTTCTTTGGAATGAAGTGGAAACTTTCAAAACTTGTTTGGAATGCAGTGGAAACATTCACAACTTCTTGGGAATGAAATGGCAACATTCACAAGTTGTTTGGAATGAAATGGAAACATGAAACATTCACAACTTGTTTGGAATGAACTGGAAACATTCACAACTTGTTTGGAATGAAGTGGAAACTTTCACAACTTATTTGGAATGAAATGGAAACATTCACAAGATTTTTGGAATGAAATAGGGACATTCACAACTAGTTTGGAAAGAATGTAAACATTCAAAACTTGTTTGGAATGAAATGGAAATATTCACAACTTGTTTGGAATGAAATGGAAATATTCACAACTTGTTTGGAATGAAATTGGAACGTTCACAACTTGTTTGGAATGAAATGGAAACATTCCCAACTTGTTTCGAATAAAGTGGTAACATTCACAACTTGTTTGGAATGAAATCGAAACATTCACAACTTGTTTGGAATGAAATGGAAACATTCATAACTTGTTTCGAATGAAATGGAAACAACATCTTTGGAATGAAATCAAAACATTCACAACTTGTTTGGAATGAAATGGAAACATTCACAACATCTTTGGAATGAAGTGGAAACATTCGCAACGTGTTTGGAATGAAATGAAAACATTCACAACTTCTTTGGAATGAAATGGAAACATTTATAACATCTTTGGAATGAAATGGAAACATTCACAACTTGTTTGGAATGAAGTGGAAACATTCAAAACTTGTTTCGAATGAAGTGGAAACATTTACAACTTGTTTGTAATGAAATGGAAACATTCACAGCCTCTTTGGAATCAATTGAGGACATTCACAACTAGATTGGAATGAATGGAAACATTCAAAACTTTTTTGGAATGAAATTGGAAACATTCACAACTTGTTTGGAATGAAATTGGAACATTCACAACTTATTTGGAATAAAATGGAAACATTCACAAGTTGTTTGGAATGAAATGGAAACATTCAAAACTTGATTGGATTGAAATGGAAACATTCACAACTTGTTTGGAATGAAGTGGAAATTCTCAAAACTTGTTTGGAATGAAGTGGAAACACTCAAAACTTGTTTGGAATAAAGTGGAAACATTCACAACTTGTTTGGAATGAAGTGGAAACATTCACAACTTGTTTGGAATGAAAGGGAAACATTCACAACTTCTTTGGAATCAAGTGAGGACATTCACAACTAGTTTGGAATGAATGGAAACATTCAAAACTTGTTTGGAGTGAAAAGGAAACTTTCACAACTTGTATGGAATGAAATTGGAATGTTCACAACTTGTTTAGAATGAATGGAAACATTCAAAAATTTTCTGGAATGAAATGGAAACATTCACAACCTGTTTGGATTGAAATTGGAATATTAACAACTTGTTTGGAATTCATTCCAAACATTCACAACTTGTTTGGAATGAAATTGAAACATTCAGAACTTGTTTGGAATGAAATCAAAACATTCACCAGTTATTTGGAATGAAATGGGTACACTGACAACTAGTTTGGAATGAATGGAAACGTTCAAAACTTGTTTGGAATGAAATGGGCACTTTCACAACTTGTTTCGGATCAAATTGGAACCTTCACAACTTGTTTGGAATGAAATGGAAACACTCACAACTTCTTTGGAATGAAATGGAAACATTCACAAGTTGTTTGGAATGAAATGTAAACATTCACAATTTGTTTGGAATGAAGTGGAAACATTCAAAACTTGTTGGCAAGAAATAGAGACATTCACAACTTGTTTGGGATGAAATTGGAACACTCACAACTAGTTTGGAATGAAATGGAAACATTCACAACTTGTTTGGAATGAAATGGAAACATTCACAAATTGTTTTGAAAGAAATGGAAACATTCACAACTTGTTTGGAAAGAAATGGAAACATTCAAAACTTGTTTGGAATGAAATGGAAACATTCACAAATTGTTTGGAAAGAAATGGACACGTTCGCAACTTGTTTGAAATGAAATGGAAACATTCACAACTTGTTTGGAATGAAATTGTAACATTCACAACTTGTTTGGAATGAAATTGAAACATTCACAACTTGCTTGGAATGAAGTGGAAACATTCACAACTTGTTTGGAATTAAGTGGAAACATTCAAAACTTGTTTGGATTGAAGTGGAAACATTCACAACTTGTTTGGAATGAAATGGAAACATTCACAACTTCTTTGGCACGAAATGGATGAAGATTTCAGGGTCTCATGATAACATATCTTTATGTTATCTACTCATGTACATGCCACATGCATTTTGATTATTTGAGCTCAACCTGGATATAGGCATGCATAATTCTAATTCTTAACATTGCACTTAATATAACATGTTATATAGCATGTCAATTTTACATACAAGTTATGTCAAATAAATCCTAGCATGCTACTAAGAACATATATGTAATAAATGGAACGTAGCATGCTGCTAAACCAAGAACGAATGTGCACCTTTCTTCTTGGTTATCTTTGGCGAAAATATGAAGAGGACTTGATCTTGGAGGAGCACTTTGATGCTTAAATTGAGATGAAGAAATCTCAATGATAATCCACCCACAATGCTCTAAATAAGTGTCTAATATTTCGGCTTATTTAAGGAATGGAAGGAGTAGACTTTTCTTTCAAGAAATTGGAGCAAATGGAGTGCCAATCAGTGCTCAAAATGGCCGGCCACTAAAGGTTATTTATAGATGACCAAAAGGCACACCTTTACACCAAGCAAGGTGTTCTTTAAGCGAAAGAACACTTCCTTTGGGCAAGGGTCATCTATGGTGGCGAAAATACATGTCTCTTTGGCCAAGGAACACTTCCTTTGGCCTCAGAGACATGTCCCTTTGGTCGAGAGACATCTCTTGGTGCTATAACCAACCCATGGCCGAATATACAAGTCTCTTGATGTCAAAGGACATCATTCTTGGTGCAATAACCACCCCAACCATTGCATGGCCGAATATACATGTCTCTTGATGTCAAAGGACATCATTCTTGGTGCAATAACCACCCGAACCACCCCATGGCCGAATATACATGTCTTTTCACTCAAGGAACACTTCCTTTGGATGAAAGGACATGTTCTTTTAGCCAATAGTCATCTCTTTTGATGAAGAGGCATACCTTTACACAAAAGATGTGTCTCTTGGTGGTTTTGAGCTAAAAACAAGGTGAGCTGGCACAAAGCTAGCTCACTATACTACTTATGCACCATTGAGCTCCTTTGAGCTCCAACCAAGCACCATGAATTGAGGTCCAGCTCCTAGAGCTGACTATGAGCTGGAGTTAGCTGCTCTCAGCTAAAGTGAACTGAAGTCCAGCTACATTTAGCTACCAAAAGCTGAAGTGAGCTGACTTGAGCTGACTTGAGCTAACTTGAGCTAAAGTCCAGCTACTTTGAGCTACTTATAGCTGAAGTGAGCTGACTTGAGCTGAAGTCTAGCTACATTCAGCTACCAGAAGCTGAAGTGAGCTGACTTGAGCTGAAGTCCAGCTACTTTGAGCTACTTATAGCTAAAGTGAGCTGACTTGAGCTAAAGGGAGCAACTTTTAGCTGCCTTAGATAGCTGTTCAAGCTATAGTTAGCTCAATGAGCTCAAATCCTATCTTAAAAGGATCTTGGTGCGCCAAGAATTCCAACAATAGAAATGTTCACAAATTCTTTGGAATGAAATGGAAACATTCGCAACTTGTTTGGAATGAAATGGAAACATTCACAACTGGTTTGGAGTGAAAGTGAAACACTCACAACTTGTTTGGAATGAAATGGAAACATTCACAACTTGTTTCGAATGGATTGGAAACAACATCCTTTGGAATGAAATTGAAACATTCACAACTTGTTTGGGTGAAATGGAAACATTCACAACTTGTTTGGAATGAAGTGGAAACACCCACAACTTGTTTGGAATGAAATGAAAACATTCACAACTTATTTGAAATCAAATGGGGACATTCACAACTAGTTCGGAATGATTGGAAACATTCAAAACTTGTTTGGAATGAAATGGAAACACTCACACATTGTTTGGAATGAAATTAGAACATTCGCAAGTTGTTTGGAATGAAATGGAAACATTCACAACTTCTTGGGAATGAAATGGAAACATTCACAACATCTTTGGAATGAAATTGAAACATTCATAACTTATTTGTAATGAAATGGAAACAATCACAACTTGTTTGGAATGAAGTGTAAACATTCAAAACTTTTTTGGAATGAAGTGGAAACTTTCAAAACTTGTTTGGAATAAAGTCGAAACATTCACAACCTCTTGGGAATGAAATGGCAACATTCACAAGTTGTTTGTAATGAAATGGAAACATTCACAACTTGTTTGGAATGAAAAGGAAACAATCACAACTTGTTTGAAATGAAGTGGAAACATTCACAACTTATTTGGAATGAAATGGAAACATTCACAAGTTATTTGGATTGAAATGCAAACATTCAAAACTTGATTGGAATGAAATGAAAACATTCACAACTTGTTTGGAATGAAATGGAAACGCTCAAAACTTGTTTGGAATGAAGTGGAAACGCTCAAAACTTGTTTCGAATAAAGTGGAAACATTCACAACTTGTTTGGAATAAAGTGGAAACATTCGCAACTTGTTTGGAATGAAAGGGAAACATTCACAACTTCTTTGGAATGAAGTGAGGACATTCACAACTAGTTTGGAATGAATGGAAACATTCAAAACTTGTTTGGAGTGAAAAGGAAACGCTCACAACTTGTATGGAATGAAATTGGAACGTTCACAACTTGTTTAGAATGAATGGAAACATTCAAAACTTTTTTAGAATGAAATGGAAATATTCACAACCTGTTTGGAATGAAATTGAAACATTAACAACTTGTTTGGAATCAAATGCAAACATTCACAACTTGTTTGGAATGAAATCGAAACATTCACCAGTTATTTGGAATGAAATGGGGACACGGACAACTAGTTTGGAATGAATGGAAACATTCCAAACTTGTTTGGAATGAAATGGGCAATTTCACAACTTGTTTCGAATGAAATTGGAACATTCACAACTTGTTTGGAATGAAATGGAAACACTCACAACTTCTTTGGAATGAAATGGAAACAGTCTCAAGTTGTTTGGAATGAAATGGAAACATTCACAATTTGTTTTGAATGAATTGGAAACATTCAAAACTTGTTGGAAAGAAGTTGAGACATTCACAACTTTTTTGGAATGAAATTGGAACACTCATAACTAGTTTCGGAATGAAATGGAAACATTCACAACTTGTTTGGTATGAAATGGAAACATTCATAAATTGTTTGAAACAAATGGAGGCATTCAAAACTTGTTTCGAATGAAATGGAAACATTCACAACTTGTTTGGAATGAAATTGAAACATTCACAGCTTCTTTGGAATAAAATGGAAGCACTCAAAACTTATTTGGAATGAAATGGAAACACTCACAACTTGTTTGGAATGAAATGGAAACATTCACAACTTCTTTGGAATGAAATGGAAACATTCACAAATTGTTTGGAAAGAAATGGACACGTTCACAACTTGTTTGGAATGAAATGGAAACATTCACAACTTGTTTGGAATGAAATTGAAACATTCACAACTTGTTTGGAATGAAATGGAAACATTCACAACTTGCTTGGAATGAAGTGGAAACATTCACAACTTGTTTGGAATGAAGTGGAAACATTCAAAACTTGTTTGGATTGAAGTGAAAATATTCACAACTTATTTGGAATGAAATGGAAACATTCACAACTTCTTTGGCACGAAATGGAAACATTCACAAATTGTTTGGAATGAAATGGAAACATTCCAAACTTGTTTGGAATGAAATGGAAACATTCACAACTTGTTTGGACTGAAATTGAAACATTCACAACTTGTTTGGAATGAAATGGAAACATTCACCACTTGTTTCGAATGGAATGGAAACAACATCTTTGGAATGAGATCGAAACATTCACAACTTGTTTGGGGTGAAATGGAAACATTCACAACTTGTTTGGAATGAAGTGGAAACACCCACAACTTGTTTGGAATGAAATGAAAACATTCACAACTTATTTGGAATGAAATGGGGACATTCACAACTAGTTTGGAATGAATGGAAACATTCAAAACTTGTTTGGAATGAAATGGAAACATTCACAACTTCTTGGGAATGAAATGGAAACATTGACAACATCTTTGGAATGAAATTGAAACATTCACAACTTATTTGTAATGAAATGGAAACAATCAGAACTTGTTTGGAATGAAGTGGAAACAGTCAAAACTTGTTTGGAATGATGTGGAAACTTTCAAAACTTGTTTGGAATGAAGTAGAAACATTCACAACTTTTTGGGAATGAAATGGCAACATTCACAAGTTGTTTGGAATGAAATGGAAACATGAAACATTTAGAAGTTGATTGGAATGAAATGGAAACATTCACAACTTGTTTGGAATGAAGTGGAAACATTCAGAACTTATTTGGAATGAAATGGAAACATTCACAAGATTTTTGGAATGAAATGGGGACATTCACAACTAGTTTGGAAAGAATGTAAACATTCAAAACTTGTTTAGAATGAAATGGATATATTCACAACTTGTTTGGAATGAAATTGGAACATTCACAACTTGTTTGGAATGAAATGGAAACATTCACAACTTGTTTGGAATGAAATGGAAACATTCACAACTTGTTTGGAATGAAAAGGAAACATTCACAACTTGTTTCGAATGAAATGGAAACAACATCTTTGGAATGAAATGGAAACTGATGCGAACCTCGATGGTTTAAAGACCATGAAATGCGCCCAAGATGTTTTTCAAGCTCCACAAGACATCAAAGAGACTGGATTTTAAGACCCCCACCCCTAATCAACCTGTGACTAGAAACGAGAAGTATAAGAACACCAAGAACACAAGCACACTTGGGCACCAAGGTAGTCCACAAAGAACCAAAGAGAATTTTTCTAAAAAGTAGCAATATTATTTCATGTCAAGGCTACTGTTTTACAACCAGAATATGTGCCTATTTATAGGCCTAAACTAGGGTAAAAGACTTAGCAAAATTCGTAGCCCAAGTCACCTAGGAAATCTAGTTACAAAGGACTCGAGAAAACCTAGTCAAACTAGGATTCCTACACCCTTTTAACACATGTTTAAGGTGTGCAGCGAATTCCATTTATCCTAAGTGACCTGAATCACTTCCATGGCCTAAATAACATCCTAAATAATGTAAATAAATAGGAAAATAAAATAAAAGACGTTACAAAACAAGATTGGCCATAAAAACCCCAAAATAGCCTTCTCAGGTGGTTCTTGCTTGTGTCTTCAACTTCAAGCTGAAATCCGAACATTATGCAGCCATGATTTCTCAAAATTTAAAGAATGAAAGTTGTAGATATCTTTCTTAGCCTCGAAACCACACCTGAATCACACAAAATGGACATCTAAAACCAAAGATATGCCCAAAATACTACAACTGCTTCTGAACCAGCGATAACTCGCAAATCGCGACTTTGAAGCTAAATTTGACCTTCTTAACGTGAAAAATGGTTTCATGGTCTTCATATGATTTGTAGCTCCAAATGTTATCTTTCCAATGAATCAAGAATCACTTAATTCTGATCCATTTAGCTCAAGATATGATTTTTCTACCAGAACATCGCCAATCTGTCAACATCCAAGCTTGGCCATCATCTCGATATGATTCCTTGCATGTTTCAGCAGCTCCTTGCGAAATTCCATGTCCATTCTCCATGAAGAAGCTTGAAAAAAAGGCTTGTAGTGCACTCGAGAGCTCCTTAGCTTTCTTCCTTGTCATTGGTCCATTAGAAACCTTTAATGGGTCCTTGCCTTCCTTGACTGTGCCTTCTTTGATCATATCAGCTCCCCCCTCCTTAGAAAGGATTCATCCTCGAATCAAAGCCTACATTAGAAAAGGGAATTGAATCAATAATAATGAAATAATCAACACATAAGCACTTACCTTTTACATAAGCACCAATAGCATGGAATGCTTGTGTATGGAGCTTTAATCTTGTGAAAAAACCTGAACCAATATCCAAATGCAATGATAATTTTGATACCTCCATGGTCAAAAACAAAGTTAGAAGCAATTACCACAAAAAATCTAAAAGTTTGCACAATTTTCATCTTAACTCTGGGCATCACTTTCATTGCCTTTACCATCTAAAAAACATTACTCTCACAACTAGAAAAAGTGTTGGAATAATTTACCTTAGGGATGCTGTGTGCACTCAAAACAAATGGACCTAAACTCACATAAGTGTCAAGGTCATGAAAAGCACAAGTTATGCATGTAAAGACAGTACTTTGCATAGGCCATTCAATAAACAAGAATTGAACACAATGTACCCTAAACTAATAACAAAACTAGGATGCACCAATTCCACAAAAATCCTAAGCATTTTAAATGAAACAAGATTGGAGTAGATAGGATTTAGTGAAACCAATTCAGTAGCAAACTTATTTTTGCATGTATATGCACAACAATGCATGAAATTTGTGAATGAAATGTGACCCAAAACAAAGGACTCAACATACCTCCTTAAAAGGCTGAATTTGAAACCAGAATTTTCACTCAAAATAAAAACGTTTAGGTTTGGACATAAAGCAAAAATATCAAGGTTCAAAAGCTTGTGTAATGCATGTGTCATGGCAAAAAAATGCTTGCTGGGAATTAAAGATTGACACACAAAAATGGGCTGAACATGAATGGCAATCAAAGTAGTATGTAATGTATGTGTATGAGCTAATTTATGCATGAAAAATTCCAAAGAAGTAGATTTAACTTGAGACAGAACAAAACAATGTGAAATGGATGCAAAACAAACAAATTCAAAAACAAAAGACTCCAAAACAGATTTTTCTTTAGAGAAACTCAAGCAATTCCAAAGATGATTTGACAAAGCCAAAGAATTAGAAGCTTTAAAACCATATTTTGTCAAAGTTTCATGCTTACTTCCTGCTCTTAATCTAGTTTCATGAAAACCATTCTTCAAAACAACATTGCAAGCAAACACACATTGTTTGAGATTTTTATGCAAAACTACATCAAATCTAGGTGTTAGGAAGAAATACATTATAGTGGTTGGACTTAGTCTCCAAGTATCTTCCTTTGGAACCACAAAATTTTGACCTTTGCACTCAATCACTTTGGGTGGAGTTGTAACAATTTCATCCCCTTGAACCATAGGATAAGAAATAATGTTAGGCAAACTTTTGCATATGAAATCACTTGGACTCGCCTCAAATTGTTCCTTTTCAACCTCCTTTGTTGGTTTGATGCATGGGACATGACTTGGAATATTGGGAACACCAACTTCTTTAATGGGCAGTAGCTCACTTGATTCTTGTAACTTATCTCCACTTAAGTCCTGAAAAGAAGACAACACAACACTACAAGAAGACTTCGTTATGTTAGATGAAAGTATGGCTTCTTTGTAGGTCTCTCTCTTCACTCGACTTGGGTTCATTGCACTCTTGTCTTCTCTCAACTTCGCACTCAATTTCTTCTCTCGGGAACTCTCCACTCTTCTTCCCCTCATGTTCACTCTTCTCCCTTAATTTTTCAGTTCTTCTCTCGGCTTTCCCCTCATTACTCTTGCCCTCAACTTTCCCCTCATTCACTTTTCTCTCAACCTCACTTTGAAGTTTTCTTTGATCCTCCAAGACTTGTTGTGGTGAAAGTGGTACAAGCATGATTGACTTTTCTTCTTGAGGGTGAGACAAGTCTCCTTTTATGGCCTCCACTTTTAGCTTGGGTACTTCTCTCACATCCTTACTCCATGCTCCTCTCTATGTGGAAATTCCTCCTTGACACATCTTGGATGCCTTTGCTCTCTTGATGCTCCTTTCAGCCTCGGTGGCATGGTAAAGCAAGTCCTCCATATTGAAATAAGGCACCATTTCCAATTTGTTGGCTATCTCATGGTTGAGACCATTGATGAATCTAGCAATGGTGGTCTCCTCATCCTCAATGATGTTGGCTCGAGTCAAGGTCATTTCTAAGTCTTTATGGTAGTCCTCCACACTCCTTTGGCCTTGCACTAGTCTTTGAAGCTTGAGGCGTTGATCTCTAGTGTAGTAGCTAGGCACAAATCTCCTCCTCATTAATGCCTTAAGGGCTCTCCATGTGTGTATGGGCTCATCTTCATTCCTTCTCCTAGAAGTAACATCCTGATTCCACCATACAAGAGCATAATTAGTGAACTTTATGGTCACCAATTTAACCTTCTTTTCCTCAGAGTAATGATGGCAATCAAACACCATCTCAATCTTTTGCTCCCATTCCAAATATGCATCGGGATCACTCCTCGGAAAGGTGGAATGGTAAGCTTGATGGAATTTAGGTTGTGATCTTCTCTTGGCTCCCCCCTCCTTGGAAGCCCATGGTCATGCCAATGTCCTTCTTCCTCCTTGGGTTCTTCTCTTCTTGGACCTCTCCTTGGTTGCAAGATGGGATTTGGTCTCCTTGGCAGCCTCAAATCAATGTCCTCAATCCTCCCCACAAGTTTATTGAGAGTTTCTTGAAGCTCTCTCATGGTTGGCTCATCATTGTTTCTAACTTCCATCCTCCTATCCTCCTGGCCCTCCATACTCCTAAAAAACAAAGATCCTCATAAACACTCACCTCACGTGTTTCACTCAAAAGATGAACACTCAAACACTCAATTTGTTAGTCAGATAGTGCTATTCAAAGAGTTCTCAAAAGTTCTAAGAAAACTGTCCTCAAAGCACACAAGAAAACTTGAATCCTTAAAGAACTATTTTGACTCCAAAAGAGGTGGGCTAAACAAGCTTTAAAAGACTCTAGGAAGCTCTTGCAATTGATGATCACAAGAACCACAAAGAAAGCTTTTTGGCTTAAAAACAATGGGATAGGTTTTGGGGCTCAAAACTTTCAACACTTTGAGAAAACTTCTTTTGCAAGCTCTTTTCTTTTCTTTTTCTTTTTCTTTCTCTTCCTTGTTTTTTCCCTTTTTTTTTTATTTTTTCTTGCTGTTTTGATGCTAAACAAATGTTCTCCTTGAAATTCCTTGCTGCCAAAGACAAAAAGTCAGTTTTCTATTCGGCCAAAACAAGAAACTATTGAAACTTGAACAATTTGAAACAACTTTTATTGTACTGAAACTTCCTCAATTTGGATCCTTCTTTTTTTGGTGCTTTCTTGACTTTAGGATGCTGGAAACAATAAAAACAAGAAAGATTAATAGGGCTGGACACGAAACAGAAAGATAAGAAATAAACAAGATCAATTGAATTAAAACTGAGAACACTAGACAACACGGATTGACTTCTTTTTGTTGTTTTTTTGTGATTTTTGGACTTGACCAAGGATGGAATAAAAAGGATAGACCTGAAACAAGAAGAAAAAGGATTAAAATAGAGGATTAAGACATGAATTTACTGAACAAAATTGAAAGAAAATGAAGAGAAACAAGAACACAAAGATATGTCCTTCAATGGAACTTGTGGCTCTGATACCAACTGATGCGAACCCCGATGGTATAAAGACCATGCAATGCACCCAAGATATTTTTCAAGCTCCACAAGACATCAAAGAGACTGGATTTTAAGACCCCCACTCCTAATCAACCTGTGACTAGAAACGAGAAGTATAAGAACACCAAGAACACAAGCACACTTGTGCACCAAGGTAGTCCACAAAGAACCAAATAGAATTTTTCTCCAAAGTAGTAATATTATTTCATGTCAAGGCTGCTGTTTTAGAACCAGAATATGTGCCTATTTATACCTAAACTAGGGTAAAAGACTTAGCAAAATTCGTAGCCCAAGTCACCTAGGAAACCTAGTCAAACTAGGATTCCTATTGATGCGAACCCCGATGGTATAAAGACCATGAAACGCGCCCAAGATATTTTTCAAGCTCCACAAGACATCAAAGAGACTGGATTTGAAACCCCCACCCCTAATCAACCTATGATTAGAAACGAGAAGTATAGAACTCCAAGAACACAAGCACACTTGTGCACCAAGGCAGTCCACAAAGAACCAAAGAGAAAACCTCTCCAAAGAGCAATATTATTTCAAAATTTTTCTATATGTTTACACCTAGAATATGTGCCTTTATATAGGCCTAAACTAGGGTAAAAAACTGGGAAAAATTCGCAGCCTAAGTCCTTTAGGAATCCTAGATACAAAGACATAGGAAATCCTAGTCAAATTAGGACTCTAATTCCTAGTTTGAACAAGTTTAATGAATGCAGCATATGCCACTTGTCCAAAACGATTTAAAACTATTCCATAGCCTAAATAACTTCCTAAATAATGTATCTAAATAGGATTTGAATGAAAATAAACTATAAATACAAGATTGGCCATGAAAACCCCAAAATAGTCTTCTCGGGTGGCTCCTGCTTGTGTCTTCAACTTCAAGATGAAATTCGAACTTGATGCAACCATGATTTCTCAAAATTAAAAGAATGAAAGTTGTAGATATCTTTCTTAGATTTGAAATGAAACCTGAACCACACAAAATGGACATCTAAACCCAAAGATATGGTCAAAATACTGCAATTGCTTCTGAACCAGCGATAACTCGCAAATGGCGACTCTGAAGCTAAATTGGACCTCCTTAACGTGCAAACCGGGTTTGATGGTCTTCATATGATTTGCATATCCAGATGTTATCTTTCCAATGAATCAAGAATTACTCAATTTCGATCTGTTTAACTCAAGATATGATTTTTCTACCAGAACATCGCCAATCTGTCAACATCCAAGCTTGGCTATCATCTCCATATGATTCCTTGCATGTTTCAGCAGCTCCTTAGCCTTCTTCCTTGTCAATGGTCCACTAGTTATCTTCAATGGATCATTGTCATCCTTAGTTTTGCCTTCTTTGATCGTATCAGCTCCCCCCTACTTAGAAGGATTCGTCCTCGAATCAAAAACTGCATTAGAAAAGGGAATTGAATCAATAACAATGAAATAATCAACACATAAGCACTTACCTTTCACATAAGCACCAATAGCATGGAATGCTTGTGTATGGAGCTTTAATCTTGTGCAAAACCTGAACCAATATCCAAATGCAATGGTACCTCCAGGATCAAAAACAAAGTTTGACACAATTAGCACAAAAAATCTGAATGTTTGCACAATTTTCATCTTAACTCTAGGCATCACTTTCATTGCCTTTGCCATCTCAAAAACATTATTCCCAAAACTAGGAAAAGTATAGGAAGAATTTGCCTTAAGGATGCTGTATGCACTCAAAAGAAATGGACCTAAACTCACATAAGTGTCAAGGTCATGAAAAGCAGAAGTTATGCATGTCAAGACAATAGTTTGCATCGGCCATTCAACCAAACAAGAATTGAACACAATGTGGCCTAAACTAATAACAAAACAAGGATGCACGAATTTCACAAAAATCCTAAGCATCTTAAATGAAACAAGATTGGAGTAGATAGGATTAAGTGAAACCAATTCAGTAGCAAACTTATTTTTGCATGTATATGCACAACAATGCATGAAATTTGTGAATGAAATGTGACACAAAACAAATGACTCAACATACCTCCCTAAAAGGCTGAATTTGAAACCAGAATTTTCACTCAAAATAAAAACTTTTAGGTTTGGACATAAAGCAAAAATATCAAGACTCAAAAGTTTGTGTAATGCATGTGTCATGACAAAAAGATACTTGCTGGAAATTAAAGATTGACACAAAAAAATGGGCTGAATATAAATGGGAAACAAAGAAATATGTAATGCATGGGTAACAACCAATTTATGCATGAAAAATTTCAAAGAAGTAGATTTAACTTAAGGCAAAGCAAAACAATGTGAAATGGATGCAAAACTAACAAATTCAGAAACAAAAGACACCAAAACAGATTTTTCTTTAGAGAAACTCATCGAACTCAAAAGATGATTTGACAAAACCAAAGAATTAGAAGCTTTAAAACCATATTTTGTCAAAGTTTCATGCTTACTTCCTTCTCTTAAATCTAGTTTCATGAAATCCATTCTTCAAAATAACATTGCAAGCAAACACACATTCTTTGAGATTTTCATGCAAACCCACATCAAATCTAGGTGTTAGGAAGAAATACATTACAGTGGTTGGACATAGTCTCCAAGTATCTTCCTTTGGTGTAGGAACCACAAAATTTTCACCTTTGCACTTAATCACTTTGGGTGGAGTTGCAACAATTTCATCCCCTTGAACCATAGGATAAGAAACAATGTTAGGCAAACTTTTTCATATGAAATCACTTGGACTTACCTCAAATTGTTCCTTTTCAACCTCCTTCATTGGTTTGATGCATGGGACATGACTTAGAATATTAGGGAACACCAACTTCTTTAATGGGCAGCAACTCACTTGATTCTTGTAGTTCATATTCACTTAATTCTTGAAAAGAAGACAACACAACACTAGAAGAAGACTCCATTAGGTTAGATGAAAGTATGGCTTCTCTGTAGGTCTTTCTCTCTTCACTCGGCTTGGGTTCATTGCACTCTTGTCTTCTCTCAATTTCGCACTCAATTTCTTCTCTCAGGAACTCTCCACTATTCTTCCCCTCATGTTCACTCTTCTCACTTAATCTCTCGGTTGTTCTCTCCGCTTTCCCCTCATCACTCTTGCCCTCAACTTTCCCCTCTTTTTCTTTTCCCTCATCCTCACTTTGAAGTTTTCTTTAATCCTAGAAGACTTGTTGTGGTGAAAGTGGTACAAGCATGATTGACTTTTCTTCTTGACGCCGAGACAAGTCTCCTTTTGTGGTCTCCATGTTTGGCTTCGGTACTTCTATTACATCTTTGCTCCATGCTCATTTCCATGTGGAAATTCCTCCTTGACACATCTTGGATGCCTTGGACCTTTTGATGATCCTCTCGGCCTTGGTGGTATAAGAAAGCAAATCCTCCATGTTCAAATAAGGTGCCATTTCCATTTTGTTGGCAATCTCAGGATTGAGACCATTAATGAATCTATCAATGGTGTTCTCCTTATCCTCCATGATGTTGGCTCGGGTCAAGGTTATCTCCAAGTCTTTGTGGTAGTCCTCCACACTCCTTTGGCCTTGCACTAGCTTTTGAAGCTTGAGGCGTTGATCTTTAGTGTAGTAGCTAGGAACAAATCTCCTCCTCATCAAGGCTTTAAGGGATCTCCATGTGTGTATGGGCTCCTCCTCATTCCTTCTCCTAGAAATAACATCCTGATTCCACCATACAATAGCATAATTAGTGAACTTTATGGTAGCCAATTTAACCTTCTTTTCCTCGGAGTAATGATGGCAATTAAACACCATTTCAATCTTTTGTTCCCACTCCCAATATGCATCAGGATCACTCCTCCCTTGGAAAGGTGGAATGGTAAGCTTGATGGAATTTAGGTTGTTATCCTCTCTTGGCTCCCCCCTCCTTGGAAGCCCCTGGTCATGACAACGTCCTTCCTCCTCGGGTTCTTCTCTCCTTGGACCTCTCCTTGGTTGCAAAATAGGATTTGGTCTCTTTGGCAATCTCAAGTCAATGTCCTCAATTCTCCCCACAAGTCTATTGAGAGTTTCTTGAAGCTCTCTCATGGTTGGCTCCTCATTGTGTCTCACTTTCATCCTCCTATCCTCCTGGCCCTCCATACTCCTGAAAATAAAAAAGATCCTCACAAACACTCACCTCACGTGTTTCACTCAAAAGATGAGCACTCAAAACACTCAATTTGTTAGTGAGATATTGCTATTCAAAGAGTTCTCAAAAGTTCTAAGAAAACTGTTAGTATTGTGCCCAAAAAGCCAATCATGAGATGATTGTATTTTTGCACATTGAGTCATGATATTTTATTGAGGCATTAATCCAGCAATTTTGTTTGTTGTTTTGTTTCTGCGTAACGTAATAAACATAATTGTAACCCTAGAATAATGATATTCTTAAATGTCCCTAGTCTAGTATTATTGTGGAGCGGGTTGCAATAATACATAATGACTAGCATATGTGGAGACTAATATGAGATATGTAGTCTACATATGGGTACAAGTTGGAGAACTTGTGTACTGGACCGACCCACCAAGAGAACACTTCATGGATCGTTATATGAGTGTCATAAGTGATTCTCATAGTGATCATGGTATATGTAGTCCTTCGACCTATGATCATCAAGGTTCCCTACATGTGAGTCACATACTTTGATACTTTCCTTTGTTGCTCGTAACTGAGTGAACTTGAAGGAGGTCATTGGGTATGTCACATATCATGCGGAGGGATTTGTATGATCAAGATGGGATTTGTCCCTCCTATGTAACGGGAGTGATATCTTTGGGCCCCTTGATAGAGTGAGACTTAGAAAATGCATGGCCATGCTCCGATGAGTTGATATATGATATCAATGTCATCAGTTTAAGTTAGTCTACTCGGTAATCAAGAAACCAAAGATTGGGCTATACGAGAGTGACACATTCCATGTCTCGTGCTTAGTCTTGATATCTTGGACAAAGGGACAATGGCATATATCGGTGATGATCATAAAGGTTCAGTCGATTCACCGACAATCTTGTCACTTGGGTAGCAATGATGTGTTGCTAGACACCGCTCATTGCTTATGATTATAAATGTGATTTATGATCATTGCCAACATGGCAAGAGCCTATTGGGTCGCACACGTAGAGCTATTTGGATCATTAGAGTGCATGGGCTAATTATTTGGGTTATGGTTTCACTTTAATTTCGTATTAATAATGGGCCAAGGAGTTGAGCCATTATTAAGCCCGAAATTAAATCCTAATTGGATTAGGGCTTTGAAACCCATTAGGCCTGGAAGTTGAGTCTCACTATAAATACAACTTTTAAGTGAGAAATTCGTAGGTCTCCTTGCCCTAGCCTCCCAAAAGGACAGCCACACTCTTCTCTTGCAATTCCTTGGAGGACACAAGCTAGCACTGCGAGTGCAAGAGAAACGCATCTGCCGGGACGTGGTGGAAGCGTGGTGATCCCGAGAGGCTCGTGTGGATACCATAGAGAGCCTGAACACGTCAACTGTTCAGGTTTTGTGATTCGACTCTACAGTTGAGTGAGAGATCTCAACCGAAAATTAGGTATGAAATTTTCGAACACCCGGTTTACCCCGTTTCACTTGGATTCTGTTGGGTTTCGGTCAACAGTGGTATCAGAGCTACTGGTGAAACCCTAAATCGGGATTGAGTGTTGAATCGCATGATGCTATGTCTTCGATTGGTTTTCGGCCATGATTAATTAGATTGATTCATGATGCATGAAACCGGAATTCGTAATGAACATATGAGATATATGAAGAAACAACACAAATTGGTTAATGAGATTAACCCGAAATTGATAGGTATGAGATACCTATATGGATTAGGATTCTTGCAATAGTTGCAAAAACCCTAGGTTTGTTCGGATTCGGCCTGTTCGGGCACCGAAAGTAAGGTATTTTTGGTGGCTCGAATGGAGGAGTCTCGGGTGCCTACTTTCTCGAAATAGAAGATTTCGGGCTAAGCAATTGTAAGACAATTTTTTGCGCCGGGGGGCGCTGCCCCCCACGCCCCCCGCAAGGGCGGCTCCCCTTGACCCCGTCCGCTGACCGGTCAGCGGAACCACCGCCCGCTGACCGGCCAACGGGACCGCCGTATGCGAAGCGCCACATAAATAAAAACTGGTTAATCAACACGCGAAAATTGGCATGCATCTTTGTTGAATGAGATTTGACATGATATGCTGATTAGTGTTTGAAGCATGGTGCATGGTTATAGCCCTTGATTGGTTGTACTTGTAAATACGGCCTGCGAGTCGTGCCTTTTCTTATCACTCTCATTGTACATTCTCTTCTCACCTTACTCCCCTCGAATGTAACTCGAGGTTTCTATTATTGATGTAATGGTGCATTATGGGATCGTCCAAGGTGGTATGTCCAAGGAGGTGACAACAAAAAGGCAGCCAAGAAAGGAAGAGAAGGAGCTTGTGAAGACTCTTTTCTTTTCTTAGGCTTTTATGATATTCTCATTGGCTTGAGAATATCGCATAGTTTGGGCTATAACCATGTCACGTTTATTTCTTGTAAGCATGAGATGCATGTTTTATATTTGTATGTGATGCATGTATAAAACAACCGGAGATAACAAATTGGTGAGATCAAAAGATAAAATCCCTCAAACAAATATTAAGTCATTAAATGTGATGCCTTCCAAATGTTGGCACTCGTCAAGACTTTGATCAACATTAGGTGGGTTTGCCAAAGCAAAGTACCTATGTTCATCTTGGTAAGGCGCGATGGGATAATAGTGATATCCAAACTGCTAACTTTGGGTTCGACTTAACTAAGTCATCCTAATAGGATTAGGGACTTAGAGGCATAGAGTTGGGCTTAAGTTCATGAGATGAGCTTGGACAAGTGTTGTTCACCCAACTATCCAAGAGTTGCATAAGATGCAATTGGCAATGAGTTGCCTACCTAAATAGCTGTAACTTGAGAGAAAAGCCAAAGCTGACTCAGGTTGTGGTCAAATATGGATCTTGGCCCACTAGAATACCTTAGCGCCGAGGTGTTCCGAAATAATATCGAGGGTTATTATTTTGAGGAAAATAGTGGGAGTATCATTTAATAAAAGTCCTTATTAAATGAATTAAAATACATGACTCTTACACTGCATATTTACTGTTGTAGATAACCATGGCACAAAACACATCGACACTTTCATTGCGATCGATCCTTGAGAAGGAAAAACTGAATGGGACCAACTTTCTCAAATGGTACCGAAACTTGAGGATAGTCCTCAAACAAGAGAGAAAGGCATATGTCCTAGAGCAGCCCATTCCGAATGAGCCTGCTGCCACTGCTCCAAGAGCTGAAAGGGATGCTCACAAGAGGCATTCTGATGATGCTTTGGATGTTGCATGCCTCATGCTTATTACCATGGAATCTGAGCTTCAGAAGCAACATGAGAACATGGGGGCGTTCGATATGATCGAACATCTCAAAATGCTTTTCCAAGAGCAAGCTAGGCATGAGAGGTTTGAGACCTCTAAGGCATTGTTTCAGTGCAAGATGTCTGAGGGAAGTCCCGTGGGTCCTCATGTGCTCAAGATGATTGGGTACATTGAGAATCTTGAGAATTTGGGATTTGCTCTTCAGAAAGAGTTGGCTATCGATGTAGTCTTGCAATCGTTGCCTGAAAGCTACAGTCAGTTCGTCATGAACTATAACATGAACGACCTAGACAAGTCCCTTCCTGAATTGCTCAACATGTTGAGAACTGCTGAGCAAAACCTTAAGAAGGCTAAGCCCATTTTGATGGTTCAAAAGGGCAAGGGAAAGGGAAAAGCCAACAAGAAGAAGGATAAAGCTAATGGAAAGTCCAATGCTAGTTCTTCTTCAGCTGCACTGAAACCAAAGGGTGGTGTGGCAAAGGAAGGGGAGTGCTTCCATTGTAAGCAACCTGGACACTGGAAGCGCAACTGCAAGCTCTATCTTGAAGAACTTGCTAAGGAAAAGGGAAGTAAGACTTCCACTTCAGGTATTTTTGTTATAGAGGCTAACTTTTCTACTTCCTCATCTTGGGTATTGGATACTGGATGTGGATCTCACATTTGTGCAAATGTGCAGGATCTAAGTAGAAGTAGAAGATTGGCCCGAGGTGAAGTGGACCTACGTGTTGGAAATGGAGCAAGGGTTGCTGCCTTAGCCGTAGGGACTTATGTTCTCACTTTACCTAGTGGATTAGTTTTAGAATTAGACAACTGCTACTTTGTGCCTACTATTAGTAGAAATTTGATTTCTGTTTCTTGTTTGGACAAGAAAGGTTTTTCATTTATAATAAAGGACAAATGTTGTTCTATTTATTTGAATGAAATCTTTTATGGTAGTGCTCAACTTAGCAATGGGTTGTATGTTCTAGACCTTGAAGATCCAATCTATAATGTGAATACCAAGAAGGTCAGATTAAATGATTCAAACTTGACCTATCTCTGGCACTGTCGCTTGGGCCATATAAATGAGACCCGCATATCCAAGCTCCATAAGGATGGACTCTTGGACTCATTTGATTTTGAATCATATGAGACATGTGAGTCATGTTTGTTGGGCAAGATGACCAAAGCCCCATTCACAGGGCAAAGTGAAAGGGCTAATGACTTACTAGGACTCATACATAGTGATGTATGTGGCCCTATGTCTACACAAGCTAGAGGAGGTTTCCAATACTTCATTACTTTCACTGATGACTTCAGCAGATATGGCTATGTGTATCTTATGAGACACAAGTCAGAATCCTTTGAAAAGTTCAAAGAATTCAAGAATGAAGTAGAGAATCAACTCGGGAAGAGTATCAAAGTGCTTCGATCAGATCGAGGTGGAGAGTACTTGGATCGAGAATTCCTTGACTATCTGAAGGAGTGTGGTATAATATCACAACTCACTCCACCAGGTACACCTCAATGGAATGGTGTTTCTGAAAGGAGAAATCGAACTCTGTTAGACATGGTTCGCTCCATGATGAGTCAAGCTGACCTTCCAAACTCCTTTTGGGGACATGCTCTAGAGACAGCCGCTTTTACACTAAACCGAGTTCCATCTAAATCGGTTCAAAAGACACCATATGAGATATGGAGTGGGAGGCGTCCCAATTTGTCTTTTATGAAGATTTGGGGCTGTGATGTTTATGTAAAACGTCAATCCTCTAACAAACTAGGGCCCAAATCTCAAAAATGTCTTTTTGTTGGGTATCCCAAAGAAACAAAGGGTTACTATTTCTACAATCCCTCTGAGCAAAAAGTGTTTGTTGCTCGAACTGGTGTCTTTTTGGAGAAAGAGTTTATCTCTAAAGGAACTAGTGGGAGGAAAGTAGAACTTGAAGAAATTCAAGAACAACAAGAAGACATCGAACCTGAAATGGAACCTGAACAGACACCACAAGATGTTGTGGTTCAAGAGTCTGTTCCTGTAGCACAAAGCCCACGTAGGACTGGTAGGATTCGGCGTGAGCCCGAGAGATATGGATTTCTCGTGACTCACACCGGTGATGTGATGCTCATGGATCAAGATGAGCCCACAACCTACCAACAAGCTATGTCGGGGCCTGACTCTGAGAAGTGGCTAATGGCCATGAAATCCGAGATGGAATCCATGTATGAAAACCAAGTATGGACTTTGGTTGACCCACCTGAAGGGGTAAAACCTATAGGGTGCAAATGGGTTTTCAAGAAGAAAACTGACATGGATGGTAATGTGATTACCTTTAAGGGAAGATTGGTTGCAAAAGGTTTCAAGCAAATTCATGGTATTGACTATGATGAAACTTTTTCACCAGTTGCTATGCTTAAATCCATCCGAATTTTGTTTGCTATTGCTGCACACTATGATTATGAGATATGGCAAATGGATGTCAAAACTGCATTCCTAAATGGAAAGCTACTTGAGGATGTGTACATGACACAGCCTGAGGGTTTTGTCACTCCTGGGAATGCCAATAAAGTGTGCAAATTGCAAAGGTCCATTTATGGACTGAAGCAAGCTTCTCGAAGTTGGAATCTTCGTTTTGATGATGCAATCAAAGAGTTTGGTTTTATCAAAAATGAAGATGAACCTTGTGTCTACAAGAAGGTTAGTGGGAGCGCTATTGTCTTCTTGGTGTTGTATGTAGATGACATACTACTCATCGGGAATGACATTCCTGAGCTACAGTCTGTGAAGACTTGGCTAAGGAAATGTTTCTCTATGAAGGACTTGGGTGAAGCAGCCTATGTGTTAGGCATCAGGATCTATAGAGATAGATCTAGAAAGCTTCTTGGCCTAAGTCAAAGTACATATATTGACAAGGTGCTAAAGAGGTTTAGCATGCAAGATTCCAAGAAAGGATTCTTGCCCATGTCACATGGTATCACTCTTTCTAGATCTCAGTGTCCGAGTACAACCGAGGAGAGAGAGCGCATGAGTAAGATTCCATATGCCTCAGCAATTGGATCTATCATGTATGCCATGATATGTACTCGTCCCGATGTCTCATATGCTTTGAGCATGACGAGTAGGTACCAATCGAACCCCGGTGAAAGTCACTGGACAGCTGTTAAGAACATCCTTAAGTACTTACGAAGGACTAAGGATGCATTCTTGGTCTTTGGAGGTGAAGATGAGCTCGTTGTAAGGGGTTACACCGATGCAAGCTTCCAATCCGATAAGGATGATTTTAGATCGCAATCTGGTTATGTGTTTTGTATTGGTGGTGGTGCTGTAAGCTGGAAGAGTTCAAAGCAAGAGACAGTAGCTGACTCTACAACAGAATCTGAGTACATTGCCGCCTCTGATGCTGCGAAGGAGGCAGTTTGGATCAAGAAGTTCATCACTGAACTTGGAGTGGTTCCAAGCATTGTTGACCCGATAGAGCTCTATTGTGACAACAATGGAGCAATCGCACAGGCTAAGGAACCTCGATCTCACCAGCGATCCAAACACATACTCCGACGCTATCATCTCATCAGGGAGATCATCGAGAGGGGTGATGTAAGGATATGCAGGACTTCGACAGACAGCAACATTGCTGATCCACTGACAAAGCCCCTTACGCAGCAAAAGCATGATAGCCATTATAGGTCCATCGGTATTAGATACATGGATGATTGGCTTTTAGTGCAAGTGGGAGATTGTTAGTATTGTGCCCAAAAAGCCAATCATGAGATGATTGTATTTTTGCACATTGAGTCATGATATTTTATTGAGGCATTAATCCAGCAATTTTGTTTGTTGTTTTGTTTCTGCGTAACGTAATAAACATAATTGTAACCCTAGAATAATGATATTCTTAAATGTCCCTAGTCTAGTATTATTGTGGAGCGGGTTGCAATAATACATAATGACTAGCATATGTGGAGACTAATATGAGATATGTAGTCTACATATGGGTACAAGTTGGAGAACTTGTGTACTGGACCGACCCACCATGAGAACACTTCATGGATCGTTATATGAGTGTCATAAGTGATTCTCATAGTGATCATGGTATATGTAGTCCTTCGACCTATGATCATCAAGGTTCCCTACATGTGAGTCACATACTTTGATACTTTCCTTTGTTGCTCGTAACTGAGTGAACTTGAAGGAGGTCATTGGGTATGTCACATATCATGCGGAGGGATTTGTATGATCAAGATGGGATTTGTCCCTCCTATGTAACGGGAGTGATATCTTTGGGCCCCTTGATAGAGTGAGACTTAGAAAATGCATGGCCATGCTCCGATGAGTTGATATATGATATCAATGTCATCAGTTTAAGTTAGTCTACTCGGTAATCAAGAAACCAAAGATTGGGCTATACGAGAGTGACACATTCCATGTCTCGTGCTTAGTCTTGATATCTTGGACAAAGGGACAATGGCATATATCGGTGATGATCATAAAGGTTTAGTCGATTCACCGACAATCTTGTCACTTGGGTAGCAATGATGTGTTGCTAGACACCGCTCATTGCTTATGATTATAAATGTGATTTATGATCATTGCCAACATGGCAAGAGCCTATTGGGTCGCACACGTAGAGCTATTTGGATCATTAGAGTGCATGGGCTAATTATTTGGGTTATGGTTTCACTTTAATTTCGTATTAATAATGGGCCAAGGAGTTGAGCCATTATTAAGCCCGAAATTAAATCCTAATTGGATTAGGGCTTTGAAACCCATTAGGCCTGGAAGTTGAGTCTCACTATAAATACAACTTTTAAGTGAGAAATTCGTAGGTCTCCTTGCCCTAGCCTCCCAAAAGGACAGCCACACTCTTCTCTTGCAATTCCTTGGAGGACGCAAGCTAGCACTGCGAGTGCAAGAGAAACGCATCTGCCGGGACGTGGTGGAAGCGTGGTGATCCCGAGAGGCTCGTGTGGATACCATAGAGAGCCTGAACACGTCAACTGTTCAGGTTTTGTGATTCGACTCTACAGTTGAGTGAGAGATCTCAACCGAAAATTAGGTATGAAATTTTCGAACACCCGGTTTACCCCGTTTCACTTGGATCCTGGAGGGTTTCGGTTAAATTCCGCTGCGCTGTTTGGCTCCCGAAACCCAACAAAAACTTGAATTCTTGAAGAACTTTTTTGACTCCAAAAGAGGTGGGCTAAACAAGCTTTAAAAGACTCTAGGAAGCTCTTGCAATTGATGATCACAAGAACCACAAAGAAAGCTTTTTGGCTCAAAAACAATGGGATAGGTTTTGGGGCGCAAAACTTTCAACACTTTGAGAAAACTTCTTTTGCAAGCTCTTTTCTTTTCTTTTCCTGTTATTTTCTCCTTTTTTTTTTCTTCTCCTTTCTCTTTTTTTTTTTTTTTGCTTGCTGTTTTGATGCTAAAACAACTTTCTCCTTGAAGTTTCTTGCTGCCAAAGACAAAAAGTCAGTTTTCTATTCGGCCAAAGCAAGAAAATATTGAAACTTGCACAATTTTGAAACAACTTTTTGATACCGAAACTTCCTCAACTTGGATCCTTCTTTTTTTGGTGTTTTCCTGACTCTAGGATGCTGGAAACAATGAAAAAAACAGAGACTAATTGGGCTGGACACAAAATAGAAAGATAAGAAATAAACAAGATAATTGAATTAAAACCAAGAACACAAGACAACACGGATTGACTTCTTTTTGTTGTTTTTGTGATTTTTGGACTTGAACAAGGATGGAATAAAAAGGACAAACCTGAAACACGAAGAAAAATGATTAAAATAGAGGATTAAGACATGAAATTACTGGAAAAAAATTGAAAGAAAACTGAAGATAAACAAGAACACAAAGATATGTCCTTCAATGGAACTTGTGGCTCTAATACCAACTGATGCGAACCCTGATGGTATAAAGACCATGAAACGCGCCCAAGATGTTTTTTAAGCTCCACAGGACATCAAAGAGACTGGATTTGAAACCCCCACCCCTAATCAACCTGTGATTAGAAACGAGAAGTATAGAACTCCAAGAACACAAGCACACTTGTGCACCAAGGCAGTCCACAAAGAACCAAAGAGAAAACCTCTCCAAAGAGCAATATTATTTCAAAATTTTTCTGTATGTTTACACCCAGAATATGTACCTTTATATAGGCCTAAACTAGGGTAAAAAACTGGGAAAAATTCGCAGCCTAAGTCCCTTAGGAATCCTAGATACAAAGACATAGGAAATCCTAGTCAAATTAGGACTCTAATTCCTAGTTTGAACAAGTTTAATGAATGCAGCATATGCCACTTGTCCAAAACGATTTAAAACTATTCCATAGCCTAAATAAATTCCTAAATAACGTATCTAAAAAGGATTTGAATGAAAATAAACTATAAATACAAGATTGGCCATGAAAACCCCAAAATAGTCTTCTCGGGTAGTTCCTGCTTGTGTCTTCAACTTCAAGCTGAAATTCGAACTTGATGCAGCCATTATTTCTCAAAATACGAAGCATGAAAGTTGTATATATATTTCTTAGCTTTGAAATGACACCTGAACCACACAAAATGGACATCTAAAGCCAAAGATATGCTCAAAATACTGCAACTGCTTCTGAACCAGCGATAACTCGTAAATCGCAACTTTGAAGCTAAATTGGACCTCCTTAACGTGAAAACTGGGTTTGATGGTCTTCATATGATTTTTAGATCGATATGTTATCTTTCCAATGAATCAAGAATTACTCAATTCTGATTTGTTTAGCTCAAGATATGATTTTTCTACCAGAACATTGCCAATTTGTCAACATCCAAGCTTGGCTATCATCTCCATATGATTCCTTGCATGTTTCAGCAGCTCCTTAGCCTTCTTCCTAGTCAATGGTCCACTAGTTATGTTCAATGGATCGTTGTGACCCTTAGTTGTGCCTTCTTTGATTGTATCACCTACACCCTTTTAACACATGTTTAAGGTGTGCAGTGAATTCCATTTATCCTAAGTGACCTGAATCACTTCCATGGCCTAAATAACTGTTGGAATTCTTGGTGAACCAAGATCCTTTTAAGATAGGATTTGAGCTCATTGAGCTAACTCTAGCTTGAATATCTATCTAAGGCAGCTAGAAGTAGCTCCCTGTAGCTCAAGTCAGCTCACTTCAGCTATAAGTAGCTCAAAGTAGCTGGACTTCAGCTCAAGTTAGCTCAAGTTAGCTCAAGTCAGCTCAAGTCAGCTCACTTCAGCTTCTAGTAGCTGAATGTAGCTAGACTTGAGCTGAAGTCAGCTTACTTCAGCTCTAAGTAGCTCAAAGTAGCAGGACTTCAGCTCAAGTTAGCTCAAGTCAGCTCAAATCAGCTCACTTCAGCTTTTGGTAGCTGAGTGTAGCTGGACTTCAGTTCACTTTAGCTGAGAGCAGCTAACTTCAGCTCTAGGTCAGCTCTAGGAGCTGGACCTCAGTTCATGGTGCTTGGTTGGAGCTCAAAGGAGCTCAATGGTGCATAAGTAGTATAGTGAGCTAGCTTTGTGCCAACTCACCTTGCTTTTAGCTCAAAACCACTAAGAGACACATCTTTTGTGTAAAGGTACGTCTCTTCATCAAAAGAGATGACTATTGGCTAAAAGAACATGTCCTTTCATCCAAAGGAAGTGTTCCTTGAGTGAATAGACATGTATATTCGCCCATGAGGTGGTTGAGGTGGTTATCACCAAGAATGATGTCTTTTGACATCAAGAGACATGTATTTTTTCCCACAAGGTAGTTATGGGGTGGTTATAGGCCAAAGGAAGTGTTCCTTGGCTAAAAGACATGTATTTTCGCCATAAGGTAGTTATGGGGTGGTTATAGGCCAAAGGAAGTGTTCCTTGGCTAAAAGACATGTATTTTCGCCACCATACATGACCCTTAGCCAAAGGAATTGTTCTTTGGCTTAAAAGACACCTTTCTTGGTGTAAAGGTGTGCCTTTGGTCATCTATAAATAGCCTTTAGTGGCTGGCCATTTTAAGCACGAATTTGGCACTCCATTTGCTCCATTTTCTTGAGAGAAAATTATTCTCCTCCTATTTCCTTTAGAGGCCAAAATATTAAACACTTTTTGAGAGCATTGTGGGTGGATTTACATAGAGATTGTTCATCTCTATTTCAAGCTTCAAGGTGCTCCTCTAAGATCAAGTTCTCCCTCAAGTTTTCGCCAAAGATAACCAAGAAGAAAGGTGCACATCTTTTCTTCGTTTAGTAGCATGTTAGGTTTCATTTCTTATGTATGTTCTTAGTAGCATGCTAGGATTTATTTAACACAACTTGTATGTGATCATGATATGCTATATAACATGTTATGCATGCCTATATCCATGTTGAATTTAAATGAACAAATATGCATGTGGCATATACAAGAAGAAAGTTAACATAAAAGTATGTTATCATAAGATCCTGAAATCTTCAATAACATCCTAAATAATGTAAATAAATAGGAAAATAAAATAAAAGACGTTACAAAACAAGATTGGCCATAAAAACCCCAAAATAGCCTTCTCAAGTGGTTCTTGCTTGAGTCTTCAACTTCAAGCTGAAATTCAAACTTCATGCAGCCATGATTTCTCAAACTTCAAGGAATGAAAGCTGTAGATCTCTTTCTTAGCTTCGAAACCACACCTGAATCACACAAAATGGACATCTAAAGCCAAAGATATGCCCAAAATACTACAACTGCTTCTGAACCAGCAATAACTCGTAAATCGCAACTTTGAAGCTAAATTCGACCTCCTTAACGTGAAAAATGGTTTCATGGTCTTCATATGATTTGTAGCTCCAAATGTTATCTTTCCAATGAATCAAGAATCACTTAATTCTTATCCATTTAGCTCCAGATATGATTTTTCTACCAGAACATGCTAATCTGTCAACATCCAAGCTTGGCCATCATCTCCATATGATTCCTTGCATGTTTCAGCAGCTCCTTGCGAAATTCCATGTCCATTCTCCATGAAGAAGCTTGAAACAAAGGCTTGTAGTGCACTTGAGAGCTCCTTAGCTTTCTTCCTTGTCATTTCCTTCCTTGATTGTGCCTTCTTTGATCATATCAGAAACATTCACAACATCTTTGGAATAAAGTGGAAACATTCACAACTTGTTTGGAATGAAGTGGAAACATTCACAACTTGTTTGGAATGAAATGAAAACATTCACAACTTCTTTGGAATGAAATGGAAACATTCACAACATCTTTGGAATGAAATGGAAACATTCACAACTTGTTTGGAATAAAATGGAAACATTCACAACTTGTTTGGAATGAAGTGGAAACATTCAAAACTTGTTTGGAATGAAGTGGAAACATTCAAAACTTGTTTGGAATGAAGTGGAAACATTCACAACTTGTTTGGAATGAAGTGGAAACTTCCACAACTTGTTTGTAATGAAATGGAAACATTCACAGCCTATTTGGAATGAAATGGGGACATTCACAACTAGATAGGAATGAATGGAAACATTTAAAACCTGTTTGGAATGAAAATTTACAATCACAACTTCTTTGGAATGAAATTGGAACATTCACAACTTATTTGGAATAAAATGGAAACATTCACAAGTTGTTTGGAATGAAATGGAAACATTCAAAACTTGATTGGAATGAAATGGAAACATTCACAACTTGTTTGGAATGAAGTGCAAACGCTCAAAACTTGTTTGGAATGAAGTGGAAACACTCAAAACATGTTTGGAATCAAGTGGAAACATTCACAACTTGTTGGGAATGAAAGGGAAACATTCACAACTTCTTTGGAATGAAGTGAGGACATTCACAACTAGTTTTGAATGAATAGAAACATGCAAAACTTGTTTGGAGTGAAAAGGAAACTTTCACAACTTGTATGGAATGAAATTGGAACGTTCACAACTTGTTTAGAATGAATGGAGCCATTCAAAACTTTTTTAGAATGAAATGGAAACATTCACAACTTGTTTGGAATCAAATTGGAACATTAACAACTTGTTTGGAATGAAATCCAAACATTCACAACTTGTTTGGAATGAAATTGAAACATTCACAACTTGTTTGGAATGAAATCGAAACATTCACCAGTTATTTGGAATGAAATGGGGACACTGACAACTAGTTTGGAATGAATGGAAACATTCAAAACTTGTTTGGAATGAAATGGCACTTTCACAACTTGTTTCGAATGAAATTGGATCATTCATAACTTGTTTGGAATGAAATTGGAACATTCACAACTTGTTTGGAATGAAATGGAAACACTCACAACTTCTTTGGAATGAAATGGAAACATTCACAAGTTGTTTAGAATGAAATGGAAACATTCACAATTTGTTTGGAATGAAGTGGAAACATTCAAAAGTTGTTGGAAAGAAATGGAGACATTCACAACTTGTTTGAAAAAAAATTGGAACACTCACAACTAGTTTGGAATGAAATGGAAACATTCACAACCTGTTTGGAATGAAATGGAAACATTCACAAATTGTTTTGAAAGAAATGGAAACATTCACAACTTGTTTGGAAAGAAATGGAAACATTCAAAACATGATTGGAATGAAATGGAAACATTCACAACTTGTTTGGAATGAAATTGAAACATTCACAGCTTCTTTGGAATGAAATGGAAGCATTCAAAACTTGTTTGGAATGAAATGGAAACATTCAAAACTTGTTTGGAATGAAATGGAAACATTCACAACTTGTTTGGAATGAAATTGGAACATTCACAACTTCTTTGGAATGAAACGGAAACATTCACAAATTGTTTGGAAAGAAATGGACACGTTCACAACTTGTTTGGAATGAAATGGAAATATTCACAACTTGTTTGGAATGAAGTGGAAATATTCACAACTTGTTTGAAATGAAATGGAAACATTCACAACTTGCTTGAAATGAAGTGGAAACATTCACAACTTGCTTGGAATTAAGTGGAAACATTCAAAACTTGTTTGGATTGAGGTGGAAACATTCACAACTTGTTTGGAATGAAATGGAAACATTCGCAACTTCTTTGGCACGAAATTGAAACATTCACAAATTGTTTGGAATGAAATGGAAACGATCACAACTTGTTTGGAATGAAAAGGAAACATTCACAACTTGTTTGGAATGAAATGGGGACATTCACAACTACTTTGGAATGAATGGAAACATTCAAACCTTGTTTGGAATGAAGTGAAACATTCAAAACTTGTTTGGATGAAGTGGAAACATTCACAACATGTTTGGAATTAAATTGGAACATTCACAACTTGTTTGGAATGAAATTGGAACATTCACAACTTGTTTGGAATGAAATTGGAACATTCACAACTTGTTTGGAATGAAATGGAAGCATTCACAACTTGTTTTGAATGAAATGGAAACAGCATCATTGGAATGAAATCAAAACATTCACAACTTCTTTGGAATGAAATGCAAACATTCACAACATCTTTGGAATGAGGTGGAAATGCTGAAAACTTGTTTGGAATAAAGTGGAAACATTCACAACTTGTTTGTGTTAGTGTTGTGCCCAAAAGGCCATTATGAGATGATTGTATTTTTGCACATTGAGTCATGATATTTTGTTAAGGCATTAATCCAGCAATTATGGTTTGTTGTTTTGTTTCTGCATAACTTAACAAACATAATTGTAACCCTAGAATAATGATATTCTCAAATGTCCCTAGTCTAGTATTATTGTGATGCGGGTTGCAATAATTCATAACGACTAGCATATGTGGAGACTAATATGAGATATGTAGTCTGCATATGGGTACAAGTTGGAGAACTTGTGTACTGGACCGACCCACCATGAGAACACTACATGGATCGTTATATGAGTGTCATAAGTGATTCTCATACTGATCATGGTATATGTAGTCCTTCGACCTAAGATCATCAAGGTTCCCTACATGTGAGTCACATACTTTGATACTTTCCTTTGTTGCTCGTAACTGAGTGAACTTGAAGGAGGTCATTGGGTATGTCACATATCATGCGAAGGGATTTGTATGATCAAGATGGGATTTGTCCCTCCTATGTAACGGGAGTGATATCTTTGGGCCCCTTGATAGAGTGAGACTTAGAAAATGCATGGCCATGCTCCGATGAGTTGATATATGATATCAATGTCGTCAGTTTAAGTTCGTCTACTCGGTAATCAAGAAACTAAAGATTGGGCTATACGAGAGTGACACATTCCATGTCTCGTGCTTAATCTTGATATCTTGGACAAAGGGACAATGGCATATATCGGTGATGATCATAAAGGTTTAGTCGATTCACCGACAATCTTGTCACTTGGGTAGCAATGATGTGTTGCTAGACATCGCTCATTGTTTATGATCATAAATGTGATTTATGATCATTGCCAACATGGCAAGAGGCTATTGGGTCGCACACATAGAGCTATTTGGATCATTAGAGTGCATGGGCTAATTATTTGGGTTATGGTTTCACTTTAATTTCGTATTAATAATGGGCCAAGGAGTTGAGCCATTATTAAGCCCGAAATTAAATCCTAATTGGATTAGGGCTTTGAAACCCATTAGGCCTGGAAGTTGAGTCTCACTATAAATACAACTTTTAAGTGAGAAATTTGCAGGTCTCCTTGCCCTAGCCTCCCAAAAGAACAACCGCACTCTTCTCTTGCAATTCCTGGGAGGACGCAGGCTAGAATTGCGAGAGCAAGAGAAACGCATCTGCCGGGACATGGTGGAAGCGTGGTGATCCCGAGAGGCTCGTGTGGATACCATAGAGAGCCTGAACACGTCAACTGTTCAGGTTTTGTGATTCGACTCTATAGTTCAGTGAGAGATCTCAACCGAAAATTAGGTATGAAATTTTTGAACACCCGGTTTACCCCGTTTTACTTGGATCCTGAAGGGTTTCGATTAAATTCCGCTGCGCTGTTTGGCTCCCAAAACCCAACATAATCAACCTGTGATTAGAAACAGGAAGTATAGAACTCCAAAATAGTCTTCTTGGGTGATTCTGGCTTGTGTCTCCAACTTCAAGCTGAAATTTGAACTTGATGCAGCAATGATTTATCAAAATTCAAAGCATGAAAGTTGTATCTCTCTTTCTTAGCTTTGAAATGACACCTGAACCACACAAAACGGACATCTAAAGCCAAAGATATGCCCAAAATACTGCAACTGCTTCTGAACCAGCGATAACTCGTAAATCGTGACTTTGAACCTAAATTAGACCTCCTTAACGTGAAAACTGGGTTTCATGGTCTGCATATTATTTGTAGCTCTAGATGTAAGCTTTCCAATGAATCAATAATCACTCAATTATGATCTGTTTAGCTCAAGATATGATTTTTCTACCAGAACATCGCCAATCTGTCAACATCCGAGCTTGAAGTGCACTAGTGAGCTCCTTAATCTTCTTCCTTGTCATTAGCCCACTAGAAACCTTCAATGGATCCTTGCCATCCTTGGTTGTACCTTCTTTGATCATATCAGCTCCCCCCTCCTTAGAAGGATTCGTCCTCGAATCAAAACCTGCATTAGAAAAGGGAATTGAATCAATAATAATGAAATAATCAACACATAAGCACTTACCTTTCACATAAGCACCAATAGCATGGAATGCTTGTGTATGGAGCTTTAATCTTGTGAAAAACCTGAACCAATATCCAAACGCAATGATACCTCCAGGGTCAAAAACAAAGTTAGAAGCAATTACCACAAAAAATCTGAAAGTTAGCACAATTTTCATCTTAACTCTAGGCATCACTTTCATTGACTTTGCCATCTCAAAAACATTACTCTCACAACTAGAAAAAGTGTACGAATTGTTGGGTTTCGGGAGCCAAACAGCGCAGCTGAATTTAACCGAAACCCTCTAGGATCCAAGTGAAACGGGGTCAACCGGGTGTTCGAAAATTTTCATACCTAATTTTCGGTTGAGATCTCTCACTCAACTGTAGAGTCGAATCACAAAACCTGGATAGTTGACGTGTTCAAACTCTCTATGGTATCCACACGAGCCTCTCGGGATCACCAGGCTTCCACCACGTCCCAGCAGATGCGTTTCTCTTGCGCTCGCAGTGCTAGCTTGCATCCTCCAAGGAATTGCAAGGGAAGAGTGCGGTTGTCCTTTTGGAGGCTAGGGCAAGGAGTCCTACGAATTTCTCACTAGAAATTGTATTTATAGTGGGACTCAACTTCCAGGCCTAATGGGTTTCAAAGCCCTAATCCAATTAGGATTTAATTTCGGGCTTAATAATGGCTCAACTCTTGGACCCATTATTAATACGAAATTAAAGTGAAACCATAACCCAAATAATTAGCCCATGCACTCTAATGATCCAAACAGCTCTATGTGTGCGACCCAATAGGCTCTTATCACGTTGGCAATGATCATAAATCACATTTATGATCATAAGCAATGAGCGGTGTCTAGCAACACATCATTGCTACCCAAGTGACAAGATTGTCGATGATTCGACTCAACCTTTATGATCATCACTGATATATGCCAATGTCCCTTTGTCCAAGATATCAAAACTAAGCACGAGACATGGAATGTGTCACTCTCGTATAGTCCAATCTTTGGTTTCTTGATTACCGAGTAGACTAACTTAAGCTAATGACATTGATATCGTATATCAACTCGTTGAAGCATGGCCATGCATTTTCTAAGTCTCACTCTATCAAAGGGCCCAAAGATATCACTCCCGTTACATAGGAGGGACAAATCCCATCTTGATCATACAAATCCCTCCGCATGATATGTGACATACCCAATGACATACTTCAAGTTCACTCAGTTACGAGCAACAAAGGAAAGTATCAAAGAATGTGACTCACATGTAGGGAACCTTGATGATCGTAGGTCGAAGGACTACATATACCATGATCACTATGAGAATCACTTATGACACTCATATAACGATCCATGAAGTGTTATCATGGTGGGTCGGTCCAGTACACAAGTTCTCCAACTTGTACCCATATGTAGACTACATATCTCATATTAGTCTCCACATATGCTAGTCATTATGTATTATTGCAACCCGCTCGACAATAATACTAGACTAGGGACGTTTAAGAATATCATTATTCTAGGGTTACAATTATGTTTATTACGTTACGCAGAAACAAAAAAACAAACATAATCGCTGGATTAATGCCTTAATAAAATATCATGACTCAATGTGCAAAAATACAATCATCTCATGATTGGCTTTTTTGGCACAACTCTAACAGGAATAATTTACCTTAGGGATACTGTATGCACTCAAAAGAAATGGACCTAAACTCACATAAGTGTTATGGTTATGAAAAACACAAGTTATGCATGTCAAGACAATAGTTTGCATCGGCCATTCAAGCAAACAAGAATTGAACACAATGTGGCCTAAACTAATAACAAAACAAGGATGCACGAATTTCACAAAAATCCTAAGCATTTTAAATGAAACAAGATTGGAGTAGATAGGATTAAGTGAAACCAATTCAGTAGCAAACTTCTTTTTGCATGTATATGCACAACAATGCATGAAATTTGTGAATGGGATGTGACATAAAATAAAGGACTCAACATACCTCCTTAAAAGGCTGAATTTAAAACCAAAATTTTCACTCAAAATAAAAAATTTCAAGTTTGGTCATAAAGCAAAAAGATCAAGACTCAAAAGTTTGTGTAATGCATGTGTCATGACAAAAAGATACTTGCTGGAAATTAAAGATTGACACACAAAAATGGGCTGAACATGAATGAAAATCAAAGAAGTATGAAATGCATGGGTAACAACCAATTTATGCATGCAAAATTCCAAAGAAGTAGCTTTAACTTGAGACAAAACAAACCAATGTGACATGGATGCAAAGCAAACAAAATCAAAAACCAAAGACACCAAAACAGATTTTTCTCTAAAGAAGCTCATGGAATTCAAAAGATGATTTGACAGAACCAAAGAATTAGAAGGCGTAAAACCATATTTTGTCAAATCTTCATGCTTACTTCCTTCTCTTAATCTAGTTTCATGAAAACCATTTGTCAAAATAACATTGCAAGCAAACACACATTGTTTGAGATTTTCATGCAAAAATACATCAAATCTAGGTGTTAGGAAGAAATACATTACAGTGGATGGACTTAGTCTCCAAGAATCTTCCTTTGGAACCACAAAATTTTCACCTTTGCACTTAATGGCTTCGGTTGGAGTTGCATTAATTTCATCCCCTTCAAACATAGGATAAGAAACAGTGTTAGGCAAATTTTTGCATATGAAATCACTTGGACTCACCTCAAATTGTTCCTTTTCAACCTCCTTCATTGGTTTGATGCATGGGACATGGCTTAGAATATTAGGAACACCAACTTCATGGATGGCCAGCAACTCACTTGATTCTTGTAGCTTATCTGCACTTAAGTCCTGAAAAGAAGACAACACAACAATAGAAGAAGACTCCATTATGTTAGATGAAAGTATGGCTTCTCTGTAGGTCATTCTCTCTTCATTCGGCTTGGGTTCATTACACTCTTGTCTTCTCTCAACTTCGCACTCAATTTCTTCTCTCGGGAACTCTCCACTCTTCTTCCCCTCATGTTCACTCTTCTCACTTAATCTCTCGGTTGTTCTCTCAACTTTCACCTCATCACTCTTGCCCTTAACTTTCCCCTCTTTTACTTTTCTCTCAACCTCACTTTGAATTTTTCTTTGATCCTCTAAGATTTGTTATGGTGAAAGTGGTACAAGCATGATTGACTTCTCTTGTTGATACGATCAAAGAAGGCACAACCAAGGAAGGCAAGGACTCACTGAAAGTTTCTAGTGGACCATTGACAAGGAAAAAGGCTAAGGAGCTCACTAGTGCACTTCAAGCTCGGATGTTGACAGATTGGTGATGTTCTGGTAGAAAAATCATATCTTGAGCTAAACAGATCGGAATTGAGTAATTCTTGATTCATTGGAAAGATAACATCTGAAGCTACAAGTCATATGAAGACCATCAAACCCAGTTTGCACGTTAAGGAGGTGTCATTTCAAAGCTAAGAAAGATACCTACAACTTTCATGCTTTGCATTTTGAGAAATCATGGATGCATCAAGTTCGAATTTCAGCTTGAAGTTGAAGACACAAGCAGGAACCACCTGAGAAGACTATTTTGGGTTTTTATGCCCAATCTTGTGCTGTAACGTATCTTATTTTATTTTCCTAATTATTTACATTATTTAGGAAGTTATTTAGGCTATGGAATAGTTTTAAATCATTTTGGACAAGTGGCATACGCTGCATTCATTAAACTTATTCAAACTAAGAATTAGAGTCCTAATTTGACTAGGATTTCCTATGTCTTTGTATCTAGGATTCCTAAGGGATTTAGGCTGCGAATTTTGCCTAGCTTTTAACCCTAGTTTAGGCCTATATAAAGGCACATATTCTGGATGTAAACATACAGAAAAATTTTGAAATAATATTGCTCTTTGGAGAGGTTTTCTCTTTGGTTCTTTGTGGACTGCCTTGGTGCACAAGTGTGCTTGTGTTCTTGGAGTTCTATACTTCTCGTTTCTAATCACAGGTTGATTAGGGGTGGGGGTTTTAAACCTAGTCTCTTTGATGTCTTGTGGAGCTTGAATCACATCTTGGGCGCATTTCATGGTCTTTATACCATCGGGGTTTGCATCACTTGTTGAGATTGAGACAAGTCTCCTTTTGTGGTCTCCATGTTTGGCTTGGGTACTTCTCTTACATCTTTGCTCCATGCTCTTCTCCATGTGGAAATTCTTCCTTGACACATCTTGGATGCCTTGGACCTTTTCATGATCCTCTCGGCCTTGGTAGCATAATAAAGCAAATCCTCCATGTTCAAATAAGGTGCCATTTCCACTTTGTTGGCAATCTCAGGATTGAGACCATTAATGAATATAGCAATGGTGGTCTCCTCATCCTCCATGATTTTGGCTCTGGTCAAGGTCATCTCCAAGTCTTTATGGTAGTCTTCCACACTCCTTTGTCCTTGCACTAGCTTTTGAAGTTTGAGGCGTTGATCTTTAGTGTAGTAGCTAGGCACAAATCTCCTCCTCATCAAGGCTTTAAGGGCTCTCCATGTGTGTATGGGCTCCTCCTCATTCCTTCTCCTAGAAGTAACATCTTGATTCCACCATACAAGAGCATAATTAGTGAACTTTATGGTAGCCAATTTAACCTTCTTTTCCTCAGAGTAATGATGGCAATCAAACACCATCTCAATCTTTTGCTCCCACTCCCAATATGCATCCGGATCACTCCTCCCTTGGAAAGGTGGAATGGTAAACTTGATGGAGTTGAGATTGTTGTCCTCCCTTGGCTCACACCTCCTTGGAAACCCATGGTCATGCCAAACTCATTCTTCCTCCTCAGGTTCTTCTCTCCTTGGTCCTCTCCTTGGTTGCAAGATGGGATTTGGCTTCCTTGGCAACCTCAAATCAATGTCTTCAATCCTCCCCACAAGTTTGTTAAGAGTTTCTTGAAATTCTCTCATGGTAGGCTCTTCATTGTGTCTCACTTCCATCCTCCTATCCTCCTGGCCCTCCATACTCCTGAAAATAACAAAGATCCTCACAAACACTCACCTCACGTGTTTCACTCAAAAGATGAACACTCAAAACACTCAATTTGTTAGTGAGATATTGCTATTCAAAGAGTTCTCAAAAGTTCTAAGAAAACTATCCTCAAAGCACACAAGAAAACTTGAATTTTTGAAGAACTATTTTGACTCCAAAAGAGGTGGGCTAAACAAGCTTTAAAAGACTCTAAGAAGCCCTTGCAATTGATGATCACAAGAACGACAAAGAAAGCATTTTTGGCTCAAATCAATGGGATAGGTTTATGGGCACAAAAACTTTGAACACTTTTTAGAAAAACTTCTTTCCTTTTGCAAGCTCTTTTCTTTGTTCGTTTCTTCTCTTTTCTTTGTTCTTTTCTCTTTTCTCTCTTTTTTTTTTCTCTTTTTTTTTTTGCTTGCTGTTTTGATGCTAAACAAACATTCTCCTTGAAATTCCTTACTGTCAAAGACAAAAAGTCAGTTTTCAATTTGGCCAAAACAAGAAACTGTGAAAACATGCACAAGTTGAAACAACTTTTGTTGTACTGAAACTTCCTCAAATTGGATCCTTCTTTTTTTTGGTGTTTTCTTGACTCTAGGATGCTGGAAACAATGAAAACAAGAGAGATTAATAGGGCTGGACACGAAACAGAAAGATGAGAAACAAACAAGAACAAATGAATTGAAACCGAGAACACTAGGTGACATGGATTGACTTCTTTTCGTTGTTTTTGTGATTTTCGGACTTGAACAAGGATGGAATAAAAAGGGATAGACCTGAAACAAGAAGAAAAAGGATTAAAACAGAGGATTAAGACATGAAATTATTGGAAAAAAATTTAAAGAAAAACGCAGGGAAACAAGAACACAAAGATATGTCCTTCAATGGAACTTGTGGCTCTGATACCAACTGATGCGAACCCTGATGGTATAAAGACCATGAAACTCACCCAAGATGTTTTTTAAGCTCCACAAGACATCAAAGAGATTGGATTTGAAGACCCCCACCCCTAATCAACCTGTGATTAGAAACAAGAAGTATAGAACTCCAAGAACACAAGCACACTTGTGCACCAAGGCAGTCCGCCAAGAACCAAAGAGAAAACCTCTCCAAAGAGCAATATTATTTCGGCAATAATCTGTGTGTTTACATCCAGAATATGTGCCTTTATATAGGCTTAATCTAGGGTAAAAATCTGGGCAAAATTTGCAGCCCAAGTCACCTAGGAAACCTAGTTACAAAGGACTCAAGAAAACCTAATCAAATTAGGACTCTAACACACTTTTATCACATGTTTAAGGTGTGCAGTGAATTCCTTTTATCCTAAATGACCTGAATCAATTCCATGGGATAAATAACATCCTAAATAATGTAAATAAATAGGAAAATAAAATAAAATACGTTACAAAACAAGATTGGCCATAAAAACTCCAAAATAGTCTTCTTGGGTGATTTTGGCTTGTGTCTCCAACTTTAAGATGAATTTTGAACTTGATGCAGCAATGATTTATCAAAATTCAAAGCATGAAAGTTGTATCTCTCTTTCTTAGCTTTGAAATGACACCTGAACCACACAAAACGGACATCTAAAGCCAAAGATATGCCTAAAATACTGCAACTGCTTCTGAACCAGCGATAACTCGTAAATCGCAACTTTGAACCTAAAATGCCCAAAATTGCATTTTTAGCTCTAGATGCTAGCTTTCCAATGAATCAATAATCACTCAATTATGATCTGTTTAGCTCAAGATATGATTTTTCCACCAGAACATCGCCAATCTGTCAACATCCGAGCTTGAAGTGCACTAGTGAGCTCCTTAACCTTCTTCCTTGTCATTGGCCCACTAGAAACCTTCAATGGATCCTTGCCATCCTTGGTTGTGCCTTCTTTGATCATATCATCCTTGCCCTAGCCTCCCAAAAAGGACAGCCACACTCTTCTCTTGCAATTCCTTGGAGGACGCAAGCTAGCACTGCGAGCACAAGAGAAATGCATCTGCCGGGACGTGGTGAAACCGTGGTGATCCTGAGAGGCTCATGTGGATACCATAGAGAGCCTGAACACGTCAACTGTTCAAGTTTTGTGATTCGACTCTACAGTTGAGTGAGAGATCTCAACCGAAAATTAGGTATGAAAATTTTTGAACACCCGGTTTACCCTGTTTCACTTGGATCCTGGAGGGTTTTGGTTAAATTCTGTCGCGCTGTTTGGCTTCCGAAACCCATCACAACCAAGTGTCATAAGGACACCTGGGACACATCCACCTACTCTAGAGGGAGTAGCTCAACCACATGGAGCAATGGATCCATAAATGCCTGTTGTTGTGGACCAACATGAGCAAGACCTCCAAGAGGAAGGTTTTGTTCAAGAGGGAGTTGAGGATACTTAAGGGCAAAATGTTGAGCCTCAAGAGATGGAGCATGAATTGCCTCCATCTCAGCCTAGATTGAGAAGATCAATGAGGAAATTTGGACCACCTAAAGAATGGTGGATCTTGGATAGTGAGGCAAATTTGGTTGCATCTGAGATAGATGAGCCAAGTAACATTAAGGAGGCTCTTAAGGGTGCACAGAGGGAAGAGTGGCTAAATGCAATGAAGGATGAGTTGCATTCAATGCATCTCAATGGAGTTTGGGAGCTAAGTGATCTTCCTTCAAGCCGTAAGGCAATTGGGAACAAGTGGGTTCTCAAGATCAAGGTGAAGTCTGATGGAAGTATCGAAAGATATAAGGCCAGTTTGGTGGCCAAGGGTTTTACACAGAATGAGGGTGTTGATTTCAAAGACACCTTCTTTCCTGCTGTGAAATTCACTTCCATCAGGATATTACTTGATATTGTGGCAAATCTAGACCTAGAGTTTCATCAGATGGATGTAAAGACCGCCTTTCTCAATGGTGATTTGAGTGAGGAGATATATATGAGACAACCCGAGGGGTTTGTCCAAAAAGGTCAAAAGGACAAGGTATGTAGACTAAAGAAGTCTATCTATGGTCTTAAGCAAGCTTCAAGACAGTGGAACTTGTAGTTTCACCATGCAATCACAAGCTATGGCTTTGTGATGATGCATGAAGACCATTGTGTATACTTGTACTCTTCTGGGTCTAGTTTTGCAGTATTGACTCTATATGTAGATGATATACTGATTGCAAGTAATGGGCTAGCATTGTTAAGTACCATCAAGGGATGGTTGTCTTCTGCCTTTGACATGAAGGACATGGGAGACGCTGCCTTTATTCTAGGGGTTAAAATCTTGAGGGATAGAAAGGCAAGGCTATTGGCCCTTTCTCAAGACCTTTATATTGATAAGATTCTTGCAAGGTTCAACTTAACAAATGCAAAGCCCATGAGTACACCTCTTGCATATGGGTGCAAGATTGGAGAGGACTTATGTCTTAAGACTCCAAAGGAGAAGGAAGAGATGGCTCAGATCCCTTACCTAAGTGCCATTGGTAGCTTGATGTACGCCATGTTATGTACAAGGCCAAACATCAGTCAAGCGGTTGGACTTCTAGCACGATATTCTTCCAACCCTGGTCTGGAGGATTGGATTAGTGTCAAGAGGATCCTAAGGTACCTCAAGGTTACTAAGGATTATTGGCTTTGTTACCAAGGTAAAGACCTTGGTTTATGTGGCTATTCTGATGCTGATTGGGGAGGAGATAGAGACTCCAGCAACTCTACATCTGGTTATCTTTTCATGCTAAATGGTGGGGCTACTACTTGGTGTAGTAAGAAGCAAACTCGTACAGCATTGTCCACAATGGAGGCTGAATTTCTTTCATGTGCCTCAGCTGTACAAGAAGCCTTTTGGCTAGGTTATTTCCTTAAGAATTTGGAGTCCATGGTTTCTATTGAGAAACCTATTACTATCTACAGTGATAGTATGGCAGCCATGGCTTATACCAAGGACCCAAAATACCATGGAAAGACCAAGCACATTAGCATGAAATATAACTTTGTGCGGGATGCAATTGAAGAGGGTAAAGTTAGGATTGAGTACATGTCTACAGACCTGATGGTGGCAGATCCTCTCACTAAGCCATTGCCACCACTTGTATTTGCTCGACACGTTAGAGCGATGGGTCTTAGAAGAATGTAAATGTTGGATGTACTTCACCTCTTTGGTGTCACACATGTTATGTATTTCTTTGAAATAATACAAATTATTTTATGAAATACTCAGTTCAATTTTGTGAATCACAACGAACAAATGAACATGTCAAACATAGGCAGAGGATGACTTTCTCACACGAGTCATCCGCCCTTGATCTTTGTGTAAGATTAAGGATGAGACTGGCTAAAGACTTAAATGAAACTTAAGTGGATTATACATTTAAGTGGGAGTCATGCTCCAACACATGACACTTTAGCTTTTATGGTCGCCTTGATTATGAGTAATCAAGATTCAATGCTTTGGTGCATTCAGTTTGTATGACCATTCATACATCCTAGCCTATGTTAGATGTAAGCTAAGGCTTACATGGGGAAATTTCCTGGTTATTGACATGTCCTCCTTTTATGTGTTAAGAGGAGTACACTTCATGGTGTTTTAAGAGGGAGAAATGACACACTCCTCAATTGGAATGGAGATCACTCCAAGTCGGAGTGACATGAGTAAAACACCTTAGAAGTGTATTATAGAACTTTAATGGATGTGTTTCCAAGTGTTCCATGACCATGAAATACGACCAGAGAAGAATTTAAGGAAGTTGTCTCTATTCTTGCTTAGTGTGAGATTCTTCGATTCAGACTCTTAGTGACTATGGCTTGCTATTAGGAAGTTGAGTTAATTATGATTACTTTGATTGGTTGTCAAAGGTCTTAGAGAAATGAGACTGGAGTATCCTCTTTTTGGGTAATCATGTTAACTCATTGACCTAAGTAGTTGAAGCTAAAAGGAAAGACATTAAGACGATACACGTTCACTAAATTCAATCTTGGGCCCACATGTTACTGTGAGTAGTATGCTAGATTGAATGACAAGTGATTGAAATGAGTACTCAATGCTTAATACAATCATGGATTTCAAGGAGTTGAAATTCTAAGAAAGAGACTGATTGTGATTAAGAAGTGTATCATATGTCTGGGGTCTGAAAGGCATAACTTGATGTGTTCAAGCAAGCTTGATGTGTTTAAGCAACACACTTGAATTTGATGTGTTCAAAGGAAAGTTTGAAGATGTTCAAACTATGAGGAGAGGACAATCTTCTATTGAGAGTCTAACAACCTCAATGGAAGAGACTTAGTGTGTGTGCCTGAGGTCGCACCCACAACTGTATATCTATAAAAGTGTTTGGATTATTTCGGCTATTGGGATTAAGGAGTTTGTTTTGAGTGGGAGCTGGAACCTTAAAAGCATCTTAGTGCGAGTGGGAGTTTGTTGGAATTCTTGGCGCACCAAGATTCTTTTAAAATTGGATTTGAGCTCATTGAGCTAACTCTAGCTTGAACAGCTATCTAAGGCAGCTAAAAGTAGCTCCCTTTAGCTCAAGTCAGCTCACTTCAGCTATAAGTAGCTCAAAGTAGCTGGACTTCACAGCTCAAGTCAGCTCAAGTAAGCTCACTTCAGCTTATGGTAGCTGAATGTAGCTGGACTTCAGCTCAAGTCAACTCACTTCAGCTATAAGTAGCTCAAAGTAGCAGGACTTCAGCTCAAGTTAGCTCAAGTCAGCTCACTTCAGCTTTTGGTAGCTGAATGTAGCTGGGCTTCAGTTCACTTCAGCTGAGAGTAGCTAACTCCAGCTCAATGTCATTTCAAGGAGCTAGACCTTAGTTCATGGAGCTTGATTGGAGCTCAGAGGAGCTCAATGGTGCATAAGTAGCATAGTGAGCTAGCTTTGTGCCAACTCACCTTGCTTTTAGCTCAAAACCACCAACATGACTAATGGCTAAAAGAACATGTCCTTTCATCCAAAGGAAGTGTTCCTTGAGTGAATAGACATGTATATTCGCCCATGAGGTGGTTGGGGTGGTTATTGCACCAAGAATGATGTCTTTTGACGTCAAGACACATGTATATTCGCCCATAAGGTAGTTATGGGGTGGTTATAGGCCAAAGGAAGTGTTCCTTGGCTAAAAGACTTGTATTTTCGCATAAGGTAGTTATGGGGTGGTTATAGGCCAAAGGAAGTGTTCCTTGGCTAAAAGACATGTATTTTCGCCACCATACATGACCCTTAGCCAAAGGAAGTGTTCTTTGGCTTAAAAGACACCTTTCTTGGTGTAAAGGTGTGCCTTTTGGTCATCTATAAATAGCCTTTAGTGGCTAGCCATTTTAAGCACGAATTTGGCACTCCATTTGCTCCATTTTCTTGAGAGAAAATTATTCTCCTCCTATTTCCTTTAGAGGCCGAAATATTAAACACTTTTTGAGAGCATTGTGGGTGGATTTACATAGAGATTGTTCATCTCTATTTCAAGCTTTAAGGTGCTCCTCTAAGATCAAGTTCTTCCTAAAGTTTTCGCCAAAGATAACCAAGAAGAAAGGTGCACATCTTTTCTTCGTTTAGTAGCATGTTAGGTTTCATTTCTTATGTATGTTTTTAGTAGCACGCTAGGATTTATTTAACACAACATGTATGTGATCTTGATATGTTATATAACATGTTATGCATGCCTATATCCATATTGAATTCAAATGAACAAATATGCATGTGGCATATACATCAGTAGATAACATAAAAGTATGTTATCATAAGATCCTGAAATCTTCATAAATAGCCTTTATAGGCCAGCCATTTTAAGCACGAATTTGGCACTCCATTTGCTCCATTTTCTTGAGAGAAAATTATTCTCCTCCTATTTGCTTTAGAGGCCGAAATATTAAACACCTTTTGAGAGCATTGTGGGTGGATTTACATTGAGATTGTTCATCTCAATTCAAGCCTCAAGGTGCTCCTCCAAGATCAAGTTCTTCCTCTTTTCTTCACACATAACAAAGAAGGAAGGTACACATTCTTTCTTGATTTAGTAGCATGCTAGGATTCATTCATTTTTTACATGAATGTTCTTAGTAGCATGCTAGGATTTGTTTACCACAATATGTATGTAAAACTAACATGCTATATCAAATGCATAAAATATGTTAAACAAATTAGAATGATGCATGCTTGTATTCATGTTGAACTCAAATGATCAAAATGCATGTGGCATGTACATGAATAGATAACATAAAGATATGTTATCATGAGATCCTGAAATTTTTCAGTGAATGTCCACATTTCATTCCAAAAAACTTGTGAATGTTTCCATTTCATTCTAAACAAGTTGTGAGTGTTTCCATTTCATTCCAAACCAATTGTGAATGTTTCCATTTCATTCCAAACAAGTTGTCAATGTTCCAATTTCATTCCAAACAAGTTGTGAAAGTTTCCATTTCATTCCAAACAAGTTTTGAATGTTTCCATTCTTTCCAAACTAGTTGTGAATGTCCACATCTCATTCAAAAAAACTTGTGAATGTTTCCATTTCATTCCAAACAAGTTCTGAATGTTTCCATTTCATTCCAAACAAGTTCTAAATGTTTCGATTTCATTCCAAACAACTTGTGAATGTTTCCATTTCATTCCAAACAAGTTATGAGTGTTTCCATTTCATTCCAAACAAGTTGTGAATGTTTCCATTTCATTCAAAACAAGTTGTGATTGTTTCCATTTCATTCCAAACAAGTTGTGAATGTTTCAATTTTATTCCAAACAGGTTGTGAATGTTTCCGTTTCATTCCAAACATGTTTTCAATGTTTCCATTCATTCCAAACTAGTTGTGAACGTCCCCATTTCATTCTAAATAAGTTGTGAATGTTTCCATTTCATGCCAAACAAGTTCTGAATATTCCCAATTCATTCCAAACAAGTTATGAATGTTTCCACATCATTCGAAATAAGTTTTGAATGTTTCCACTTCATTCCAAACAAGTTGTGAATGTTTCCATTTCATTCCAAATAAGTTGTGAATGTTCCAATTTCATTCCAAACAAGTTCTGAATGTTTCCATTTCATTCCTAACAAGTTGTGAATGTTTCCATTTCATTTCAAAGAAGTTGTGAATGTTTCCATTTCTTTACAAACAAGTTCTGAATATTTCCATTTCATTCCTAACAAGTTATGAATGTTTCCAGCTCATTCTAAACAAGTTGTGAATGTTTCCAGTTCATTCTAAACAGGTTGTGAATATTTCCACTTCATTCCAAACATGTTTTGAATGTTTCCACTTCATTCCAAAGAAGTTGTGAATGTTTCCATTTCATTCCAAACAAGTTGTGAATGTTGCCATGTCGTTCCAAAGAAGTTGTGAGTGTTTCCGTTTCATTCCAAACAAGTTGTGAATGTTCCAATTTCATTCCAAACAAGTTGTGAATGTTTCCATTTCATTCCAAACTAGTTGTGAATGTCCCCATTTCATTCAAAATAAGTTGTGAAAGTTTCCATTTCATTCCAAACAAGCTTTGAATGTTTCCACTTCATTCCAAACAAGTTTTGAATGTTTCCACTTCATTCATGCTAGAATTCTTGGCGCACCAAAATCGTTTTAAGATAGGATTTGAGCTCATTAAGCTAACTCTAGCTTGAACAGCTATCAAAGGCAGCTAGAAGTAGCTCACCTTAGCTCAAGTCAACTCATTTCAGCTATAAGTAGCTGGACTTCAGCTCAAGTCAGCTCACTTCAGCTATAAGTAGCTCAAAGTAGCTGGACTTCAGCTCAAGTTAGCTCAAGTCAGCTCAAGTCAGCTCAGTTCAGCTTCTGGTAGCTAAATGTAACTGGACTTCAGTTCAATTCAGCTAAGATCAGCTAACTCCAGCTCAAGGTCAGCTCAAGTAGCTGGACCTCAGTTCATGGAGCTTGGTTGGAGCTCAAAGGAGCTTAATGGTGCATAAGTAGCATAGTGAGCTAGCTTTGTGCCAGCTCACCTTGCTTTTAGCTCAAAGCCACCAAGAGACACATCTTTTGTGAAAAGGTATGTCTCTTCACCAAAAGAGATGACTATTGGCTAAAAGAACATGTCCTTTCATCCAAAGGAAGTGTTCCTTGAGTGAAAAGACATGTATATTCGGCCATGGGGTGGTTCGGGTGGTTATTGCACCAAGAATGATGTCCTTTGACATCAAGAGACATGTATATTCGGCCATGAGGTGGTTGGGATGGTTATTGCACCAAGAATGATGTCCTTTGACATCAAGAGACATGTATATTCGGCTATGGGTTGGTTATAGCACCAAGAGATGTCTCTTGACCAAAGGGACATGTCTCTTAGGCCAAAGGAAGTGTTCCTTGGCCAAAGAGACATGTATTTTCGCCACCATAGATGACCCTTGGCCAAAGGAAGTGTTCTTTGGCTTAAAGGACACATTGTTTGGTGTAAAGGTGTGCCTTTTGGTCATCTATAAATAGCCTTTAGTGGCCGGCCATTTTAAGCACTCATTGGCACTCCATTTGCTCCAATTTCTTTAAAGAAAAGTCTCCTCCTTCCATTCCTTAAATAAGCTGAAATATTAGACACTTATTTAGAGCATTGTGGGTGGATTATCATTGAGATTTCTTCATCTCAATTCAAGCCTCAAGGTGCTCCTCCAAGATCAAGTCCTCCTCAAGTTTTCGCCAAAGATAACCAAGAAGAAAGGTGCACATTCTTTCTTGGTTTAGCAGCATGCTAGGTTCCATTTATTACATGTATGTTCTTAGTAGCATGCTAGGAATTATTTGACATAACTTGTATGTAAAATTGACATGCTATATAACATATTATATTAAGTGCAATGTTAAGAATTAGAATTATGCATGTCTATATCCATGTTGAACTCAAATGATCAAAATGCATGTGGCATGTACATGAGTAGATAACATAAAGATATGTTATCATGAGATCCTGAAATCTTCAATTCCAAACAAGTTATGAATGTTTCCATTTCATTCCAAACAAGTTGTAAATGTTTCAATTTCATTCCAAACGAGTTGTTAATGTTCCAATTTCATTCCAAACAAGTTGTGAAAGTTTCCACTTCATTCCAAACAAGTTGTGAATGTTTCCATTTCATTCCAAACAAGTTGTGAATGTTTTCATTTCATTCCTCAATTTCATTCCAAACAAGTTCTGAAAGTTTCAATTTTATTCCAAACAAGTTGTGAATATTTCCATTTCATTCCAAACAAGTTTTGAATGTTTCCATTCATTCCAAACTAGTTGTGAATGTCCCAATTTCATTCCAAAAAACTTGTGAACGTTTCCATTTCATTCCAAACAAGTTGTGAATGTTTCCACTTCATTACAAACAAGTTGTGAATGTTTCCATTTCATTCCAAACAACTTGTGAATGTTTCTTATATGATCAAAGAAGGCACAACCAAGAATGGCAAGGATCCATTAAAGATAACTAGTGGACCATTGACAAGGAAGAAGGCTAACGAGCTCACTAGTGCACTTCAAGCTTGGATGTTGACAGATTGGCGATGTTCTGGTAGAAAACAGCCTTGACATCAAATAATATTGCTACTTTGGAGAGAATTTCTCTTTGGTTCTTTCTGGACTACCTTGGTGCACAACTATGCTTGTGTTCTTGGTGTTCTTATACTTCTCGTTTCTAGTCACAGGTTGATTCGGGGTAAGGGTCTTAAAATCCAGTCTCTTTGATGTCTTGTGGAGCTTGAAAAGCATCTTGGCCGCATTTTATGGTCCTTATACCATCGGGGTTCGCATCAGTTTCTATTTCATTCCTAACAAGTTTTGAATATTTCCATTCATTCCAAACAAGTTATGAATGTTTCCACTTCATTCCAAACAAGTTGTGAATGTTTCCATTTCATTCCAAACAAGTTGTGAATGTGTACACTTCATTCCAAATAAGTTGTGAATGTTTCCAATTCATTCCAAACAAGTTTTGAATGTTTCCACTTCAGTCCAAACAAGTTGTGAATGGTTCCATTTCATTCCACACAAGTTGTGAATGTTTCCATTTCATTCCAAACAATTTGTGAAGGTTTCCATTTCATTCCAAACAAACTTGGGAATGTTTCCTTTTCATTCCAAATAAGTTGTGAATGTTTCCATTTCATTCCTAACAAGTTGTGAATGTTTCAATTTCCTTCCAAACAAGTTGTGAATATTTCCATTTCATTCCTAACAAGTTGTGAATGTTTCCAGTTCATTCCAAAGAAGGTGTGAATGTTTCAATTTCGTTCCAAACAAGTTGTTAATATTTCCACTTCATTCCAAACAAGCTGTGAATGTTTCCATTTCATTCCAAACAGGTTATGAATGTTTCCTTTTCATTCCAAACAAGTTGTGAATGTTTCCATTTCATTCCAAACAATTAGTCAATCTTTCTGTTTCATTCCGAAGAAGTTGTGAATGTTTCCATTTCATTTTAAACAAGTTGTGAATGTTCCAGTTTCATTCCAAACAAGTTGTGAACATTTCCATTTCATTCCAAACAAGTTCTGAATGTTTCCATTTTAATTCCAAAGAAGTTGTGAATGTTTCCATTTCATTCCAAACAAGTTGTGAATGTTCCAATTTCATACCAACCAAGTTGTGAATGTTTCGATTTCATTCCAAACAGCTTGTGAATGTGTCAACATCATTCCAAACAGGTTTTGAATGTTTCCATTTCATTCCAAACAAGTTGTGAATGTTTCCATACTGTTCCAAAGAAATTGTGAATGTTTCCATTTCATTCCAAACAAGTTGCGAACGTTCCAATTTCTTTCCAAAGAAGTTGTGATTGTTTCCATTTCATTCCAAACAAGTTTTGAATGTTTCCATTCATTCCAAACTAGTTGTGAATGCCCTCATTTCATTCCAAATAAGTTGTGAATGTCTCCATTTGATTACAAATAAGTTTTGAATGTTTCCACTTCATTCCAAACAAGCTATGAAATGTTTCCATTTCATTCCAAACAAGTTGTGAATGTTCCAATTTAATTCCAAACAAGTTATGAATGTTTCCATTTCAATCCAAACAAGTTATGACTGTTTCCATTTCGTTCCAAACTAGGTGTGAATGTTTCCATTTCACTCCAAACAAGTTGTGAATGTTTCCATTTCATTCCAAACGAGTTGTGAATGTTCCAATTTCATTCCAAACAAGTTGTGAATGTTTCCATTTCTTCCAAACAAGTTTTGAATGTTTTCCTTTCATTCTAAAGAAGTTGTGAATGTTTCCATTTCATTCCAAACAAGTTGTGAATGTTCCAATTTCATTCCAAACAAGTTGTGAATGTTTCCATTTCATTGCGAACAAATTGTGAATGTTTCCATTCATTCCAAACTATTTTTCAATGTCTCGATTTCATTCCAAATAAGTTGTAAATCTTTCCATTTCATTCCAAACAAGTTGTGAATGTTTACACTTCATTCCATGCAAGTTGTGAATGTTTCCACTTCATTCCAAACAAGTTTTGAATGTTTCCACTTCATTCCAATCAAGTTGTGAATATTTCCATTTCATTACAAAGATGTTGTCAATGTTTCCATTTCATTCCAAACAAGTTGTGAATGTTTCCATTTCAGTCCAAACAAGTTGTGAATGTTTTCATTTCATTCCAAACAAGTTGTGAACATTTACATTTCATCCGAAACAAGTTGTTAATGTTTCCATTTCAATCCAAGCAAGTTGTGAATGTTCGAATTTCATTCCAAAAAAGTTGTGAATGTTTCCATTTCATTCCAAACAAGTTTTGAATGTTTCCACTCATTCCAAACTAGTTGTGAATGTTTCCATTTCATTCGAAACAAGCTTTTATTGTTTCCATTCGTTCCCAACTAGTTGTGAATGTCCCTATTTCATTCCAAATAAGTTGTGATTGTTTCCATTTCATTGCAAACAAGTTGTGAATGTTTCAACTTCTTTCCAAACAAGTTGTGAATGTTTCCATTTCACTCCAAACAAGTTGTTAATGTTTCGATTTCATTCCAAGCATCTTGTTTCCATTTCAATCGAAACAAGTTCTGAATGTTTTCCATTTCATTCGAAACAGGTTTTGATTGTTTCCATTTATTCCAAACTAGTTGTGAATGTCCCCAATTCATTCCAAATAGGTTGTGAATGTTTCGATTTCATTCCAAACAAGTTCCTAATGATTCCACTTCATTCCAAACAAGTTGTGAATGTTTCCACTTCATTCCAAAGGAGCTTTGAATGTTTCCATTTCTTTCCAAAGATGTTGTTAATGTTTCCATTTCATTTCAAACAACTTGTGAATGTTTCCATTTCACTCCAAACAAGTTTTGAATGTTCCAATTTCATTCCAAACAAGTTTTGAATGTTTCCATTCATTCCAAACAAGTTGTGAATGTTCCAATTTCATTCCAAACAAGTTGTGAATGTTTCAATTTCATTCCAAACATGTGAATCTTTACAGTTCATTCCAAACAAGTTGTGAATGTTTCCATTTTATTCTAAACAAGTTGTGAATGTTTCCATTTCATTCCAAGCAAGTTGTGAATGTTTCCATTTCATTCCAAGCAAGTTGTGAATGTTTCCATTTCTTCCAAGCAAATTTTGAATGTTTTCATTTCATTCTAAAGAAGTTGTGAATATTTCCATTTTATTCCAAACAAGTTGCGAACGTTCCAATTTCTTTCCAAACAAGTTGTGATTGTTTCCATTTCATTCCAAATAAGTTTTGAACGTTTCCTTTCATTCCAAACTAGGTGTGAATGCCCCCATTTCATTCCAAAAAAGTTGTGAATGTCTCCATTTGATCCCAAACAAGTTTTGAATGTTTCCAGTTCATTCCAAACAAGCTATGAAATGTTTCCATTTCATTCCAAACAAGTTGTGAATGTTCCAATTTCATTCCAAACAAGTTATGAATGTTTCCATTTCGATCCAAACTAGGTGTGAATGTTTCCAATTCATGCCAAACAAGTTATGAATGTTTCCATTTCATTCCAAACAAGTTGTGAATGTTCCAATTTCATTCCAAACAAGTTGTGAATGTTTCCATTTCTTCCAAACAAGTTTTGAATGTTTTCATTTCATTCTAAAGAAGTTGTGAATGTTTCCATTTCATTCCAAACAAGTTGTGAATATTGGAATTCTTGGTAGACCAAGATCCTTTTAAGGTAGGATTTGAGCTCATTGAGCTAACTCTTGCTTGAACAGCTATCTAAGGCAGCTAGAAGTAGCTCCCTTTAGCTCAAGTTAGCTTATGTCAGCTCACTGCAGCTATAAGTAGCTCAGAGTAGCTGGACTTTAGCTCAAGTCAGCTCACTTCAGCTATAAGTAGCTCAAAGTAGCTAGACTTCAGCTCAAGTTAGCTCAAGTCAGCTCAAGTCAGCTCACTTCAGCTATAAGTGGCTCAAAGTAGCTGGACTTCAGCTCAAGTTAGCTCAAGTCAGCTCACTTCAGCTTCTAGTAGCTGAGTGTAGCTGGACCTCAGTTCATGGTGCTTGGTTGGAGCTCAAAGGAGCTCAATGGTGCATAAGTAGCATAGTGAGCTAGCTTTGTGCGAGCTCACCTTGCTTTTAGCTCATAACCACCAAGAGACACATCTTTTGTGTAAAGGTATGTCTCTTCATCAAAAGAGATGACTATTGGCTAAAAGAACATGTCCTTTCATCCAAAGGAAGTGTTCCTTGAGTGAATAGACATGTATATTCACCCATGAGGTGGTTGGGGTGGTTATTGCACCAAGAATGATGTCTTTTGACATCAAGAGACATGTATGTTCAGCCATAAGGTAGTTATGGGTGATTATAGGCCAAAGGAAGTGTTCCTTGGCTCTAAAAGACATGTATTTTCGCCCATAAGGTAGCTATGGGTGGTTATAGGCTAAAGGAAGTGTTTCTTGGCTAAAAGACATGTATTTTTGCCACCATACATGACCCTTAGCCAAAGGAAGTGTTCTTTGGCTCAAAAGACACCTTTCTTGGTGTAAAGGTGTGCCTTTTGGTCATCTATAAATAGCCTTTAGTGGCTGGCCATTTTAAGCACGAATTTGCACTCTATTTGCTCCATTTTCTTGAGAGAAAATTGTTCTCGTCCTATTTCCTTTAGAGGCCGAAATATTAAACACTTCTTGAGAGCATTGTGGGTGGATTTACATAGAGATTGTTCATCTCTATTCAAGCTTCAAGGTGCCCCTCTAAGATCAAGTTCTCCCTCAAGTTTTCACCAAAGATAACCAAGAAGAAAGGTGCACATTCTCTCTTGGTTTAGTAGCATGCTAGGTTTGAATTATTTACATGAATGTTCTTGGTAGCATGCTAGGATTTATTTGACACAACATGTATGTAAAATTGATATGTTATATAGCATGTTATATCAACTGCATGAATAATATGTTAAAGAATTAGTATTATGTATATCTATATCCATGTTGAATTCAAATGAACAAATATGCATGTGGCATATATATGAGTAGATAACATAAAAGTATGTTATCATAAGATCCTGAAAATCTTCAATTGGTATCAGAGCCTAGGTCATGAAAATGTATATGTTGCATGTAGTAAGCATGATTTAGGATCATACATATGTGTATGATTTTGATAAAGGCTAACGAAGGATATGTGTATGAAGCAATGAAGACATGTTTATGTATTTCTGATCGAATGCTATATATGCATCTCTTTTGCCATATATGAGCATGTTAGAAGTTGTTTCATACACATGTTGCTTTGTTGAGTCTTGTTGTGTAAATTGAACTAAAACATGTGAATTACATCAATGTAGATGGCTTGTAAGAATATAGTTGCAAAATTAAACCGTGACCTCAAATTGGATGGTGAAAACTATTCAATTTGGCAACAGAAGGTCAAATTCATTTTAACTGAGCAAGATACTCTTGATGTGCTCACTCAAGAGATCATGCCTCCTGCTGAGGGACAGGATAGGACTGCCTATGAGGCATTCTTTAAGAAGAACTCTATGTGTAGAGTCACTCTCCTCTCCACTATGGTGGATGAGATTATGGTGGAATTCTCCATGCTTGAGGGGGCTAAGGCCATATGGGACTCAGTCAAGGCCAAGTATGGAGATGTTTCTATAGAGAAACAACGCTCAATGATTCTCAGGTTTGAGAATTATGTGAAGCATGATGATCACTCTATGAGTTCTCATTTGCGTGAGATGTCACGCATGATCCACCAACTCAAGACAGCAGGGCATGTGCTCACTGATGAGCAACAAGTGCAAGCAATAATCCGTTCCTTGCCCGATGAGGAATGGCAGTTGATGAAGGTCAACTTACGCCATAACCCTCAAATAATGTCATTTGATAACATTGCTCGTCACCTCCTCCTTGAGGCTGAGGTGATGGCCCTCAAGGACCATTCTAAGGCATATGTTGCCTCATCCTCTATCCAGAAGGGATGGAAGAAGAGTAGTGGCAAAGGAGGGCCAAGGAAGGGCAAGGGAAAAGGTCCTGCTTCCAAGAAAAAGTTCAAAAAGAAGCGGGACATAAGCAAAATGAAGTGCTTCAACTGTGGGTATAAAGGACACTTTGCAAAGGATTGCAAGGGTCCACCCAAGGTACATACATACCCTTCTACTTCCATTGTACATGTTGTGTCATGTACATTACTAACTGAGTGCAATTCTTTGTGGATTGTAGACTCGGGAGCAACAGACCACATAGCTCGGGACAAGTCCTGGTTTGTGGCCTACAGGAAGCTCTCAAAAGGAGCTAAGCATGTTTCAGTGGGAAATGATGCTAAGCTGGAAGTGGAAGGCATGGAACATGTAGAATTCCTATAGATATTGGATATTTGTATATAATAGATGTATTGTATGTACCAAACATTTGTAGAAATTTGATTTCTATAAGTTCTATGTTGAAGTACAATTATTGCTTTAAATTCTTTAATAATAATGTGTCTATTATTAAAGATGATCAGATAGTATGCACTTGTTCAGTTAATAATGGGCTTTATGAGTTAAAGCCAACTGACCGTTCTGTTGCAAGTCCTAGTTGCTATGTGACCTCGGTCACAAATGAAATGAGATGGCATGAGAGGTTGGGTCATATTGGTCAAGATAGAATGGACAAGCTAGCCAAGAGTGGCTTGCTAGGTTCCTTGACCAAGGTTGTCCTTCCAAGTTGCCAATCATGCCTAGAGGGCAAAGCCACAAGAAAGCCTTTTGGCAAAGCAACTAGGAGAAGTGAGGCACTAAGTTTAGTTCACTCTGACCTGTGTGGGCCAATGAGGGTTGAATCCAGAAATGGATTTAAGTATTTCATCACATTCACAGATGATTACACACGATTCACCCACATCTACCTACTAAGAAACAAGGCAGAGGCCTTGGCATGCTTTGAGAAGTATGTACACTTGGTTGAGAACCAAGTAGGTAAGAAGGTTAAGTCCTTGAGGACAGATAGGGGTAGAGAGTATACATCAAATACATTCAAGGCATTTTGTGACTTAAAGGGTATTGAAAGGGAGTTCACTCTTCCTTGGACACCCCAACAGAATGGAGTGTCTGAAAGGAAGAATAGAGTACCCACCAAGAATGTGAACTCTTCTCCATATGAGTTATGGAAGAAGAAAACTCCTAATCTAAGCTATTTACACCCTTGGGGTTGTTTAGCTTATGTTCACTTAACGGACCACCCTTTGGGAAAGTTGGGTCCAAGAGGGAGGAGGTGTGCCTTCCTTGGTTATGCTGAAAAATCTAGGGGTTATGTGTTCTTGGATATAAGTCACAAAACTGGGAACATCTTTGATACAAGGAATGCTAACTTTGTGGAGGATGAGTTTTCCCAAAGTTGGTGAATGTGGTGACTTAACCTCATTAAGCCAGATCCTAGATGAGGATCAACCAAGTGTGATAAGGACACCTGGGACACATGCACCTACTCTAGAGGGAGTACCTCAACCACATGGAGCAATGGCTCCAGAAATACCTGTTGTTGTGGACCAACATGAGCAAGACCTCCAAGAGGAACGTTTTGTTCAAGAGGGAGTTGAGGATACTCAAGAGCAAAATGTTGAGCCTCAGGAGATGGAGCATGAGTTGCCTCCATCTCAACCTACATTTAGAAGATCAGTGAGGCAAATTTGGTTGCATCTGAGATAGATGAACCAAGTAACATCAAGGAGGCTCTTGAGGGTGCACAGAGGGAAGAGTGGCTAAATGCAATGAAAGATGAGTTGCATTCAATGCATCTCAATGGGGTTTGGGAGCTAAGTGATCTTCCTCCAGGTCGTAAGGCAATTGGGAACAAGTGGGTTCTCAAGATCAAGGTGAACTCTGATGGAAGTATCGAAAGATACAAGGCCTGTTTGGTGGCCAAGGGTTTTACACAGAAGGAGGGTGTTGATTTCAAAGACACCTTCTCTCCTATTGTAAAATTCACTTCCATCAGGATATTACTTGCCATCGTGGCAAATCTGGACCTAGAGTTACATCAGATGGATGTAAAGACCGCCTTTCTCAATGGTGATTTGAGTGAGGAGATATATATGAGACAACCTGAGGGGTTTGTCCAAAAGGGTCAGGAGGACAAGGTATGTAGACTGAAGAAGTCTATGGTCTTAAGCAAGCTTCAAGACAGTGGTACTTGAAGTTTCACCATGCAATCACAAGCTATGGCTTTGTGATGATGCATGAAGACCATTGTGTATACTTGTACTCTTCTGGGTCTAGTTTTGCAGTATTGACTCTATATGTAGATGATATACTGATTGCAAGTAATGGGGTTGCATTGTTAAGTACCATCAAGGGATGGTTGTCTTCCACCTTTGACATGAAGGACATGGGAGAGGCTGCCTTTATCCTCGGGGTTAAGATCCTGAGGGATAGAAAGCCAAGGCTATTGGCCCTTTCTCAAGAACCTTATATTGATAAGATTCTTGCAAGGTTCAACTTAACAAATGCAAAGCCCATGAGTACACCTCTTGCATATGGTTGCAAGATTGGAGAGGACTTATGTCCTAAGACTCCAAAAGAAAAGGAAGAGATGGCTCAGATCCCCTACCTAAGTGCCATTGGTAGCTTGATGTACGCCATGTTATGTACAAGGCCAGACATCAGCCAAAGCGGTTGGACTTCTAGCATCATATTCTTCCAACCCTGGTCTGGAGCATTGGAAAAGTGTCAAGAGGATCCTAAGGTACCTCAAGGGTACTAAGGATTATTGGCTTTGTTACCAAGGTAAAGACCTTGGTTTACGTGGCTATTCCGATGCTGATTGGGGAGGAGATAGAGAAGCCAACAAGTCTACATCTGGTTATCTTTTCATGCTAAATGGTGGGGCTACTACTTGGTGTAGTAAGAAGCAAACTTGTACAGCATTGTCCACAATGGAGGCTGAATTTATTTCATGTGCCTTAGCTGTACAAGAAGCCCTTTGGCTAGGTTATTTCCTTAAGAATTTGGAGTCTAGGGTTTCTATTGAGAAACCTATTACTATCTACAGTGATAGTATGGCAGCCATGGCTTATACCAAAGACCCCAAATACCATGGAAAGACCAAGCACATTAGCATGAAATATAACTTTGTGCGAGATGCAATTGAAGAGGGTGAAGTTAGGATTGAGTACATTTCTACAGACCTGATGGTGGCAGATCCTCTCACTAAGCCATTGCCACCACTTGTATTTGCTCGACATGTTAGAGCAATGGGTCTTAGAAGATTGTAAATGTTGGATGTACTTCACCTCTTTGGTGTCACACATGTTATGTATTTTATGAAATACTCAGTTCAAGTTTATGAATCACAACGAACAAATGAACATGTCAAACATAGGCAGAGGATGACTTTCTCACACGAGTCATCCGCCCTTGATCTTTGTGTAAGATTAAGGATGAGACTGGCTAAAGACTTAAATGAAACTTAAGTGAATGATACATTTAAGTGGGAGTCTTGCTCCAACACATGACACTTTAGCTTTTATGGTCGCCTTGATTATGAGTAATCAAGATTCCATGCTTCGATGCATTCTGTTTGTATGACCATTCATACATCGTAGCCTATGTTAGATGTAAGCTAGGGCTTACATGGAGAAATTTCATGGTTATTGACATGTCCTCCTTTTATGTGTTAAGAGGAGTACACTTAGTGGTGTTTTAAGAGGGAGAAATGACACACTCCTCAATTGAAATGGAGATCACTCCAAGTGGGAGTGACATGAGTAAAACACCTTAGAAGCGTATTATGGAACTTTAATGGATGTGTTTCCAAGTGCTCCATGACCATGAAATACGACCAAAGAAGAATTTAAGCAAGCTGTCTCTATTCTTGCTTAGTGTGAGATTCTTCGAATCAGACTCTTAGTGACTATGGCTTGCTATTAGGAAGTTGAGTTAATTATGATTACTTTGATTGGTTGTCGAAGGTCTTAGAGAAATGAGACTGGAGTATCCTCTTTTTGGGTAATCATGTTAACTCATTGACCTAAGTAGTTGAAGCGAAAAGGAAAGACATTAAGATGATACACGTTCACTAAATTCAATCTTGGGCCCACATATTACTGTGAGTAGTATGCTAGATTGAATGACAAGTGATTGAAATGAGTACTCAATGCTTAATACAATCATGGATTTCAAGGAGTTGAAATTCTAAGAAAGAGACTGATTGTGATTAAGAAGTGTATCATATGTCTGGGGTCTGGGAGTCATAGTTTGATGTGTTCAAGCAAGCTTGATGTGTTTAAGCAACACACTTGAATTTGATGTGTTCAAAGGAAAGTTTGAAGAAGTTCAAACTATGAGGAGAGGACAATCTTCTATTGAGAGTCTAACAACCTCAATAGAAGGGACTTAGTGTGTGTGCCTGAGGTCGCACCCACAATTCTATATATGTAGAAGTGTCTGGATTATTTCGGCTATAAGGATTAAGGAATTTGTTTTGAGTGGGAGCTGGAACTTTAAAAGCATCTTAGTGCGAGTGGGAGTTTGTTGGAATTCTTGGCGCACCAAGATCCTTTTAAGGTAGGATTTGAGCTCATTGAGCTAACTCTAGCTTGAACAGCTATCTAAGGCAGCTAGAAGTAGCTCCCTTTAGCTCAAGTTACTTTATGTCAGCTCACTACAGCTATAAGTAGCTCAGAGTAGCTGGACTTCAGCTCAAGTCAGCTCACTTCAGCTATAAGTAGCTCAAAGTAGCTAGACTTCAGCTCTAGTTAGCTCAAGTCAGCTTAAGTCAGCTCACTTCAGCTATAAGTGGCTCAAAGTAGCTGGACTTCAGCTCACTTCAGCTTCTGGTAGCTGAGTTTAGCTGGACTTCAGTTCACTTCAGCTGAGAGCAGCTAACTCCAGCTCAAGGTCAGCTCTAGGAGCTGGACCTCAGTTCATGGTGCTTGGTTGGAGCTCAAAGGAGCTCAATGGTGCATAAGTAGCATAGTGAGCTAGCTTTGAGCCAGCTCACCTTGCTTTTAGCTCATAACCACCAAGAGACACATATTTTGTGTAAAGGTATGTCTCTTCATCAAAAGAGATGACTATTGGCTAAAAGAACATGTCCTTTCATCCAAAGGAAGTGTTCCTTGAGTGAATAGACATGTATATTCACCCATGAGGTGGTTGGGGTGGTTGTTACACCAAGAATGATGTCTTTTGACATCAAGAGACATGTATTTTCGCCCATAAGGTAGTTATGGGTGGTTATAGGCCAAAGGAAGTGTTCCTTGGCTCTAAAAGACATGTATTTTCGCCCATAAGGTAGTTATGGGTGGTTATAGGCTAAAGGAAGTGTTTCTTGGCTAAAAGACATGTATTTTCGCCACCATACATGACCCTTAGCCAAAGGAAGTGTTCTTTGGCTCAAAAGACACCTTTCTTGGTGTAAAGGTGTGCCTTTTGGTCATCTATAAATAGCCTTTAGTGGCTGGCCATTTTAAGCACGAATTTGCACTCTATTTGCTCCATTTTCTTGAGAGAAAATTGTTCTCCTCCTATTTCCTTTAGAGGCCAAAATATTAAACACTTCTTGAGAGCATTGTGGGTGGATTTACATAGAGATTGTTCATCTCTATTCAAGCTTCAAGGTGCCCCTCTAAGATCAAGTTCTCCCTCAAGTTTTCACCAAAGATAACCAAGAAGAAAGGTGCACATTCTCTCTTGGTTTAGTAGCATGCTAGGTTTGAATTATTTACATGAATGTTCTTGGTAGCATGCTAGGATTTATTTGACACAACATGTATGTAAAATTGATATGTTATATAGCATGTTATATCCACTGCATTAATAATATGTTAAAGAATTAGTATTATGTATATCTATATCCATGTTGAATTCAAATGAACAAATATGCATGTGGCATATATATGAGTAGATAACATAAAAGTATGTTATCATAAGATCCTGAAAATCTTCAGTGAATGTTCCAATTTCATTCCAAACAAGTTGTGAAAGTTTCCATTTTGTTGCGAACAAATTGTGAATGTGATATGATCAAAGTAGGCACAACCAAGGATGGCAACGATCCATTGAAGATAACTAGTGGACCATTGACAAGGAAGAAGGTTAAGGAGCTCACTAGTGCACTCCAAGCTTGGATGTTGACAGATTGGCGATGTTCTGGTGGAAAAATCATATCTTCAGCTAAACAGATCAGAATTGAGTGATTCTTGATTCATTGGAAATCTAACATCTGGAGCTAGAAATTATATGTAGAACATGAAACCCAGTTTGCACGATAAGGAGGTCCAATTTAGCTTCAAATTCGCGATTTGCGAGTTATCGCTGGTTCAGAAGCAGTTGCAGTATTTTGGGTATATCTTTGGTTTTAGATGTTCGTTTTGTGTGGTTCAGGTGTCATTTCAAAGCTAAGAAATAGATCTACAACTTTTATTCTTTTCATTTTGAGAAATCATGGCTGCATCAAGTTTAAATTTCAGCTTGAAGTTGAAGACACAAGCAAGAACCACTCGAGAAGACTATTTTGGGGCTTTTATGGCCAATCTTGTTTTGTAACGTATTTTATTTTATTTTCCTATTTATTTACATTATTTAGGATGTTATTAAAGCCATGGAAGTGATTCAGGTCACTTAGGATAAAGGGAATTCCCTGCACACCTTAAGCATGTGTTAAAAGTGTGTTAGAGTCCTAGTTTGACTAGGTTTTCTTGATTCCTTTGTAACTAGGTTTCCTAGGTGACTTGGGCTGCGAATTTTGCCAAGTCTTTTACCCTAGTTTAGGCCTATAAATAGGCACATATTCTGGTTGTAAAACAACAACCTTGACAGGAAATAATATTGCTACTTTGGAGAGAATTTCTCTTTGGTTCTTTGTGGACTACCTTGGTGCACAAGTGTGGAATGAAATAGGGAATAAATGGAAAAAATCAAAACTTGTTTCGAATGAAATGGAAAACATTCACAACTTGTTTCGAATGAAATGGAGACAACATCCTTGGAATGAAATCGAAACATTAACAACTTGTTTGGAGTGAAATGGAAACATTCACAACTTGTTTGAAAAGAAGTGGAAACATTCACAACCTGTTTGCAATGAAATGGAAACAATCACAACTTATTTGGAATGAAATAGGGACATTCACAACTAGTTGGGAATGAATGGAAACATTAAAAACTTGTTTCGAATGAAATGGAAACATTCACAACTAGTTTGGAAGGAGTGGAAACATTCAAAACTTGTTTGGAATGAAATCGAAACATTCACAACTTGTTTGGAATGAAATTGGAACATTCATAACTTGTTTGGAATGAAATCGAAACATTCATGACTTGTTTCGGATGAAATGGAAATATTCACAACTTGTTTGGAATGAAATGGAAACATTCACAACTTGTTTGGAATGAAATGGAAACATTGACAACATCTTTGTAATGAAATGGAAACATTCACAACTTGTTTGGAATGAAGTGGAAACATTCAAAAGTTGTTTGGAATGAAGGGGAAACATTCTCAACTTGTATGGAATGAAGTGTAAACATTCACAACTTGTTTGGAATGAAATGGAAACATTCACAAGTTATTTGGAATGAAATCGAGAGATTGACAACTAGTTTGGAATGAATGGAAACATTCACAATTTGTTCGCAATGAAATGGAAACATTCACAACTTGTTTGGAATGAAATTGGAACATTCACAGCTTGTTTGAATGAAATGGAAACATTCACAACTTCTTTAGAATGAAATGAAAACATTCAAAACTTGTTTGGAAGAAATGGAAAGATTAACAACTTGTTCGGAATGAAATTGGAACATTCACAACTCGTTTGGAATGAAATGGAAACATTCACAACTTGTTTGGAATAAAATGGAAACATTCACACCTAGTTTGGAACGAAATGGATGTTGGACTTCTTGGCGCACAAAGATCCTTTTAAGATAGGATTTGAGCTCATTGAGCTAACTCTTGCTTGAACAGCTATCTAAGGCAGCTAAAAGTAGCTCCCTTTAACTCAAGTCAGCTCACTGCAGCTATATGTAGCTCAAAGTAGCTGGACTTCAGCTCAAGTTAGCTTAAGTCAGCTCAAGTCAGCTCACTTCAGCTTCTGGTAGCTGAATGTAGCTGGGCTTCAGCTCAAGTCAGCGCACTTCAGCTATAAGTAGCTCAAAGTAGCAGGACTTCAGCTCAAGTTAGCTCAAGTCAGCTCACTTCAGATTTTGGTAGCTGAATGTAGCTGGACTTCAGTTCACTTCAGCTGAGAGTAGCTAACTCCAGCTCAAGGTCAGTTCAGGGTGCTAGACCATAGTTCATGGAGCTTGATTGGAGCACAATGGTGCATAAGTAGCATAGTGAGCCAGCTTTGTGCCAGCTCACCTTGCTTTTAGCTCAAAACCACCAAGAGACACATCTTTTGTGTAAAGGTATGTCTCTTCATCAAAAGAGATGACTATTGGCTAAAAGAACATGTCTTTTCATCCAAAGGAAGTGTTCCTTGAGTGAAAAGACATGTATATTCGGCCATGAGGGTGGTTGGGGTGGTTATTGCACCAAGAGTGATGTCCTATGACTTCAAGGGACATGTATGTTCAGCCATAAGGTAGTTATGAGGTTGTTATAGGCCAAAGGAAGTGTTCCTTGGCTAAAAGACATGTATTTTCGCCATAAGGTAGTTATGGGGTGGTTATAGGCCAAAGGAAGTGTTCCTTGGCTAAACGACATGTATTTCGCCACCATACATGACCCTTGGCCAAAGGAAGTGTTCTTTGGCTTAAAAGACACCTTTCTTGGTGTAAAGGTGTGCCTTTTGGTCATCTATAAATAGACTTTTTGAGGCCAGCTATTTTAGGCACGAATTTGCGCTCCATTTGCTCCATTTTCTTGAGAGAAAATTGTTCTCCTCCTATTTCCTTTAGAGGCCGAAATATTAAACAGTTTTAGAGAGCATTGTGGGTGGATTTACATAGAGATTGTTCATCTCTATTTCAAGCTTCAAGGTGCTCCTGTAAGATCAAGTTATCCCTCAAGGTTTTTCGCTAAAGATAACCAAGAAGAAAGGTGCATATCTTTTCTTGGTTTAGTAGCATGTTAGTTTTCATTTTCATATATTCTTAGTAGCATGCTAGGATATATTTAACACAACATGTATGTGATCTTGATATGCTAAATAACATGTTATGCATGCCTATATCTGATATGATCAAGGAAGGCACACATGGAGAAGGCAAGGACCCATTGAAGGTTTCTAGTGGACCTATGACAAGGAAGAAAGCTAAGGAGCTCTCAAGTGCACTACAAGGCTTTGTTTCAAGTTTCTTCATGGAGAATGGACATGAAACTTCACAAGGAGCTGCTGGAACTTTCAAGAAACCATATGGAAATGATGGACATGCTTGGTACTCAATTCTGGAGTGCTTAGACAAGTCTCAAAACAAGGACATCAAGGGCACCACTCAAAGTGCACCATTTGAGCCACCTTAAGTGTTCTTATTGCATTTTGTGTCCACAAGCTGGATTTTTGAGCTCTAACTTTCCAGACCTTCATTACCACATCTAAGATGAAGATTCACGCCATTGGAACTCAAAGATTCAAGCTTGGAGCTGAAGATACAAGAGAGAACCTTAAAGTCCCCAAAATGCGCCCAAAAAGGCTATTTGGGAGTTTTTCGGTTTAATCTTGTATTTATATTTTATTTTCGTTCAAATCCTATTTAGATACATTATTTAGGAAGTTATTTAGGCTATGGAATAGTTTTAAATCGTTTTGGACAAGTGGCATACGCTGCATTCATTAAACTTGTTCAAACTAGGAATTAGAGTCCTAATTTGACTAGGATTTCCTATGTCTTTGTATCTAGGATTCCTAAGGGATTTAGGCTGCGAATTTTGCCTAGCTTTTAACCCTAGTTTAGGCCTATATAAAGGCACATATTCTGGATGTAAACACACAGAAAATTTTCGAAATAATATTGCTCTTTGGAGAGGTTTTCTGTTTGGTTCTTTGTGGACTGCCTTGGTGCACAAGTGTGCTTGTGTTCTTGGAGTTCTATACTTCTCGTTTCTAATCACAGGTTGATTAGGGGTGGGGGTCTTCAAACCCAGTCTCTTTGATGTCTTGTGGAGCTTGAAAAACATCTTGGGCGCGTTTCATGGTCTTTATACCATCGGGGTTCGCATCAGTTGGTATCAGAGCCACAAGTTCCATTGAAGGACATATCTTCGTGTTCTTGTTTCTCTTCGGTTTTCTTTCAATTCTGTTCAGTAAATTCATATTTTAATTCTCTGTTTTAATCCTTTTTCTTCTTGTTTCAGGTCTCAATACACTTCTAAGGTGTTTTACTCATGTCACTCCCACTTGGAGTGATCTCCATCCCAATTGAGGAGTGTGTCATTTCTCCCTCTTAAAGCACCATGAAGTGTACTCCTCTTAACACATAAAAGGAGGACATGTCAATAACCATGAAATTTCTCCTTGTAAGCCTTAGCTTACATCTAACATAGGCTAGGATGTATGAATGGTCATACAAACTGAATGCACCAAAGCATTGAATCTTGATTACTCATAATCAAGGCGACCATAAAAGCTAAAGTGTCATGTGTTGGAGCATGACTCCCACTTAAATGTATCATTCACTTAAGTTTCATTTAAGCCTTTAGCCAGTCTCATCCTTAATCTTACACAAAGATCAACGGCGAATGACTTGTGTGAGAAAGTCATCCTCTGCCTATGTTTGACATGTTCATTTGTTCGTTGTGTTTCATAAAATTGAACTGAGTATTTCATAAAATAATCGGTATTATTTCAAAGAAATACATAACATGTGTGACACCAAAGAGGTGAAGTACATCCAACATTTACATTCTTCTAAGACCCATTGTTCTAACATGTCGAGCAAATACAAGTGGTGGCAATGGCTTAGTGAAAGGATCTGCCACCATCAGGTCTGTAGAAATGTACTCAATCCTAACTTCACCCTCTTCAATTGCATCCCGCACAAAATTATATTTCATGCTAATGTGCTTGGTTTTTCCATGGTATTTGGGGTCCTTGGTATAAGCCATGGCTGCCATACTATCACTGTAGATGGTAATAGGTTTCTCAATAGAAACCCTGGACTCCAAATTTTTAAGGAAATAACCTAGCCAAAGGGCTTCTTGTACAGCTAAGGCACATGAAACAAATTCAGCCTCCATTGTGGACAATGCTGTACAAGTTTGCTTCTTACTACACCAAGTAGTAGCCCCACCATTTAGCATAAAAATATAACTAGATGTAGACTTGCTGGAGTCTCTATCTCCTCCCCAATCAGCATCAGAATAGCCACGTAAACCAAGGTCTTTACCTTGGTAACATGCCAATAATCCTTAGTACCCTTGAGGTACCTTAGGATTCTCTTGACACTCTTCCAATGCTCTAGAGCAGGGTTGGAAGAATATCATGCTAGAAGTCCAACCGCTTGGCTGATGTCTGGCCTTATACATAACATGGCGTACATCAAGCTACCAATGGCACTTAGGTAGGGGATCTGAGCCATCTCTTCCTTCTCCTTTGGAGTCTTAGGACATAAGTCCTCTCCAATTTTGCAACCATATGCAAGAGGTGTACTCATGGGCTTTGCATTTGTTAAGTTGAACCTTGCAAGAATCTTATCAATATAAGGTTCTTGAGAAAGGGCCAATAGCCTTGCCTTTCTATCCCTTAGGATCTTAACCCCTAGGATAAAAGCAGCCTCTCCCATGTCCTTCATGTCAAAGGTGGAAGACAACCATCCCTTGATGGTACTTAACAAAGCAAGCCCATTACTTGCAATTAGTATATCATGTACATATAGAGTCAATACTGCAAAACTAGACCCAGAAGAGTACAAGTATACACAATGGTCTTCATTCATCATCACAAAGCCATAGCTTGTGATTGCATGGTGAAACTTCAAGTACCACTGTCTTGAAGCTTGCTTAAGACCATAGATAGACTTCTTTAGTCTACATACCTTGTCCTCTTGACCCTTTTGGACAAACCCCTCAGGTTGTCTCATATATATCTCCTCACTCAAATCACCATTGAGAAAGGCGGTCTTTACATCCATTTGATGTAACTCTAGGTCTAGATTTGCCACGATGGCAAGTAATATCCTGATGGAAGTGAATTTTACAACAGGAGAGAAGGTGTCTTTGAAATCAACACCCTCCTTCTGTGTAAAACCCTTGGCCACCAAACGGGCCTTGTATCTTTCGATACTTCCATCAGAGTTCACCTTGATCTTGGGAACCCACTTGTTCCCAATTGCCTTACAGCCTGGAGGAAGATCACTTAGCTCCCAAACCCCATTGAGATGCATTGAATGCAACTCATCCTTCATTGCATTTAGCCACTCTTCCCTCTATGCACCCTCAAGAGCCTCCTTAATGTTACTTGGTTCATCTATCTCAGATGCAACCAAGTTTGCCTCACTATCCATGATCCACCATTCCTTAGGTGGTCCGAATTTCCTCATTGATCTTCTCAATGTAGGCTGAGATGGAGGCAACTCATGCTCCATCTCTTGAGGCTCAACATTTTGCTCTTGAGTATCCTCAACTCCCTCTTGAACAAAACCTTCCTCTTGGAGGTCTTGCTCATGTTGGTCCACAACAACAGGCATTTATGGAGCCATTGCTCCATGTGGTTGAGGTACTTCCTCTAGAGTAGTTGCATGTGTCCCAGGTGTCCTTATGTCACTTGGTTGATCTTCATCTAGGATCTGGCTTAATGAGGTTAAGTCACCACATTCACCAACTTTGGGAACTCATCCTCCACAAAGTTAGCATTCCTTGCATCAAAGATGTTCCCAGTTTTGTGACTTATATCAAAGAACACATAACCCCTCGATTGTTCAGCATAACCAAGGAAGGCACACCTCCTCCCTCTTGGACCCAACTTTCCCAAAGGGTGGTCCGTTAAGTGAACATAAGCTAAACAACCCCAAGGGTGTAAATAGCTTAGATTAGGAGTTTTCTTCTTCCATAACTCATATGGAGAAGAGTTCACATTCTTGGTGGGTACTCTGTTAAGGACATGAACTGCACACAGCAGTGCATCACTCCAATAAGTGATGTCTAAATTGGCCTTTGCCATCATGGAACATACCATGTCCATAAGAGTTCTATTCTTCCTCTCAGACACTCCATTTTGTTGGGGTGTCCAAGGAAGAGTGAACTCCCTCTCAATACCCTTCAAGTCACAAAATGCCTTGAATGCATTTGATGTATACTCTCCACCCTTATCTGTCCTCAAGGACTTAACCTTCTTACCTACTTGATTCTCAACAAAGTGCACATACTTCTCAAAGCATGCCAAGGCCTCTGCCTTGTTTCTCAGTAAGTAGATGTGGGTGAATCGAGTATAATCATCCGTGAAATTGATGAAGTACATAAATCCATTTTTGGATTCAACCCTCATTGGCCCACACAGGTCAGAGTGAACTAAACGTAGTACCTCACTTCTCCTAGTTGCTTTGCCAAAAGGCTTTCTTGTGGCTTTGCCCTCTAGGCATGATTGGCAACTTGGAAGGACAACCTTGGTCAAGGAACCTAGCAAGCCACTCTTGGGTAGCTTGTCCATTCTATCTTGACCAATATGACCTAACCTCTCATGCCATCTCATTTCATTTGTGACCTCTGTCACATAGCAACTAGGACTTGCAACAGAATGGTTAGTTGGCTTCAACTCATAAAGCCCATTATTAACTGAACAAGTGCATACTATTCGACCATCTTTAATAATAGACACATTATTATTAAAGAAATTAAAGCAATAATTGTACTTCAACATAGAACTTATAGAAATCAAAATTCTACAAATGTTTGGTACATACAATACATCTATTAGATACAAATATCCAATATTCATAGGAATTTTACATGTTCCTATGCCTTCTGCTTCCAGCCTGGCATCATTTCCCACTGAAACATGCTTAGCTCCTTTTGAGAGCTTCCTATAGGCCATAAACCAGGACCTGTACCGGGCTATGTGGTCTGTTGCTCCTGAGTCTACAATCCACAAAGAATTGCACTCAGTTAGTAATGTACATGACACAACATGTACAAAGGAAGTAGAAGGGTATGTATGTACCTTGGGTGGACCCTTGCAATTTTTTGCAAAGTGTCCTTTACACCCACAGTTGAAGCACTTTTGATACAATCAAAGAAGGCACAACCAAGGAAGGCAAGGACCCACTGAAATTTTCTAGTGGACCATTGACAAGGAAAAAGGCTAAGGAGCTCACTAGTGCACTTCAAGCTCAGATGTTGACAGATTGGTGATGTTCTGGTAGAAAATTCATATCTTGAGCTAAACAGATCGGAATTGAGTAATTCTTGATTCATTGGAAAGATAACATCTGAAGCTACAAGTCATATGAAGACCATCAAACATATTTTGCACGTTAAGGAGGTCCAATTTAGCTTCAAAGTCGCGATTTGCGACTTATCGCTGGTTCAAAAGCAGTTTCAGTATTTTGGGCATATCTTCGGCTTTAGATGTCCTTTTTGTGTGGTTCACATGTCATTTCAAATATAAGAAATAGATATACAACTTTTATGCTTTGCATTTTGAGAAATCATGGCTTCATCAAGGTCGAATTTCAGCTTGAAATTGAAGACACAAGCAGGAACCACCCGAGAAGACTATTTTGGGGTTTTCATGGCCAATCCTGTATTTATAGTTTATTTTCGTTCAAATCATATTTAGATACATTATTTAGGAAGTTATTTAGGCTATGGAATAGTTTTAAATCATTTTGGACAAGTGGCATATGCTGCATTCATTAAACTTGTTCAAACTAGGAGTTAGAGTCCTAATTTGACTAGGATTTCCTATGTCTTTGTATCTAGGATTCCTAAGGGACTTTGATATGATCAAGGAAGGCACACATGGAGAAGGCAAGGACCCATTGAAGTTTTCTAGTGGACCTATGACAAGGAAGAAAGCTAAGGAGCTCTCAAGTGCACTACAAGGCTTTGTTTCAAGTTTCTTCATGGAGAATGGACATGAAACTTCACAAGGAGCTGCTGGAACTTTCAAGACACCATATGGACATGATGGATATGCTTGGTACTCAGTTCTCAAGTGCTTAGATAAGTCACAAATCAAGGACACCAAGGACACCACTCAAAGTGCACCATTTGAGCCACCTTAAGTGTTCTTGATGCATTTTGTGTCCACAAGCTGGATTTTTGAGCTCTAACTTTCCAGACCTTCATTACCACATCTAATATGAAGATTCATGCCATTGGAACTCAAAGATTCAAGCTTGGAGCTGAAGATACAAGAGAGAACCTTAAAGTGCCCAAAATGCACCCAAAAAGGCTATTTGGGAGTTTTCGGGTTTAATCTTGTATTTATATTTTATTTTCGTTCAAATCCTATTTAGATATATTATTTAGGAAGTTATTTAGGCTATGGAATAGTTTTAAATCATTTTGGGCAAGTGGCATACGCTGCATTCATTAAACTTGTTCAAACTAGGAATTAGAGTCCTAATTTGACTAGGATTTCCTATGTCTTTGTATCTAGGATTCCTAAGGGATTTAGGCTGCGAATTTTGCCCAGATTTTAACCCTAGTTTAGGCCTATATAAAGGCACATATTCTGGATGTAAAGACACAGATTATTGCCGAAATAATATTGCTCTTTGGAGAGGTTTTCTCTTTGGTTCTTGGCGGACTGCCTTGGTGCACAAGTATGCTTGTGTTCTTGGAGTTCTATACTTCTCATTTCTAGTCACAGGTTGATTAGGGGTGGGGGTCTTCAAACACAGTCTCTTTGATGTCTTGTGGAGCTTGAAAAACATCTTGGGCGAGTTTCATGGTCTTTATACCATCGGGGTTCGCATCAGTTGGTATCAGAGCCACAAGTTCCATTGAAGGACATATCTTTGTGTTCTTGTTTCTCTTCATTTTTCCTTCAATTTTTTCCAGTAATTTCATGCTTTAATTCTCTGTTTTAATCTGTTTTCTTCTTGTTTTAGGTCTGTTCTTTTTTTATTCCATCCTTGTTCAAGTCCAAAAATCACAAAAACAACAAAAAGAAGCCAATCCATGTCACCTTGTGTTCTCGGTTTCAAATTGTTTGTTCCTGATTATTTCTTTTCTTTCTGTTTCATTTCCAGCCATATTAATCTCTTTTGTTTTCATTGTTTCCAGCATCTTAGAGTCCAGAAAACTTCAAAAAAGAAGGATCCAAGTTCAGGAATATTCGGTATCAAAAAGTTGCTTCAAATTGTGCCAATTTCACTAGTTTTCTTGTCTTGGCCGAAAAGAATTCTAACTTTTTGTCTTTGGCAGCAAGGAGTTTCAAGGAGAACATTTGGTTAGCATCAAAACAGCAAGAAAAAAAAAGGAGGAAAAAAAAAGGAAGGAAAAGAAAACGAAAAGAAAGAGCAAAGAAAAGAAAAGAAAAGAGCTTGCAAAAAAAAAAGAAGTTTTCTCAAAGTGTTGAAAGTTTTGCGCCCCAAAACCTATCCCATTGTTTGTAAGCCAAAAAGCTTTCTGTGTGGTTCTTGTGATCATCAATTGCAAGAGCTTCTTAGAGTCTTTTAAAGCTTGTTTAGCCCACCTCTTTTGGAGTAAAAATAGTTCTTCGAAAATTCAAGTTTTCTTGTGTGCATTGAGGATAGTTTTCTTAGAACTTTGGAGAACTCTTTGAATAAGCAATATCTCACTAACAAATTGAGTGTTTTGAGTGTTCATATTTTGAGTGAAACACGTGAGGTGAGTGTTTGTGAGGATCTTTGTTATTTTCAGGAGTATGGAGGTCCAAGAGGATAGGAGGATGGAAGTGAGAAACCATGATGAGCCAACCATGAAAGAGTTTCAAGAAACTCTCAATAGACTTGTGGGGAGGATTGAGGACATTGATTTGAGGTTGCCAAGAAGGCCTAATCCCATCTTGCAACCAAGGAGAGGTTTAAGGAGAGAAGAACCCAAGGAGGAAGAAGGAATTTGGCATGATCATGTGCTTCCAAGGAGGGGTGAGCCAAGAGAGGATAACAACCTAAATTCCATCAAGCTTACCATTCCACCTTTCCAAGGGAGGAGTGATCCCGATGCGTATTGGGAGTGGGAGCAAAAGATTGAGATGGTGTTTGATTGCCATCATTACTCTGAGAAAGAGAAGGTTAAATTGGCTACCATAAAGTTCACTAATTATGCTCTTGTATGGTGGAATCAGGATGTTACTTCTAGGAGAAGGAATGAGGAGGAGCCCATACATACATGGAGAGCCCTTAAAGCCTTAATGAGGAGGAGATTTGTGCCTAGCTCCTACTATAGAGATTAACGCTTAAAGCTTCAAAAGCTAGTGCAAGGCCAAAGGAGTGTGGAGGACTACCATAAAGACTTGGAGAGGACCTTGACTGATACGATCAAAGAAGGTACAACCAAGGAAGGCAAGGACCCACTGAAGGTTTCTAGTGGACCATTGACAAGGAAAAGGGCTAAGGAGCTCAGTAGTGCACTTCAAGCTCGGATGTTGACAGATTGGTGATGTTCTGGTAGAAAAATCATATCTTGAGCTAAACAGATCAGAATTGAGTAATTCTTGATTCATTGGAAAGATAACATCTGGATCTACAAGTCATATGAAGATCATCAAACCTAGTTTTGACGTTAAGGAGCCAATTTAGCTTCAAAGTTGTGATTTACGAGTTATCACTGGTTCAGAAGCAGTTTGCAGTATTTTGGGCATATCTTTGGCTCTGGATGTCCGTTTTGTGTGGTTCAGGTTTCATTTCAAAGATAAGAAATAGATCTAAAACTTTCATGCTTTTCATTTTGGGAAATCATGGATGCACCAAGTTCGAATTTCAGCTTGAAGTTGAAGACACAAGCAGGAACCACCCGAGAAGACTCTTTTGGGGTTTTCATGGCCAATCTTGTATTTATAGTTTATTTTCGTTCAAATCCTATTTAGATACATTATTTAGGAAGTTAGTTAGGCTATGGAATAGTTTTAAATCGTTTTGGACAAGTGGCATATGCTGCATTCATTAAACTTGTTCAAACTAGGAGTTAGAGTCCTAATTTGACTAGGATTTCCTATGTCTTTGTATCTAGGACTCCTAAGGGACTTAGGCTGCGAATTTTGCCCAGCTTTTAACCCTAGTTTAGGCCTATATAAAGGCACATATTCTGGATGTAAATATACAGAAAAATTTCGAAATAATATTGCTCTTTGGAGGGGTTTTCTCTTTGGTTCTTGGCGGACTGCCTTGGTGCACAAGTGTGCTTGTGTTCTTGGAGTTTTATACTTCTCGTTTCTAGTCACAGGTTGATTAGGGGTAGGGGTCTTCAAACCCAGTCTCTTTGATGTCTTGTGGAGCTTGAAAAACATCTTGGGCACGTTTCATGGTCTTTATACCATCGGGGTTCGCATCATTGACCCAAGCCAACATCATGGAGGATGAGGAGACCACCATTGCTAGATTCATTAATGGTCTCAATCTTGAGATTGCCAACGAAGTGGAGATGGTGCCATATGTCAACATGGAGAATTTGCTTCATCATGCCATTAAGGCCGAGAGGAGCATCAAGAGAGCAAAGGCATCCAAGATGTGTCAAGGAGGAATTTCCACATGGAGAGGAGCATGGAGTAAGGATGTGAGAGAAGTGCCCAAGCCAAACATGGAGGCCACAAAAGGAGACTTGTCTCAATCTCAACAAGGGAATTCAATCATGCTTGTACCATTTTCACCACAACAAGTCTTGGAGGATCAAAGAAAAATTCAAAGTGAGCTTGAGAGAAAAGAGAAAGAGGGGAAAGTTGAGGGCAAGAGTGATGAGGGGAAAGTTGAGAGAACAACTGAGAGATTAAGTGAGAAGAGTGAACATGAGGGGAAGAAGAGTGGAGAGTTCCCGAGAGAAGAAATTGAGTGCGAAGTTGAGAGAAGACAAGAATGTAATGAACCCAAGCCGAGTGAAGAAAGAAAGACCTACAGAGAAGCCATAATTTCATCTAACATAACAAAGTCTTCTAGTGTTGCGTTGTCTTCTTTTCAGGACTTAAGTGGATATGAACTTCAAGAATCAAGTGAGTTGCTGCCCATCCAAGAAGTTGGTGTTCCTAATATTCTAAGCCATGTCCCATGCATTAAAACAACAAAGAAGGTTGAGAAGAAACAATTTAAGGTAAGCCCAAGTGATTTCATATGCAAAAGTTTGCCTAACATTGTTTCTTTTCCTATGTTTCAAGGGGATGAAATTAATGCAACTCCAACCGAAGTCATTGAGTGCAAAGGTGAAATTTTTGTGCTTCCTACACCGAAGGAAAATACTTGGAGACTAAGTCCAACCACTGTAATGTATTTCTTCCTAACACCTAGATTTGATGTGGTTTTGCATGAAAATCTGAAACAATGTGTGTTTGCTTGCAATGTTATTTTGACAAATGGTTTTCATGAAATTAGATTAAGAGAAGGAAGTAAACATGGAAATTTGACAAAATATGGTTTAAAAGCTTCTAATTCTTTGGTTTTGTCAAATCATCTTTGGAATTGCTTGAGTTTCTCTAGAGGAAAATCTGTTTTGTTGTCTTTTGTTTTTGAATTTGTTTACTTTGCATCCATGTCACATTGTTTTGTTTTACTTGAAGTTAAATCTACTTCTTTGGAATTTTGCATGCATAAATTGGTTGTTACCCATGCATTTCATGCTTCTTTGATTTTCATTCATGTTCAGCCCATTTTTGTGTGTCAATCTTTAATTTCCAGCAAGTATCTTTTTGTCATGACACATGCATTACACAAACTTTTGAGTCTTGATCTTTTTGCTTTATGTCCAAACCTGAAAGTGTTTATTTTGAGTGAAAATTCTGGTTTTAAATTCAGCCTTTTAAGGAGGTATGTTGAGTCCTTTGTTTTGTGTCACATTTCATTCACAAATTTCATGCATTGTTGTGCATATACATGCAAAAAAAAGTTTGCTACTGAATTGGTTTCACTTAATCCTATCTACTCCAATCTTGTTTCATTTAAAACACTTAGGATTTTTGTCAAATTGTTGCATCCTAGTTTGGTTATTAGTTTAGGCCACATTGTGTTCAATTCTTGTTTGGTTGAATGGCCTATGGAAACTATTGTCTTGACATGCATAACTTGTGCTTTTCATAACTATAACACTTGTGTGAGTTTAGGTCCATTTGTTTTGAGTGCATACAACATCGCTAAGGTAAATTATTCCAACACCTTTCCTAGTTTTGAGAATAATGTTTTTGAGATGGTAAAGGCAATGAAAGTGATGCCTCGAGTTAAAATGAAAATTGTGCTAACTTTTCAGATTTTTTGTGCTAATTGTTTCAAGCTTTGTCTTTGATCCAGGAGGTATCATTGCATTTGGATATTGGTTCAGGTTTTGCTCAAGATTAAAGCTCCATACACAAGCATTCCATGTTATTGGTGCTTATGAGAAAGGTAAGTGCTTATGTGCTGATCATTTCATTGTTATTGATTCAATTCCCTTTTCTAGTGCAGGTTTTGATTCGAGGACGAATCCTTCTAAGGAGGGGGGAGCTGATACGATCAAAGAAGGCACAACCAAGGAAGGCAAGGACCCACTGAAAGTTTCTAGTGGACCATTGACAAGGAAAAAGGCTAAGGAGCTCACTAGTGCACTTCAAGCTCGGATGTTGACAGATTGGTGATGTTCTGGTAGAAAAATCATATCTTGAGCTAAATAGATCCGAATTGAGTAATTCTTGATTCATTGGAAAGATAACATCTGAAGCTACAAGTCATATCAAACCCATTTTTCACGTTAAGGAGGTCTAATTTAGCTTCAAAGTCGTGATTTGCGACTTATCGCTGGTTCAGAAGCAGTTTCAGTATTTTGGGCATATCTTTGGCTTTAGATGTCCGTTTTGTGTGGTTCATGTGTCATTTCAAATCTAAGAAATAGATATACAACTTTCATGCTTTGCATTTTGAGAAATCATGGCTTCATCAAGGTCGAATTTCAGCTTGAAGTTGAAGACACAAGCAGGAACCACCCGAGAAGACTATTTTGGGGTTTTCATGGCCAATCTTGTATTTATAGTTTATTTTCGTTCAAATCCTATTTAGATACATTATTTAGGCTATGGAATAGTTTTAAATCATTTTGGACAAGTGGCATATGCTGCATTCATTAAACTTGTTCAAACTAGGAGTTAGAGTCCTAATTTGACTAGGATTTCCTATGTCTTTGTATCTAGGATTCCTAAGGGACTTAGGCTGTGAATTTTTCCCAGTTTTTTACCCTAGTTTAGGCCTATATAAAGGCACATATTCTGGGTGTAAACATACAAATTATTGCCGAAATAATATTGCTCTTTGGAGGGATTTTCTCTTTGGTTCTTGGTGGACTGCCTGGGTGCACAAGTATGCTCGTGTTCTTGGAGTTCTATACTTCTCGTTTCTAGTCACAGGTTGATTAGCGGTGGGGGTCTTCAAACCCAGTCTCTTTGATGTCTTGTGGAGCTTGAAAAACATCTTGGGCGAGTTTCATGGTCTTTATACCATCGGGGTTCGCATCAACTTTGATATGATCAAAGAAGGCACAACTAGGGATGGAAATGATCCATTGAAGTTAACTAGTGGACCATTGACAAGGAACAAGGCTAAGGAGCTCACTAGTGCACTTCAAGCTCGGATGTTGACAGATTGGCGATATTCTGGTGGAAAAATCATATCTTTAGCTAAACAGATCAGAATTGAGTGATTCTTGATTCATTGGAAAGCTAACATCCGAAGCTAAAAATTATATGCAGAACATGAAACCAATTTTTCATGATAAGGAGGTCCAATTTAGCTTCAAAGTCCTGATTTGCGAGTTATCGCTGGTTCAAAAGCAGTTGCAGTATTTTGGGCATATCTTTGGCTTTAGATGTCTGTTTTGTGTGGTTAAGGTGTCATTTCAAAGCTAAGAAAGAGATATACAACTTTAATTATTTGAATTTTGATAAATCATTGCTTCATCAAGTTCGAATTTCAGCTTGAAGTTGAAGACACAAGCAGGAACCACCTGAGAAGACTATTTTGGGGTTTTGATGTCCAATCTTATTTTGTAACGTATTTTATTTTATGTTCCTGTTTATTTACATTATTTAGGATTTTATTTAGGCCATGGAAGTGATTTAGGTCACTTAGGGTAAATGGAATTCGCTGCACACCTTAAACATGTGTAAAAAGGGTGTAGGAATCCTAGTTTGACTAGGTTTTCTTGAGTCCTTTGTAACTAGGTTTCCTAGGTGACTTGGGCTGCGAATTTTGCCCAGATTTTTACCCTAGTTTAGGCTTATATAAAGGCACATATTTTGGATGTAAACACACAGATTATTGCCAAAATAATATTGCTCTTTGGAGAGATTTTCTCTTTGGTTCTTGGCGGACTGCCTTGGTGCACAAGTGTGCTTGTGTTCTTGGAGTTCTATACTTCTCGTTTCTAATCACAGGTTGATTAGGGGTGAGGGTCTTCAAACCCAGTCTCTTTGATGTCTTGTGGAGCTTGAAAAACATCTTGGGCACGTTTCATGGTCATTATACCATCGGGGTTCGCATCAGTTGGTATCAGAGCCACTAGTTCCATTGAAGGACATATCTTTGTGTTCTTGTTTCTCTGCATTTTTCCTTAAATTTTTTCCAGTAATTTCATGTCTTAATCCTCTATTTTAATCCTTTTTCATCTTGTTTCAGGTCTGTCCCTTTTTATTCCATCCTTGTTCAAGTCCAAAAATCACAAAAACAACAAAAAGAAGTCAATCCATGTTGTCTAGTTTTCTCGGTTTCAAATTGTTTGTTCCTGAGTATTTCTTATCTTTCTATTTCATGTCTAGCCTTATTAACCTTTCTTGTTTTCATTGTTTCCAGCATCCTAGAGTCAAGAAAACACCAAAAAAAGAAGGATCCAAGTTGAGGAAGTTTCGGTACAACAAAAGTTGTTTCAAAATTGTGCAAGTTTCATAGTTTCTTGTTTTGGCCGAATTGAAAACTAACTTTTTGTCTTTGGCAGCAAGGAACCTCAAGGAGAACGTTGTTTAGCATCAAAACAGCAAGCAAAAAGAGAAAAAAAAAGAGAAAAAAAAGGAAGAGAAAGAAAAACAAAAGAAAAGAAAAGAGCTTGCAAAAAAAAGGAGTTTTTCACAAAGTGTTGAAAGTTTTGTGCCCCAAAACCTATCCCATTGTTTTTGAGCCAAAAAGCTTTCTTTTTGGTTCTTGTGATCATCAATTGCAGGAGCTTCCTAGAGTATTTTAAAGCTTGTTTAGCCCACCTCTTTTGGAGTCAAAATAGTTCTTCAAAAATTCAAGTTTTCTTGTGTGCTTTGAGGATAGTTTTCTTAGAACTTTTGAGAACTCTTTAAATAGCAATATCTCACTAACAAATTAAGTGTTTGAGTGTTCATCTTTTGAGTGAAACACGTGAGGTGAGTGTTTGTGAGGATCTTTGTTATTTTCAGGAGTATGGAGGGCCAGGAGGATAGGAGAATGGAAGTTAGAAACAATGATGAGCCAACCATGAAAGAGTTTCAAGAAACTCTCAATAGACTTGTGGGGAGGATTGAGAACATTGATTTGAGGTTGCCAAGAAGGCCTAATCCCATCTTGCAACCAAGGAGAGAAGAACTCGAGGAGGAAGAAGGAATTTGGCATGACCATGTGCTTCCAAGGAGGGGTGAGCCAAGAGAGGATAACAACCTAAATTCCATCAAGCTTACCATTCCACCTTTCCAAGGGAGGAGTGATCCCGATGCGTATTGGGAGTGGGAGCAAAAGATTGAAATGGTGTTTGATTGCCATCATTACCCTGAGGAAAAGAAGGTTAAATTGGCTACCATAAAGTTCACTAATTATGCTCTTGTATGGTGGAATCAGGATGTTATTTCTAGGAGAAGGAATGAGGAGGAGCCCATACACACATGGAGAGCCCTTAAAGCCTTGATGAAGAGGAGATTTGTGCCTAGCTACTACACTAAAGATCAACGCCTCAAGCTTCAAAAGCTAGTGCAAGGCCAAAGGAGTATGGAGGACTAATAAAGACTTGGAGATAACCTTGACCCGAGCCAACATCATGGAGGATGAGGAGACCACCATTGCTGGATTCATTAATGGTCTCAATCCTGAGATTGCCAACAAAGTGGAAATGGCACCTTATTTGAACATGGAGGATTTGCTTTATTATGCCACCAAGGCCGAGAGAATCATCAAAAGGTCCAAGGCATCCAAGATGTGTCAAGGAGGAATTTCCACATGGAGAGGAGCATGGAGCAAAGATGTAAGAGAAGTACCCAAGCCAAACATGGAGACCACAAAAGGAGACTTGTCTCAATCTCAACAAGAAATGTCAATCATGCTTGTACCACTTTCACCACAACAAGTCTTGGATGATCAGAGAAAACTTCAAAGTGAGGTTGAGAGAAAAGAGAAAGAGGGGAAAGTTGAGGGCAAGAATGATGAGGGGAAAGCTGAGAGAACAATCGAGAGATTAAGTGACAAGAGTGAACATAAGGGGAAGAAGAGTGGAGAGTTCCCGAGAGAAGAAATTGAGTGCAAAGTTGAGAGAAGACAAGAGTGCAATGAACCCAAGCCGAGTGAAGAGAGAAAGACCTACAGAGAAGCCATACTTTTATCTAACATAAAAAAGTCTTTTTCTACTGTTGTGTTGTCTTCTTTTTAGGACTTAAGTGGAGATAAGCTACAAGAATCAAGTGAGTTGCTGCCCATTAATGAAGTTGGTGTTCCCAATATTCCAAGTCATGTCCCATGCATCAAACCAACAAAGGAGGTTGAGAAGGAACAATTTGAGGTGAGTCCAAGTGATTTCATATGCAAAAGTTTGCCTAACATTGTTTCTTATCCTATCTTTGAAGGGGATGAAATTAATGCAACTCCAACCGAAGCCATTAAGTGCAAAGGTGAAAATTTTGTGGTTCCAAAGGAAGATACTTGGAGACTAAGTCCAACCGTTGTAATGTATTTCTTCCTTACACTTATATATGATGTGGTTTTGCATGAAAATCTCAAACAACATGTGTTTGCTTGCAATATTATTTTGAAGAATGGTTTTCATGAAACTAGATTAAGATAAGGAAGTAAGCATGGAAATTTGACAAAATATGGTTTTAAGCCTTCTAATTCTTTGGTTTTGTCAAATCATATTTTGAATTCCATGAGTTTCTCTAAAGAAAAATTTGTTTTGGTGTCATTGGTTTTTGATTTTGTTTGCTTTGCATCCATGTCACATTGTTTTGTTTTGTCTCAAGTTAAATCTACTTCTTTAGAATTTTGCATGCATAAATTGGTTGTTACCCATGCATTTCATACTTCTTTGATTTTCATTCATGTTCAGCCCATTTTTGTGTGTCAATCTTTAATTTCCAGCAATCATTTTTTTACCATGACACATGCATTACACAAGCTTTTGAGCCTTGATATTTTTGCTTTATGTCCAAACCTAAAAGTTTTTCTTTTGAGTGAAAATTCTGGTTTTAAATTCAACCTTTTAAGGAGGTATGTTGAGTCCTTTGTTTTATGTCACATCCCATTCACAGATTTCATGCGTTGTTGTGCATATACATGCAAAAATAAGTTTGCTACTGAATTGGATTCACTAAATCCTATCTACTCCAATCTTGTTTCATTTAAAATGATTAGGATTTTTGTGGAATTGGTGCATCCTAGTTTTGTTATTAGTTTAGGCCACACTGTGTTCAATTCTTGTTTGTTTGAATGGCCTATGCAAACTATTGTCTTTGTTGGAATTCTTGGTGCACCAAGATCCTTTTAAGGTAGGATTTGAGCTCATTGAGCTAACTCTAGCTTCAACAGCTATCTAAGGCAGCTAGAAGTAGCTCCCTTTAGCTCAAGTTAGCTTATGTCAGCTCACTGCAGCTATAAGTAGCTCAGAGTAGCTGGACTTCAGCTCAAGTCAGCTCACTTCAGCAATAAGTAGCTCAAAGTAGCTGGACTTCAGCTCAAGTTAGCTGAAGTCAGCTCAAGTCAGCTCACTTCAGCTATAAGTGGCTCAAAGTAGCTGGACTTCAGCTCAAGTTAGCTCAAGTCAGCTCAAATCAGCTCACTTCAGCTTCTGGTAGCTGAGTGTAGCTGGACTTCAGTTCACTTCAGCTGAGAGCAGCTAACTCCAGCTCAAGGTCAGCTCTAGGAGCTGGACCTCAGTTCATGGTGCTTGGTTGGAGCTTAAAGGAGCTCAATGGTGCATAAGTAGCATAGTGAGCTAGCTTTGTGCCAGCTCACCTTGCTTTTAGCTCATAACCACCAAGAGACACATCTTTTGTGTAAAGGAATGTCTCTTCATCAAAAGAGATGACTATTGGCTAAAAGAACATGTCCTTTCATCCAAAGGAAGTGTTCCTTGAGTGAAAAGACATGTATATTCGGCCATGAGGGTGGTTGGGGTGGTTATTGCACCAAGAGTGATGTCCTATGACTTCAAGGGACATGTATTTTCGCCCATAAGGTAGTTATGGGGTGGTTATAGGCTAAAGGAAGTGTCCCTTGGCTAAAAGACATGTATTTTCGCCCATAAGGTAGTTATGGGTGGTTATAGGCCAAAGGAAGTGTTCCTTGGCTAAAAGACATGTATTTTCGCCACCATACATGACCCTTAGCCAAAGGAAGTGTTCTTTGGCTTAAATGACACCTTTCTTGGTGTAAAGGTGTGCCTTTTGGTCATCTATAAATAGCCTTTAGTGGCTGGCAATTTTAAGCACGAATTTGGCATTCAATTTGCTCCATTTTTCTTGAGAGAAAAATCTCCTTCTCCCTTTCTTTTAGTGGCCGAAATATTAGACACCATTTTAGAGCATTGTGGGTGGAATTACATTGAGATTATTCATCTCAATTCAAGCTTCAAGGTGCACCTCTAAGATCAAGTTCTTCCTCAACTTTTCGCCAAAGATAACCAAGAAGAAAGGTGCACACCTTTTTCTTGGTTTAGTAGCATGTTAGGTTTCATTCATTATTTACATGAATGTTCTTAGTAGCATGGTAGGTTTTGTATGCCACAATATGTATGTAAAACTAACATGCTATATCAAATGGACAAAATATGTAAATAAATTAAATAGTAGTTGCTTATATTCATGTTGAACTTTAATGAACAAATATGCTTGTGGCATATACATGGGTAGATAACATAAGAGTATGTTATCATGAGATCCTGAAATCTTCAATTGGTATCAGAGCCTAGGTCATAAAAATGTATATGTTGCATGTCGTACGCATGATTTAGGATCGTACATATGTGTATGATTTTGATAAAGGCTAAGGAAGGATATGTGTATGAAGCAATGAGGGCATGTTTATGTGTTTCTGATCGAATGCTATATGCATCTCTTTTGCCATATATGAGCATGTTAGAAGTTGTTTCATACACAGGTTGCTTTGTTGAGTCTTGTTGTGTAAATTGAACTAAAACATGTGAATTGCATCAATGTAGATGGCTTGTAAGAATATAGTTGCAGAATTAAACCGTGACCTCAAATTCGATGGTGAAAACTATTCAATTTGGCAACAGAAGGTCAAATTCATTTTAACTGAGCAAGATACTCTTGATGTGCTCACTCAAGAGATCATGCCTCCTGCTGAGGGACAGGATAGGACTGCCTATGAGGCATTCCTTAAGAAGAACTCTATGTGTAGAGTCACTCTCCTCTCCACTATGGTGGATGAGATTATGGTGGAATTCTCCATGCTTGAGGGGGCTAAGGCCATATGGGACTCAGTCAAGGCCAAGTATGGAGATGTTTCTATAGAGAAACAACGCTCAACGATTCTCAAGTTTGAGAATTATGTGAAGCGTGCTGATCACTCTATGAGTGCTCATTTGCGTGAGATGTCATGCATGATCCACCAACTCAAGACAGCAGGGCATGTGCTCACTGATGAGCAACAAGTGCAAGCAATAATCTGTTCCTTGGCCGATGAGGAATGGCAGTTGATGAAGGTCAACTTACGCCATAACCCTCAAATAATGCCATTTGATGACATTGCTCGTCACCTCCTTCTTGAGGCTGAGGTGATGGCCCTCAAGGACCATTCTAAGGCATATGTTGCCTCATCCTCTATCCAAAAGGGATGGAAGAAGAGTGGTGGCAAAGGAGGGCCAGGGAAGGGCAAGGGAAAAGGTCCTGCTTCCAAGAAAAAGTTCAAAAAGAAGCAGGACATAAGCAAGCTGAAGTGCTTCAACTCTGGGTATAAAGGGCACTTTGCAAAGGATTGCAAGGGTCCACCCAAGGTACATACATACCCTTCTACTTCCATTGTACATGTTGTGTCATGTACATTACTAACTGAGTGCAATTCTTTGTGGATTGTAGACTCGAGAGCAACAGACCACATAGCTCGGGACAAGTCCTGGTTTGTGGCCTACAGGAAGCTCTCAAAAGGAGCTAAGCATGTTTCAGTGGGAAATGATGCTAGGCTGGAAGTGGAAGGCATAGGAACATGTAGAATTCCTATAGATATTGGATATTTGTATCTAATAGATGTATTGTATGTACCAAACATTTGTAGAAATTTGATTTCTATAAGTTCTATGTTGAAGTACAATTATTGCTTTAAATTCTTTAATAATAATGTGTCTATTATTAAAGATGATCAGATAGTATGCACTTGTTCAGTTAATAATGGGCTTTATGAGTTAAAGCCAACTGACCATTCTGTTGCAAGTCCTAGTTGCTATGTGACAGAGGTCACAAATGAAATAAGATGGCATGAGAGGTTGGGTCATATTGGTCAAGATAGAATGGACAAGCTAGCCAAGAGTGGCTTGCTAGGTTCCTTGACCAAGGTTGTCCTTCCAAGTTGCCAATCATGCCTAGAGGGCAAAGCCACAAGAAAGCCTTTTGGCAAAGCAACTAGGAGAAGTGAGGCACTAAGTTTAGTTCACTCTGACCTGTGTGGGCCAATGAGGGTTGAATCCAGAAATGGATTTAAGTATTTCATCACATTCACAGATGATTACACTCGATTCACCCACATCTACCTACTAAGAAAAAAGGTAGAGGCCTTGGCATGCTTTGAAAAGTATGTACACTTGGTTGAGAACCAAGTAGGTAAGAAGGTTAAGTCCCTGAGGACAGATAGGGGTGGAGAGTATACATCAAATGCATTCAAGGCATTTTGTGACTTTCTCAACGAACAAATCAACATGTCAAACATAGGCAGAGGATGACTTTCTCACACGAGTCATCCGCCCTTGATCTTTGTGTAAGATTAAGGATGAGACTGGCTAAAGACTTAAATGAAACTTAAGTGAATGATACATTTAAGTGGGAGTCATGCTCCAACACATGGCACTTTAGCTTTTATGGTCGCCTTGATTATGAGTAATCAAGATCCCATGCTTTGGTGCATTCTGTTTGTATGACCATTCATACAACCTAGCCTATGTTAGATGTAAGCTAGGGCTTACATGGAGAAATTTCATGGTTATTGACATGTCCTCCTTTTATGTGTTAAGAGGAGTACACTTAGTGGTGTTTTAAGAGGGAGAAATGACACACTCTTCAATTGAAATGGAGATCACTCCAAGTGGGAGTGACATCAGTAAAACACCTTAGAAGTGTATTATGGAACTTTAATGGATGTGTTTCCAAGTGTTCGATGACCATGAAATACGACCAAAGAAGAATTTAAGCAAGTTGTCTCTATTCTTGCTTAGTGTGAGATTCTTCGAATCAGACTCCTAGTGACTATGGCTTGCTATTAGGAAGTTGAGTTAATTATGATTACTTTGATTGGTTGTCGAAGGTCTTACAGAAATGAGTCTGGAGTATCCTCCTTTCGGGTAATCATGTTAACTCATTGACCTAAGTAGTTGAAGCTAAAAGGAAAGACATTAAGATGATACACGTTCACTAAATTCAATCTTGGGCCCACATATTACTGTGAGTAGTATGCTAGATTGAATGACATGTGATTGAAATGAGTACTCAATGCTTAATACAATCATGGATTTCAAGGAGTTGAAATTCTAAGAAAGAGACTGATTGTGATTAAGAAGTGTATCATATGTTTGGGGTCTGGGAGGCATAGTTTGATGTGTTCAAGCAAGCTTGATGTGTTTAAGCAACACACTTGAATTTGATGTGTTCAAAGGAAAGTTTGAAGAAGTTCAAACTATGAGGAGAGGACAATCTTTTATTGAAAGTCTAACAACTTCAATAGAAGAGACTTAGTGTGTGTGCCTGAGGTCACACCCACAACTCTATATATGTAGAAGTGTCTGGATTATTTCGGCTATAAGGATTAAGGAATTTGTTTTGAGTGGGAGCTGGAACTTTAAAAGCATCTTAGTGCGAGTGGGAGTTTGTTGGAATCCTTGGCGCATCAAGATCCTTTTAAGGTAGGATTTGAGCTCATTGAGCTAACTCTAGCTTCAACAGCTATCTAAGGCAGCTAGAAGTATCTCCCTTTAGCTCAAGTTAGCTTATGTCAGCTCACTGCAGCTATAAGTAGCTCAGAGTAGCTGGACTTCAGCTCAAGTCAGCTCACTTCAGCTATAAGTAGCTCAAAGTGCTGGACTTCAACTCAAGTTAGCTCAAGTCAGCTCACTTCAGCTATAAGTGGCTCAAAGTAGCTGGACTTCAGCTCAAGTTAGCTCAAGTCAGCTCAAATCGGCTCACTTCAGCTTTTGGTAGTTGAGTGTAGCTGGACTTCAGTTCACTTCAGCTGAGAGCAGCTAACTCCAGCTCAAGGTCAGCTCTAGGAGCTGGACCTCAGTTCATGGTGCTTGGTTGGAGCTCAAAGGAGCTCAATGGTGCATAAGTAGCATAGTGAGCTCGCTTTGTGCCAGCTCACCTTGCTTTTAGCTCATAACCACCAAGAGACACATCTTTTGTGTAAAGGAATATCTCTTCATCAAAAGAGATGACTATTGGCTAAAAGAACATGTCCTTTCATCCAAAGGAAGTGTTCCTTGAGTGAAAAGACATGTATATTCGGCCATGAGGGTGGTTGGGGTGGTTATTGCACCAAGAGTGATGTCCTATGACTTCAAGGGACATGTATTTTCGCCCATAAGGTAGTTATGGGGTGGTTATAGGCTAAAGGAAGTGTCCCTTGGCTAAAAGACATGTATTTTCGCCCATAAGGTAGTTATGGGTGGTTATAGGCCAAAGGAAGTGTTCCTTGGCTAAAAGACATGTATTTTCGCCACCATACATGACCCTTAGCCAAAGGAAGTGTTCTTTGGCTTAAATGACACCTTTCTTGGTGTAAAGGTGTGCCTTTTGGTCATCTATAAATAGCCTTTAGTGGCTGGCAATTTTAAGCACGAATTTGGCATTCAATTTGCTCCATTTTTCTTGAGAGAAAAATCTCCTTCTTCCTTTTCTTTTAGTGGCCGAAAGATTAGACACCATTTTAGAGCATTGTGGGTGGAATTACATTGACATTATTCATCTCAATTCAAGCTTCAAGGTGCACCTCTAAGATCAAGTCCTTCCTCAACTTTTCGCCAAAGATAACCAAGAAGAAAGGTGCACACCTTTTTCTTGGTTTAGTAGCATGTTAGGTTTCATTCATTATTTACATGAATGTTCTTAGTAGCATGGTAGGTTTTGTATGCCACAATATGTATGTAAAACTAACATGCTATATCAAATGGACAAAATGTGTAAATAAATTAAAATAATACTTGCTTATATTCATGTTGAACTCTAATGAACAAATATGCTTGTGGCATATACATGGGTAGATAACATAAGAGTATGTTATCATAAGATCCTGAAATCTTTAGTCTTGACATGCATAACTTGTGTTTTTCATAACCATAACACTTATGTGAGTGCATACAACATCCCTAAGGTAAATTCTTCCTATACTTTTCCTTGTTGTGAATAATGTTTTTGAGATGGCAAAGGCAATGAAAGTGATGCCTAGAGTTAAAATGAAAATTGTGCAAACATTCAGATTTTTTGTGCTAATTGTTTCCAACTTTGTTTTTGACCCTGGTGGTATCATTGCATTTGGATATTGGTTCAAGTTTTTCACAAGATTAAAGCTCCATATACAAGAACTCCATTCTATTGGTGCTTATGAGAAAGGTAAGTGGTTATGTGTTGATTATTTCATTGTTATTGATTCAATTCCCTTTTCGAATGTAGGTTTTGATTCGAGGACGAATCCTTCTAAGGAGGGGGAGATGATACGATCAGAGAAGGCACAACTAAGGATGGAAACGATCCATTGAAGTTAACTAGTGGACCATTGACAAGGAAGAAGGCTGATGCGAACCCCGATGGTATAAAGACCATGAAACGCGCCCAAGATGTTTTTCAAGCTCCACAAGACATCAAAGAGACTGGATTTGAAACCCCCACCCCTAATCAACCTGTGATTAGAAACGAGAAGTATAGAACTCCAAGAACACAAGCACACTTGTGCACCAAGGCAGTCCACAAAGAACCAAAGAGAAAACCTCTCCAAAGAGCAATATTATTTCAAAATTTTTCTGATTGTTTACATCCAGAATATGTGCCTTTATATAGGCCTAAACTAGGGTTGAAATCTGGGCAAAATTCGCAGCCTAAATCCCTTAGGAATCCTAGATACAAAGACATAGGAAATCCTAGTCAAATTAGGACTCTAATTCCTAGTTTGAACAAGTTTAATGAATGCAGTGTATGCCACTTGCCCAAAACGATTTAAAACTATTCCATAGCCTAAATAACTTCCTAAATAATGTATCTAAATAGGATTTGAACGAAAATAAAATATAAATACAAGATTAAACCCGAAAACTCCCAAATAGCCTTTTTGGGTGCATTTTGGGCACTTTAAGGTTCTCTCTTGTATCTTTAGCTCCAAGCTTGAATCTTTGACTTCCAATGGAATGAATCTTCATCTTAGATGTGGTAATGAAGGTCTGGAAAGTTAGAGCTCAAAAATCCAGCTTGTGGACACAAAATGCATCAAGAACACTTAAGGTGGCTCAAATGGTGCACTTTGAGTGGTGTCCTTGGTGTCCTTGTTTTGTGACTTATCTAAGCACTCCAGAACTGAGTACCAAGCATATCCATCATGTCCATATGGTGTCTTGAAAGTTCCATCAGCTCCTTGTGAAGTTCCATGTCCATTCTCCATGAAGAAACTTGAAACAAAGCCTTGTAGTGTACTTGAGAGCTCCTTAGCTTTCTTCCTTGTCATAGGTCCACTAGAAACCTTCAATGGGTCCTTGCCTTCTCCATTTGTGCCTTCCTTGATCATATCAACTCCCCCCTCCTTAGAAGGATTCGTCCACGAATCTGCATGTTCAAACAGAGACAAATCAGAAACATTAAAAGTAGCACTCACATTATACTCACCCGGCAAGTCTAGCATGTATGCATTGTCATTGATCTTTTTAATGACTTGGAATGGACCATCTCCTCTTGGATGAAGCTTAGTCCTCCTTGCAGCTGGAAATCTTTCTTTTCTCATGTGTAACCAAACCCAATCTCCAGGCTCAAACATAACTCTCCTTCGGCCTTGATTGGCTTTTTTAGTAACTTGTTGATTTTTTAGTTCAATTTGTTGCTTAACCTTCTCATGCAACTTCTTGATGCTCTCGGCCTTCTTACTACCATCCAAACTAGATACCTCATGAGTAGGTAATGGTAAAAGATCCAATGGAGTTAAAGGATTAAAACCATAAACAATCTCAAAAGGTGACAAATTAGTAGTAGAATGCATGGATCTATTATAAGCAAATCCTACATGAGGCAAACAATCTTCCCAAGCTTTCAAATTTTTACCAATGATAGCCCTAAGCATGGAACCTAAAGTCCTATTAGTTACCTCAGTTTGCCCATCAGTTTGTGGGTGACAAGATGTAGAAAACAAAAGCTTAGTTCCTAACTTACCCCACAAAGTCCTCCAAAAGTGGCTTAGACACTTAGTATCTCTATCCGAAACTATTGTTCTAGGAACACCATGAAGCCTAACAATTTCTTTGAAAAACAATTCGGCCACATGAATAGCATCATCAGTTTTATTGCATGGAATAAAATGAGCCATCTTAGAAAACCTATCAACAACAACAAAGATTGAGTCACGGTTTCCTTTAGTCCTAGGCAATCCAACAATGAAGTCCATAGAAATATCTACCCATGGATGACTAGGTGTAAGAAGTGGTGTGTATAACCCATGTGAAGTGTGAGTGGATTTTGCCTTCCTACATGCAATGCATTGCTCACATACCTTCTTCACATCCTTTACCATATTCGGCCCATGGTAATGTTCCTTCAAAGTATGCAAAGTCTTGGCTTGTCCAAAGTGACCCATAAGTCCTCCACAATGAGCTTCCTTTGTGAGCAATTCCCTCAAAGATGTCTTTGGTATGCACAACCTGTTTTCTTTGAAAAGAAAGCCATTAACTTGGTAGAACTTCTCAAAAGCAAACTTAGAACACTTAGAATAAATCTCACCAAAATCATCATCACTAGCATACAAATCCTTCAAGTGTTCAAAACCCAAAACTTTTGCATCTAAAGCCGAAAAAAGCATACCTTCTTGAAAGTGCATCCGCCACTATATTATCCTTACCTTGCTTGTATTTGATAACATATGGGAATGACTCAATAAACTCTACCCATTTAGCATGCCTTCTATTCAACTTACCTTGCCCACTAAGAAACTTAAGGGCTTGGTGATCAGTGTGAATCACAAACTCTCTTGGCCACAAATAATGTTGCCAAGTCTCCAAAGCTCTTACAAAAGCATAGAGCTCCTTGTCATATGTGGGATAGTTCAAGCTAGCACCATTCAACTTCTCACTAAAGTATGCAATGAGGTGGCCTCCTTGCATCAACACAGCTCCAATGCCTATACCTGAAGCATCACACTCAACTTCAAAAGTATTAGCAAAGTTAGGCAAAGCTAAAAGTGGTGCATGGCATAACTTGTCTTTTAACAACCCGAAAGCATCTTCTTGAGCTTTTCCCCACTTAAATCTTACATTCTTCTTTATAACTTCAGTTAGAGGTGCAGCAATGGTAGAAAAATTTCTAACAAACCTCCTATAGAAGCTAGCTAACCCATGGAATGATCTCACCTCAGTAATGGATGTTGGCGTCGGCCATTCTTGTATGGCTCTCACCTTCTCTTGATCTACCTCAATTCCATGTGAACTCAGAACAAATCCAAGGAAAACAACTTTGTCAACACAAAAAGAGCACTTCTTCAAGTTAGCATACAACTTTTGTCCTCTTAAGGTGCTTAGTACTTGTGTGAGGTGTCCAACATGCTCTTCTAAGTTCTTACTATATACTAGGATATCATCAAAGTACACAACAACAAACTTTCCAATGAAGTCACGCAAGACATGATTCATAAGTCTCATGAAAGTACTAGGAGCATTAGTTAGTCCAAAAGGCATAACTAACCATTCATAAAGTCCAAACTTGGTTTTGAAAGCAGTTTTCCATTCATCCCCTTCCCTCATTCTAATTTGATGGTACCCACTTTTTAAATCAATCTTTGAAAACAAAGTAGAACCATGCAACTCATCAAGCATATCATCAAGTTTAGGAATAGGATGTCTATACTTTACAGTGATCTTGTTGACAGGCCTACAATCCATGCCATGCGCCATGAGCTATCCTCCTTTGGCACCAAAAGTACAGGCACGGCACAAGGACTCAAACTTTCCCTCACAAGGCCTTTGTCCAACAACTCCTTTACTTGCTTCTCAATCTCTTTAGTCTCCTCGGGATTGGTTCTATAGGCTGGCCTATTCGGAATTGGTGTTCCCGGGACTAGGTCTATTTGATGCTCAATGCCTCTAATTGGAGGCAAACCCCTCGGATCTTCAGGGAAAACATCTTCAAAGTCCTGCAACAAAGACACAACAATACTATGAAGATGTGTTAGATCATTGACAACAAGTAAACATTCTTTGTAAATTAAAAGAAGCACTGGTCTTTGTGCTTGAATGGCTTTCCTCACATCACTCATTTTAGCAATATAGCACTCTTTTTTGCCACTCAACTTCCTCTCATTCTTTTCTCTCGGGAACTCTCCACTCTTCTTCCCCTCATGGTCACTCACCTCACTTGTTCTCTCATTTTGTCTCTTGCCTTTCCCCTCTTCACTCTTGCCCTCAACTTTCCCCTCATTTATTTTTCTCTCAACCTTACTTTGAAGTTTCCTTTGATCCTCCAAAACTTGTTGTGGTGAAAGTGGGCTAAGTGTAACCTTACTTTGAAGTTTCCTTCATGAAATGGAAACATTCACAACTTGTTTGGAATGAAATGGGGACATTCACAACTAGTTTGGAATGAATGGAAACATTCAAAACATGTTTGGAATGAAATGAAAACTTTCACAACTTATTTGGAATGAGATGGAAACATTCACAACTTGTTTGGAATGAAATGGGGACATTCACAACTAGTTTGGAATGAATGGAAACATTCAAAAAAATTTTGGAATGAAATGGAAACATTAACAACTTGTTTGGAATGTAATGGAAACATTCACAACTTGCTTGGAATGAATCGAAACATTCAAAACTTGTTCCGAATGAAATGGAAACATTCACAACTTGTTTGGAATGAAATTGAAACATTCACAACTTGTTTGGAATGAAGTGGAAACATTCACAACCTGTTTGGAATGAAATGGGAACATTCACAACTAGTTTGGAATGAGTGGAAACATTCAAAACTTGTTTCGAATGAAATGGAAACATTCACAACTTGTTTGGAATGAAATGGAAACATTCACAACTTGTTTGGAATGAAATGGGGACATTCTCAACTAGTTTGGAATGAATGGAAACATTCAAAACTTGTTTGGAATGAAATGGAAAGGTTCACAACTTGTTTCCAATGAAATGCAAACCTTCAAAACTTCTTTGGAATGAAATGGAAACATCACAGCTTGTATGTTACGAAGTGGAAACACTCACAACTTGTTTGGAAAGAAATGGAAACATTCACAACTTCTTTGGAATGAAATTTGGGCATTCAGAACTAGTTTGGAATGAACGCAAAACATTCAAAACATGTTTGGAATGAATTGGACACACTCACACATTGTCTGGAACGAAATAGAAACATTCGTAACCTCTTTGGAAAGAAATGGAAACATTCACAACTTGTTCGAAAGGAAATGGAAACAGTGAACACTTGTTTGGAATGAGTTGGAAACAGTCACACCTTCTTCGAAATGAGTTTGAAACATGCCCAACTTGTTTGCAAAGAAATGGAAACATTCACAACTTGTTTGGAATGAAATGGAAACATTCACAACTAGTTTTGATTGAAAAGGAAACATTCACAACTTGTTTGGAATGAAATGGAAACACTCACAACTTGTTTGGAATGAAATGGGGACATTCACAACTAGTTTGGAATGAATGGAAACATTCAAAACTTGTTTGGAATGAAATGGAAACATTAACACTTGTTTGGAATGAAATGGAAACATTCAAAACTTGTTTGGAATGAAATGGGGACATTCACAACTAGTTTGGAATGAATGGAAACATTCAAAACTTGTTTGGAATGAAATAAAAACTTTCACAACTTGTTTGGAATGAGATGGAAACATTCACAAATTGTTTGGAATGAAATGGGGACATTCACAACTAGTTTGGAATGAATGGAAACATTCGAAAAATTTTTGGAATGAAATGGAAACATTCACAACTTGTTTTAAAAGAAATGGAAACATTCACAGCTTCTTTGGAATGAAATGGAAACAATCACAGCCTGTTTGTAATGAAATGGAAAACACTCACACCTTGTTTGGAATGAAATGGAAACATTCACAACTTCTTTGGAATGAAATGGGGACATTCACAACTAGTTTGGAATGAATGGAAACATTCAAAACTTGTTTGGAATGAAATTGAAACATTCACAACTTGTTTCAAATGAAATGGAAACATTCATAACTTCTTCGGAATGAAATGGAAACAATCACAGCTTGTTTGTAATGAAGTGGAAACACTCACAACTTGTTTGGAATGAAATGGAAACATTCACAACTTCTTTGGAATGAAATTGGGACATTCACAACTAGTTTGGAATGAATGGAAACATTCAAAACTTGTTTGGAATGAAGTGGATAGACTCACACATTGTCTGGATTGAAATAGAAACATTCACAACCTCTTTGGGAAGAAATGGAAACATTCACAACTTGTTTGAAATGAAATGGAAACAGCGAAGACTTGTTTGGAATGAGTTGGAAATAGTCACAACTTCTTCGGAATGAGGTTGAAACATTCCCAACTTGTTTGGAATGAAATGGAAACATTCACAACTTGTTTGGACTGAAATGGAAACCTTGACAACTGGTTTTGATTGAAATGGAAACATTCACAACTTGTTTGGAATGAAATGGAAACATTCACAACTTGTTTGGAATGAAATGGGGACATTCACAACTAGTTTGGAATGAATGGAAACATTCAAAACTTGTTTGGAATGAAATGGAAACATTAACAACTTGTTTGGAATGAAATGGAAACATTCACAACTTGTTTGGAATGAAATGGGGACATTCACAACTAGTTTGGAATGGATGGAAACATTCAAAACTTGTTTGGAATGAAATGAAAACTTTCACAACTTGTTTGGAATGAGATGGAAACATTCACAACTTGTTTGGAATGAAATGGACACAGTCACAACTAGTTTGGAATGAATGGAAACATTCAAAAAAAAATTGGAATGAAGTGGAAACATTAACAACTTGTTTGGAATGAAATGGAAACATTCACAACTTGTTTGGAATGAATGGAAACATTCAAAACTTGTTCCGAATGAAATGGAAACATTCACAACTTGTTTGGAATGAAATTGAAACAATCACAACTTGTTTGGAATGAAATTGAAACATTCACAACTTGTTTGGAATGAAGTGGAAACATTCACAACCTGTTTGGAATAAAATGTGGACATTCACAACTAGTTTGGAATGAGTGGAAACATTCAAAACTTGTTTCGAATGAAATGGAAACATTCACAACTTGTTTGGAATGAAATGGAAACATTCACAACTTGTTTGGAATGAAATGGGGACATTCTCAACTAGTTTGGAATGAATGGAAACATTCAAAACTTGTTTGGAATGAAATGGAAAGGTTCACAACTTGTTTCCAATGAAATGCAAACCTTCAAAACTTCTTTGGAATGAAATGGAAACATCACAGCTTGTATGTTACGAAGTGGAAACACTCACACCTTGTTTGGAATGAAATGGAAACATTCACAACTTCTTTGGAATGAAATGGGGACATTCACAACTAGTTTGGAATGAATGGAAACATTCAAAAAAAATTTGGAATGAAATGGAAACATTCACAACTTGTTTTAAAAGAAATGGAAAGATTCACAACTTCTTTGGAATGAAATGGAAACAATCACAGCCTGTTTGTAATGAAATGGAAAACACTCACACCTTGTTTGGAATGAAATGGAAACATTCACAACTTCTTTGGAATGAAATGGGTACATTCACAACTAGTTTGCAATGAATGGAAACATTCAAAACTTGTTTGGAATGAAATTGAAACATTCACAACTTGTTTCAAATGAAATGGAAACATTCATAACTTCTTTGGAATGAAATGGAAACAATCACAGCTTGTTTGTAATGAAGTGGAAACACTCACAACTTGTTTGGAATGAAATGGAAACATTCACAACTTCTTTGGAATGAAATTGGGACATTCACAACTAGTTTGGAATGAATGGAAACATTCAAAACTTGTTTGGAATGAAGTGGATAGACTCACACATTGTCTGGATTGAAATAGGAACATTCACAACCTCTTTGGGAAGAAATGGAAACATTCATTACTTGTTTGAAAAGAAATGGAAATAGTGACAACTTCTTTGGAATCAGTTGGAAACACTCACAACTTCTTCGGAATGAATTTGAAACATGGACAACTTGTTTGGAAAGAAATGGAAACATTCAGAACTTGTTTGGAATGAAATGGGAACATTCACAACTAGTTTTGATTGAAACGAAAAAATTCACAACTTTCTTGGAATGAAATGGAAACATTCACAACTTGTTTGGAATGAAATGGGGACACTCACAACTACTTTGGAATGAATGGAAACCTTCAAAACATGTTTGGAATGAAATTGAAACATTCACAACTTGTTTCAAATGAACTGGAAACATTCACAACTTCTTTGGTATGAAATGGAAACAATCACATCTTGTTTGTAATGAAGTGGACACACTCACAACTTGTTTGGAATGAAATGGAAACATTCACAACTTCTTTGGAATGAAATTGGGTCATTCACAACTAGTTTGGAATGAATGGAAACATTCAAAACTTGTTTGGAATAAGTGGATTGACTCACACATTGTCTGGATTGAAATAGAAACATTCACAACCTCTTTGGGAAGAAATGGAAACATTCACAACTTGTTTGAAATGAAATGGAAACATTCACAACTTTTTGGAATGAGTTGGAAACAGTCACAACTTGTTTGGAATGAAATGAAAACATTCAGAACTTGTTTGGAATGAAATGGAAACATTCACAACTAGTTTTGATTGAAACGGAAACATTCACAACTTGTTTGGAATGAAATGGGAACATTCACAACTTGTTTGGAATGAAATGGGGACATTCACAACTAGTTTGGAATGAATGGAAACATTCAAAACTTGTTTGGAATGAAATGGAAACATTAACAACTTGTTTGGAATGAAATGGAAACATTCACAGCTTCTTTGGAATGAAATGGCGACATTCACAACTAGTTTGGAATGAATGGAAACATTCAAAACTTGTTTGGAATGAAATGAAAACTTTCACAACTTGTTTGGACTGAGATGGAAACATTCACAACTTGTTTGTAATGAAATGGGGACATTCACATCTAGTTTGGAATGAATGGAAACATTCAAAACTTGTTTGGAATGAAATGGGAACATTCACAACTTGTTTTAAAAGAAATGGAAATATTCACAACTTGTTTGGAATGAAATGGAAACAATCACAGCTTGTTTGTAATGAAATGGAAAACACTAACACCTTGTTTGGAATGAAATGGAAACATTCACAACTTCTTTGGAATGAAATTGGGACATTCACAACTAGTTTGGAATGAATGGAAACATTCAAAACTTGTTTGGAATAAGTGGATAGACTCACACATTGTCTGGATTGAAATAGAAACATTCACAACCTCTTTGGGAAGAAATGGAAACATTCACTACTTGTTTGAAATGAAATGGAAACAGTGACAACTTCTTTGGAATGAGTTGGAAACAATCACAACTTCTTCGGAATGAATTTGAAACATACACAACTTGTTTGGAATGAAATGGAAACATTCAGAACTTGTTTGGAATGAAATAAAAACATTGACAACTAGTTTTGTTTGAAACTGAAACATTCACATCTTGTTTGGAATGAAATGGAAACATTCACATCTTGTTTGGAATGAAATGGGGACATTCACAACTAGTTTGGAATGAATGGAAACATTCAAAACTTGTTTGGAATGAAATGGAAACATTAACGACTTGTTTGGATTGAAATGGAAACATTCACAACTTGTTTAGAATGAAATGGGGACATTCACAACTAGTTTGGAATGAATGGAAACATTCAAAACTTGTTTGGAATGAAATGAAAACTTTCACAACTTGTTTGGAATGAGATGGAAACATTCACAACTTGTTTGGAATGAAATGGGGACATTCACAACTAGTTTGGAATGAATGGAAACATTCAAAACTTGTTTGGAATGAAATGAAAACTTTCACAACTTTTTTGGAATGAGATGGAAGCATTCACAACTTGTTTGGAATGAAATGGGGACATTCACAACTAGTTTGGAATGAATGGAAACATTCAAAACTTGTTTGGAATGAAATGAAAACTTTCACAACTTGTTTGGAATGAGATGGAAACATTCACAACTTGTTTGGAATGAAATGGGGGCATTCACAACTAGTTTGGAATGAATGGAAACATTCAAAACTTGTTTGGAATGAGACTAAAACTTTCACAACTTGTTTGGAATGAGATGGAAACATTCACAACTTGTTTGGAATGAAATGGAAACAATCACAGCCTGTTTGTAATGAAATGGAAAACACTCAGACCTTGTTTGGAATGAAATGGAAACATTCACAACTTCTTTGGAATGAAATGGGGACATTCACAACTAGTTTGGAATGAATGGAAACATTCAAAAAAATTTTGGAATGAAATGGAAACATTCACAACTTGTTTTAAAAGAAATGGAAACATTCACAACCTCTTTGGAATGAAATGGAAACAATCACAGCCTGTTTGTAATGAAATGGAAAACACTCACACCTTGTTTGGAATGAAATGGAAACATTCACAACTTCTTTGGAATGAAATGGGGACATTCACAACTAGTTTGGAATGAATGGAAACATTCAAAAAAAATTTGGAATGAAATGGAAACATTCACAACTTGTTTTAAAAGAAATGGAAACATTCACAACTTCTTTGGAATGAAATGGAAACAATCACAGCCTGTTTGTAATGAAATGGAAAACACTCACACCTTGTTTGGAATGAAATGGAAACATTCACAACTTCTTTGGAATGAAATGGGTACATTCACAACTAGTTTGCAATGAATGGAAACATTCAAAACTTGTTTGGAATGAAATTGAAACATTCACAACTTGTTTCAAATGAAATGGAAACATTCATAACTTCTTTGGAATGAAATGGAAACAATCACAGCTTGTTTGTAATGAAGTGGAAACACTCACAACTTGTTTGGAATGAAATGGAAACATTCACAACTTCTTTGGAATGAAATTGGGACATTCACAACTAGTTTGGAATGAATGGAAACATTCAAAACTTGTTTGGAATGAAGTGGATAGACTCACACATTGTCTGGATTGAAATAGAAACATTCACAACCTCTTTGGGAGGAAATGGAAACATTGACAACTTGTTTGAAATGAAATGGAAACAACGAAGACTTGTTTGGAATGAGTTGGAAACAGTCACAAGTTCTTCGGAATGAGGTTGAAACATTCCCAACTTGTTTGGAATGAAATGGAAACATTCACAACTTGTTTGGAATGAAATTGAAACATTGACAACTGGTTTTGATTGAAATGGAAACATTCACAACTTGTTTGGAATGAAATGGAAACATTCACAACTTGTTTGGAATGAAATAGAAACATTCAAAACTTGTTTGGAATGAAGTGGATAGACTCACACATTGTCTGGATTGAAATAGAAACATTCACAACCTCTTTGGGAAGAAATGGAAACATTGACAACTTGTTTGAAATGAAATAGAAACAACGAAGACTTGTTTGGAATGAGTTGGAAACAGTCACAACTTCTTCGGAATGAGGTTGAAACATTCCCAACTTGTTTGGAATGAAATGGAAACATTCACAACTTGTTTGGAATGAAATGGAAACATTGACAACTGGTTTTGATTGAAATGGAAACATTCACAACTTGTTTGGAATGAAATGGAAACATTCACAACTTGTTTGGAATGAAATGTGATGCGAACCCCGATGGTATAACGACCATGAAACTCGCCCAAGATGTTTTTCAAGCTCCACAAGACATCAAAGAGACTGGGTTTGAAGACCCCCACCCCTAATCAACCTGTGACTAGAAACGAGAAGTATAGAACTCCAAGAACACAAGCACACTTGTGCACCAAGGCAGTCCGCCAAGAACCAAAGAGAAAACCTCTCCAAAGAGCAATATTATTTCAAAATTTTTTTGTATTTTTACATCCAGAATATGTGCCTTTATATAGGCCTAAACTAGGGTTAAAAGCTGGGCAAAATTCGCAGCCTACATCCCTTAGGAATCCTAGATACAAAGACATAGGAAAATCCTAGTCAAATTAGGACTCTAATTCCTAGTTTGAACAAGTTTAATGAATGCAGAATATGCCACTTGTCCAAAATGATTTAAAACTATTCCATAGCCTAAATAACTTCCTAAATAATGTAAATAATTAGGAAAATAAAATAAGATACGTTACAACACAAGATTGGGCATAAAAACTGAAAATAGTCTTCTCAGGTGGTTCCTGCTTGTGTCTTCAACTTCAAGCTGCAATTCGAACTTCATGCAGCCATGATTTCTCAAAATGTAAAACATGAAAGTTGTAGATCTCTTTCTTAGCTTCGAAACCACACTTGAATCACACAAAATGGACTTCTGAATCGAAAGATATTCCCAAAATACTGCAACTGCTTCTGAACCAGCGATAACTAGTAAATCGCGACTTTGAAGCTAAATTGGACCTCCTTAACGTGCAAACTGGGTTTGATGGGCTTCAAATGATTTGTAGCTCCAGATGTTATCTTTCCAATGAATCAAGAATTACTCAATTCTGATCTTTTTAGCTCAATATATGATTTCTTCACCAGAACATCGCCAATCTGTCAACATCCGAGCTTGAATTGCACTAGTGAGCTCCTTAGCCTTCTTCCTTGTCAATGGTCCACTAGAAACCTTCAGTGGGTCCTTGCCTTCCTTGGTTGTGCCTTCTTTGATCATATCAAAATGGAAACATTCACAACTTGTTTGGAATGAAATGGGGACATTCACAACTAGTTTGGAATGAATGGAAACATTCAAAACTTGTTTGGAATGAAATGGAAACATTAACAACTTGTTTGGAATGAAATGGAAACATTCACAACTTGTTTGGAATGAAATGGGGACATTCACAACTAGTTTGGAATGAATGGAAACATTCAAAACTGTTGGAATTCTTGGCGCACCAAGATCCTTTTAAGATAGGATTTGAGCTCGTTGAGCTAACTATAGCTTGAAAAGGTATCTAAGGCAGCTAGAAGTAGCTCCCCTTAGCTCAAGTCAGCTCACTTCAGCTATAAGTAGCTCAAAGTAGCTGGACTTCAGCTCAAGTTAGCTCAAGTCAGCTCAAGTCAGCTCACTTCAGCTTATGGTAGCTGAATGTAGCTGGACTTCAGCTCAAGTTAGCTCAAGTCAGCTCAAGTCAGCTCACTTCAGCTTATGGTAGCTGAATGTAGCTGGACTTCAGCTCAAGTCAGCTCAAGTCAGCTCACTTCAGCTTATGGTAGCTGAATGTAGCTGGACTTCAGCTCAAGTTAGCTCAAGTAAGCTCAAGTCAGCTCACTTCAGCTTATGGTAGCTGAATGTAGCTGGACTTCAGCTCAAGTCAGCTCAAGTCAGCTCACTTCAGCTTTTGGTAGCTGAGTGTAGCTGGACTTCAGTTTACTTCAGTTGAAAGCAGCTAACTCCAGCTCAAGGTCAGTTCTTGGAGCTGGACCTTAGTTCATGGTGCTTGGTTGGAGCTCAAAGGAGCTCAATGGTGCATAAGTAGCATATTGAGCTAGCTTTGTGCCAGCTCACCTTGTTTTTAGCTCAAAACCACCAAGAGACACATCTTTTGTGTAAAGGTATGTCTCTTCATCAAAAGAAATAACTCTTGGCTAAAAGAACATGTCCTTTCATCCAAAGGAAGTGTTCCTTGGGTGAATGGACATGTATATTCGGCCATAGGGTGCTTATAGCACCAAGAGTGATGTCCTTTGACTTTAAAGGACATGTATGTTCGGCCATGGAGGTGGTTGAGGTGGTTATTGCACCAAATGTGATGTCCTTTAGACTTAAAAGACATGTATTTTCGCCCATAAGGTAGTTATGGGTGGTTATAGGCCAAAGGAAGTGTTCCTTGACTTAAAAGACATGTATTTTCGCCCATAAGGTAGTTATGGGTGGTTATAGGCCAAAGGAAGTGTTCCTTGGCTAAAAGACATGTATTTTCGCCACCATACATGACCCTTAGCCAAAGGAAGTGTTCTTTGGCTTAAAGGACACCTTTCTTGGTGTAAAGGTGTGCCTTTTGGTCATCTATAAATATCCTTTAGTGGCTGGCCATTGATGGTACGAATTTTACACTCAATTTGCACCATTTTTCTTGAGAGAAAAAGTTCCTCCTTTCATTCCTTTAGAGAGCCGAAATATTAGACACTTTCATTAGAGCATTGTGGGTGGAATTACATTGAGATTGTTCATCTCAATTCAAGCCTCAAGGTGCTCCTCTAAGATCAAGTCCTTCCTTCCATTTCCGCACAAGATTATCAAGAAGGAAGGTACACATCCTTTCTTGCTTTAGTAGCATGCTAAGGATTTAATTTTATGAATGATCTTAGTGGCATGCTAGGTGTGTTTGACAGAATATGTACGTCTATATTCACGTTGAACACAAAGAACATATATGCATATGGCATATACATGAGTAAATAACGTAAGAGTATGTTATTATTGAGATCCTGAAATCTTCAATTGGTATCAGAGCCTAGGTCATGAATATGTATATGTTACATGTTGTGAGCATGATTTGGGATCATACATATGTGTATGATTTCGATGAAGGTTAATAAAGGATATGTGTATGAAACAATGAAGGCATGTTTATGTATTTCTGATCGAATGCTATATGCATCTCTTTTGCCATATATGAGCATGTTAGAAGTTGTTTCATACACATGTTGCTTTGTTGAGTCTTGTTGTGTAAATTGAACTAAAACATGTGAATTGCATCAATGTAGATGGCTTGTAAGAATATAGTTTCAGAATTAAACCGTGACCTCAAATTGGATGGTGAAAACTATTCAATTTGGCAACAGAAGGTCAAATTCATTTTAACTGAGCAAGATACTCTTGATGTGCTCACTCAAGAGATCATGCCTCCTGCTGAGGGAGAGGATAAGACTGCCTATGAGGCATTCCTTAAGAAGAACTCTATGTGTAGAGTCACTCTCCTTTCCACTATGGTGGATGAGATTATGGTGGAATTCTCCATGCTTGAGGGGGCCAGGGCCATATGGGACTCTGTCAAGGCCAAGTATGGAGATGTTTCTGTAGAGAAACAACGCTCGATGATTCTCAAGTTTGAGAATTATGTGAAGCGTGCTGATCACTCTATGAGTGCTCACTTGCGTGAGATGTCACGCATGATCCACCAACTCAAGACGGCAGGGCATGTGCTCACTGATGAGCAACAAGTGCAAGCAATAATTCGTTCCTTGCCTGATGAGGAATGGCAGTTGATGAAGGTCAACTTACGCCATAACCCTCAAATAATGTCATTTGATGACATTGCCCGTCACCTCCTCCTTGAGGCTGAGGTAATGGCCCTCAAGGACCATTCTAAGGCATATGTTGCCTCATCTTCTATCCAGAATGGATGGAAGAAGAATGGTGGAAAAGGAGGGCCAAGGAAGGGCAAGGGAAAAGTTCCTGCTTCTAAGAAAAGGTTCAAGAAGAAACGGGACATAAGCAAGCTAAAGTGCTTCAACTGTGGGTATAAAGGACACTTTGCAAAGGATTGCAAAGGTCCACCCAAGGTACATACATACCCTTCTACTTCCATTGTACATGTTGTGTCATGTACATTGCTAACTGAGTGCAATTCTTTGTGGATTGTAGACTCGGGAGCAACAGACCACGTAGCACGGGAGAAGTCCTGGTTTGTGGCCTACAGGAAGCTCTCAAAAGGAGCTAAGCACATTTCAGTAGGAAATGATGCCAGGCTGGAAGTGGAAGGCATAGGAACATGTAGAATTCCTATAGATATTGGATATTTGTATCTAATAGATGTATTGTATGTACCAAACATTTGTAGAAATTTGATTTCTATAAGTTGTATGTTGAAGTACAATTATTGCTTTAATTTCTTTAATAATAGTGTGCCTATTATTAAAGATAATCAGATAGTGTGCACTTGTTCAGTTAATAATGGGCTTTATGAGTTAAAGCCAACTGACCATTCTGTTGCAAGTCCTAGTTGCTATGTGACAGAGGTCACGAATGAAATGAGATGGCATGAAAGGTTAGGTCATATTGGTCAAGATAGAATGAACAAGCTAGCCAAGGGTGGCTTGCTAGGTTCCTTGACCAAGGTTGTCCTTCCAAGTTGTCAATCATGCCTAGAAGGCAAAGCCACAAGAAAGCCTTTTGGCAAAGCAACTAGGAGAGGTGAGGCACTTAGTTTAGTTCACTCTGACCTGTGTGGGCCAATGAGGGTTGAATCTAGAAATGGATTTAAGTATTTCATCACATTCACAGATGATTATACTCGATTCACCCATATCTACTTACTCAGAAACAAGGCAGAGGCCTTGGCATGCTTTGAGAAGTATGTGTACTTGGTTGAGAACCAAGTAGGTAAGAAGATTAAGTCCTTGAGGACAGATAGGGGTGGAGAGTATACATCTAATGCATTCAAAGCATTTTGTGACTTGAAAGGTATTGAGAGGGAGTTCACCCTTCCTTGGACACCCCAACAGAATGGAGTGTCTGAGAGGAAGAATAGAACTCTTATGGACATGGTACGTTCCATGATGGCAAAGGCCAATTTAGACATCACTTATTGGAGTGATGCACGGCTGTGTGCAGTTCATGTCCTTAATAGAGTACCCACCAAGAATGTGAGTTCTTCTCCATATGAGTTATGGAAGAAGAAAACTCCTAACCTAAGCTATTTACGCCCTTGGGGTTGTTTAGCTTATGTTCACATAACGGACCACCCTTTGGGAAAGTTGGGTCCAAGAGGGAGGAAGTGTGCCTTCCTTGGTTATGCTGAACAATCTAGGGGTTATGTGTTCTTGGATGTAAGTCACAAAATTGGGAACATCTTTGATGCAAGGAATGCTAACTTTGTGGAGGATGAGTTCCCCAAAGTTGGTGAGTGTGGTGACTTAACCTCATTAAGCCAGATCCTAGATGAGGGTCAACCAAGTGTCATAAGGACACTTGGGACACATGCACCTACTCTAGAGGGAGTACCTCAACCACGTGGAGCAATGGCTCTAGAAATCCCTGTTGTTGTGGACCAACATGAGCAAGACTTCCAAGAGGAAGGTTTTGTTCAAGAGGGAGTTGAGGATACTCAAGGGCAAAATGTTGAGCCTCAAGAGATGGAGCATGAGTTGCCTCCATCTCAGCCTATATTGAGAAGATCAATGAGGAAATTTGGACCACCTAAAGAATGGTGGATCCTGGATAGTGAGGCAAACTTGGTTGCATCTGAGATAGATGAGCCAAGTAACATTGAGGAGGCTCTTGAGGGTGAACAAAGGGAAGAGTGGCTAAATGCAATGAAGGATGAGTTGCATTCGATGCATCTCAATGGGGTTTGGGAGTTAAGTGATCTTCCTCCAGGCCGTAAGGCAATTGGGAACAAGTGGGTTCTCAAGATCAAGGTGAACTCTGATGGAAGTATCGAAAGATACAAGGCCCGGTTGGTGGCCAAGGGTTTCACACAGAAGGAGGGTGTTGATTTCAAAGACACCTTCTCTCCTGTTGTGAAATTCACTTCCATCAGGATATTACTTGCCATTGTGGCAAATCTAGACTTAGAGTTACATCAGATGGATGTAAAGACCGCCTTTCTCAATGGTGAATTGAGTGAGGAGATATATATGAGACAACCTGAGGGGTTTGTCCAAAAGGGTCAAGAGGACAAGGTATGTAGACTAAAGAAGTCTATCTATGGTCTTAAGCAAGCTTCAAGACAGTGGTACTTGAAGCTTCACCATGCAATCACAAACTATGGCTTTGTGATGATGCATGAAGACCATTGTGTATACTTGTACTCTTCTGGGTCTAGTTTTGCAGTATTGACTCTATATGTAGATGATATACTGATTGCAAGTAATAGGCTTGCGTTGTTAAGTACCATCAAGAGATGGTTGTCTTCCACTTTTGACATGAAGGACATGGGAGAGGCGGCCTTTATCCTAGGGGTTAAAATCCTGAGGGATAGAAAGGCAAGGCTGTTGGCCTTTTCTCAAGAACCTTATATTGATAAGATTCTTGCAAGGTTCAACTTAACAAACACAAAGCCCATGAGTACACCTCTTGCATATGGTTGCAAGATTGGAGAGGACTTGTGTCCTAAGACTCCAAATGAGAAGGAAGAGATGGCTCAAGTCCCCTACCTAAGCACCATTGGTAGCTTGATGTATGCCATGTTATGTACAAGGCCAGACATCAGCTAAGCGGTTGGACTTCTAGCAATATATTCTTGCTAGATCTACATCTCGTTATATTTTCATGCTAAATGGTGGGGCTACTACTTGGTGTAGTAAGAAGCAAACTTGTACATCATTGTCCACAATGGAGGCTGAATTTGTTTCATGTGCCTCAGCTGTACAAGAAGCCCTTTGGCTAGGTTATTTCCTTAAGAATTTGGAGTCCAAGGTTTCTATTGAGAGACCTATTACTATCTACAGTGATAGTATGGCAGCCATGGCTTATACTAAGGACCCCAAATACCATGGAAAAACCAAGCACATTAGCATGAAATATAACTTTGTAAGGGATGCAATTGAAGAGGGTGAAGTTAGGATTGAGTACATTTCTACAGACCTGATGGTGGCAGATCCTCTCACTAAGCCATTGCCACCACTTGTGTTTGCTCGACATGTTAGAGCAATGGGTCTTAGAAGAATGTAAATGTTGGATGTACTTTACCTCTTTGGTGTCACACATGTTAAGTATTATTTTTGTGATAATATAGATTATTTTATGAAATAATCAGTTCAATTTTAGAAAACACAACGAACAAATGAACATGTCAAACATAGGTAGAGAATGACTTTCTCACACGAGTCATTCGCCCTTGATCTTTGTGTAAGATTAAGGATGAGACTGGCTAAAGACTTAAATGAATGGTACATTTAAGTGGGAGTCATGCTCCAACACATGACACTTTAGCCTTTCATGGTCGCCTAGATTATGAGTAATCAAGGTTCAATGCTTTGGTGCATTCAGTTTGTATGACCATTCATACATCCTAGCCTATGTTAGATGTAAGCAAGGGCTTACATGGAGAAATTTCATGGTTATTGACATGTCATCCTTTTATATGTTAAGAGGAGTACACTTAATGGTGTTTTAAGAGGGAGAAATGACACACTCCTCAATTGGAATGGAGATCACTCCAAGTGGGAGTGACATGAGTAAAACACCTTAGAAGTGTATTCTGGAACTTTAATGGATGTGTTTCCAAGTGTTCCATGACCATGAAATACGACCATAGAAGAATTTAAGCAAGTTGTCTCTGTTCTTGCTTAGTGTGAGATTCTTCAAATCAGACTCTTAGTGACTATAGCTTGCTATTAGGAAGTTGAGTTAATTATGATCACTTTGATTGGTTGTCGAAGGTCTTAGAGAAATGAGACTGGAGTATCCTCCTTTTGGGTGATCATGTTAATTCATTGACCTAAGTAGTTGAAGCTCAAAGGAAAGACATTAAGATGGTACACGTTCACTAAATTCAATCTTGGGCCCACATATTACTGTGAGTAGTATGATAGATTGAATTGTGATTTAAATGAGTACACAATGCTTAATACAATCATGGATTTCAAGGAGTTGAAATTCAGAGAAAGAGACTGATTGTGATTAAGAAGTGTATCATATGTCTGGGGTCTGAAAGGCAAAAAAAAAAAAAAAAAAAACTTGATGTGTTCAAGAAAGCTTGATGTGTTTAAGCAACACACTTGTACTTGATGTGTTCAAGGAAAGTTTGAAGAAGTTCAAACTATGAGGAGAGGACAATCTTCTATTGAGAGTCTAACAACCTCAATAGAAGAGACTTAGTGTGTGTGCCTTGAGGTCGCACCCACAACTCTATATATGTAGAAGTGTCTAGATTATTTCGGCTATAAGGATTAAGGAGTTTTGTTTTGAGTGGGAGCTGGGAGTTTTAAAAGCATCTTAGTGCGAGTGGGAGTTTGTTGGAATTCTTGGCGCACCAAGATCCTTTTAAGATAGGATTTGAGCTCGTTGAGCTAACTATAGCTTGAAAAGGTATCTAAGGCAGCTAGAAGTAGCTCCCCTTAGCTCAAGTCAGCTCACTTCAGCTATAAGTAGCTCAAAGTAGCTGGACTTCAGCTCAAGTTAGCTCAAGTCAGCTCAAGTCAGCTCACTTCAGCTTATGGTAGCTGAATGTAGCTGGACTTCAGCTCAAGTTAGCTCAAGTCAGCTCAAGTCAGCTTACTTCAGCTTATGGTAGCTGAATGTAGCTGGACTTCAGCTCAAGTCAGCTCAAGTCAGCTCACTTCAGCTTATGGTAGCTGAATGTAGCTGGACTTCAGCTCAAGTTAGCTCAAGTAAGCTCAAGTCAGCTCACTTCAGCTTATGGTAGCTGAATGTAGCTGGACTTCAGCTCAAGTCAGCTCAAGTCAGCTCACTTCAGCTTTTGGTAGCTGAGTGTAGCTGGACTTCAGTTTACTTCAGTTGAAAGCAGCTAACTCCAGCTCAAGGTCAGTTCTTGGAGCTGGACCTTAGTTCATGGTGCTTGGTTGGAGCTCAAAGGAGCTCAATGGTGCATAAGTAGCATATTGAGCTAGCTTTGTGCCAGCTCACCTTGTTTTTAGCTCAAAACCACCAAGAGACACATCTTTTGTGTAAAGGTATGTCTCTTCATCAAAAGAAATAACTCTTGGCTAAAAGAACATGTCCTTTCATCCAAAGGAAGTGTTCCTTGGGTGAATGGACATGTATATTCGGCCATAGGGTGCTTATAGCACCAAGAGTGATGTCCTTTGACTTTAAAGGACATGTATGTTCGGCCATGGAGGTGGTTGAGGTGGTTATTGCACCAAATGTGATGTCCTTTAGACTTAAAAGACATGTATTTTCGCCCATAAGGTAGTTATGGGTGGTTATAGGCCAAAGGAAGTGTTCCTTGACTTAAAAGACATGTATTTTCGCCCATAAGGTAGTTATGGGTGGTTATAGGCCAAAGGAAGTGTTCCTTGGCTAAAAGACATGTATTTTCGCCACCATACATGACCCTTAGCCAAAGGAAGTGTTCTTTGGCTTAAAGGACACCTTTCTTGGTGTAAAGGTGTGCCTTTTGGTCATCTATAAATATCCTTTAGTGGCTGGCCATTGATGGTACGAATTTTACACTCAATTTGCACCATTTTTCTTGAGAGAAAAAGTTCCTCCTTTCATTCCTTTAGAGAGCCGAAATATTAGACACTTTCATTAGAGCATTGTGGGTGGAATTACATTGAGATTGTTCATCTCAATTCAAGCCTCAAGGTGCTCCTCTAAGATCAAGTCCTTCCTTCCATTTCCGCACAAGATTATCAAGAAGGAAGGTACACATCCTTTCTTGCTTTAGTAGCATGCTAAGGATTTAATTTTATGAATGATCTTAGTGGCATGCTAGGTGTGTTTGACAGAATATGTACGTCTATATTCACGTTGAACACAAAGAACATATATGCATATGGCATATACATGAGTAAATAACGTAAGAGTATGTTATTATTGAGATCCTGAAATCTTCAATTGGTATCAGAGCCTAGGTCATGAATATGTATATGTTACATGTTGTGAGCATGATTTGGGATCATACATATGTGTATGATTTCGATGAAGGTTAATAAAGGATATGTGTATGAAACAATGAAGGCATGTTTATGTATTTCTGATCGAATGCTATATGCATCTCTTTTGCCATATATGAGCATGTTAGAAGTTGTTTCATACACATGTTGCTTTGTTGAGTCTTGTTGTGTAAATTGAACTAAAACATGTGAATTGCATCAATGTAGATGGCTTGTAAGAATATAGTTTCAGAATTAAACCGTGACCTCAAATTGGATGGTGAAAACTATTCAATTTGGCAACAGAAGGTCAAATTCATTTTAACTGAGCAAGATACTCTTGATGTGCTCACTCAAGAGATCATGCCTCCTGCTGAGGGAGAGGATAAGACTGCCTATGAGGCATTCCTTAAGAAGAACTCTATGTGTAGAGTCACTCTCCTTTCCACTATGGTGGATGAGATTATGGTGGAATTCTCCATGCTTGAGGGGGCCAGGGCCATATGGGACTCTGTCAAGGCCAAGTATGGAGATGTTTCTGTAGAGAAACAACGCTCGATGATTCTCAAGTTTGAGAATTATGTGAAGCGTGCTGATCACTCTATGAGTGCTCACTTGCGTGAGATGTCACGCATGATCCACCAACTCAAGACGGCAGGGCATGTGCTCACTGATGAGCAACAAGTGCAAGCAATAATTCGTTCCTTGCCTGATGAGGAATGGCAGTTGATGAAGGTCAACTTACGCCATAACCCTCAAATAATGTCATTTGATGACATTGCCCGTCACCTCCTCCTTGAGGCTGAGGTAATGGCCCTCAAGGACCATTCTAAGGCATATGTTGCCTCATCTTCTATCCAGAATGGATGGAAGAAGAATGGTGGAAAAGGAGGGCCAAGGAAGGGCAAGGGAAAAGTTCCTGCTTCTAAGAAAAGGTTCAAGAAGAAACGGGACATAAGCAAGCTAAAGTGCTTCAACTGTGGGTATAAAGGACACTTTGCAAAGGATTGCAAAGGTCCACCCAAGGTACATACATACCCTTCTACTTCCATTGTACATGTTGTGTCATGTACATTGCTAACTGAGTGCAATTCTTTGTGGATTGTAGACTCGGGAGCAACAGACCACGTAGCACGGGAGAAGTCCTGGTTTGTGGCCTACAGGAAGCTCTCAAAAGGAGCTAAGCACATTTCAGTAGGAAATGATGCCAGGCTGGAAGTGGAAGGCATAGGAACATGTAGAATTCCTATAGATATTGGATATTTGTATCTAATAGATGTATTGTATGTACCAAACATTTGTAGAAATTTGATTTCTATAAGTTGTATGTTGAAGTACAATTATTGCTTTAATTTCTTTAATAATAGTGTGCCTATTATTAAAGATAATCAGATAGTGTGCACTTGTTCAGTTAATAATGGGCTTTATGAGTTAAAGCCAACTGACCATTCTGTTGCAAGTCCTAGTTGCTATGTGACAGAGGTCACGAATGAAATGAGATGGCATGAAAGGTTAGGTCATATTGGTCAAGATAGAATGAACAAGCTAGCCAAGGGTGGCTTGCTAGGTTCCTTGACCAAGGTTGTCCTTCCAAGTTGTCAATCATGCCTAGAAGGCAAAGCCACAAGAAAGCCTTTTGGCAAAGCAACTAGGAGAGGTGAGGCACTTAGTTTAGTTCACTCTGACCTGTGTGGGCCAATGAGGGTTGAATCTAGAAATGGATTTAAGTATTTCATCACATTCACAGATGATTATACTCGATTCACCCATATCTACTTACTCAGAAACAAGGCAGAGGCCTTGGCATGCTTTGAGAAGTATGTGTACTTGGTTGAGAACCAAGTAGGTAAGAAGATTAAGTCCTTGAGGACAGATAGGGGTGGAGAGTATACATCTAATGCATTCAAAGCATTTTGTGACTTGAAAGGTATTGAGAGGGAGTTCACCCTTCCTTGGACACCCCAACAGAATGGAGTGTCTGAGAGGAAGAATAGAACTCTTATGGACATGGTACGTTCCATGATGGCAAAGGCCAATTTAGACATCACTTATTGGAGTGATGCACGGCTGTGTGCAGTTCATGTCCTTAATAGAGTACCCACCAAGAATGTGAGTTCTTCTCCATATGAGTTATGGAAGAAGAAAACTCCTAACCTAAGCTATTTACGCCCTTGGGGTTGTTTAGCTTATGTTCACATAACGGACCACCCTTTGGGAAAGTTGGGTCCAAGAGGGAGGAAGTGTGCCTTCCTTGGTTATGCTGAACAATCTAGGGGTTATGTGTTCTTGGATGTAAGTCACAAAATTGGGAACATCTTTGATGCAAGGAATGCTAACTTTGTGGAGGATGAGTTCCCCAAAGTTGGTGAGTGTGGTGACTTAACCTCATTAAGCCAGATCCTAGATGAGGGTCAACCAAGTGTCATAAGGACACTTGGGACACATGCACCTACTCTAGAGGGAGTACCTCAACCACGTGGAGCAATGGCTCTAGAAATCCCTGTTGTTGTGGACCAACATGAGCAAGACTTCCAAGAGGAAGGTTTTGTTCAAGAGGGAGTTGAGGATACTCAAGGGCAAAATGTTGAGCCTCAAGAGATGGAGCATGAGTTGCCTCCATCTCAGCCTATATTGAGAAGATCAATGAGGAAATTTGGACCACCTAAAGAATGGTGGATCCTGGATAGTGAGGCAAACTTGGTTGCATCTGAGATAGATGAGCCAAGTAACATTGAGGAGGCTCTTGAGGGTGAACAAAGGGAAGAGTGGCTAAATGCAATGAAGGATGAGTTGCATTCGATGCATCTCAATGGGGTTTGGGAGTTAAGTGATCTTCCTCCAGGCCGTAAGGCAATTGGGAACAAGTGGGTTCTCAAGATCAAGGTGAACTCTGATGGAAGTATCGAAAGATACAAGGCCCGGTTGGTGGCCAAGGGTTTCACACAGAAGGAGGGTGTTGATTTCAAAGACACCTTCTCTCCTGTTGTGAAATTCACTTCCATCAGGATATTACTTGCCATTGTGGCAAATCTAGACTTAGAGTTACATCAGATGGATGTAAAGACCGCCTTTCTCAATGGTGAATTGAGTGAGGAGATATATATGAGACAACCTGAGGGGTTTGTCCAAAAGGGTCAAGAGGACAAGGTATGTAGACTAAAGAAGTCTATCTATGGTCTTAAGCAAGCTTCAAGACAGTGGTACTTGAAGCTTCACCATGCAATCACAAACTATGGCTTTGTGATGATGCATGAAGACCATTGTGTATACTTGTACTCTTCTGGGTCTAGTTTTGCAGTATTGACTCTATATGTAGATGATATACTGATTGCAAGTAATAGGCTTGCGTTGTTAAGTACCATCAAGAGATGGTTGTCTTCCACTTTTGACATGAAGGACATGGGAGAGGCGGCCTTTATCCTAGGGGTTAAAATCCTGAGGGATAGAAAGGCAAGGCTGTTGGCCTTTTCTCAAGAACCTTATATTGATAAGATTCTTGCAAGGTTCAACTTAACAAACACAAAGCCCATGAGTACACCTCTTGCATATGGTTGCAAGATTGGAGAGGACTTGTGTCCTAAGACTCCAAATGAGAAGGAAGAGATGGCTCAAGTCCCCTACCTAAGCACCATTGGTAGCTTGATGTATGCCATGTTATGTACAAGGCCAGACATCAGCTAAGCGGTTGGACTTCTAGCAATATATTCTTGCTAGATCTACATCTCGTTATATTTTCATGCTAAATGGTGGGGCTACTACTTGGTGTAGTAAGAAGCAAACTTGTACATCATTGTCCACAATGGAGGCTGAATTTGTTTCATGTGCCTCAGCTGTACAAGAAGCCCTTTGGCTAGGTTATTTCCTTAAGAATTTGGAGTCCAAGGTTTCTATTGAGAGACCTATTACTATCTACAGTGATAGTATGGCAGCCATGGCTTATACTAAGGACCCCAAATACCATGGAAAAACCAAGCACATTAGCATGAAATATAACTTTGTAAGGGATGCAATTGAAGAGGGTGAAGTTAGGATTGAGTACATTTCTACAGACCTGATGGTGGCAGATCCTCTCACTAAGCCATTGCCACCACTTGTGTTTGCTCGACATGTTAGAGCAATGGGTCTTAGAAGAATGTAAATGTTGGATGTACTTTACCTCTTTGGTGTCACACATGTTAAGTATTATTTTTGTGATAATATAGATTATTTTATGAAATAATCAGTTCAATTTTAGAAAACACAACGAACAAATGAACATGTCAAACATAGGTAGAGAATGACTTTCTCACACGAGTCATTCGCCCTTGATCTTTGTGTAAGATTAAGGATGAGACTGGCTAAAGACTTAAATGAATGGTACATTTAAGTGGGAGTCATGCTCCAACACATGACACTTTAGCCTTTCATGGTCGCCTAGATTATGAGTAATCAAGGTTCAATGCTTTGGTGCATTCAGTTTGTATGACCATTCATACATCCTAGCCTATGTTAGATGTAAGCAAGGGCTTACATGGAGAAATTTCATGGTTATTGACATGTCATCCTTTTATATGTTAAGAGGAGTACACTTAATGGTGTTTTAAGAGGGAGAAATGACACACTCCTCAATTGGAATGGAGATCACTCCAAGTGGGAGTGACATGAGTAAAACACCTTAGAAGTGTATTCTGGAACTTTAATGGATGTGTTTCCAAGTGTTCCATGACCATGAAATACGACCATAGAAGAATTTAAGCAAGTTGTCTCTGTTCTTGCTTAGTGTGAGATTCTTCAAATCAGACTCTTAGTGACTATAGCTTGCTATTAGGAAGTTGAGTTAATTATGATCACTTTGATTGGTTGTCGAAGGTCTTAGAGAAATGAGACTGGAGTATCCTCCTTTTGGGTGATCATGTTAATTCATTGACCTAAGTAGTTGAAGCTCAAAGGAAAGACATTAAGATGGTACACGTTCACTAAATTCAATCTTGGGCCCACATATTACTGTGAGTAGTATGATAGATTGAATTGTGATTTAAATGAGTACACAATGCTTAATACAATCATGGATTTCAAGGAGTTGAAATTCAGAGAAAGAGACTGATTGTGATTAAGAAGTGTATCATATGTCTGGGGTCTGAAAGGCAAAAAAAAAAAAAAAAAAAACTTGATGTGTTCAAGAAAGCTTGATGTGTTTAAGCAACACACTTGTACTTGATGTGTTCAAGGAAAGTTTGAAGAAGTTCAAACTATGAGGAGAGGACAATCTTCTATTGAGAGTCTAACAACCTCAACAGAAGAGACTTAGTGTGTGTGCCTTGAGGTCGCACCCACAACTCTATATATGTAGAAGTGTCTAGATTATTTCGGCTATAAGGATTAAGGAGTTTTGTTTTGAGTGGGAGCTGGGAGTTTTAAAAGCATCTTAGTGCGAGTGGGAGTTTGTTGGAATTCTTGGCGCACCAAGATCCTTTTAAGATAGGATTTGAGCTCGTTGAGCTAACTATAGCTTGAAAAGGTATCTAAGGCAGCTAGAAGTAGCTCCCCTTAGCTCAAGTCAGCTCACTTCAGCTATAAGTAGCTCAAAGTAGCTGGACTTCAGCTCAAGTTAGCTCAAGTCAGCTCAAGTCAGCTCACTTCAGCTTATGGTAGCTGAATGTAGCTGGACTTCAGCTCAAGTTAGCTCAAGTCAGCTCAAGTCAGCTTACTTCAGCTTATGGTAGCTGAATGTAGCTGGACTTCAGCTCAAGTCAGCTCAAGTCAGCTCACTTCAGCTTATGGTAGCTGAATGTAGCTGGACTTCAGCTCAAGTTAGCTCAAGTAAGCTCAAGTCAGCTCACTTCAGCTTATGGTAGCTGAATGTAGCTGGACTTCAGCTCAAGTCAGCTCAAGTCAGCTCACTTCAGCTTTTGGTAGCTGAGTGTAGCTGGACTTCAGTTTACTTCAGTTGAAAGCAGCTAACTCCAGCTCAAGGTCAGTTCTTGGAGCTGGACCTTAGTTCATGGTGCTTGGTTGGAGCTCAAAGGAGCTCAATGGTGCATAAGTAGCATATTGAGCTAGCTTTGTGCCAGCTCACCTTGTTTTTAGCTCAAAACCACCAAGAGACACATCTTTTGTGTAAAGGTATGTCTCTTCATCAAAAGAAATAACTCTTGGCTAAAAGAACATGTCCTTTCATCCAAAGGAAGTGTTCCTTGGGTGAATGGACATGTATATTCGGCCATAGGGTGCTTATAGCACCAAGAGTGATGTCCTTTGACTTTAAAGGACATGTATGTTCGGCCATGGAGGTGGTTGAGGTGGTTATTGCACCAAATGTGATGTCCTTTAGACTTAAAAGACATGTATTTTCGCCCATAAGGTAGTTATGGGTGGTTATAGGCCAAAGGAAGTGTTCCTTGACTTAAAAGACATGTATTTTCGCCCATAAGGTAGTTATGGGTGGTTATAGGCCAAAGGAAGTGTTCCTTGGCTAAAAGACATGTATTTTCGCCACCATACATGACCCTTAGCCAAAGGAAGTGTTCTTTGGCTTAAAGGACACCTTTCTTGGTGTAAAGGTGTGCCTTTTGGTCATCTATAAATATCCTTTAGTGGCTGGCCATTGATGGTACGAATTTTACACTCAATTTGCACCATTTTTCTTGAGAGAAAAAGTTCCTCCTTTCATTCCTTTAGAGAGCCGAAATATTAGACACTTTCATTAGAGCATTGTGGGTGGAATTACATTGAGATTGTTCATCTCAATTCAAGCCTCAAGGTGCTCCTCTAAGATCAAGTCCTTCCTTCCATTTCCGCACAAGATTATCAAGAAGGAAGGTACACATCCTTTCTTGCTTTAGTAGCATGCTAAGGATTTAATTTTATGAATGATCTTAGTGGCATGCTAGGTGTGTTTGACAGAATATGTACGTCTATATTCACGTTGAACACAAAGAACATATATGCATATGGCATATACATGAGTAAATAACGTAAGAGTATGTTATTATTGAGATCCTGAAATCTTCAAAAACTTGTTTGGAATGAAATGAAAACTTTCACAACTTGTTTGGAATGAGATGGAAACATTCACAACTTGTTTGGAATGAAATGGGGACATTCACAACTAGTTTGGAATGAATGGAAACATTGAAAAAAATTTTGGAATGAAATGGAAACATTCACAACTTGTTTTAAAAGAAATGGAAAACACTCACACCTTGCTTGGAATGAAATGGAAACATTCACAACTTCTTTGGAATGAAATTGGGACATTCACAACTAGTTTGGAATGAATGGAAACATTCAAAACTTGTTTGGAATCAGTGGATAGACTCACACATTGTCTGGATTGAAATAGAAACATTCACAACCTCTTTGGGAAGAAATGGAAACATTCATTACTTGTTTGAAATGAAATGGAAACAGTGACAACTTCTTTGGAATGAGTTGGAAACACTCACAACTTCTTCGGAATGAATTTGAAACATGCACAACTTGTTTCGAATGAAATGGAAACATTCAGAACTTGTTTGGAATGAAATGGGAACATTCACAACTAGTTTTGATTGAAAAGAAAAAATTCACAACTTTCTTGGAATGAAATGGAAACATTCACAACTTGTTTGGAATGAAATGGGGACATTCACAACTACTTTGGAATGAATGGAAACCTTCAAAACTTGTTTGGAATGAAATTGAAACATTCACAACTTGTTTCAAATGAACTGGAAACATTCACAACTTCTTTGGTATGAAATGGAAACAATCACAGCTTGTTTGTAATGAAGTGGACACACTCACAACCTGTTTGGAATGAAATGGAAACATTCATAACTTCTTTGGAATGAAATTGGGTCATTCACAACTAGTTTGGAATGAATGGAAACATTCAAAACTTGTTTGGAATAAGTGGATTGACTCACACATTGTCTGGATTGAAATAGAAACATTCACAACCTCTTTGGGAAGAAATGGAAACATTCACAACTTGTTTGAAATGAAATGGAAACATTCACAACTTCTTTGGAATGAGTTGGAAACAGTCACAACTTCTTCGGAATGAATTTGAAACATGCACAACTTGTTTGGAATGAAATGAAAACATTCAGAACTTGTTTGGAATGAAATGGAAACATTCACAACTAGTTTTGATTGAAACGGAAACATTCACAACTTGTTTGGAATGAAATGGGAACATTCACAACTTGTTTGGAGTGAAATGGGGACATTCACAACTAGTTTGGAATGAATGGAAACATTGAAAACTTGTTTGGAATGAAATGGAAACATTAACAACTTGTTTGGAATGAAATGGAAACATTCACAGCTTCTTTGGAATGAAATGGGGACATTCACAACTAGTTTGGAATGAATGGAAACATTCAAAACTTGTTTGGAATGAAATGAAAACTTTCACAACTTGTTTGGACTGAAATGGAAACATTCACAACCTGTTTGGAATGAAATGGGGACATTCACATCTAGTTTGGAATGAATGGAAACATTCAAAACTTGTTTGGAATGAAATGGGAACATTCACAACTTGTTTTAAAAGAAATGGAAATATTCACAACTTGTTTGGAATGAAATGGAAACAATCACAGCTTGTTTGTAATAAAATGGAAAACACTCACACCTTGTTTGGAATGAAATGGAAACATTCACAACTTCTTTGGAATGAAATTGGGACATTCACAACTAGTTTGGAATGAATGGAAACATTCAAAACTTGTTTGGAATAAGTGGATAGACTCACACATTGTCTGGATTAAAATAGAAACATTCACAACCTCTTTGGGAAGAAATGGAAACATTCACTACTTGTTTGAAATGAAATGGAAACAGTGACAACTTCTTTGGAATGAGTTGGAAACAGTCACAACTTCTTCGGAAAGAATTTGAAACATACACAACTTGTTTGGAATGAAATGGAAACATTCAGAACTTGTTTGGAATGAAATAAAAACATTGACAACTAGTTTTGTTTGAAACTGAAACATTCACATCTTGTTTGGAATGAAATGGAAACATTCACATCTTGTTTGGAATGAAATGGGGACATTCACAACTAGTTTGGAATGAATGGAAACATTCAAAACTTGTTTGGAATGAAATGGAAACATTAACGACTTGTTTGGATTGAAATGGAAACATTCACAACTTGTTTGGAATGAAATGGGGACATTCACAACTAGTTTGGAATGAGTGGAAACATTCAAAACTTGTTTGGAATGAAATGAAAACTTTCACAACTTGTTTGGAATGAGATGGAAACATTCACAACTTGTTTGGAATGAAATGGGGACATTCACAACTAGTTTGGAATGAATGGAAACATTCAAAACTTGTTTGGAATGAAATGGAAACATTCAAAACTTGTTTGGAATGAAATGGAAACATTCACAACTTGTTTTAAAAGAAATGGAAACAGTGACAACTTCTTTGGAATGAGTTGGAAACAGTCACAACTTCTTCGGAATGAATTTGAAACATGCACAACTTGTTTCGAATGAAATGGAAACATTCGGAACTTGTTTGGAATGAAATGGAAACATTCACAACTAGTTTTGATTGAAACGGAAATATTCACAACTTGTTTGGAATGAAATGGAAACATTCATAACTTGTTTGGAATGAAATGGGGACATTCACAACTAGTTTGGAAAGAAATGGAAACATTCAAAATTTGTTTGGAATGAAATTGAAACATTCACAACTTGTTTCAAATGAAATGGAAACATTCACAACTTCTTTGGTATGAAATGGAAACAATCCCAGCTTGTTTGTAATGAAGTGGAAACACTCACAACTTGTTTGGAATGAAATGAAAACTTTCACAACTTGTTTGGAATGAGATGGAAACATTCACAACTTGTTTGGAATGAAATGGGGACTCATGGGCTTTGCATTTGTTAAGTTGAACCTTGGAAGAATCTTATCAATATAAGGTTCTTGAGAAAGGGCCAATAGCCTTGCCTTTCCATCCCTCAAGATCTTAACCCCTAGGATAAAGGCAGCCTCTCCCATGTCCTTCATGTCAAAGGTGGAAGACAACCATCCCTTGATGGTACTTAACAATGCAACCCCATTACTTGCAATCAGTATATCATCTACATATAGAGTCAATACTGCAAAACTAGACCCAGAAGAGTACAAGTATACACAATGGTCTTCATGCATCATCACAAAGCCATAGCTTGTGATTGCATGGTGAAACTTCAAGTACCATTGTCTTGAAGCTTGCTTAAGACCATAGATAGACTTCTTCAGTCTACATACCTTGTCCTCTTGACCCTTTTGGACAAACCCCTCGGGTTGTCTCATATATATCTCCTCACTCAAATCACCATTGAGAAAGGCGGTCTTTACATCCATCTGATGTAACTTTAGGTCCAGATTTGCCACGATGGCAAGAAATATCCTGATGGAAGTGAATTTTACAACAGGAGAGAAGGTGTCTTTGAAATCAACACTTTCCTTCTGTGTAAAACCCTTGGCCACCAAACGGGCCTTGTATCTTTCGATACTTCCATCAGAGTTCACCTTGATCTTGAGAACCCACTTGTTCCCAATTGCCTTACGGCCTGGAGGAAGATCACTTAGCTCCCAAACCCCATTGAGATGCATTGAATGCAACTCATCCTTCATTGCATTTAGCCACTCTTCCCTCTGTGCACCCTCAAGAGCCTCCTTAATGTTACTTGGCTCATCTATCTCAGATGCAACCTAATTTCCTCACTGATCTTCTCAATGTAGGCTGAGATAAAGGCATCTCATGCTCCATCTCTTGAGGCTCAGCATTTTGCTCTTGAGTATCCTCAACTCCCTCTTGAACAAAACCTTCCTCTTGGAGGTCTTGCTCATGTTGGTCCACAACAACAGGCATTTCTGGAGCCATTGCTCCATGTGGTTGAGGTACTTGCTCTAGAGTAGGTGCATGTGTCCCAGGTGTCCTTATGACACTTGGTTGATCCTCATCTAGGATCTGGCTTAATGAGGTTAAGTCACCACGCTCACCAACTTTGGGGAACTCATCCTCCACAAAGTTAGCATTCCTTGCATCAAAGATGTTCCTAGTTTTGTGACTTATATCCAAGAACACATAACCCCTAGATTGTTCAGCATAACCAAGGAAGGCACACCTCCTCCCTCTTGGACCCAACTTTCCCAAAGGATGGTCCGTTATGTGAACATAAGCCAAACAACCCCAAGGGCGTAAATAGCTTAGATTAGGAGTTTTCTTCTTCCATAACTCATATGGAGAAGAGTTAACATTCTTGGTGGGTACTCTATTAAGGAGATGAACTGCACATAATAGTGCATCACTCCAATAAGTGATGTCTAAGTTGGCCTTTGCCATCATGGAACGTACCATGTCCATAAGAGTTCTATTCTTCCTCTCAGACACTCCATTCTATTGGGGTGTCCAAGGAAGAGTGAACTCCCTTTCAATACCCTTCAAGTCACAAAATGCCTTGAATGCATTTGATGTATACTCTCCACCCCTATCTGTCCTCAAGGACTTAACCTTCTTACCTACTTGGTTCTCAACCAAGTGTACATACTTCTCAAAGCATGCCAAGGCCTCTGCCTTGTTTCTTAATAGGTAGATGTGGGTGAATCGAGTTTAATCATCTGTGAATGTGATGAAATACTTGAATCCATTTCTAGATTCAACCCTCATTGGCCCACATAGGTCAGAGTGAACTAAACTTAGTGCCTCACCTCTCCTCGTTGCTTTGCCAAAAGGCTTTCTTGTGGCTTTGCCCTCTAGGCATGATTGGCAACTTGGAAGGACAACCTTGGTCAAGGAACCTAGCAAGCCACTCTTGGCTAGCTTGTCCATTCTATCTTGACCAATATGGCCTAACCTCTCATGCCATCTTATTTCATTTGTGACCTCTGTCATATAGCAACTAGGACTTGCAACAGAATGGTTAGTTGGCTTTAACTCATAAAGCCCATTATTAACTGAGCAAGTGCATACTATCTTATTATCTTTAATAATAGACACGTTATTATTAAAGAAATTAAGGCAATAATTGTACTTCAACATAGAACTTATAGAAATTGAATTTCTACAAATGTTTGGTACATACAATACATCTATTAGATACAAATATCCAATATCTATAGGAATTCTACATTTTCCTATGCCTTCCACTTCCAACCTGGCATCATTTCCCACTGAAACGTGCTTAGCTGCTTTTGAGAGCTTCCTGTAGGCCACAAACCAAGACCTGTCCCGGGCTATGTGGTCTGTTGCTCCCGAGTCTACAATCCACAAAGAATTGCACTCAGTTAGTAATGTACATGACACAGCATGTACAAAGGAAGTAGGAGGGTATGTATGTACCTTGGCCACCCTTGCAATCTTTTGCAAAGTGTCCTTTATACCCACAGTTGAAGCACTTTAGCTGGCTTTTGTCCCGCTTCTTCTTGAACCTTTTCTTGGAAGCAGGACCTTTTCCCTTGCCCTTCCCTGGCCCTCCTTTGCCACCACTCTTCTTCCATCCCTTCTGGATAGAGGATGAGGCAACATGATGCGAACCCCGATGGTATAAAGACCATGAAACTCGCCCAAGATGTTTTTCAAGCTCCACAAGACATCAAAGAGACTGGGTTTGAAGACCCCCACCCCTAATCAACCTGTGATTAGAAACGAGAAGTATAGAACTCCAAGAACACAAGCATACTTGTGCACCAAGGCAGTCCGCCAAGAACCAAAAAGAAAACCTCTCCAAAGAGCAATATTATTTCGAAATTTTTCTGTATGTTTACATCCAGAATATGTGCCTTTATATAGGCCTAAACTAGGGTTAAAAGCTGGGCAAAATTCGCAGCCCAAGTCACCTAGGAAACCTAGTTACAAAGGACTCAAGAAAACCTAGTCAAACTAGGACTCTAACACACTTTTAACACATGTTTAAGGTGTGCAGCGAATTCCTTTTATCCAAAATGACCTGAATCAATTCCATGGCCTAAATAACATCCTAAATAATGTACATAAATACGAAAATAAAATAAAATACGTTACAAAACAAGATTGGCCATAAAAACTCCAAAATAGCCTTCTTGGGTGATTCTGGCTTGTGTCTCCAACTTCAAGCTGAAATTCGAACTTGATACAGCCATGATTTCACAAACTGTAAAACATAAAAGTTATAGATATCTTTCTTAGCTTCGAAACCACACTTGAATCACACAAAATGGACTTCTAAATCGAAAGATATTCACAAAATACTGCAACTGCTTCTGAACCAGCGATAACTCGTAAATCGTGACTTCGAAGCTAAATTGGACCTCCTTATCGTGCAAACTGGGTTTTATGGTCTTCATATGATTTGTAGCTCTAGATGTTAGATTTCCAATGAATCAAGAATTACTCAATTCTGATCTGTTTAGCTCAACATATGATTTTTCTACCAGAACATCACCAATCTGTCAACATCCGAGCTTGAAGTGCACTAGTGAGCTCCTTAGCCTTTTTCCTTGTCAATGGTCCACTAGAAACCTTCAGTGGGTCCTTGCCTTCCTTGGTTGTGCCTTCTTTGATCATATCAGCTCCCCCCTCCTTAGAAGGATTCATCCTCGAATCAAAACCTGCGTTAGAAAAGGGAGTTGAATCAATAACAATGAAATAATCAACACATAAGCACTTACCTTTCACATATGAACCAATAGCATGGAATGCTTGTGTATGGAGCTTTAATCTTGTGCAAAACCTGAACCAATATCCAAATGCAATGATACCTCCTGGATCAAAGACAAAGCTTGAAACAATTAGCATAAAAAATCTGAATGTTTGCACAATTTTCATCTTAACTCTAGGCATCGCTTTCATTGCCTTTACCATCTCAAAAACATTATTCTCACAACAAGTAAAAGTGTAGGAATAATTTACCTTAGGGGTGCTGTATGCACTCAAAACAAATGGACCTAAACTCACATAAGTGTCAAGGTCATGAAAAGCACAAGTTATGCATGTCAAGACAATACTTTGCATAGGCCATTCAAACAAACAAGAATTGAACACAATATGGCCTAAACTAATAACAAAACAAGGATGCACGAATTTCACAAAAATCCTAAGCATTTTAAATGAAACAAGATTGGAGTAGATAGGATTCAGTGAAACCAATTCAGTAGCAAACTTATTTTTGCATGTATATGCACAACAATGCATGAAATTTGTGAATGAAATGTGACACAAAACAAAGGACTCAACATACCTCCATAAAAGGCTGAATTTAAAACCAGAATTTTCACTCAAAATAAAAACTTTTAGGTTTGGACATAAAGCAAAAATATCAAGACTCAAAAGTTTGTGTAATGCATGTGTCATGACAAAAAGATACTTGCTGGAAATTAAAGATTGACACACAAAAATGGGCTGAACATGATTGGCAATCAAAGAAATATGTAATGTATGTGTATGAGCTAATTTATGCATGAAAAATTTCAAAGAAGTAGATTTAACTTGAGACAAAACAAACCAATGTGACATGGATGCAAAACTAACAAATTCAGAAACAAAAGACAACAAAACAGATTTTCCTCTAGAGAAACTCAAGCAATTCCAAAGAGGATTTGACAAAACCAAAGAATTAGAAGCTTTAAAACCATATTTTGTCAAATTTTCATGCTTACTTCCTTCTCTTAATCTAGTTTCATGAAAACCATGTTGGAATTCTTGGCGCACCAAGATCCTTTTAAGATAGGATTTGAGCTCGTTGAGCTAACTATAGCTTGAAAAGGTATCTAAGGCAGCTAGAAGTAGCTCCCCTTAGCTCAAGTCAGCTCACTTCAGCTATAAGTAGCTCAAAGTAGCTGGACTTCAGCTCAAGTTAGCTCAAGTCAGCTCAAGTCAGCTCACTTCAGCTTATGATAGCTGAATGTAGCTGGACTTCAGCTCAAGTTAGCTCAAGTCAGCTCACTTCAGCTTATGGTAGCTGAATGTAGCTGGACTTCAGCTCAAGTCAGCTCAAGTCAGCTCACTTCAGCTTATGGTAGCTGAATGTAGCTGGACTTCAGCTCAAGTTAGCTCAAGTAAGCTCAAGTCAGCTCACTTCAGCTTATGGTAGCTGAATGTAGCTGGACTTCAGCTCAAGTCAGCTCACTTCAGCTTTTGGTAGCTGAGTGTAGCTGGACTTCAGTTTACTTCAGCTGAAAGCAGCTAACTCCAGCTCAAGGTCAGTTCTTGGAGCTGGACCTTAGTTCATGGTGCTTGGTTGGAGCTCAAAGGAGCTCAATGGTGCATAAGTAGCATATTGAGCTAGCTTTGTGCCAGCTCACCTTGTTTTTAGCTCAAAACCACCAAGAGACACATCTTTTGTGTAAAGGTATGTCTCTTCATCAAAAGAAATAACTCTTGGCTAAAAGAACATGTCCTTTCATCCAAAGGAAGTGTTCCTTGGGTGAATGGACATGTATATTCGGCCATAGGGTGCTTATAGCACCAAGAGTGATGTCCTTTGACTTTAAAGGACATGTATGTTCGGCCATGGAGGTGGTTGAGGTGGTTATTGCACCAAATGTGATGTCCTTTAGACTTAAAAGACATGTATTTTCGCCCATAAGGTAGTTATGGGTGGTTATAGGCCAAAGGAAGTGTTCCTTGACTTAAAAGACATGTATTTTCGCCCATAAGGTAGTTATGGGTGGTTATAGGCCAAAGGAAGTGTTCCTTGGCTAAAAGACATGTATTTTCGCCACCATACATGACCCTTAGCCAAAGGAAGTGTTCTTTGGCTTAAAGGACACCTTTCTTGGTGTAAAGGTGTGCCTTTTGGTCATCTATAAATAGCCTTTAGTGGCTGGCCATTGAGGGTACGAATTTTACACTCAATTTGCACCATTTTTCTTGAGAGAAAAAGTTCCTCCTTTCATTCCTTTAGAGAGCCGAAATAATAGACATTCTTTGAGAGCATTGTGGGTGGAATTACATTGAGATTGTTCATCTCAATTCAAGCCTCAAGGTGCTCTTCTAAGATCAAGTCCTTCCTTCCATTTCCGCACAAGATTATCAAGAAGGAAGGTACACATCCTTTCTTGCTTTAGTAGCATGCTAAGGATTTAATTTTATGAATGATCTTAGTGGCATGCTAGGTGTGTTTGACAGAATATGTATGTCTATATTCATGTTGAACACAAAGAACATATATGCATATGGCATATACATAAGTAAATAACATAAGAACATGTTATTATTGAGATCCTGAAATCTTCAAACCATTCTTCAAAATAACATTGCAAGCAAACACACATTGTTGAGCTTTTCATGCAAAACCACATCATATCTAAGTGTAAGGAAGAAATACATTACAGTGGTTGGACTTAGTCTCCAAGTATCTTCCTTTGGTGTAGGAACCACAAAATTTTCACCTTTGCACTCAATGACTTCGGTTGGAGTTGCATTAATTTCATCCCCTTGAAACATAGGAAAAGAAACAATGTTAGGCAAATTTTTGCATATGAAATCACTTGGACTTACCTCAAATTGTTCCTTCTCAACCTCCTTTGTTGGTTTAATGCATGGGACATGACTTGGAATATTAGGAACACCAACTTCTTTGATGGGCAGCAAATCACTTGATTCTTGTAACTTATCTCCACTTAAGTCCTGAAAAGAAGACAACACAACACTAGAAGAAGACTCCATTATGTTAGATGAAAGTATGGCTTCTCTATAGGTCATTCTCTCTTCACTCGGCTTGGGTTCATTACACTCTTGTCTTCTCTCAACTTCGCACTCAATTTCTTCTCTCGGGAACTCTCCACTCTTCTTCCCCTCATGTTCACTCTTCTCACTTAATCTCTCGATTGTTCTCTCAACTTTCCCCTCATCACTCTTGCCCTCAACTTTCCCCTCATTTACTTTTCTCTCAACCTTACTTTGAAGTTTTCTTTGATCCTCCAAAACTTGTTGTGGTGAAAGTGGAACAAGCATGATTGACTTTTCTTGTTGCGGCTGAGACAAGTCTCCTTTTGTGGTCTCCATGTTTGGCTTGGGTACTTCTCCTACATCTTTGCTCCATGCTCCTTTCCATGTGGAAATTCCTCCTTGACACATCTTGGATGCCTTGGACCTTTTGATGATCCTCTCGGCCTTGGTGGCATAATAAAGCAAATCCTCCATGTTGAAATAAGGTGCCATTTCCACTTTGTTGGCAATCTCAGGATTGAGACCATTAATGAATCTAGCAATGGTGGTCTCCTCATCCTCCATGATGTTGGCTCGGGTCAAGGTTATCTCCAAGTCTTTATGGTAGTCCTCCACACTCCTTTGGCCTTGCACTAGCTTTTGAAGCTTGAGGCATTGATCTTTAGTGTAGTAGCTAGGAACAAATCTCCTCCTCATCAAGGCTTTCAGGGCTCTCCATGTGTGTATGGGCTCCTCCTCATTCCTTCTCCTAGAAGTAACATCCTGATTCCACCATACAAGAGCATAATTAGTGAACTTTGTGGTAGCCAATTTAACCTTATTTTCCTCGAAGTAATGATGGCTGATATGATCAAGGAAGGCACACATGGAGAAGGCAAGGACCCATTGAAGGTTTCTAGTGGGCCTATGACAAGGAAGAAAGCTAAGGAGCTCTCAAGTGCACTACAAGGCTTTGTTTCAAGTTTCTTCATGGAGAATGGACATGAAACTTCACAAGGAGCTGCTGGAACTTTCAAGACACAATATGGACATGATGGATATGCTTGGTACTCAGTTCTGGAGTGCTTAGATAAGTCACAAAACAAGGACACCACTCAAAGTGCACCATTTGAGCCACCTTAAGCGTTCTTGATGCATTTTGTGTCCACAAGCTGGATTTTTGAGCTCTAACTTTCCAAACCTTCATTACCACATCTAAGATGAAGATTCATGCCATTGGAACTCAAAGATTCAAGCTTGGAGCTGAAGATACAAGAGAGAACCTTAAAGTGCCCAAAATGCACCCAAAAAGGCTATTTAGGAGTTTTCGGGTTTAATCTTGTATTTATATTTTATTTTCGTTCAAATCCTATTTAGATACATTATTTAGGAAGTTATTTAGGCTATGGAATAGTTTTAAATCGTTTTGGGCAAGTGGAATACGCTGCATTTATTAAACTTGTTCAAACTAGGAATTAGAGTCCTAATTTGACTAGGATTTCCTATGTCTTTGTATCTAGGATTCCTAAGGGATTTAGGCTGCGAATTTTGCCCAGCTTTTAACCCTAGTTTAGGCCTATATAAAGGCACATATTCTGGATGTAAAGACACAGATTATTGCCGAAATAATATTGCTCTTTGGAGAGGTTTTCTCTTTGGTTCTTGGCGGACTGCCATGGTGCACAAGTATGCTTGTGTTCTTGGAGTTCTATACTTCTCGTTTCTAATCACAGGTTGATTAGGGGTGGGGGTCTTCAAACCCAGTCTCTTTGATGTCTTGTGGAGCATGAAAAACATCTTGGGCGAGTTTCATGGTCGTTATACCATCGGGGTTCGCATCAGTTGGTATCAGAGCCACAAGTTCCATTGAAGGACATATCTTTGTGTTCTTGTTTCTCTTCATTTTTCTTTCAAATTCTGTCCAGTAATTTTCATGTTTTAATTCTCTATTTTAATCTGTTTTCTTCTTGTTTCAGGTCTGTTCTTTTTATTCCATCCTTGTTCAAGGCCAAAAATCACAAAAACAACAAAAAGAAGTCAATCCGTGTTGTCTAGTTTTCTCGGTTTCAAATTGTTTGTTCCTGATTATTTCTTATCTTTCTGTTTCATGTCCAGCCTTGTTAACCTTTCTTGTTTTCATTGTTTCCAGCATCCTAGAGTCAAGAAAACACCAAAAAAAGAAGGATCCAAGTTGAGGAAGTTTCGGTATCAAAAAGTTGCTTCAAATTGTGCCAATTTCACTAGTTTTCTTGTCTTGGCCGAAAAGAATTTTAACTTTTTGTCTTTGGCAGCAAGGAGTTTCAAGGAGAACGTTTGGTTAGCATCAAAAAAGCAAGCAAAAAAAAAAAAAAGAAGGAAAAAAAAAGGAAGGAAAAGAAAAGAAAAAGAAAGAGCAAAGAAAAGAAAAGAAAAGAGCTTGCAAAAAGAAGTTTTTACAAAGTGTTGAAAATTTTGCGCCCCAAAACCTATCTCATTGTTTTTCAGCCAAAAAGCTTTCTTTGTGGTTCTTGTGATCATCAATTGCAAGGGCTTCCTAGAGTCTTTTAAAGCTTGTTTAGCCCACCTCTTTTGGAGTCAAAATAGTTCTTCGAAAATTCAAGTTTTCTTGTGTGCTTTGAGGATAGTTTTCTTAGAACTTTTGAGAACTCTTTGAATAGCAATATCTCACTAACAAATTGAGTGTTTGAGTGTTCATCTTTTGAGTGAAACGCGTGAGGTGAGTGGTTGTGAGGATCTTTGTTATTTTCAGGAATATGGAGGGCCAAGAGGATAGGAGGATGGAAGTGAGGAACAATGATGAGCCAACCATGAGAGAGCTTCAAGAAACTCTCAATAGACTTGTTGGGAGGATTGAGGACATTGATTTGAGGTTGCCAAGGAGACCAAATCCCATCTTGCAACCAAGGAGAGGTCCAAGGAGAGAAGAACCCGAGGAGGAAGATGGACATTGGCATGACCATGGGCTTCCAAGGAGGGGGGAGCCAAGGGAGGACAACAATCTAAGCTCCATCAAATTGTCCATTCCACCTTTTCAAGGGAGGAGTGATCCGGATACATATTGGGAGTGGGAGCAAAAGATTGAGATGGTGTTTGAGTGCCATCACTATTCTGAGGAAAAGAAAGTTAAATTGGCTACTATTGAATTCACTAATTATGCTCTTGTATGGTGGAACTAGGTTGTCACTTCTAGAAGGAGGAATGAGGAGGAACCCATCAATACATGGAGAGCTCTTAAAGCCATGATGAGAAGGAGATTCGTCCCAAGTTCCTAATATAGAGATCAACACCTCAAACTTCAAAGGCTTGTGCAAGGCCAAAGGAGTGTGGAGGACTATTACAAGGACTTGGAGATGACACTAACCCGAGCCAATATCCTTGAGGATGAGGAGGCAACCATTGCTAGATTCATCAATGGCCTTAACCATGAGATTGCCAACAAAGTGGAGATGGTGCCATATGTCAACATGGAGGATTTGCTTCACCATGCCACCAAGGCCGAAAGAATCATGAAGAGGTCTAAGGCATCCAAGATGGCTCAAGGAGGGAGTTCCACATGGAGGGGAACATGGAGCAAGGAGGCACCAAAGCCAAGAATGGAGGCTACCAAGGGAAGCATGTCTCGGCCTCAACAAGACAAGCCCAAGGTGCCACCCAAAGATGTGCCAAAGTCAAGGGAGATTGAGTGCTTCAAGTGTAGAGGCAAGGGGCACTACATGAGAGATTGTCCTAACAAAAAGGTGATGATTCTCAAAGATGATGGTGAGATCACATCCGAGGAGGAGGATGCCATGGAGGAGACCCCACCATTGGAGGAGGATGAGCAAGACACACTTGAGCCCGAGGAGGGTGACTTTGCTTTTGTTGCTAGGAGAGCTCTAAGTGTGCAAGCCAAGGAGGAGGCCAATCAAAGGGAGTGCATCTTTCACACTAGATGCCGAATTAAAGATCAAGTGTGCAGCCTCATTGTTGATGGAGGGAGTTGCACCAATGTAGCAAGTTCAACCATGGTGGAGAAATTGAAGCTTCCAACACAAAAACACCCACAACCATATAAGCTTCAATGGTTGAATGATGCCGGGGAGGTAAAAGTGGTAAAGCAAGTTTCGGTTAAATTCAAAATTGGTACTTACCATGATGAAATTCTTTGTGATGTTGTTTCTATGCATGCTTGCCATATTTTGCTTGGAAGACCGTGGCAATTTGATAAGAAGGTCACACATGATGGAGAGAAAAACTTGTACTCATTTTTCCATGAAGGAAGGCCGGTTACGCTTAGCCCACTTTCACCACAACAAGTTTTGGAGGATCAAAGGAAACTTCAAAGTAAGGTTGAGAGAAAAATAAATGAGGGGAAAGTTGAGGGCAAGAGTGAAGAGGGGAAAGCCGAGAGACAAAATGAGAGAACAAGTGAGGTGAGTGACCATGAGGGGAAGAAGAGTGGAGAGTTCCCGAAAGAAAAGAATGAGAGGAAGTTGAGTGGCAAAAAAGAGTGCTATATTGCTAAAATGAGTGATGTGAGGAAGGCCATTCAATCACAAAGACCAGTGCTTCTTTTAATTTACAAAGAATCTTTACTTGTTGTCAATGATCTACACATCTTCCTAGTGTCGTTGTGTCTTTGTTGCAGGACTTTGAAGATGTTTTCCCTGAAGATCCGAGGGGTTTGCCTCCAATTAGAGGCATTGAACATCAAATAGACCTAGTCCCGGGAACACCAATTCCAAAAAGGCCAGCCTATAGAACCAATCCTGAGGAGACTAAAGAGATTGAGAAGCAAGTAAAGGAGTTGTTGGACAAAGGCCTTGTGAGGGAAAGTTTGAGTCCTTGTGCCGTGCCTGTACTTTTGGTGCCAAAGGAGGATGGCTCATGGCGCATGTGCATGGATTGTAGGCCTGTCAACAAGATCACTGTAAAGTATAGACATCCTATTCCTAAACTTGATGATATGCTTGATGAGTTGCATGGTTCTACTTTGTTTTCAAAGATTGATTTAAAAAGTGGGTACCATCAAATTAGAATGAGGGAAGGGGATGAATGGAAAACTGCTTTCAAAACCAAGTTTGGACTTTATGAATGGTTAGTTATGCCTTTTGGACTAACTAATGCTCCTAGTACTTTCATGAGACTTATGAATCATGTCTTGCGTGACTTCATTGGAAAGTTTGTTGTTGTGTACTTTGATGATATCCTAGTATATAGCAAGAACTTAGAAGAGCATGTTGGACACCTCACACAAGTACTAAGCACCTTAAGAGGACAAAAGTTGTATGCTAACTTGAAGAAGTGCTCTTTTTGTGTTGACAAAGTTGTTTTCCTTGGATTTGTTGTGAGTTCACATGGAATTGAGGTAGATCAAGAGAAGGTGAGAGCCATACAAGAATGGCCGACGCCAACATCCATTACTGAGGTGAGATCATTCCATGGGTTAGCTAGCTTCTATAGGAGGTTTGTTAGAAATTTTTCTACCATTGCTGCACCTCTAACTGAAGTTATAAAGAAGAATGTGGGATTGAAGTGGGGGAAAGCTCAAGAAGATGCTTTCGGGTTGTTAAAAGACAAGTTATGCCATGCACCACTTTTAGCTTTGCCTAACTTTGCTAATACTTTTGAAGTTGAGTGTGATGCTTCAGGTATAGGCATTGGAGCTGTGTTGATGCAAGGAGGCCGCCCCATTGCATACTTTAGTGAGAAGTTGAATGGTGCTAGCTTGAACTATCCCACATATGACAACGAGCTCTATGCTTTGGTAAGAGCTTTGGAGACTTGGCAACATTATTTGTGGCCAAGAGAGTTTGTGATTCACACTGATCACCAAGCCCTTAAGTTTCTTAGTGGGCAAGGTAAGTTGAATAGAAGGCATGCTAAATGGGTAGAGTTTATTGAGTCATTCCCATATGTTATCAAATACAAGCAAGGTAAGGATAATATAGTGGCGGATGCACTTTCAAGAAGGTATGCTTTACTTTCGGCTTTAGATGCAAAAGTTTTGGGTTTTGAACACTTGAAGGATTTGTATGCTAGTGATGACGATTTCGGTGAGATTTATTCTAAGTGTTCTAAGTTTGCTTTTGAGAAGTTCTACCAAGTTAATGGCTTTCTTTTCAAAGAAAACAGGTTGTGCATACCAAGGACATCTTTGAGGGAATTGCTCACAAAGGAAGCTCATTGTGGAGGACTTATGGGTCACTTTGGACAAGCCAAGACTTTGCATACTTTCAAGGAACATTACCATTGGCCGAATATGGTAAAGGATGTGAAGAAGGTATGTGAGCAATGCATTGCATGTAGAAAGGCAAAATCCACTCACACTTCACATGGGTTATACACACCACTTCCTACACCTAGTCATCCATGGGTAGATATTTCTATGGACTTCATTGTTGGATTGCCTAGGACTAAAGGAAACCGTGACTCAATCTTTGTTGTTGTTGATAGGTTTTCTAAGATGGCTCATTTTATTCCATGCAATAAAACTGATGATGCTATTCATGTGGCTGAATTGTTTTTCAAAGAAATTGTTAGACTTCATGGTGTTCCTAGAACAATAGTTTCGGATAGAGATACTAAGTTTCTAAGCCACTTTTGGAGGACTTTGTGGGGTAAGTTAGGAACTAAGCTTTTGTTTTCTACATCTTGTCACCCACAAACTGATGGGCAAACTGAGGTAACTAATAGGACTTTAGGTTCCATGCTTAGGGCTATCATTGGTAAAAATTTGAAAGCTTGGGAAAATTGTTTGCCTCATGTAGAATTTGCTTATAATAGATCCATGCATTCTACTACTAATTTGTCACCTTTTGAGATTGTTTATGGTTTTAATCCTTTAACTCCATTGGATCTTTTACCATTACCTACTCATGAGGTATCTAGTTTGGATGGTAGTAAGAAGGCCGAGAGCATCAAGAAGTTGCATGAGAAGGTTAAGCAACAAATTGAACTCAAAAATCAACAAGTTGCTAAAAAAGCCAATCAAGGCCGAAGAAGAGTTGTGTTTGAGCCTGGAGATTGGGTTTGGTTACACATGAGAAAAGAAAGATTTCCAGCTGCAAGGAGGACTAAGCTTCATCCAAGAGGAGATGGTCCATTCCAAGTCATTAAAAAGATCAATGACAACGCATACATGCTAGACTTGCCGGGTGAGTATAATGTGAGTGCTACTTTTAATGTTTCTGATTTGTCTCTATTTGAACATGCAGATTCGTGGACGAATCCTTCTAAGGAGGGGGGAGTTGATATGATCAAGGAAGGCACACATGGAGAAGGCAAGGACCCATTGAAGGTTTCTAGTGGGCCTATGACAAGGAAGAAAGCTAAGGAGCTCTCAAGTGCACTACAAGGCTTTGTTTCAAGTTTCTTCATGGAGAATGGACATGAAACTTCACAAGGAGCTGCTGGAACTTTCAAGACACAATATGGACATGATGGATATGCTTGGTACTCAGTTCGGGAGTGCTTAGATAAGTCAGAAAACAAGGACACCAAGGACACCAAGGACACCACTCAAAGTGCACCATTTGAGCCACCTTAAGCGTTCTTGATGCATTTTGTGTCCACAAGCTGGATTTTTGAGCTCTAACTTTCCAGACCTTCATTACCACATCTAATATGAAGATTCATGCCATTGGAACTCAAAGATTCAAGCTTGGAGCTAAAGATACAAGAGAGAACCTTAAAGTGCCCAAAATGCACCCAAAAAGGCTATTTGGGAGTTTTCGGGTTTAATCTTGTATTTATATTTTATTTTCGTTCAAATACTATTTAGATACATTATTTAGGAAGTTATTTAGGCTATGGAATAGTTTTAAATCGTTTTGGGCAAGTGGAATATGCTGCATTTATTAAACTTGTTCAAACTAGGAATTAAAGTCCTAATTTGACTAGGATTTCCTATGTCTTTGTATCTAGGATTCCTAAGGGATTTAGGCTGCGAATTTTGCCCAGCTTTTAACCCTAGTTTAGGCCTATATAAAGGCACATATTCTGGATGTAAAGACACAAATTATTGCCGAAATAATATTGCTCTTTGGAGAGGTTTTCTCTTTGGTTCTTGGCGGACTGCCTTGGTGCACAAGTATGCTTGTGTTCTTGGAGGTCTATACTTCTCGTTTCTAGTCACAGGTTGATTAGGGGTGGGGGTCTTCAAACCTAGTCTCTTTGATGTCTTGTGGAGCTTGAAAAACATCTTGGGCGAGTTTCATGGTCTTTATACCATCGGGGTTCGCATCAGTTGGTATCAGAGCCACAAGTTCCATTGAAGGACATATCTTTGTGTTCTTGTTTCTCTTCATTTTTCTTTCAAATTCTGTCCAGTAATTTTCATGTTTTAATTCTCTGTTTTAATCTGTTTTCTTCTTGTTTCAGGTCTGTTCTTTTTATTCCATCCTTGTTCAAGGCCGAAAATCACAAAAACAACAAAAATAAGTCAATCCGTGTTGTCTAGTTTTCTCGGTTGTCACTTAGGACAAAGGGAATTCGCTGCACACCTTAAACATGTGTTAAAAGTGTGCTAGAGTCCTAGTTTGACTAGGTTTTCTTGAGTCCTTTGTAACTAGGTTTCCTAGGTGACATGGGCTGCGAATTTTGCCCAGATTTTTACCCTAGTTTAGGTCTATATAAAGGCACATATTCTGGATGTAAACATACAGAAAATTTTTGAAATAATATTGCTCTTTGGAGAGGTTATCTCTTTGGTTCTTTGTTGACTGCCTTGGTGCACAAGTGTGCTTGTGTTCTTGGAGTTCTATACTTCTCGTTTCTAGTCACAGGTTGATTAGGGGTGGGGGTCTTCAAACCCAGTCTCTTTGATGTCTTGTGGAGCTTGAAAAACATCTTGGGCAAGTTTCATGGTCTTTATACCATCGGGGTTCGCATCAGTTGGTATCAGAGCCACAAGTTCCCTGACAAGGAAGAAAGCTAAGGAGCTCTCAAGTGCACTACTAGGCTTTGTTTCAAGTTTCTTCATGGAGAATGGATATGAAACTTCACAAGGAGCTGCTGGAACTTTCAAGACACAATATGGACACGATGGATATGCTTGGTACTCAGTTCTGGAGTGCTTAGATAAGTCACAAAACAAGGACACCAAGGACACCACTCAAAGTGTACCATTTGAGCCACCTTAAGCGTTCTTGATGCATTTTGTGTCCACAAGCTGGATTTTTGAGCTCTAACTTTCCAGACCTTCATTACCACATCTAATATGAAGATTCATGCCATTGGAACTCAAAGATTCAAGCTTGGAGCTGAAGATACAAGAGAGAACCTTAAAGTGCCCAAAATGCACCCAAAAAGGCTATTTGGGAGTTTTCGGGTTTAATCTTGTATTTATATTTTATTTTCGTTCAAATCCTATTTAGATACATTATTTAGGAAGTTATTTAGGCTATGGAATAGTTTTAAATCATTTTGGGCAAGTGGAATACGCTGCATTTATTAAACTTGTTCAAACTAGGAATTAGAGTCCTAATTTGACTAGGATTTCCTATGTCTTTGTATCTAGGATTCCTAAGGGATTTAGGCTGCGAATTTTGCCCAGCTTTTAACCCTAGTTTAGGCCTATATAAAGGCACATATTCTGGATGTAAAGACACAGATTATCGCCGAAATAATATTGCTCTTTGGAGAGGTTTTCTCTTTGGTTCTTGGCGGACTGCCTTGGTGCACAAGTATGCTTGTGTTCTTGGAGTTCTATACTTCTCGTTTCTAATCACAGGTTGATTAGGGGTGGGGGTCTTCAAACCCAGTCTCTTTGATGTCTTGTGGAGCTTGAAAAACATCTTGGGCGAGTTTCATGGTCGTTATACCATCGGGGTTCGCATCAATGGCAATCAAACACCATCTCAATCTTTTGCTCCCACTCCCAATATGCATCGGGATCACTCCTCCCTTAGAAAGGTGGAATGGTAGGCTTGATGGAATTTAGGTTATTATCCTCTCTTGGCTCACACCTCATTGGAAACCCATGGTCATGCCAAACTCTTTCTTCCTCCTTGGGTTCTTTTCTCCTTGGACCTCTCGTTGGCAACCTCAAATCAATGTCCTCAATCCTCCCCACAAGTCTATTGAGAGTTTCTTGAAATTCTCTCATGGTTGGCTCCTCATTGTGTCTCACTTTCATCCTCCTATCCTCCTGGCCCTCCATACTCCTGAAAATAACAAAGATCCTCACAAACACTCACCTCACGTGTTTCACTCAAAATATGAACACTCAAAACACTCAATTTGTTAGTGAGATATTGCTTATTCAAAGAGTTCTCCAAAGTTCTAAGAAAACTATCCTCAAAGCACACAAGAAAACTTGAATTTTTGAAGAACTATTTTGACTCCAAAAGAGGTGGGCTAAACAAGCTTTAAAAGACTCTAAGAAGCTCTTGCAATTGATAATCACAAGAACCACACAGAAAGCTTTTTGGCTTAAAAACAATGGGATAGGTTTTGGGGCGCAAAACTTTCAACACTTTGAGAAAACTTCTTTTTTTGCAAGCTCTTTTCTTTTCTTTTCTTTGCTCTTTCTTTTTCTTTTCTTTTCCTTCCTTTTTTTTCTCCTTTTTTTTTTGCTTGCTGTTTTGATGCTAACCAAACATTCTCCTTGAAACTCCTTGCTGCCAAAGACAAAAAGTTAGAATTCTTTTCGGCCAAGACAAGAAAACTAGTCAAATTGGCACAATTTGAAGCAACTTTTTGATACCGAAACTTCCTCAACTTGGATCCTTCTTTTTTTGGTGTTTTCTTGACTCTAGGATGCTGGAAACAATGAAAACATAAGAAATTAATATGGCTGGGTACGAAACAGAAAGATAAGAATTGAACAAGAACAAACAAATTGAAACCGAGAAAACTAGACAACACGGATTGACTTCTTTTTGTTGTTTTTGTGATTTTCGGATTTGAACAAGGATGGAATAAAAAGAACAGACCTGAAACAAGAAGAAAAAATATTAAAACAGAGAATTAAAACATGAAAATTACTGGACAGAATTGAAAGAAAAACGAAGGGAAACAAGAACACAAGATATGTCCTTCAATGGAACTTGTGGCTCTGATACCAACTGATGCGAACCCCGATGGTATAAAGACCATGAAACTCGCCCAAGATGTTTTTCAAGCTCCACAAGACATCAAAGAGACTGGGTTTGAAGACCCCCACCCCTAATCAACCTGTGATTAGAAACGAGAAGTATAGAACTCCAAGAACACAAGCATACTTGTGCACCAAGGCAGTCTGCCAAGAACCAAAGAGAAAACCTCTCCAAAGAGCAATATTATTTCGAAATTTTTCTGTATGTTTACATCCAGAATATGTGCCTTTATATAGGCCTAAACTAGGGTTAAAAGCTGGGCAAAATTCGTTGCCCAAGTCACCTAGGAAACCTAGTTACAAAGGACTCAAGAAAACCTAGTCAAACTAGGACTCTAACACACTTTTAACACATGTTTAAGGTGTGCAGCGAATTCCTTTTATCCAAAATGACCTGAATCAATTCCATGGCCTAAATAACATCCTAAATAATGTACATAAATACGAAAATAAAATAAAATACGTTACAAAACAAGATTGGCCATAAAAACTCCAAAATAGCCTTCTTGGGTGATTCTGGCTTGTGTCTCCAACTTCAAGCTGAAATTCGAACTTGATGCAGTCATGATTTCACAAACTGTAAAACATAAAAGTTGTATATATATTTCTTAGCTTCAAAACCACACTTGAATCACACAAAATGGACTTCTAAATCGAAAGATATTCACAAAATACTGCAACTGCTTCTGAACCAGCGATAACTCGTAAATCGTGACTTCGAAGCTAAATTGGACCTCCTTATCGTGCAAACTGGGTTTCATGGTCTTCATATGATTTTTAGCTCTAGATGTTAGCTTTCCAATGAATCAAGAATTACTCAATTCTGATCTGTTTATCTCAACATATGATTTTTCTACCAGAACATCACCAATCTGTCAACATCCGAGCTTGAACTGCACTAGTGAGCTCCTTAGCCTTTTTCCTTGTCAATGGTCCACTAGAAACCTTCAGTGGGTCCTTGCCTTCCTTGGTTGTACCTTCTTTGATCATATCACAACATATGCCTTAGAATGGTCCTTAAGGGCCATCACCTCAGCCTCAAGCAAGAGGTGACGAGCAATGTCATCAAATGACATTATTTGAGGGTTATGGCGTAAGTTGACCTTCATCAACTGCCATTCCTCATCGGGCAGGGAACGGATTATTGCTTGCACTTGTTGCATCATCAGTGAGCACGTGCCCTGTTGTCTTAAGTTGGTGGATCATGCGTGACATCCCACGCAAGTGAGCACTGATAGAGTGATCAGCACGCTTCACATAATTCTCAAACCTGAGAATCATTGAGCGTTGTTTCTCTACAGAAACATCTCCATACTTAGCCTTGACTGAGTCCCATATGGCCTTACCCCCTTCAAGCATGGAGAATTCCACCATAATCTCATCCACCATAGTGGAGAGGAGAGTGACTCTACACATAGAGTTCTTCTTAAGGAATGCCTCATAGGCAGTCCTATCCTGTCCCTCAGCAAGAGGCATGATCTCTTGAGTGAGCACATCAAGAGTATCTTGCTCAGTTAAAATGAATTTTGACCTTCTGTTGCCAAATTGAATAGTTTTCACCATCCAATTTGAGGTCACGGTTTAATTCAGCAACTATATTCTTACAAGCCATTTACATTGATGCAATTCACATGTTTTAGTCAATTTACACAACAAGACTCAACACAGCAACATGTGTATGAAACAACTTCTAACACGCTCCTGTATTGCAAAAGGGATGCATATAGCATTCAATTAGAAATACACAAACATGTCTTCATTGCTCCATACACATATCCTTCGTTAGCCTTATCGCAATCATTTTGGCATGTATGATCCTAAATCATGCTCACTACATGCAACATATACATATTCATGACCTAGGCTCTGATAGCAATTGAAAATTTCAGGATCTCATGATAACATATCTTTATGTTATCTACTCATGTAAATGCCACATGCATTTTGATCATTTGAGTTCAACATGAATACAAGCATGCATCATTCTAATTTGTTTAACATATTTTATGCATTTGATATAGCATGTTAGTTTTACATACATATTGTTGTAAACAAATCCTAGCATGCTACTAAGAACATTCATGTAAATAATGAACAAATCCTAGCATGTTAGGATTGAGTACATTTCTACAGACCTGATGGTGGCAGATCCTCTCACTAAGCCATTGCCACCACTTGTATTTGCTCGACATGTTAGAGCAATGGGTCTTAGAAGAATGTAAATGTTGGATGTACTTCACCTCTTTGGTGTCACACATGTTATGTATTTTATGAAATACTCAGTTCAATTTTATGAATCACAACGAACAAATGAACATGTCAAACATAGGCAGAGGATGACTTTCTCACACGAGTCATCCGCCCTTGATCTTTGTGTAAGATTAAGGATGAGACTGGCTAAAGACTTAAATGAAACTTAAGTGAATGATACATTTAAGTGGGAGTCATGCTCCAACACATGACACTTTAGCTTTTATGGTCGCCTTGATTATGAGTAATCAAGATTCCATGCTTTGGTGCATTCTATTTGTATGACCATTTATACATCCTAGCCTATGTTAGATGTAAGCTAGGGCTTACATGGAGAAATTTCATGGTTATTGACATGTCCTCCTTTTATGTGTTAAGAGGAGTACACTTAGTGGTGTTTTAAGAGGGAGAAATGACACACTCCTCAATTGAAATGGAGATCACTCCAAGTGGGAGTGACATGAGTAAAACACCTTAGAAGTGTATTATGGAACTTTAATGGATGTGTTTCCAAGTGTTCCATGACCATGAAATACGACCAAAGAAGAATTTAAGCAAGTTGTCTCTATTCTTGCTTAGTGTGAGATTCTTCGAATCAGACTCTTAGTGACTATGGCTTGCTATTAGGAAGTTGAGTTAATTATGATTACTTTGATTGGTTGTCGAAGGTCTTAGAGAAATGAGACTGGAGTATCCTCCTTTTGGGTAATCATGTTAACTCATTGACCTAAGTAGTTGAAGCTAAAAGGAAAGACATTAAGATGATACACGTTCACTAAATTCAATCTTGGGCCCACATATTACTGTGAGTAGTATGCTAGATTGAATGACAAGTGATTGAAATGAGTACTCAATGCTTAATACAATCATGGATTTCAAGGAGTTGAAATTCTAAGAAAGAGACTGATTGTGATTAAGAAGTGTATCATATGTTTGGGGTCTGGGAGGCATAGTTTGATGTGTTCAAGCAAGCTTGATGTGTTTAAGCAACACACTTGAATTTGATGTGTTCAAAGGAAAGTTTGAAGAAATTCAAACTATGAGGAGAGGACAATCTTCTATTGAGAGTCTAACAACATCAATAGAAGAGACGTAGTGTGTGTGCCTGAGGTTGCACCCACAACTCTATATATGTAGAAGTGTCTGGATTATTTCGGCTATAAGGATTAAGGAATTTGTTTTGAGTGGGAGCTGGAACTTTAAAAGCATCTTAGTGCGAGTGGGAGTTTGTTGGAATTCTTGGCGCACCAAGATCCTTTTAAGGTCGGATTTGAGCTCATTGAGCTAACTCTAGCTTGAACAGCTATCTAAGGCAGCTAGAAGTAGCTCCCTTTAGCTCAAGTTAGCTTATGTCAGCTCACTACAGCTATAAGTAGCTCAGAGTAGCTGGACTTCAGCTAAAGTTAGCTCACTTCAGCTATAAGTAGCTCAAAGTAGCTGGACTTCAGCTCAAGTTAGCTCAAGTCAGCTCAAGTCAGCTCACTTCAGCTATACGTGGCTCAAAGTAGCTGGACTTCAGCTCAAGTTAGCTCAAGTCAGCTCAAGTCAGCTCACTTCAGCTTCTGGTAGCTAAGTGTAGCTGGACTTCAGTTCACTTCAGCTGAGAGCAGCTAACTCCAGCTCAAGGTCAGCTCTAGGAGCTGGACCTCAGTTCATGGTGCTTGGCTGGAGCTCAAAGGAGCTCAATGGTGCATAAGTAGCATAGCGAGCTAGCTTTGTGCCAGCTCACCTTGCTTTTAGCTCATAACCACCAAGAGACACATCTTTTGTGTAAAGGTATGTCTCTTCATCAAAAGAGATGACTATTGGCTAAAAGAACATGTCCTTACATCCAAAAGAAGTGTTCCTTGGCTCTAAAAGACATGTATTTTCGCCCATAAGGTAGTTATGGGTGGTTATAGGCCAAAGGAAGTGTTCCTTGGCTCTAAAAGACATGTATTTTCGCCACCATACATGACCCTTAGCCAAAGGAAGTGTTCTTTGGCTTAAAAGACACCTTTCTTGGTGTAAAGGTGTGCCTTTTGGTCATCTATAAATAGCCTTTAGTGGCTGGCCATTTTAAGCACGAATTTGCACTCTATTTGCTCCATTTTCTTGAGAGAAAATTGTTCTCCTCCTATTTCCTTTAGAGGCCGAAATATTAAACACTTCTTGAGAGCATTGTGGGTGGATTTACATAGAGATTGTTCATCTCTATTCAAGCTTCAAGGTGCCCCTCTAAGATCAAGTTCTCCCTCAAGTTTTCAACAAAGATAACCAAGAAGGAAGGTTCACATTCTCTCTTGGTTTAGTAGCATGCTAGGTTTGAATTATTTACATGAATGTTCTTAGTAGCATGCTAGGATTTATTTGACACAACATGTATGTAAAATTGATATGTTATATAGCATGTTATATCAACTGCATGAATAATATGTTAAAGAATTAGTATTATGTGTATCTATATCCATGTTGAATTCAAATGAACAAATATGCATGTGGCATATATATGAATAGATAACATAAAAGTATGTTATCATAAGATCCTGAAAATCTTCAATTCCAAACAAGTTGTGGATGTTTTCATTTCATTCCAAACAAGTTTTGAATGTTCCCATTTCATTCCAAACAAGTTATAAATGTTTCCATTTCACCCCAAATAATTTGTGAATGTTTCCATTTCATTCCAAATAAGTCGTGAAAGTTTCCATTTCATTTAAAATAAGTTGCGAATGTTTCCCCCTCATTTCGAACAGGTTATGGATGTTTCCACTTCATTCCAAACAAGTTTTGAATGTTTCCATTTCATTCCAAACAAGTTGTCAATGTTCCCATTTCATTCCAAATAAGTTGTGAATGTTTCCACTTCATTCAAAACAAGTTATGAATATTTCAATTTCATTCCAAACAAGTTTTGAACGTTTGTATTTCAATCCAAACAAGTTATGAATGTTTCCATTTCACTCCAAACAAGTTTTGAAAGTTTCCATTTCATTCCAAACTAGTTGTGAATGTGTCCATTTCATTCCAAACAAGTTGTGAATGTTTCCATTTGATTCCAAACAAGTTATGAATGTTTCCATTTCATTCCAAATAAGTTTAGAATGTTTCCATTTCATTCCAAACATGTTATGAATTTTTCCATTTCTCTCCAAACAAGTTTTGAAAGTTTCCATTTCATTCCAAACTAGTTGTGAATGTTTCCATTTCATTCCAAACAAGTTGTGAATGTTTCCATTTGATTCCAAACAAGTTGTGAATGTTTCCATTTCATTCCAAACAAGTGATGAATGTTTCTATTTCATTCCAAACAAGTTTTGAATGTTTGCATTTCATTCCAAACAAGTTATGAATGTTTCCATTTCATTCAAAACAAGTTGTGAATGTTTCCATCTCATTCCAAACAAGTTGTGAATGTTTCCATTTCATTCCAAATAAGTTTTGAATGTTTCGATTTCATTCCAAACAAGTTGGGAACGTTTCCATTCATTCCAGACAAGTTGTGAATGTTTCCATTTTATTCCAAACATGTTGTGAATGTTTCCATTTCATTCCAAACAAGTTGTGAATGTTTCCATTTTATTCCAAAGAAGTTTTGAATGTTTCCATTTCATTCCAAACAAGTTGTGAATGTTTCCATCCATTCCAGACAAGTTGTGAATGTTTCCACTTCATTCCAAACAAGTTGTGAATGTTTCCATTTTATGCCAAACCAGTTTTGAATGTTTCCATTTCATTCCAAACAAGTTATGAATGTTTCCATTTCACTCCAAATAATTTGTGAATGTTTCCATTTCATTCCGAATAAGTTGTGAATGTTTCCATTTCATTCCAAATAAGTTGCGAATGTTTCCACATCATTCCAAACAAGTTATGATTGTTTCCATTTCATTCCAAACAAGTTTTGAATGTTTCCATTTCATTCCAAACAAGTTTTGAATGTTTCCATTTCATTCCAAATAAGTTGTGAATGTTTCCACTTCATTCCAAACAAGTCATGAAAGTTTCAATTTCATTACAAACAAGTTTTGGATGTTTCCATTTCAGTTCAAACAAGTTATGAATGTTTCCATTTCACTCCAAACTGCAGATTTTAGGATCTTATGATAACATACTTTTATGTTATCTACTCATGTATATGCGACATGCATATTTGTTCATTTGAATTCAACATGGATATAGGCATGTATAACATGTTATATAGGATATCAAGATCACATACAAGTTGTGTCAAATAAATCCTAGCATGCTACTAAGAATATATGAAAATGAAACCTAACATGCTACTAAACCAAAAAAAGATGTGCACCTTTCTTCTTGGTTATCTTTAGCGATAAAACTTGATGGAGAACTTGATCTTAGAGGAGCGCCTTGAAGCTTGAAATAGAGATGAACAATCTCTATGTAAATCCACCCACAATGCTCTCAAGAAGTGTTTAATATTTTGTCCTCTAAAGGAAATAGGAGGAGAACAATTTTCTCTCAAGAAAATGGAGCAAATGGAGTGCAAATTCCTGCTTAAAATGGCTGGCCTCTAAAGGCCATTTCATCCCAAACAAGTTATGAATGTTTCCATTTCAATCCAAAGAAGTTGTGAATGTATCCATTTCATTCCAAACATGTTACGAATGTTTCCATTTCACTCCAAACAAGTTTTGAAAGTTTCCATTTCATTCCAAACTAGTTGTGAATGTTTCCATTTCATTCCAAACAAGTTGTGAATGATTCCATTTGATTCCAACCAAGTTGTGAATGTTTCCATTTCATTCCAATCAAGTTGTGAATGTTTTCATTTCATTCCAAACAAGTGATGAATGTTTCTATTTCATTCCAAATAAGTTTTGAATGTTTCCATTTCATTCCAAACAAGTTATGAATGTTTCCATTTCACTCAAAACAAGTTGTGAATGTTTCCATCTCATTCCAAACAAGTTGTGAATGTTTCCATTTCATTCCAAATAAGTTTTGAATGTTTCCATTTTATTCCAAACAAGTTGTGAATGTTTCCATTCATTCCAGACAAGTGGTGAATGTTTCCACTTCATTCCAAACAAGTTATGAATGTTTCCATTTCATTCCAAACAAGTTTTGAATGTTCCCATGTCATTCCAAACAAGTTATGAATGTTTCCATTTCACTCCAAATAATTTCTGAATGTTTCCATTTCATTCCGAAGAAGTTGTGAATGTTTCCACTTCATTCCAAAGAAGTTGCGAATATTTCCACTTCATTCCAAACAAGTTATGAATGTTTCCATTTCATTCCAAACAAGTTTTGAATGTTTCCATTTCATTCCAAACAAGTTGTGAATGTTTCCATTTCATTCAAAATGAGTTGTGAATGTTTCCACTTCATTCCAAACAAGTTATGAATGTTTCAATTTCATTCCAAACAAGTTTTGAATGTTTCCATTTCAGTCCAAACAAGTTATGAATGTTCCCATTTCACTCCAAACAAGTTTTGAAAGTTTCCATTTCATTCCAAATAAGTTGTGAACGTTTCCATTAGAGTCCAAACAAGTTGTGAATGTTTCCATTAGATTCCAAACAAGTTGTTAGTGTTTCCATTTCATCCCAAACAAGTTGTGAATGTTTCCATTTCATTCCAAAGAAGTTGTGAATGTTTCCATTACATTCCAAACAAGTTGTGAATGTTCCAATTTCATTCCAAACAAGTTGTCAATGTTTCCACTTCATTCCAAACAAGTTGCGAAAGGTTCCACTTCAATCAAAACATGTTGTGAATGTTTCCATTTCATTCGAAACAAGTTGTGAATGTTTCCTTTCATTCCAAACAAGTTATGAATCTTTCCATTTCATTCCAAACAAGTTTTAAAAGTTTCCATTGCGTTCCAACCAAGTTATGAACGTTTCCATTTTACTCCAAACAAGTTTTCAAAACGTTTCCATTTCACTCCAAACAAGTTTTCAAAGTTTCCATTTCATTCCAAACAAGTTGTGAAAGTTTCCATTTCATTCCAAACAACTTGTGCAGCTTTCAATTTCATTCCAAACAAGTTACGAATGTTTCCATTTCATTCCAAAGAAGTTTTAAATTTTTCTAGTTCGTTCCAGGCAACTTGTGAATGTTTCCACTCATTCCAAACTACTTGTGAATGTCCCCATTTCGTTCCAAATAAGATGTGAAGTTTCAATTTCATTCCAAACAAGTTCTGAAAGTTTTGATTTCATTTCAAACATGTTGTGAATGTTTCAAGTTCATTCCAAATATGTTATGAATGTTTCTAGTTCATTCCAAACAAGTTCTGAATGTTTCATTTCATCCCAAACAAGTTGTGAATGTTTCCATTTCATTTGAAACAAGTTTGAATGTTTCCATTTCATTCCAAACATGTTATGAATGTTTACATTTCACTCCAAACAAGTTTTGAAAGTTTCCATTTCATTCCAAACTAGTTGTGAATGTTTCCGTTTGATTCCAAACAAGTTGTGAATGTTTCCATTTCATTCCAAACAAGTTGTGAATGTTTCCATTTCATTCCAAACAAGTTGTGAATGTTTCCATTTCATTCCAAACAAGTTGTGATTGTTTACATTTCATTCTAAACAGGTCATGAATGTTTCCATTCCATTCCAAACAAGTTGAGACTGTTTCAAATTCATTCCAAACTAGTTGGGAATGTTTCCGTTTCCTTCCCAACTAGTTGTGAATGTTTCCATTTCATTCTAAACAAGTTCTGAATGTTTCCATTTCCTTTGGAACTAGTTGTGAATGTTTCCATTTCATTCCAAACAAGTTGTGCATGTTTCAACTTCATTCAAAACAAGTTGTGAATGTTTCCATTCATAACAAACAAGTTGTGCAGCTTTCCATTTCATTCCAAACAAGTTACGAATGTTTCCATTTCATTCCAAAGAAGTTTTGAATGTTTCTAGTTCATTCCAAGCAACTTGTGAATGTTTCCACTCATTCCAAACTACTTGTGAATGTACCCATTTCACTCCAAATAAGATGTGAAGTTTCGATTTCATTCCAAACAAGTTGTGAAAGTTTCGATTTCATTTCAAACATGTTGTGAATGTTTCCAGTTCATTCCAAATATGTTATGAATATTTCCAGTTCATTTCAAACAAGTTGTGAATGTTTCATTTCATCCTAAACAAGTTATGAATGTTTCCATTTCATCCAAACAAGTTTTGAATGTTTCCATTTCATTCTAAACATGTTGTGAATTTTCCATTTGATTCCAAACAAGTTGTGAATGTTTCGATTTCATTCCATACAAGTTGTGAATGTTTCCATTTCATTCCAAACAAGTGATGAATGTTTCTATTTCATTCCAAATAAGTTTTGAATGTTTCCATTTCATTCCAAACAAGTTATGAATGTTTCCATTTCATTCAAAATAGGTTGTGAATGTTTCCATCTCATTCCAAACAAGTTGTGAATGTTTCCATTTCATTCCAAATAAGTTTTGAATGTTTCCATTTCATTCCAAACAAGTTGTGAATGTTTCCGTTTCATTCCAAACAAGTTTTGAATGTTCCCATTTCATTCCAAACAACTTTTGAATGTTTCCATATCGCTCCAAATAATTTATGAATGTTTCCATTGTTGGAATTCTTGGCGCACCAAGATCCTTTTAAGATAGGATTTGAGCTCATTGAGGTAACTCTAGCTTGAACAACTGTCTAAGGCATCTAAAAGTTGCTCCCTTTAGCTCAAGGTAGCTCACTTCAACTACAAGTAGCTCAAAGTAGCTAGACTTCAGTTCAAGTCAGCTCAAGTCAACTCACTTCAGCTTCTGGTAGCTGAATGTAGCTAGACTTCAACTCAAGTCAGCTCACTTCAGCTACAAGTAGCTCAAAGTAGCAGGACTTTAGCTCAAGTTATCTCAAGTCAGCTCACTTCATCTTTTGGCAGCTGAATGTAGCTAGACTTCAGTTCACTTCAGCTGAGAGTAGCTAACTCCAGCTCAAGGTCAGTTCAGGGAACTACACCTTAGTTCATGGAGCTTGATTGGAGCTCAGAGGAGCTCAATGGTGCATAAGTAGCATAGTGAGCTAGCTTTGTGCCAGCTCATCTTGCTTTTAGCTCAAAACCACCAAGAGACACATTTTTTGTGTAAAGGTATGTCTCTTCATCAAAAGAGATGACTATTCAGCCATGTCTCTTCATCAAAAGAACATGTCTTTTCATCCAAAGGAAGTGTTCCTTGAGTGAAAAGACATGTATATTTGGCCATGAGGGTGGTTGGGGTGGTTATTGCACCAAGAGTGATGCGAACCCCGATGGTATAAAGACCATGAAACTCGCCCAAGATGTTTTTCAAGCTCCACAAGACATCAAAGAGACTGGGTTTGAAGACCCCCACCCCTAATCAACCTGTGATTAGAAACGAGAAGTATAGAACTCCAAGAACACAAGCACACTTGTGCACCAAGGCAATCCGCCAAGAACCAAAGAGAAAACCTCTCCAAAGAGCAATATTATTTCGGCAATAATCTGTGTCTTTACATCCAGAATATGTGCCTTTATATAGGCCTAAACTAGGGTTAAAAGCTGGGCAAAATTCGCAACCTAAATCCCTTAGGAATCCTAGATACAAAGACATAGGAAATCCTAGTCAAATTAGGACTCTAATTCCTAGTTTGAACAAGTTTAATAAATGCAGCGTATTCCACTTGCCCAAAATGATTTAAAACTATTCCATAGCCTAAATAACTTCCTAAATAATGTATCTAAATAGGATTTGAATGAAAATAAAATATAAATACAAGATTAAACCCAAAAACTCCCAAATAGCCTTTTTGGGTGCATTTTGGGCACTTTAAGGTTCTCTCTTGTATCTTCAGCTCCAAGCTTGAATCTTTGAGTTCCAATGGCATGAATCTTCATCTTAGATGTGGTAATGAAGGTCTGGAAAGTTAGAGCTCAAAAATCCAGCTTGTGGACACAAAATGCATCAAGAACGCTTAAGGTGGCTCAAATGGTGCACTTTGAGTGGTGTCCTTGGTGTCCTTGTTTTGTGACTTATCTAAGCACTCCAGAACTGAGTACCAAGCATATTCATCATGTCCATATTGTGTCTTGAAAGTTCCAACAGCTCCTTGTGAAGTTTCATGTCCATTCTCGATGAAGAAACTTGAAACAAAGCCTTGTAGTGCACTTGAGAGCTCCTTAGCTTTCTTCCTTGTCATAGGCCCACTAGAAACCTTCAATGGGTCCTTGCCTTCTCCATGTGTGCCTTCCTTGATCATATCAAAGAGTGATGTCCTATGACTTCAAGGGACATGTATATTCATCCATAAGGTAGTTATGGGGTGGTTATAGGCCAAAGGAAGTGTTCCTTGGCTCTAAAAGACATGTATTTTCACCATAAGGTAGGTATGGGGTGGTTATAGGCCAAAGGAAGTGTTCCTTGGCTAAAAGAAATGTATTTTCACCACCATACATGACCCTTGGCCAAAGGAAGTGTTCTTTGGCTTAAAAGACACCTTTCTTGGTGTAAAGGTGTGCCTTTTAAGCACGAATTTGCACTCCATTTGCTCCATTTTCTTGAGAGAAAATTCGTCTCCTCCTATTTCCTTTAGAGGCCAAAATATTGAACACTTCTTGAGAGCATTGTGGGTGGATTTACATCGAGATTGTTCATCTCTATTTCAAGCTTCAACGTGCTCCTCTAAGATAAGTTCTCCCTCAAGTTTTTTCGCTAAAGATAACCAAGAAGAAATGGAAACATCAAAACCTGTATGTAACGAAGTGGAAACACTCACAACTTGTTTGGAATAAAATGGAAACATTCACAACTTCTTTGGAATGAAATTGGGGCATTCAGAACTAGTTTGGAATGAGCGGAAACATTCAAAACTTGTTTGGAATGAATTGGACACACTCACTCATTGTCTGGAACGAAATAGAAACATTCGTAACCTCTTTGGAAAGAAATGGAAACATTCACAACTTGTTCGTAAGGAAATGGAAATAGTGAAGACTTGTTTGGAATGAGTTGGAAACAGTCACAACTTCTTTGGAATGAGTTTGAAACATGCCCAACTTGTTTGGAATGAAATGGAAACATTCACAACTTGTTTTGAATGAAATGGAAACATTCACAACTAGTTTTCATTGAAAAGGAAACATTCACAACTTGTTTGGAATGAAATGGAAACATTCACAACTTGTTTGGAATGAAATGGGGACATTCACAACTAGTTTGGAATGAATGGAAACATTCACAACTTGTTTGGAATGAAATGGAAACATTCACAACTTGTTTGGAATGAAATGGGGAATGAAATGGGGACATTCTCAACTAGTTTGGAATGAATGGAAACAGTCAAAACTTGTTTGGAATGAAATGGAAAGGTTCACAACTTGTTTCCAATGAAATGCAAACCTTCACAACTTCTTTGGAATGAAATGGAAACATCACAGCCTGTATGTAACGAAGTGGAAACACTCACAACTTGTTTGGAATGACATGGAAACACTCACAATTTCTTTGGAATGAAATTGGGGCATTCAGAACTAGTTTGGAATGAATGGAAACATTCAAAACTTGTTTGGAATGAATTGGACACACTCACACATTGTCTGGAATGAAATAGAAACATTCGTAACCTCTTTGGAAAGAAATGGAAACATTCACAACTTGTTCGAAAGGAAATGGAAATAGTGAAGACTTGTTTGGAATAAGTTGGAAACAGTCACAACTTCTTTGGAATGAGTTTGAAACATGCCCAACTTGTTTGGAATGAAATGGAAACATTCACAACTTGTTTGGAATGAAATGGAAACATTCACAACTAGTTTTGATTGAAAAGGAAACATTCACAACTTGTTTGGAATGAAATGGAAACATTCACAACTTGTTTGGAATGAAATGGGGACATTCACAACTAGTTTGGAATGAATGGAAACATTCAAAACTTGTTTGGAATGAAAAGGAAACATTCAGAACTTGTTTGGAATGAAATGGAAACATTCACAACTTGTTTGAAATGAAATGGGGACATTCACAACTAGTTTGGAATGAATGGAAACATTCAAAACTTGTTTGGAATGAAATGGAAACTTTAACAACTTGTTTGCAATGAAATGGAAACACTCACAACTTGTTTGGAATGAAATAGCGACATTCACAACTAGTTTCAAATGAATGGAAACATTCAAAACTTGTTTGGAATGAAATAGAAACATTCACAACTTGTTTGGAATGAAATGGAAACATTCACAACTTGTTTGGAATGAAATGGGGACATTCACAACTAGTTTGGAATGAATGGAAACATTCAAAACTTGTTTGGAATGAAATGGAAACATTCACAACTTTTTTTCAAAGAAATGGAAACATTCACAACTTCTTTGGAATGCAATGGAAACAATCACAGCTTGTTTGTAATGAAATGGAAAACACTCACACCTTGTTTGGAATGAAATTGGGACATTCACAACTAATTTGGAATGAATGGAAACATTCAAAACTTGTTTGGAATGAAGTGGACACACTCACACATTGTCTGGATTGAAACCGAAACATTCACAACCTCTTTGGAAAGAAAAGGAAACATTCACAACTTGTTTGAAATGAAATGGAAACAGTGACAACTTGTTTGAAATGAAATGGAAACAGTGACAACTTGTTTGGAATGAGTTGGAAACAGTCACAACTTCTTCGGAATGAATTTGAAACATGCACAACTTGTTTGGAAGGAAATGGGGACATTCACAACTAGCTTGGAATGAATGGAAACATTCAAAACTTGTTTGGATTGAAATGGAAACATTCACAACTTGTTTGGAATGAAATTGGGACATTCACAACTAGTTTGGAATGAATGGAAACATTCAAAACTTGTTTGGAATGAAATGGAAACATTCACAACGTGTTTCAAATGAAATGGAAACCTTCACAACTTCTTTGGAATGAAATGGAAACAATCACAGCTTGTATGTAATGAAGTGGAAACACTCCCAACTTGTTTGGAATGAAATGGAAACATTCACAACTTCTTAGGAATGAAATTGCGACATTCAGAACTAGTTTGGAATAAACGGAAACATTCTAAACTTGTTTTGGAAATGAAATGGAAACATTCACAACTTGTTTCAAATGAAATGGAAACCTTTACAACTTCTTTGGAATGAGATGGAAACAATCACAGCTTGTATGTAATGAAGTTGAAACACTCACAACTTGTTTGGAATGAAATGGAAACATTCACAACTTCTTTGGAATGAAATTGGGACATTCAGAACGAGTTTGGAATGAACGGAAACATTCAAAACTTGTTTGGAATGAAGTGGACACACTCACACATTGTCTGGAATGAAATAGAAACGTTCGCAACATCTTTGGAAAGAAATGGAAAACATTCACAACTTGTTTGAAATGAAATGGAAACAGTGCAGACTTGTTTGGAATGAGTTGGAAACAGTCACAACTTCTTCGGAATGAGTTTGAAACATTCACAACTTGTTTGGGAAGAAATAGAAACATTCACAACTTGTTTGGAATGAAATGAAAACATTCACAACTTGTTTGGAATGGAATGAAAACATTCACAACTTGTTTGGAAAGAAATGGGGATAGTCACAACTTGTTTGGAATGAAAGGAAACTGATATGATCAAGGAAGGCACACATGGAGAAGGCAAGGACCCATTGAAGGTTTCTAGTGGGCCTATGACAAGGAAGAAAGCTAAGGAGCTCTCAAGTGCACTACAAGGCTTTGTTTCAAGTTTCTTCATCGAGAATGGACATGAAACTTCACAAGGAGCTACTGGAACTTTCAAGACACAATATGGACATGATGAATATGCTTGGTACTCAGTTCTGGAGTGCTTAGATAAGTCACAAAACAAGGACACCAAGGACACCACTCAAAGTGCACCATTTGAGCCACCTTAAGCGTTCTTGATGCATTTTGTGTCCACAAGCTGGATTTTTGAGCTCTAACTTTCCAGACCTTCATTACCACATCTAATATGAAGATTCATGCCATTGGAACTCAAAGATTCAAGCTTGGAGCTGAAGATACAAGAGAGAACCTTAAAGTGCCCAAAATGCACCCAAAAAGGCTATTTGGGAGTTTTCGGGTTTAATCTTGTATTTATATTTTATTTTCGTTCAAATCCTATTTAGATACATTATTTAGGAAGTTATTTAGGCTATGGAATAGTTTTAAATCGTTTTGGGCAAGTGGAATACGCTGCATTTATTAAACTTGTTCAAACTAGGAATTAGAGTCCTAATTTGACTAGGATTTCCTATGTCTTTGTATCTAGGATTCCTAAGGGATTTAGGCTGCGAATTTTGCCCAGCTTTTAACCCTAGTTTAGGCCTATATAAAGGCACATATTCTGGATGTAAAGACACAGATTATTGCCGAAATAATATTGCTCTTTGGAGAGGTTTTCTCTTTGGTTCTTGGCGGACTGCCTTGGTGCACAAGTATGCTTGTGTTCTTGGAGTTCTATACTTCTCGTTTCTAATCACAGGTTGATTAGGGGTGGGGGTCTTCAAACCCAGTATCTTTGATGTCTTGTGGAGCTTGAAAAACATCTTGGGCGAGTTTCATGGTCGTTATACCATCGGGGTTCGCATCAGAAACATTCAAAACTTGTTTGGAATGAAATGGAAACATTCACAACCTGTTTTCAAAGCTAATGGGGACATTCACAACTTGTTTGGAATGAATGGAAACATTCAAAAGTTGTTTGGAATGAAATGGAAACATTCACAACTTGTTTCAAATGAAATGGAAACCATCCCAGCTTGTATGTAATGAAGTGGAAACACTCACAACTTGTTTGGAATGAAATGGAAACATTCACAACTTCTTTGGAATGAAATTGGGACATTCAGAACTAGTTTGGAGTGAACGGAAACATTCAAAACTTGTTTGGAATGAAGTGGACACACTCACACATTGTCTGGAATGAAATAGAAACATTCACAACCTCTTTGGAAAGAAATGGAAACATTCACAACTTGTTTGAAATGAAATGGAAACAGTGAAGACTTGTTAGGAATGAGTTGGAAACAGTAACAACTTCTTCGGAATGAGTTTGAAACATGCCCAACTTGTTGGGAAAGAAATGGAAACATTCACAACTTGTCTGGAATGAAATGGTAACATTCACAACTTGATTTGATTGAAATGGAAACATTCACAACTTGTTTGGAATGAAATGGCAACATTCACAACTTGTTTCGAATGAATTGAAACATTCAAAACTTGTTTGGATTGAAACGGAAACATTCACAACTTGTTTGGAATGAAATGGAAACATTGACAACTTGTTTGGAATGAAATGGGGACATTCACAACTAGTTTGGAATGAATGGAAACATTCAAAACTTGTTTCGAATGAAATGGAAACATTCACAACTTGTTTCAAACGAAATGGAAACCTTCACATCTTGTATGTAATGAAATGGAAACACTCACAACTTGTTTGGAATGAAATGGAAACATTCACAACTTGTTTGGAAAGAAATGGGGACATTCACAACTTGTTTGGAATGAATGGAAACATTCACAACTTGTTTGGAATGAAATGGAAAAATTCACAACTTGTTTTGAAAGCTAATGGGGACATTCACAACTTGTTTGGAATGAATGGAAACATTCAAAAGTTGTTTGGAATGAAATGGAAACATTCACAACTTGTTTCAAATGAAATGGAAACCATCCCAGCTTGTATGTAATGAAGTGGAGACACTCACAACTTGTTTTGAATGAAATGGAAACATTCACAACTTGTTTGGAAAGAAATGGGGACATTCACAACTTGTTTGGAATGAAATGGCAACATTCACAACTTGTTTGGAATGAATTGAAACATTCAAAACTTGTTTGGATTGAAATGGAAACATTCACAACTTGTTTGGAATGAAATGGAAACATTGAGAACTTGTTTGGAATGAAATGGGGACATTCACAACTTGTTTGGAATGAAATGGCAACATTCACAACTTGTTTGGAATGAATTGAAACATTCAAAACTTGTTTGGATTGAAATGGAAACATTCACAACTTGTTTGGAATGAAATGGAAACATTGACAACTTGTTTGGAATGAAATGGGGACATTCACAACTAGTTTGGAATGAATGGAAACATTCAAAACTTGTTTCAAACGAAATGGAAACATTCACAACTTGTTTCAAACGAAACGGAATCCTTCACATCTTGTATGTAATGAAGTGGAAACACTCACAACTTGTTTGGAATGAAATGGAAACATTCACAACTTGTTTGGAAAGAAATGGGGGCATTCACAACTTGTTTGGAATGAATGGAAACATTCAAAACTTGTTTGGAATGAAATGGAAAAATTCACAACTTGTTTTCAAAGCTAATGGGGACATTCACAACTTGTTTGGAATGAATGGAAACATTCAAAAGTTGTTTGGAATGAAATGGAAACATTCACAACTTGTTTCAAATGAAATGGAAACCATCCCAGCTTGTACGTAATGAAGTGGAAACACTCACAACTTGTTTGGAATGAAATGGAAACATTCACAACTTCTTTGTTATGAAATTGGGACATTCAGAACTAGTTTGGAGTGAACGGAAACATTCAAAACTAGTTTGGAATGAAGTGGACACACTCACACATTGTCTGGAATGAAATAGAAACATTCACATCCTCTTTGGAAAGAAATGGAAACATTCACAACTTGTTTGAAATGAAATGGAAACAGTGAAGGCTTGTTAGTAATGAGTTGGAAACAGTAACAACTTCTTCGGAATGAGTTTGAAACATGCCCAACTTGTTGGGAAAGAAATGGAAACATTCACAACTTGTTTGGAATGAAATGGTAACATTCACAACTTGATTTGATTGAAATGGAAACATTCACAACTTGTTTGGAATGAAATGGCAACATTCACAACTTGTTTGGAATGAATTGAAACATTCAAAACTTGTTTGGATTGAAATGGAAACATTCACAACTTGTTTGGAATGAAATGGAAACATTGACAAGTTGTTTGGAATGAAATGGGGACATTCACAACTAGTTTGGAATGAATGGAAACATTCACAACTTGATTTGATTGAAATGGAAACATTCACAACTTGTTTGAAATGAAATGGAAACATTCACAACTTGTTTGGAATGAAATGGGGACATTCACAACTAGTTTGGAATGAATGGAAACATTCACAACTTGTTTGGAATGAAATGGAAACATTCACAACTTGTTTGGAATGAAATGGGGAATGAAATGGGGACATTCTCAACTAGTTTGGAATGAATGGAAACAGTCAAAACTTGTTTGGAATGAAATGGAAAGGTTCACAACTTGTTTCCAATGAAATGCAAACCTTCACAACTTCTTTGGAATGAAATGGAAACATTCACAACTTGTTTCAAATGAAATGGTAACATTCACAACTTGATTTGATTGAAATGGAAACATTCACAACTTGTTTGGAATGAAATGGCAACATTCACAACTTGTTTGGAATGAATTGAAACATTCAAAACTTGTTTGGATTGAAATGGAAACATTCACAACTTGTTTGGAATGAAATGGAAACATTGACAACTTGTTTGGAATGAAATGGGGACATTCACAACTAGTTTGGAATGAATGGAAACATTCAAAACTTGTTTCGAATGAAATGGAAACATTCACAACTTGTTTCAAACGAAATGGAAACCTTCACATCTTGTATGTAACGAAGTGGAAACACTCACAACTTGTTTGGAATGAAATGGAAACATTCACAACTTGTTTGGAAAGAAATGGGGACATTCACAACTTGTTTGGAATGAAATGGAAAAATTCACAACTTGTTTTGAAAGCTAATGGGGACATTCACAACTTGTTTGGAATGAATGGAAACATTCAAAAGTTGTTTGGAATGAAATGGAAACATTCACAACTTGTTTCAAATGAAATGGAAACCATCCCAGCTTGTATGTAAGGAAGTGGAAACACTCACAACTTGTTTGGAATGAAATGGAAACATTCACAACTTGTTTGGAAAGAAATGGGGACATTCACAACTTGTTTGGAATGAAATGGCAACATTCACAACTTGTTTGGAATGAATTGAAACATTCAAAACTTATTTTCATTGAAATGGAAACATTCACAACTTGTTTGGAATGAAATGGAAACATTGAGAACTTGTTTGGAATGAAATGGGGACATTCACAACTTGTTTGGAATGAAATGGCAACATTCACAACTTGTTTGGAATGAATTGAAACATTCAAAACTTGTTTGGATTGAAATGGAAACATTCACAACTTGTTTGGAATGAAAGGGAAACATTGACAACTTGTTTGGAATGAAATGGGGACATTCACAACTAGTTTGGAATGAATGGAAACATTCAAAACTTGTTTCAAATGAAATGGAAACATTCACAACTTGTTTCAAACGAAACGGAAACCTTCACATCTTGTATGTAATGAAGTGGAAACACTCACAACTTGTTTGGAATGAAATGGAAACATTCACAACTTGTTTGGAAAGAAATGGGGACATTCACAACCTGTTTGGAATGAATGGAAACATTCAAAACTTGTTTGGAATGAAATGGAAAAATTCACAACTCGTTTTGAAAGCTAATGGGGACATTCACAACTTGTTTGGAATGAATGGAAACATTCAAAAGTTGTTTGGAATGAAATGGAAACATTCACAACTTGTTTCAAATGAAATGGAAACCATCCTAGCTTGTATGTAATGAAGTGGAAACACTCACAACTTGTTTGGAATGAAATGGAAACATTCACAACTTCTTTGTTATGAAATTGGGACATTCAGAACTAGTTTGGAGTGAACGGAAACATTCAAAACTTGTTTGGAATGAAGTGGACACACTCACACATTGTCTGGAATGAAATAGAAACATTCACATCCTCTTTGGAAAGAAATGGAAACATTCACAACTTGTTTGAAATGAAATGGAAACAGTGAAGACTTGTTAGGAATGAGTTGGAAACAGTAACAACTTCTTCGGAATGAGTTTGAAACATGCCCAACTTGTTAGGAAAGAAATGGAAACATTCACAACTTGTTTGGAATGAAATGGTAACATTCACAACTTGATTTGATTGAAATGGAAACATTCACAACTTGTTTGGAATGAAATGGCAACATTCACAACTTGTTTGGAATGAATTGAAACATTCAAAACTTGTTTGGATTGAAATGGAAACATTCACAACTTGTTTGGAATGAAATGGAAACATTGACAAGTTGTTTGGAATGAAATGGGGACATTCACAACTAGTTTGGAATGAATGGAAACATTCAAAACTTGTTACGAATGAAATGGAAACATTCACAACTTGTTTCAAACGAAATGGAAACCTTCACATCATGTAATGAAGTGGAAACACTCACAACTTGTTTGGAATGAAATGGAAAAATTCACAACTTGTTTGGAAAGAAATGGGGACATTCACAACTTGTTTGGAATGAATGGAAGCATTCAAAACTTGTTTGGAATGAAATGGAAAAATTCACAACTTGTTTTGAAAGCTAATGGGGACATTCACAACTTGTTTGGAATGAATGGAAACATTCAAAGGTTGTTTGGAATGAAATGGAAACAATCACAACTTGTTTCAAATGAAATGGAAACCATCCCAGCTTGTATGTAATGAAGTGGAAACACTCACAACTTGTTTGGAATGAAATGGAAACACTCACAACTTGTTTGGAAAGAAATGGGGACATTCACAACTTGTTTGGAATGAAATGGGAACATTCACAACTTGTTTGGAATGAATTGAAACATTCAAAACTTGTTTGGATTGAAATGGAAACATTCACAACTTGTTTGGAATGAAATGGAAACATTGACAACTTGTTTGGAATGAAATGGGGACATTCACAACTAGTTTGGAATGAATGGAAACATTCAAAACTTGTTTCAAATGAAATGGAAACATTCACAACTTGTTTCAAACGAAACGGAAACCTTCACATCTTGTATGTAATGAAGTGGAAACACTCACAACTTGTTTGGAATGAAATGGAAACATTCACAACTTGTTTGGAAAGAAATGGGGACATTCACAACTTGTTTGGAATGAATGGAAACATTCAAAACTTGTTTGGAATGAAATGGAAAAATTCACAACTTGTTTGGAAAGCTAATGGTGACATTCACAACTTGTTTTGAATGAATGGAAACATTCAAAAGTTGTTTGGAATGAAATGGAAACATTCACAACTTGTTTCAAATGAAATGGAAACCATCCCAGCTTGTATGTAATGAAGTGGAAACACTCACAACTTGTTTGGAATGAAATGGAAACATTCACAACTTCTTTGGAATGAAATTGGGACATTCAGAACTAGTTTGGAGTGAACGGAAACATTCAAAACTTGTTTGGAATGAAGTGGACACACTCACACATTGTCTGGAATGAAATAGAAACATTCACAACCTCTTTGGAAAGAAATGGAAACATTCACAACTTGTTTGAAATGAAATGGAAACAGTGAAGGCTTGTTAGGAATGAGTTGGAAACAGTAACAACTTCTTCGGAATGAGTTTGAAACATGCCCAACTTGTTGGGAAAGTAATGGAAACATTCACAACTTGTTTGGAATGAAATGGTAACATTCACAACTTGATTTGATTGAAATGGAAACATTCACAACTTGTTTGGAATGAAATGGCAACATTCACAACTTGTTTGGAATGAATTGAAACATTCAAAACTTGTTTGGATTGAAATGGAAACATTCACAACTTGTTTGGAATGAAATGGAAACATTGACATGTTGTTTGGAATGAAATGGGGACATTCACAACTAGTTTGGAATGAATGGAAACATTCAAAACTTGTTTCGAATGAAATGGAAACATTCACAACTTGTTTCAAACGAAATGGAAACCTTCACATCATGTAATGAAGTGGAAACACTCACAACTTGTTTGGAATGAAATGGAAACATTCACAACTTGTTTGGAAAGAAATGGGGACATTCACAACTTGTTTGGAATGAATGGAAGCAGTCAAAACTTGTTTGGAATGAAATGGAAAAATTCACAACTTGTTTTCAAAGCTAATGGGGACATTCACAACTTGTTTGGAATGAATGGAAACATTCAAAGGTTGTTTGGAATGAAATGGAAACAATCACAACTTGTTTCAAATGAAATGGAAACCAACCCAGCTTGTATGTAATGAAGTGGAAACACTCACAACTTGTTTGGAATGAAATGGAAACACTCACAACTTGTTTGGAAAGAAATGGGGACATTCACAACTTGTTTGGAATGAAATGGGAACATTCACAACTTGTTTTGAATGAATTGAAACATTCAAAACTTGTTTGGATTGAAATGGGAACATTCACAACTTGTTTGGAATGAAATGGAAACATTGACAACTTGTTTGGAATGAAATGGGGACATTCACAACTAGTTTGGAATGAATGGAAACATTCAAAACTTGTTTCAAATGAAATGGAAAAATTCACAACTTGTTTCAAACGAAACGGAAACCTTCACATCTTGTATGTAATGAAGTGGAAACACTCACAACTTGTTTGGAATGAAATGGAAACATTCACAACTTGTTTGGAAAGAAATGGGGACATTCACAACTTGTTTGGAATGAATGGAAACATTCAAAACTTGTTTGGAATGAAATGGAAAAATTCACAACTCGTTTTGAAAGCTAATGGGGACATTCACAACTTGTTTGGAATGAATCGAAACATTCAAAAGTTGTTTGGAATGAAATGGAAACATTCACAACTTGTTTCAAATGAAATGGAAACCATCCTAGCTTGTATGTAATGAAGTGGAAACACTCACAACTTGTTTGGAATGAAATGGAAACATTCACAACTTCTTTGTTATGAAATTGGGACATTCAGAACTAGTTTGGAGTGAACGGAAACATTCAAAACTTGTTTGGAATGAAGTGGACACACTCACACATTGTCTGGAATGAAATAGAAACATTCACATCCTCTTTGGAAAGAAATGGAAACATTCACAACTTGTTTGAAATGAAATGGAAACAGTGAAGGCTTGTTAGGAATGAGTTGGAAACAGTAACAACTTCTTCGGAATGAGTTTGAAACATGCCCAACTTGTTGGGAAAGAAATGGAAACATTCACAACTTGTTTGGAATGAAATGGTAACATTCACAACTTGATTTGATTGAAATGGAAACATTCACAACATGTTTGGAATGAAATGGCAACATTCACAACTTGTTTGGAATGAATTGAAACATTCAAAACTTGTTTGGATTGAAATGGAAACATTCACAACTTGTTTGGAATGAAATGGAAACATTGACAAGTTGTTTGGAATGAAATGGGGAGATTCACAACTAGTTTGGAATGAATGGAAACATTCAAAACTTGTTTCGAATGAAATGGAAACATTCACAACTTGTTTCAAACGAAATGGAAACCTTCACATCATGTAATGAAGTGGAAACACTCACAACTTGTTTGGAATGAAATGGAAACATTCACAACTTGTTTGGAAAGAATTGGGGACATTAACAACTTGTTTGGAATGAATGGAAGCATTCAAAACTTGTTTGGAATGAAATGGAAAAATTCACAACTTGTTTTCAAAGCTAATGGGGACATTCACAACTTGTTTGGAATGAATGGAAACATTCAAAGGTTGTTAGGAATTAAATGGAAACAATCACAACTTGTTTCAAATGAAATGGAAACCATCCCAGCTTGTATGTAATGAAGTGGAAACACTCACAACTTGTTTGGAATGAAATGGAAACATTCACAACTTCTTTGGAATGAAATTGGGACATTCAGAACTAGTTTGGAGTCAACGGAAACATTCAAAAATTGTTTGGAATGAAGTGGACACACTCACACATTATCTAGAATGAAATAGAAACATTCACAACCTCTTTGGAAAGAAATGGAAACATTCACAACTTGTTTGAAATGAAATGGAAACAGTGAAGACTTGTTAGGAATGAGTTGGAAACAGTCACAACTTCTTCGGAATGAGTTTGAAACATGCCCAACTTGTTGGGAAAGAAATGGAAACATTCACAACTTGTTTGGAATGAAATGGTAACATTCACAACTTGATTTGATTGAAATGGAAACATTCACAACTTGTTTGGAAGGAAATGGCAACATTCACAACTTGTTTGGAATGAATTGACACATTCAAAACTTGTTTGGATTGAAATGGAAACATTCACAACTTGTTTGGAATGAAATGGAAACATTGACAACTTGTTTGGAATGAAATGGGGATATTCACTACTAGTTTGGAATGAATGGAAACATTCAAAACTTGTTTGGAATGAAATGGAAACATTCACAACTTGTTTGGAAAGAAATGGGGACAGTCACAACTTGTTTGGAATGAAAGGAAACATTCAAAACTTGTTTGGAATGAAATGGAAACATTCACAACCTATTTTCAAAGCTAATGGGGACATTCACAACTTGTTTGGAATGAATGGAAACATTCAAAAGTTGTTTGGAATGAAATGGAAACATTCACAACTTGTTTCAAATGAAATGGAAACCATCCCAGCTTGTATGTAATGAAGTGGAAACACTCACAACTTGTTTGGAATGAAATGGAAACATTCACAACTTCTTTGGAATGAAATTGGGACATTCAGAACTAGTTTGGAGTGAACGGAAACATTCAAAACTTGTTTGGAATGAAGTGGACACACTCACACATTGTCTGGAATGAAATAGAAACATTCACAACCTCTTTGGAAAGAAATGGAAACATTCACAACTTGTTTGAAATGAAATGGAAACAGTGAAGACTTGTTAGGAATGAGTTGGAAACAGTAACAACTTCTTCGGGATGAGTTTGAAACATGCCCAACTTGTTGGGAAAGAAATGGAAACATTCACAACTTGTCTGGAATGAAATGGTAACATTCACAACTTGATTTGATTGAAATGGAAACATTCACAACTTGTTTGGAATGAAATGGCAACATTCACAACTTGTTTGGAATGAATTGAAACATTCAAAACTTGTTTGGATTGAAATGGAAACATTCACAACTTGTTTGGAATGAAATGGAAACATTGACAACTTGTTTGGAATGAAATGGGGACATTAACAACTAGTTTGGAATGAATGGAAACATTCAAAACATGTTTCGAATGAAATGGAAACATTCACAACTTGTTTCAAACGAAATGGAAACCTTCACATCTTGTATTTAATGAAGTGGACACACTCACAACTTGTTTGGAATGAAATGGAAACATTCACAACTTGTTTGGAAAGAAATGGGGACATTCACAACTTGTTTGGAATGAATGGAAACATTCAAAACTTGTTTGGAATGAAATGGAAAAATTCACAACTTGTTTGGAAAGCTAATGGTGACATTCACAACTTGTTTGGAATGAATGGAAACATTCAAAAGTTGTTTGGAATGAAATGGAAACATTCACAACTTGTTTCAAATGAAATGGAAACCATCCCAGCTTGTATGTAATGAAGTGGAAACACTCACAACTTGTTTGGAATGAAATGGAAACATTCACAACTTCTTTGGAATGAAATTGGGACATTCAGAACTAGTTTGGAGTGAACGGAAACATTCAAAACTTGTTTGGAATGAAGTGGACACACTCACACATTGTCTGGAATGAAATAGAAACATTCACAACCTCTTTGGAAAGAAATGGAAACATTCACAACTTGTTTGAAATGAAATGGAAACAGTGAAGGCTTGTTAGGAATGAGTTGGAAACAGTAACAACTTCTTCGGAATGAGTTTGAAACATGCCCAACTTGTTGGGAAAGAAATGGAAACATTCACAACTTGTTTGGAATGAAATGGTAACATTCACAACTTGATTTGATTGAAATGGAAACATTCACAACTTGTTTGGAATGAAATGGCAACATTCACAACTTGTTTGGAATGAATTGAAACATTCAAAACTTGTTTGGATTGAAATGGAAACATTTACAACTTGTTTGGAATGAAATGGAAACATTGACAACTTGTTTGGAACGAAATGGGGACATTCACAACTTGTTTGGAATGAAATGGGGACATTCACAACTAGTTTGCAATCAATGGAAACATTCAAAACTTGTTTGGAATGAAATGGAAACATTAACAACTTGTTTGCAATGAAATGGAAACATTCACAACTTGTTTGGAATGATATGGCGACATTCAAAACTAGTTTCGAATGAAAGGAAACATTCAAAACTTGTTTGGAATGAAATGGAAACATTCACAACTTGTTTGGAATGAAATGGAGACATTCACGACTTCTTTGGAATGAATTGGGGACATTCACAACTAGTTTGGAATGAATGGAAACATTCAAAACTTGTTTGGAATGAAATGGAAACATTCACAACTTGTTTTCAAAGAAATGGAAACATTCACAACTTCTTTGGAATGAAATGGAAACAATCACAGCTTGTTTGTAATGAAATGGAAAACGCTCACACCTTGTTTGGAATGAAATTGGGACATTCACAACTAATTTGGAATGAATGGAAACATTCAAAACTTGTTTGGAATGAAGTGGACACACTCACACGTTGTCTGGATTGAAATCGAAACATTCACAACCACTTTGGAAAGAAATGGAAACATTCACAACTTGTTTGAAATGAAATGGAAACAGTGACAACTTCTTTGGAATGAGCTGGAAACAGTTACAACTTCTTTGGAATGAGTTTGAAACATGCCCAACTTGTTTGGAAAGAAATGGAAACATTCACAACTTGTTTGGAATGAAATGGAAACATTCACAACTAGTTTTGATTGAAATGGAAACATTCACAACTTGTTTGGAATGAAATGGAAACATTCACAACTTGTTTTGAATGAAATGGAAACATTCACAACTTGTTTGGAATGAAATGGAAATATTCACAACTAGTTTGGAATGAATGGAAACATTCAAAACTTGTTTGGAATGAAATGGAAACATTCACAACTTGTTTGGAATGAAATGGAAACATTCACAACTTGTTTGAAATGAAATGGGGACATTCACAACTAGTTTGGAATGAATGGAAACATTCAAAACTCGTTTGGAATGAAATGGAAACATTAACAACTTGTTTGCAATGAAATGGAAACATTCACAACTTGTTTGGAATGAAATGGCGACATTCACAACTAGTTTCGAATGAATGGAAACGTTCAAAACTTGTTTGGAATGAAATGGAAACATTCACAACTTGTTTGGAATGAAATGGAAACATTCCCGACTTCTTTGGAATGAAATGGGGACATTCACAACTAGTTTGGAGTGAATGGAAACATTCAAAACTTGTTTGGAATGAAATGGAAACATTCACAACTTGTTTTCACAGAAATGGAAACATTCACAACTTCTTTGGAATGAAATGGAAACAGTCACAGCTTGTTTGTAATGAAATGGACAACACTCACACCTTGTTTGGAATGAATTTGGGACATTCACAACTAATTTGGAATGAATGGAAACATTCAAAACTTGTTTGGAATGAAGTGGACACACTCACACATTGTCTGGATTGAAATCGAAACATTCACAACCTCTTTGGAAAGAAATGGAAACATTCACAACTTGTTTGAAATGAAATGGAAACAGTGACAACTTGTTTGAAATGAAATGGAAACAGTGACAACTTGTTTGGAATGAGTTGGAAACAGTCACAACTTCTTCGGAATGAATTTGAAACATGCACAACTTGTTTGGAACGAAATGGGGACATTCACAACTAGCTTGGAATGAATGGAAACATTCAAAACTTGTTTGGATTGAAATGGAAACATTCACAACTTGTTTGTAATGAAATGGGGACATTCACAACTAGTTTGGAATGAATGGAAACATTCAAAACTTGTTTGGAATTAAATGGAAACATTCACAACTTGTTTCAAATGAAATGGAAACCTTCACAACTTCTTTGGAATGAAATGGAAAGAATCACAGCTTGTATGTAATGAAGTGGAAACACTTACAACTTGTTTGGAATGAAATGGAAACATTCACAACTTCTTAGGAATGAGATTGCGACATTCAGAACTAGTTTGGAATGAACGGAAACATTCAAAACTTGTTTTGGAAATGAAATGGAAACATTCACAACTTGTTTCAAATGAAATGGAAACCTTTACAACTTCTTTGGAATGAAATGGAAACAGTCACAGCTTGTATGTAATGAAGTTGAAACACTCACAACTTGTTTGGAATGAAATGGAAACATTCACAACTTCTTTGGAATGAAATTGGGACATTCAGAACGAGTTTGGAATGAACGGAAACATTCGAAACTTGTTTGGAATGAAGTGGACACACTCACACATTGTCTGGAATGAAATAGAAACGTTCGCAACATCTTTGGAAAGAAATGGAAAACATTCACAACTTGTTTGAAATGAAATGGAAAGAGTGCAGACTTGTTTGGAATGAGTTGGAAACAGTCACAACTTCTTTGGAATGAGTTTGAAACATGCCCAACTTGTTTGGAAAGAAATAGAAACATTCACAACTTGTTTGGAATGAAATGGAAACATTCACAACTAGTTTTGATTGAAATGGAAACATTCACAACTTGTTTGGAATGAAATGGAAACATTCACAACTTATTTTGAATGAAATGGAAACATTCACAACTTGTTTGGAATGAAATGGAAACATTCACAACTAGTTTGGAATGAATGGAAACATTCAAAACTTGTTTGGAATGAAATGGAAACATTCACAACTTGTTTGGAATGAAATGGAAACATTCACAACTTGTTTGAAATGAAATGGGGACATTCACAACTAGTTTGGAATGAATGGAAACATTCAAAACTTGTTTGGAATGAAATGGAAACATTAACAACTTGTTTGCAATGAAATGGAAACATTCACAACTTGTTTGAAATGAAATGGGGACATTCACAGCTAGTTTGGAGTGAATGGAAACATTCAAAACTTGTTTGGAATGAAATGGAAACATTAACAACTTGTTTGCAATGAAATGGAAACGTTCACAACTTGTTTGGAATGAAATGGCGACATTCACAACTAGTTTCGAATGAATGGAAACATTCAAAACTTGTTTGGAATAAAATGGAAACATTCACAACTTGTTTGGAATGAAATGGAAACATTCACGACTTCTTTGGAATGAAATGGGGACATTCACAACTAGTTTGGAATGAATGGAAACATTCAAAACTTGTTTGGAATGAAATGGAAACATTCACAACTTGTTTTCAAAGAAATGGAAACATTCACAACTTCTTTGGAATGAAATGGAAACAATCACAGCTTGTTTGTAATGAAATGGAAAACACTCTGATGCGAACCCCGATGGTATAAAGACCATGAAACTCGCCCAAGATGTTTTCAAGCTCCACAGGACATCAAAGAGACTGGGTTTGAAGACCCCCACCCCTAATCAACCTGTGATTAGAAACGAGAAGTATAGAACTCCAAGAACACAAGCACACTTGTGCACCAAGGCAGTCCACAAAGAACCAAAGAGATAACCTCTCCAAAGAGCAATATTATTTCAAAAATTTTCTGTGTGTTTACATCCAGAATATGTGCCTTTATATAGGCCTAAACTAGGGTTAAAAGCTGGGCAAAATTCGCAGCCTAAATCCCTTAGGAATCCTAGATACAAAGACATAGGAAATCCTAGTCAAATTAGGACTCTAATTCCTAGTTTGAACAAGTTTAATGAATGCAGCGTATGCCACTTGTCCAAAATGATTTAAAACTATTCCATAGCCTAAATAACTTTCTAAATAATGTAAATAATTAGGAAAATAAAATAAGATACGTTACAGCACAAGATTGGGCATAAAAACACAAAATAGTCTTCTCAGGTGGTTCCTGCTTGTGTCTTCAACTTCAAGATGAAATTCGAACTTGATGCATCCATGATTTCCCAAAATGCAAAGCATGAAAGTTGTAGATATCTTTCTTATCTTTGAAATGACACCTTTCCAATGAATCAAGAATTACTCAATTCTGATCTGTTTATCTCAATATATGATTTTTCTATCAGAACATCGCCAATCTGTCAACATCCGAGCTTGAAGTGCACTAGTGAGCTCCTTAGCCTTTTTCCTTGTCAATGGTCCACTAGAAACCTTCAGTGGGTCCTTGCCTTCCTTGGTTGTGCCTTCTTTGATCGTATCAGCTCCCCCCTCCTTAGAAGGATTCGTCCTCGAATCAAAACCTGCATTAGAAAAGGGAATTGAATCAATAACAATGAAATAATCAACACATAAGCACTTACCTTTCACATAAGCACCAATAGAATGGAATATTTGTATATGGAGCTTTAATCTTGTGAAAAACTTGAACCAATATCCAAATGCAATGATACCTCCTAGATCAAAGACAAAGCTTGAAACAATTAGCACAAAAAATCTGAATGTTTGCACAATTTTCATCTTAACTCTAGGCATCACTTTCATTGCCTTTGTGATCTCAAAAACATTATTCTCACAACAAGTAAAAGTGTAGGAATAATTTACCCTAGGGATGCTGTATGCACTCAAAACAAATGGACCTAAACTCACACAAGTGTTATGGTTATGAAAAGCACAAGTTATGCATGTCAAGACAATAGTTTGCATCGGCCATTCAAGCAAACAAGAATTGAACACAATGTGGCCTAAACTAATAACAAAACAAGGATGCACGAATTTCACAAAAATCCTAAGCATTTTAAATGAAACAAGATTGGAGTAGATAGGATTAAGTGAAACCAATTCAGTAGCAAACTTATTTTTGCATGTATATGCACAACAATGCATGAAATTTGTGAATGAAATGTGACACAAAACAAAGGACTCAACATACCTCCTTAAAAGCCTGAATTTAAAACCAGAATTTTCACTCAAAATAAAAACTTTTAGGTTTGGACATAAAGCAAAAAGATCAATGCTGAAAAGTTTGTGTAATGCATGTGTCAAGATAAAAAAATGCTTGCTGGAAATTAAAGATTGACACACAAAAATGGGCTGAACATGAATGAAAATCAAAGAAGTATGAAATGCATGGGTAACAACCAATTTATGCATACAAAATTCCAAAGAAGTAGATTTAACTTGAGACAAAACAAAACAATGTGACATGGATGCAAAGCAAACAAAATCAAAAACCAAAGACACCAAAACAGATTTTTCTCTAAGGAAACTCATGGAATTCAAAAGATGATTTGACAAAACCAAAGAATTAAAAGGCTTAAAACCATATTTTGTCAAATCTTCATGCTTACTTCCTTCTCTTAATCTAGTTTCATGAAAACCATTTGTCAAAATAACATTGCAAGCAAACACACATTGTTTGAGATTTTCATGCAAAAATACATCAAATCTAGGTATTAGGAAGAAATACATTACAGTGGTTGGACTTAGTCTCCAAGTATCTTCCTTCAGTGTAGGAACCACAAAATTTTCACCGTTGCACTTCCTGGCTTCGGTTGGAGTTGCATTAATTTCATCCCCTTCAAACATAGGATAAGAAACAAGGTTAGGCAAACTTTTGCATACGAAATCACTTGGACTCACCTCAAATTGTTCCTTTTCAACCTGATATGATCAAGGAAGGTACACATGGAGAAGGCAAGGACCCATTGAAGGTTTCTAGTGGACCTATGACAAGGAAGAAAGCTAAGGAGCTCTCAAGTGCACTACAAGGCTTTGTTTCAAGTTTCTTCATGGGGAATGGACATGAAACTTCACAAGGAGCTGCTGGAACTTACAAGACACGATATGGACATGATGGATATGCTTGATACTCAGTTCTGGAGTGCTTAGATAAGTCACAAAACAAGGACACCAAGGACACCACTCAAAGTGCACCATTTGAGCCACCTTAAGTGTTCTTGATGCATTTTGTGTCCACAAGTTGGATTTTTGAGCTCTAACTTTCCAGACCTTCATTACCACATCTAATATGAAGATTCATGCCATTGGAACTCAAAGATTCAAGCTTGGAGCTGAAGATACAAGAGAGAACCTTAAAGTGCCCAAAATGCACCCAAAAAGGCTATTTGGGAGTTTTCGGGTTTAATCTTGTATTTATATTTTATTTTCGTTCAAATCATATTTAGATACATTATTTAGGAAGTTATTTAGGCTATGGAATAGTTTTAAATCGTTTTGGGCAAGTGGCATACGCTGCATTCATTAAACTTGTTCAAACTAGGAATTAGAGTCCTAATTTGACTAGGATTTCCTATGTCTTTGTATCTAGGATTCCTAAGGGATTTAGGCTGCGAATTTTGCCCAGCTTTTAACCCTAGTTTAGGCCTATATAAAGGCACATATTCTGGATGTAAAGACACAGATTATTGCCGAAATAATATTGCTCTTTGGAGAGGTTTTCTCTTTGGTTCTTGGCGGACTGCCTTGGTGCACAAGTGTGCTTGTGTTCTTGGAGTTCTATACTTCTCGTTTCTAGTCACAGGTTGATTAGGGGTGGGGGTCTTCAAACCCAGTCTCTTTGATGTCTTGTGGAGCTTGAAAAACATCTTGGGCGAGTTTCATGGTCGTTATACCATCGGGTTCGCATCAGTTGGTATCAGAGCCACAAGTTCCATTGAAGGACATATCTTGTGTTCTTGTCTCCCTTCGTTTTTCTTTCAAATTCTGTCCAGTAATTTTCCTGTTTTAATTCTCTGTTTTAATCTGTTTTCTTCTTGTTTCAGGTCTGTTCTTTTTATTCCATCCTTGTTCAAGTCTGAAAATCACAAAAACAACAAAAAGAAGTCAATCCATGTCACCTTGTGTTCTCGGTTTCTAGTTGTTTGTTCTTGTTTAATTCTCGTCTTTCTGTTTTGTTTCCAGCCCTATTAATCTCTTCTGTTTTCATTGTTTCCAGCATCTTAGAGTCCAGAAAACACCAAAAAAAAAAAGAGAAGGATCCAAATTGAGGAAGTTACGGTACAACCAACGTTGATTTCAAATTGGTTTTACGCAACCAACGTTGATTTCAAATTGGTTTCGTATAACCAACGTTGATTTCCAGTTGTGCAAATTTCAATAGTTTCTTGGCTTGGCCGAAAAGAATTCTAACTTTTTGTCTTTGACAGTCAGGAATTTCAAAGAGAACGTTTGGTTAGCATCAAAACAGCAAGCAAAAAGAGGAAAAAAAAAGGAGAAAAAAAAAAGAAAGAAAAGAACAAAGACAGAAAAAGAAAGGTACAAAGGAAAGAGCTTGCTGAAAGAAGGTTTTTTTTTTTTTTTACAAAGTGTTGAAAGTTTTCGTGCCCAAAAACCTATCCCATTGTTTTCCAGCCAAAAAGCTTTTTTTTTTGTGGTTCTTGTGATCATCAATTGCAAGAGCTTCCTAGAGTCTTTTAAAGCTTGTTTAGCCCACCTCTTTTGGAGTCAAAATAGTTCTTCAAAAATTCAAGTTTTCTTGTGTGCTTTGAGGATAGTTTTCTTAGAACTTTTGAGAACTCTTTGAATAGCAATATCTCACTAACAAATTGAGTGTTTGAGTGTTCATCTTTTGAGTGAAACGCGTGAGGTGAGTGGTTGTGAGGATCTTTGTTATTTTCAGGAATATGGAGGGCCAAGAGGATAGGAGGATGGAAGTGAGGAACAATGATGAGCCAACCATGAGAGAGCTTCAAGAAACTCTCAATAGACTTGTTGGGAGGATTGAGGACATTGATTTGAGGTTGCCAAGGAGACCAAATCCCATCTTGCAACCAAGGAGAGGTCCAAGGAGAGAAGAACCCGAGGAGGAAGATGGACATTGGCATGACCATGGGCTTCCAAGGAGGGGGGAGCCAAGGGAGGACAACAATCTAAGCTCCATCAAATTGTCCATTCCACCTTTTCAAGGGAGGAGTGATCCGGATACATATTGGGAGTGGGAGCAAAAGATTGAGATGGTGTTTGAGTGCCATCACTATTCTGAGGAAAAGAAAGTTAAATTGGCTACTATTGAATTCACTGATTATGCTCTTGTATGGTGGAACCAGGTTGTCACTTCTAGAAGGAGGAATGAAGAGGAACCCATCAATACATGGAGAGCTCTTAAAGCCATGATGAGAAGGACATTCGTCCCAAGTTACTACTATAGAGATCAACACCTCAAACTTCAAAGGCTTGTGCAAGGCCAAAGGAGTGTGGAGGACTATCACAAGGACTTGGAGATGACACTAACCCGAGCCAATATCATTGAGGATGAGGAGGCAACCATTGCTAGATTCATCAATGGCCTTAACCATGAGATTGCCAACAAAGTGGAGATGGTGCCATATGTCAACATGGAGGATTTGCTTCACCATGCCACCAAGGCCGAAAGAATCATCAAGAGGTCTAAGGCATCCAAGATGGCTCAAGGAGGGAGTTCCACATGGAGGGGAACATGGAGCAAGGAGGCACCAAAGCCAAGAATGGAGGCTACCAAGGGAAGCATGTCTCGGCCTCAACAAGACAAGCCCAAGGTGACACCCAAAGATGTGCCAAAGTCAAGGGAGATTGAGTGCTTCAAGTGTAAAGGCAAGAGGCACTACATGAGAGATTGTCCTAACAAAAAGGTGATGGTTCTCAAAGATGATGGTGAGATCACATCCGAGGAGGAGGATGCCATGGAGGAGACCCCACCATTGGAGGAGGATGAGCAAGACACACTTGAGCCCGAGGAGGGTGACTTTGCTTTTGTTGCTAGGAGAGCTCTAAGTGTGCAAGCCAAGGAGGAGGCCAATCAAAGAGAGTGCATCTTTCACACTAGATGCCGAATTAAAGAACAAGTGTGCAGCCTCATTGTTGATGGAGGGAGTTGCACCAATGTAGCAAGTTCAACCATGGTGGAGAAATTGAAGCTTCCAACACAAAAACACCCACAACCATATAAGCTTCAATGGTTGAATGATGCCGGGGAGGTAAAAGTGGTAAAGCAAGTTTCGGTTAAATTCAAAATTGGTACTTACCATGATGAAATTCTTTGTGATGTTGTTCCTATGCATGCTTGCCATATTTTGCTTGGAAGGCCGTGGCAATTTGATAAGAAGGTCACACATGATGGAGAGAAAAACTTGTACTCATTTTTCCATGAAGGAAGGCCAGTTACACTTAGCCCACGTTCACCACAACAAGTTTTGGAGGATCAAAGGAAACTTCAAAGTAAGGTTGAGAGAAAAATAAATGAAGGGAAAGTTGAGGGCAAGAGTGAAGAGGGGAAAGCCGAGAGACAAAATGAGAGAACAAGTGAGGTGAGTGACCATGAGGGGAAGAAGAGTGGAGAGTTCCCGAGAGAAAAGAATGAGAGGAAGTTGAGTGGCAAAAAAGAGTGCTATATTGCTAAAATGAGTGATGTGAGGAAAGCCATTCAAGCACAAAGACCAGTGCTTCTTTTAATTTACAAAGAATCTTTACTTGTTGTCAATGATCTAACACATCTTCCTAGTGTCATTGTGTCTTTGTTGCAGGACTTTGAAGATGTTTTCCCTGAAGATCCGAGGGGTTTGCCTCCAATTAGAGGCATTGAACATCAAATAGACCTAGTCCCGGGAACACCAATTCCAAATAGGCCAGCCTATAGAACCAATCCCGAGGAGACTAAAGAGATTGAGAAGCAAGTAAAGGAGTTGTTGGACAAAGGCCTTGTGAGGGAAAGTTTGAGTCCTTGTGCCGTGCCTGTACTTTTGGTGCCAAAGGAGGATGGCTCATGGCGCATGTGCATGGATTGTAGGCCTGTCAACAAGATCACTGTAAAGTATAGACATCCTATTCCTAGACTTGATGATATGCTTGATGAGTTGCATGGTTCTACTTTGTTTTCAAAGATTGATTTAAAAAGTGGGTACCATCAAATTAGAATGAGGGAAGGGGATGAATGGAAAACTGCTTTCAAAACCAAGTTTGGACTTTATGAATGGTTAGTTATGCCTTTTGGACTAACTAATGCTCCTAGTACTTTCATGAGACTTATGAATCATGTCTTGCGTGACTTCATTGGAAAGTTTGTTGTTGTGTACTTTGATGATATCCTAGTATATAGCAAGAACTTAGAAGAGCATGTTGGACACCTCACACAAGTACTAAGCACCTTAAGAGGACAAAAGTTGTATGCTAACTTGAAGAAGTGCTCTTTTTTTGTTAACAAAGTTGTTTTCCTTGGATTTGTTGTGAGTTCACATGGAATTGAGGTAGATCAAGAGAAGGTGAGAGCCATACAAGAATGGCCGACGCCAACATCCATTACTGAGGTGAGATCATTCCATGGGTTAGCTAGCTTCTATAGGAGGTTTGTTAGAAATTTTTCTACCATTGCTGCACCTCTAACTGAAGTTATAAAGAAGAATGTGGGATTTAAGTGGGGAAAAGCTCAAGAAGATGGTTTCGGGTTGTTAAAAGACAAGTTATGCCATGCACCACTTTTAGCTTTGCCTAACTTTGCTAATACTTTTGAAGTTGAGTGTGATGCTTCAGGTATAGGCATTGGAGCTGTGTTGATGCAAGGAGGCCGCCCCATTGCATACTTTAGTGAGAAGTTGAATGGTGCTAGCTTGAACTATCCCATATATGACAAGGAGCTCTATGCTTTGGTAAGAGCTTTGGAGACTTGGCAACATTATTTGTGGCCAAGAGAGTTTGTGATTCACACTGATCACCAAGCCCTTAAGTTTCTTAGTGGGCAAGGTAAGTTGAATAGAAGGCATGCTAAATGGGTAGAGTTTATTGAGTCATTCCCATATGTTATCAAATACAAGCAAGGTAAGGATAATATAGTGGCGGATGCACTGTCAAGAAGGTATGCTTTACTTTCGGCTTTAGATGCAAAAGTTTTGGGTTTTGAACACTTGAAGGATTTGTATGCTAGTGATGATGATTTCGGTGAGATTTATTCTAAGTGTTCTAAGTTTGCTTTTGAGAAGTTCTACCAAGTTAATGGCTTTCTTTTCAAAGAAAACAGGTTGTGCATACCAAGGACATCTTTGAGGGAATTGCTCACAAAGGAAGCTCATTGTGGAGGACTTATGGGTCACTTTGGACAAGCCAAGACTTTGCATACTTTCAAGGAACATTACCATTGGCCGAATATGGTAAAGGATGTGAAGAAGGTATGTGAGCAATGCATTGCATGTAGGAAGGCAAAATCCACTCACACTTCACATGGGTTATACACACCACTTCCTACACCTAGTCATCCATGGGTAGATATTTCTATGGACTTCATTGTTGGATTGCCTAGGACTAAAGGAAACCGTGACTCAATCTTTGTTGTTGTTGATAGGTTTTCTAAGATGGCTCATTTTATTCCATGCAATAAAACTGATGATGCTATTCATGTGGCTGAATTGTTTTTCAAAGAAATTGTTAGACTTCATGGTGTTCCTAGAACAATAGTTTCGGATAGAGATACTAAGTTTCTAAGCCACTTTTGGAGGACTTTGTGGGGTAAGTTAGGAACTAAGCTTTTGTTTTCTACATCTTGTCACCCACAAACTGATGGGCAAACTGAGGTAACTAATAGGACTTTAGGTTCCATGCTTAGGTGATACGATCAAAGAAGGCACAACCAATGATGTCAAGTATCCATTGAAGTTAATTAGTGGACCATTGACAAGGAAGAAGGCTAATGAGCTCACTAGTGCACTTCAAGCTTGGATTTTGACAGATTGGCGATGTTCTGGTGGAAAACTCATATCTTGAGCCAAACAGATCATAATTGAGTGATTCTTGATTCATTGGAAATCTAACATCTAGAGCTACAAATCATATGCAGATCATGAAGCCCATTTTGCACAATAAGGAGGTCCAATTTAGCTTCAAAGTCGCGATTTACGAGTTATCGCTGGTTCTGAAGCAGTTGCAGTATTTTGGGAATATCTTTCGATTTAGAAGTCCATTTTGTGTGATTCAAGTGTGGTTTCGAAGCTAAGAAAGAGATCTACAACCTTCATGCTTTGAATTTTGAGAAATCATTGCTGCATCAAGTTCGAATTTCAGCTTGAAGTTGGAGACACAAGCCAGAATCACCCAAGAAGGCTATTTTGGAGTTTTTATGGCCAATCTTGTTTTGTAACGTATTTTATTTTATTTTCGTATTTATTTACATTATTTAGGATTTTATTTAGGCCATGGAATTGATTCAGGTCATTTAGGATAAAAGGAATTCGCTGCACACCTTAAACATGTGTTAAAAGTGTGTTAGAGTCCTAGTTTGACTAGGTTTTCTTGAGTCCTTTGTAACCAGGTTTCCTAGGTGACTTGGGCTGCGAATTTTGCCCAGATTTTAACCCTAGTTTAGGCCTATATAAAGGCACATATTCTGGATGTAAACATACAGAAAATTTCGAAATAATATTGCTCTTTGGAGAGGTTTTCTCTTTGGTTCTTGGCGGACTGCCTTGGTGCACAAGTATGCTTGTGTTCTTGGAGTTCTATACTTCTCGTTTCTAGTCACAGGTTGATTAGGGGTGGGGGTCTTCAAACCCAGTCTCTTTGATGTCTTGTGGAGCTTGAAAAACATCTTGGGTGAGTTTCATGGTCTTTATACCATCGGGGTTCGCATCAGTTGGTATCAGAGCCACAAGTTCCATTGAAGGACATATCTTTGTGTTCTTGTTTCTCCTCGTTTTTCCTTCAATTTTGTCCAGTAATTTCGTGCTTTAATTCTCTGTTTTAATCTGTTTTCTTCTTGTTTCAGGTCTGTCCCTTTTTATTCCATCCTTGTTCAAGTCCGAAAATCACAAAAACAACAAAAAGAAGTCAATCCGTGTTGTCTAGTTTTCTCGGTTTCAAATTGTTTGTTCCTGATTATTTCTTATCTTTCTGTTTCGTGTCCAGCCTTGTTAACCTTTCTTGTTTTCATTGTTTCCAGCATCCTAGAGTCAAGAAAACACCAAAAAAAGAAGGATCCAAGTTGAGGAAGTTTCGATATCAAAAAGTTGCTTCAAATTGTGCCAATTTCACTAGTTTTCTTGTCTTGGCCGAAAAGAATTTTAACTTTTTTTCTTTGGCAGCAAGGAGTTTCAAGGAGAACGTTTGGTTAGCATCAAAACAGCAAGCAAAGAAAAAAAAAAGGAGGAAAAAAAAAAGGAAGGAAAAGAAAAGAAAAAGAAAGAGCAAAGAAAAGAAAAGAAAAGAGCTTGCAAAAAGAAGTTTTCTCAAAGTGTTGAAAGTTGTGCGCCCCAAAACCTATCCCATTGTTTTGAGCCAAAAAGCTTTCTTTGTGGTTCTTGTAATCATCAATTGCAAGGGCTTCCTAGAGTCTTTTAAAGCTTGTTTAGCCCACCTCTTTTGGAGTCAAAATAGTTCTTCAAAAATTCAAGTTTTCTTGTGTGCTTTGAGGATAGTTTTCTTAGAACTTTGGAGAACTCTTTGAATAAGCAATATCTCACTAACAAATTGAGTGTTTTGAGTGTTCATATTTTGAGTGAAACACGTGAGGTGAGTGTTTGTGAGGATCTTTGTTTTTCAGGAGTATGGAGGGCCAGGAGGATAGGAGAATAAAAGTAAGACACAATGAGGAGCCAACCATGAGAGAGCTTCAAGAAACTCTCAATAGACTTGTGGGGAGGATTGAGGACATTGATTTGAGATTGCCAAGGAGACCAAATCCCATCTTGCAACCAAGAAGAGGTCCAAGGAGAAAAGAACCCGAGGAGGAAGAAGGGCATTGGCATGACCATGGGCTGCCAAGGAGGGGGGAGCCAAGAGAGGATAACAACCTAAATTCCATCAAGCATACCATTCCATCCTTCCAAGGGAGGAGTGATCCCGATGCATATTGGGAGTGGGAGAAAAAGATTGAGATGGTGTTTGATCGCCATCATTACCCCGAGGAAAAGAAGGTTAAATTGGCTACCATAAAGTTCACTAATTATGCTCTTGTATGGTGGAATCAGGATGTTACTTCTAGGAGAAGGAATGAGGAGGAGCCCATACATACATGGAGAGCCCTTAAAGCCTTAATGAGGAGGAGATTTGTGCCTAGCTCCTACTATAGAGATCAACGCTTAAAGCTTCAAAAGCTAGTGCAAGGCCAAAGGAGTGTGGAGGACTACCACAAAGACTTGGAGATAACCTTGACCCGAGCCAACATCATGGAGGATGAGGAGACCACCATTGCTAGATTCATTAATGGTCTCAATCCTGAGATTGCCAACAAAGTGGAAATGGCACCTTATTTGAACATGGAGGATTTGCTTTATTATGCCACCAAGGCCGAGAGAATCATCAAAAGGTCCAAGGCATCCAAGATGTGTCAAGGAGGAATTTCCACATGGAGAGGAACATGGTAGTAAGAAGGCCGAGAGCATCAAGAAGTTGCATGAGAAGGTTAAGCAACAAATTGAACTCAAAAATCAACAAGTTGCTAAAAAAGCCAATCAAGGTCGAAGGAGAGTTGTGTTTGAGCCTGGAGATTGGGTTTGGTTACACATGAGAAAAGAAAGATTTCCAGCTGCAAGGAGGACTAAGCTTCATCCAAGAGGAGATGGTCCATTCCAAGTCATTAAAAAGATCAATGACAACGCATACATGCTAGACTTGCCGGGTGAGTATAATGTGAGTGCTACTTTTAATGTTTCTGATTTGTCTCTATTTGAACATGCAGATTCGTGGACGAATCCTTCTAAGGAGGGGGGAGTTGATATGATCAAGGAAGGCACACATGGAGAAGGCAAGGACCCATTGAAGGTTTCTAGTGGGCCTATGACAAGGAAGAAAGCTAAGGAGCTCTCAAGTGCACTACAAGGCTTTGTTTCAAGTTTCTTCATGGAGAATGGACATGAAACTTCACAAGGAGCTGCTGGAACTTTCAAGACACAATATGGACATGATGAATATGCTTGGTACTCAGTTCTGGAGTGCTTAGATAAGTCACAAAACAAGGACACCAAGGACACCACTCAAAGTGCACCATTTGAGCCACCTTAAGCGTTCTTGATGCATTTTGTGTCCCCAAGCTGGATTTTTTAGCTCTAACTTTCCAGACCTTCATTACCACATCTAAGATGAAGATTCATGCCATTGGAACTCAAAGATTCAAGGTTGGAGCTGAAGATACAAGAGAGAACCTTAAAGTGCCCAAAATGCACCCAAAAAGGCTATTTGGGAGTTTTCGGGTTTAATCTTGTATTTATATTTTATTTTCATTCAAATCCTATTTAGATGCATTATTTAGGAAGTTATTTAGGCTATGGAATAGTTTTAAATCGTTTTGGGCAAGTGGAATACGCTGAATTTATTAAACTTGTTCAAACTAGGAATTAGAGTCCTAATTTGACTAGGATTTCCTATGTCTTTGTATCTAGGATTCCTAAGGGATATAGGTTGCGAATTTTGCCCAGCTTTTAACCCTAGTTTAGGCCTATATAAAGGCACATATTCTGGATGTAAAGACACAGATTATTGCCGAAATAATATTGCTCTTTGGAGAGGTTTTCTCTTTGGTTCTTGGCGGACTGCCTTGGTGCACAAGTATGCTTGTGTTCTTGGAGTTCTATACTTCTCGTTTCTAATCACAGGTTGATTAGGGGTGGGGGTCTTCAAGCCCAGTCTCTTTGATGTCTTGTGGACTTGAAAAACATCTTGGGCAAGTTTCATGGTCTTTATACCATCGGGGTTCGCATCAGAAGGTCAAATTCATTTTAACTGAACAAGATACTCTTGATGTGCTCACTCAAGAGATCATGCCTCCTGCTGAGGGACAGGATAAGACTGAAGATTTCAGGATCTTATGATCTTATGATAACATACTTTTATGTTATCTACTCATGTATATGCCACATGCATATTTGTTCATTTGAATTCAACATGGATATAGGCATGCATAACATATTATATAACATATCAAGATCAAATACAAGTTATGTTAAATAAATCCTAGCATGCTACTAAGAATATATGAAAATGAAACCTAGCATGCTACTAAACAAAGAAAAGATGTGCACCTTTCTTCTTGGTTATCTTTAGCAAAAAAACATGAGGGAGAACTTGATCTTAGAGGAGCGCCTTGAAGCTTGAAATAGAGATGGACAATCTTTATGTAAATCCACCCATAATGCTCTCAAGAAGTGTTTAATATTTCGGCCTCTAAAGGAAATAGGAGGAGAACAATTTTCTCTCAAGAAAATGGAGCAAATGGAGTGCAAATTTGTACTTAAAATGGCTGGCCTCTAAAGGCTATTTATAGATGACCAAAAGGCACACCTTTACACCAAGAAAGGTGTCTTTTAAGCCAAAGAACACTTCCTTTGGCTAAGGGTCATGTATGGTGGCGAAAATACATGTCTTTTAGCCAAGGAACACTTCCTTTGGCCTATAACCACCCCATAACTACCTTATGGCAAAAATACATGTCTTTTAGCCAAGGAACACTTCCTTTGGCCTATAACCACCTCATAACTACCTTATGGCCGAATATACATGACCCTTGATGTCATAGGACATCAGTCTTGGTGCAATAACCACCCCAACCACCCTCATGGCCGAATATACATGTCTTTTCACTCAAGGAACACTTCCTTTGGATGAAAAAACATGTTCTTTTAGCCAATAGTCATCTCTTTTGATGAAGAGACATACCTTTACACAAAAGATGTGTCTCTTGGTGGTTTTGAGCTAAAAGCAAGATGAGCTGGCACAAAGCTAGCTCACTATGCTACTTATGCACCATTGAGCTCCTCTGAGTTCCAATTAAGCTCCATGAACTAAGGTCTAGTTCCCTGAACTGACCTTGAACTGGAGTTAGCTACTCTCAGCTGAAGTGAACTGAAGTCCAGCTACATTCAGCTACCAAAAGCTGAAGTGAGCTGACTTGAGCTAACTTGAGCTGAAGTCTTGCTACTTTGAGCTACTTATAGCTGAAGTTAGCTGACTTGAGCTGAAGTCCAGCTACCAGAAGCTGAAGTAAGCTGACTTGAGCTGAAGTGAGCTAACTTGAGCTGAAGTGAGCTAACTTGAGCTGAAGTCCAGCTACTTTGAGCTACTTATAGCTGAAGTGAGCTGACTTGAGCTAAAGGGAGCTACTTTTAGCTGCCTTAGATAGCTGTTCAAGCTAGAGTTAGCTCAATGAGCCCAAATCCTATCTTAAAAGGATCTTGGTGTGCCAAGAATTCCAACAAACTCCCACTCGCACTAAGATGCTTTTAAACTTCCAGCTCCAACTCAAAAGAAACTCCTTAATCATAATAGCTGAAATAATCCAAACACTTCTACGTATATAGAGTTGTGGGTGCGACCTCAGGCACACACACTAAGTCTCTTCCATTGAGGTTGTTAGACTCTCAATAGAAGATTGTCCTCTCCTCATACTTTGAACTTCTTCAAACTTTCCTTTGAACAAATCAAATTCAAGTGTGTTGCTTAAACACATCAAGCTTGCTTGAACACATCAAGTTATGCCTTTCAGACCCCAGACATATGATACACTTCTTAATCACAATCAGTCTCTTTCTTAGAATTTCAACTCCTTGAAATCCATGATTGTATTAAGCATTGAGTACTCATTTCAATCACTTGTCATTCAATCTAGCATACTACTCACAGTAATATGTGGGCCCAAGATTGAATTTAGTGAACGTGTATCATCTTAATGTCTTTCCTTTTAGCTTCAACTACTTAGGTCAATGAGTTAACATGATTACCCAAAAGGAGGATACTCCAGTCTCATTTCTCTAAGACCTTTGACAACCAATCAAAGTAATCATAATTAACTCAACTTCCTAATAGCAAGCCATAGTCACAAAGAGTCTGAATCGAAGAATCTCACACTAAGCAAGAATAGAGACAACTTGCTTAAATTCTTCTCTAGTCGTATTTCATGGTCATGGAACACTTGGAAACATATCCATTAAAGTTCCATAATACACTTCTAAGGTGTTTTCCTCTTGTCACTCCCACTTGGAGTGATCTCCATTCCAATTGAGGAGTGTGTCATTTCTCCCTCTTAAAACACCATGAAGTGTACTCCTCTTAACACATAAAAGGAGGACATGTCAATAACCATGAAATTTCTCCATGTAAGCCTTAGCTTACATCTAACATAGGCTAGGATGTATGAATGGTCATACAAACTGAATGCACCAAAGCATTGAATCTTGATTACTCATAATCAAGGCGACCATAAAAGCTAAAGTGTCATGTGTTGGAGCATGACTCCCACTTAAATGTATCATCCACTTAAGTTTCATTTAAGTCTTTAGCCAGTCTCATCCTTAATCTTACACAAAGATCAAGGGTGGATGACTTGTGTGAGAAAGTCATCCTCTGCCTATGTTTGACATGTTCATTTGGTCGTTGTGATTCACAAAATTGAACTGAGTATTTCATAAAATAATCGGTATTATTTCAAAGAAATACATAACATGTGTGACACCAAAGAGGTGAAGTACATCCAACATTCACAATCTTGTAAGACCCATTGCTCTAACATGTCGACCAAATACAAGTGGTGGCAATGGCTTAGTGAGAGGATCTGCCACCATCAGGTCTGTAGAAATGTACTCAATCCTAACTTCACCCTCTTCAATTGCATCTTGCACAAAGTTATATTTCATGCTAATGTGCTTGGTTTTTCCATGGTATTTGGGGTCCTTGGTATAAGCCATGGCTGCCATGCTATCACTGTAGATAGTAATAGGTTTCTCAATAGAAACCCTGGACTCCAAATTTTTAAGGAAATAACCTAGCTAAAGGGCTTCTTGTACAACTGAGGCACATGAAACAAATTCAGCCTTCATTGTGGACAATGCTGTACAAGTTTGCTTCTTACTACACCAAGTAGTAGCCCCACCATTTAGCATGAAAATATAACCAGATGTAGACTTGCTGGAGTCTCTATCTCCTCCCCAATCAGCATCAGAATAGCCACGTAAACCAAGGTCTTTACCTTGGTAACAAAGCCAATAATCCTTAGTACCTTTGAGGTACCTTAGGATCTTCTTGACACTCTTCCAATGCTCCAGACCAGGGTTGGAAGAATATCGTGCTAGAAGTCCAACCGCTTGACTGATGTCTGGCCTTGTACATAACATGGCATACATCAAGCTACCAATGGCACTTCGGTAGGGGACCTGAGCCATCTCTTCCTTCTCCTTTGGAGTCTTAGGACACAAGTCCTTTATAATCTTGCAACCATATGCAAGAGGTGTACTCATGGGCTTTGCATTTGTTAAGTTGAACCTCGCAAGAATCTTATCAATATAAGGCTCTTGGGAAAGGGCCAACAGCCTTGCCTTTATATCACTCAGGATCTTAACCACTAGGATAAAGGCAGCCTCTCCCATGTCCTTCATGTCAAAGGTGGAAGACAACCATCCCTTGATGGTACTTAACAAAGCAAGCCCATTACTTGCAATCAAAATATCATCCACATATAGAGTCAATACTACAAAACTAGACCCAGAAGAGTACAAGTATACACAATGGTCTTCATGCATCATCACAAAGCCATAGCTTGTGATTGCATGGTGAAACTTCAAGTACCACTATCTTGAAGCTTGCTTAAGACCATAGATAGACTTCTTTAGTCTACATACCTTGTCCTCTTGACCCTTTTGGACAAACCCCTCAGGTTGTCTCATATATATCTCCTTACTCAAATCACCATTGAGAAAGGCGGTCTTTACATCCATTTGATGTAACTCTAGGTCTATATTTGCCACGATGGCAATTAATATCCTGATGGAAGTGAATTTTACAACAAGAGAGAAGGTGTCTTTGAAATCAACACCCTCCTTCTGTGTAAAACCCTTGGCCACCAAACGGGCCTTGTATCTTTCGATACTTCCATCAGAGTTCACCTTGATCTTGAGAATCCACTTGTTCCCAATTACCTTACGGCTTGGAGGAAGATCAGTTAACTCCCAAACCCCATTGAGATGTATTGAATGCAACTCATCCTTCATTGCATTTAGACACTCTTCCCTCTATGCACCCTCAAGAGCCTCCTTAATGTTACTTGGCTCATCTATCTCAGATGCAACCAAATTTGCCTCACTATCCAAGATCCACCATTCTTTAGGTGGTCCAAATTTCCTCATTGATCTTCTCAATGTAGGCTGAGATGGAGGCAACTCATGCTCCATCTCTTGAGGCTCAACATTTTGCTCTTGAGTATCCTCAACTCCCTCTCGAACAAAACCTTCCTCTTGGAGGTCTTGCTCATGTTGGTCCACAATAACAGGCATTTCTGGAGCCATTGCTCCACGTGATTGAGGTACTCCCTCTAGAGTAGGTGCATGTGTCCCAGGTGTCCTTATGTCACTTGATTGATCCTCATCTAGGATCTGGCATAAAGAGGTTAAGTCACCACGCTCACCAACTTTGGGAAACTCATCCTCCACAAAGTTAACATTCCTTGCATCAAAGATGTTCCCAGTTTTGTGACTTATATCCAAGAACACATAACCCCTAGACTGTTCAGCATAACCAAGGAAGGCACACCTCCTCCCTCTTGGACCCAACTTTCCCAAAGGATGGTCCGTTATGTGAACATAAGCTAAACAACCCCAAGGGCGTAAATAGCTTAGGTTAGGAGTTTTGTTCTTCCATAACTCATAGGGAGAAGAGTTCACATTCTTGGTGGGTATTCTGTTAAGGACATGAACTGCACACAGCAGTGCGTCACTCCAATAAGTGATGTCTAAGTTGGCCTTTGCCATCATGGAACGTACCATGTCCATAAGAGTTCTATTCTTCCTCTCAGACACTCCATTCTGTTGGGGTGTCCAAGGAAGAGTGAACTCCCTTTCAATACCCTTCAAGTCACAAAATGCCTTGAATGCATTTGATGTATACTCTCCACCACTATTTGTCCTCAAGGACTTAACCTTCTTACCTACTTGGTTCTCAACCAAGTGTACATACTTTTCAAAGCATGCCAAGGCCTCTGCCTTGTTTCTTAGTAGGTAGATGTGGGTGAATCGAGTGTAATCATCTGTGAATGTGATGAAATACTTAAATACATTTCTAGATTCAACCCTTATTGGCCCACACAGGTCAGAGTGAACTAAACTTAGTGCCTCACCTCTCCTAGTTGCTTTGCCAAAAGGCTTTCTTGTGGCTTTGCCCTCTAGGCATGATTGGCAACTTGGAAGGACAACCTTGGTCAAGGAACCTAGCAAGCCACTTTTGGCTAGCTTGTCCATTCTATCTTGACCAATATGACCTAACCTCTCATGCCATCTTATTTCTTTTGTGACCTCTGTCACATAGCGACTAGGACTTGCAATAGAATGGTTAGTTGGCTTCAACTCATAAAGCCCATTATTAACTGAGCAAGTGCATACTGTCTTATTATCTTTAATAATAGACACATTATTATTAAAGAAATTAAAGCAATAATTGTACTTCAACATAGAACTTATAGAAATCAAATTTATACAAATGTTTGGTACATACAATACATCTATTAGATACAAATATCCAATATCTATAGGAATTCTACATGTTCCTATGCCTTCCACTTCCAGCCTGGCATCAGTTCCCACTGAAATGTGCTTAGCTCCTTTTGAGAGCTTCCTGTAGGCCACAAACCAAGACCTGTCCCGGGCTATGTGGTCTGTTGCTCCCGAGTCTACAATCCAAAAAGAATTGCATTCAGTTAGTAGTGTACATGACACAACATGTACAAAGGAAGTAGAAGGGTATGTATGTACCTTGGGTGGACCCTTGCAATCTTTTGCAAAGTGTCCTTTATACCCACAGTTGAAGCACTTCAACTTGCTTAAGTCCCGCTTCTTCTTGAACCTTTTCTTGGAAGCAGGACCTTTTCCCTTGCCCTTCCCTGGCCCTCTTTTGCCACCACTCTTCTTCCATCCCTTCTGGATAGAGGATGAGGCAACATGTGCCTTAGAAAGGTCCTTGAGGGCCATCACCTCAGCCTCAAGGAGGAGGTGACGAGCAATGTCATCAAATGACATTATTTGAGGGTTATGGCATAAGTTGACCCTCATCAACTGCCCTGCTGTCTTGAGTTGGTGGATCATGCGTGACATCTCACGCAAGTGAGCACTCATAGAGTGATCAGCACGCTTCACATAATTCTCAAACCTGAGAGTCATTGAGCGTTGTTTCTCTACAGAAACATCTCCATAGTTGGCCTTGACTGAGTCCCATATGGCCTTAGCTTCCTCAAGCATGGAGAATTCCACTATAATCTCATCCACCATAGTGGAGAGGAGAGTGACTCTACACATAGAGTTCTTCTTAAGGAATGCCTCATAGACAGTCCTATCTTGTCCCTCAGTAAGAGGCATGATCTCTTGAGTGAGCACATCAAGAGTATCTTGCTTAGTTAAAAATGAATTTGACCTTCTGTTGCCAAATTGAATATTTTTCACCATCCAATTTGAGGTCATGGTTTAATTCAGCAACTATATTCTTACAAGCCATCTACATTGATGCAATTCACATGTTTTGGTTCAATTTACACAACAAGACTCAACAAAGCAACATGTGTATGAAACAACTTCTAACATGCTCATATATGACCTAGGCTCTGATACCAATTGAACATTTTAGGATCTTATAATCTTATGATAACATACTTTTACGTTATCTACTCATGTATATGCCACATGCTTATTTGTTCATTTGAATTCAACATGGATATAGGCATGCATAACATATTATATAACATATCAAGATCAAATACAAGTTATGTTAAATAAATCCTAGCATGCTACTAAGAATATACGAAAATGAAACCTAACATGCTACTAAACCAAGAAAAGATGTGCACCTTTCTTCTTGGTTATTTTTAGCGAAAAAACATGAGGGAGAACTTGATCTTAGAGGAGCGCCTTGAAGCTTGAAATAGAGATGAACAATCTTTATGTAAATCCACCCATAATGCTCTCAAGAAGTGTTTAATATTTTGGCCTCTAAAGGAAATAGGAGGAGAACAATTTTCTCTCAAGAAAATGGAGCAAATGGAGTGCAAATTGGTACTTAAAATGGCTGGCCTCTAAAGGCTATTTATAGATGACCAAAAGGCACACCTTTACACCAAGAAAGGTGTCTTTTAAGCCAAAGAACACTTCCTTTGGCCAAGGGTCATGTATGGTGGCGAAAATACATGTCTTTTAGCCAAGGAACACTTCCTTTGGCCTATAACCACCCCATAACTACCTTATGGCGAAAATACATGTCTTTTAGCTAAGGAACACTTCCTTTGGCCTATAACCACCCCATAACTACCTTATGGCCGAATATACATGTCCCTTGAAGTCATAAGACATCACTGTTGGTGCAATAACCACCCCAACCACCCTCATGGCCGAATATACATTTCTTTTCACTTAAGGAACACTTCCTTTGGATGAAAAAACATGTTCTTTTAGCCAACAGTCATCTCTTTTGATGAAGAGACATACCTTTACACAAAAGATGTGTCTCTTGGTGGTTTTGAGCTAAAAGCAAGGTGAGCTGGCACAAAGCTAGCTCACTATGCTACTTATGCACCATTGAGCTCCTCTGAGCTCCAATCAAGGTCCATGAACTAAGGTCTAGTTCCCTGAACTGACCTTGAGCTGGAGTTAGCTACTCTCAGCTGAAGTGAACTGAAGTCCAGCTACATTCAGCTACCAAAAGCTGAGGTGAGCTGACTTGAGCTAACTTGAGCTAACTTGAGCTGAAGTCCTGCTACTTTGAGCTACTTATAGCTGAAGTGAGCTGACTTGAGCTAACTTGAGCTGAAGTCCAGCTACTTTGAGCTACTTATAGCTGAAGTGAGCTGACTTGAGCTAAAGGGAGCTACTTTTAGCTTCCTTAGATAGCTGTTCAAGCTAGAGTTAGCTCAATGAGCTCAAATCCTATCTTAAAAGGATCTTGGTGTGCCAAGAATTCCAACAAGGACTGCCTATGAGGGATTCCTAAAGAAGAACTCTATGTGTAGAGTTACTCTCCTTTCCACTATGGTGGATGAGATTATGGTGGAATTCTCCATGCTTGAGGGGGCTAAGGCCATATGGGACTCAGTCAAGGCCAAGTATGGAGATGTTTCTGAAGAGAAACAACGCTCAATGATTCTCAGGTTTGAGAATTATGTGAAGTGTGTTGATCACTCTATGAGTGCTCACTTACGTGTGATGTCACGCATGATCCACCAACTCAAGACAGCAGGGCATGTGCTCACTGATGAGCAACAAGTGCAAGCAATAATCCATTCCTTGCCCGATGAGGAATGGAAGTTGATAAAGGTCAACTTACGCCATAACCCTCAAATAATGTCATTTGATGACATTGCTCGTTACCTCCTCCTTCAGGCTGAGGTGATGGCCCTCAAGCACCATTCTAAGGTATGTTGCCTCATCCTCTATCCAGAAGGGATGGAAGAAGAGTGGTGGCAAAGGAGGGCCAGGGAAGGGCAAGGGAAAAGGTCCTGCTTCCAAGAAAAGGTTCAAGAAGAAGCGGGACATAAGCAAGTTGAAGTGTGATGCGAACCCCGATGGTATAATGACCATGAAACGCGCCCAAGATGTTTTTCAAGCTCCACAAGACATCAAAGAGACTGGGTTTGAAGACCCCCACCCCTAATCAACCTATGATTAGAAACAAGAAGTATAGAACTCCAAGAACACGAGCACACTTGTGCACCAAGGCAGTCCGCCAAGAACCAAAGAGAAAATCTCTCCAAAGAGCAATATTATTTCAGCAATAATCTGTGTGTTTACATCCAGAATATGTGCCTTTATATAGGCCTAAACTAGGGTAGAAATCTAGGCAAAATTCGCATCCCAAGTCACCTAGGAAACCTAGTTACAAAGGACTCAAGAAAACCTAGTCAAACTAGGATTCGTACACCCTTTTTACACATGTTTAAGGTGTGCAGCGAATTCCATTTATCCTAAGTGACCTAAATCACTTCCATGGCCTAAATAAAATCCTAAATAATGTAAATAAACAGGAACATAAAATAAAATACGTTACAAAATAAGATTGGCCATAAAAACCCAAAAATAGTCTTCTCAGGTGGTTCCTGCTTGTGTCTTCAACTTCAAGCTGAAATTCGAACTTGATGCAGCAATGATTTATCAAAATTCAAGCATTAAAGTTGTAGATCTCTTTCTTATCTTTCAAATGACACCTTAACCACACAAAATGGACATCTAAAGCCAAAGATATGCCCAAAATACTGGAACTGCTTCTGAACCAGTGATAACTCACAAATCGGGATTTTGAAGCTAAATTGGACCTCTTTGTCGTGAAAAATTGGTTTCATGTTCTGCATATAATTTGTAGCTTCAGATGTTAGCTTTCCAATGAATTAAGAATCACTCAATTTTGATCTGTTTACCTGAAGATATGATTTTTCCACCAGAACATCACCAATCTGTCAACATCCAAGCTTGAAGTGCACTAGTGAGCTCCTTAGCCTTTGATATGATCAAGGAAGGCACACATGGAGATGGCAAGGACCCATTGAAGGTTTCTAGTGGACCTATGACAAGGAAGAAAGCTAAGGAGCTCTTAAGTGCACTACAAGGCTTTGTTTCAAGTTTCTTCATGGAGAATGGACATGGAACTTCACAAGGAGCTGCTGGAACTTTCAAGACACCATATGGACATGATGGATATGCTTGGTACTCAGTTCTAGAGTGCTTAGATAAGTCACAAAACGAGGACACCAAGGACACCACTCAAAGTGCACCATTTGAGCCACCTTAAGTGTTCTTGATGCATTTTGTGTCCACAAGCTGGATTTTTGAGCTCTAACTTTCCAGACCTTCATTACCACATCTAAGATGAAGATTCATTCCATTGGAACTCAAAGATTCAAGCTTGGAGCTGAAGATACAAGAGAGAACCTTAAAGTGCCCAAAATGCACCCAAAAAGGCTATTTGGGAGTTTTCGGGTTTAATCTTGTATTTATATTTTATTTTCGTTCAAATCCTATTTAGATACATTATTCAGGAAGTTATTTAGGCTATGGAATAGTTTTAAATCATTTTGGGCAAGTGGAATACGCTGCATTCATTAAACTTGTTCAAACTAGGAATTAGAGTCCTAATTTGACTAGGATTTCCTATGTCTTTGTATCTAGGATTCCTAAGGGATTTAGGCTGCAAATTTTGCCCAGATTTTAACCCTCGTTTAGGCCTATATAAAGGCACATATTCTGGATGTAAACAAACAGAAAATTTTCAAAATAATGTTGCTCTTTGGAGAGGTTTTCTCTTTGGTTCTTTGTGGACTGCCTTGGTGCACAAGTGTGCTTGTGTTCTTGGAGTTCTATACTTCTCGTTTCTAATCACAGGTTGATTAGGGGTGGGGGTTTTAAACCTAGTCTTTTTGATGTCTTGTGGAGCTTGAAAAACATCTTGGGTGAGTTTCATGGTCTTTATACCATCGGGGTTCGCATCACTTGCCCACTAAGAAACTTAAGGGCTTGGTGATCAGTGTGAATCACAAACTCTCTTGGCAACAAATAATGTTGCCAAGTCTCCAAAGCTCTTACCAAAGCATAGAGCTCCTTGTCATATGTGGGATAGTTCAAGCTAGCACCATTCAACTTCTCACTAAAGTATGCAATGGGGCGGCCTCCTTGCATCAACACAGCTCCAATGCCTATACCTGAAGCATCACACTCAACTTCAAAAGTATTAGCAAAGTTAGGAAAAGCTAAAAGTGGTGCATGGCATAACTTGTCTTTTAACAACTCGAAAGCATCTTCTTGAGCTTTTCCCCACTTAAATCCCACATTCTTCTTTATAACTTCAGTTAGAGGTGCAGCAATGGTAGAAAAATTTCTAACAAACCTCCTATAGAAGCTAGCTAACCCATGGAATGATCTCACCTCAGTAATGGATGTTGGCGTCGGCCATTCTTGTATGGCTCTCACCTTCTCTTGATCTACCTCAATTCCATGTGACCTCACAACAAATCCAAGGAAAACAACTTTGTCAACACAAAAAGAGCACTTCTTCAAGTTAGCATACAACTTTTGTCCTCTTAAGGTGCTTAGTACTTGTGTGAGGTGTCCAACATGCTCTTCTAAGTTCTTGCTATATACTAGGATATCATCAAAGTACACAACAACAAACTTTCCAATGAAGTCACGCAAGACATGATTCATAAGTCTCATGAAAATACTAGGAGCATTAGTTAGTCCAAAAGGCATAACTAACCATTCATAAAGTCCAAACTTGGTTTTGAAAGCAGTTTTCCATTCATCCCCTTCCCTCATTCTAATTTGATGGTACCCACTTTTTAAATCAATCTTTGAAAACAAAGTAGAACCATGCAACTCATCAAGCATATCATCAAGTCTAGGAATAGGATGTCTATACTTTACAGTGATCTTGTTGACAGGCCTACAATCCATGCACATGCGCCATGAGCCATCCTCCTTTGGCACCAAAAGTACAGGCACGGCACAAGGACTCAAACTTTCCCTCACAAGGCCTTTGTCCAACAACTCCTTTACTTGCTTCTCAATCTCTTTAGTCTCCTCGGGATTGGTTCTATAGGCTGGCCTATTTGGAATTGGTGTTCCCGGGACTAGGTCTATTTGATGCTCAATGCCTCTAATTGGAGGCAAACCCCTCGGATCTTCAGGGAAAACATCTTCAAAGTCCTGCAACAAAGACACAACAACACTCTGAAGATGTGTTAGATCATTGACAACAAGTAAAGATTCTTTGTAAATTAAAAGAAGCACTGGTCTTTGTGCTTGAATGGCTTTCCTCACATCACTCATTTTAGCAATATAGCACTCTTTTTTGCCACTCAACTTCCTCTCATTCTTTTCTCTCGGGAACTCTCCACTCTTCTTCCCCTCATGGTCACTCACCTCACTTGTTCTCTCATTTTGTCTCTCGGCTTTCCCCTCTTCACTCTTGCCCTCAACTTTCCCCTCATTTATTTTTCTCTCAACCTTACTTTGAAGTTTCCTTTGATCCTCCAAAACTTGTTGTGGTGAAAGTGGGCTAAGTGTAACCGGCCTTCCTTCATGGAAAAATGAGTACAAGTTTTTCTCTCCATCATGTGTGACCTTCTTATCAAATTGCCACGGCCTTCCAAGCAAAATATGGCAAGCATGCATAGGAACAACATCACAAAGAATTTCATCATGGTAAGTACCAATTTTGAATTTAACCGAAACTTGCTTTACCACTTTTACCTCCCCGGCATCATTCAACCATTGAAGCTTATATGGTTGTGGGTGTTTTTGTGTTGGAAGCTTCAATTTCTCCACCATGGTTGAACTTGCTACATTGGTGCAACTCCCTCCATCAACAATGAGCCTGCACACTTGATCTTTAATTCAGCATCTAGTGTGAAAGATGCACTCCCTTTGATTGGCCTCCTCCTTGGCTTGCACACTTAGAGCTCTCCTAGCAACAAAAGCAAAGTCACCCTCCTCGGGCTCAAGTGTGTCTTGCTCATCCTCCTCCAATGGTGGGGTCTCCTCCATGGCATCCTCCATCTCGGATGTGATCTCACCATCATCTTTGAGAATCATCACCTTCTTGTTAGGACAATCTCTCATGTAGTGCCCCTTGCCTCTACACTTGAAGCACTCAATCTCCCTTGACTTTGGCACATCTTTGGGTGGCACCTTGGGCTTGTCTTGTTGAGGGTGAGACATGCTTCTCTTGGTAGCCTCCATTCTTGGCTTTGGTGCCTCCTTGCTCCATGTTCCCCTCCATGTGGAACTCCCTCCTTGAGCCATCTTGGATGCCTTAGACCTCTTGATGATTCTTTCGGCCTTGGTGGCATGGTGAAGCAAATCCTCCATGTTGACATATGGCACCATCTCCACTTTGTTGGCAATCTCATGGTTAAGGCCATTGATGAATCTAGCAATGGTTGCCTCCTCATCCTCAATGATATTGGCTCGGGTTAGTGTCATCTCCAAGTCCTTGTGATAGTCCTCCACACTCCTTTGGCCTTGCACAAGCCTTTGAAGTTTGAGGTGTTGATCTCTATAGTAGTAACTTGGGACAAATCTCCTTCTCATCATGGCTTTAAGAGCTCTCCATGTATTGATGGGTTCCTCCTCACTCCTCCTCCTAGAAGTGACAACCTGGTTCCACCATACAAGAGCATAATCAGTGAATTCAATAGTAGCCAATTTAACTTTCTTTTCCTCAGAATAGTGATGGCACTCAAACACCATCTCAATCTTTTGCTCCCACTCCCAATATGTATCCGGATCACTCCTCCCTTGAAAAGGTGGAATGGACAATTTGATGGAGCTTAGATTGTTGTCCTCCCTTGGCTCCCCCCTCCTTAGAAGCCCATGGTCATGCCAATGTCCTTTTTCCTCCTCGGGTTCTTCTCTCCTTGGACCTCTCCTTGGTTGCAAGGTGGGATTTGGTCTCCTTGGCAACCTCAAATCAATGTCCTCAATCCTCCCAACAAGTCTATTGAGAGTTTCTTGAAGCTCTCTCATGGTTGGCTCATCATTGTTCCTCACTTCCATCCTCCTATCCTCTTGGCCCTCCATACTCCTGAAAATAACAAAGATCCTCACAACCACTCACCTCACGTGTTTCACTCAAAAGATGAACACTCAAACACTCAATTTGTTAGTGAGATATTGCTATTCAAAGAGTTCTCAAAAGTTCTAAGAAAACTATCCTCAAAGCACACAAGAAAACTTGAATTTTCGAAGAACTATTTTGACTCCAAAAGAGGTGGGCTAAACAAGCTTTAAAAGACTCTAGGAAGCCCTTGCAATTGATGATTACAAGAACTACAAAGAAAGCTTTTTGTCTCAAAAACAATGGGATAGGTTTTGGGGCACAAAACTTTCAACACTTTGAGAAAACTTCTTTTTTTTTTTTTTTTGCAAGCTTTCTTCTTTCTTTTCTTTTTTCCTCCTTCTTTTTTTTTTCTTTTTTTCCTTGCTGTTTTGATGCTAAAACAACGTTCTCCTTGAGGTTCCTTGCTGCCAAAGACAAAAAGTCAGTTTTCAATTCGGCCAAAACAAGAAACTATGAAACTTGCACAATTTTGAAACAACTTTTGTTGTGCCGAAACTTCCTCAACTTGGGTCCTTCTTTTTTTTGGTGTTTTCTTGACTCTAGGATGTTGGAAACAATGAAAACAAGAGAGATTAATAGGGCTGGACACGAAACAGAAAGATAAGAATTGAACAAGAACAAACGAATTGAAGCCGAGAAAACTAGACAACACGGATTGACTTCTTTTTGTTGTTTTTTGTGATTTTCGGATTTGAACAAGGATGGAATAAAAAGGACAGACCTGAAACAAGAAGAAAAAGGATTAAAAAAGAGAATTAAAATATGAATTTACTGAACAAAATTGAAAGAAAACCGAAGAGAAACAAGAACACGAAGATATGTCCTTCAATGGAACTTGTGGCTCTGATACCAACTGATGCGAACCCCGATGGTATAAAGACCATGAAACGCGCCCAAGATGTTTTCCAAGCTCCACAAGACATCAAAGAGACTGGATTTGAAACCCCCACCCCTAATCAACCTGTGATTAGAAACGAGAAGTATAGAACTCCAAGAACACAAGCACACTTGTGCACCAAGGCAGTCCACAAAGAACCAAAGAGAAAACCTCTCCAAAGAGCAATATTATTTCAAAATTTTTCTGTGTGTTTACATCCAGAATATGTCCCAATTTCATTCCAAAGAAGTTGTGAATGTCTCCATTTCATCCCCAACAAGTTGTGAGTGTTTCCACTTCATTACAAACAAGCTGTGATTGTTTCTATTTCCTTCCAAAGAAGTTGTAAAGGTTTTCATTTCATTTGAAACAAGTTGTGAATGTTTCCATTTGATTCCAAACAAGTTTTGAATGTTTCCATTCATTCCAAACTAGTTGTGAATGTTCCCATTTCATTCCAAACAAGTTGTGAATGTTTCAATTTCTTTCCAAACAAGTTGTGAATGTTTCCATTTCAATCAAAACTAGTTGCGAATGTTTCCATTTCGTTCCAAACAAGTTGTGAATGTTTCCTTTTCAATCAAAACTAGTTGTGAATGTTTCCATTTCATTCCAATCAAGTTGTGAATGTTTCCATTTCTTTCCAAACAAGTTGGGCATGTTTCAAACTCATTCCGAAGAAGTTGTGACTGTTTCCAACTCATTCCAAACAAGTCTTCACTGTTTCCATTTCCTTTCGAACAAGTTGTGAATGTTTCCATTTCTTTCCAAAGATGATATGATCAAGGAAGGCACACATGGAGATGGCAAGGACCCATTGAAGGTTTCTAGTGGACCTATGACAAGGAAGAAAGCTAAGGAGCTCTCAAGTGCACTACAAGGCTTTGTTTCAAGTTTCTTCATGGAGAATGGACATGAAACTTCACAAGGAGCTGCTGGAACTTTCAAGACATGATATGGACATGATGGATATGCTTGGTACTCAGTTCTGGAGTGCTTAGATAAGTCACAAAACAAGGACACCACTCAAAGTGCACCATTTGAGCCACCTTAAGTGTTCTTGATGCATTTTGTGTCCACAAGCTGGATTTTTGAGCTCTAACTTTCCAAACCTTCATTACCACATCTAAGATGAAGATTCATGCCATTGGAACTCAAAGATTCAAGCTTGGAGCTGAAGATACAAGAGAGAACCTTAAAGTGCCCAAAATGCACCCAAAAAGGCTATTTGGGAGTTTTCGGGTTTAATCTTGTATTTATATTTTATTTTCGTTCAAATCCTATTTAGATACATTATTTAGGAAGTTATTTAGGCTATGGAATAGTTTTAAATCATTTTGGGCAAGTGGAATACGCTGCATTCATTAAACTTGTTCAAACTAGGAATTAGAGTCCTAATTTGACTAGGATTTCCTATGTCTTTGTATCTAGGATTCCTAAGGGATTTAGGCTGCGAATTTTGCCCAGCTTTTAACCCTAGTTTAGGCCTATATAAAGGCACATATTCTGGATGTAAACATACAGATTATTGCCGAAATAATATTGCTCTTTGGAGAGGTTTTCTACTTCTCGTTTCTAATCACAGGTTGTTTAGGGGTGGGGGTCTTCAAACCCAGTCTCTTTGATGTCTTGTGGAGCTTGAAAACATCTTGGGTGCATTTCATGGTCTTTATACCATCGGGGTTAGCATCAGTTGGTATCAGAGCCACAAGTTCCATTGAAGGACATATCTTGTGTTCTTGTCTCCCTTCGTTTTTCTTTCAAATTCTGTCCAGTAATTTTCGTGTTTTAATTCTCTGTTTTAATCTGTTTTCTTCTTATTTCAGGTCTGTTCTTTTTATTCCATCCTTGTTCAAGTCTGAAAATCACAAAAACAACAAAAAGAAGTCAATCCATGTCACCTTGTGTTCTCGGTTTCTACTTGTTTGTTCTTGTTTAATTCTCGTCTTTCTGTTTTGTTTCCAGCCCTATTAATCTCTTCTGTTTTCATTGTTTCCAGCATCTTAGAGTCCAGAAAACACCAAAAAAAAGAGAAGGATCCAAATTGAGGAAGTTACGGTACAACCAACGTTGATTTCAAATTGCTTTTACGCAACCAACGTTGATTTCAAATTGGTTTCGTATAACCAACGTTGATTTCCAGTTGTGCAAATTTCAATAGTTTCTTGTCTTGGCCGAAAAGAATTCTAACTTTTTGTCTTTGACAGTCAGGAATTTCAAAGAGAACGTTTGGTTAGCATCAAAACAGCAAGCAAAAAGAGGGGAAAAAAAAGGAGAAAAAAAAAAAGAAAGAAAAGAGAAAAAGAACAAAGCAAAGAAAAGAAAAGAACAAAGACAGAAAAAGAAAAGTACAAAGGAAAGAGCTTGCTGAAAAGAAGGTTTTTTTTACAAAGTGTTGAAAGTTTTCGTGCCCAAAAACCTATCCCATTGTTTTCCAGCCAAAAAGCTTTCTTTGTGGTTCTTGTGATCATCAATTGCAAGAGCTTCCTAGAGTCTTTTAAAGCTTGTTTAGCCCACCTCTTTTGGAGTCAAAATAGTTCTTCAAAAATTCAAGTTTTCTTGTGTACTTTGAGGATAGTTTTCTTAGAACTTTTGAGAACTCTTTGAATAGCAATATCTCACTAACAAATTGAGTGTTTTGAGTGTTCATATTTTGAGTGAAACACGTGAGGTGAGTGCTTGTGAGGATCTTTGAATTTTCAGGAGTTTGGAGGGCCAAGAGGATAGGAGGATGGAAGTGAGAAACAATGATGAGCCAACCATGAGAGAGCTTCAAGAAACTCTCAATAGGCTTGTTGGGAGGATTGAAGACATTGACTTGAGGTTGCCAAGGAGACCAAATCCCATCTTGCAACCAAGGAGAGGTCCAAGGAGAGAAGAACCCGAGGAGGAATGATATGATCAAAGAAGGCACAACCAAGAATGGCAAGGATCCATTAAAGATAACTAGTGGACCATTGACAAGGAAGAAGGCTAATGAGCTCACTAGTGCACTTCAAGCTCGGATGTTGACAGATTGGTGATGTTCTGGTAGAAAAATCATATCTTGAGGTAAACAGATGAGAATTGAGTAATTCTTGATTCATTAGAAATATAACATCTGGAGCTACAAATCATATGAAGACCATCAAACCCAGTTTGCACGTTAAGGAGGCCCAATTTAGCTTCAAAGTCGCGATTTACGAGTTATCGCTGGTTCAGAAGCAGTTGCAGTATTTTGGGAATATCTTTCGATTCAGAAGTCCATTTTGTGTGATTCAAGTGTGGTTTCGAAGCTAAGAAATAGATCTACAACTTTCATGCTTTGAATTTTGAGAAATCATTGCTGCATCAAGTTCTAATTTCAGCTTGAAGTTGGAGACACAAGCCAGAATCACCCAAGAAGGCTATTTTGGAGTTTTCATGGCCAATCTTGTATTTATAGTTTATTTTCGTTCAAATCCTATTTAGATACATTATTTAGGAAGTTATTTAGGCTATGGAATAATTTTAAATAGTTTTGGACAAGTGGCATACGCTGCATTCATTGAACTTGTTCAAACTAGGAATTAGAGTCCTAATTTGACTAGGATTTCCTATGTCTTTGTATCTAGGATTCTTAAGGGATATAGGCTGCGAATTTTGCCCAGCTTTTAACCCTAGTTTAGGCCTATATAAAGGCACATATTCTGGATGTAAACATACAGATTATTGCCGAAATAATATTGCTCTTTGGAGAGGTTTTCTCTTTGGTTCTTGGCGGACTGCCTTGGTGCACAAGTGTGCTTGTGTTCTTGGAGTTCTATACTTCTCGTTTCTAGTCATAGGTTGATTAGGGGTGGGGGTCTTCAAACCCAGTCTCTTTGATGTCTTGTAGAGCTTGAAAAACATCTTGGGCGAGTTTCATGGTCTTTATACCATCGGGGTTCGCATCAGTTGGTATCAGAGCCACAAGTTCCATTGAAGGACATATCTTTGTGTTCTTGTTTCTCTTCGTTTTTCCTTCAATTTTGTCCAGTAATTTCGTGCTTTAATTCTCTATTTTAATCTATTTTCTTCTTGTTTCAGGTCTGTCCTTTTTGTTCCATCCTTGTTCAAGTTCGAAAATCACAAAAACAACAAAAAGAAGTCAATCCGTGTCACCTAGTATTCTCGGTTTCAATTCGTTTGTTCTTGTCTAATTCTTATCTTTCTGTTTCGTGTCCAGCCATATTAATCTCTTTTGTTTTCATTGTTTCCAGCATCTTAGAGTCCAGAAAACTTCAAAAAAAGAAGGATCCAAGTTCAGGAATTTTTGGTATCAAAAAGTTGCTTCAAATTGTGCCAATTTCACTAGTTTTCTTGTCTTGGCCGAAAAGAATTCTAACTTTTTGTCTTTGGCAGCAAGGAGTTTCAAGGAGAAAGTTTGGTTAGCATCAAAACAGCAAGCAAAAAAAAAAAGAGGAGGAAAAAAAAAGGAAGGAAAAGAAAAGAAAAAGAAAGAGCAAAGAAAAGAAAAGAAAAGAGCTTGCAAAAAAAGAAGTTTTCTCAAAGTGTTGAAAGTTGTGCGCCCCAAAACCTATCCCATTGTTTTGAGCCAAAAAGCTTTCTTTGTGGTTCTTGTAATCATCAATTGCAAGGGCTTCCTAGAGTCTTTTAAAGCTTGTTTAGCCCACCTCTTTTGGAGTCAAAATAGTTCTTCAAGAATTCAAGTTTTCTTGTGTGCTTTGAGGATAGTTTTCTTAGAACATTGGAGAACTCTTTGAATAAGCAATATCTCACTAACAAATTGAGTGTTTTGAGTGTTCATATTTTGAGTGAAACACGTGAGGTGAGTGTTTGTGAGGATCTTTGTTATTTTCAGGAGTATGGAGGGCCAAGAGGATAGGAGGATGAAAGTGAGACACAATGAGGAGCCAACCATGAGAGAATTTCAAGAAACTCTCAATAGACTTGTGGGGAGGATTGAGGACATTGATTTGAGGTTGCCAACGAGAGGTCCAAGGAGAAAAGAACCCGAGGAGGAAGAAAGAGTTTGGCATGACCATGGGTTTCCAATGAGGTGTGAGCCAAGAGAGGATAACAACCTAAATTCCATCAAGCCTACCATTCCACCTTTCCAAGGGAGGAGTGATCCCGATGCATATTGGGAATGGGAGCAAAAGATTGAGATGGTGTTTGATTGCCATCATTACTCCGAGGAAAATAAGGTTAAATTGGCTACCACAAAGTTCACTAATTATGCTCTTGTATGGTGGAATCAGGATGTTACTTCTAGGAGAAGGAATGAGGAGGAGCCCATACACACATGGAGAGCCCTGAAAGCCTTGATGAGGAGGAGATTTGTTCCTAGCTACTACACTAAAGATCAATGCCTCAAGCTTCAAAAGCTAGTGCAAGGCCAAATGAGTGTGGAGGACTACCATAAAGACTTGGAGATAACCTTGACCCGAGCCAACATCATGGAGGATGAGGAGACCACTATTGCTAGATTCATTAATGGTCTCAATCCTGAGATTGCCAACGAAGTGGAGATGGTGCCATATGTCAACATGGAGGATTTGCTTCATCATGCCATTAAGGCCGAGAGGAGCATCAAGAGAGCAAAGGCATCGAAGATGTGTCAAGGAGGAATTTCCACATGGAGAGGAGCATGGAGTAAAGATGTGAGAGAAGTGCCCAAGCCAAACATGGAGGCCACAAAAGGAGACTTGTCTCGGCTGCAACAAGAAAAGTCAATCATGCTGGTTCCACTTTCACCACAACAAGTTTTGGAGGATCAAAGAAAACTTCAAAGTGAGGTTGAGAGAAAAGTAAAAGAGGGGAAAGTTGAGGGCAAGATTGATGAGGGGAAAGCTGAGAGAACAACCGAGAGATTATGTGAGAAGAGTGAATATGAGGGGAAGAAGAGTGGAGAGTTCCCGAGAGAAGAAATTGAGTGCGAAGTTGAGAGAAGACAAGAGTGCAATGAACCTAAGCTGAGTGAAGAGAGAAAGACCTACAAAGAAGCCATACTTTCATCTAACATAACAAAGTCTTTTTCTAGTGTTGTGTTGTCTTCTTTTCAGGAATTAAGTAGAGATGAGCTACAAGAATCAAGTGAGCTGCTGCCCATCAAAGAAGTTGGTGTTCCTAATATTCCAAGTCATGTCCCATGCATCAAACCAATGAAGGAGGTTGAAAAGGAACAATTTGAGGTGAGTCCAAGTGATTTCATATGCAAAAGTTTGCCTAACATTGTTTCTTATCCTATGTTTCAAGGGGATGAAATTAATGCAACTCCAACCGAAGCCAGGAAGTGCAACGGTGAAAATTTTGTGGTTCCTACACCGAAGGAAGATACTTGGAGACTAAGTCCAACCACTGTAATGTATTTCTTCCTAACACCTAGATTTGATGTAGTTTTGCATGAAAATCTCAAACAATGTGTGTTTGCTTGCAATGTTATTTTGACAAATGGTTTTCATGAAACTAGATTAAGAGAAGGAAGTAAACATGGAAATTTGACAAAATATGGTTTTAAAGCTTCTAATTCTTTGGTTTTGTCTAATCCTCTTTGGAATTGCTTGAGTTTCTCTAGAGGAAAATCTGTTTTGTTGTCTTTTGTTTCTGAATTTGTTAGTTTTGCATCCATGTCACATTGTTTTGTTTTGTCTCAAGTTAAATCTACTTCTTTGGAATTTTGCATGCATAAATTGGTTGTTACCCAAGCATTTCATACTTCTTTGATTTTCATTCATGTTCAGCCCATTTTTGTGTGTCAATCTTTAATTTCCAGCAAGCATTTTTTTATCTTGACACATGCATTACACAAACTTTTCAGCATTGATCTTTTTGCTTTATGTCCAAACCTAAAAGTTTTTATTTTGAGTGAAAATTCTGGTTTTAAATTCAGTCTTTTAAGGAGGTATGTTGAGTCCTTTGTTTTGTGTCACATTTCATTCACAAATTTCATGCATTGTTGTGCATATACATGCAAAAATAAGTTTGCTACTGAATTGATTTCACTTAATCCTATCTACTCCAATCTTGTTTCATTTAAAATGCTTAGGATTTTTGTAAAATTCGTGCATCCTTGTTTTGTTATTAGTTTAGGCCACATTGTGTTCAGTTCTTGTTTGCTTGAATGGCCGATGCAAACTATTGTCTTGACATGCATAACTTGTGCTTTTCATAACCATAACACTTGTGTGAGTTTAGGTCCATTTGTTTTGAGTGCATACAGCATCCCTAAGGTAAATTGTTCCTACACTTTTACTTGTTGTGAGAATAATATTTTTGAGATGGTAGAGGCAATGAAAGTGATGCCTAGAGTGAAGATGAAAATTGTGCAAACATTCAGATTTTTTGTGCTAATTGTTTCAAGCTTTGTCTTTGATCCAGGAGGTATCATTGCATTTGGATATTGGTTCAGGTTTTTTCACAAGATTAAAGCTCCATATACAAGCATTCCATGCTATTGGTTCATATGTGAAAGGTAAGTGCTTATGTGTTGATTATTTCATTGTTATTGATTCAACTCCCTTTTCTAACGCAGGTTTTGATTCGAGGACGAATCCTTCTAAGGAGGGGGGAGCTGATATGATCAAAGAAGGCACAACCAAGAATGGCAAGGATCCATTAAAGATAACTAGTGGACCATTGACAAGGAAGAAGGCTAATGAGCTCACTAGTGCACTTCAAGCTCGGATGTTGACAGATTGGTGATGTTCTGGTAGAAAAATCATATCTTGAGGTAAACAGATGAGAATTGAGTAATTCTTGATTCATTGGAAAGATAACATCTGGAGTTACAAATCATATGAAGACCATCAAACCCAGTTTGCACGTTAAGGAGGCCCAATTTAGCTTCAAAGTCACGATTTACGAGTTATCGCTGGTTCAGAAGCAGTTGCAGTATTTTGGGAATATCTTTCGATTCAGAAGTCCATTTTGTGTGATTCAAGTGTGGTTTCGAAGCTAATAAATAGATCTACAACTTTCATGCTTTGAATTTTGAGAAATCATTGCTGCATCAAGTTCGAATTTCAGCTTGAAGTTGGAGACACAAGCCAGAATCACCCAAGAAGGCTATTTTGGAGTTTTCATGGCCAATCTTGTATTTATAGTTTATTTTCGTTCAAATCCTATTTAGATACATTATTTAGGAAGTCATTTAGGCTATGGAATAATTTTAAATAGTTTTGGACAAGTGGCATATGCTGCATTCATTGAACTTGTTCAAACTAGGAATTAGAGTCCTAATTTGACTAGGATTTCCTATGTCTTTGTATCTAGGATTCTTAAGGGATATAGGCTGCGAATTTTGCCCAGCTTTTAACCCTAGTTTAGGCCTATATAAAGGCACATATTCTGGATGTAAACATACAGATTATTGCCAAAATAATATTGCTCTTTGGAGAGGTTTTCTCTTTGGTTCTTGGCGGACTGCCTTGGTGCACAAGTGTGCTTGTGTTCTTGGAGTTCTATACTTCTCGTTTCTAGTCACAGGTTGATTAGGGGTGGGGTCTTCAAACCCAGTCTCTTTGATGTCTTGTGGAGCTTGAAAAACATCTTGGGCGAGTTTCATGGTCTTTATACCATCGGGGTTCGCATCAAGGAAGAAGGACATTGGCATGACCATGGGCTTCCAAGGAGGGGGGAGCCAAGGGAGGACAACAATCTAAGCTCCATCAAATTGTCCATTCCACCTTTTCAAGGGAGGAATGATCCGGATACATATTGGGAGTGGGAGCAAAAGATTGAGATGGTGTTTGAGTGCCATCACTATTCTGAGGAAAAGAAAGTTAAATTGGCTACTATTGAATTCACTGATTATGCTCTTGTATGGTGGAACCAGGTTGTCACTTCTAGAAGGAGGAATGAGGAGGAACCCATCAATACATGGAGAGCTCTTAAAGCCATGATGAGAAGGAGATTCATCCCAAGTTACTACTATAGAGATCAACACCTCAAACTTCAAAGGCTTGTACAAGGCCAAAGGAGTGTGGAGGACTATCACAAGGACTTGGAGATGACACTAACCCGAGCCAATATCATTGAGGATGAGGAGGCAACCATTGCTAGATTCATCAATGGCCTTAACCATGAGATTTCCAACAAAGTGGAGATGGTGCCATATGTCAACATGGAGGATTTGCTTCACCATGCCACCAAGGCCGAAAGAATCATGAAGAGGTCTAAGGCATCCAAGATGGCTTAAGGAGGGAGTTCCACATGGAGGGGAACATGGAGCAAGGAGGCACCAAAGCCAAGAATGGAGGCTACCAAGGGAAGCATGTCTCGGCCTCAACAAGACAAGCCCAAGGTGCCACCCAAAGATGTGCCAAAGTCAAGGGAGATTGAGTGCTTCAAGTGTAGAGGCAAGGGGCACTACATGAGAGATTGTCCTAACAAAAAGGTGATGATTCTCAAAGATGATTGATACGATCAAAGAATGCACAACCAAGGAAGGCAAGGACCCACTGAAGGTTTCTAGTGGACCATTGACAAGGAAAAATGCTAAGGAGCTCACTAGTGCACTTCAAGCTCGGATGTTGACAGATTGGCGATGTTCTGGTGGAAAAATCATATATTGAGCCAAACAGATCATAATTGAGTGATTCTGGATTCATTGGAAAGATAACATCTGGAGCTACAAGTCATATGAATACCATCAAACCCATTTTTCACGTTAAGGAGGTGCAATTTAGCTTCAAAGTCGCGATTTACGAGTTATCGCAGGTTCGGAAGCAGTTGCAGTATTTTGGGCATATCTTTGGCTTTAGATGTCCGTTTTGTGTGGTTCAGGTGTCATTTCGAAGCTAAGAAAGAGATATACAACTTTTATGCTTTGAATTTTGAGAAATCATTGTTGCATCAAGTTCGAATTTCAGCTTGAAGTTGGAGACACAACCCAGAATCACCCAAGAAGGCTAATTTGGAGTTTTTATGGCCAATCTTGTTTTGTAACGTATCTTATTTTACTTTACTAATTATTTACATTATTTAGGAAGTTATTTAGGCTATGGAATAGTTTTAAATTGTTTTGGACAAGTGGCATACGCTGCATTCATTAAACTTGCTCAAACTAGGGATTAGAGTCCTAATTTGACTAGGATTTCCTATGTCTTTGTATCTAGGATTTCTAAGGGATTTAGGCTGCGAATTTTGCCCAGATTTTAACCCTAGTTTAGGCCTATATAAAGGCACATATTCTGGATGTAAATATACAGAAAAATTTCAAAATAATATTGCTCTTTGGAGAGGTTTTCTCTTTGGTTCTTTGTGGACTGCCTTGGTGCACAAGTGTGCTTGTGTTCTTGGAGTTCTATACTTCTCGTTTCTAATCACAGGTTGATTAGGGGTGGGGGTCTTCAAACCCAGTCTCTTTGATGTCTTATGGAGCTTGAAAAATATCTTGGGCGAGTTTCATGGTCTTTATACCATCGGGGTTCGCATCAATGATGGTGAGATCAGATCCGAGGAGGAGGGTGCCATGGAGGAGACCCCACCATTGGAGGAGGATGAGCAAGACACACTTGAGCCCGAGGAGGGTGACTTTGCTTTTGTTGCTAGGAGAGCTCTAAGTGTGCAAGCCAAGGAGGAGGCCAATCAAAGAGAGTGCATCTTTCACACTAGATGCCGAATTAAAGAACAAGTGTGCAGCCTCATTGTTGATGGAGGGAGTTGCACCAATGTAGCAAGTTCAACCATGGTGGAGAAATTGAAGCTTCCAACACAAAAACACCCACAACCATATAAGCTTCAATGGTTGAATGATGCCGGGGAGGTAAAAGTGGTAAAGCAAGTTTCGGTTAAATTCAAAATTGGTACTTACCATGATGAAATTCTTTGTGATGTTGTTCCTATGCATGCTTGCCATATTTTGCTTGGAAGGCTGTGGCAATTTGATAAGAAGGTCACACATGATGGAGAGAAAAACTTGTACTCATTTTTCCATGAAGGAAGGCCAGTTACACTTAGCCCACTTTCACCACAACAAGTTTTGGAGGATCAAAGGAAACTTCAAAGTAAGGTTGAGAGAAAAATAAATGAGGGGAAAGTTGAGGGCAAGAGTGAAGAGGGGAAAGCCGAGAGACAAAATGAGAGAACAAGTGAGGTGAGTGACCATGAGGGGAAGAAGAGTGGAGAGTTCCCGAGAGAAAAGAATGAGAGGAAGTTGAGTGGCAAAAAAGAGTGCTATATTGCTAAAATGAGTGATGTGAGGAAAGCCATTCAAGCACAAAGACCAGTGCTTCTTTTAATTTACAAAGAATCTTTACTTGTTGTCAATGATCTAACACATCTTCCTAGTGTCGTTGTGTCTTTGTTGCAGGACTTTGAAGATGTTTTCCCTGAAGATCCGAGGGTTTTGCCTCCAATTAGAGGCATTGAACATCAAATAGACCTAGTCCCGGGAACACCAATTCCAAATAGGCCAGCCTATAGAACCAATCCCGAGGAGACTAAAGAGATTGAGAAGCAAGTAAAGGAGTTGTTGGACAAAGGCCTTGTGAGGGAAAGTTTGAGTCCTTGTGCCGTGCCTGTACTTTTGGTGCCAAAGGAGGATGGCTCATGGCGCATGTGCATGGATTGTAGGCCTGTCAACAAGATCACTGTAAAGTATAGACATCCTATTCCTAGACTTGATGATATGCTTGATGAGTTGCATGGTTCTACTTTGTTTTCAAAGATTGATTTAAAAAGTGGGTACCATCAAATTAGAATGAGGGAAAGGGATGAATGGAAAACTGCTTTCAAAACCAAGTTTGGACTTTATGAATGGTTAGTTATGCCTTTTGGACTAACTAATGCTCCTAGTACTTTCATGAGACTTATGAATCATGTCTTGCGTGACTTCATTGGAAAGTTTGTTGTTGTGTACTTTGATGATATCCTAGTATATAGCAAGAACTTAGAAGAGCATGTTGGACACCTCACACAAGTACTAAGCACCTTAAGAGGACAAAAGTTGTATGCTAACTTGAAGAAGTGCTCTTTTTGTGTTGACAAAGTTGTTTTCCTTGGATTTGTTGTGAGTTCACATGGAATTGAGGTAGATCAAGAGAAGGTGAGAGCCATACAAGAATGGCCGACGCCAACATCCATTACTGAGGTGAGATCATTCCATGGGTTAGCTAGCTTCTATAGGAGGTTTGTTAGAAATTTTTCTACCATTGCTGCACCTCTAACTGAAGTTATAAAGAAGAATGTGGGATTTAAGTGGGGAAAAGCTCAAGAAGATGCTTTCGGGTTGTTAAAAGACAAGTTATGCCATGCACCACTTTTAGCTTTGCCTAACTTTGCTAATACTTTTGAAGTTGAGTGTGATGCTTCAGGTATAGGCATTGGAGCTGTGTTGATGCAAGGAGGCCGCCCCATTGCATACTTTAGTGAGAAGTTGAATGGTGCTAGCTTGAACTATCCCACATATGACAAGGAGCTCTATGCTTTGGTAAGAGCTTTGGAGACTTGGCAACATTATTTGTGGCCAAGAGAGTTTGTGATTCACACTGATCACCAAGCCCTTAAGTTTCTTAGTGGGCAAGGTAAGTTGAATAGAAGGCATGCTAAATGGGTAGAGTTTATTGAGTCATTCCCATATGTTATCAAATACAAGCAAGGTAAGGATAATATAGTGGCGGATGCACTCTCAAGAAGGTATGCTTTACTTTCGGCTTTAGATGCAAAAGTTTTGGGTTTTGAACACTTGAAGGATTTGTATGCTAGTGATGATGATTTCGGTGAGATTTATTCTAAGTGTTCTAAGTTTGCTTTTGAGAAGTTCTACCAAGTTAATGGCTTTCTTTTCAAAGAAAACAGGTTGTGCATACCAAAGACATCTTTGAGGGAATTGCTCACGAAGGAAGCTCATTGTGGAGGACTTATGGGTCACTTTGGACAAGCCAAGACTTTGCATACTTTGAAGGAACATTACCATTGGCCGAATATGGTAAAGGATGTGAAGAAGGTATGTGAGCAATGCATTGCATGTAGGAAGGCAAAATCCACTCACACTTCACATGGGTTATACACACCACTTCCTACACCTAGTCATCCATGGGTAGATATTTCTATGGACTTCATTGTTGGATTGCCTAGGACTAAAGGAAACCGTGACTCAATCTTTGTTGTTGTTGATAGGTTTTCTAAGATGGCTCATTTTATCCCATGCAATAAAACTGATGATGCTATTCATGTGGCTGAATTGTTTTTCAAAGAAATTGTTAGACTTCATGGTGTTCCTAGAACAATAGTTTCGGATAGAGATACTAAGTTTCTAAGCCACTTTTGGAGGACTTTGTGGGGTAAGTTAGGAACTAAGCTTTTGTTTTCTACATCTTGTCACCCACAAACTGATGGGCAAACTAAGGTAACTAATAGGACTTTAGGTTCCATGCTTAGGGCTATCATTGGTAAAAATTTGAAAGCTTGGGAAGATTGTTTGCCTCATGTAGAATTTGCTTATAATAGATCCATGCATTCTACTACTAATTTGTCACCTTTTGAGATTGTTTATGGTTTTAATCCTTTAACGCCATTGGATCTTTTACCATTACCTACTCATGAGGTATCTAGTTTGGGTGGTAGTAAGAAGGCCGAGAGCATCAAGAAGTTGCATGAGAAGGTTAAGCAACAAATTGAACTCAAAAATCAACAAGTTGCTAAAAAAGCCAATCAAGGCCGAAGGAGAGTTGTGTTTGAGCCTGGAGATTGGGTTTGGCTACACATGAGAAAAGAAAGATTTCCAGCTGCAAGGAGGACTAAGCTTCATCCAAGAGGAGATGGTCCATTCCAAGTCATTAAAAAGATCAATGACAACGCATACATGCTAGACTTGCCGGGTGAGTATAATGTGAGTGCTACTTTTAATGTTTCTGATTTGTCTCTATTTGAACATGTAGATTCGTGGACGAATCCTTCTAAGGAGGGGGGAGTTGATATGATCAAGGAAGGCACACATGGAGAAGGCAAGGACCCATTGAAGGTTTCTAGTGGACCTATGACAAAGAAGAAAGCTAAGGAGCTCTCAAGTGCACTACAAGGCTTTGTTTCAAGTTTCTTCATGGAGAATGGACATGAAACTTCACAAGGAGCTGCTGGAACTTTCAAGACACCATATGGACATGATGGATATGCTTGGTACTCAGTTCTGGAGTGCTTAGATAAGTCACAAAACAAGGACACCAAGGACACCACTCAAAGTGCACCATTTGAGCCACCTTAAATGTTCTTGATGCATTTTGTGTCCACAAGCTGGATTTTTGAGCTCTAACTTTCCAGACCTTCATTACCACATCTACTATGAAGATTCATGCCATTGGAACTCAAAGATTCAAGCTTGGAGCTGAAGATACAAGAGAGAACGTTAAAGTGCCCAAAATGCACCCAAAAAGGCTATTTGGGAGTTTTCGGGTTTAATCTTGTATTTATATTTTATTTTCGTTCAAATCCTATTTAGATATATTATTTAGGAAGTTATTTAGGCTATGGAATAGCTTTAAATCATTTTGGGCAAGTGGAATACGCTGCATTCATTAAACTTGTTCAAACTAGGAATTATTGTCCTAATTTGACTAGGATTTCCTATGTCTTTGTATCTAGGATTCGTAAGGGATTTAGGCTGCGAATTTTGCCCAGCTTTTAACCCTAGTTTAGGCCTATATAAAGGCACATATTCTGGATGTAAAGACACAGATTATTGCCGAAATAATATTGCTCTTTGGAGAGGTTTTCTCTTTGGTTCTTGGCGGACTGCCTTGGTGCACAAGTGTGCTTGTGTTCTTGGAGTTCTATACTTCTCGTTTCTAATCACAGGTTGATTAGGGGTGGGGGTCTTCAAACCCAGTCTCTTTGATGTCTTGTGGAGCTTGAAAAACATCTTGGGCGCGTTTCATGGTCGTTATACCATCGGGGTTCGAATCACCATTTCAATCAAAACTAGTTGTCAATGTTTCCATTTCATTCCAAACAAGTTGTGAATGTGTCCATTTGTTTCCAAACAAGTTGTGAATGTTTCCATTTCAATCAAAACTAGTTGTGAATGTTTCCATTTCAATCAAAACAAGTTGTGAATGTTTCCATTTCATTCCAAAAAAGTTGTGCATGTTTCAAATTCATTCCGAAGAACTTGTGACTGTTTCCAACTCATTCGAAACAAGTTGTCACTGTTTCCATTTCATTTCAAACAAGTTGTGAATGTTTCCATTTCTTTCCAAAGAGGTTGTGAATGTTTCTATTTCATTCCAGACACTGTGTGAGTGTGTCCACTTCATTCCAAACAAGTTTTGAATGTTTCCATTCATTTCAAACTAGTTCTGAATGTCCCAATTTCATTCCAAAGAAGTTATGAATGTTTCCATTTCATTTGAAACAAGTTGTGAATGTTTCCTTTTCTTTCCAAATAAGTTGTGAATGTTTCCAATTCAATCAAAACTAGTTGTGAATGTTTCCATTTCATTCCAAACAAGTTGTGAATGTTTTCCATTTCATTCCAAACAAGTTGTGCATGTTTCAAATTCATTCCGAAGAAGTTGTGACTGTTTCCAACTCAATCCAAACAAGTTGTCACTGTTTCCACTTCATTTCAAACAACTTGTGAATGTTTCCATTTCTTTCCAAAGAGGTTGTGATGCGAACCCCAATGGTATAAAGACCATAAAACTCGCCCAAGATGTTTTCAAGCTCCACAAGACATCAAAGAGACTAGGTTTAAAACCCCCACCCCTAATCAACCTGTGATTAGAAACGAGAAGTATAGAACTCCAAGAACACAAGCACACTTGTGCACCAAGGTAGTCCACAAAGAACCAAAGAGAAAACCTCTCCAAATAGCAATATTATTTCGAAATTTTTCTGTGTGTTTACATCCAGAATATGTGCCTTTATATAGGCCTAAACTAGGGTTAAAATATGGGCAAAATTCTCAGCCTAAATCCCTTAGGAATCCTAGATACAAAGACATAGGAAATCCTAGTCAAATTAGGACTCTAATTCCTAGTTTGAACAAGTTTAATGAATGCAGCGTATGCCACTTGTCCAAAACGATTTAAAACTATTCCATAGCCTAAATAACTTCCTAAATAATGTATCTAAATAGGATTTGAACAAAAATAAACTATAAATACAAGATTGGCCATGAAAACCCCAAAATAGTCTTCTCGGGTGGTTCCTGCTTGTGTCTTCAACTTCAAGCTGAAATTCGAACCTCATACAGCCATGATTTCTCAAAATGTAAAACATGAAAGTTGTAGATCTCTTTCTTAGCTTCGAAACCACACTTGAATCACAGAAAACGGACTTCTAAATCAAAAGATATTCCCAAAATACTGCAACTGCTTCTGAACCAGTGATAACTCGTAAATCGTGACTTTGAAGCTGAATTGGACCTCCTTCACGTGAAAACTGGGTTTGATGGTCTTCATATGATTTGTATCTCCAGATGTTATATTTCCAATGAATCAAGAATTACTCAATTCTGATCTGTTTAGCTCAATATATGAATTTTCTACCAGAACATCGCCAATCTGTCAAAATCCAAGCTTAAAGTGCACTAGTGAGCTCCTTAGCCTTCTTCCTTGTCAATGGTCCACTAATTATCTTCAATAGATCCTTGCCATCCTTGGTTGTGCCTTCTTTGATCGTATCAGCTCCCCCCTCCTTAGAAGGATTCGTCCTCGAATCAAAACCTACATTAGAAAAGGGAGTTGAATCAATAAAAATGAAATGATCAACACATAAGCACTTACCTTTCACATAAGCACCAATAGCATGGAATGCTTGTGTATGGAGCTTTGATCTTGTGAAAAACCTGAACCAATATCCAAATGCAATGATACCTCCAGGGTCAAAAACAAAGTTAGAAGCAATTAGCACAAAAAATCTGAAAGTTAGCACAATTTTCATTTTAACTTGAGGCATCACTTTCATTGCCTTTGCCATCTCAAAAACATTATTCTTAAAACTAGCAAAAGTGTTGGAATAATTTACCTTAGGAATGTCGTATGCACTCAAAACAAATGGACCTAAACTCTCACAAGTATTATGGTTATGAAAAGCACAAGTTATGCATGTCAAGACAATAGTTTCCATAGGCCATTCAACCAAACAAGAATTGAACACAATGTGGCCTAAACTAATAACCAAACTAGGATGCAACAATTTGACAAAAATCCTAAGTGTTTTAAATGAAACAAGATTGGAGTAGATAGGATTAAGTGAAACCAATTCAGTAGCAAACTGAATTTTGCATGTATATGCACAACAATGCATGAAATTTGTGAGTGAAATGTGACACAAAACAAAGGACCCAACATACCTCCTTAAAAGGCTGAATTTAAAACCAGAATTTTCACTCAAAATAAACACTTTCAGGTTTGCACATAAAGCAAAAAGTTCAAGACTCAAAAGTTTGTGTAATGCATGTGTCATGACAAAAAGATACTTGCTGGAAATTAAAGATTGACACACAAAAATGGGCTGAATATAAATGTGAATCCAAGAAGTATGTAATGCATGTGTAACAACCAATTTATGCATGAAAAATTGCAATTAAATCAAAACTAGTTGTGAATGTTTCCATTTCATTCCAAACAAGTTGTGAATGTTTCCATTTCATTCCAAACAAGTTGTGAATGTTTCCATTTCATTCCAAACAAGTTGTGCATGTTTCAAATTCATTCCGAAGAAGTTGTGACTGTTTCCAACTCAATCCAAACAAGTTGTCACTGTTTCCATTTCATTTCAAACAAGTTGTGAATGTTTCCATTTCTTTCCAAAGAGGTTGCAAATGTTTCTACTTCATTCCAGACAGTGTGTGAGTGTGCCCACTTCATTCCAAACAAGTTTTGAATGTTTCCATTCATTCCAAACTAGTTCTGAATGTCCGTATTTCATTCCAAAGAAGTTGTGAATGTTTCCATTTCATCCCAAACAAGTTGTGAGTGTTTCCACTTCATTACAAACAAGCTGTGATTGTTTCTATTTCCTTCCAAAGAAGTTGTGAAGCTTTCCATTTCATTTGAAACAAGTTGTGAATGTTTCCATTTCATTCCAAACAAGTTTTGAATGTTTCCATTCATTCCAAACTAGTTGTGAATGTTCCCATTTCTTTCCAAACAAGTTGTGAATGTTTCCATTTCTTTCCAAACAAGTTGTGAATGTTTCCATTTCAATCAAAACTAGTTGCGAATGTTTCCATTTCATTCCAAACAAGTTGTGAATGTGTCCATTTCTTTCCAAACAAGTTGTGAATGTTTCCATTTGAATCAAAACTCGTTGTGAATGTTTCCATTTCATTCCAAACAAGTTGTGAATGTTTCCATTTCATTCCAAAAAAGTTGTGCATGTTTCAAATTCATTCCGAAGAAGTTGTGACTGGTTCCAACTCATTCGAAACAAGTTGTCACCGTTTCCATTTCATTTCAAACAAGTTGTGAATGTTTCCATTTCTTTCCAAACAAGTTGTGATTGTATCCAATTCAATCAAAACTAGTTGTGAATGTTTCCATTTCATTCCAAACAAGTTGTGAATGTTTCCATTTCATTCCAAACAAGTTGTGCATGTTTCAAATTCATTCCGAAGAAGTTGTGACTGTTTCCAACTGAATCCAAACAAGTTGTCCCTGTTTCCATTTCATTTCAAACAAGTTGTGAATGTTTCCATTTCTTTCCAAAGAGGTTGCAAATGTTTCTACTTCATTCCAGACAATGTGTGAGTGTGTCCACTTCATTCCAAACAAGTTTTGAATGTTTCCATTGATTCCAAACTAGTTCTGAATGTCCCAATTTCATTCCAAAGATTTTGTGAATGTTTCCATTTCATTTGAAACAAGTTGTGAATGTTTCCATTTCTTTCCAAACAAGTTGTGATTGTATCCAATTCAATCAAAACTAGTTGTGAATGTTTCCATTTCATTCCAAACAAGTTGTGATTGTTTCCATTTCATTCCAAACAAGTTGTGGATGTTTCAAATTCATTCCGAAGAAGTTGTGACTGTTTCCAGCTCAATCCAAACAAGTTGTCCCTGTTTCCATTTCATTTCAAACAAGTTGTGAATGTTTCCATTTCTTTCCAAAGAGGTTGCAAATGTTTCTACTTCATTCCAGACAATGTGTGAGTGTGTCCACTTCATTGCAAACAAGTTTTGAATGTTTCCATTCATTCCGAACTAGTTCTGAATTACCCAATTTCATTTGAAAGAAGTTGTGAATGTTTCCATTTCATCCCAAACAAGTTGTGAGTGTTTCCACTTCGTTACAAACAAGCTGTGATTGTTTCTATTTCCTTCCAAAGAAGTTGTGAAGGTTTCCATTTCATTTGAAACAAGTTGTGAATGTTTCCTTTTCATTCCAAACAAGTTTAGAATGTTTCCATTCATTCCAAACTAGTTGTCAATGTTCCCATTTCATTCCAAACAAGTTGTCAATGTTTCCATTTCTTTCCAAACAAGTTGTGAATGTTTCCATTTCAATCAAAACTAGTGTTGAATGTTTCCATTTCATTCCAAACAAGTTGTGAATGTGTCCATTTCTTTCCAAAAAAGTTGTGAATGTTTCCATTTCAATCAAAACTAGTTGTGAATGTTTCCATTTCATTCCAAACAAGTTGTGAATATTTCCACTTCATTCCAAAAAAGTTGTGCATGTTTCAAATTCATTCCGAAGAAGTTGTGACCGTTTCCAACTCATTCGAAACAAGTTGTCACTGTTTCCATTTCATTTCAAACAAGTTGTGAATGTTTCCATTTCTTTCCAAAGAGGTTGTGAATGTTTCTATTTCATTCCAGACACTGTGTGAGTGTGTCCACCTCATTCCAAACAAGTTTTGAATGTTTCCATTCATTCCAAACTAGTTCTGAATGTCCCAATTTCATTCCAAAGAAGTTGTGAATGTTGCCATTTCATTTGAAACAAGTTGTGAATGTTTCCATTTCTTTCCAAACAAGTTGTGAATGTTTCCAATTCAATCAAAACTAGTTGTGAATGTTTCCATTTCATTCCAAACAAGTTGTGAATGTTTCCATCTCATTCCAAACAAGTTGTGCATGTTTCAAATTCATTCCGAAGAAGTTGTGACTATTTCCAACTCAATCCAAACAAGTTGTCACTGTTTCCATTTCATTTCAAACAAGTTGTGAATGTTTCCATTTATTTCCAAAGAGGTTGTGAATGTTTCTATTTCATTCCAGACACTGTGTGAGTGTGTCCACTTCATTCCAAACAAGTTTTGAATGTTTCCATTCATTCCAAACTAGTTCTGAATGTCCCAATTCCATTCCAAAGAAGTTGTGAATGTTTCCATTTCGTTTGAAACAAGTTGTGAATGTTTCCATTTCTTTCCAAACAAGTTGTGAATGTTTCCATTTCTTTCCAAACAAGTTGTGAATGTTTCCAATTCAATCAAAACTAGTTGTGAATGTTTCCATTTCATTCCAAACAAGTTGTGAATGTTTCCATTTCATTCCAAACAAGTTGTGCATGTTTCAAATTCATTCCGAAGAAGTTGTGACTGTTTCCAACTCAATCCAAACAAGTTGTCACTGTTTCCATTTCATTCCAAACAAGTTGTGAATGTTTCCATTTCATTCCAAACAACTTTTGAATGTTTCCATTCATGCCAAACTAGTTGTGAATGTTCCCATTTCATTCCAAACAAGTTGTGATTGTTCCCATTTCAATCCAAACAAGTTGTGAATGTTTCCATTTCAATCAAAACTAGTTGTGAATGTTTCCATTTCATTCCAAACAAGTTGTGAATGTTTCCATTTCTTTCCAAACAAGTTGTGAATGTTTCCATTTGAATCAAAACTAGTTGTGAATGTTTCCATTTCATTCCAAACAAGTTGTGAATGTGTCCATTTCTTTCCAAACAAGTTGTGAATGTTTCCATTTCATTCCAAACAAGTTGTGAATGTTTCCATTTCATTCCAAAAAAGTTGTGCATGTTTCAAATTCATTCGGAAGAAGTTGTGACTGGTTCCAACTCATTCGAAACAAGTTGTCACTGTTTCCATTTCATTTCAAACAAGTTGTGAATGTTTCCATTTATTTCCAAAGAGGTTGTGAATGTTTCTATTTCATTCCAGACACTGTGTGAGTGTGTCCACTTCATTCCAAACAAGTTTTGAATGTTTCCATTCATTCCAAACTAGTTCTGAATGTCCCAATTCCATTCCAAAGAAGTTGTGAATGTTTCCATTTCGTTTGAAACAAGTTGTGAATGTTTCCATTTCTTTCCAAACAAGTTGTGAATGTTTCCATTTCTTTCCAAACAAGTTGTGAATGTTTCCAATTCAATCAAAACTAGTTGTGAATGTTTCCATTTCATTCCAAACAAGTTGTGAATGTTTCCATTTCATTCCAAACAAGTTGTGCATGTTTCAAATTCATTCCGAAGAAGTTGTGACTGTTTCCAACTCAATCCAAACAAGTTGTCACTGTTTCCATTTCATTCCAAACAAGTTGTGAATGTTTCCATTTCATTCCAAACAAGTTTTGAATGTTTCCATTCATGCCAAACTAGTTGTGAATGTTCCCATTTCATTCCAAACAAGTTGTGATTGTTCCCATTTCAATCCAAACAACTTGTGAATGTTTCCATTTCAATCAAAACTAGTTGTGAATGTTTCCATTTCATTCCAAACAAGTTGTGAATGTTTCCATTTCTTTCCAAACAAGTTGTGAATGTTTCCATTTGAATCAAAACTAGTTGTGAATGTTTCCATTTCATTCCAAACAAGTTGTGAATGTGTCCATTTCTTTCCAAACAAGTTGTGAATGTTTCCATTTGAATCAAAACTAGTTGTGAATGTTTCCATTTCATTCCAAACAAGTTGTGAATGTTTCCATTTCATTCCAAAAAAGTTGTGCATGTTTCAAATTCATTCGGAAGAAGTTGTGACTGGTTCCAACTCATTCGAAACAAGTTGTCACTGTTTCCATTTCATTTCAAACAAGTTGTGAATCTTTCCATTTCGTTCCAAAGAGGTTGTGAAAGTTTCTATTTCATTCCAGACACTGTGTGAGTGTGTGCACTTCATTCCAAACAAGTTTTGAATGTTTCCATTCATTCCAAATTAGTTCTGAATGTCCCAATTTCATTCCAAATAAGTTGTGAATGTTTCCATTTCATTTGAAACAAGTTGTGAATGTTTCCATTTCTTTCCAAACAAGTTGTGAATGTTTCCAATTCAATCAAAACTAGTTGTGAATGTTTCCATTTCATTCCAAACAAGTTGTGAATGTTTCCATTCCCTTCCAAACAAGTTGTGCATGTTTCAAATTCATTCCGAAGAAGTTGTGACTGTTTCCAACTCAATCCAAACAAGTTCTCACTGTTTGCATTTCATTTCAAACAAGTTGTGAGTGTTTCCATTTCTTTCCAAAGAGGTTGCAAATGTTTCTACTTCATTCCAGACAATGTGTGAGTGTGTCCACTTCATTCCAAACAAGTTTTGAATGTTTCCATTGATTCCAAACTAGTTCTGAATGTCCCAATTTCATCCCAAACAAGTTATGAGTGTTTCCACTTCATTACAAACAAGTTGTGATTGTTTGTATTTCCTTCCAAAGAAGTTGTGAAAGTTTCCATTTCATTTGAAACAAGTTGTGAATGTTTCCATTTCATTCCAAATAAGTTTTGAATATTTCCATTTGATTCCAAACAAGTTGTGAATGTTCCCATTTCATTCCAAACAAGTTGTGAATGTTTCCATTTCTTTCCAAACAAGTTGTGAATGTTTCCATTTCAATCAAAACTTGTTGTGAATGTTTCCATTTAATTCCAAACAAGTTGTGAATGTGTCCATTTCTTTCCAAACAAGTTGTAAATGTTTCCATTTCAAACAAAACTAGTTGTGAATGTTTCCATTTCATTCGAAACAAGTTGTGAATGTTTCCACTTCATTCCAAAAAAGTTGTGCATGTTTCAAATTCATTCCGAAGAAGTTGTGACCGTTTCCAACTCATTCGAAACAAGTTGTCACTGTTTCCATTTCATTTCAAACAAGTTGTGAATGTTTCGATTTCTTTCCAAAGAGGTTCTGAATGTTTCTATTTCATTCCAGACACTGTGTGAGTGTGTCCACTTCATTCCAAACAAGTTTTGAATGTTTCCATTCATTCCAAACTAGTTCTGAATGTCCCAATTTCATTCCAAAGAAGTTGTGAATGTTTCCATTTCATTTGAAACAAGTTGTGAATGTTTCCATTTCTTTCCAAACAAGTTGTGAATGTTTCCAATTCAATCAAAACTAGTTGTGAATGTTTCCATTTCATTCCAAACAAGTTGTGAATGTTTCCATCTCATTTCAAACAAGTTGTGCATGTTTCAAATTCATTCCGAAGAACTTGTGACTGTTTCCAACTCAATCCAAACAAGTTGTCACTGTTTCCATTTCATTTCAAACAAGTTGTGAATGTTTCCATTTCTTTCCAAAGAGGTTCTGAATGTTTCTATTTCATTCCAGACACTATGTGAGTGTGTCCACTTCATTCCAAACAAGTTTTGAATGTTTCCATTCATTCCAAACTAGTTCTGAATGTCCCAATTTCATTCCAAAGAAGTTGTGAATGTTTCCATTTCATTTGAAACAAGTTGTGAATGTTTCCATTTCTTTCCAAACAAGTTGTGAATGTTTCCAATTCAATCAAAACTAGTTGTGAATGTTTCCATTTCATTCCAAACAAGTTGTGAATGTTTCCATTTCAATCAAAACTTGTTGTGAATGTTTCCATTTAATTCCAAACAAGTTGTGAATGTGTCCATTTCTTTCCAAACAAGTTGTAAATGTTTCCATTTCAATCAAAACTAGTTGTGAATGTTTCCATTTCATTCGAAACAAGTTGTGAATGTTTCCACTTCATTCCAAAAAAGTTGTGCATGTTTCAAATTCATTCCGAAGAAGTTGTGACCGTTTCCAACTCATTCGAAACAAGTTGTCACTGTTTCCATTTCATTTCAAACAAGTTGTGAATGTTTCGATTTCTTTCCAAAGAGGTTCTGAATGTTTCTATTTCATTCCAGACACTGTGTGAGTGTGTCCACCTCATTCCAAACAAGTTTTGAATGTTTCCATTCATTCCAAACTAGTTCTGAATGTCCCAATTTCATTCCAAAGAAGTTGTGAATGTTTCCATTTCATTTGAAACAAGTTGTGAATGTTTCCATTTCTTTCCAAACAAGTTGTGAATGTTTCCAATTCAATCAAAACTAGTTGTGAATGTTTCCATTTCATTCCAAACAAGTTGTGAATGTTTCCATCTCATTCCAAACAAGTTGTGCATGTTTCAAATTCATTCCGAAGAACTTGTGACTGTTTCCAACTCAATCCAAACAAGTTGTCACTGTTTCCATTTCATTTCAAACAAGTTGTGAATGTTTCCATTTCTTTCCAAAGAGGTTCTGAATGTTTCTATTTCATTCCAGACACTATGTGAGTGTGTCCACTTCATTCCAAACAAGTTTTGAATGTTTCCATTCATTCCAAACTAGTTCTGAATGTCCCAATTTCATTCCAAAGAAGTTGTGAATGTTTCCATTTCATTTGAAACAAGTTGTGAATGTTTCCATTTCTTTCCAAACAAGTTGTGAATGTTTCCAATTCAATCAAAACTAGTTGTGAATGTTTCCATTTCATTCCAAACAAGTTGTGAATGTTTCCATTTCATTCCAAACAAGTTGTGCATGTTTCAAATTCATTCCGAAGAAGTTGTGACTGTTTCCAACTCAATCCAAACAAGTTGTCACTGTTTCCATTTCATTTCAAACAAGTTGTGAATGTTTCCATTTCTTTCCAAAGAGGTTGCAAATGTTTCTACTTCATTCCAGACAATGCGTGAGTGTGTCCACTTCATTCCAAACAAGTTTTGAATGTTTCCATTCATTCCAAACTAGTTCTGAATGTCCCAATTTCATTCCAAAGATTTTGTGAATGTTTCCATTTCATCCCAAACAAGTTGTGAGTGTTTCCACTTCATTACAAACAAGCTGTGATTGTTCTATTTCCTTCCAAAGAAGTTGTGAAGGTTTCCATTTCATTTGAAACAAGTTGTGAATGTTTCCATTTCATTCCAAACAAGTTTTGAATATTTCCATTTCATTCCAAACAAGTTATGAATGTTCCCATTTCATTCCAAACAAGTTGTGAATGTTTCCATTTCTTTCCAAACAAGTTGTGAATGTTTCCATTTCAATCAAAACTTGTTGTGAATGTTTCCATTTCTTTCCAAACAAGTTGTGAATATGTCCATTTCTTTCCAAACAAGTTGTGAATGTTTCCATTTCAATCAAAACTAGTTGTGAATGTTTCCATTTCATTCCAAACAAGTTGTGAATGTGTCCATTTCTTTCCAAACAAGTTGTGAATGTTTCCATCTCAATCAAAACTAGTTGTGAATGTTTCCATTTCATCTCAAACAAGTTGTGAATGTTTCCATTTCTTCCCAAAGAGGTTGTGAATGTTTCTATTTCATTCCAGACACTGTGTGAGTGTGTCCACTTCATTCCAAACAAGTTTTGAATGTTTCCATTCATTCCAAACTAGTTCTGAATGTCCCAATTTCATTCCACAGAAGTTGTGAATGTTTCCATTTCATTTCTTTCCAAACAAGTTGTGATATTTCAAATTCAATCAAAAGTAGTTGTGAATGTTTCCATTTCATTACAAACAAGTTGTGAATGTTTCCATTTCATTCCAAACAAGTTGTGCATGTTTCAAATTCATTCCGAAGAAGTTGTGACTGTTTCCAACTCAATCCAAACAAGTTGTCACTGTTTCCATTTCATTTCAAACAAGTTGTGAATGTTTCCATTTCTTTCCAAAGAGGTTGCAAATGTTTCTACTTCATTCCAGACAATGTGTTAGTGCGTCCACTTCATTCCAAACAAGTTTTGAATGTTTCCATTCATTCCAAACTAGTTCTGAATGTCCCAATTTCATTCCAAAGATTTTGTGAATGTTTCCATTTCATCCCAAACAAGTTGTGAGTGTTTCCACTTCATTACAAACAAGCTGTGGTTGTTCTATTTCCTTCCAAAGAAGTTGTGAAGGTTTCCATTTCATTTGAAACAAGTTGTGAATGTTTCCATTTCATTCCAAACAAGTTTTGAATATTTCCATTTCATTCCAAACAAGTTGTGAATGTTCCCATTTCATTCCAAACAAGTTGTGAATGTTTCCATTTCTTTCCAAACAAGTTGTTAATGTTTCCATTTCAATCAAAAGTTGTTGTGAATGTTTCCATTTAATTCCAAACAAGTTGTGAATGTGTCCATTTCTTTCCAAACAAATTGTGAATGTTTCCATTTCAATCAAAACTAGTTGTGAATGTTTCCATTTCATTCCAAACAAGTTGTGAACGTGTCCATTTCTTTCCAAACAAGTTGTGAATGTTTCCACTTCAATCAAAACTAGTTGGGAATGTTTCCATTTCATTTCAAACAAGTTGTGAATGTTTCCATTTCTTTCCAAAGAGGTTGTGAAAGTTTCTATTTCATTCCAGACACTGTGTGAGTGTGTCCACTTCATTCCAAACAAGTTTTGAATGTTTCCATTCATTCCAAACTAGTTCTGAATGTCCCAATTTCATTCCAAAGAAGTTGTGAATGTTTCCATTTCATTTGAAACAAGTTGTGAATGTTTCCATTTCTTTCCAAACAAGTTGTGAATGTTTCCAATTCAATCAAAACTAGTTGTGAATGTTTCTATTTCATTCCAAACAAGTTGTGAATGTTTCCATTTCATTCCAAACAAGTTGTGCATGTTTCAAATTCATTCCGAAGAAATTGTGACTGTTTCCAACTCATTCGAAACAAGTTGTCACTGTTTCCATTTCATTTCAAACAAGTTGTGAATGTTTCCATTTCTTTCCAAAGAGGTTGTGAAAGTTTCTATTTCATTCCAGACACTGTGTGAGTGTGTCCACTTCATTCCAAACAAGTTTTGAATGTTTCCATTCAGTCCAAACTAGTTCTGAATGTCCCAATTTCATTCCAAAGAAGTTGTGAATGTTTCCATTTCATCCCAAACAAGTTGTGACTAGTTCCACTTCATTACAAACAAGCTGTGATTGTTTCTATGTCCTTCTAAAGAAGTTGTGAAGGTTTCCATTTCATTTGAAACAAGTTGTGAATGTTTCCATTTCGTTCCAAACAAGTTTTGAATGTTTCCATTCATTCCAAACTAGTTGTGAATGTTCCCATTTCATTCCAAACAAGTTGTGAATGTTTCCATTTCTTTCCAAACAAGTTGTGAATGTTTCCAATTCAATCAAAAGTAGCTGTGAATGTTTCCATTTCATTCCAAACAAGTTGTGAATGTTTCCATCTCATTCCAAACAAGTTGTGCATGTTTCAAATTCATTCTGAAGAAGTTGTGACTGTTTCCAACTCAATCCAAACAAGTTGTCCCTGTTTCCATTTCATTTCAAACAAGTAGTCAATGTTTCCATTTCAATCAAAACTAGTTGTGAATGTTTCCATTTCATTCCAAACAAGTTATGAATGTGTCTATTTCTTTCCAAACAAGTTGTGAATGTTTCCATTTAAATCAAAACTAGTTGTGAATGTTTCCATTTCATTTCAAACAAGTTGTGAATGTTTCCATTTCTTTCCAAAGAGATTGTGGATGTTTCTATTTCATTCCAGACACTGTGTGAGTGTGTCCACTTCATTCCAAACAAGTTTTGAATGTTTCCATTCATTCGAAACTAGTTCTGAGTGTCCCAATTTCATTCCAAAGAAGTTGTGAATGTTTCCATTTCATTTGAAACAAGTTGTGAATGTTTCCATTTCTTTCCAAACAAGTTGTGAATGTTTCCAATTCAATCAAAACTAGTTCTGAATGTTTCCATTTCATTCCAAACAAGTTGTGAATGTTTCCATTTCATTCCAAACAAGTTGTGCATGTTTCAAATTCATTCCGAAGAAGTTGTGACTGTTTCCAACTCAATCCAAACAAGTTGTCACTGTTTCCATTTCATTTCAAACAAGTTGTGAATGTTTCCACTTCTTTCCAAAGAGGTTGCAAATGTTTCTACTTCATTCCAGACAGTGTGTGAGTGTGCCCACTTCATTCCAAACAAGTTTTGAATGTTTCCATTCATTCGAAACTAGTTCTGAATGTCCGTATTTCATTGCAAAGAAGTTGGGAATGTTTCCATTTCATCCCAAACAAGTTATGAGTGTTTCCACTTCATTACAAACAAGCTGTGATTGTTTCTATTTCCTTCCAAAGAAGTTGTGAAGGTTTCCATTTCATTTGAAACAAGTTGTGAATGTTTCCATTTCATTCCAAACAAGTTTTGAATATTTCCATTCATTCCAAACAAGTTGTGAATGTTTCCATTTCTTTCCAAATAAGTTTTGAATGTTTCCATTTCAATCAAAACTAGTTGCGAATGTTTCCATTTCAATCCAAACAAGTTGTGAATGTGTCCATTTCTTTCCAAACAAGTTGTGAATGTTTCCATTTCAATCAAAACTAGTTGTGAATGTTTCCATTTCATTCCAAACAAGTTGTGAATGTTTCCATCTCATTCCAAACAAGTTGTGCATGTTTCAAATTCATTCCGAAGAAGTTGTGACTGTTTCCAACTCAATCCAAACAAGTTGTCACTATTTCCATTTCATTTCAAACAAGTTGTTAATGTTTCCATTTCTTTCCAAAGAGGTTGCAAATGTTTCTACTTCATTCCAGACAATGTGTGAGTGTGTCCACTTCATTCCAAACAAGTTTTGAATGTTTTCATTCATTCCAAACTAGTTCTGAATTTCCCAATTTCATTTCAAAGAAGTTGTGAATGTTTCCATTTCATCCCAAACAACTTGTGAGTGTTTCCACTTCGTTACAAACAAGCTGTGATTGTTTCTATTTCCTTCTAAAGAAGTTGTGAAGGTTTCCATTTCATTTGAAACAAGTTGTGAATGTTTCCTTTTCATTCCAAACAAGTTTTGAATGTTTCCATTCATTCCAAACTAGTTGTGAATGTTTCCATTTCATTCCAAACAAGTTGTGAATGCTTCCATTTCTTTCCAAACAGGCTGTGAATGTTTCCATTTCAATCAAAACTAGTGTTGAATGTTTCCATTTCAATCCAAACAAGTTGTGAATGTGTCCATTTCTTTCCAAACAAGTTGTGAATGTTTCCATTTCAATCAAAATTAGTTGTGAATGTTTCCACTTCATTCCAAAAAAGTTCTGCATGTTTCAAATTCATTCCGAAGAAGTTGTGACTGTTTCCAACTCAATCCAAACAAGTTGTCACTGTTTCCATTTCATTTCAAACAAGTTGTGAATGTTTCCATTTCTTTCCAAAGAGGTTGTGAATGTTTTTATTTCATTCCAGACACTGTGTGAGTGTGTCCACCTCATTCCAAACAAGTTTTGAATGTTTCCATTCATTCCAAACTAGTTCTGAATGTCCCAATTTCATTCCAAAGAAGTTGTGAATGTTTCCATTTCTTTCCAAACAAGTTGTGAATGTTTCCAATTCAATCAAAACTAGTTGTGAATGTTTCCATTTCATTCCAAACAAGTTGTGAATGTTTCCATTTCATTCCAAACAAGTTGCGCATGTTTCAAATTCATTCCGAAGAAGTTGTGACTGTTTCCAACTCAATCCAAACAAGTTGTCACTGTTTCCATTTCATTTCAAACAAGTTGTGAATGTTTCCATTTCCTTCCAAAGAGGTTGCAAATGTTTCTACTTCATTCCAGACAATGTGTGAGTGTGTCCACTTCATTCCAAACAAGTTTTGAATGTTTCCATTCATTCCAAACTAGTTCTGAATGTCCCAATTTCATTCCAAAGAAGTTGTGAATGTTTCCATTTCATTTGAAACAAGTTGTGAATGTTTCCATTTCTTTCCAAACAAGATGTTAATGTTTCCAATTCAATCAAAACTAGTTGTGAATGTTTCCATTTCATTCCAAACAAGTTGTGAATGTTTCCATTTCATTCCAAACAAGTTGTGCATGTTTCAAATTCATTCCGAAGAAGTTGTGACTGTTTCCAACTCAATCCAAACAAGTTGTCACTGTTTCCATTTCATTTCAAACAAGTTGTGAAAGTTTCCATTTCTTTCCAAAGAGGTTGCAAATGTTTCTACTTCATTCCAGACAATGTGTGAGTGTGTCCACTTCATTCCAAACAAGTTTTGAATGTTTCCATTCATTCCAAACTAGTTCTGAATGTCCCAATTTTATTCCAAAGAAGTTGTGAATGTTTCCATTTCATCCCAAACAAGTTGTGAGTGTTTCCACTTCATTACAAACAAGTTTTGAATGTTTCCATTCATTCCAAACAAGTTGTGAATGTTTCCATTTCTTTCCAAATAAGTTGTGAATGTTTCCATTTCAATCAAAACTAGTTGCGAATGTTTCCATTTCAATCCAAACAAGTTGTGAATGTGTCCATTTCTTTCCAAACAAGTTGTGAATGTTTCCATTTCAATCAAAAGTAGTTGTGAATGTTTCCATTTCATTCCAAACAAGTTGTGAATGTTTCCATCTCATTCCAAACAAGTTGTGCATGTTTCAAATTCATTCCGAAGAAGTTGTGACTGTTTCCAACTCAATCCAAACAAGTTGTCACTGTTTCCATTTCATTTCAAACAAGTTGTGAATGTTTCCATTTCTTTCCAAAGAGATTGTGAATGTTTCTATTTCATTCCAGACACTGTGTGAGTGTGTCCACTTCATTCCAAACTATTGTTCTAGGAACACCATGAAGTCTAACAATTTCTTTGAAAAACAATTCAGCCACATGAATAGCATCATCAGTTTTATTGCGTGGAATAAAATGAGCCATCTTAGAAAACCTATCAACAACAACAAAGATTGAGTCACGGTTTCCTTTAGTCCTAGGCAATCCAACAATGAAGTCCATAGAAATATGTACCCATGGATGACTAGGTGTAGGAAGTGGTGTGTATAACCCATGTGAAGTGTGAGTGGATTTTGCCTTTCTACATGCAATGCATTGCTCACATACCTTCTTCACATCCTTTACCATATTCGGCCAATGGTAATGTTCCTTCAAAGTATGCAAAGTCTTGGCTTGTCCAAAGTGACCCATAAGTCCTCCACAATGAGCTTCCTTTGTGAGCAATTCCCTCAAAGATGTCCTTGGTATGCACAACCTGTTTTCTTTGAAAAGAAAGCCATTAACTTGGTAGAACTTCTCAAAAGCAAACTTAGAACACTTAGAATAAATCTCACCGAAATCGTCATCACTAGCATACAAATCCTTCAAGTGTTCAAAACCCAAAACTTTTGCATCTAAAGCCGAAAGTAAAGCATACCTTCTTGAAAGTGCATCCGCCACTATATTATCCTTACCTTGCTTGTATTTGATAACATATGGGAATGACTCAATAAACTCTACCCATTTAGCATGCCTTCTATTCAACTTACCTTGCCCACTAAGAAACTTAAGGGCTTGGTGATCAGTGTGAATCACAAACTCTCTTGGCCACAAATAATGTTGCCAAGTCTCCAAAGCTCTTACCAAAGCATAGAGCTCCTTGTCATATGTGGGATAGTTCAAGCTAGCACCATTCAACTTCTCACTAAAGTATGCAATGGGGCGGCCTCCTTGCATCAACACAGCTCCAATGCCTATACCTGAAGCATCACACTCAACTTCAAAAGTATTAGCAAAGTTAGGCAAAGCTAAAAGTGGTGCATGGCATAACTTGTCTTTTAACAACCCGAAAGCATCTTCTTGAGCTTTCCCCCACTTAAATCCCACATTCTTCTTTATAACTTCAGTTAGAGGTGCAGCAATGGTAGAAAAATTTCTAACAAACCTCCTATAGAAGCTAGCTAACCCATGGAATGATCTCACCTCAGTAATGGATGTTGGCGTCGGCCATTCTTGTATGGCTCTCACCTTCTCTTGATCTACCTCAATTCCATGTGAACTCACAACAAATCCAAGGAAAAAAACTTTGTCAACACAAAAAGAGCACTTCTTCAAGTTAGCATACAACTTTTGTCCTCTTAAGGTGCTTAGTACTTGTGTGAGGTGTCCAACATGCTCTTCTAAGTTCTTGCTATATACTAGGATATCATCAAAGTACACAACAACAAACTTTCCAATGAAGTCACGCAAGACATGATTCATAAGTCTCATGAAAGTACTAGGAGCATTAGTTAGTCCAAAAGGCATAACTAACCATTCATAAAGTCCAAACTTGGTTTTGAAAGCAGTTTTCCATTCATCCCCTTCCCTCATTCTAATTTGATGGTACCCACTTTTTAAATCAATCTTTGAAAACAAAGTAGAACCATGCAACTCATCAAGCATATCATCAAGTCTAGGAATAGGATGTTTATACTTTACAGTGATCTTGTTGACAGGCCTACAATCCATGCACATGCGCCATGAGCCATCCTCCTTTGGCACCAAAAGTACAGGCACGGCACAAGGACTCAAACTTTCCCTCACAAGGCCTTTGTCCAACAACTCCTTTACTTGCTTCTCAATCTCTTTAGTCTCCTCGGGATTGGTTCTATAGGCTGGCCTATTTGGAATTGGTGTTCCCGGGACTAGGTCTATTTGATGCTCAATGCCTCTAATTGGAGGCAAACCCCTCGGATCTTTAGGGAAAACATCTTCAAAGTCCTGCAACAAAGATACAACAATACTAGGAAGATGTGTTAGATCATTGATATGATCAAAGAAGGCACAACCAAGAATGGCAAGGATCCATTAAAGATAACTAGTGGAGCATTGACAAGGAAGAAGGCTAATGAGCTCACTAGTGCACTTCAAGCTTGGATTTTGACAGATTGGCGATGTTCTGGTAGAAAATTCATATCTTGAGCTAAACAGATCGGAATTGAGTAATTCTTGATTCATTGGAAAGATAACATCTGGAGCTTAAAATCATATGAAGACCATGAAACCCATTTTGCACGATAAGGAGGTCCAATTTAGCTTCAAAGTCGCGATTTACGAGTTATCGCTGGTCCAGAAGCAGTTGCAGTATTTTGGGAATATCTTTCTATTCAGAAGTCTATTTTGTGTGATTCAAGTGTGGTTTCGAAGCTAAGAAAGAGATCTACAACTTTCATGTTTTACATTTTGAGAAATCATGGCTGCATGAAGTTCGAATTGCAGCTTGAAGTTGAAGACACAAGCAGGAACCTCCTGAGAAGACTATTTTGTGGTTTTTATGGCCAATCTTATTTTGTAACGTATTTTATTTTATGTTCCTGTTTATTTACATTATTTAGGATTTTATTTAGGCCATGGAAGTGATTTAGGTCACTTAGGATAAATGGAATTCGCTGCACACCTTAAACATGTGTTAAAAGGGTGTAGGAATCCTAGTTTGACTAGGTTTTCTTGAGTCCTTTGTAACTAGGTTTCCTAGGTGACTTGGGCTGCGAATTTTGCCCAGATTTTTATCCTAGTTTAGGCCTATATAAAGGCACATATTCTGGATGTAAACACACAGAAAAATTTCGAAATAATATTGCTCTTTGGAGAGGTTTTCTCTTTGGTTCTTGGCGGACTGCCTTGGTGCACAAGTGTGCTTGTGTTCTTGGAGTTCTATACTTCTCGTTTCTAATCACAGGTTGATTAGGGGTGGGGGTCTTCAAACCCAGTCTCTTTGATGTCTTGTGGAGCTTGAAAACATCTTGTGCGAGTTTCATGGTCTTTATACCATCGGGGTTCGCATCAATCATTGACAACAAGTAAAGATTCTTTGTAAAGTAAAAGAAGCACTGGTCTTTGTGCTTGAATGGCTTTCCTCACATCACTCATTTTAGCAATATAGCACTCTTTTTTGCCACTCAACTTCCTCTCATTCTTTTCTCTCGGGAACTCTCCACTCTTCTTCCCCTCATGGTCACTCACCTCACTTGTTCTCTCATTTTGTCTCTCGGCTTTCCCCTCTTCACTCCTGCCCTCAACTTTCCCCTCATTTATTTTTCTCTCAACCTTACTTTGAAGTTTCCTTTGATCCTCCAAAACTTGTTGTGGTGAAAGTGGGCTAAGTGTAACCGGCCTTCCTTCATGGAAAAATGAGTACAAGTTTTTCTCTCCATCATGTGTGACCTTTTTATCAAATTGCCACGGCCTTCCAAGCAAAATATGGCAAGCATGCATAGGAACAACATCACAAAGAATTTCATCATGGTAAGTACCAATTTTGAATTTAACCGAAACTTGCTTTACCACTTTTACCTCCCCGGCATCATTCAACCATTGAAGCTTATATGGTTGTGGGTGTTTTTGTGTTGGAAGCTTCAATTTCTCCACCATGGTTGAACTTGCTACATTGGTGCAACTCCCTCCATCAACAATGAGGCTGCACACTTGATCTTTAATTCGGCATCTAGTGTGAAAGATGCACTCCCTTTGATTGGCCTCCTCCTTGGCTTGCACCCTTAGAGCTCTCCTAGCAACAAAAGCAAAGTCACCCTCCTCGGGCTCAAGTGTGTCTTTCTCATCCTCCTCCAATGGTGGGGTCTCCTCCATGGCATCCTCCTCCTCGGATGTGATCTCACCATCATCTTTGAGAATCATCACCTTTTTGTTAGGACAATCTCTCATGTAGTGCCCCTTGCCTCTACACTTGAAGCACTCAATCTCCCTTGACTTTGGCACATCTTTGGGTGGCACCTTGGGCTTTTCTTGTTGAGGCCGAGACATGCTTCCCTTGGTAGCCTCCATTCTTGGCTTTGGTGCCTCCTTGCTCCATGTTCCCCTCCATGTGGAACTCCCTCCTTGAGCCATCTTGGATGCCTTAGACCTCTTGATGATTCTTTCGGCCTTGGTGGCATGGTGAAGCAAATCCTCCATGTTGACATATGGCACCATCTCCACTTTGTTGGCAATCTCATGGTTAAGGCCATTGATGAATCTAGCAATGGTTGTCTCCTCATCCTCAATGATATTGGCTCGGGTTAGTGTCATCTCCAAGTCCTTGTGATAGTCCTCCACACTCCTTTGGCCTTGCACAAGCCTTTGAAGTTTGAGGTGTTGATCTCTATAGTAGTAACTTGGGACGAATCTCCTTCTCATCATGGATTTAAGAGCTCTCCATGTATTGATGGGTTCCTCCTCATTCCTCCTTCTAGAAGTGACAACCTGGTTCCACCATACAAGAGCATAATCAGTGAATTCAATAGTAGCCAATTTAACTTTCTTTTCCTCAGAATAGTGATGGCACTCAAACACCATCTCAATCTTTTGCTCCCACTCCCAATATGTATCCGGATCACTCCTCCCTTGAAAAGGTGGAATGGACAATTTGATGGAGCTTAGATTGTTGTCCTCCCTTGGCTCCCCCCTCCTTGGAAGCCCATGGTCATGCCAATGTCCATCTTCCTCCTCGGGTTCTTCTCTCCTTGGACCTCTCCTTGGTTGCAAGATGGGATTTGGTCTCCTTGGCAACCTCAAATCAATGTCCTCAATCCTCCCAACAAGTCTATTGAGAGTTTCTTGAAGCTCTCTCATGGTTGGCTCATCATTGTTCCTCACTTCTATCCTCCTATCCTCTTGGCCCTCCATACTCCTGAAAATAACAAAGATCCTCACAACCACTCACCTCACGTATTTCACTCAAAAGATGAACACTCAAACACTTAATTTGTTAGTGAGATATTGCTATTCAAAGAGTTCTCAAAAGTTCTAAGAAAACTATCCTCAAAGCACACAAGAAAACTTGAATTTTTGAAAAACTATTTTGACTCCAAAAGAGGTGGGCTAAACAAGCTTTAAAAGACTCTAGGAAGCTCTTGCAATTGATGATCACAAGAACCACAAAGAAACCTTTTGGGCTAAAAAACAATGAGATAGGTTTTGGGGCGCAAAACTTTCAACACTTTGTAAAAACTTCTTTTTGCAAGCTTTCCTTTCTTTGTTCTTTTCTTTTCTTTTCTTCCTTTTTTTTTCCTCTTTTTTTTTTTCTCTTTTTGCTTGCTGTTTTGATGCTAAACAAACGTTCTCCTTGAAATTCCTTGTTGCCAAAGACAAAAAGTCAGTTTTCAATTTGGCCAAAACAAGAAACTATTGAAACTTGTACAATTTTGAAACAACTTTTGATACCGAAACTTCCTCAACTTGGATCCTTCTTTTTTTGGTGTTTTCTTGACTCTAGGATGCTGGAAACAATGAAAACAAGAGAGATTAATAGGGCTGGACACGAAACAGAAAGATAAGAACTGAACAAGGACAAACGAATTGAAGCCGAGAACACTAGACAACACGGATTGACTTCTTTTTGTTGTTTTTGTGATTTTCGAATTTGAACAAGGATGGAACAAAAAGGACAGACCTGAAACAAGAAGAAAACAGATTAAAATAGAGAATTAAAGCATGAAATTACTGGACAAAATTGAAGGAAAAACAAAGAGAAACAAGAACACAAAGATATGTCCTTCAATGGAACTTGTGGCTCTGATACCAACTGATGCGAACCCCGATGGTATAAAGACCATGAAACTCACCCAAGATGTTTTTTAAGCTCCACAAGACATCAAAGAGACTGGGTTTGAAGACCCCCACCCCTAATCAACCTGTGACTAGAAACGAGAAGTATAGAACTCCAAGAACACAAGCATACTTGTGCACCAAGGCAGTCCGCCAAGAACCAAAGAGAAAACCTCTCCAAAGAGCAATATTATTTCTGCAATAATCTGTGTCTTTACATCCAGAATATGTGCCTTTATATAGGCCTAAACTAGGGTTAAAATCTGGGCAAAATTCGCAGCCTAAATCCCTTAGGAATCCTAGATACAAAGACATAGGAAATCCTAGTCAAATTAGGACTCTAATTCCTAGTTTGAACAAGTTTAATGAATGCAGCGTATGCCACTTGCCCAAAACGATTTAAAACTATTCCATAGCCTAAATAACTTCCTAAATAATATATCTAAATAGGATTTGAACGAAAATAAAATATAAATACAAGATTAAACCCGAAAACTCCCAAATAGCCTTTTTGGGTGCATTTTGGGCACTTTAAGGTTCTCTCTTGTATCTTCAGCTCCAAGCTTGAATCTTTGAGTTCCAATGGCATGAATCTTCATATTAGATGTGGTAATGAAGGTCTAGAAAGTTAGAGCTCAAAAATCCAGCTTATGGACACAAAATGCATCAAGAACACTTAAGGTGGCTCAAATGGTGCACTTTGAGTGGTGTCCTTGGTGTCCTTGTTTTGTGACTTATCTAAGCACTCCAGAACTGAGTACCAAGCATATCCATCATGTCCATATGGTGTCTTGAAAGTTCCAGCAGCTCCTTGTGAAGTTTCACGTCCATTCTCCATGAAGAAACTTGAAACAAAGCCTTGTAGTGCACTTGAGAGCTCCTTAGCTTTCTTCCTTGTCATAGGTCCACTAGAAACCTTCAATGGGTCCTTGCCTTCTCCATGTGCGCCTTCCTTGATCATATCAGTTTCCATTCATTCCAAACTAGTTCTGAATGTCCCAATTTCATTCCAAAGAAGTTGTGAATGTTTCCATTTCATTTGAAACAAGTTGTGAATGTTTCCATTTCATTCCAAACAAGTTGTGAATGTTTCCAATTCAATCAAAACTAGTTGTGAATGTTTCCATTTCATTCCAAACAAGTTGTGAATGTTTCCATCTCATTCCAAACAAGTTGTGCAAGTTTCAAATTCATTCCGAAGAAGTTGTGACTGTTTCCAACTCAATCCAAACAAGTTGCCACTGTTTCCATTTCATTTCAAACAAGTTGTGAATGTTTCCATTTCTTTCCAAAGAGGTTGTGAATGTTTATATTTCATTCCAGACACTGTGTGAGTGTGTCCACTTCATTCCAAACAAGTTTTCAATGTTTCCATTCATTCCAAACTAGTTCTGAATGTCCCAATTTCATTCCAAAGAAGTTGTGAATGTTTCCATTTCATTTGAAACAAGTTGTGAATGTTTCCATTTCTTTCCAAACAAGTTGTGAATGTTTCCAATTCAATCAAAACTAGTTGTGAATGTTTCCATTTCATTCCAAACAAGTTGTGAATGTTTCCATCTCATTCCAAACAAGTTGTGCATGTTTCAAATTCATTCCGAAGAAGTTGTGACTGTTTCCAACTCAATCCAAACAAGTTGTCACTGTTTCCATTTCATTTCAAACAAGTTGTGAATGTTTCCATTTCTTTCCAAAGAGGTTGCAAATGTTTCTACTTCTTTCCAGACAATGTGTGAGTGTGCCCACTTCATTCCAAACAAGTTTTGAATGTTTCCATTCATTCGAAACTAGTTCTGAATGTCCCAATTTCATACCAAAGAAGTTGTGAATGTTTCCATTTCATTTGAAACAAGTTGTGAATGTTTCCATTTCTTTCCAAACAAGTTGTGAATGTTTCCAATTCAATCAAAAGTAGTTGTGAATGTTTCCATTTCATTCCAAACAAGTTTTGAATGTTTCCATTTCTTTCCAAACAAGTTGTGCATGTTTCAAATTCATTCCGAAGAAGTTGTGACTGTTTCCAACTCAATCCAAACAAGTTGTCACTGTTTCCATTTCATTTCAAACAAGTTGTGAATGTTTCCATTTCTTTCCAAAGAGGTTGCAAATGTTTCTACTTCATTCCAGACAATGTGTGAGTGTGTCCACTTCATTCCAAACAAGTTTTGAATGTTTCCATTCATTCCAAACTAGTTCTGAATGTCCCAATTTCATTCCAAAGATTTTGTGAATGTTTCCATTTCATCCCAAACAAGTTGTGAGTGTTTCCACTTCATTACAAACAAGCTGTGGTTGTTTCTATTTCCTTCCAAAAAAGTTGTGAACGTTTCCATTTCATTTGAAACAAGTTGTGAATGTTTCCATTTCATTCCAAACAAGTTTTGAGTGTTTCCATTCATTCCAAACTAGTTGTGAATGTTTCCATTTCATTCCAAACAAGTTGTTAATGTTTCCATTTCTTTCCAAACAAGTTGTGACTGTTTCCATTACAATCAAAACTTGTTGTGAATGTTTCCATTTCATTCCAAAGAAGTTGTGAATGTGTCCATTTCTTTCCAAACAAGTTGTGAATGTTTCCATTTCAATCAAAACTAGTTCTGAAAGTTTCCATTTCATTCCAAACAAGTTGTGAATGTGTCCATTTCTTTCCAAACAAGTTGTGAATGTTTCCATTTCAATCAAAACTAGTTGTGAATGTTTCCATTTCATTTCAAACAAGTTGTGAATGTTTCCATTTCTTTCCAAAGAGGTTGTGAATGTTTCTATTTCATTCCAGACACTGTGTGAGTGTGTCCACTTCATTCCAAACAAGTTTTGAATGTTTCCATTCATTCCAAACTAGTTCTGAATGTCCCAATTTCATTCCAAAGAAGTTGTGAATGTTTCCATTTCATTTGAAACAAGTTGTGAATGTTTCCATTTCTTTCCAAACAAGTTGTGAATGTTTCCAATTCAATCAAAACTAGTTGTGAATGTTTCCATTTCATTCCAAACAAGTTGTGAATGTTTCCATCTCATTCCAAACAAGTTGTGCATGTTTCAAATTCATCCCGAAGAAGTTGTGACTGTTTCCAACTCAATCCAAACAAGTTGTCACTGTTTCCATTTCATTTCAAACAAGTTGTGAATGTTTCCATTTCTTTCCAAAGAGGTTGTGAATGTTTCTATTGCATTCCAGACACTTTGTGAGTGTATCCACTTCATTCCAAACAAGTTTTGAATGTTTCCATTCATTCGAAACTAGTTCTGAATGTCCCAATTTCATTCCAAAGAAGTTGTGAATGTTTCCATTTCATTTGAAACACGTTGTGAATGTTTCCATTTCTTTCCAAACATGTTGTGAATGTTTCCAGTTCAATCAAAAGTAGTTGTGAATGTTTCCATTTCATTCCAAACAAGTTGTGATTGTTTCCATTTCATTCCATACAAGTTGTGCATGTTTCAAATTCATTCCGAAGAAGTTGTGACTGTTTCCAGCTCAATCCAAACAAGTTGTCCCTGTTTCCATTTCATTTCAAACAAGTTGTGAATGTTTCCATTTCTTTCCAAAGAGGTTGCAAATGTTTCTACTTCATTCCAGACAATGTGTGAGTGTGTCCACTTCATTCCAAACAAGTTTTGAATGTTTCCATTCATTCCAAACTAGTTCTGAATGTCCCAATTTCATTCCAAAGATTTTGTGAATGTTTCCATTTCATCCCAAACAAGTTGTGAGTGTTTCCACTTCCTTTCAAACAAGCTGTGGTTGTTTCTATTTCCTTCCAAAGAAGTTGTGAAGGTTTCCATTTCATTTGAAACAAGTTGTGAATGTTTCCATTTCATTCCAAACAAGTTTTGAATGTTTCCATTCATTCCAAACTAGTTGTGAATGTTCCCATTTCATTCCAAACAAGTTGTGAATGTTTCCATTTCTTTCCAAACAAGTTGTGAATGTTTCCATTTCAATCAAAACTAGTGTTGAATGTTTCCATTTCATTCCAAACAAGTTGTGAATGTGTCCATTTCTTTCCAAACAAGTTGTGAATGTTTCCATTTCAATCAAAACTAGTTGTGAATGTTTCCATTTCATTCGAAACAAGTTGTGAATGTTTCCACTTCATTACAAAAAAGTTTTGCATGTTTCAAATTCATTCCGAAGAAGTTGTGACCGTTTCCAACTCATTCGAAACAAGTTGTGATGCGAACCCCGATGGTATAACGACCATGAAACTCGCCCAAGATGTTTTTCAAGCTCCACAAGACATCAAAGAGACTGGGTTTGAAGACCCCCACCCCTAATCAACCTGTGACTAGAAACGAGAAGTATAGAACTCCAAGAACACAAGCACACTTGTGCACCAAGGCAGTACGCCAAGAACCAAAGAGAAAACCTCTCCAAAGAGCAATATTATTTCGGCAATAATCTGTGTCTTTACATCCAGAATATGTGCCTTTATATAGGCCTAAACTAGGGTTAAAAGCTGGGCAAAATTCGCAGCCTAAATCCCTTAGGAATCCTAGATACAAAGACATAGGAAATCCTAGTCAAATTAGGACTCTAATTCCTAGTTTGAACAAGTTTAATAAATGCAGCGTATTCCACTTGCCCAAAACGATTTAAAACTATTCCATAGCCTAAATAACTTCCTAAATAATGTATCTAAATAGGATTTGAACGAAAATAAAATATAAATACAAGATTAAACCCGAAAACTCCCAAATAGCCTTTTTGGGTGCATTTTGGCACTTTAAGGTTCTCTCTTGTATCTTCAGCTCCAAGCTTGAATCTTTGAGTTCCAATGGCATGAATCTTCATCTTAGATGTGGTAATGAAGGTCTGGAAAGTTAGAGCTCAAAAATCCAGCTTGTGGACACAAAATGCATCAAGAACGCTTAAGGTGGCTCAAATGGTGCACTTTTAGTGGTGTCCTTGGTGTCCTTGTTTTGTGACTTATCTAAGCACTCCAGAACTGAGTACCAAGCATATTCATCATGTCCATATTGTGTCTTGAAAGTTCCAGCAGCTCCTTGTGAAGTTTCATGTCCATTCTCCATGAAGAAACTTGAAACAAAGCCTTGTAGTGCACATAAGAGCTCCTCAACTTTCTTCCTTGTCATAGGCCCACTAGAAACCTTCAACGGGTCCTTGCCTTCTCCATGTGTGCCTTCCTTGATCATATCAAGTTGTCACTGTTTCCATTTCATTTCAAACAAGTTGTGAATGTTTCCATTTCTTTCCAAAGAGGTTGTGAATGTTTCTATTTCATTCCAGACACTGTGTGAGTGTGTCCACTTCATTCCAAACAAGTTTTGAATGTTTCCATTCATTCCAAACTAGTTCTGAATGTCCCAATTTCATTCCAAAGAAGTTGTGAATGTTTCCATTTCATTTGAAACAAGTTGTGAATGTTTCCAATTCAATCAAAAGTAGTTGTGAATGTTTCCATTTCATTCCAAACAAGTTGTGATTGTTTCCATTTCATTCCATACAAGTTGTGCATGTTTCAAATTCATTCCGAAGAAGTTGTGACTGTTTCCAACTCAATCCAAACAAGTTGTCCCTGTTTCCATTTCATTTCAAACAAGTTGTGAATGTTTCCATTTCTTTCCAAAGAGGTTGCAAATGTTTCTACTTCATTCCAGACAATGTGTGAGTGTGTCCACTTCATTCCAAACAAGTTTTGAATGTTTTCATTCATTCCAAACTAGTTCTGAATTTCCCAATTTCATTTCAAAGATGTTGTGAATGTTTCCATTTCATCCCAAACAAGTCGTGAGTGTTTCCACTTCGTTACAAACAAGCTGTGATTGTTTCTATTTCCTTCCAAAGAAGTTGTGAAGGTTTCCATTTCATTTGAAACAAGTTGTGAATGTTTCCTTTTCATTCCAAACAAGTTTTGAATGTTTCCAATCATTCCAAACTAGTTGTGAATGTTCCCATTTCATTCCAAACAAGTTGTGAATGTTTCCATTTCTTTCCAAACAAGTTGTGAATGTTTCCATTTCAATCAAAACTAGTGTTGAATGTTTCCATTTCATTCCAAACAAGTTGTGAATGTGTCCATATCTTTCCAAACAAGTTGTGAATCTTTCCATTTGAATCAAAACTAGTTGTGAATGTTTCCATTTCAATCCAAACAAGTTGTGAATGTTTCCATTTCATTCCAAACTAGTTGTGAATGTTTCCATTTCGTTCGAAACAAGTTGTGAATGTTTCCACTTCATTCCAAAAAAGTTGTGCATGTTTCAAATTCATTCCGAAGAAGTTTTGACCGTTTCCAACTCATTCAAAACAAGTTGTGATGCGAACCCCGATGGTATAACGACCATGAAACTCGCCCAAGATGTTTTTCAAGCTCCACAAGACATCAAAGAGACTGGGTTTGAAGACCCCCACCCCTAATCAACCTGTGACTAGAAACGAGAAGTATAGAACTCCAAGAACACAAGCACACTTGTGCACCAAGCAGTCCGCCATGAACCAAAGAGAAAACCTCTCCAAAGAGCAATATTATTTCGGCAATAATCTGTGTCTTTACATCCAGAATATGTGCCTTTATATAGGCCTAAACTAGGGTTAAAAGCTGGGCAAAATTCGCAGCCTAAATCCCTTAGGAATCCTAGATACAAAGACATAGGAAATCCTAGTCAAATTAGGACTCTAATTCCTAGTTTGAACAAGTTTAATAAATGCAGCGTATTCCACTTGCCCAAAATGATTTAAAACTATTCCATAGCCTAAATAACTTCCTAAATAATGTATCTAAATAGGATTTGAATGAAAATAAAATATAAATACAAGATTAAACCCGAAAACTCCCAAATAGCATTTTTGGGTGCATTTTGGGCACTTTAAGGTTCTCTCTTGTATCTTCAGCTCCAAGCTTGAATCTTTGAGTTCCAATGGCATGAATCTTCATCTTAGATGTGGTAATGAAGGTCTGGAAAGTTAGAGCTCAAAAATCCAGCTTGTGGACACAACATGCGTCAAGAACGCTTAAGGTGGCTCAAATGGTGCACTTTGAGTGGTGTCCTTGGTGTCCTTGTTTTGTGACTTATCTAAGCACTCCAGAACTGAGTACCAAGCATATTCATCATGTCCATATTGTGTCTTGAAAGTTCCAGCAGCTTCTTGTGAAGTTTCATGTCCATTCTCCATGAAGAAACTTGAAACAAAGCCTTGTAGTGCACTTGTGAGCTCCTCAGCTTTCTTCCTTGTCATAGGCCCACTAGAAACCTTCAATGGGTCCTTGCCTTCTCCATGTGTGCCTTCCTTGATCATATCAAGTTGTCACTATTTCCATTTCATTTCAAACAAGTTGTGAATGTTTCCATTTCTTTCCAAAGAGGTTGTGAATGTTTCTATTTCATTCCAGACACTGTGTGAGTGTGTCCACTTCATTCCAAACAAGTTTTGAATGTTTCCATTCATTCCAAACTAGTTCTGAATGTCCCAATTTCATTCCAAAGAAGTTGTGAATGTTTCCATTTCATTCCAAACAAGTTGTGAATCTTTCCAATTCAATCAAAAGTAGTTGTGAATGTTTCCATTTCATTCCAAACAAGTTGCGAATGTTTCTATCTCATTCCAAACAAGTTGTGCATGTTTCAAATTCATTCCGAAGAAGTTGTGACTGTTTCCAACTCAATCCAAACAAGTTGTCACTGTTTCCATTTCATTTCAAACAAGTTGTGAATGTTTCCATTTCTTTCCAAAGAGGTTGCAAATGTTTCTACTTCATTCCAGACAATGTGTGAGTGTGTCCACTTCATTCCAAACAAGTTTTGAATGTTTCCATTCATTCCAAACTAGTTCTGAATGTCCCAATTTCATTCCAAAGATTTTGTGAATGTTTCCATTTCATCCCAAACAAGTTGTGAGTGTTTCCACTTCATTACAAACAAGCTGTGATTGTTTCTATTTCCTTCCAAAGAAGTTGTGAAGGTTTCCATTTCATTTGAAACAAGTTGTGAATGTTTCCATTTCATTCCAAACAAGTTTTGAATGTTTCCATTCAATCCAAAATAGTTGTGAATGTTCCCATTTCATTCCAAACAAGTTGTGAATGTTTCCATTTCTTTCCAAACAAGTTGTGAATGTTTCCATTTCAATCAAAACTAGTTGTGAATGTTTCCATTTCATTCCAAACAAGTTGTGAATGTGTCCATTTCTTTCCAAACAAGTTGTGAATCTTTCCATTTGAATCAAAACTAGTTGTGAATGTTTCCATTTCAATCCAAACAAGTTGTGAATGTGTCCATTTCTTTCCAAACAAGTTGTGAATGTTTCCATTTCAATCAAAACTAGTTGTGAATGTTTCCATTTCATTCCAAACAAGTTGTGAATGTTTCCATCTCATTCCAAACAAGTTGTGCATGTTTCAAATTCATTCCGAAGAAGTTGTGACTGTTTCCAACTCAATCCAAACAAGTTGTCACTGTTTCCATTTCATTTCAAACAGGTTGTGAATGTTTCCATTTCTTTCCAAAGAGGTAGTGAATGTTTCTATTTCATTCCAGACACTGTGTGAGTGTGTGCACTTCATTCCAAACAAGTTTTGAATGTTTCCATTCATTCCAAACTAGTTCTGAATGTCCCAATTTCATTCCAAAGAAGTTGTGAATGTTTCCATTTCATTTGAAACAAGTTGTGAATGTTTCCATTTCTTTCCAAACAAGTTGTGAATCTTTCCAATTCACTCAAAAGTAGTTGTGAATGTTTCCATTTCATTCCAAACAAGTTGTGAATGTTTCCGTTTCATTCCAAACAAGTTGTGCATGTTTCAAATTCATTGCGAAGAAGTTGTGACTGTTTCCAACTCAATCCAAACAAGTTGCCACTGTTTCCATTTCATTTCAAACAAGTTGTGAATGTTTCCATTTCTTTCCAAAGAGGTTGCAAATGTTTCTACTTCATTCCAGACAATGTGTGAGTGTGTCCACTCCATTCCAAACAAGTTTTGAATGTTTCCATTCATTCCAAACTAGTTCTGAATGTCCCAATTTCATTCCAAAGATTTTGTGAATGTTTCCATTTCATCCCAAACAAGTTGTGAGTGTTTCCACTTCATTACAAACAAGCTGTGATTGTTTCTATTTCCTTCCAAAGAAGTTGTGAAGGTTTCCATTTCATTTGAAACAAGTTGTGAATGTTTCCATTTCATTCCAAACAAGTTTTGAATGCTTCCATTCATTCCAAACTAGTTGTGAATGTTCCCATTTCATTCCAAACAAGTTGTGAATGTTTCCATTTCTTTCCAAACAAGTTGTGAATGTTTCCATTTCAATCAAAACTAGTTGTGAATGTTTCCATTTCATTCCAAACAAGTTGTGAATGTGTCCATTTCTTTCCAAACAAGTTGTGAATGTTTCCATTTGAATCAAAACTAGTTGTGAATGTTTCCATTTCATTCCAAACAAGTTGTGAATGTGTCCATTTCTTTCCAAACAAGTTGTGAATGTTTCCATTTCAATCAAAACTAGTTGAGAATGTTTCCATTTCATTCCAAACAAGTTGTGAATGTTTCCATCTCATTCCAAACAAGTTGTGCATGTTTCAAATTCATTCCAAAGAAGTTGTGACTGTTTCCAACTCAATCCAAACAAGTTGTCACTGTTTCCATTTCATTTCAGACAGGTTGTGAATGTTTCCATTTCTTTCCAAAGAAGTAGTGAATGTTTCTATTTCATTCCAGACATTGTGTGAGTGTGCACACTTCATTCCAAACAAGTTTTGAATGTTTCCATTCATTCCAAACTAGTTCTAAATGTCCCAATTTCATTCCAAAGAAGTTGTAAATGTTTCCATTTCATTTGAAACAAGTTGTGAATGTTTCCATTTCTTTCCAAACAAGTTGAGAATGTTTCCAATTCAATCAAAAGTAGTTGTGAATGTTTCCATTTCATTCCAAACAAGTTGTGAATGTTTCCATTTCATTCCAAACAAGTTGTGCATGTTTCAAATTCATTCCGAAGAAGTTGTGACTGTTTCCAACTCAATCCAAACAAGTTCTCCCTGTTTCCATTTCATTTCAAACAAGTTGTGAATGTTTCCATTTCTTTCCAAAGAGGTTGCAAATGTTTCTACTTCATTCCAGACAATGTGTGAGTGTGTCCACTTCATTCCAAACAAGTTTTGAATGTCTCCATTCATTCCAAACTAGTTCTGAATTTCCCAATTTCATTTCAAAGAAGTTGTGAATGTTTCCATTTCATCCCAAACAAGTTGTGAGTGTTTCCACTTCGTTACAAACAAGCTGTGATTGTTTCTATTTCCTTCCAAAGAAGTTGTGAAGGTTTCCATTTCATTTGAAACAAGTTGTGAAGGTTTCCTTTTCATTCCAAACAAGTTTTGAATGTTTCCATTCATTCCAAAGTAGTTGTGTATGTTCCCATTTCATTCCAAACAAGTTGTGAATGTTTCCATTTCTTTCCAAACAAGTTGTGAATGTTTCCATTTCAATCAAAACTAGTGTTGAATGTTTCCATTTGATTCCAAACAAGTTGTGAATGTGTCCATTTCTTTCCAAACAAGTTGTGAATGTTTCCATTTGAATCAAAACTAGTTGTGAATGTTTCCATTTCATTCGAAACAAGTTGTGAATGTTTCCACTTCATTCCAAAAAAGTTGTGCATGTTTCAAATTCATTCCGAAGAACTTGTGACCGTTTCCACCTCATTCGAAACAAGTTGTCACTGTTTCCAATTCATTTCAAACAAGTTGTGAATGTTTCCATTTCTTTCCAAAGAGGTTGTGAACGTTTCTATTTCATTCCCGACACTGTGTAACTGTGTCCACTTCTTTCCAAACAAGTTTTGAATGTTTCCATTCTTTCCGAACTAGTTCTGAATGTCCCAATTTCATTCCAAAGAAGTTGTAAATGTTTCCATTTCATTTGAAACAAGTTGTGAATGTTTCCATTTCTTTCCAAACAAGTTGTGAATGTTTCCAATTCAATCAAAACTAGTTGTGAATGTTTCCATTTCATTCCAAAACAGTTGTGAATGTTTCCATCTCATTCCAAACAAGTTGTGCATGTTTCAAATTCATTCCGAAGAAGTTGTGACTGTTTCCAACTCAATCCAAACAAGTTGTCACTGTTTCCATTTCATTTCAAACAAGTTATGAATGTTTCCATTTCTTTCCAAAGAGGTTGCAAATGTTTCTACTTCATTCCAGACAATGTGTGAGTGTGCCCACTTCATTCCAAACAAGTTTTGAATGTTTCCATTCATTCCAAACTAGTTCTGAATGTCCCAATTTCATTCCAAAGATTTTGTGAATGTTTCCATTTCATCCCAAACAAGTTGTGAGTGTTTCCACTTCATTACAAACAAGCTGTGATTGTTTCTATTGCCAAAGAAGTTGTGAAGGTTTCCATTTCATTTGAAACAAGTTGTGAATGTTTCCATTTCATTCCAAACAAGTTTTGAATGTTTCCATCCATGCCAAACTAGTTGTGAATGTTCCCATTTCATTCCAAACAAGTTGTGATTGTTTCAATTTCTTTGCAAACAAGTTGTGAATGTTTCCATTTCATTCCAAACAAGTTGCGAATGTGTCCATTTCTTTCCAAACAAGTTGTGAATGTTTCCAATTGAATCAAAACTAGTTGTGAATGTTTCCATTTCATTCCAAACAAGTTGTGAATGTTTCCATTTCATTCCAAAAAAGTTGTGCATGTTTCAAATTCATTCCGAAGAAGTTGTGACTGGTTCCAACTCAATCGAAACAAGTTGTCACTGTTTCCATTTCATTTCAAACAAGTTGTGAATGTTTCCATTTCTTTCCAAAGAGGTCGTGAATGTTTCTATTTCATTCCAGACACTGTGTGAGTGTGTGCACTTCATTCCAAACAAGTTTTGAATGTTTCCATTCATTCCAAACTAGTTCTGAATGTCCCAATTTCATTCCAAAGAAGTTGTGAATGTTTCCATTTCATTTGAAACAAGTTGTGAATGTTTCCAATTCAATCAAAAGTAGTTGTGAATGTTTCCATTTCATTCCAAACAAGTTGTGAATGTTGCCATTTCATTCCAAACAAGTTGTGCATGTTTCAAATTCATTCCGAAGAAGTTGTGACTATTTCGAACACAATCCAAACAAGTTGTCACTGTTTCCATTTCATTTCAAACAAGTTGTGAATGTTTCCATTTCTTTCCACAGAGGTTGCAAATGTTTCTATTTCATTCCAGACAATGTGTGAGTGTGTCCACTTCATTCGAAACAAGTTTTGAATGTTTCCATTCATTCCAAACTAGTTCTGAATGTCCCAATTTCATTCCAAAGATTTTGTGAATGTTTCCATTTCATCCCAAACAAGTTGTGAGTGTTTCCACTTCATTACAAACAAGCTGTGATTGTTTCTATTTCCTTCCAAAGAAGTTGTGAAGGTTTCCATTTCATTTGAAACAAGTTGTGAATGTTTCCATTTCATTCCAAACAAGTTTTGAATGTTTCCATTCATTCCAAACTAGTTGTGAATCTTCCCATTTCATTCCAAACAAGTTGTGAATGTTTCCATTTCTTTCCAAACAAGTTGTGAATGTTTCCATTTCAATCAAAACTTGTTGTGAATGTTTCCATTTCATTCCAAACAAGTTGTGAATGTGTCCATTTCTCTCCAAACAAGTTGTGAATGTTTCCATTTCAATCAAAACTAGCTGTGAATGTTTCCATTTCATTCCAAACAAGTTGTGAATGTGTCCATTTCATTCCAAACAAGTTGTGAATGTGTCCATTTCTTTCCAAACAAGTTGTGAATGTTTCCATTTCAATCAAAACTAGTTGTGAATGTTTCCATTTCATTTCAAACATGTTGTGAATGTTTCCATTTCTTTCCAAAGAGGTTGTGAATGTTTCTATTTCATTCCAGACACTGTGTGAGTGTGTCCACTTCATTCCAAACAAGTTTTGAATGTTTCCATTCATTCCAAACTAGTTCTGAATGTCCCAATTTCATTCCAAAGAAGTTTTGAATGTTTCCATTTCATTTGAAACAAGTTGTGAATGTTTCCATTTCTTTCCAAACAAGTTGTGAATGTTCCCAATTCAATCAAACCTAGTTGTGAATGTTTCCATTTCATTCCAAACAAGTTGTGAATGTTTCCATCTCATTCCAAACAAGTTGTGCATGTTTCAAATTCATTCCGAAGAAGTTGTCACTGTTCTGAAATTCACTTCCATCAGGATATTACTTGCCATTGTGGCAAATCTAGACTTAGAGTTACATCAGATGGATGTAAAGACCGCCTTTCTCAATGGTGAATTGAGTGAGGAGATATATATGAGACAACCTGAGGGGTTTGTCCAAAAGGGTCAAGAGGACAAGGTATGTAGACTAAAGAAGTCTATCTATGGTCTTAAGCAAGCTTCAAGACAGTGGTACTTGAAGTTTCACCATGCAATCACAAACTATGGCTTTGTGATGATGCATGAAGACCATTGTGTATACTTGTACTCTTCTGGGTCTAGTTTTGCAGTATTGACTCTATATGTAGATGATATACTGATTGCAAGTAATAGGCTTGCATTGTTAAGTACCATCAAGGGATGGTTGTCTTCCACCTTTGACATGAAGGATATGGGAGAGGCTGCCTTTATTCTAGGGGTGAAGATCCTGAGGAATAGAAAGGCAAGGCTATTGGCCCTTTCTCAAGAATCTTATATTGATAAGATTCTTGCAAGGTTCAACTTAACAAATGCAAAGCCCATGAGTACACCTCTTGCATATGGTTGCAAGATTGGAGAGGACTTATGTCCTAAGACTCCAAAGGAGAAGGAAGAGATGGCTCAGATTCCCTACCTAAGTGCCATTGGTAGCTTGATGTACGCCATGTTATGTACAAGGCCAGACATCAGCCAAGCGGTTGGTCTTTTAGCACGATATTCTTCCAACCCTGGTCTGGAGCATTGGAAGAATGTCAAGAGGATCCTAAGGTACCTCAAGGGTACTAAGGATTATTGGCTTTGTTACCAAGGTAAAGACCTTGGTATTACGTGGCTATTCTGATGCTGACTGGGGTGGGGATAGAGACTCCAGCAAGTCTACATCTGGTTATCTTTTCATGCTAAATGGTGGTGCTACTACTTGGTGTAGTAAGAAGCGAACTTGTACAGCATTGTCCACAATGGAGGCTGAATTTTTTCATGTGCCTCAGCTGTACAAGAAGCCCTTTGGCTAGGTTATTTCCTTAAGAATTTGGAGTCCAAGGTTTCTATTGAGAGACCTATTACTATCTACAGTGATAGTATGGCAGCCATGGCTTATACTAAGGACCCCAAATACCATGGAAAAACCAAGCACATTAGCATGAAATATAACTTTGTAAGGGATGCAATTGAAGAGGGTGAAGTTAGGATTGAGTACATTTCTACAGACCTGATGGTGGCAGATCCTCTCACTAAGCCATTGCCACCACTTGTGTTTGCTCGACATGTTAGAGCAATGGGTCTTAGAAGAATGTAAATGTTGGATGTACTTCACCTCTTTGGTGTCACACATGTTAAGTATTATTTTTGTGATAATATAGATTATTTTATGAAATAATCAGTTCAATTTTAGAAAACACAACGAACAAATGAACATGTCAAACATAGGTAGAGAATGACTTTCTCACACGAGTCATTCGCCCTTGATCTTTGTGTAAGATTAAGGATGAGACTGGCTAAAGACTTAAATGAATGGTACATTTAAGTGGGAGTCATGCTCCAACACATGACACTTTAGCCTTTCATGGTCGCCTAGATTATGAGTAATCAAGGTTCAATGCTTTGGTGCATTCAGTTTGTATGACCATTCATACATCCTAGCCTATGTTAGATGTAAGCAAGGGCTTACATGGAGAAATTTCATGGTTATTGACATGTCCTCCTTTTATATGTTAAGAGGAGTACACTTAATGGTGTTTTAAGAGGGAGAAATGACACACTCCTCAATTGGAATGGAGATCACTCCAAGTGGGAGTGACATGAGTAAAACACCTTAGAAGTGTATTCTGGAACTTTAATGGATGTGTTTCCAAGTGTTCCATGACCATGAAATACGACCATAGAAGAATTTAAGCAAGTTGTCTCTGTTCTTGCTTAGTGTGAGATTCTTCAAATCAGACTCTTAGTGACTATAGCTTGCTATTAGGAAGTTGAGTTAATTATGATCACTTTGATTGGTTGTCGAAGGTCTTAGAGAAATGAGACTGGAGTATCCTCCTTTTGGGTGATCATGTTAATTCATTGACCTAAGTAGTTGAAGCTCAAAGGAAAGACATTAAGATGGTACACGTTCACTAAATTCAATCTTGGGCCCACATATTACTGTGAGTAGTATGATAGATTGAATTGTGATTTAAATGAGTACACAATGCTTAATACAATCATGGATTTCAAGGAGTTGAAATTCAGAGAAAGAGACTGATTGTGATTAAGAAGTGTATCATATGTCTGGGGTCTGAAAGGCAAAACTTGATGTGTTCAAGAAAGCTTGATGTGTTTAAGCAACACACTTGTACTTGATGTGTTCAAGGAAAGTTTGAAGAAGTTCAAACTATGAGGAGAGGACAATCTTCTATTGAGAGTCTAACAACCTCAATAGAAGAGACTTAGTGTGTGTGCCTTGAGGTCGCACCCACAACTCTATATATGTAGAAGTGTCTAGATTATTTCGGCTATAAGGATTAAGGAGTTTTGTTTTGAGTGGGAGCTGGGAGTTTTAAAAGCATCTTAGTGCGAGTGGGAGTTTGTTGGAATTCTTGGCGCACCAAGATCCTTTTAAGATAGGATTTGAGCTCGTTGAGCTAACTATAGCTTGAAAAGGTATCTAAGGCAGCTAGAAGTAGCTCCCCTTAGCTCAAGTCAGCTCACTTCAGCTATAAGTAGCTCAAAGTAGCTGGACTTCAGCTCAAGTTAGCTCAAGTCAGCTCAAGTCAGCTTACTTCAGCTTATGGTAGCTGAATGTAGCTGGACTTCAGCTCAAGTTAGCTCAAGTCAGCTCACTTCAGCTTATGGTAGCTGAATGTAGCTGGACTTCAGCTCAAGTCAGCTCAAGTCAGCTCACTTCAGCTTTTGGTAGCTGAGTGTAGCTGGACTTCAGTTTACTTCAGCTGAAAGCAGCTAACTCCAGCTCAAGGTCAGTTCTTGGAGCTGGACCTTAGTTCATGGTGCTAGGTTGGAGCTCAAAGGAGCTCAATGGTGCATAAGTAGCATATTGAGCTAGCTTTGTGCCAGCTCACCTTGTTTTTAGCTCAAAACCACCAAGAGACACATCTTTTGTGTAAAGGTATGTCTCTTCATCAAAAGAAATAACTCTTGGCTAAAAGAACATGTCCTTTCATCCAAAGGAAGTGTTCCTTGGGTGAATGGACATGTATATTCGGCCATAGGGTGCTTATAGCACCAAGAGTGATGTCCTTTGACTTTAAAGGACATGTATGTTCGGCCATGGAGGTGGTTGAGGTGGTTATTGCACCAAATGTGATGTCCTTTAGACTTAAAAGACATGTATTTTCGCCCATAAGGTAGTTATGGGTGGTTATAGGCCAAAGGAAGTGTTCCTTGACTTAAAAGACATGTATTTTCGCCCATAAGGTAGTTATGGGTGGTTATAGGCCAAAGGAAGTGTTCCTTGGCTAAAAGACATGTATTTTCGCCACCATACATGACCCTTAGCCAAAGGAAGTGTTCTTTGGCTTAAAGGACACCTTTCTTGGTGTAAAGGTGTGCCTTTTGGTCATCTATAAATAGCCTTTAGTGGCTGGCCATTGGGGGGGACGAATTTTACACTCAATTTGCACCATTTTTCTTGAGAGAAAAATTCCTCCTTTCATTTCTTTAAAGAGCCGAAATATTAGACACTTTCTTAGAGCATTGTGGGTGAAATTACATTGAGATTCTTCATCTCAATTCAAGCCTCAAGGCGTATCTCTAAGATCAAGTCCTTCCTTTTCCTTTTCGGCACAAGACTATCAAAAAGGAAGGTACGCATCCTTTCTTGCTTTAGTAGCATGCTAAGGATTTAAGTTTTATGAATGATCTTAGTGGCATGCTAAGTTTGTTTGACTGGATAAGTATGTCTATATTCATGTTGAACTCAAATAGCATGCTAGATATTGTTTTTTGAGACAATATGTATGGAAAACTTATATGCATGTGGCATATACACAAATGAATAACATAAGAGTATGTTATTATTGAGATCCTGAAAATCTTCATGTTTCTATTTCATTCCAGACACTGTGTGAGTGTGTGCACTTCATTCCAAACAAGTTTTGAATGTTTCCATTCATTCCAAACTAGTTCTGAATGTCCCAATTTCATTCCAAAGAAGTTGTGAATGTTTCCATTTCATTTGAAACAAGTTGTGAATGTTTCCATTTCTTTCCAAACAAGTTGTGAATGTTTCCATTTCTTTCCAAAGAGGTAGTGAATGTTTCTATTTCATTCCAGACACTGTGTGAGTGTGTGCACTTCATTCCAAACAAGTTTTGAATGTTTCCACTCATTCCAAACTAGTTCTGAATGTGCCAATTTCATTCCAAAGAAGTTGTGAATGTTTCCATTTCATTTGAAACAGGTTGTGAATGTTTCCATTTCTTTCCAAACAAGTTGTGAATGTTTCCAATTCAATCAAAAGTAGTTGTGAATGTTTCCATTTCATTCCAAACAAGTTGTGAATGTTTCCATTTCATTCGAAACAAGTTGTGCATGTTTCAAATTCATTCCGAAGAAGTTGTGACTGTTTCCAGCTCAATCCAAACAAGTTGTCACTGTTTCCATTTCATTTCAAACAAGTTGTGAATGTTTCCATTTCTTTCCACAGAGGTTGCAAATGTTTCTACTTCATTCCAGACAATGTGTGAGTGTGTCCACTTCTTTCCAAACAAGTTTTGAATGTTTCCATTCATTCCAAACTAGTTCTGAATGTCCCAATTTCATTCCAAAGATTTTGTGAATGTTTCCATTTCATCCCAAACAAGTTGTGAGTGTTTCCACTTCATTACAAACAAGCTGTGATTGTTTCTATTTCCTTCCAAAGAAGTTGTGAAGGTTTCCATTTCATTTGAAACAAGCTGTGAAAGTTTCCATTTCATTCCAAACAAGTTTTGAATGTTTCCATTCATTCCAAACTAGTTGTGAATGTTCCCATTTCATTCGAAACAAGTTGTGAATGTTTCCATTTCTTTCCAAACAAGTTGTGAATGTTTCCATTTCAATCAAAAGTTGTTGTGAATGTTTCCATTTCATTCCAAACAAGTTGTGAATGTGTCCATTTCTCCCCAAACAAGTTGTGAATGTTTCCATTTCAATCAAAACTAGTTGTGAATGCTTCCATTTCATTCTAAACAAGTTGTGAATGTGTCCATTTCTTTCCAAACAAGTTGTGAATGTTTCCATTTCAATCAAAACTAGTTGTGAATGTTTCCATTTCATTTCAAACAAGTTGTGAATGTTTCCATTTCTTTCCAAAGAGGTTGTGAATGTTTCTATTTCATTCCAGACACTGTGTGAGTGTGTCCACTTCATTCCAAACAAGTTTTGAATGTTTCCATTCATTCCAAACTAGTTCTGAATGTCCCAATTTCATTCCAAAGAAGTTGTGAATGTTTCCATTTCATTTGAAACAAGTTGTGAATGTTTCCGTTTCTTTCCAAACAAGATGTGAATGTTTCCAATTCAATCAAAACTAGTTGTGAATGTTTCCATTTCATTCCATACAAGTTGTGAATGTTTCCATCTCATTCCAAACAAGTTGTGCATGTTTCAAATTCATTCCGAAGAAGTTGTGACTGTTTCCAACTCAATCCAAACAAGTTGTCACTGTTTCCATTTCATTTCAAACAGGTTGTGAATGTTTCCATTTCTTTCCAAAAAGGTAGTGAATGTTTCTATTTCATTCCAGACACTGTGTGAGTGTGTGCACTTCATTCCAAACAAGTTTTGAATGTTTCCATTCATTCCAAACTAGTTCTGAATGTCCCAATTTCATTCCAAAGAAGTTGTGAATCTTTCCGTTTCATTTGAAACAAGTTGTGAATGTTTCCATTTCTTTCCAAACAGGTTGTGAATGTTTCCATTTCTTTCCAAAGAGGTAGTGAATGTTTCTATTTCATTCCAGACACTGTGTGAGTGTGTGCACTTCATTCCAAACAAGTTTTGAATGTTTCCATTCATTCCAAACTAGTTCTGAATGTCCCAATTTCATTCCAAAGAAGTTGTGAATGTTTACATTTCATTTGAAACAAGTTGTGAATGTTTCCATTTCTTTCCAAACAAGTTGTGAATGTTTCCAATTCAATCAAAAGTAGTTGTGAATGTTTCCATTTCATTCCAAACAAGTTGTGAATGTTTCCATTTCATTCCAAACAAGTTGTGCATGTTTCAAATTCATTCCGAAGAAGTTGTGACTGTTTCCAACTCAATCCAAACAAGTTGCCACTGTTTCCATTTCATTTCAAACAAGTTGTGAATGTTTCCATTTCTTTCCAAAGAGGTTGCAAATATTTCTACTTCATTCCAGACAATGTGTGAGTGTGTCCACTTCATTCCAAACAAGTTTTGAATGTTTCTATTAATTCCAAACTAGTTCTGAATGTTTCTATTTCATCCCAAACAAGTTGTGAGTGTTTCCACTTTATTACAAACAAGCTGTGATTGTTTCTATTTCCTTCCAAAGAAGTTGTGAAGGTTTCCATTTCATTTGAAACAAGTTGTGAATGTTTCCATTTCATTCCAAACAAGTTTTGAATGTTTCCATTCATTCCAAACTAGTTGTGAATGTTCCCATTTCATTCGAAACAAGTTGTGAATGTTTCCATTTCTTTCCAAACAAGTTGTGAATGTTTCCATTTGAATCAAAACTAGTTGTGAATGTTTCCATTTCATTCCAAACAAGTTGTGAATGTGTCCATTTCTTTCCAAACAAGTTGTGAATGTTTCCATTTGAATCAAAACTAGTTGTGAATGTTTCCATTTCATTCCAAACAAGTTGTGTATGTGTCCATTTCTTTCTAAACAAGTTGTGAATGTTTCCATTTCAATCAAAACTAGTTGTGAATGTTTCCATTTCATTCCAAACAAGTTGTGAATGTTTCCATCTCATTCCAAACAAGTTGTGCATGTTTCAAATTCATTCCGAAGAAGTTGTGACTGTTTCCAACTCAATCCAAACAAGTTGTCAGTGTTTCCATTTCATTTCAAACAAGTTGTGAATGTTTCCATTTCTTTCCAAAGAGGTAGTGAATGTTTCTATTTCATTCCAGACACTGTGTGAGTGTGTGCACTTCATTCCAAACAAGTTTTGAATGTTTCCATTCATTCCAAACTAGTTCTGAATGTCCCAATTTCATTCCAAAGAAGTTGTGAATGTTTCCATTTCATTTGAAACAAGTTGTGAATGTTTCCATTTCTTTCCAAACAAGTTGTGAATGTTTTCATTTCTTTCCAAAGAGGTAGTGAATGTTTCTATTTCATTCCAGACACTGTGTGAGTGTGTTTACTTCATTCCAAACAAGTTTTGAATGTTTCCATTCATTCCAAACTAGTTTTGTTGGAATTCTTGGCACACAAAGATCCTTTTAAGATAGGATTTGAGCTCGTTGAGCTAACTATAGCTTGAAAAGGTATCTAAGGCAGCTAGAAGTAGCTCCCCTTAGCTCAAGTCAGCTCACTTCAGCTATAAGTAGCTCAAAGTAGCTGGACTTCAGCTCAAGTTAGCTCAAGTCAGCTCAAGTCAGCTCACTTCAGCTTATGGTAGCTGAATGTAGCTGGACTTCAGCTCAAGTTAGCTCAAGTCAGCTCAAGTCAGCTCACTTCAGCTTATGGTAGCTGAATGTAGCTGGACTTCAGCTCAAGTCAGCTCAAGTCAGCTCACTTCAGCTTATGGTAGCTGAATGTAGCTGGACTTCAGCTCAAGTTAGCTCAAGTAAGCTCAAGTCAGCTCACTTCAGCTTATGGTTGCTGAATGTAGCTGGACTTCAGCTCAAGTCAGCTCACTTCAGCTTTTGGTAGCTGGGTGTAGCTGGACTTCAGTTTACTTCAGCTGAAAGCAGCTAACTCCAGCTCAAGGTCAGTTCTTGGAGCTGGACCTTAGTTCATGGTGCTTGGTTGGAGCTCAAAGGAGCTCAATGGTGCATAAGTAGCATATTGAGCTAGCTTTGTGCCAGCTCACCTTGTTTTTAGCTCAAAACCACCAAGAGACACATCTTTTGTGTAAAGGTATGTCTCTTCATCAAAAGAAATAACTCTTGGCTAAAAGAACATGTCCTTTCATCCAAAGGAAGTGTTCCTTGGGTGAATGGACATGTATATTCGGCCATAGGGTGCTTATAGCACCAAGAGTGATGTCCTTTGACTTTAAAGGACATGTATGTTCGGCCATGGAGGTGGTTGAGGTGGTTATTGCACCAAATGTGATGTCCTTTAGACTTAAAAGACATGTATTTTCGCCCATAAGGTAGTTATGGGTGGTTATAGGCCAAAGGAAGTGTTCCTTGACTTAAAAGACATGTATTTTCGCCCATAAGGTAGTTATGGGTGGTTATAGGCCAAAGGAAGTGTTCCTTGGCTAAAAGACATGTATTTTCACCACCATACATGACCCTTAGCTAAAGGAAGTGTTCTTTGGCTTAAAGGACACCTTTCTTGGTGTAAAGGTGTGCCTTTTGGTCATCTATAAATAGCCTTTAGTGGCTGGCCATTGGGTGTACGAATTTTACACTCAATTTGCACCATTTTTCTTGAGAGAAAAATTCCTCCTTTCATTCCTTTAAAGAGCCGAAATATTAGGCACTTTCTTAGAGCATTGTGGGTGGAATTACATTGAGATTCTTCATCTCAATTCAAGCCTCAAGGCGTATCTCTAAGATCAAGTCCTTCCTTTTCCTTTTCGGCACAAGACTATCAAAAAGGAAGGTACGCATCCTTTCTTGCTTTAGTAGCATGCTAAGGATTTAAGTTTTATGAATGATCTTAGTGGCATGCTAAGTTTGTTTGACTGGATAAGTATGTCTATATTCATGTTGAACTCAAATAGCATGCTAGATATTGTTTTTTTGAGACAATATGTATGGAAAACTTATATGCATGTGGCATATACACAAATGAATAACATAAGAGTATGTTATTATTGAGATCCTGAAAATCTTCAGTTCTGAATGTCCCAATTTCATTCCAAAGAAGTTGTGAATGTTTCCATTTCATTTGAAACAGGTTGTGAATGTTTCCATTTCTTTCCAAACAAGTTGTGAATGTTTCCAATTCAATCAAAATTAGTTGTGAATGTTTCCATTTCATTCCAAACAAGTTGTGCATGTTTCAAATTCATTCCGAAGAAGTTGTGACTGTTTCCAACTCAATCCAAACAAGTTGTCACTGTTTCCATTTCATTTCAAACAAGTTGTGAATGTTTCCATTTCTTTCCACAGAGGTTGCAAATGTTTCTACTTCATTCCAAACAATGTGTGAGTGTGTCCACTTCATTCCAAACAAGTTTTGAATGTTTCTATTCATTCCAAACTAGTTCTGAATGTCCCAATTTCATTCCAAAGATTTTGTGAATGTTTCCATTTCATCCCAAACAAGTTGTGAGTGTTTCCACTTCATTACAAACAAGCTGTGATTGTTTCTATTTCCTTCCAAAGAAGTTGTGAATGTTTCCATTTCATTTGAAACAAGTTGTGAATGTTTCCATTTCATTCCAAACAAGTTTTGAATGTTTCCATTCATTCCAAACTAGTTGTGAATGTTCCCATTTCATTCCAAACAAGTTGTGAATGTTTCCATTTCTTTCCAAACAAGTTGTGAATGTTTCCATTTCAATCAAAACTTGTTGTGAATGTTTCCATTTCATTCCGAACAAGTTGTGAATGTGTCCATTTCTCCCCAAACAAGTTGTGAATGTTTCCATTTTAATCAAAACTAGTTGTGAATGTTTCCATTTCATTCCAAACAAGTTGTGAATGTGTCCATTTCTTTCCAAACAAGTTGTGAATGTTTCCACTTCAATCAAAACTAGTTGTGAATGTTTCCATTTCATTTCAAACAAGTTGTGAATGTTTCCATTTCTTTCCAAAGAGGTTGTGAATGTTTCTATTTCATTCCAGACACTGTGTGAGTGTGTCCACTTCATTCCAAACAAGTTTTGAATGTTTCCATTCATTCCAAACTAGTTCTGAATGTCCCAATTTCATTCCAAAGAAGTTGTGAATGTTTCCATTTCATTTGAAACAAGTTGTGAATGTTTCCATTTCTTTCCAAACAAGTTGTGAATCTTTCCAATTCAATCAAACCTATTTATGAATGTTTCCATTTCATTCCAAACAAGTTGTGAATGTTTCCATCTCATTCCAAACAAGTTGTGCATGTTTCAAATTCATCGCGAAGAAGTTGTGACTGTTTCCAACTCAATCCAAACAAGTTGTCACTGTTTCCATTTCATTTCAAACAAGTTGTGAGTGTTTCCATTTCTTTCCAAAGAGGTTGTGAATGTTTCTATTTCATTCCAGACACTGTGTGAGTGTGTCCACTTCATTCCAAACAAGTTTTGAATGTTTCCATTCATTCGAAACTAGTTCTGAATGTCCCAATTTCATTCCAAAAAAGTTGTGAATGTTTCCATTTCATTTGAAACACGTTGTGAATGTGTCCATTTCTTTCCAAACAAGTTGTGAATGTTTCCAATTCAATCAAAAGTAGTTGTGAATGTTTCCATTTCATTCCAAACAAGTTGTGATTGTTTCCATTTCATTCCATACAAGTTGTGCATGTTTCAAATTCATTCCGAAGAAGTTGTGACTGTTTCCAACTCAATCCAAACAAGTTCTCCCTGTTTCCATTTCATTTCAAACAAGTTGTGAATGTTTCCATTTCTTTCCAAAGAGGTTGCAAATGTTTCTACTTCATTCCAGACAATGTGTGAGTGTGTCCACTTCATTCCAAACAAGTTTTGAATGTTTTCATTCATTCCAAACTAGTTCTGAATTTCCCAATTTCATTTCAAAGATGTTGTGAATGTTTCCATTTCATCCCAAACAAGTTGTGAGTGTTTCCACTTCGTTACAAACAAGCTGTGATTGTTTCTATTTCCTTCCAAAGAAGTTGTGAAGGTTTCCATTTCATTTGAAACAAGTTGTGAATGTTTCCTTTTCATTCCAAACAAGTTTTGAATGTTTCCAATCATTCCAAACTAGTTGTGAATGTTCCCATTTCATTCCAAACAAGTTGTGAATGTTTCCATTTCTTTCCAAACAAGTTGTGAATGTTTCCATTTCAATTAAAACTAGTGTTGAATGTTTCCATTTCATTCCAAACAAGTTGTGAATGTGTCCATTTCTTTCCAAACAAGTTGTGAATGTTTCCATTTCAATCAAAACTAGTTGTGAATGTTTCCATTTCATTCGAAACAAGTTGTGAATGTTTCCACTTCATTCCAAAAAAGTTGTGCATGTTTCAAATTCATTCCGAAGAAGTTTTGACCGTTTCCAACTCATTCGAAACACGTTGTGATGCGAACCCCGATGGTATAACGACCATGAAACTCGCCCAAGATGTTTTTCAAGCTCCACAAGACATCAAAGAGACTGGGTTTGAAGACCCCCACCCCTAATCAACCTGTGACTAGAAACAAGAAGTATAGAACTCCAAGAACACAAGCACACTTGTGCACCAAGCAGTCCGCCAAGAACCAAAGAGAAAACCTCTCCAAAGAGCAATATTATTTCGGCAATAATCTGTGTCTTTACATCCAGAATATGTGCCTTTATATAGGCCTAAACTAGGGTTAAAAGCTGGGCAAAATTCGCAGCCTAAATCCCTTAGGAATCCTAGATACAAAGACATAGGAAATCCTAGTCAAATTAGGACTCTAATTCCTAGTTTGAACAAGTTTAATAAATGCAGCGTATTCCACTTGCCCAAAACGATTTAAAACTATTCCATAGCCTAAATAACTTCCTAAATAATGTATCTAAATAGGATTTGAACGAAAATAAAATATAAATACAAGATTAAACCTGAAAACTCCCAAATAGCCTTTTTGGGTGCATTTTGGGCACTTTAAGGTTCTCTCTTGTATCTTCAGCTCCAAGCTTGAATCTTTGAGTTCCAATGGAATGAATCTTCATCTTAGATGTGGTAATGAAGGTATGGAAAGTTAGAGCTCAAAAATCCAGCTTGTGGACACAAAATGCATCAAGAACGCTTAAGGTGGCTCAAATGGTGCACTTTGAGTGGTGTCCTTGGTGTCCTTGTTTTGTGACTTATCTAAGCACTCCAGAACTGAGTACCAAGCATATTCATCATGTCCATATTGTGTCTTGAAAGTTCCAGCAGCTCCTTGTGAAGTTTCATGTCCATTCTCCATGAAGAAACTTGAAACAAAGCCTTGTAGTGCACTTGAGAGCTCCTTAGCTTTCTTCCTTGTCATAGGCCCACTAGAAACCTTCAATGGGTCCTTGCCTTCTCCATGTGTGCCTTCCTTGATCATATCAAGTTGTCACTGTTTCCATTTCATTTCAAACAAGTTGTGAATGTTTCCATTTCTTTCCAAAGAGGTTGTGAATGTTTCTATTTCATTCCAGACACTGTGTGAGTGTGTCCACTTCATTCCAAACAAGTTTTGAATGTTTCCATTCATTCCAAACTAGTTCTGAATGTCCCAATTTCATTCCAAAGAAGTTGTGAATGTTTCCATTTCATTTGAAACAAGTTGTGAATGTTTCCATTTCTTTCCAAACAAGTTGTGAATGTTTCCAATTCAATCAAAAGTAGTTGTGAATGTTTCCATTTCATTCCAAACAAGTTGTGAATGTTTCTATCTCATTCCAAACAAGTTGTGCATGTTTCAAATTCATTCCGAAGAAGTTGTGACTGTTTCCAACTCAATCCAAACAAGTTGTCACTGTTTCCATTTCATTTCAAACAAGTTGTGAATGTTTCCATTTCTTTCCAAAGAGGTAGTGAATGTTTCTATTTCATTCCAGACACTGTGTGAGTGTGTGCACTTCATTCCAAACAAGTTTTGAATGTTTCCATTCATTCCAAACTAGTTCTGAATGTCCCAATTTCATTCCAAAGAAGTTGTGAATGTTTCCATTTCATTTGAAACAAGTTGTGAATGTTTCCATTTCTTTCCAAACAAGTTGTGAATGTTTCCAATTCAATCAAAAGTAGTTGTGAATGTTTCCATTTCATTCCAAACAAGTTGTGAATGTTTCCATTTCATTCCAAACATGTTGTGCATGTTTCAAATTCATTCCGAAGAAGTTGTGACTGTTTCCAACTCAATCCAAACAAGTTGTCCCTGTTTCCATTTCATTTCAAACAAGTTGTGAATGTTTCCATTTCTTTCCAAAGAGGTTGCAAATGTTTCTACTTCATTCCAGACAATGTGTGAGTGTGTCCACTTCATTCCAACCAAGTTTTGAATGTTTCCATTCATTCCAAACTAGTTCTGAATCTCCCAATTTCATTCCAAAGATTTTGTGAAAGTTTCCATTTCATCCCAAACAAGTTGTGAGTGTTTCCACTTCATTACAAAAAAGCTGTGATTGTTTCTATTTCCTTCCAAAGAAGTTGTGAAGGTTTCCATTTCATTTGAAACAAGTTGTGAATGTTTCCATTTCATTCCAAACAAGTTTTGAATGTTTCCATTCATTCCAAACTAGTTGTGAATGTTTCCATTTCATTCCAAACAAGTTGTGAATGTTTCCATTTCTTTCCAAACAAGTTGTGAATGTTTCCATTTCAATCAAAACTAGTTATGAATGTTTCCATTTCATTCCAAACAAGTTGTGAATGTGTCCATTTCTTTTCAAACAAGTTGTGAATGTTTCCATTTGAATCAAAACTAGTTGTGAATGTTTCCATTTCATTCCAAACAAGTTGTGAATGTGTCCATTTCTTTCCAAACAAGTTGTGAATGTTTCCATTTCAATCAAAACTAGTTGTGAATGTTTCCATTTCATTCCAAACAAGTTGTGAATGTTTCCATCTCATTCCAAACAAGTTGTGCATGTTTCAAATTCATTCCGAAGAAGTTGTGACTGTTTCCAACTCAATCCAAACAAGTTGTCACTGTTTCCATTTCATTTCAAACAAGTTGTGAATGTTTCCATTTCTTTCCAAAGAGGTAGTGAATGTTTCTATTTCATTCCAGACACTGTGTGAGTGTGTGCACTTCATTCCAAACAAGTTTTGAATGTTTCCATTTATTCCAAACTAGTTCTGAATGTCCCAATTTCATTCCAAAGAAGTTGTGAATGTTTCCATTTCTTTCCAAACAAGTTGTGAATATTTCCATTTCTTTCCAAACAAGTTGTGAATGTTTCCAATTCAATCAAAAGTAGTTGTGAATGTTTCCATTTCATTCCAAACAAGTTGTGAATGTTTCCATTTCATTCCAAACAAGTTGTGCATGTTTCAAATTCATTGCGAAGAAGTTGTGACTGTTTCCAACTCAATCCAAACAAGTTGCCACTGTTTCCATTTCATTTGAAACAAGTCATGAATGTTTCCATTTCTTTCCAAAGAGGTTGCAAATGTTTCTACTTCATTCCAGACAATGTGTGAGTGTGTCCACTTCATTCCAAACAAGTTTTGAATGTTTCCATTCATTCCAAACTAGTTCTGAATGTCCCAATTTCATTCCAAAGATTTTGTGAATGTTTCCATTTCATCCCAAACAAGTTGTGAGTGTTTCCACTTCATTACAAACAAGCTGTGATTGTTTCTATTTCCTTCCAAAGAAGTTGTGAAGGTTTCCATTTCATTTGAAACAAGTTGTGAATGTTTCCATTTCATTCCAAACAAGATTTGAATGTTTCCATTCATTCCAAACTAGTTGTGAATGTTCCCATTTCATTCCAAACAAGTTGTGAATGTTTCCATTTCTTTCCAAACAAGTTGTGAATGTTTCCATTTCAATCAAAACTAGTTGTGAATGTTTCCATTTCATTCCAAACAAGTTGTGAATGTGTCCATTTCTTTCCAAACAAGTTGTGAATGTTTCCATTTGAATGAAAACTAGTTGTGAATGTTTCCATTTCATTCCAAACAAGTTGTGAATGTGTCCCTTTCTTTCCAAACAAGTTGTGAATGTTTCCATTTCAATCAAAACTAGTTGTGAATGTTTCCATTTTATTCCAAACAAGTTGTGAATGTTTCCATCTCATTCCAAACAAGTTGTGCATGTTTCAAATTCATTCCGAAGAAGTTGTGACTGTTTCCAACTCAATCCAAACAAGTTGTCACTGTTTCCATTTCATTTCAAACAAGTTGTGAATGTTTCCATTTCTTTCCAAAGAGGTAGTGAATGTTTCTATTTCATTCCAGACACTGTGTGAGTGTGTGCACTTCATTCCAAACAAGTTTTGAATGTTTCCATTCATTCCAAACTTGTTCTGAATGTCCCAATTTCATTCCAAAGAAGTTGTGAATGTTTCCATTTCTTTCCAAACAAGTTGTGAATATTTCCATTTCTTTCCAAACAAGTTGTGAATGTTTCCAATTCAATCAAAAGTAGTTGTGAATGTTTCCATTTCATTCCAAACAAGTTGTGAATGTTTCCATTTCATTCCAAACAAGTTGTGCATGTTTCAAATTCATTGCGAAGAAGTTGTGACTGTTTCCAACTCAATCCAAACAAGTTGCCACTGTTTCCATTTCATTTGAAACAAGTCGTGAATGTTTCCATTTCTTTCCAAAGAGGTTGCAAATGTTTCTACTTCATTCCAGACAATGTGTGAGTGTGTCCACTTCATTCCAAACAAGTTTTGAATGTTTCCATTCATTCCAAACTAGTTCTGAATGTCCCAATTTCATTCCAAAGATTTTGTGAATGTTTCCATTTCATCCCAAACAAGTTGTGAGTGTTTCCACTTCATTACAAACAAGCTGTGATTGTTTCTATTTCCTTCCAAAGAAGTTGTGAAGGTTTCCATTTCATTTGAAACAAGTTGTGAATGTTTCCATTTCATTCCAAACAAGATTTGAATGTTTCCATTCATTCCAAACTAGTTGTGAATGTTCCCATTTCATTCCAAACAAGTTGTGAATGTTTCCATTTCTTTCCAAACAAGTTGTGAATGTTTCCATTTCAATCAAAACTAGTTGTGAATGTTTCCATTTCATTCCAAACAAGTTGTGAATGTGTCCATTTCTTTCCAAACAAGTTGTGAATGTTTCCATTTGAATGAAAACTAGTTGTGAATGTTTCCATTTCATTCCAAACAAGTTGTGAATGTGTCCCTTTCTTTCCAAACAAGTTGTGAATGTTTCCATTTCAATCAAAACTAGTTGTGAATGTTTCCATTTTATTCCAAACAAGTTGTGAATGTTTCCATCTCATTCCAAACAAGTTGTGCATGTTTCAAATTCATTCCGAAGAAGTTGTGACTGTTTCCAACTCAATCCAAACAAGTTGTCACTGTTTCCATTTCATTTCAAACAAGTTGTGAATGTTTCCATTTCTTTCCAAAGAGGTAGTGAATGTTTCTATTTCATTCCAGACACTGTGTGAGTGTGTGCACTTCATTCCAAACAAGTTTTGAATGTTTCCATTCATTCCAAACTTGTTCTGAATGTCCCAATTTCATTCCAAAGAAGTTGTGAATGTTTCCATTTCTTTCCAAACAAGTTGTGAATATTTCCATTTCTTTCCAAACAAGTTGTGAATGTTTCCAATTCAATCAAAAGTAGTTGTGAATGTTTCCATTTCATTCCAAACAAGTTGTGAATGTTTCCATTTCATTCCAAACAAGTTGTGCATGTTTCAAATTCATTGCGAAGAAGTTGTGACTGTTTCCAACTCAATCCAAACAAGTTGCCACTGTTTCCATTTCATTTGAAACAAGTCGTGAATGTTTCCATTTCTTTCCAAAGAGGTTGCAAATGTTTCTACTTCATTCCAGACAATGTGTGAGTGTGTCCACTTCATTCCAAACAAGTTTTGAATGTTTCCATTCATTCCAAACTAGTTCTGAATGTCCCAATTTCATTCCAAAGATTTTGTGAATGTTTCCATTTCATCCCAAACAAGTTGTGAGTGTTTCCACTTCATTACAAACAAGCTGTGATTGTTTCTATTTCCTTCCAAAGAAGTTGTGAAGGTTTCCATTTCATTTGAAACAAGTTGTGAATGTTTCCATTTCATTCCAAACAAGATTTGAATGTTTCCATTCATTCCAAACTAGTTGTGAATGTTCCCATTTCATTCCAAACAAGTTGTGAATGTTTCCATTTCTTTCCAAACAAGTTGTGAATGTTTCCATTTCAATCAAAACTAGTTGTGAATGTTTCCATTTCATTCCAAACAAGTTGTGAATGTGTCCATTTCTTTCCAAACAAGTTGTGAATGTTTCCATTTGAATCAAAACTAGTTGTGAATGTTTCCATTTCATTCCAAACAAGTTGTGAATGTGTCCATTTCTTTCCAAACAAGTTGTGAATGTTTCCATTTCAATCAAAACTAGTTGTGAATGTTTCCATTTCATTCCAAACAAGTTGTGAATGTTTCCATCTCATTCCAAACAAGTTGTGCATGTTTCAAATTCATTCCGAAGAAGTTGTGACTGTTTCCAACTCAATCCAAACAAGTTGTCACTGTTTCCATTTCATTTCAAACAAGTTGTGAATGTTTCCATTTCTTTCCAAAGAGGTAGTGAATGTTTCTATTTCATTCCAGACACTGTGTGAGTGTGTGCACTTCATTCCAAACAAGTTTTGAATGTTTCCATTCATTCCAAACTAGTTCTGAATGTCCCAATTTCATTCCAAAGAAGTTGTGAATGTTTCCATTTCTTTCCAAACAAGTTGTGAATGTTTCCAATTCAATCAAAAGTAGTTGTGAATGTTTCCATTTCATTCCAAACAAGTTGTGCATGTTTCAAATTCATTGCGAAGAAGTTGTGACTGTTTCCAACTCAATCCAAACAAGTTGCCACTGTTTCCATTTCATTTCAAACAAGTTGTGAATGTTTCCATTTCTTTCCAAAGAGGTTGCAAATGTTTCTACTTCATTCCAGACAATGTGTGAGTGTGTCCACTTCATTCCAAACAAGTTTTGAATGTTTCCATTCATTCCAAACAAGTTTTGAATGTTTCCATTCATTCCAAACTAGTTCTGAATGTCCCAATTTCATTCCAAAGATTTTGTGAATGTTTCCATTTCATCCCAAACAAGTTGTGAGTGTTTCCACTTCATTACAAACAAGCTGTGATTGTTTCTATTTCCTTCCGAAGAAGTTGTGAAGGTTTCCATTTCATTTGAAACAAGATGTGAATGTTTCCATTTCATTCCAAACAAGTTTTGAATGTTTCCATTCATTCCAAACTAGTTGTGAATGTTCCCATTTCATTCCAAACAAGTTGTGAATGTTTCCATTTCTTTCCAAACAAGTTGTGAATGTTTCCATTTCATTCCAAACAAGTTGTGAATGTGTCCATTTCTTTCCAAACAAGTTGTGAATGTTTCCATTTGAATCAAAACTAGTTGTGAATGTTTCCATTTCATTCCAAACAAGTTGTGAATGTGTCCATTCCTTTCCAAACAAGTTGTGAATGTTTCCATTTCAATCAAAACTAGTTGTGAATGTTTCCATTTCATTCCAAACAAGTTGTGAATGTTTCCATCTCATTCCAAACAAGTTGTGCATGTTTCAAATTCATTCCGAAGAAGTTGTGACTGTTTCCAACTCAATCCAAACAAGTTGTCACTGTTTCCATTTCATTTCAAACAGGTTGTGAATGTTTCCATTTCTTTCCAAAGAGGTAGTGAATGTTTCTATTTCATTCCAGACACTGTGTGAGTGTGTGCACTTCATTCCAAACAAGTTTTGAATGTTTCCATTCATTCCAAACTAGTTCTGAATGTCCCAATTTCATTCCAAAGATGTTGTGAATGTTTCCATTTCTTTCCAAACAAGTTGTGAATGTTTCCATTTCATTCCAAACAAGTTGTGAATGTTTCCATTTCATTCCAAACAAGTTGTGAATGTTTCCATTTCATTCCAAACAAGTTGTGAATGTTTCCATTTCATTCCAAACAAGTTGTGAATGTGTCCATTTCTTTCCAAACAAGTTGTGAATGTTTCCATTTGAATCAAAACTAGTTGTGAATGTTTCCATTTCATTCCAAACAAGTTGTGAATGTTTCCATCTCATTCCAAACAAGTTGTGCATGTTTCAAATTCATTCCGAAGAAGTTGTGACTGTTTCCAACTTAATCCAAACAAGTTGTGACTGTTTCCATTTCATTTCAAACAAGTTGAGATGTTTCCATTTCTTTCCAAAGAGGTAGTGAATGTTCCTATTTCATTCCAGACACTGTGTGAGTGTGTGCACTTCATTGCAAACAAGTTTTGAATGTTTCCATTCATTCCAAACTAGTTCTGAATGTCCCAATTTCATTCCAAAGAATTTGTGAATGTTTCCATTTCATTTGAAACAAGTTGTGAATGTTTCCATTTCTTTCCAAACAAGTTGTGAATGTTTCCAATTCAATCAAAAGTAGTTGTGAATGTTTCCATTTCATTCCAAACAAGTTGTGAATGTTTCCATTTCATTCCAAACAAGTTGTGCATGTTTCAAATTCATTGCGAAGAAGTTGTGACTGTTTCCAACTCAATCCAAACAAGTTGCCACTGTTTCCATTTCATTTCAAACAAGTTGTGAATGTTTCCATTTCTTTCCAAAGAGGTTGCAAATGTTTCTACTTCATTCCAGACAATGTGTGAGTGTGTCCACTTCATTCCAAACAAGTTTTGAATGTTTCCATTCATTCCAAACTAGTTCTGAATGTCCCAATTTCATTCCAAAGATTTTGTGAATGTTTCCATTTCATCCCAAACAAGTTGTGAGTGTTTCCACTTCATTACAAACAAGCTGTGATTGTTTCTATTTCCTTCCAAAGAAGTTGTGAAGGTTTCCATTTCATTTGAAACAAGTTGTGAATGTTTCCATTTCATTCCAAACAAGTTTTGAATGTTTCCATTCATTCCAAACTAGTTGTGAATGTTCCCATTTCATTCGAAACAAGTTGTGAATGTTTCCATTTCTTTCCAAACAAGTTGTGAATGTTTCCATTTCAATCAAAACTAGTTGTGAATGTTTCCATTTCATTCCAAACAAGTTGTGAATGTGTCCATTTCTTTCCAAACAAGTTGTGAATGTGTCCATTTCTTTCCAAACAAGTTGTGAATGTTTCCATTTCAATCAAAACTAGTTGTGAATGTTTCCTTTTCATTTCAAACAAGTTGTGAATGTTTCCATTTCTTTTCAAAGAGGTTGTGAATGTTTCTATTTCATTCCAAACACTGTGTGAGTGTGCCACTTCATTCCAAACAAGTTTTGAATGTTTCCATTCATTCCAAACTAGTTCTGAATGTCCCAATTTCATTCCAAAGAAGTTGTGAATGTTTCCATTTCATTTGAAACAAGTTGTGAATGTTTCCATTTCTTTCCAAACAAGTTGTGAATGTTTCCAATTCAATCAAAAGTAGTTGTGAATGTTTCCATTTCATTCCAAACAAGTTGTGATTGTTTCCATTTCATTCCAAACAAGTTGTGCATGTTTCAAATTCATTCCGAAGAAGTTGTGACTGTTTCCAACTCAATCCAAACAAGTTGTCCCTGTTTCCATTTCATTTCAAACAAGTTGTGAATGTTTCCATTTCTTTCTGATACGATCAAAGAAGGCACAACCAAGGAAGGCAAGGACCCATTGAAGGTTTCTAGTGGACCATTGACAAGGAAAAATGCTAAGGAGCTCACTAGTGCACTTCAAGCTCGGATGTTGACAGATTGGTGATGTTCTGGTAGAAAAATCATATATTGAGGTAAACAGATCGGAATTGAGTAATTCTTGATTCATTGGAAAGATAACATCTGGATCTACAAGTCATATGAAGACCATCAAACCCAGTTTTCACGATAAGGAGGTCCAATTTAGCTTCAAAGTCGCGATTTACGAGTTATCGCTGGTTCAGAAGCAGTTGCAGTATTTTTGGAATATCTTTCGATTTAGAAGTCCATTTTGTGTGATTCAAGTGTGGTTTAGAAGCTAAGAAAGATATCTACAACTTTCATGTTTTACATTTTGAGAAATCATGGCTTCATGAAGTTCGAATTGCAGCTTGAAGTTGAAGACACAAGCAGGAACCACCTGAGAAGACTATTTTGGGTTTTTATGCCCAATCTTGTGCTGTAACGTATCTTATTTTATTTTCCTAATTATTTACATTATTTAGGAAGTTATTTAGGCTATGGAATAGTTTTAAATCGTTTTGGACAAGTGGCATATGCTGCATTCATTAAACTTGTTCAAACTAGGAATTAGAGTCCTAATTTGACTAGGATTTCCTATGTCTTTGTATCTAGGATTCTTAAGGGATTTAGGCTGCGAATTTTGCCCAGCTTTTAACCCTAGTTTAGGCCTATATAAAGGCACATATTCTGGATGTAAACATACAGATTATTGCCGAAATAATATTGCTCTTTGGAGAGGTTTTCTCTTTGGTTCTTGGCGGACTGCCTTGCTGCACAAGTCTGCTTGTGTTCTTGGAGTTCTATACTTCTCGTTTCTAATCACAGGTTGATTAGGGGTGGGGGTCTTCAAACCCAGTCTCTTTGATGTCTTGTGGAGCTTGAAAAACATCTTGGGCGAGTTTCATGGTCTTTATACCATCGGGGTTCGCATCAGTTGGTATCAGAGCCACAAGTTCCATTGAAGGACATATCTTGTGTTCTTGTTTCCCTTCGTTTTTCTTTCAATTCTGTCCAGTAATTTTCGTGTTTTAATTCTCTGTTTTAATTTGTTTTCTTCTTGTTTCAGGTCTGTTCTTTTTATTCCATCCTTGTTCAAGTCCGAAAATCACAAAAATGACAAAAAGAAGTCAATCCGTGTTGTCTAGTTTTCTCGGTTTCAAATTGTTTGTTCCTGATTATTTCTTATCTTTCTGTTTCGTGTCCAGCCTTGTTAACCTTTCTTGTTTTCATTGTTTCCAGCATCCTAGAGTCAAGAAAACACCAAAAAAAGAAGGATCCAAGTTGAGGAAGTTTCGGTATCAAAAAGTTGCTTCAAATTGTGCCAATTTCACTAGTTTTCTTGTCTTGGCCGAAAAGAATTTTAACTTTTTGTCTTTGGCAGCAAGGAGTTTCAAGGAGAACGTTTGGTTAGCATCAAAACAGCAAGCAAAAAAAAAAGGGGGAGGAAAAAAAAAAGGAAGGAAAAGAAAAGAAAAAGAAAGAGCAAAGAAAAGAAAAGAAAAGAGCTTGCAAAAAGAAGTTTTCTGAAAGTGTTGAAAGTTGTGCGCCCCAAAACCTGTCCCATTGTTTTGAGCCAAAAAGCTTTCTTTGTGGTTCTTGTAATCATCAATTGCAAGGGCTTCCTAGAGTCTTTTAAAGCTTGTTTAGCCCACCTCTTTTGGAGTCAAAATAGTTCTTCAAAAATTCAAGTTTTCTTGTGTGCTTTGAGGATAGTTTTCTTAGAACTTTTGAGAACTCTTTGAATAGCAATATCTCACTAACAAATTGAGTGTTTGAGTGTTCATCTTTTGAGTGAAACACGTGAGGTGAATGGTTGTGAGGATCTTTGTTATTTTCAGGAGTATGGAGGGCCAAGAGGATAGGAGGATGGAAGTGAGGAACAATGATGAGCCAACCATGAGAGAGCTTCAAGAAACTCTCAATAGACTTGTTGGGAGGATTGAGGACATTGATTTGAGGTTGCCAAGGAAACCAAATCCCATCTTGCAACCAAGGAGAGGTCCAAGGAGAAAAGAACCCGAGGAGGAAGAAGGAATTTGGCATGACCATGTGCTTCCAAGGAGGGGTGAGCCAAGAGAGGATAACAACCTAAATTACATCAAGCTTACCATTCCACCTTTCCAAGGGAGGAGTGATCCCGATGCGTATTGGGAGTGGGAGCAAAAGATTGAGATGGTGTTTGATTGCCATCATTACTCCGAGAAAGAGAAGGTTAAATTGGCTACCATAAAGTTCACTAATTATGCTCTTGTATGGTTGATACGATCAAAGAAGGCACAACCAAGGAAGGCAAGGACCCACTGAAGGTTTCTAGTGGACCATTGACAAGGGAAAAGGCTAAGGAGCTCACTAGTGCACTTCAAGCTTGGATTTTGACAGATTGGCGATGTTCTGGTAGAAAATTCATATCTTGAGCTAAACATATCAGAATTGAGTAATTCTTGATTCATTGGAAAGATAACATCTGGAGCTGAAAATAATATGAAGACCATGAAACCCAGTTTGCACGATAAGGAGGTCCAATTTAGCTTCAAAGTCGCGATTTACGAGTTATCGCTGGTTCAGAAGCAGTTGCAGTATTTTGGGCATATCTTTGGCTTTAGATGTCCGTTTTGTGTGGTTCAGGTGTCATTTCAAAGATAAGAAAGAGATCTACAACTTTCATGCTTTGAATTTTGAGAAATCATTGCTGCATCAAGTTCGAATTTCAGCTTGAAGTTGGAGACACAAGCCAGAATCACCCAAGAAGGCTATTTTTGAGTTTTTATGGCCAATCTTATTTTGTAACGTATTTTATTTTACGTTCCTGTTTATTTACATTATTTAGGATTTTATTTAGGCCATGGAAGTGATTTAGGTCACTTAGGATAAATGGAATTCGCTGCACACCTTAAACATGTGTTAAAAGGGTGTAGGAATCCTAGTTTGACTAGGTTTTCTTGAGTCCTTTGTAACTAGGTTTCCTAGGTGACTTGGGCTGCGAATTTTGCCCAGATTTTAACCCTAGTTTAGGCCTATATAAAGGCACATATTCTGGATGTAAAGATACAGATTATTGCCGAAATAATATTGCTCTTTGGAGACGTTTTCTCTTTGGTTCTTGGCGGACTGCCTTGGTGCACAAGTGTGCTTGTGTTCTTGGAGTTCTATACTTCTCGTTTCTAGTCACAGGTTGATTAGGGGTGGGGGTCTTCAAACCCAGTCTCTTTGATGTCTTGTGGAGCTTGAAAAACATCTTGGGCGAGTTTCATGGTCTTTATACCATCGGGGTTCGCATCAGTTGGTATCAGAGCCACAAGTTCCATTGAAGGACATATCTTGTGTTCTTGTTTCCCTTCATTTTTCTTTCAATTCTGTCCAGTAATTTTCGTGTTTTAATTCTCTGTTTTAATCCTTTTTTGTCTTGTTTCAGGTCTGTCCCTTTTTATTCCAACCTTGTTCAAATCCGAAAATCACAAAAACAACAAAAAGAAGTCAATCCGTGTTGTCTAGTGTTCTCGGCTTCAATTCGTTTGTTCTTGTTCAGTTCTTATCTTTCTGTTTTGTGTCCAGCCCTATTAATCTCTCTTGTTTTCATTGTTTCCAGCATCCTAGAGTCAAGAAAACACCAAAAAAAGAAGGATCCAAGTTGAGGAAGTTTCGGTATCAAAAGTTGTTTCAAAATTGTGCAAGTTTCAATAATTTCTTGTTTTGGCCAAATTGAAAACTGACTTTTTGTCTTTGGCAGCAAGGAATTTCAAGGAGAACGTTTGTTTAGCATCAAAACAGCAAGCAAAAAGAGAAAAAAAAAAGGTGAAAAAAAAAAGAGGAAGAAAAGAAAAGAAAAGAACAAAGAAAGGAAAGCTTGCAAAAAGAGAAGTTTTTACAAAGTGTTGAAAGTTTTGCGCCCCAAAACCTATCCCATTGTTTTCCAGCCAAAAAGCTTTCTTTGTGGTTCTTGTGATCATCAATTGCAAGAGCTTCCTAGAGTCTTTAAAGCTTGTTTAGCCCACCTCTTTTGGAGTCAAAATAGTTCTTCAAAATTCAAGTTTTCTTGTGTGCTTTGAGGATAGTTTTCTTAGAACTTTTGAGAACTCTTTGAATAGCAATATCTCACTAACAAATTGAGTGCTTGAGTGTTCATCTTTTGAGTGAAACACGTGAGGTGAGTGTTTGTGAGGATCTTTGTTATTTTCAGGAGTATGGAGGGCCAAGAGGATAGGAGAATGGAAGTGAGACACAATGAGGAGCCTACCATGGGAGAATTTCAAGAAACTCTCAATAGACTTGTGAGGAGGACTGAGGACATTGATTTGAGGTTGCCAAGGAGACCAAATCCCATCTTGCAACCAAGGAGAGGCCTAAGGAGAGAAGAACCCGAGAAGGAAGAAGGGCATTGGCATGACCATGGGCTTCCAAGGAGGGGGGAGCCAAGAGAAGATCATAACCTTAACTCCATCAACTTTACCATTCCATCCTTCCAAGGGAGGAGTGATCCCGATGCATATTGGGAGTGGGAACAAAAGATTGAGATGGTGTTTGATTGCCATCATTACTCCGAGAAAAAGAAGGTTAAATTGGCTACCATAAAGTTCACTAATTATGCTCTTGTATGGTGGAATCAGGATGTTACTTCTAGGAGAAGGAATGAGGAGGAGCCCATACATACATGGAGAGCCCTTAAAGCCTTAATGAGGAGGAGATTTGTGCCTAGCTCTTACTATAGAGATCAACGCTTAAAGCTTCAAAAGCTAGTGCAAGGCCAAAGGAGTGTGGAGTGTTGGGTTTCGGGAGCCAAACAGCGCAGCGGAATTTAACCGAAACCCTCCAGGATCCAAGTGAAACGGGGTAAACCGGGTGTTCGAAAATTTCATACCTAATTTTCGGTTGAGATCTCTCACTCAACTGTAGAGTCGAATCACAAAACCTGAACAGTTGACGTGTTCAGGCTCTCTATGGTATCCACACGAGCCTCTCGGGATCACCACGCTTCCACCACGTCCCGGCAGATGCGTTTCTCTTGCGCTCGCAGTGCTAGCTTGCGTCCTCCAAGGAATTGCAAGAGAAGAGTGCGGCTGTCCTTTTGGGAGGCTAGGGCAAGGAGACCCACGAATTTCTCACTTAAAAGTTGTATTTATAGTGAGACTCAACTTCCAGGCCTAATGGGTTTCAAAGCCCTAATCCAATTAGGATTTAATTTCGGGCTTAATAATGGCTCAACTCCTTGGCCCATTATTAATACGAAATTAAAGTGAAACCATAACCCAAATAATTAGCCCATGCACTCTAATGATCCAAATAGCTCTACGTGTGCGACCCAATAGGCTCTTGCCATGTTGGCAATGATCATAAATCACATTTATAATCATAAGCAATGAGCGGTGTCTAGCAACACATCATTGCTACCCAAGTGACAAGATTGTCGGTGAATCGACTAAACCTTTATGATCATCACCGATATATGCCATTGTCCCTTTGTCCAAGATATCAAGACTAAGCACGAGACATGGAATGTGTCACTCTCGTATAGCCCAATCTTTGGTTTCTTGATTACCGAGTAGACTAACTTAAACTGATGACATTGATATCATATATCAACTCATCGGAGCATGGCCATGCATTTTCTAAGTCTCACTCTATCAAGGGGCCCAAAGATATCACTCCCGTTACATAGGAGGGACAAATCCCATCTTGATCATACAAATCCCTCCGCATGATATGTGACATACCCAATGACCTCCTTCAAGTTCACTCAGTTACGAGCAACAAAGGAAAGTATCAAAGTATGTGACTCACATGTAGGGAACCTTGATGATCATAGGTCGAAGGACTACATATACCATGATCACTATGAGAATCACTTATGACACTCATATAACGATCCATGAAGTGTTCTCATGGTGGGTCGGTCCAGTACACAAGTTCTCCAACTTGTACCCATATGTAGACTACATATCTCATATTAGTCTCCACATATGCTAGTCATTATGTATTATTGCAACCCGCTCCACAATAATACTAGACTAGGGACATTTAAGAATATCATTATTCTAGGGTTACAATTATGTTTATTACGTTACACAGAAACAAAACAACAAACAAAATTGCTGGATTAATGCCTCAATAAAATATCATGACTCAATGTGCAAAAATACAATCATCTCATGATTGGCTTTTTGGGCACAATACTAACATGGAGGACTACCATAAAGACTTGGAGAGGACCTTGACACGAGCCAACATCATGGAGGATGAGGAGACCGCCATTGCTAGATTCATTAATGGTCTCAATCTTGAGATTGCCAACGAAGTGGAGATGGTGCCATATGTCAACATGGAAGATTTGCTTCATCATGCCATTAAGGCCGAGAGGAGCATCAAGAGAGCAAAGGCATCCAAGATGTGTCAAGGAGGAATTTCCACATGGAGAGGAGCATGGAGTAAGGATGTGAGAGAAGTGCCCGAGCCAAACATGGAGGCCACAAAAGGAAACTTGTCTCAATCTCAACAAGAGAAGTCAATCATGCTTGTACCACTTTCACCACAACAAGTTTTGGAGGATCAAAGAAAAATTCAAAGTGAGGTTGAGAGAAAAGAGAAAGAGGGGAAAGTTGAGGGCAAGAGTGATGAGGGGAAAGTTGAGAGAACAACCGAGAGATTAAGTGAGAAGAGTGAACATGAGGGGAAGAAGAGTGGAGAGTTCCCGAGAGAAGAAATTGAGTGCAAAGTTGAGAGAAGACAAGAGTGCAATGAACCCAAGCCGAGTGAAGAGAGAAAGACCTACAGAGAAGCCATACTTTCATCTAACATAATGGAGTCTTCTTCTAGTGTTGTGTTGTCTTCTTTTCAGGAATTGAGTGGAGATGAACTACAAGAATCAAATGAGTTGCTGCCCATTAAAGAAGTTGGTGTTCCTAATATTCCAAGTCATGTCCCATGCATTAAAACAACAAAGGAGGTTGAGAAGGAACAAGTTAAGGTAAGCCTAAGTGATTTCATATGCAAAAGTTTGCCTAACATTGTTTCTTATCCTATGTTTCAAGGGGATGAAATTAATGCAACTCCAACCAAGGCCATTGAGTGCAAAGGTGAAAATTTTGTGGTTTCTACACCAAAGGAAGATACTTGGAGACTAAGTCCAACCACTGTAATGTATTTCTTCCTTACACTTAAATATTATGTGATTTTGCATGAAAATCTCAAACAATGTGTGTTTGCTTGCAATGTTATTTTGAAGAATGGTTTTTATGAAACTAGATTAAGAGAAGGAAGTAAGCATGGAAATTTGACAAAATATGGTTTTAAAGCTTTTAATTCTTTGGTTTTGTCAAATCATCTTTGGAATTGCTTGAGTTTCTCTAAAGAAAAATCTGTTTTGGTGTCTTTGGTTTCTGATTTTGTTTGCTTTGCATCCATGTCACATTATTTTGTTTTACTTGAAGTTAAATCTACTTCTTTGGAATGTTTTATGCATAAATTGGTTGTTACCCATGCATTACATATTTCTTTGTTTCCCATTAACATTCAGCCCAATTTTGTGTGTCAATCTTTAATTTCCAGCAAGCATTTTTTTGTCATAACACATGCATTACACAAACTTTTCAGCATTGATCTTTTTGCTTTATGTCCAAACCTAAAAGTTTTTATTTTGAGTGAAAATTCTGGTTTTAAATTCAGCCTTTTAAGGAGGTATGTTGAGTCCTTTGTTTTGTGTCACATTTCATACATATTCACAATTTTTATGCATTGTGGTGCATATACATGCAAAAATAAGTTTGCTACTGAATTGGTTTCACTTAATCCTATCTACTCCAATCTTGTTTCATTTAAAATGCTTAGGATTTTTGTGAAATTCGTGCATCCTTGTTTTGTTATTAGTTTAGGCCACATTGTGTTCAGTTCTTGTTTGTTTGAATGGCCTATGCAAAGTATTGTCTTGACATGCATAACTTGTGCTTTTCATGACCTTGACACTTTTGTGAGTTTAGGTCCATTTGTTTTGAGTGCATACAGCATCCCTAAGGTAAATTATTCCTACACTTTCACTTGTTGTGAGAATAATGTTTTTGAGATGGTAAAGGCAATGAAAGTGATGCCTAGAGTTAAGATGAAAATTGTGCAAACATTCAGATTTTTTGTGCTAATTGTTTCAAGATTTATCTTCGATCCAGGAGGTATCATTGCATTTGGATATTGGTTCAGGTTTTGCTCAAGATTAAAGCTCCATACACAAGCATTCCATGTTATTGGTGCTTATGTGATAGGTAAGTGCTTATATGCTGATCATTTCATTGTTACTGATTCAATTCCCTTTTCTAGTGCAGGTTTTGATTCGAGGACGAATCCTTCTAAGGAGGGGGGAGCTGATACGATCAAAGAAGGCACAACCAAGGAAGGCAAGGACCCACTGAAGGTTTCTAGTGGACCATTGACAAGGGAAAAGGCTAAGGAGCTCACTAGTGCACTTCAAGCTTGGATTTTGACAGATTGGCGATGTTCTGGTAGAAAATTCATATCTTGAGCTAAACATATCGGAATTGAGTAATTCTTGATTCATTGGAAAGATAACATCTGGAGCTGAAAATAATATGAAGACCACGAAACCCAGTTTGCACGATAAGGAGGTCCAATTTAGCTTCAAAGTCGCGATTTACGAGTTATCGCTGGTTCAGAAGCAGTTGCAGTATTTTGGGCATATCTTTGGCTTTAGATGTTCGTTTTGTGTGGTTCAGGTGTCATTTCAAAGATAAGAAAGAGATCTACAACTTTCATGCTTTGAATTTTGAGAAATCATTGCTGCATCAAGTTCGAATTTCAGCTTGAAGTTGGAGACACAAGCCAGAATCACCCAAGAAGGCTATTTTTGAGTTTTTATGGCCAATCTTATTTTGTAACGTATTTTATTTTACGTTCCTGTTTATTTACATTATTTAGGATTTTATTTAGGCCATGGAAGTGATTTAGGTCACTTAGGATAAATGGAATTTTCTGCACACCTTAAACATGTGTTAAAAGGGTGTAGGAATCCTAGTTTGACTAGGTTTTCTTGAGTCCTTTGTAACTAGGTTTCCTAGGTGACTTGGGCTGCGAATTTTGCCCAGATTTTAACCCTAGTTTAGGCCTATATAAAGGCACATATTCTGGATGTAAAGATACAGATTATTGCCGAAATAATATTGCTCTTTGGAGACGTTTTCTCTTTGGTTCTTGGCGGACTGCCTTGGTGCACAAGTGTGCTTGTGTTCTTGGAGTTCTATACTTCTCGTTTCTAGTCACAGGTTGATTAGGGGTGGGGGTCTTCAAACCCAGTCTCTTTGATGTCTTGTGGAGCTTGAAAAACATCTTGGCGAGTTTCATGGTCTTTATACCATCGGGGTTCGCATCAATGGTGGAATCAGGATGTTACTTCTAGGAGAAGGAATGAGGAGGAGCCCATACATACATGGAGAGCCCTTAAAGCCTTAATGAGGAGGAGATTTGTGCCTAGCTCCTACTATAGAGATCAATGCTTAAAGCTTCAAAAGCTAGTGCAAGGCCAAAGGAGTGTGGAGGACTACCATAAAGACTTGGAGAGGACCTTGACCCGAGCCAACATCATGGAGGATGAGGAGACCACCATTGCTAGATTCATTAATGGTCTCAATCTTGAGATTGCCAATGAAGTGGAGATGGTGCCATATGTCAACATGGAGGATTTGCTTCATCATGCCATTAAGGCCGAGAGGAGCATCAAGAGAGCAAAGGCATCCAAGATGTGTCAAGGAGGAATTTCCACATGGAGAGGAGCATGGAGTAAAGATGTGAGAGAAGTGCCCAAGCCAAACATGGAGGCCACAAAAGGAGACTTGTCTCGGCCGCAACAAGAAAAGTCAATCATGGTTGTTCCACTTTCACCACAACAAGTTTTGGAGGATCAAAGAAAACTTCAGAGTGAGGTTGAGAGAAAAGAAAAAGAGGGGAAAGTTGAGGGCAAGAGTGATGAGGGGAAAGCCGAGAGAACAATCGAGAGATTAAGTGAGAAGAGTGAACATGAGGGGAAGAAGAGTGGAGAGTTCCCGAGAGAAGAAATTGAGTGCGAAGTTGAGAGAAGACAAGAGTGTAATGAACCCAAGCCGAGTGAAGAAAGAAAGACCTACAGAGAAGCCATAATTTCATCTAACATAACAAAGTCTTCTAGTGTTGTGTTGTCTTCTTTTCAGGACTTAAGTGGATATGAACTTCAAGAATCAAGTGAGTTGCTGCCCATCCAAGAAGTTGGTGTTCCTAATATTCTAAGCCATGTCCCATGCATTAAAACAACAAAGGATTTTGAGAAGGAACAATTTGAGGTGAGTCCAAGCGATTTTGTATGCAAAAGTTTGCCTAACCTTGTTTCTTATCCTATGTTTGAAGGGGATGAAATTAATGCAACTCCAACCAAAGCCATTGAGTGCAAAGGTGAAAAAATTGTGGTTCCAAAGGAAGATACTTGGAGACTAAGTCCATCCACTGTAATGTATTTCTTCCTAACACCTAGATTTGATGTAGTTTTGCATGAAAATCTCAAACAATGTGTGTTTGCTTGCAATGTTATTTTGACAAATGGTTTTCATGAAACTAGATTAAGAGAAGGAAGTAAGCATGGAAATTTGACAAAATTTCGTTTAAAAGCCTCTAATTCTTTGGTTTTGTCAAATCATCTTTGGAATTGCTTGAGTTTCTCTAAAGAAAAATCTGTTTTGGAGTCTTTTGTTTTTGAATTTGTTTACTTTGCATCCATGTCACATTGTTTTGTTTTGCCTCAAGTTAAACCTGCTTCTTTGGAATTTTTCATGCATAAATTGGTTGTTACACATGCATTACATACTTCTTTGATTCACATTTATATTCAGCCCATTTTTGTGTGCCAATCTTTAATTTCCAACAAGCATTTCTTTATCTTGACACATGCGTTACACAAACTTTTGAGTCTTGATCTTTTTGCTTTATGTCCGAACTTGAAAGTTTTTATTTTGAGTGAAAATTCTGGATTTAAATTCATCCTTTTAAGGAGATGTGTAGAATCCTTTGTTTTGTGTCACACCCCATTTTCAAATTTCATGCACTGTGGTGCATACACATACAAAAATAAGTTTGTTCTTGTTTCATTCAAAATGCTTAGGATTTTTGTGAAATTCATGCATCCTAGTTTGGTTATTAGTTTAGGCGACATTGTGTTCAATTCTTGTTTGGTTGAATGGCCTATGCAAACTATTGTCTTGACATGCAATACTTGTGCTTTTCATGACCTTGACACTTATGTGAGTTTAGGTCCATTTGTTTTGAGTGCATACAGTATCCCTAAGGTAAATTATTCCTAAACTTTTTCTAGTTGTGAGAGTAGTGTTTTTGAGATGGCAAATGCAATGAAAGTGATGCCTAGAGTTAAGATGAAAATTGTGCAAACATTCAGATTTTTTGTGCTAATTGTTTCAAGCTTTGTCTTTGACCCAGGACGTATCATTGCATTTGGATATTGGTTCAGGTTTTGCTCAAGATTAAAGCTCCATACACAAGCATTCCATGTTATTGGTGCTTATGTGAAAGGTAAGTGCTTATATGCTGATCATTTCATTGTTACTGATTCAATTCCCTTTTCTAGTGCAGGTTTTGATTCGAGGACGAATCCTTCTAAGGAGGGGGGAGCTGATACGATCAAAGAAGGCACAACCAAGGAAGGCAAGGACCCACTTGATGCGAACCCCTGGACCTCCTTAACGTGCAAACTGGGTTTGATGGTCTTCATATGATTTGTAGCTCCAGATGTTATATTTCCAATGAATCAAGAATTACTCAATTCTGATTTGTTTAGCTCAAGATATGATTTTTCTACCAGAACATCACCAATCTGTCAACATCCGAGCTTGAAGTGCATTAGTGAGCTCCTTAGCCTTTTTCCTTGTCAATGGTCCACTAGAAACCTTCAGTGGGTCCTTGCCTTCCTTGGTTGTGCCTTCTTTGATCATATCACCACTGAAGGTTTCTAGTGGACCATTGACAAGGAAAAATGCTAAGGAGCTTACTAGTGCACTTCAAGCTCGGATGTTGACAGATTGGTGATGTTCTGGTAGAAAAATCATATATTGAGGTAAACAGATCGGAATTGCATAATTCTTGATTCATTGGAAAGATAACATCTGTATCTACAAGTCATATGAAGACCATCAAACCCAGTTTTCACGATAAGGAGGTCCAATTTAGCTTCAAAGTCGCGATTTACGAGTTATCACTGGTTCAGAAGCAGTTGCAGTATTTTGGGAATATCTCTCTATTTAGAAGTCGATTTTGTGTGATTCAAGTGTGGTTTCGAAGCTAAGAAAGAGATCTACAACTTTCATGTTTTACATTTTGAGAAATCATGGCTGCATGAAGTTCGAATTGCAGCTTGAAGTTGAAGACACAAGCAGGAACCACCTGAGAAGACTATTTTGGGTTTTTATGCCCAATCTTGTGCTGTAACGTATCTTATTTTATTTCCCTAATTATTTACATTATTTAGGAAGTTATTTAGGCTATGGAATAGTTTTAAATCATTTTGGACAAGTGGCATATGCTGCATTCATTAAACTTGTTCAAACTAGGAATTAGAGTCCTAATTTGACTAGGATTTCCTATGTCTTTGTATCTAGGATTCTTAAGGGATTTAGGCTGCGAATTTTGCCCAGCTTTTAACCCTAGTTTAGGCCTATATAAAGGCACATATTCTGGATGTAAACATACAGATTATTGCCGAAATAATATTGCTCTTTAGAGAGGTTTTCTCTTTGGTTCTTGGCGGACTGCCTTGTTGCACAAGTCTGCTTGTGTTCTTGGAGTTCTATACTTCTCGTTTCTAATCACAGGTTGATTAGGGGTGGGGGTCTTCAAACCCAGTCTCTTTGATGTCTTGTGGAGCTTGAAAAACATCTTGGGTGAGTTTCATGGTCTTTATACCATCGGGGTTCGCATCACTTTCCAAAGAGGTTGCAAATGTTTCTACTTCATTCCAGACAATGTGTGAGTGTGTCCACTTCATTCCAAACAAGTTTTGAATGTTTTCATTCATTCCAAACTAGTTCTGAATTTCCCAATTTCATTTCAAAGAAGTTGTGAATGTTTCCATTTCATCCCAAACAAGTTGTGAGTGTTTCCACTTCGTTACAAACAAGCTGTGATTGTTTCTATTTCCTTCCAAAGAAGTTGTGAAGGTTTCCATTTCATTTGAAACAAGTTGTGAATGTTTCCTTTTCATTCCAAACAAGTTTTGAATGTTTCCATTCATTCCAAACTAGTTGTGAATGTTCCCATTTCATTCCAAACAAGTTGTGAATGTTTCCATTTCTTTCCAAACAAGTTGTGAATGTTTCCATTTCAATCAAAACTAGTGTTGAATGTTTCCATTTCATTCCAAACAAGTTGTGAATGTGTCCATTTCTTTCCAAATAAGTTGTGAATGTTTCCATTTCAATCAAAACTAGTTGTGAATGTTTCCATTTCATTCGAAACAAGTTGTGAATGTTTCCACTTCATTCCAAAAAATTTGTGCATGTTTCAAATTCATTCCGAAAAAGTTGTGACCGTTTCCAATTCAATCAAAACTAGTTGTGAATCATTTCATTCCAAACAAGTTGTGAATGTTTCCATTTCATTCCAAACAAGTTGTGCATGTTTCAAATTCATTCCGAAGAAGTTGTGACTGTTTCCAACTCAATCCAAACAAGTTGTCACTGTTTCCATTTCATTTCAAACAAGTTGTGAATGTTTCCATTTCTTTCCAAAGAGGTTGCAAATTTTTCTACTTCATTCCAGACAATGTGCGAGTGTGCCCACTTCATTCTAAACAAGTTTTGAATGTTTCCATTCATTCCAAACTAGTTCTGAATGTCCCAATTTCATTCCAAAGAAGTTGTGAATGTTTCCATTTCTTTTGAAACAAGTTGTGAATGTTTCCATTTCTTTCCAAACAAGTTGTGAATGTTTCCAATTCAATCAAAAGTAGTTGTGAATGTTTCCATTTCATTCCAAACAAGTTGTGAATGTTTCCATTTCATTCCAAACAAGTTCTGCATGTTTCAAATTCATTCCGAAGAAGTTGTGACTGTTTCCAACTCAATCCAAACAAGTTGTCCCTGTTTCCATTTCATTTCAAACAAGTTGTGAATGTTTCCATTTCTTTCCAAAGAGGTTGCAAATGTTTCTACTTCATTCCAGACACTGTGTGAGTGTGGCCACTTCATTCCGAACAAGTTTTGAATGTTTCCATTCATTCCAAACTAGTTCTGAATGTCCCAATTTCATTCCAAAGAAGTTGTGAATGTTTCCATTTCATTTGAAACAAGTTGTGAATGTTTCCATTTCTTTCCAAACAAGTTGTGAATGTTTCCAATTCAATCAAAACTAGTTGTGAATGTTTCTATTTCATTCCAAACAAGTTGTGAATGTTTCCATTTCATTCCAAACAAGTTGTGCATGTTTCAAATTCATTCCGAAGAAGTTGTGACTGTTTCCAACTCATTCGAAACAAGTTGTCACTGTTTCCTTTTCATTTCAAACAAGTTGTGAATGTTTCCATTTCTTTCCAAAGAGGTTGTGAAAGTTTCTATTTCATTCCAGACACTGTGTGAGTGTGTCCACTTCATTCCAAACAAGTTTTGAATGTTTCCATTCATTCCAAACTAGTTCTGAATGTCCCAATTTCATTCCAAAGAAGTTGTGAATGTTTCCATTTCATTTGAAACAAGTTGTGAATGTTTCCATTTCTTTCCAAACAAGTTGTGAATGTTTCCAATTCAATCAAAAGTAGTTGTGAATGTTTCCATTTCATTCCAAACAAGTTGTGATTGTTTCCATTTCATTCCAAACAAGTTGTGCATGTTTCAAATTCATTCCAAAGAAGTTGTGACTGTTTCCAACTCAATCCAAACAAGTTGTCACTGTTTCCATTTCATTTCAAACAAGTTGTGAATGTTTCCATTTCTTTCCAAAGAGGTTGCAAATGTGATATGATCAAGGAAGGCACACATGGAGAAGGCAAGGACCCATTGAAGGTTTCTAGTGGGCCTATGACAAGGAAGAAAGCTAAGGAGCTCTCAAGTGCACTACAAGGCTTTGTTTCAAGTTTCTTCATGGAGAATGGACATGAAACTTCACAAGGAGCTGCTGGAACTTTCAAGACACAATATGGACATGATGGATATGCTTGGTACTCAGTTCTGGAGTGCTTAGATAAGTCACAAAACAAGGACACCAAGGACACCACTCAAAGTGCACCATTTGAGCCACCTTAAGCGTTCTTGATGCATTTTGTGTCCACAAGCTGGATTTTTGAGCTCTAACTTTCCAGACCTTCATTACCACATCTAATATGAAGATTCATGCCATTGGAACTCAAAGATTCAAGCTTGGAGCTGAAGATACAAGAGAGAACCTTAAAGTGCCCAAAATGCACCCAAAAAGGCTATTTGGGAGTTTTCGGGTTTAATCCTGTATTTATATTTTATTTTCGTTCAAATCCTATTTAGATACATTATTTAGGAAGTTATTTAGGCTATGGAATAGGTTTAAATCGTTTTGGGCAAGTGGAATACGCTGCATTTATTAAACTTGTTCAAACTAGGAATTAGAGTCCTAATTTGACTAGGATTTCCTATGTCTTTGTATCTAGGATTCCTAAGGGATTTAGGCTGCGAATTTTGCCCAGCTTTTAACCCTAGTTTAGGCCTATATAAAGGCACATATTCTGGATGTAAAGATACAGATTATTGCCGAAATAATATTGCTCTTTGGAGAGGTTTTCTCTTTGGTTCTTGGCGGACTGCCTTGGTGCACAAGTATGCTTGTGTTCTTGGAGTTCTATACTTCTCGTTTCTAATCACAGGTTGATTAGGGGTGGGGGTCTTCAAACCCAGTCTCTTTGATGTCTTGTGGAGCTTGAAAAACATCTTAGGCGAGTTTCATGGTCTTTATACCATCGGGGTTCGCATCAAAATGTTTCTACTTCATTCCAGACAATGTGTGAGTGTGTCCACTTCATTCCAAACAAGTTTTGAATGTTTTCATTCATTCCAAACTAGTTCTGAAATTCCCAATTTCATTTCAAAGAAGTTGTGAATGTTTCCATTTCATCCCAAACAAGTTGTGAGTGTTTCCACTTCGTTACAAACAAGCTGTGATTGTTTCTATTTCCTTCCAAAGAAGTTGTGAAGGTTTCCATTTCATTTGAAACAAGTTGTGAATGTTTCCTTTTCATTCCAAACAAGTTTTGAATGTTTCCATTCATTCCAAACTAGTTGTGAATGTTCCCATTTCATTCCAAACAAGTTGTGAATGTTTCCATTTCTTTCCAAACAAGTTGTGAATGTTTCCATTTCAATCAAAACTATTGTTGAATGTTTCCATTTCATTCCAAACAAGTTGTGAATGTGTCCATTTCTTTCCAAACAAGTTGTGAATGTTTCCATTTCAATCAAAACTAGTTGTGAATGTTTCCATTTCATTCGAAACAAGTTGTGAATGTTTCCACTTCATTCCAAAAAAGTTGTGCATGTTTCAAATTCATTCCGAAGAAGTTGTGACCGTTTCCAACTCATTCGAAACAAGTTGTCACTGTTTCCATTTCATTTCAAACAAGTTGTGAATGTTTCCATTTCTTTCCAAAGAGCTTGTGAATGTTTCTATTTCTTCCAGACACTGTGTGAGTGTGTCCACTTCATTCCAAACAAGTTTTGAATGTTTCCATTCATTCGAAACTAGTTCTGAATGTCCCAATTTCATTCCAAAGAAGTTGTGAATGTTTCCATTTCATTTGAAACAAGTTGTGAATGTTTCCATTTCTTTCCAAAGAAGTTGTGAATGTTTCCAATTCAATCAAAACTAGTTGTGAATGTTTCCATTTCATTCCAAACAAGTTGTGAATGTTTCCATTTCATTCCAAACAAGTTGCGCATGTATCAAATTCATTCCGAAGAAGTTCTGACTGTTTCCAACTCAATCAAAACAAGTTGTCACTGTTTCCATTTCATTTGAAACAAGTTGTGAATGTTTCCATTTCTTTCCAAACAAGTTGTGATTGTTTCCAATTCAATCAAAAGTAGTTGTGAATGTTTCCATTTCATTCCAAACAAGTTGTGAATGTTTCCTTTTCATTCCAAACAAGTTGTGCATGTTTCAAATTCATTCCGAAGAAGTTGTGACTGTTTCCAACTCAATGCAAACAAGTTGTCACTGTTTCCATTTCATTTCAAACAAGTTGTGAATCTTTCCATTTCTTTCCAAAGAGGTTGCAAATGTTTCTACTTCATTCTAGACAATGTGTGTGTCCACTTCATTCCAAACAAGTTTTGAATGTTTCCATTCATTGCAAACTAGTTCTGAATGTCCCAATTTCATTCCAAAGATTTTGTGAATGTTTCCATTTCATCCCAAACAAGTTGTGAGTGTTTCCACTTCATTACAAACAAGCTGTGATTGTTTCTATTTCCTTCCAAAGAAGTTGTGAAGGTTTCCATTTCATTTGAAACAAGTTGTGAATGTTTCCATTTCATTCCAAACAAGTTTTGAATGTTTCCATTCATTCCAAACTAGTTGTGAATGTTCCCATTTCATTCGAAACAAGTTGTGAATGTTTCCATTTCTTTCCAAACAAGTTGTTAATGTTTCCATTTCAATGAAAACTTGTTGTGAATGTTTCCATTTCATTCCAAACAAGTTGTGAATGTGTCCATTTCTTTCCAAACAAGTTGTGAATGTTTCCATTTCAATCAACACTAGTTGTGAATGTTTCCATTTCATTCCAAACAAGTTGTGAATGTGTCCATTTCTTTCCAAACAAGTTGTGAATGTTTCCATTTCAATCAAAACTAGTTGTGAATGATTCCATTTCATTTCAAACAAGTTGTGAATGTTTCCATTTCTTTCCAAAGAGGTTGTGAGTGTTTCTATTCCATTCCAGACACTGTGTGAGTGTGTCCACTTCATTCCAAACAAGTTTTGAATGTTTCCATTCATTCGAAACTAGTTCTGAATGTCCCAATTTCATTCCAAAGAAGTTGTGAATGTTTCCATTTCATTTGAAACAAGTTGTGAATGTTTCCATTTCTTTCCAAAGAAGTTGTGAATGTTTCCAATTCAATCAAAACTAGTTGTGAATGTTTCCATTTCATTCCAAACAAGTTGCGCATGTTTCAAATTCATTCCGAAGAAGTTGTGACTGTTTCCAACTCAATCCAAACAAGTTGTCACTGTTTCCATTTCATTTCAAACAAGTTGTGAATGTTTCCATTTCATTCCAAACAAGTTGTGAATGTTTCCATTTCCTTCCAAAGAGGTTGTGAATGTTTCTATTTCATTCCAGACACTGTGTGAGTGTGTCTACTTCATTCCAAACAAGTTTTGAATGTTTCCATTCATTCCAAACTAGTTCTGAATGTCCCAATTTCATTCCAAAGAAGTTGTGAATGTTTCCATTTCATTAGAAACAAGTTGTGAATGTTTCCATTTCTTTCCAAACAAGTTGTGAATGTTTCCAATTCAATCAAAAGTAGTTGTGAATGTTTCCATTTCATTCCAAACAAGTTGTGAATGTTTCCATTTCATTCCAAACAAGTTCTGCATGTTTCAAATTCATTCCGAAGAAGTTGTGACTGTTTCCAACTCAATCCAAACAAGTTGTCCCTGTTTCCATTTCATTTCAAACAAGTTGTGAATGTTTCCATTTCTTTCCAAAGAGGTTGCAAATGTTTCTACTTCATTCCAGACACTGTGTGAGTGTGTCCACTTCATTCCGAACAAGTTTTGAATGTTTCCATTCATTCCAAACTAGTTCTGAATGTCCCAATTTCATTCCAAACAAGTTGTGAATGTTTCCATTTCATTTGAAACAAGTTGTGAATGTTTCCATTTCTTTCCAAACAAGTTGTGAATGTTTCCAATTCAATCAAAACTAGTTGTGAATGTTTCCATTTCATTCCAAACAAGTTGTAAATGTTTCCATCTCATTCCAAACAAGTTGTGCATGTTTCAAATTCTTTCCGAAGAAGTTGTGACTGTTTCCAACTCAATCCAAACAAGTTGTCCCTGTTTCCATTTCATTCCAAACAAGTTGTGATTGTTTCCATTTCTTTCCAAAGAGGTTGTGAATGTTTCTATTTCATTCCAGACACTGTGTGAGTGTGTCCACTTCAATCCAAATAAGTTGTGAATGTTTCCATTCATGCCAAACTAGTTGTGAATGTTTCCATTTCTTTCCAAACCAGTTGTGAATGTTTCCATTTCAATCAAAACTTGTTGTGAATGTTTCCATTTCATTCCAAACAAGTTGTGAATGTGTCCATTTCTTTCCAAACAAGTTGTGAATGTTTCCATTTCATTCCAAACAAGTTGTGCATGTTTCAAACTCATTCCGAAGAACTTGTGACTGTTTCCAACTCAATCCAAACAAGTTGTCCCTGTTTCCATTTCATTTCAAACAAGTTGTGAATGTTTCCATTTCTTTCCAAAGAGGTTGCAAATGTTTCTACTTCATTCCAGACAATGTGTGAGTGTGTCCACTTCATTCCAAACAAGTTTTGATTGTTTTCATTCATTCCAAACTAGTTCTGAATTTCCCAATTTCATTTCAAAGAAGTTCTGAATGTTTCCATTTCATCCCAAACAAGTTGTGAGTGTTTCCACTTCGTTACAAACAAGCTGTGATTGTTTCTATTTCCTTCCAAAGAAGTTGTGAAGGTTTCCATTTCATTTGAAACAAGTTGTGAATGTTTCCTTTTCATTCCAAACAAGTTTTGAATGTTTCCATTCATTCCAAACTAGTTGTGAATGTTCCCATTTCATTCCAAACAAGTTGTGAATGTTTCCATTTCTTTCCAAACAAGTTGTGAATGTTTCCATTTCAATCAAAACTAGTGTTGAATGTTTCCATTTCATTCCAAACAAGTTGTGAATGTGTCCATTTCTTTCCAAACAAGTTGTGAATGTTTCCATCTCAACCAAAACTAGTTGTGAATGTTTCCATTTCATTCGAAACAAGTTGTGAATCTTTCCACTTCCTTCCAAAAAAGTTGTGCATGTTTCAAATTCATTCCGAAGAAGTTGTGACCGTTTCCAACTCATTCGAAACAAGTTGTCACTGTTTCCAGTTCATTTCAAACAAGTTGTGAATGTGTCCATTTCTTTCCAAAGAGGTTGTGAATGTTTCTATTTCATTCCAGACACTGTGTGAGTGTGTCCACTTCATTCCGAACAGAATGTTTCCATTCAATCCAAACTAGTTTTGAATGTCCCAATTTCATTCCAAAGAAGTTGTGAATGTTTCCATTTCTTTCCAAACAAGTTGTGAATGTTTCCATTTTTTTCCAAACAAGTTGTGAATGTTTCCAATTCAATCAAAACTAGTTGTGAATGTTTCCATTTCATTCCAAACAAGTTGTGAATGTTTCCATCTCATTCCAAACAAGTTGTGCATGTTTCAAATTCATTCCGAAGAAGTTGTGACTGTTTCCAACTCAATCGAAAGAAGTTGTCACTGTTTCCATTTCATTTCAACCAAGTTGTAAATGTTTCCATTTCTTTCCAAAGAGGTTGTGAATGTTTCTATTTCATTCCAGACACTGTGTGAGTGTGTCCACTTCATTCCAAACAAGTTTTGAATGTTTCCATTCATTCCAAACTAGTTCGGAATGTCCCAATTTTATTCCAAAGAAGTTGTGAATGTTTCCATTTCTTTCCAAACAAGTTGTGAATCTTTCCAATTCAATCAAAACTAGTTGTGAATGTTTCCATTTCATTCCAAACAAGTTGTGAATGTTTCCATCTCATTCCAAACAAGTTGTGCATGTTTCAAATTCATTCCGAAGAAGTTGTGACTGTTTCCAACTCAATCCAAATAAGTTGTCACTGTTTCTATTTCATTTCAAACAAGTTGTGAATGTTTCCATTTCTCTCCAAAGAGGTTGCAAATGTTTCCATTTCATTCCAGACAATGTGTGAGTGTACCCACTTCATTCCAAACAAGTTTTGAATGTTTCCATTCATTCCAAACTAGTTCTGAATGCCCCAATTTCATTCCAAAGAAGTTGTGAATGTTTCCATTTCATCCCAAACAACTTGTGAGTGTTTCCACTTCATTACAAACAAGCTGTGATTGTTTCTATTTCCTTCCAAAGAAGTTGTGAAGGTTTCCATTTCATTTGAAACAAGTTGTGAATGTTTCCATTTCATTCCAAACAAGTTTTGAATGTTTCCATTCATGCCAAACTAGTTGTGAATGTTCCCATTTCATTCCAAACAAGTTGTGAATGTTTCCATTTCTTTCCAAACCAGTTGTGAATGTTTCCATTTCAATCAAAACTTGTTGTGAATGTTTCCATTTCATTCCAAACAAGTTGTGAATGTGTCCATTTCTTTCCAAACAAGTTGTGAATGTTTCCATTTCATTCCAAACAAGTTGTGCATGTTTCAAACTCATTCCGAAGAAGTTGTGACTGTTTCCAACTCAATCCAAACAAGTTGTCCCTGTTTCCATTTCATTTCAAACAAGTTGTGAATGTTTCCATTTCTTTCCAAAGAGGTTGCAAATGTTTCTACTTCATTCCAGACAACGTGTGAGTGTGTCCACTTCATTCCAAACAAGTTTTGATTGTTTTCATTCATTCCAAACTAGTTCTGAATTTCCCAATTTCATTTCAAAGAATTTCTGAATGTTTCCAATTCATCCCAAACAAGTTGTGAGTGTTTCCACTTCGTTACAAACAAGCTGTGATTGTTTCTATTTCCTTCCAAAGAAGTTGTGAAGGTTTCCATTTCATTTGAAACAAGTTGTGAATGTTTCCTTTTCATTCCAAACAAGTTTTGAATGTTTCCATTCATTCCAAACTAGTTGTGAATGTTCCCATTTCATTCCAAACAAGTTGTGAATGTTTCCATTTCTTTCCAAACAAGTTGTGAATGTTTCCATTTCAATCAAAACTAGTGTTGAATGTTTCCATTTCATTCCAAACAAGTTGTGAATGTGTCCATTTCTTTCCAAACAAGTTGTGAATGTTTCCATCTCAACCAAAACTAGTTGTGAATGTTTCCATTTCATTCGAAACAAGTTGTGAATGTTTCCACTTCCTTCCAAAAAAGTTGTGCATGTTTCAAATTCATTCCGAAGAAGTTGTGACCGTTTCCAACTCATTCGAAACAAGTTGTCACTGTTTCCAGTTCATTTCAAACAAGTTGTGAATGTGTCCATTTCTTTCCAAAGAGGTTGTGAATGTTTCTATTTCATTCCAGACACTGTGTGAGTGTGTCCACTTCATTCCGAACAGAATGTTTCCATTCAATCCAAACTAGTTTTGAATGTCCCAATTTCATTCCAAAGAAGTTGTGAATGTTTCCATTTCTTTCCAAACAAGTTGTGAATGTTTCCATTTTTTTCCAAACAAGTTGTGAATGTTTCCAATTCAATCAAAACTAGTTGTGAATGTTTCCATTTCATTCCAAACAAGTTGTGAATGTTTCCATCTCATTCCAAACAAGTTGTGCATGTTTCAAATTCATTCCGAAGAAGTTGTGACTGTTTCCAACTCAATCGAAAGAAGTTGTCACTGTTTCCATTTCATTTCAACCAAGTTGTAAATGTTTCCATTTCTTTCCAAAGAGGTTGTGAATGTTTCTATTTCATTCCAGACACTGTGTGAGTGTGTCCACTTCATTCCAAACAAGTTTTGAATGTTTCCATTCATTCCAAACTAGTTCGGAATGTCCCAATTTTATTCCAAAGAAGTTGTGAATGTTTCCATTTCATTTGAAACAAGTTGTGAATGTTTCCATTTCTTTCCAAACAAGTTGTGAATCTTTCCAATTCAATCAAAACTAGTTGTGAATGTTTCCATTTCATTCCAAACAAGTTGTGAATGTTTCCATCTCATTCCAAACAAGTTGTGCATGTTTCAAATTCATTCCGAAGAAGTTGTGACTGTTTCCAACTCAATCCAAATAAGTTGTCACTGTTTCTATTTCATTTCAAACAAGTTGTGAATGTTTCCATTTCTCTCCAAAGAGGTTGCAAATGTTTCCATTTCATTCCAGACAATGTGTGAGTGTACCCACTTCATTCCAAACAAGTTTTGAATGTTTCCATTCATTCCAAACTAGTTCTGAATGCCCCAATTTCATTCCAAAGAAGTTGTGAATGTTTCCATTTCATCCCAAACAACTTGTGAGTGTTTCCACTTCATTACAAACAAGCTGTGATTGTTTCTATTTCCTTCCAAAGAAGTTGTGAAGGTTTCCATTTCATTTGAAACAAGTTGTGAATGTTTCCATTTCATTCCAAACAAGTTTTGAATGTTTCCATTCATGCCAAACTAGTTGTGAATGTTCCCATTTCATTCCAAACAAGTTGTGAATGTTTCCATTTCTTTCCAAACCAGTTGTGAATGTTTCCATTTCAATCAAAACTTGTTGTGAATGTTTCCATTTCATTCCAAACAAGTTGTGAATGTGTCCATTTCTTTCCAAACAAGTTGTGAATGTTTCCATTTCATTCCAAACAAGTTGTGCATGTTTCAAACTCATTCCGAAGAAGTTGTGACTGTTTCCAACTCAATCCAAACAAGTTGTCCCTGTTTCCATTTCATTTCAAACAAGTTGTGAATGTTTCCATTTCTTTCCAAAGAGGTTGCAAATGTTTCTACTTCATTCCAGACAACGTGTGAGTGTGTCCACTTCATTCCAAACAAGTTTTGATTGTTTTCATTCATTCCAAACTAGTTCTGAATTTCCCAATTTCATTTCAAAGAATTTCTGAATGTTTCCAATTCATCCCAAACAAGTTGTGAGTGTTTCCACTTCGTTACAAACAAGCTGTGATTGTTTCTATTTCCTTCCAAAGAAGTTGTGAAGGTTTCCATTTCATTTGAAACAAGTTGTGAATGTTTCCTTTTCATTCCAAACAAGTTTTGAATGTTTCCATTCATTCCAAACTAGTTGTGAATGTTCCCATTTCATTCCAAACAAGTTGTGAATGTTTCCATTTCTTTCCAAACAAGTTGTGAATGTTTCCATTTCAATCAAAACTAGTGTTGAATGTTTCCATTTCATTCCAAACAAGTTGTGAATGTGTCCATTTCTTTCCAAACAAGTTGTGAATGTTTCCATCTCAACCAAAACTAGTTGTGAATGTTTCCATTTCATTCGAAACAAGTTGTGAATCTTTCCACTTCCTTCCAAAAAAGTTGTGCATGTTTCAAATTCATTCCGAAGAAGTTGTGACCGTTTCCAACTCATTCGAAACAAGTTGTCACTGTTTCCAGTTCATTTCAAACAAGTTGTGAATGTGTCCATTTCTTTCCAAAGAGGTTGTGAATGTTTCTATTTCATTCCAGACACTGTGTGAGTGTGTCCACTTCATTCCGAACAGAATGTTTCCATTCATTCCAAACTAGTTTTGAATGTCCCAATTTCATTCCAAAGAAGTTGTGAATGTTTCCATTTCATTTGAAACAAGTTGTGAATGTTTCCATTTCTTTCCAAACAAGTTGTGAATGTTTCCAATTCAATCAAAACTAGTTGTGAATGTTTCCATTTCATTCCAAACAAGTTGTGAATGTTTCCATCTCATTCCAAACAAGTTGTGCATGTTTCAAATTCATTCCGAAGAAGTTGTGACTGTTTCCAACTCAATCGAAAGAAGTTGTCACTGTTTCCATTTCATTTCAACCAAGTTGTAAATGTTTCCATTTCTTTCCAAAGAGGTTGTGAATGTTTCTATTTCATTCCAGACACTGTGTGAGTGTGTCCACTTCATTCCAAACAAGTTTTGAATGTTTCCATTCATTCCAAACTAGTTCGGAATGTCCCAATTTTATTCCAAAGAAGTTGTGAATGTTTCCATTTCATTTGAAACAAGTTGTGAATGTTTCCATTTCTTTCCAAACAAGTTGTGAATGTTTCCAATTCAATCAAAACTAGTTGTGAATGTTTCCATTTCATTCCAAACAAGTTGTGAATGTTTCCATCTCATTCCAAACAAGTTGTGCATGTTTCAAATTCATTCCGAAGAAGTTGTGACTGTTTCCAACTCAATCCAAACAAGTTGTCACTGTTTCCATTTCATTTCAAACAAGTTGTGAATGTTTCCATTTCTTTCCAAAGAGGTTGCAAATGTTTCTATTTCATTCCAGACAATGTGTGAGTGTGCCCACTTCATTCCAAACAAGTTTTGAATGTTTCCATTCATTCCAAACTAGTTCTGAATGTCCCAATTTCAGTCCAAAGAAATTGTGAATGTTTCCATTTCATCCCAAACAAGTTGTGAGTGTTTCCACTTCATTACAAACAAGCTGTGATTGTTTCTATTTCCTTCCAAAGAAGTTGTGAAGGTTTCCATTTCATTTGAAACAAGTTGTGAATGTTTCCATTTCATTCCAAACAAGTTTTGAATGTTTCCATTCATGCCAAACTAGTTGTGAATGTTCCCATTTCATTCCAAACAAGTTGTGATTGTTTCCATTTCTTTGCAAACAAGTTGTGAATGTTTCCTTTTCAATCAAAACTAGTTGTGAATGTTTCCATTTCATTCCAAACAAGTTGTGAATGTGTCCATTTCTTTCCAAACAAGTTGTGAATGTTTCCATTTCAATCAAAACTAGTTGTGAATGTTTCCATTTCATTCCAAACAAATTGTGAATGTGTCCATTTCATCCCAAACAAGTTGTGAGTGTTTCCACTTCACTATAAACAAGCTGTGATTGTTTCTATTGCCAAAGAAGTTGTGAAGGTTTCCATTTCATTTGAAACAAGTTGTGAATGTTTCCATTTCATTCCAAACAAGTTTTGAATGTTTCCATTCATGCCAAACTAGTTCTGAATGTTCCCATTTCATTCCAAACAAGTTGTGACTGTTTCAATTTCTTTGCAAACAAGTTGTGAATGTTTCCATTTCAATCAAAACTAGTTGTGAATGTTTCCATTTCATTCCAAACAAGTTGTGAATGTGTCCATTTCTTTCCAAACAAGTTGTGAATGTTTCCATTTGAATCAAAACTGGTTGTGAATGTTTTCATTTCATTCCAAACAAGTTGTGAATGTTTCCCTTTCATTCCAAACAAGTTGTGCATGTTTCAAATTCATTCCGAAGAAGTTGTGACTGGTTCGAACTCATTCGAAACAAGTTGTCACTGTTTCCATTTCATTTCAAAGTTGTGAAAGTTTCCATTTCTTTCCAAAGAGGTTGTGAATGTTTCTATTTCATTCCAGACACTGTGTGAGTGTGTCCACTTCATTCCAAACAAGTTTTGAATGTTTCCATTCATTCCAAACTAGTTCTGAATGTCCCAATTTCATTCCAAAGAAGTTGTGAATGTTTCCATTTCATTTGAAACAAGTTGTGAATGTTTCCATTTCTTTCCAAACAAGTTGTGAATGTTTCCAATTCAATCAAAACTAGTTGTGAATGTTTCCATTTCATTCCAAACAAGTTGTGAATGTTTCCATTTCATTCCAAACAAGTTCTGCATGTTTCAAATTCATTCCGAAGAAGTTGTGACTGTTTCCAACTCAATCCAAACAAGTTGTCACTGTTTCCATTTCATTTCAAACAAGTTGTGAATGTTTCCATTTCTTTCCAAAGAGGTTGCAAATGTTTCTACTTCATTCCAGACAATGTGTGAGTGTGTCCACTTCATTCCAAACAAGTTTTGAATGTTTCCATTCATTCCAAACTAGTTCTGAATGTCCCAATTTCATTCCAAAGATTTTGTGAATGTTTCCATTTCATCCCAAACAAGTTGTGAGTGTTTCCACTTCATTAAAAACAAGCTGTGATTGTTTCTATTTCCTTCCAAAGAAGTTGTGAAGGTTTCCATTTCATTTGAAACAAGTTGTGAATGTTTCCACTTCATTCCAAACAAGTTTTGAATGTTTCCATTCATTCCAAACTAGTTGTGAATGTTCCCATTTCATTCCAAACAAGTTGTGAATGTTTCCATTTCTTTCCAAACAAGTTGTGAATGTTTCCATTTTAATCAAAACTTGTTGTGAATGTTTCCATTTCATTCCAAACAAGTTGTGAATGTGTCCATTTCTTTCCAAACAAGTTGTGAATGTTTCCATCTCAATCAAAACTAGTTGTGAATGTTTCCATTTCATTCCAAACAAGTTGTGAATTTGTCCATTTCTTTCCAAACAAGTTGTGAATGTTTCCATTTCAATCAAAACTAGTTGTGAATGTTTCCATTTCATTTCAAACAAGTTGTGAATGTTTCCATTTCTTTCCAAAGAGGTTGTGAATGTTTCTATTTCATTCCAGACACTGTGTGAGTGTGTCCACTTTATTCCAAACAAGTTTTGAATGTTTCCATTCATTCCAAACTAGTTCTGAATGTCCCAATTTCATTCCAAAGAAGTTGTGAATGTTTCCATTTCATTAGAAACAAGTTGTGAATGTTTCCATTTCTTTCCAAACAAGTTGTGAATGTTTCCAATTCAATCAAATTTAGTGGTGAATGTTTCCATTTCATTCCAAACAAGTTATGAATGTTTCCATTTCATTCCAAACAAGTTGTGGATGTTTCAAATTCATTTCATTCCATTTCATTCCAAACAGGTTGTGAATGTGTCCATTTCTTTCCAAACAAGTTGTTAATGTTTCCATTTCAATCAAAATTAGTTGTGAATGTTTCCATTTCATTTCAAACAAGTTGTGAATGTTTCCATTTCTTTCCAAAGAGGTTGTGAATGTTTCTATTTTATTCCAGCCACTGTGTGAGTCTGTCCACTTCATTCCAAACAAGATTTGAATGATTCTATTCATTCCAAACTAGTTCTGAATTTCCCAATTTCATTTCAAAGAAGTTGTGAATGTTTCCATTTCATCCCAAACAAGTTGTGAGTGTTTCCACTTCGTTACAAACAAGCTGTGATTGTTTCTATTTCCTTCCAAAGAAGTTGTGAAGGTTTCCATTTCATTTGAAACAAGTTGTGAATGTTTCCTTTTCATTCCAAACAAGTTTTGAATGTTTCCATTCATTCCAAACTAGTTGTGAATGTTTCCATTTCTTTCCAAACAAGTTGTGAATGTTTCCATTTCAATCAAAACTAGTGTTGAATGTTTCCATTTCATTCCAAACAAGTTGTGAATGTGTCCATTTCTTTGCAAACAAGTTGTGAATGTTTCCATTTCAATCAAAACTAGTTGTGAATGTTTCCATTTCATTCGAAACAAGTTGTGAATGTTTCCACTTCATTCCAAAAAAGTTTTGCATGTTTCAAATTCATTCCGAAGAAGTTGTGACCGTTTCCAACTCATTTCTTTCCAAACAAGTTGTGAATGTTTCCAATTCAATCAAAACTAGTTGTGAATGTTTCCATTTCATTCCAAACAAGTTGTGCATGTTTCAAATTCATTCCGAAGAAGTTGTGAGTGTTTCCAACTCATTCGAAACAAGTTGTCACTGTTTCCATTTCATTCCAAACAAGTTGTGAAAGTTTCCATTTCTTTCCAAAGAGGTTGTGAATGTTTCTATTTCATTCCAGACACTGTGTGAGTGTGTCCACTTCATTCCGAACAGAATGTTTCCATTCATTCCAAACTAGTTTTGAATGTCCCAATTTCATTCCAAAGAAGTTGTGAATGTTTCCATTTCATTTGAAACAAGTTGTGAATGTTTCCATTTCTTTCCAAACAAGTTGTGAATGTTTCCAATTCAATCAAAACTAGTTGTGAATGTTTCCATTTCATTCCAAACAAGTTGTGAATGTTTCCATCTCATTCCAAACAAGTTGTGCATGTTTCAAATTCATTCCGAAGAAGTTGTGACTGTTTCCAACTCAATCGAAAGAAGTTGTCACTGTTTCCATTTCATTTCAACCAAGTTGTAAATGTTTCCATTTCTTTCCAAAGAGGTTGTGAATGTTTCTATTTCATTCCAGACACTGTGTGAGTGTGTCCACTTCATTCCAAACAAGTTTTGAATGTTTCCATTCATTCCAAACTAGTTCGGAATGTCCCAATTTTATTCCAAAGAAGTTGTGAATGTTTCCATTTCATTTGAAACAAGTTGTGAATGTTTCCATTTCTTTCCAAACAAGTTGTGAATGTTTCCAATTCAATCAAAACTAGTTGTGAATGTTTCCATTTCATTCCAAACAAGTTGTGAATGTTTCCATCTCATTCCAAACAAGTTGTGCATATTTCAAATTCATTCCGAAGAAGTTGTGACTGTTTCCAACTCAATCCAAACAAGTTGTCACTGTTTCCATTTCATTTCAAACAAGTCGTGAATGTTTCCATTTCTTTCCAAAGAGTTGCAAATGTTTCTATTTCATTCCAGACAATGTGTGAGTGTGCCCACTTCATTCCAAACAAGTTTTGAATGTTTCCATTCATTCCAAACTAGTTCTGAATGTCCCAATTTCATTCCAAAGATGTTGTGAATGTTTCCATTTCATTAGAAACAAGTTGTGAATGTTTCCATTTCTTTCCAAACAAGTTGTGAATGTTTCCAATTCAATCAAATTTAGTGGTGAATGTTTCCATTTCATTCCAAACAAGTTATGAATGTTTCCATTTCATTCCAAACAAGTTGTGCATGTTTCAAATTCATTCCGAAGTAGTTGTGACTGTTTGCAACTCATTCTAAACAAGTTGTCACTGTTTCCATTTCATTTCAAACAAGTTGTGAATGTTTCCATTTCTTTCCAAAGAGGTTGTGAATGTTTCTATTTCATTCCGGACACTGTGTGAGTGTGTCCACTTCATTCCAAACAAGTTTTGAATGTTTCCATTCATTCCAAACTAGTTCTGAATGTCCCAATTTCATTCCAAAGAAGTTCTGAATGTTTCCATTTCATTAGAAACAAGTTGTGAATGTTTCCATTTCTTTCCAAACAAGTTGTGAATGTTTCCAATTCAATCAAATTTAGTGGTGAATGTTTCCATTTCATTCCAAACAAGTTATGAATGTTTCCATTTCATTCCAAACAAGTTGTGAATGTTTCAAATTCATTCCGAAGAAGTTGTGACTGTTTCCAACTCAATCCAAACAAGTTGTCCCTGTTTCCATTTCATTTCAAACAAGTTGTGAATGTTTCCATTTCTTTCCAAAGATGTTGCAAATGTTTCTACTTCATTCCAGACAATGTGTGAGTGTGTCCACTTCATTCCAAACAAGTTTTGAATGTTTCCATTCATTCCAAACTAGTTCTGAATTTCCCAATTTCATTTCAAAGAAGTTGTGAATGTTTCCATTTCATCCCAAACAAGTTGTGAGTGTTTCCACTTCGTTACAAACAAGCTGTGATTGTTTCTATTTCCTTCCAAAGAAGTTGTGAAGGTTTCCATTTCATTTGAAACAAGTTGTGAAGGTTTCCTTTTCATTCCAAACAAGTTTTGAATGTTTCCATTCATTCCAAACTAGTTCTGAATGTTCCCATTTCATTCCAAACAAGTTGTGAATGTGTCCATTTCTTTCCAAACAAGTTGTGAATGTTTCCATTTCAATCAAAACTAGTTGTGAATGTTTCCATTTCATTTCAAACAAGTTGTGAATGTTTCCATTTCTTTCCAAAGAGGTTGTGAATGTTTCTATTTCATTCCAGACACTGTGTCAGTGTGTCCACTTCATTCCAAACAAGTTTTGAATGTTTCCATTCATTCCAAACTAGTTCTGAATGTCCCAATTTCATTCCAAAGAAGTTGTGAATGTTTCCATTTCATTAGAAACAAGTTGTGAATGTTTCCATTTCTTTCCAAACAAGTTGTGAATGTTTCCAATTCAATCAAATTTAGTGGTGAATGTTTCCATTTCATTCCAAACAAGTTATGAATGTTTCCATTTCATTCCAAACAAGTTGTGGATGTTTCAAATTCATTCCGAAGAAGTTGTGACTGTTTCCAACTCAATCCAAACAAGTTGTCCCTGTTTCCATTTCATTTCAAACAAGTTGTGAATGTTTCCATTTCTTTCCAAAGATGTTGCAAATGTTTCTACTTCATTCCAGACAATGTGAATGTGTCCATTTCATTCCAAACTACTTGTGAATGTTTCCATTTCATTCCAAACAAGTTGTGAATGTGTCCATTTCTTTCCAAACAAGTTGTGAATGTTTCCATTTCAATCAAAACTACTTGTGAATGTTTCCATTTCATTCCAAACAAGTTGTGAATGTTTTCCATTTCATTCCCAAAAAGGTGTGCATGTTTCAAATTCGTTCCGAAGAAGTTGTGACTGTTTCCAACTCATTCGAAACAAGTTGTCACTGTTTCCATTTCATTTCAAACAAGTTGTGAATGTTTCCATTTCTTTCCAAAAAGGTTGTGAATGTTTCTATTTCATTCCACACACTGTGTGAGTGTGTCCACTTCATTCCAAACAAGTTTTGAATGTTTCCATTCATTCCAAACTAGTTCTGAATGTCCCAATTTCATTCCAAAGAAGTTGTGAATGTTTCCATTTCATTTGAAACAAGTTGTGAATGTTTCCATTTCTTTCCAAACAAGTTGTGAATGTTTCCAATTCAATCAAAACTAGTTGTGAATGTTTCCATTTCATTTCAAACAAGTTGTGAATGTTTCCATTTCATTCCAAACAAGTTCTGCATGTTTCAAATTCATTCCGAAGAAGTTGTGACTGCTTCCAAATCAATCCAAACAAGTTGTCACTGTTTCCATTTCATTTCAAACAAGTTCTGAATGTTTCCATTTCTTTCCAAAGAGGTTGCAAATGTTTCTACTTCATTCCATACAATATGTGACTGTGTCCACTTCATTCCAAACAAGTTTTGAATGTTTCCATTCATTCCAAACTAGTTCTGAATGTCCCAATTTCAGTCCAAAGAAGTTCTGAATGTTTCCATTTCATCCCAAACAAGTTGTGAGTGTTTCCACTTCATTACAAACAAGCTGTGATTGTTTCTATTTACTTCCAAAGAAGTTGTGAAGGTTTCCATTTCATTTGAAACAAGTTGTGAATGTTTCCATTTCATTCCAAACAAGTTTTGAATGTTTCCATTCATTCCAAACTAGTTGTGAATGTTCCCATTTCATTCCAAACAAGTTGTGAATGTTGGAAACAATGAAAACAAGAGAGATTAATAGGGCTGGACATGAAACGGGTTCCTTGCTGCCAAAGACAAAAAGTCAGTTTTCAATTCGGCCAAAACAAGAAACTATGAAACTTGCACAATTTTGAGACAACTTTTGTTGTATCGAAACTTCCTCAACTTGGGTCCTTCTTTTTTTTGGTGTTTTCTTGACTCTAGGATGCTGGAAATAATGAAAACAAGAGAGATTAATAGGGCTGGACACGAAACAGAAAAATAAGAATTGAACAAGAACAAACGAATTGAAGCCGAGAACACTAGACTCCACGGATTGACTTCTTTTTGTTGTTTTTGTGATTTTCAGATTTGAACAAGGATGGAATAAAAAGGACAGACCTGAAAGAAGAAGAAAAAGGATTAAAACAGAGAATTAAAATACGAATTTACTGAACAGAATTGAAAGAAAACCGAAGAGAAACAAGAACACGAAGATATGTCCTTCAATGGAACTTGTGGCTCTGATACCAACTGATGCGAACCCCGATGGAATAAAGACCATGAAACGCGCCCAAGATGTTTTTCAAGCTCCACAAGACATCAAAGAGACTGGATTTGAAACCCCCAACCCTAATCAACCTGTGATTAGAAACGAGAAGTATAGAACTCCAAGAACACAAGCACACTTGTGCACCAAGGCAGTCCACAAAGAACCAAAGAGAAAACCTCTCCAAAGAGCAATATTATTTCAAAATTTTTCTGTGTCTTTACATCCAGAATATGTGCCTTTATATAGGCCTAAAATAGGGTTAAAATCTGGGCAAAATTCGCAGCCTAAATCCCTTAGCAATCCTAGATACAAAGACATAGGAAATCCTAGTCAAATTAGGACTCTAATTCCTAGTTTGAACAAGTTTAATGAATGCAGCGTATGCCACTTGTCCAAAATGATTTAAAACTATTCCATAGCCTAAATAACTTCCTAAATAATGTAAATAAATAGGATTTGAACGAAAATAAAATATAAATACAAGATTAAACCCGAAAACTCCCAAATAGCCTTTTTGGGTGCATTTTGGGCACTTTAAGGTTCTCTCTTGTATCTTCAGCTCCAAGCTTGAATCTTTGAGTTCCAATGGAATGAATCTTCATCTTAGATGTGGTAATGAAGGTCTGGAAAGTTAGAGCTCAAAAATCCAGCTTGTGGACACAAAATGCATCAAGAACACTTAAGGTGGCTCAAATGGTGCACTTTGAGTGGTGTCCTTGGTGTCCTTGTTTTGTGACTTATCTAAGCACTCCAGAACTGAGTACCAAGCATATCCATCATGTCCATATGGTGTCTTGAAAGTTCCAGCAGCTCCTTGTGAAGTTCCATGTCCATTCTCCATGAAGAAACTTGAAACAAAGCCTTATAGTGCACTTGAGAGCTCCTTAGCTTTCTTCCTTGTCATAGGTCCACTAGAAACCTTCAATGGGTCCTTGCCTTCTCCATGTGTGCCTTCCTTGATCATATCAATACTTCTCAAAGCATGCCAAGGCCTCTACCTTGTTTCTTAGTAGGTAGATGTGGGTGAATCGAGTGTAATCATCTGTGAATGTGATGAAATACTTGAATCCATTTCTAGATTCAACCCTCATTGGCCCACATAGGTCAGAGTGAACTAAACTTAGTGCCTCACCTCTCCTAGTTGCTTTGCCAAAAGGCTTATAAGGTGATAGCCAAAGGCTATCGCCTCCTCGGTAGTAACTCCCTGCCAGAATATTGGCCGAGGAGTCTGACGTCACCCAAGAGAGGATCTTTTCATTGACCTCGGAAGGTGCGAAGTCAAACACTATGAGCTCAAGACTTTGGTTAGCTCGTCAGGAATTCTGAGGACAACACCGTCTCCATCGAGGGGCCAAGCTGATCGTCTTCGGGTAAGAGAGCCATCTCTCTGAAGCAAGGGAGAATCTCCCTGAAGGCAGAGGCCCCGAAGAGGTCTTCCCCGAACAAGAAACACCTGAACAAGGGAATCCCCGAACTATGGGTGTGAGTCCCAAAGAGGGTGTCCACCAAGGGAACTCCCAGAACTGTGGGATAGATCCCGAAGGAGGTGCTTGCACGGAAGGACGGATAGAATCCGAAGAGGGTGCACGCACCGAAGGGCGACCTCGCCCAGGGGACCTCGGGAGTACGGTATGAGCATTTAAGGAGCATCTGACATGTCGCCCACAAGCCCTACACGTCACATCTGAACGGCGAACTGACACGCCGCGGCCGCCCCAGTCCTGACGCAACCTGTCCGGGTCCAGGGCTAAAGCAGGCTGCAAACGGCTGCTTGTCCCCTAGGTCCAAAAGTATAGATCAAATCCGACCGAACACGTGTCATGATTTGAACGGACCAGCTACTCCTATAAATACTAGGAAATGGGACTGAGCAAAGGATGGGCATTTTTCCTCCCTCTGAGAAAACACAAAACAGGCAAGACACTTGATCCCCTAGTGTTTTTCCTCCACTTTCACTCAGAAAACTGACTTGGGCGTCGGAGAGTCCTCCCCGGAAAAGCAAACCGGGGACCTCCTAACCTCTTCTTTGAGCTTTTCAGGCACACTCAGCTGGGAAACTAGAGCTCCAGGCGCTCGCCTCCTCAGGAAGTCTCTCCACCTGTCAACATGGCAGCAAACGAAGATGCCTTGGGGCATCATTTGGCGCCGTCTGTGGGAAACTACTCCCAGGTAGCTGTTGTCAAAACTCGGCGTTCGAAGGACAAAGGACTCCCGAAGTCCCCGTCCGCGCCTGAGATCCAACCAGCTACCGAACAAAGTCCCCCAGAGACTTCCTTGCCTGAAGAGGAATGCCCTCTTGTCATCACCATGGGTTTTTTACGAGACTTTCAGAGGTCTGTTGTGGCTGAAATGACACAACAGATAGACCGAAGGTGGCCGCAACCAGCCCAGGCGCAAAAACCCACTTCGCCAGCACGACCTCGGGAGAAAAGCCCAAGGGCAACCCATCATAGCTCGGGAAGTAGGGAGCCACGGGAAGAGTCCTCGACAGATAACTTGCCCCTCGGAGCACGGCTGGTGGAAAAAACGAGGACTGAATGACCCAAAATCCCGTCCAGAAGAAGTTTGTCGCCAGTGACAAGGCCCCCCCCACCTCGGTATCGAAGTCGCTCCCCAAAAAGACGGCAGCAATCCTCTTACCAAAGAACCTCAGAGCACCAGGAAGAGGAGCCCAGTGCTGCGCTCCTCCTGGAGAAAGTCTTGGCAAGACTGGAGAGAGTGGAACAGCAGGTGGCACGCAAGCCTGTTTGGGCTAGGCTAACTGAAACCGTCTCTGGAGATGAAACTCCTTTCGCCTGAACAGTGGTCGAGGCGGCCATGCCAAGTGACTTCAGGCTACCTCGGCTAGAGACCTATGAGGGTCGGACTGATCCCCAGGCCCACCTAACAAAGTACAAACGGAGCATGGTGCTACACGGGGCTGATGATGCTACACTCTGCAAGTGCTTCGAAGTCACCCTCGCAGGACCTGCAACTGCCTGGTACAATTCCCTGCCTCCCGGAAACATCAGGGGGTTCCAGGAGCTGTCCACAGCGTTCACCCAACAGTTCATTGGCAGCAAGCTGACGGCGAAGATGCCCGTCCAGATGTTTGACATAGCACAAAGAAACGGGGAGACCATCCGTGACTATGTCGAGAGGTTCAACAGAGAGGCCCTCAGTGTTCCAGACTTTCGTCCCGAAATCCGCATCCTCGCCATGACGAGGGGCCTCCGGAGGGATTCGCACTTGTTTTATGAATTCTCCAAAGATCCCCCGGACATGCTGGGAGAATTCTACCGAAGGGCTGAACAACATATGACAGCCGAAGAGCTGAGAATGAGTGGACCGAAGGCTGACCATATTCACGCACGTGGTGAAGGATCCAGCCAGCAAGCCCGGTGTCCAACGGAACAGTTAGGCCGACCTCGGAGAATGCGAGTAGGAGGAAGGAAGCCCCAAAACTTTACACCTCTGAGCACCACGAGGGCTAACGTCCTCATGGCGTTGGAAAAACAGGGGGCTCAAATCCAACGACCAAGGGGCATGACTGCTGCCAACAGAAGGAACATGAAGAAGTTCTGTCAGTTCCACCGTGATCACGGTCATGACACCGAAGACTGCTTTCAGTTGAAAAAGTACATTGAATCACTGATAAAGCAGGGCCAGCTTCGGCGTTATTTGAGAATGCCTTCCCCGAAGGGGAAAAAAGAGGAAGAAGGAAAGCCCGATGATGAGGATTACGATTCAGACAGGCGAAGCAACCGAAGTCCGAGAAGGCGTCCTCCACCTTCGGCAGGAGTAATACAGACGATCACAACCGGACTTCCATCCTCGGAAAGAAAAAGAAGGGCCAGAGAGATAGCGGTGATGGAATATCAGAGCCCAACGAAAAAGTTGGCCCGTGAGGATGGTTCCGCCATCGTATTTCCCCATGATGATCCATTGCTGATAATGGCGAGGATAGGAAACTGGGACGTCAAGAGGGTACTGCTGGACGATGGGTCAAACGCAGACGTCTTGTTCTCACATTTGCTGCCAAGCTTGGGCGTATCCAGGAGTGACCTCAAGGCTGTTACTTCACCCACGTTCGGCGTAGGACCATCTGAGCTACCTGTCCTCGGGTGGATCGACCTCCCCTTGATGATGAAAGGAACTTCGGAGAAAGGAACTGCTGAGTTGTTCGCCTCTACCATGGCAAGATTCATAGTCATGGACGTTCCTTCGTCATACAACGCCATCCTCGGCAGACAGACACAGGGAAATTTGCACATTCGTCCAGATGTAAAGTACTTGACCGTCACCTTCGCCACCAAGGAAGGAGACGCAAAGATCTTCATTGATCAAGGCGAGGTGAGAAAGGTGTTCGTCCGAGCACGAAAGGCTCCAGCAAGCAACTTAGCACATGCTGTAGAAGCAAAAGTGCTGGAAAGGGGCGAGGCAGAAGATCCCACAAAAGCGGAAACAGAAGAAGTAGAGCTTGTCCCAGGCCATAATACCCGAATAGGGAAAAGCATGGACGAAGGAGACAAGGAAAAACTTGTATCTTTTCTGCTCGCAAATAAAGATCTGTTCGCCTACTCGCCGAAGGACATGCCAGGGGTAAACCCTCGCGTAATCCAGCATAACCTCAAAGCGAGCCCAGAAGTAAAACCTGTCCGGCAAAAGAAACGGAGCATCTCAGCTCACAAAAGTGACTTCGTCAAGACCGAAGTCCAGCGTCTGATAGACGCTAGCGTTATCCGGGAGGTAAACTACCCCGAATGGCTAAGCAACGTGGTAATTGCCACAAAAGAATGAAGTAGTAAGCTCCGGATGTGCATCGACTTCAGAAATTTGAATGATGCTTGCCCGAAAGATTCATATCCTCTTCCGCCAATAGACCAACTTGTAGATTCAACTGCCGAGTACGGGCTCCTAAGTTTCCTGGACGCTTTCAGTGGCTACCATCAGATAAGGATGGACCCTGAAGATGAAGAGAAGACTGCCTTCATCACCGAGGGAGGAACATATTGCTATATTAGGATGCCCTTCGGGCTCAAGAATGCTGGAGCCACCTACCAGAGGCTGATGAACAAAGTCTTCAAAGACCAAATGGGGAGGAACATGGAGGTGTATGTTGATGATATGATAGTCAAAATCAAACTGCCTGGCCACCACGTTGCAGATTTAGAGGAAACCTTCCAAAAACTCAGAGCCTTCGGGATACGCCTTAATCCTGAGAAATGCATCTTCGGGGTGATCTCGGGAAAGTTCCTTGGGTACATGGTATCCGAAAGAGGCATCGATGCTAACCCTAAGAAGATTAAGGCTCTGCTTGAATTCCGAACTCCTGCCACAGTCAAAGACGTGCAAAGACTCACCGGAAGAATAACCTCTCTGAGCAGGTTTATTTCCAGGTACGGAGATAGGTGTCGACCCTTCTTCAAAGTGCTCACAAAGGCAGCAAAGATGGAAGGCGACCTCGAAAGGAATGGTCATCCTTGGGATGAAGATTGCCAAAAAGCCTGGGAAGAACTCAAAGTCTACTTGGCCAGCCTGCCGACTCTGCGGCAACCTCGGGAGGGAGAGCCCCTCGTATTATACCTTGCCGTCACAGAAAAAGCTGTGAGCTCGATCCTCGTGAAAGAAGAAGGGCCAAAGCAATGGCCGGTCTACTATGTCAGCAAGTCCCTGCAAGGCGCCGAAGTCAGGTACCCTTTGCTTCAAAAAGCTATATATGCCTTAGTGCTTGCAGGGAGAAGGCTGTGGCCATACTTTCAGGCTCACCCCATTATCGTCCGAAGTACCCTGCCTCTACGGGATGTTATGAGGAAAGTTGATCACTCGGGAAGGCTTTCCAAGTGGTGTATAGAGCTGGGCGAACACGACATCACGTATGAACCCCAGAAAGCTATAAAAGCTCAAGCTTTGGCAGATTTCATCGCCGAAGTACCGAACATCGAGGAGGGACATTCGTTTTTGGGCGAAGACGAGCCAGAATGGACGTTATATGTTGACGGGGCCTCAGGATCCGAACACTAGGGAGCTGGAGTGATTATCAGAGGCCCGAAGGCATAGAAGTAATGAAGGCCATCAAGTTCAGTTTCAACGCCACCAACAATATGGCCGAGTATGAGGCCCTCATAGCAGGATTACGCCTGGACAAAAAAAATTGGCGTAAGAAACTTGAAAGCCCATAGTGATTCCCAGCTGGTGGTCTGGCAAATGGCAGGGGACTATGGCGCGAAAAACCCGACCTTGGCGAAATACCATGAGCTGGTAACAAAGCTTATTCGGGAATTCGACGCCGTGAAAATCGAGAACGTACCCCGACGAGAAAATGCTGAGGCAGACTGTTTGGCGAAGTCCAAAACTTGCACCGAAGTGCTAAGCCACCCCAGCATCGCGGTATTAAGCATAGAGACCTCGGGGAAAGGCTGGAAAGAACCAATCAAAACGTATCTCGCAACCAACACACTCCCCGAAGACCCCAGCGAAGCTGCTAAAGTGTGAAGGCGCTCGGGACGTTTCTTCTTAATTGGAGAAGAACTATATCGGCAAGGATATGCAAATCCACTACAGAGGTGTGTTAGTGAAGAGGACACTGAAATGATCCTCGAAGAAGTTCACGAAGGTGCCTGTGGTTCGCACATCGGAACCGACGCCCTGGCAGCAGTGATACTTCGCCAAGGATACTTCTAGCCTACCCTGAGAAAGGACGTGATACGATCAAAGAAGGCACAACCAAGGAAGGCAAGGACCCACTGAAGGTTTCTAGTGGACCATTGACAAGGAAAAAGGCTAAGGAGCTCACTAGTGCACTTCAAGCTTGGATGTTGACAGATTGGCGATGTTCTGGTGGAAAAATCATATCTTCAGCTAAACAGATCGGAATTGAGTAATTCTTGATTCATTGGAAAGATAACATCTGAAGCTACAAGTCATATGAAGACCATCAAACCCAGTTTGCACGTTAACGAGGTCCAATTTAGCTTCAAAGTCGCGATTTACGAGTTATCGCTGGTTCAGAAGCAGTTGCAGTATTCTGGGAATATCTTTCGATTTAGAAGTCCATTTTGTGTGATTCAAGTGTGGTTTCGAAGCTAAGAAAGAGATCTACAACTTTCATTCTTTGCATTTTGAGAAATCATTGCTGCATCAAGTTCGAATTTCAGCTTGAAGTTGAAGACACAAGCAGGAACCACCCGAGAAGACTATTTTGGGGTTTTCATGGCCAATCTTGTATTTATAGTTTATTTTCGTTCAAATCCTATTTAGATACATTATTTAGGAAGTTATTTAGGCTATGGAATAGTTTTAAATCGTTTTGGGCAAGTGGAATACGCTGCATTTATTAAACTTGTTCAAACTAGGAATTAGAGTCCTAATTTGACTAGGATTTCCTATGTCTTTGTATCTAGGATTCCTAAGGGATTTAGGCTGCGAATTTTGCCCAGCTTTTAACCCTAGTTTAGGCCTATATAAAGGCACATATTCTGGATGTAAAGACACAGAAAATTTTCGAAATAATATTGCTCTTTGGAGAGGTTATCTCTTTGGTTCTTGGCGGACTGCCTTGGTGCACAAGTGTGCTTGTGTTCTTGGAGTTCTATACTTCTCGTTTCTAGTCACAGGTTGATTAGGGGTGGGGGTCTTCAAACCCAGTCTCTTTGATGTCTTGTGGAGCTTGAAAAACATCTTGGGTGCGTTTCATGGTCTTTATACCATAGGGGTTCGCATCAGTTGGTATCAGAGCCACAAGTTCCATTGAAGGACATATCTTTGTGTTCTTGTTTCTCTTCGTTTTTCCTTCAATTTTGTCCAATAATTTCGTGCTTTAATTCTCTGTTTTAATCTATTTTCTTCTTGTTTCAGGTCTGTCCTTTTTGTTCCATCCTTGTTCAAGTCCGAAAATCACAAAAAACAACAAAAAGAAGTCAATCCGTGTTGTCTAGCTTTCTCGGTTTCAAATTGTTTGTTCCTGATTATTTCTTATCTTTCTGTTTCATGTCCAGCCTTGTTAACCTTTCTTGTTTTCATTGTTTCCAGCATCCTAGAGTCAAGAAAACACCAAAAAAAGAAGGATCCAAGTTGAGGAAGTTTCGGTATCAAAAAGTTGCTTCAAATTGTGCCAATTTCACTAGTTTTCTTGTCTTGGCCGAAAAGAATTTTAACTTTTTGTCTTTGGCAGCAAGGAGTTTCAAGGAGAACGTTTGGTTCGCATCAAAACAGCAAGCAAAAAAAAGAAAAGGAGGAAAAAAAAAAGGAAGGAAAAGAAAAGAAAAAGAAAGAGCAAAGAAACGAAAAGAAAAGAGCTTGCAAAAAAAAAAGAAGTTTTCTCAAAGTGTTGAAAGTTTTGCGCCCCAAAACCTATCCCATTGTTTTTAAGCCAAAAAGCTTTCTGTGTGGTTCTTGTGATCATCAATTGCAAGAGCTTCTTAGAGTCTTTTAAAGCTTGTTTAGCCCACCTCTTTTGGAGTCAAAATAGTTCTTCGAAAATTCAAGTTTTCTTGTGTGCTTTGAGGATAGTTTTCTTAGAACTTTGGAGAACTCTTTGAATAAGCAATATCTCACTAACAAATTGAGTGTTTTGAGTGTTCATATTTTGAGTGAAACACGTGAGGTGAGTGTTTGTGAGGATCTTTGTTATTTTCAGGAGTATGGAGGTCCAAGAGGATAGGAGGATGGAAGTGAGAAACCATGATGAGCCAACCATGAAAGAGTTTCAAGAAACTCTCAATAGACTTGTGGGGAGGATTGAGGACATTGATTTGAGGTTGCCAAGAAGGCCTAATCCCATCTAGCAACCAAGGAGAGGTCTAAGGAGAGAAGAACCCGAGGAGGAAGAAGGAATTTGGCATGACCATGTGCTTCCAAGGAGGGGTGAGCCAAGAGAGGATAACAACCTAAATTCCATCAAGCCTACCATTCCACCTTTCCAAGGGAGGAGTGATCCCGATGCATATTGGGAGTGGGAGCAAAAGATTGAGATGGTGTTTGATTGCCATCATTACTCCGAGAAAGAGAAGGTTAAATTGGCTACCATAAAGTTCACTAATTATGCTCTTGTATGGTGGAATCAGGATGTTACGTCTAGGAGAAGGAATGAGGAGGAGCCCATACATACATGGAGAGCCCTTAAAGCCTTAATGAGGAGGAGATTTGTGCCTAGCTCCTACTATAGAGATCAACGCTTAAAGCTTCAAAAGCTAGTGCAAGGCCAAAGAAGTGTGGAGGACTACCATAAAGACTTGGAGAGGACCTTGACCCGAGCCAACATCATGGAGGATGAGGAGACCACCATTGCTAGATTCATTAATGGTCTCAATCTTGAGATTGCCAACAAAGTGGAGATGGTGCCATATGTCAACATGGAGGATTTGCTTCATCATGCCATTAAGGCCGAGAGGAGCATCAAGAGAGCAAAGGCATCCAAGATGTGTCAAGGAGGAATTTCCACATGGAGAGGAGCATGGAGTAAGGATGTGAGAGAAGTGCCCAAGCCAAACATGGAGGCCACAAAAGGAGCCTTGTCTCGGCTGCAACAAGAAAAGTCAATCATGCTTGTACCACTTTCACCACAACAAGTCTTTGAGGATCAAAGAAAATTTCAAAGTAAGGTTGAGAGAAAAGTAAATGAGGGGAAAGTTGAGGGCAAGAGTGATGAGGGGAAAGTTGAGAGAACAACCGAGAGATTAAGTGAGAAGAGTGAACATGAGGGGAAGAAGAGTAGAGAGTTCCCGAGAGAAGAAATTGAGTGCGAAGTTGAGAGAAGACAAGAGTGTAATGAACCCAAGCCGAGTGAAGAGAGAAAGACCAACAGAGAAGCCATAATTTCATCTAACGTAATGGAGTCTTCTTCTAGTGTTGTGTTGTCTTTTTTTCAGGAATTAAGTGGCGATGAACTACAAGAATCAAGTGAGTTGCTGCCCATCCAAGAAGTTGGTGTTCCTAATATTCCAAGTCATGTCCCATGCATTAAAACAACAAAGGAGGTTGAGAAGGAACAAGTTAAGGTAAGCCTAAGTGATTTCATATGCAAAAATTTGCCTAACATTGTTTCTTATCCTATGTTTCAAAGGGATGAAGTTAATGCAACTCCAACCGAAGCCATTAAGTGCAAAGGTGGAAATTTTGTGGTTCCTACACCGAAGGAAGATACTTGGAGACTAAGTCCAACCACTGTAATGTATTTCTTCCTAACACCTAGATTTGATGTATTTTTGCATGAAAATCTCAAACAATGTGTGTTTGCTTGCAATGTTATTTTGACAAATGGTTTTCATGAAACTAGATTAAGAGAAGGAAGTAAACATGGAAATTTGACAAAATATGGTTTTAAAGCTTCTAATTCTTTGGTTTTGTCTAATCCTCTTTTGAATTGCTTGAGTTTCTCTAGAGGAAAATCTGTTTTGTTGTCTTTTGTTTCTAAATTTGTTAGTTTTGCATCCATGTCACATTGTTTTGTTTTGTCTCAAGTTAAATCTACTTCTTTGGAATTCTGCATGCATAAATTGGTTGTTACCCATGCATTTCATACTTCTTTGATTTTCATTCATGTTCAGCCCATTTTTGTGTGTCAATCTTTAATTTCCAGCAAGTATCTTTTTGTCATGATACATGCATTACACAAACTTTTGAGTCTTGATTTTTTTGCTTTATGTCCGAACTTGAAAGGTTTTATTTTGAGTGAAAATTCTGGTTTTAAATTCAGCATTTTAAGGAGGTATGTTGAGTCCTTTGTTTTATGTCACATCCCATTCACAAATTTCATCCATTGTTGTGCATATACATGCAAAAATAAGTTTGCTACTGAATTGGTTTCACTTAATCCTATCTACTCCAATCTTGTTTCATTTAAAATGCTTAGGATTTTTGTGAAATTCGTGCATCCTTGTTTTGTTATTAGTTTAGGCCACATTGTGTTCAGTTCTTGTTTGTTTGAATGGCCTATGCAAAGTATTGTCTTGACATGCATAACTTGTGCTTTTCATGACCTTGACACTTATGTGAGTTTAGGTCCATTTGTTTTGAGTGCATACAGCATCCCTAAGGTAAATTATTCCTACACTTTCACTTGTTGTGAGAATAATGTTTTTGAGATGGTAAAGGCAATGAAAGTGATGCCTAGAGTTAAGATGAAAATTGTGCAAACATTCAGATTTTTTGTGCTAATTGTTTCAAGATTTATCTTCGATCCAGGAGGTATCATTGCATTTGGATATTGGTTCAGGTTTTGCACAAGATTAAAGCTCCATACACAAGCATTCCATGCTATTTGTGCTTATGTGAAAGGTAAGTGCTTATGTGTTGATTATTTCATTGTTATTGATTCAATTCCCTTTTCTAGTGTAGGTTTTGATTCGAGGACGAATCCTTCTAAGGAGGGGGGAGCTGATACGATCAAAGAAGGCACAACCAAGGAAGGCAAGGACCCACTGAAGGTTTCTAGTGGACCATTGACAAGGAAAAAGGCTAAGGAGCTCACTAGTGCACTTCAAGCTTGGATGTTGACAGATTGGCGATGTTCTGGTGGAAAAATCATATCTTCAGCTAAACAGATCGGAATTGAGTAATTCTTGATTCATTGGAAAGATAACATCTGAAGCTACAAGTCATATGAAGACCATCAAACCCAGTTTGCACGTTAACGAGGTCCAATTTAGCTTCAAAGTCGCGATTTACGAGTTATCACTGGTTCAGAAGCAGTTGCAGTATTCTGGGAATATCTTTCGATTTAGAAGTCCATTTTGTGTGATTCAAGTGTGGTTTCGAAGCTAAGAAAGAGATCTACAACTTTCATGCTTTGCATTTTGAGAAATCATTGCTGCATCAAGTTCGAATTTCAGCTTGAAGTTGAAGACACAAGCAGGAACCACCCGAGAAGACTATTTTGGGGTTTTCATGGCCAATCTTGTATTTATAGTTTATTTTCGTTCAAATCCTATTTAGATACATTATTTAGGAAGTTATTTAGGCTATGGAATAGTTTTAAATCGTTTTGGGCAAGTGGAATACGCTGCATTTATTAAACTTGTTCAAACTAGGAATTAGAGTCCTAATTTGACTAGGATTTCCTATGTCTTTGTATCTAGGATTCCTAAGGGATTTAGGCTGCGAATTTTGCCCAGCTTTTAACCCTAGTTTAGGCCTATATAAAGGCACATATTCTGGATGTAAAGACACAGAAAATTTTCGAAATAATATTGCTCTTTGGAGAGGTTATCTCTTTGGTTCTTGGCGGACTGCCTTGGTGCACAAGTGTGCTTGTGTTCTTGGAGTTCTATACTTCTCGTTTCTAGTCACAGGTTGATTAGGGGTGGGGGTCTTCAAACCCAGTCTCTTTGATGTCTTGTGGAGCTTGAAAAACATCTTGGGTGCGTTTCATGGTCTTTATACCATAGGGGTTCGCATCAGGACGCCAAGCAATTCGTCCAGAAATGTGGTAATTGCCAGAGACATGCGAACATCCAAAGGACACCCTTAGAGTTCGTGACTTCGGCAGACTATCCGTGGCCCTTCGCAGTTTGGGGCATAGATCTCATTGGGCCACTCCCAACGGCGCCTGGAGGCGTAAAGTTCTGCGTAGTAGCAGTTGACTATTTCTCTAAATGGGTCGAGGCAGAACCTCTGACAACTATCTCGGCAAAAGAAGTGCAGAAGTTCATATGGAAAAACATCGTATGCAGATTTGGCATACCGAGGGTACTCGTAGCGGACAATGGATCCCAGTTCACAGATAAAGGATTCCAAGAGTTCATTAGCGACCTCGGGACAAAAATGCACTTCGCCCCAGTAGCTCACCCCCAAAGTAATGGGCAGGTGGAAGTATCTAACAGGACCATAAAAGATGGTCTGAAAAAGAGATTAGGAGAAGCCAAAGGGAAATGGCCAGGAGAACTCCAAAGCGTGTTATGGAGCTACCGAACAACACCCCGAAGAGCCATAGGGGAAACGCCTTTTTCACTCGTCTTCGGTACAGAGGCCATCATCCCTGTCGAGGTAGTACAACCGTCAATACGAGTCCAAGTGTTCGATGAAAAAGGAAATGACCTCGGCCTGAGAACCAAGCTCGACCTCGTTAGCGAACACAGAGAAGTAGCCGAGCTGAGAAGAAAAGCTTTCCAGCAAAGAGTGGCAGCAGCCATAAACCTACGCGCCAGGCCAAAAGGAATAAAGAAGGGAGATCTCGTTCTCCGAAAGGCTGAATTTGCACCCCGAAAACCGTCCCACGGGGTACTTCGCGCAAATTGGGAAGGACCCTACCTGGTACTTGCCGAAGTACGAAAAGGAGTTTATAAGCTCGGCGATGCCGAAGGCATAGAATTAAAAAACACTTGGCACTCAGAGGCCTTGAAAAAATTCTATGCCTAAAAAGTTTGGTGGGAAAGTTGTATTGCACAAGTTGGACAAATCTGTCTAAGTAAAAAGTTCTGAAGAAGTGCAAAACAAGAGTCTCACGAAAGCAATCGCCGAGGAAAGCAAAAGTATGGTTTTTCAAAGTCCCTTGAGCGAATATGTTTGGGACAAAGGAAAGCAAGAGTGTGGTCTTCCGAAGTCCCTTGAGCGAAAATGTTCGGGACAAAGGAAAGCAAGAGTATGGTTTTTCGAAGTCTCTCGAGCGAATTATGTTCGGGACAAAAGGAAAACAAAGGGATCTGGCAAAAAATACTTAGCCAAATTTTTATGTATTGAGCCAAAGAGTGCTTACAGAGAAGAAAGTTGCTGAAAGACTACAAAAAAGAAGAAGAAAATGAAGACAAAAAGCCCTAGTACAAACTAAGGAACCTCGGCGCCTTGAGAACTGCCAGCCTCTGTGCTTTTGTCAGCAGCCTTCGGCGCCGAGAAAGAAGGAGGCAGTTTCAAGTGCTCGATCTTAGACCAAGTCCACCGAGGCTCCTTCGGGACGTTCATGCCTTCGAGGAAGGAGAGGTCGAAATCTGGGAACTTCTGCAGAATTTGGTGCCAAGCAAGACAGAAGCGGTCTTGGAAGCCCAACTTCGTCATATCATCGGACTCCCGCTTTTTGACCGCCAAATCTGCATAGTCCTTCTCCAGATCCGCGTAATCCTTCTCCAGATCCTTAAGCTTTTTCTTCAATGCCTTCATCTTCTTCTTCTCTTCTGAAGGCTTCTTCAGAGATGCGACCCCGGCTTCGAACTGGGCCTTTTCCTCGAGCGTCTTCGCAAGGATTGCATCACTTTCTGACTTATCCTTTTGAATCGCTTCCACGGTCGAAGTCAGCTCCGCCACCCGAGAACCAACGTCGGAAAGTTTCTGGGAGGTGCTTTTCTCAAGTTCCTCTTTCTCTTTTATGAACCCCTCCCGAAGTTCAGCAACTTCCTTCTCCGAAGACTGCTTCAGCTGGGCATTATCGGCAGCCAACGCCGAACACTGGGCCTTCGTCTTGGTGTAAAGGTCCCAGAGTGACGCCCTCCTTTCTGACTCTCGCGCCACCCGAACACGGAGCAACCCGGCGTACCCCATCAGCTGCAAAAACAGCAAACAAAGGGAAAATGATGCTAAGTAAAAAGCAAAGGCAAAATTGGCACTAAGGAAACAGTGAAGCGTACCTGGGCGGCGTGTTCAGTGAGTTTGGCGGCCAAAGAGATGTCGCCAGGGTAAGCCTCCGTAAGGGCCTTGTAAGAGGCCTCAGTAAAAACCCCTTTGCACATCTGCCTGGCCATCTCGGGACAGTCCTCGGAGTACATATTCATGTCCTCCGTGAACTTCCAGAAGGGCTCCTTCGGAACTTTCCCTGCTGGGACTTGGGCATCCCGAAGGGCCCTCTTGCGGGCGTGTTCGGCAACCCAGTCAGAAGCGGCCACCTCCGCTGCACAACAAAGCAGAAAAATTGGTTAAGGCCAGAGAACTCTTAAGGATTTACAAGAGAAAAAAGGTTCTTCGACAAAGTACAAACCTACTGGCACCTCGGTAACGTCGTCGTCAAGAATCGACGTCGCCTCAGTAGAGATCCCCTTGCCTTTTATTTGGCGCCGTTCCTCGGCAGAAGGGGTCTCCTCCCCACCGCCCTCCAGAAGAGCATGCGAAGGCGTGGGGCTTTGAGGAAGGACGTCGAAAGAAGGGACGTCAAGAGAAGGAACCTCGGGCAAAGGGGCAGCAGGGGCTTCGGGCTCCTCGCCTACCTCCTCCGGAATTTGCGGAAGAGAGGAAGGAGCAGCTTTCTTGGCCCGTTTGGAAGGAGGGCCGCTCGAAGTCTGCTTCCGCCTCCGAGAGGCGGCCTTCTTTGTCTGTTCGCCCCTCTCGGCCTGCCCGGTAAAAAGAGCCTTGTAAAAGGCAGCCGCGTCGTCACCCATCTCTGCAAAAAGAAAAAGAAGATCAGTGTAAGTCCAAGATGAAGTTATGAAGGAAAAAATGAGAAATTAACTTACTCTCGTAAAAAGACTCATAAGTCTCTTTCCCCCGAAGGAGTTTCACGAGCCAGGAGTCCTTCCCCGAAGAAGCCAGTTTCGGCATGTTGAGGTCTGTCACATGCTCCTTTACCACCTTGAGTTCCCGAAGGACCTCTTCGGCCATGAGCCTCCAATTGATCGAAAAGGGGTAAAGGGCACGAGGAGAGACATCGGCAGCCCAGTCAGAGATGGCCCGGATGCGCCTGTCGAAGTCCTCGAAGATAGGTGCTACGTCGGCGTCTAGCAGTATCTTCGGATCAACGACATCCATCTTAAGCCTCCCTTGAGCCCACTTGGTCGGGACGTGCGACCAAGCCTCCGACTTCTTCAGGAAAAAGAATTTTTGTTGCCACCCTCGCCAGCTGTCTTTGGTGGCGAAGGTGAACGTATACTTTTTGCTCCCGGATCCCCGAGGTAGCATAAAGTAGAAGCCACCCTTCGGGACCACGAAGAGCTTGTAGTACTGAAGAAAAACTACAAAGTGAGGTTTTATTCTGAAAACGCCGCACATACAGAGAAAGGCGTTGAAATAGCAGTACGGGTTCGGCGGGAGTTGGTTAACGGCAATGCCATGGAAGTTGCAGAACGCGCTAACCATCTCCAGGGGGGGATACCGAAGTCCGGCCTTCAGTTGGGCTCGAAAAACGGTGATTTCATCACTTCGGTTGGAGAAAGGAAATTGGTCAGGACGGGGCAACCTCGTCACAGAGTAAGAGGGTAAGAAAAACTTTTTCTTCCACTTCGCTAGTTTTGCCGCAGTAATGCAGCAAGGGTGAGAAAGAAGAGGTTGCCAACTCTCGGGAACAGGCATGATGAAAACAAGTTCGGGAAAAACAAGGAAAACGAGTTCGGGAAAAACAAAGAAGAATCTTTGAAAAAAAAAAAAAAAGCAGAAGGACTAAAACCCACCAAAGGTCTTGCCGGAATCTGGATTCCTGGAAGCCGTCGTGAAAAGTGGTCAGAAAAACGCCTGAAAAAGGAGAACCGCCGCGGAAAATCGGGAGAGAATTAGAAGGCAAAAGAAAGCAAAAGCAGAAAGAGGGTTATGACAGGACTGATATATATAGGCCGAGAAGGCCAGAAGAACCGTCGTCATTAGTACCCCTCGGAAGGCGAAGTGTCGCCATAACTGCTATGAGCGCCTGAAAAGTCGTGCCAGCCGTACTCAGTGCATTCTTACCCAATAAAAGTGTGCCATGTGTCGGCCATCGCGCAGCAAACGTGCCACGTGTCGTCCATCACGTCGAGCACGCCCTCTGACACCGTTTGGTCTAGAGGCGCCGCCCTAGACTGACTCTGCTGGATACAGGACGCGACGCATGAGCAGACCTATAAAGGCAAAAAAGTAGGTTACCTCGAAGACACCAAAAGACAGCCTGTGACTTCGGGCAAAACGTCAATCTTCGGTACAAGGTTATCCTATTTCCCCTTGCCACAAGGACACCAAGAGACAGCCCGTGACTTCGGGCAGAAGGTATATCTTCGGCATAGGGACAGCCTATCTTCTCGCGCCTCGAGGACGCAAAAAGGGCTGCCCATCGCTCCAGGCAGAAGAAGGCGTCTTCGGCGCAGATATCACAACCACAGGACCCAAAAACCGATGAACCGAAGTTTCTCACTTCGGCTTTTCGGAGGGGGGCCTGTGATAGCCAAAGGCTATTGCCTCCTCGGTAGTAACTCCCTGCCAGAATATTGGCCGAGGAGTCTGACGTCACCCAAGAGAGGATCTTTTCATTGACCTCAGAAGGTGCGAAGTCAAACACTATGAGCTCGAGACTTTGGTTAGCTCGTCAGGAATTCCGAGGATAACACCGTCTCCATCGAGGGGCCAAGCTGATCATCTTCGGGTAAGAGAGCCATCTCTCTGAAGCATGGGAGAATCTCCCCGAAGGCAGAGGCCCCGAAGAGGTCTTCCCCGAACAAGAAACACCTGAACAAGGGAATCCCCGAACTATGGGTGTGAGTCTCGAAGAGGGTGTCCACCAAGGGAACTCCCAGAACTGTGGGATAGATCCCGAAGGAGGTGCTTGCATGGAAGGACGGATAGAATCCGAAGAGGGTGCACGCACCGAAGGGCGACCTCGCCCAGGGGACCTCGGGAGTACGGTATGAGCATTTAAGGAGCCTCTGACATGTCGTCCACAAGCCCTACACGTCACATCTGAACGGCGAACTGACACGCCGCGGCCGCCCCAGTCCTGACGCAACCTGTCCGGGTCCAGGGCTAAAGCAGGCTGCAAACGGCTGCTTGTCCCCTAGGTCTAAAAGTATAGATCAAATCCGACCGAACACATGTCATGATCTGAACGGACCAGCTACTCCTATAAATACTAGGAAATGGGACTGAGCAAAGGATGGGCATTTTTCCTCCCTCTGAGAAAACACAAAACAGGCAAGACACTTGATCCCCTAGTGTTCTTCCTCCACTTTCACTCAGAAAACTGACTTGGGCGTCGGAGGGTCCTCCCCGAAAAAGCAAACCGGGGACCTCCTAACCTCTTCTTTGAGCTTTTCAGGCACACTCAGCTGGGAAACCAGAGCTCCAGGCGCTCGCCTCCTCAGGAAGTCTCTCCACCTGTCAACATGGCAGCAAACGAAGATGCCTTGGGGCATCACAAGGATTTGCCCTCTAGGCATGATTGGCAACTTGGAAGGACAACCTTGGTCAAGGAACCTAGCAAGCCACTCTTCCCTAGCTTGTCCATTCTATCTTGACCAATATGACCTAACCTCTCATGCCATCTTGTTTCAAATGAAATGGAAACCTTCACAGCTTGTTTGGAATGAAATCGAAACATTCACAACTTGTTTGGAATGAAATCGAAACTTTCACAACTTATTTTGAATGAAATGGGGACAGTCACAACAAGTTTGGAATGAATGGAAACATTCAAAGCTTGTTTGGAACGAATGGAAACATTCACAACTTGTTTCGAATGAAAATGGAACATTCACAACTTGTTTGGGATGAAATGGAAACATTCACAGCTTGTTTGGAATGAAATGGTAACATTCACAACTTGCTTGGAATCAAATGGAAAGATTCACAAATTGTTTGGAATGAAATGGAAACATTCACAACATGTTTGGAATGAAGTGGAAACATTCACAACTTGTTTAGAATGAAATTGGAACATTCACAACTTGCTTGGACTGAAGTGGAAACATTCACAACTTCTTCGGAATGAAATGAAAACATTCACAAATTGTTTGGAATGAAATGCAAACATTCACAACTTGTTTGGAAAGAATTTGAAACATGCACAACTTGTTTGCAATGAAATGGAAACATTCATAACTTGTTTGGAATAAAATTGAAACATTGATGACTTGTTTGGAAAGAAGTGGAAACACCCATAACTTGTTTGGTATGAAATGGAAACATTCAGAAATTATTTGCAATGAACTAGAAACATTCACAACTTGTTTGGAATGAAATTGAAACTTTCACAACTTGTTTGGAATGAGTCGAAACATTCACAACTTGTTTGGAAAGAAATGGCAACATTCACATCTTGTTTGGAAAGAAATGGAAACATTCACTACTAGTTTGGAATGCAACTGAAACATTCACAACTTGTTTAAAATGAAATGTAAACATTCATAACTTGTTTACGATGAAATGGAAGCATTCAAAACTTGTTTTGGAATGAATTGGAAGCATTCACAACTTGTTTGAAATGAATGGAAACATTCACAACATGTTTGGAACGAAGTGGAAACATTCAAAACTTGTTTGTAATGAAGTGGAAACATTCACAACCTGTTTGGATTGAAATGGAAACATTAACAACTTGTCTCGAATGAACTGGAAACATTCGCAACTTCTTTGGATTGAAATGGAAACATTCACAACCTGTTTCGAATGAAATGGAAACATTCACAACTTGTTTGGAACGAAATGGAAATATTCAGAACTTCTTTGGAATGAAATGGGAACAATCAAAACTAGTTTGCAACAAATGGAAACATTCCCAACTTGCTTGGAATGAAATGGAAACATTCACAACTTGCTTGGAATGAAATGGAAACATTCACAACTTGTTTGGAATGAAATAGAAACAATCACAACTTGTTTGGAATGAAATGGAAACGTTCACAACTTGTTTGGAATGAAATGGAAACATTCAAAACATGTTTGGAATGATGTGGAAACTGTGAAAACTTGTTTGTGATGAAGTGGAAAAATTCACAACTTGTTTGAATTGAAATGGAAACATTAACAACTTGTTTCGAATGAACTGGAAACATTCGTAAGTTTGGATTGAAATGGAAACATTCACAACTTGTTTGGAATGAAATGGAAACATTCACAACTTCTTTGGAATGAAAGAAGGACATTCACAACTAGTTTGGAATGAATGGAAACATTCAAAACTTGTTTGGTGTGAAATGGAAACACTCACAACTTGTTTGGAATGAAATGGAAACATTCATAACTTGTTTGGGATGAAATGGAAAGGTTCAAAACTTGTTTGGAATGAAATGGAAACATGCACAACTTGTTTTGAATGAAATGGAAGCATTCACAACTTGTTTTGAATGAAATGAAAAGATTCACAACTAGTTTGGAATCCAATCGAAACATTCACAACTTGTTGGAATGAAATTGAAACAATCACAATTTCTTTGGAATAAAATGGAAACATTCACAAATTGTTTGAAATGAAATGGAAACATTCACAACAAGTTTTGAATGAAGTGGAAACACTCACAACTTGATTAGAATGAAGTGGAAAGATTCACAACTTGTTTGGAAAGAAGTGGAAAGATTCACAACTTGTTTGGAATGAAATTGAAACATTCATAACTTGTTTGGAAACATTTTGAAACATGCACAGCTTGTTTGGAATGAAATCGAAACATTCAAAATTTGTTTGGAATGAATGGAAACATTCACAGCAGTATTCACAAGTTGTTTGGAATGAAATGGAAGCATTCACAACTTGTTTTCAATGAAATGAAAACATTCACAACTAGTTTGGAATGCAATGGAAACATTCACAACTTGTTTGAAATGAAATTGAAACAATCACAATTTCTTTGCAATAAAATGGAAACATTCACAAATTGTTTGGAATGAAATGGAAACGTTCACAACATGTTTTGAATGAAGTGGAAACATTCACAACTTGATTAGAATGAAGTGGAAAGATTCACAACTTGTTTGGAATGAAATTGAAACGTTCACAACTTGTTTGGAAAGAATTTGAAACATGCCCAACTTGTTTGGAATGAAATGGAAACATTCACAACTTGTTTGGAATTAAATGGAAACATCCACAACTTGTTTGGAATAAAATGGAAACATTCACAACTAGTTTGGAATGAAATTGAAACATTAACAACTTGTTTCAAATAAAATGGAAAGGTTCAAAACTTGTTTGGAATGAAATTGAGACATTCATAACTTGTTTGGAATGAAATGGAAACATTCACAACTTGTTTGGATTAAAATGGGGACATTCACAAGTAGTTTGGGATGAATGGAAACATTCAAAACAAGTTTTGAATGAAATGGAAACATTCACAACATGTTGGAATGAAATGGAAACATTCACGACTTGTTTCGAATAAAATGGAAACATTCACAACTTCTATGGAATGAAATGGGGACATTCACAACTAGTTTGGAATGAGTGGAAACATTCAAAACTTGTTTGGAATGCAATGGAAACATTCACAACTTGTTTGGAATGAAATTGAAACAATCACAACTTGTTTGGAATGAAATGGAAACTTTCAGAAGTTGTTTGGAATGAAATGGAAACATTCACAACTTCTTTGGAATGAGTTCCAAACATGCACAACTTGTTTGGAATGAAATCGAAACGTTCACAACTTATTTGGAATGAAATGGTAACATTCACAAGTAGTTTGGAATGAATGGAAACATTCACAGCTTGTTTGCAATGAAATCGAAACATTCACAACTTGTTTGGTAGGAAATAGAAACTTTCAAAACTTACTTGGAATGAAATGGGGACATTCACAACTAGTTTGGAATGAATGGAAACATTCAAAGCTTGTTTGGAATGAATGGAAACATTCACAACTTATTTGGAATGAAATTGGAACATTCACAACTTGTTTGGGATGAAATGGAAACATTCACAACTTGTTTTGAATGAAATGGAAGCATTCACAACTTCTTTGGAATGAAATGGAAACTATCAGAACTTGTTTGGAATGAAATGGAAACATTCACAACTTGTTTGGAATGAAATGAAAACATTCAAAGCTTGTTTGGAATGAATGGAAAGATTCACAACCTGTTTGGAATGAAATGGCAGCATTCACAAGTTGTTTGCAATGAAATTGCAACATTCACAACTAGTTGGAACGAATTTGAAACATGCACAACTTGTTTGGAATCAACTGGAAGCATTCACAACTTGTTTTTAATGAAATGAAAACATTCATAACTAGTTTGGAATGCAATGGAAACATTCACAACTTGTTTGGAATGAAATTGAAACAATCACAATTTCTTTGGAATAAAATGGAAACATTCACACATTGTTTGGAATGAAATGGAAACATTCACAACATGTTTTCAATGAAGTGGAAACACTCACAACATGAACTGAAGTCCAGCGACACTTAGTGATATGATCAAGGAAGGCACACATGGAGAAGGCAAGGACCCATTGAAGGTTTCTAGTGGACCTATGACAAGGAAGAAAGCTAAGGAGCTCTCAAGTGCACTACAAGGCTTTGTTTCAAGTTTCTTCATGGAGAATGGACATGAAACTTCACAAGGAGCTGCTGGAACATTCAAGACACGATATGGACATGATGGATATGCTTGGTACTCAGTTCTGGAGTGCTTAGATAAGTCACAAAACAAGGACACCAAGGACACCACTCAAAGTGCACCATTTGAGCCACCTTAAGTGTTCTTGATGCATTTTGTGTCCACAAGCTGGATTTTTGAGCTCTAACTTTCCAGACCTTCATTAACACATCTAATATGAAGATTCATGCCATTGGAACTCAATGATTCAAGCTTGGAGCTGAAGATACAAGAGAGAACCTTAAAGTGCCCAAAATGCACCCAAAAAGGCTATTTGGGAGTTTTCGGGTTTAATCTTGTATTTATATTTTATTTTCGTTCAAATCCTATTTAGATACATTATTTAGGAAGTTATTTAGGCTATGGAATAGTTTTAAATCGTTTTGGGCAAGTGGAATACGCTGCATTTATTAAACTTGTTCAAACTAGGAATTAGAGTCCTAATTTGACTAGGATTTCCTATGTCTTTGTATCTAGGATTCCTAAGGGATTTAGGCTGCGAATTTTGCCCAGATTTTAACCCTAGTTTAGGCCTATATAAAGGCACATATTCTGGATGTAAAGACACAGATTATTGCCGAAATAATATTGCTCTTTGGAGAGGTTTTCTCTTTGGTTCTTGGCGGACTGCCTTGGTGCACAAGTGTGCTTGTGTTCTTGGAGTTCTATACTTCTCGTTTCTGGTCACAGGTTGATTAGGGGTGGGGGTTTTAAACCTAGTCTCTTTGATGTCTTGTGGAGCTTGAATCACATCTTGGGCGCGTTTCATGGTCTTTATACCATCGGGGTGCGCATCAGTTGGTATCAGAGCCACAAGTTCCATTGAAGGACATATCTTGTGTTCTTGTCTCCCTTCGTTTTTCTTTCAAATTCTGTCCAGTAATTTTCGTGTTTTAATTCTCTGTTTTAATCTGTTTTCTTCTTGTTTCAGGTCTGTTCTTTTTATTCCATCCTTGTTCAAGTCTGAAAATCACAAAAACAACAAAAAGAAGTCAATCCATGTCACCTTGTGTTCTCGGTTTCTACTTGTTTGTTCTTGTTTAATTCTCGTCTTTCTGTTTTGTTTCCAGCCCTATTAATCTCTTCTGTTTTCATTGTTTCCAGCATCTTAGAGTCCAGAAAACACCAAAAAAAAAGAGAAGGATCCAAATTGAGGAAGTTACGGTACAACCAACGTTGATTTCAAATTGGTTTCGTATAACCAACGTTGATTTCCAGTTGTGCAAATTTCAATAGTTTCTTGTCTTGGCCGAAAAGAATTCTAACTTTTTGTCTTTGACAGTCAGGAATTTCAAAGACAACGTTTGGTTAGCATCAAAACAGCAAGCAAAAAGAGGGGGGGAAAAAAAGGAGAAAAAAAAAAGAAAGAAAAGAGAAAAAGAACAAAGCAAAGGAAAGAAAAGAACAAAGACAGAAAAAGAAAAGTACAAAGGAAAGAGCTTGCTGAAAAGAAGGTTTTTGATACAAAGTGTTGAAAGTTTTCGTGCCCAAAAACCTATCCCATTGTTTTCCAGCCAAAAAGCTTTCTTTGTGGTTCTTGTGATCATCAATTGCAAGAGCTTCCTAGAGTCTTTTAAAGCTTGTTTAGCCCACCTCTTTTGGAGTCAAAATAGTTCTTCAAAAATTCAAGTTTTCTTGTGTGCTTTGAGGATAGTTTTCTTAGAACTTTTGAGAACTCTTTGAATAGCAATATCTCACTAACAAATTGAGTGTTTTGAGTGTTCATATTTTGAGTGAAACACGTGAGGTGAGTGCTTGTGAGGATCTTTGAATTTTCAGGAGTATGGAGGGCCAAGAGGATAGGAGGATGGAAGTGAGAAACAATGATGAGCCAACCATGAGAGAGCTTCAAGAAACTCTCAATAGGCTTGTTGGGAGGATTGAAGACATTGACTTGAGGTTGCCAAGGAGACCAAATCCCATCTTGCAACCAAGGAGAGGTCCAAGGAGAGAAGAACCCGAGGAGGAAGAAGGACATTGGCATGACCATGGGCTTCCAAGGAGGGGGGAGCCAAGGGAGGACAACAATCTAAGCTCCATCAAATTGTCCATTCCACCTTTTCAAGGGAGGAGTGATCCGGATACATATTGGGAGTGGGAGCAAAAGATTGAGATGGTGTTTGAGTGCCATCACTATTCTGAGGAAAAGAAAGTTAAATTGGCTACTATTGAATTCACTGATTATGCTCTTGTATGGTGGAACCAGGTTGTCACTTCTAGAAGGAGGAATGAGGAGGAACCCATCAATACATGGAGAGCTCTTAAAGCCATGATGAGAAGGAGATTCGTCCCAAGTTATTACTATAGAGATCAACACCTCAAACTTCAAAGGCTTGTGCAAGGCCAAAGGAGTGTGGAGGACTATCACAAGGACTTGGAGATGACACTAACCTGAGCCAATATCATTGAGGATGAGGAGGCAACCATTGCTAGATTCATCAATGGCCTTAACCATGAGATTGCCAACAAAGTGGAGATGGTGCCATATGTCAACATGGAGGATTTGCTTCACCATGCCACCAAGGCCGAAAGAATCATCAAGAGGTCTAAGGCATCCAAGATGGCTCAAGGAGGGAGTTCCACATGGAGGGGAACATGGAGCAAGGAGGCACCAAAGCCAAGAATGGAGGCTACCAAGGGAAGCATGTCTCGGCCTCAACAAGACAAGCCCAAGGTGCCACCCAAAGATGTGCCAAAGTCAAGGGAGATTGAGTGCTTCAAGTGTAGAGGCAAGGGGCACTACATGAGAGATTGTCCTAACAAAAAGGTGATGATTCTCAAAGATGATGGTGAGATCACATCCGAGGAGGAGGATGCCATGGAGGAGACCCCACCATTGGAGGAGGATGAGCAAGACACACTTGAGCCCGAGGAGGGTGACTTTGCTTTTGTTGCTAGGAGAGCTCTAAGTGTGCAAGCCAAGGAGGAGGCCAATCAAAGAGAGTGCATCTTTCACACTAGATGCCGAATTAAAGATCAAGTGTGCAGCCTCATTGTTGATGGAGGGAGTTGCACCAATGTAGCAAGTTCAACCATGGTGGAGAAATTGAAGCTTCCAACACAAAAACACCCACAACCATATAAGCTTCAATGGTTGAATGATGTCGGGGAGGTAAAAGTGGTAAAGCAAGTTTCGGTTAAATTCAAAATTGGTACTTACCATGATGAAATTCTTTGTGATGTTGTTCCTATGCATGCTTGCCATATTTTGCTTGGAAGGCCATGGCAATTTGATAAGAAGGTCACACATGATGGAGAGAAAAACTTGTACTCATTTTTCCATGAAGGAAGGCCGGTTACACTTAGCCCACTTTCACCACAACAAGTTTTGGAGGATCAAAGGAAACTTCAAAGTAAGGTTGAGAGAAAAATAAATGAGGGGAAAGTTGAGGGCAGGAGTGAAGAGGGGAAAGCCGAGAGACAAAATGAGAGAACAAGTGAGGTGAGTGGCCATGAGGGGAAGAAGAGTGGAGAGTTCCCGAGAGAAAAGAATGAGAGGAAGTTGAGTGGCAAAAAAGAGTGCTATATTGCTAAAATGAGTGATGTGAGGAAAGCCATTCAAGCACAAAGACCAGTGCTTCTTTTAATTTACAAAGAATCTTTACTTGTTGTCAATGATCTAACACATCTTCCTAGTATTGTTGTGTCTTTGTTGCAGGACTTTGAAGATGTTTTCCCTGAAGATCCGAGGGGTTTGCCTCCAATTAGAGGCATTGAGCATCAAATAGACCTAGTCCCGGGAACACCAATTCCAAATAAGCCAGCCTATAGAACCAATCCCGAGGAGACTAAAGAGATTGAGAAGCAAGTAAAGGAGTTGTTGGACAAAGGCCTTGTGAGGGAAAGTTTGAGTCCTTGTGCCGTGCCTGTACTTTTGGTGCCAAAGGAGGATGGCTCATGGCGCATGTGCATGGATTGTAGGCCTGTCAACAAGATCACTGTAAAGTATAGACATCCTATTCCTAGACTTGATGATATGTTTGATGAGTTGCATGGTTCTACTTTGTTTTCAAAGATTGATTTAAAAAGTGGGTACCATCAAATTAGAATGAGGGAAGGGGATGAATGGAAAACTACTTTCAAAACCAAGTTTGGACTTTATGAATGGTTAGTTATGCCTTTTGGACTAACTAATGCTCCTAGTACTTTCATGAGACTTATGAATCATGTCTTGCGTGACTTCATTGGAAAGTTTGTTGTTGTGTACTTTGATGATATCCTAGTATATAGCAAGAACTTAGAAGAGCATGTTGGACACCTCACACAAGTACTAAGCACCTTAAGAGGACAAAAGTTGTATGCTAACTTGAATAAGTGCTCTTTTTTTGTTGACAAAGTTGTTTTCCTTGGATTTGTTGTGAGTTCACATGGAATTGAGGTAGATCAAGAGAAGGTGAGAGCCATACAAGAATGGCCGACGCCAACATCCATTACTGAGGTGAGATCATTCCATGGGTTAGCTAGCTTCTATAGGAGGTTTGTTAGAAATTTTTCTACCATTGCTGCACCTCTAACTGAAGTTATAAAGAAGAATGTGGGATTTAAGTGGGGAAAAGCTCAAGAAGATGCTTTCGGGTTGTTAAAAGACAAGTTATGCCATGCACCACTTTTAGCTTTGCCTAACTTTGCTAATACTTTTGAAGTTGAGTGTGATGCTTCAGGTATAGGCATTGGAGCTGTGTTGATGCAAGGAGGCCGCCCCATTGCATACTTTAGTGAGAAGTTGAATGGTGCTAGCTTGAACTATCCCACATATGACAAGGAGCTCTATGCTTTGGTAAGAGCTTTGGAGACGTGGCAACATTATTTGTGGCCAAGAGAGTTTGTGATTCACACTGATCACCAAGCCCTTAAGTTTCTTAGTGGGCAAGGTAAGTTGAATAGAACGCATGCTAAATGGGTAGAGTTTATTGAGTCATTCCCATATGTTATCAAATACAAGCAAGGTAAGGATAATATAGTGGCGGATGCACTCTCAAGAAGGTATGCTTTACTTTCGGCTTTAGATGCAAAAGTTTTGGGTTTTGAACACTTGAAGGATTTGTATGCTAGTGATGATGATTTCGGTGAGATTTATTCTAAGTGTTCTAAGTTTGCTTTTGAGAACATCTTTGAGGGAATTGCTCACAAAGGAAGCTCATTGTGGAGGACTTATGGGTCACTTTGGACAAGCCAAGACTTTGCATACTTTGAAGGAACATTACCATTGGCCGAATATGGTAAAGGATGTGAAGAAGGTATGTGAGCAATGCATTGCATGTAGGAAGGCGAAATCCACTCACACTTCACATGGGTTATACACACCACTTCCTACACCTAGTCATCCATGGGTAGATATTTCTATGGACTTCATTGTTGGATTGCCTAGGACTAAAGGAAACCGTGACTCAATCTTTGTTGTTGTTGATAGGTTTTCTAAGATGGCTCATTTTATTCCATGCAATAAAACTGATGATGCTATTCATGTGGCTGAATTGTTTTTCAAAGAAATTGTTAGACTTCATGGTGTTCCTAGAACAATAGTTTCGGATAGAGATACTAAGTTTCTAAGCCACTTTTGGAGGACTTTGTGGGGTAAGTTAGGAACTAAGCTTTTGTTTTCTACATCTTGTCACCCACAAACTGATGGGCAAACTGAGGTAACTAATAGGACTTTAGGTTCCATGCTTAGGGCTATCATTGGTAAAAATTTGAAAGCTTGGGAAGATTGTTTGCCTCATGTAGAATTTGCTTATAATAGATCCATGCATTCTACTACTAATTTGTCACCTTTTGAGATTGTTTATGGTTTTAATCCTTTAACTCCATTGGATCTTTTACCATTACCTACTCATGAGGTATCTAGTTTGGATGGTAGTAAGAAGGCCGAGAGCATCAAGAAGTTGCATGAGAAGGTTAAGCAACAAATTGAAATAAAAAATCAACAAGTTGCTAAAAAAGCCATTCAAGGCCGAAGGAGAGTTGTGTTTGAGCCTGGAGATTGGGTTTGGTTACACATGAGAAAAGAAAGATTTCCAGCTGCAAGGAGGACTAAGCTTCATCCAAGAGGAGATGGTCCATTCCAAGTCATTAAAAAGATCAATGACAACGCATACATGCTAGACTTGCCGGGTGAGTATAATGTGAGTGCTACTTTTAATGTTTCTGATTTGTCTCTATTTGAACATGCAGATTCGTGGACGAATCCTTCTAAGGAAGGGGGAGTTGATATGATCAAGGAAGGCACACATGGAGAAGGCAAGGACCCATTGAAGGTTTCTAGTGGACCTATGACAAGGAAGAAAGCTAAGGAGCTCTCAAGTGCACTACAAGGCTTTGTTTCAAGTTTCTTCATGGAGAATGGACATGAAACTTCACAAGGAGCTGCTGGAACTTTCAAGACACGATATGGACATGATGGATATGCTTGGTACTCAGTTCTGGAGTGCTTAGATAAGTCACAAAACAAGGACACCAAGGACACCACTCAAAGTGCACCATTTGAGCCACCTTAAGTGTTCTTGATGCATTTTGTGTCCACAAGCTGGATTTTTTAGCTCTAACTTTCCAGACCTTCATTACCACATCTAATATGAAGATTCATGCCATTGGAACTCAATGATTCAAGCTTGGAGCTGAAGATACAAGAGAGAACCTTAAAGTGCCCAAAATGCACCCAAAAAGGCTATTTGGGAGTTTTTGGGTTTAATCTTGTATTTATATTTTATTTTCGTTCAAATCCTATTTAGATACATTATTTAGGAAGTTATTTAGGCTATGGAATAGTTTTAAATCATTTTGGGCAAGTGGAATACGCTGCATTTATTAAACTTGTTCAAACTAGGAATTAGAGTCCTAATTTGACTAGGATTTCCTATGTCTTTGTATCTAGGATTCCTAAGGGATTTAGGCTGCGAATTTTTCCCAGCTTTTAACCCTAGTTTAGGCCTATATAAAGGCACATATTCTGGATGTAAAGACACAGATTATTGCCGAAATAATATTGCTCTTTGGAGAGGTTTTCTCTTTGGTTCTTGGCGGACTGCCTTGGTGCACAAGTGTGCTTGTGTTCTTGGAGTTCTATACTTCTCGTTTCTGGTCACAGGTTGATTAGGGGTGGGGGTTTTAAACCTAGTCTCTTTGATGTCTTGTGGAGCTTGAATCACATCTTGGGCGCGTTTCATGGTCTTTATACCATCGGGGTGCGCATCACTTAGCTACCAAAAGCTGAAGTGAGCTGACTTGAGCTAACTTGAGCTGAACTCCTGCTACTTTGAGCTACTTATAGCTGAAGTAAGCTAACTTGAGCTGAAGTCTAGCTACATTTAGCTACCAGAAGCTGAAGTGAGCTGACTTGAGCTGAAGTCCAGCTACTTTGAGCTACTTATAGCTGAAGTGAGCTGACTTGAGCTACAGGGAGCTACTTGTAGCTGCCTTAGATAGCTATTCAAGCTAGAGTTAGCTCAATGAGCTCAAATCCTATCTTTAAAAGTATCTTGGTGTGCCAAGAATTCCAACACATTCACAACTAGTTTGGAATGAATGGAAACATTCAAAACTTGTTTGGTATGAAATGGAAACATTCACAACTTGTTTGGAATGAAACGGAAACATTCATAACTTGTTTGGGATGAAATGGAAAGGTTCAAAACTTGTTTGGAATGGAATGGAAACATGCACAACTTGTTTGGAATGAAATGGAAGCATTCACAACTTGTTTTGAACGAAATGAAAAGGTTCACAACTAGTTTGGAATGCAATGGAAACATTCACAACTTGTTTGGAATGAAATTGAAACAATCACAATTTCTTTGGAATAAAATGGAAACATTCACAAATTGTTTGGAATGAAATGGAAACATTCACAACATGTTTTCAATGTAGTGGAAACACTCGCAACATGATTAGAATGAAGTGGAAGGATTCACAACTTGTTTGGAATGAAATTGAAACATTCACAACTTGTTTGGAAAGATTTTGAAACATGCACAACTTCTTTGGAATGAAATTGGAACATTCACAACTTGTTTGGAATGTAAAGGGAACATTCACAACTTGTTTGGAATGAAATGGAAACATTCACAACTTGTTTGGAATGAAATTGAAACAATCACAATTTCATTGGAATAAAATGGAAACATTCACACATTGTTTGGAATAAAATGGAAACATTCACAACATGTTTTGAATGAAGTGGAAACACTTGCAACATGATTAGAATGAAGTGGAAGGATTCACAACTTGTTTTGAATGAAATTGAAACATTCACAACTTGTTTGGAAAGATTTTGAAACATGCACAACTTCTTTGGAATGAAATTGGAACATTCACAACTTGTTTGGAATGTAAAGGGAACATTCACAACTTGTTTGGAATGAAATGGAAACATTCACAACTTGTTTGGAATGAAATTGAAACAATCACAATTTCTTTGGAATAAAATGGAAACATTCACACATTGTTTGGAATAAAATGGAAACATTCACAACATGTTTTGAATGAAGTGGAAACACTCACAACTTGATTAGAATGAAGTGGAAGGATTCAGAACTTGTTTGGAATGAAATTGAAAACATTCACAACTTGTTTGCAAAGATTTTGAAACTTGCACAACTTGTTTGGAATGAAGTGGAAATATTCACAACTTTTTTCAAAGGAAATGGTGACATTCACAACATATTAGGAATGAAAGGAAACATTCAAAACTTGTTTGGAATGAAAAGGAAACATTCACAACTTGTTTGGAATGAAATGGAAACATTCACAATTTCTTTGGAATGAAATAGGGACATTCACAACAAATTTGGAATGAATGGAAACATTCAAAACTTGTTTGGTATGAAATGGAAACATTCACAACTTGTTTGGAATGAAATCGAAACATTCATAACTTGTTTGGGATGAAATGGAAAGGTTCAAAACTTGTTTGGAATGAAATGGAAACATGCACAACTTGTTTGGAATGAAATGGAAGCATTCACAACTTGTTTTCAATGAAATGAAAACATTCACAACTAGTTTGGAATGCAATGGAAACATTCACAACTTGTTTGGAATGAAATTGAAACAATCACAATTTCTTTGGAATAAAATGGAAACATTCACACATTGTTTGGAATAAAATGGAAACATTCACAACATGTTTTGAATGAAGTGGAAACACTCACTACTTGATTAGAATGAAGTGGAAGGATTCAGAACTTGTTTGGAATGAAATTGAAAACATTCACAACTTGTTTGCAAAGATTTTGAAACATGCACAACTTGTTTGGAATGAAGTGGAAATATTCACAACTTTTTTCAAATGAAATGGCGACATTCACAACATATTAGGAATGAACGGAAACATTCAAAACTTGTTTGGAATGAAAAGGAAACATTCACAACTTGTTTGGAATGAAATGGAAACATTCACAACTTCTTTGGAATGAAATAGGGACATTCACAACTAGTTTGGAATGAATGGAAACATTCAAAACTTGTTTGGTATGAAATGGAAACATTCACAACTTGTTTGGAATGAAATCGAAACATTCATAACTTGTTTGGGATGAAATGGAAAGGTTCAAAACTTGTTTGGAATGAAATGGAAACATGCACAACTTGTTTGGAATGAAATGGAAGCATTCACAACTTGTTTTCAATGAAATGAAAACATTCACAACTAGTTTGGAATGCAATGGAAACATTCACAACTTGTTTGGAATGAAATTGAAACAATCACAATTTCTTTGGAATAAAATGGAAACATTCACACATTGTTTGGAATAAAATGGAAACATTCACAACATGTTTTGAATGAAGTGGAAACACTCATTACTTGATTAGAATGAAGTGGAAGGATTCAGAACTTGTTTGGAATGAAATTGAAAACATTCACAACTTGTTTGCAAAGATTTTGAAACATGCACAACTTGTTTGGAATGAAGTGGAAATATTCACAACTTTTTTCAAATGAAATGGCGACATTCACAACATATTAGGAATGAACGGAAACATTCAAAACTTGTTTGGAATGAAAAGGAAACATTCACAACTTGTTTGGAATGAAATGGAAACATTCACAACTTCTTTGGAATGAAATAGGGACATTCACAACTAGTTTGGAATGAATGGAAACATTCAAAACTTGTTTGGTATGAAATGGAAACATTCACAACTTGTTTGGAATGAAATCGAAACATTCATAACTTGTTTGGGATGAAATGGAAAGGTTCAAAACTTGTTTGGAATGAAATGGAAACATGCACAACTTGTTTGGAATGAAATGGAAGCATTCACAACTTGTTTTCAATGAAATGAAAACATTCACAACTAGTTTGGAATGCAATGGAAACATTCACAACTTGTTTGGAATGAAATTGAAACAATCACAATTTCTTTGGAATAAAATGGAAACATTCACACATTGTTTGGAATAAAATGGAAACATTCACAACATGTTTTGAATGAAGTGGAAACACTCATTACTTGATTAGAATGAAGTGGAAGGATTCACAACTTGTTTCGAATGAAATTGAAAACATTCACAACTTGTTTGCAAAGATTTTGAAACATGCACAACTTGTTTGGAATGAAGTGGAAATATTCACAACTTTTTTCAAATGAAATGGCGACATTCACAACATATTAGGAATGAACGGAAACATTCAAAACTTGTTTGGAATGAAAAGGAAACATTCACAACTTGTTTGGAATGAAATGGAAACATTCACAACTTCTTTGGAATGAAATAGGGACATTCACAACTAGTTTGGAATGAATGGAAACATTTAAAACTTGGTTGGTATGAAATGGAAACATTCACAACTTGTTTGGAATGAAATCGAAACATTCATAACTTGTTTGGGATGAAATGGAAAGGTTCAAAACTTGTTTGGAATGAAATGGAAACATGCACAACTTGTTTGGAATGAAATGGAAGCATTCACAACTTGTTTTCAATGAAATGAAAACATTCACAACTAGTTTGGAATGCAATGGAAACATTCACAACTTGTTTGGAATGAAATTGAAACAATCACAATTTCTTTGGAATAAAATGGAAACATTCACACATTGTTTGGAATAAAATGGAAACATTCACAACATGTTTTGAATGAAGTGGAAACACTCACTACTTGATTAGAATGAAGTGGAAGGATTCAGAACTGAAGATTTCAGGATCTCAATAATAACATGTTCTTATGTTATTTACTTATGTATATGCCATATGCATATATGTTCTTTGTGTTCAACATGAATATAGACATACATATTCTGTCAAACACACCTAGCATGCCACTAAGATCATTCATAAAATTAAATCCTTAGCATGCTACTAAAGCAAGAAAGGATGTGTACCTTCCTTCTTGATAATCTTGTGCGGAAATGGAAGGAAGGACTTGATCTTAGAAGAGCACCTTGAGGCTTGAATTGAGATGAACAATCTCAATGTAATTCCACCCACAATGCTCTCAAAGAATGTCTATTATTTCGGCTCTCTAAAGGAATGAAAGGAGGAACTTTTTCTCTCAAGAAAAATGGTGCAAATTGAGTGTAAAATTCGTGCATAAAATGGCCAGCCACTAAAGGCTATTTATAGATGACCAAAAGGCACACCTTTACACCAAGAAAGGTGTCTTTTAAGCCAAAGAACACTTCCTTTGGCTAAGGGTCATGTATGGTGGCGAAAATACATGTCTTTTAGCCAAGGAACACTTCCTTTGGCCTATAACCACCCATAACTACCTTATGGGCGAAAATACATGTCTTTTAAGTCAAGGAACACTTCCTTTGGCCTATAACCACCCATAACTACCTCCATGGCCGAACATACATGTCCTTTAAAGTCAAAGGACATCACTCTTGGTGCTATAAGCACCCTATGGCCGAATATACATGTCCATTCACCCAAGGAACACTTCCTTTGGATGAAAGGACATGTTCTTTTAGCCAAGAGTTATTTCTTTTGATGAAGAGACATACCTTTACACAAAAGATGTGTCTCTTGGTGGTTTTGAGCTAAAAACAAGGTGAGCTGGCACAAAGCTAGCTCAATATGCTACTTATGCACCATTGAGCTCCTTTGAGCTCCAACCAAGCACCATGAACTAAGGTCCAGCTCCAAGAACTGACCTTGAGCTGGAGTTAGCTGCTTTCAGCTGAAGTAAACTGAAGTCCAGCTACACTCAGCTACCAAAAGCTGAAGTGAGCTGACTTGAGCTGACTTGAGCTGAAGTCCAGCTACATTCAGCTACCATAAGCTGAAGTGAGCTGACTTGAGCTTACTTGAGCTAACTTGAGCTGAAGTCCAGCTACATTCAGCTACCATAAGCTGAAGTGAGCTGACTTGAGCTGACTTGAGCTGAAGTCCAGCTACATTCAGCTACCATAAGCTGAAGTGAGCTGACTTGAGCTGACTTGAGCTAACTTGAGCTGAAGTCCAGCTACATTCAGCTACCATAAGCTGAAGTGAGCTGACTTGAGCTGACTTGAGCTGAAGTCCAGCTACTTTGAGCTACTTATAGCTGAAGTGAGCTGACTTGAGCTAAGGGGAGCTACTTCTAGCTGCCTTAGATACCTTTTCAAGCTATAGTTAGCTCAACGAGCTCAAATCCTATCTTAAAAGGATCTTGGTGCGCCAAGAATTCCAACAAGAACTTGTTTGGAATGAAATTGAAAACATTCACAACTTGTTTGCAAAGATTTTGAAACATGCACAACTTGTTTGGAATGAAGTGGAAATATTCACAACTTTTTTCAAATGAAATGGCGACATTCACAACATATTAGGAATGAACGGAAACATTCAAAACTTGTTTGGAATGAAATGGAAACATTCACAACTTCTTTGGAATGAAATAGGGACATTCACAACTAGTTTGGAATGAATGGAAACATTCAAAACTTGTTTGGTATGAAATGGAAACATTCACAACTTGTTTGGAATGAAATCGAAACATTCATAACTTGTTTGGGATGAAATGGAAAGGTTCAAAACTTGTTTGGAATGAAATGGAAACATGCACAACTTGTTTGGAATGAAATGGAAGCATTCACAACTTGTTTTCAATGAAATGAAAACATTCACAACTAGTTTGGAATGCAATGGAAACATTCACAACTTCTTTGGACTGAAATTGAAACAATCACAATTTCTTTGGAATAAAATGGAAACATTCACAAATTGTTTGGAATGAAATGGAAACATTCACAACATGTTTTGAATGAAGTGGAAACACTCACAACTTGATTAGAATGAAGTGGAAAGATTCACAACTTGTTTGGAAAGAAGTGGAAAGATTCACAACTTGTTTGGAATGAAGTGGAAAGATTCACAACTTGTTTGGAATGAAATTTAAACATTCACAACTTGTTTGGAAACATTTTGAAACATGCACAGCTTGTTTGGAATGAAATCGAAACATTTACAACTTGTTTGGAATGAAATCAAAACTTTCAAAACTTATTTGGAATGAAATGGGGACATTCACAACTAGTTTGGAATGAATGGAAACATTCACAGCTTGTTTGGAATGAATGGAAAGATTCACAACTTGTTTGGAATGAAATGGCACCATTCACAAGTTCTTTGGAATGAAATGGAAGCGTTCACACCTTGTTTTCAAAGAAATGAAAACATTCACAACTAGTTTGGAATGCAATAGAAACATTCACAACTTGTTTCGAATGAAACTGAAACAATCACAATTTCTTTGCAATAAAATGGAAACATTCACAAATTGTTTGGAATGAAATGGAAACATTCACAACATGTTTTGAATGAAGTGGAAACATTCACAACTTGATTAGAATGAAGTGTAAAGATTCACAACTTGTTTGGAATGAAATTGAAACATTCACAACTTGTTTGGAAAGAATTTGAAACATGCCCAACTTGTTTGGAATGAAATCGAAACTTTCACAACTTGTTTGGAATGAAATGGAAACATCCACAACTTGTTTGGAATAAAATGGAAACATTCACAACCAGTTTGGAATGAAATTGAAACATTAACAACTTGTTTTGAATAAAATGGAAATATTCATAACTTGTTTGGGATGAAATGGAAAGGTTCAAAACTTGTTTGGAATGAAATTGAGACATTCATAACTTGTTTGGAATGAAATGGAAACATTCACAACTTGTTTCGATTGAAATGGGGACATTCACAACTAGCTTGGAATGAATGGAAACATTCAAAACTTGTTTTGAATGAAATGGAAACATTCACGACTTGTTTCGAATGAAATGGAAACATTCACAACTTCTTTGGAATGAAATCGGGACATTCACAACTAGTTTTGAATGAGTGGAAACATTCAAAACTTGTTTGGAATGCAATGGAAACTTTCACAACTAGTTTGGAATGAAATGGAAACAATCACAACTTGATTGGAATGAAATGGAAACTTTTAGAAGTTGTTTGGAATGAAATGGAAACATTCACAACTTCTTTGGAATGAATTTCAAAAATGCACAGATTGTTTGGAATGAAGTCAAAACATTCACAACTTATTTGGAATGAAATGGTACCATTCACAACTAGTTTGGGATGATTGGAAACATTCACAGCTTGTTCGCAATGAAACCGAAACATTCACAACTTGTTTGGAAGGAAATCGAAACTTTCACAACTTACTTGGAATGAAATGGGGACATTCACAACTTGTTTGGAATGAACGGAAACATTCAAAGCTTGTTTGGAATGAATGGAAACATTCACAACTTGTTTGGAATCAAAATTGGAACATTCACAACTTGTTTGGGATGAAATGGAAGCATTCACATCTTGTTTGGAATGAAATGGAAACATTCAGAACCTCTTTGGAATGAAATGGAAACTATCAGAACTTGTTTGGAATGAAATGCAAACATTCACAACTTCTTTGGAATGAAATGGAAACTATCAGAATTTGTTTCAAATGAAATGGAAGCATTCACAACTTGTTTGGAATGAAAAGGAAACATACAGAACTTGTTTGGAATGAAATGGAAACATTCACAACTTCTTTGGAATGAAATGGGGACATTCACAACTACTTTGGAATGAGTGGAAACATTCAAAACTTGTTTGGAATGAAACAGAAACATTCACAACTTGTTTGGAATGAAAAGGAAACATTCACAACTTGTTTGGAATGAAATGGAAACATTCACAACTTCCTTGGAATGAAAAAGAAACAATCAGAACTTGTTTGGAATGAAATGGAAACATTCACAACTTGTTTGGAATGAAATGGAAACATTCACAGTTTGTTTGGAATGAAATGGAAACACTCACAACTTCTTTGGAATGAAATGGTGACATTCACAACTTCTTATGAATGAATGGAAACATTCAAAACTTGTTTCGAATGAAATGGAAACATTCACAACTTCTTTGGAATGAAATAGGGACATCCACAACTAGTTTGGAATGAATGGAAACATTCAAAACTTGTTTGGAATGAAATGGAAACATTCACAACTTGTTTGGAATGAAATGAAAACAATCACAACTTCTTTTGAATGAAATGGAAACATTCATAACTTGTTTGGAATGAAATTCAAACACGCACAACTTGTTTGGACTGAAATCGAAACATTCACAACTAGTTTGGAATGAATGGAAACATCCACAGCTTGTTTGGAATGAAATTGAAACATTCACAACTTGTTTGGAATGAAATCAAAACTTTCACAACTTATTTGGAATGAAATGGGGACATTCACAACTAGTTCGGAATGAATGGAACCGGTCAAAGCTTGTTTGGAATGAATGGAAAGATTCACAACTTCTTTGGAATGAAATGGAAACATTCACAACTTGTTTGGAATCAAATGGAAACAATCACAACTAGTTGGAATGAATTTGAAACATGCACAACTTGATTGGAATGAAATGGACGCATTCACAATTTGTTTTGAATGAAATGAAAACACTCACAACTAGTTTGGAATGCAATGGAAACATTCACAACTTGTTTGGAATGAAATTGAAACAATCACAATTTCTTTGGAATAAAATGGAAACATTCATACATTGTTTGGAATGAAATGGAAACATTCACAACATGTTTTGAATGAAGTGGAAACACTCACAACTTGATTAGAATGAAGTGGAAAGATTCAATACTTGTTTGGAATGAAATTGAAACATTCACAACTTGTTTGGAAAGTATTTGAAACATTCACAACTTGTTTGGAAAGTATTTGAAACATGCACAACTTGTTTGGAATGAAATGGAAACATTCACAACTTGTTTGGATTCAAATGGAAGCATTCACAACTAGTTTGGAATAAAATTGAAACATTAACAACTTGTTTGAAATGAAATGGAAACATTCATAACTTGTTTGGGATGAAATGGAAAGGTTCAAAACTTGTTTGGAATGAAATGGAAACATTCATAACATGTTTGGAATGAAATAGAAACATTCACAACTTGTCTTGATTGAAATAGGGACATTCACAACTAGTTTGGAATGAATGGAAACATTGAAAACTTGTTTTGAATGAAATAGAAACATTCACAACTTGTTGTAATGAAATGGAAACATTCACGACTTGCTTCGAATGAAATGGAAACGTTCACAGCTTCTTTGGAATGAAATAAGGACTTTCACAACTAGTTTGGAATGAGTGGAAACATTCAAAACTTGTTTGGAATGCAATGGAAACATTCACAACTTGTTTGGAATGAAATGGGAACTTTCGTAGCTTGTTTGGAATGAAATGGAAACATTCACAACTTCTTTGTAATGAATTTCAAACATGCACAACGTGTTTGGAATGAAATCGAAACATTCACAACTTATTTGGAATAAAATGGTAACATTAACAACTAGTTTGGAATGAAATCGAAACATTCCCAACTTGTTTGAAAGGAAATCGAAACTTTCACAACTTACTTGGAATGAAATGGGGACATTCACAACTAGTTTGGAATGAATGGAAACATTCAAAGCTTGTTTGGAATGAATGGAAACATTCACAACTTGTTTGGAATGAAATTGGAACACTCACAACTTGTTTGGGATGAAATGGAAACATTCACAACTTCTTTGGAATGGAATGGAAACTATCAGAACTTGTTTGGAATGAAATGGAAACATTCACAACTTGTTTGGAATGAAAAGGAAACATACACAACTTGTTTGGAATGAAATGGGAACATTCACAACTTATTTGGAATGAAATGGGGACATTCACAACTAGTTTAGAATGAAATTCAAACATTCACATTTTGTTTGGAATGAAATGGAAACATTCACAACTTGTTTGCGATGAAATGGAAGCATTCAGAACTTCTATGGAAAGAAATGGAAACAATCACAACTTGATTCGAAATAAATGGAAACTTTCACAACTTCTTTGGAATCGAATGAAAACATTAATAACTTCTTTGGAATGAAATTGGGACATTCACAACTAGTTCGAAATGACTGGAAACATTCACAACTTGTTTGGAGAGAAATGGAAACAATCACAAGTTGATTGGAATGAAATGGAAACTTTCACAACTTCTTTGGAATCAAATGAAAACATCAATAACTTCTTTGGAATGAAATTGGGACATTCACAACTAGTTCAGAATGAATGGAAACATTCACACTTGTTTGGAATGAAATGGAAACATTCACAACTTGTTTGGAATGAAATGGAAATATTCACATCTTTGGAATGAAAAAGAAACAATAAGAACTTGTTGGGAATGAAATGGAAACATTCACAACTTGTTTGGAATGAAATGGAAACATTCACAAAATGTTTGGCATGAAACGGAAACATTCACAACTTTTTTAGAATGAAATGGGGACATTCTCAACTTGTTAGGAATGAACGGAAACATTCAAAACTCATTTGGAATGAAATGGAAACATTCACAACTTGTTTGGAATGTATTGGAAACATTCACAACTTCTTTGGAATGAAATAGGGACATTCACAACTAGTTTGGAATGAATGGAAACCTTCAAAACTTGTTTGGTATGAAATGGAAACATTCATAACTTGTTTGGAATGAAATGGAAACATACATAAGATGTTTGGGATGAAATGGAAAGGTTCAAAAGAAATGGAAACATTCACAACTTGTTTGGAATGAATTTCAAACACGCACAACTTGTTTGGAATGAAATCGAAACATTCACAACTTGTTTGGAATGAAATGGTAACATTCTCAACTAGTTTGGAATGAATGGAAACATTCACAGCTTGTTTGGAAGGAAATCGAAACATTCACAACTTGTTTGGAATGAAATCGAAACTTTCACAACTTATTTGGAATGAAATGGGGACATTCACAACTAGTTTGAAATGAATGGAAACATTGAAAGCTTCTTTCGAATGAATGGAAAGATTAACAACTTGTTTGGAATGAAATGGCAACCTTCACAACTTGTTTGCAACAAAATTGAAGCATTCACAACTAGTTGGAGTGAATTTGAAACATGTACAACTTGTTTGGAATGAAATGGAAGCATTCACAACTTGTTTTGAATGAAAAGAAAAAGATTCACAACTAGTTTGGAATGCAATGGAGACATTCACAACTTGGTTGGAATGAAATTGAAACAATCACAATTTCTTTGGAATAAAATGGAAACATTCACAAATTGTTTGGAATGAAATGGAAACATTCACAACATGTTTTGAATGACGTGGAAACGCTCACAACTTGAATAGAATGAAGTGGAAAGATTCACAACTTGTTTGGAATGAAATTGAAACATTCACAACTTGTTTGGAAAGAATTTGAAACATGCACAAATTTACAACTTGTTTGGAATGAAAAGGAAACATTCACAACTTGTTTGGAATGAAATGGAAACATTCACAACTTGTTTGGAATGAAAATGGAACATTCACAACTTGTTTGGAGAGAAATGGAAACACTCACAACTTCTTTGGAATCAAATGAAAACATTCATAACTTCTTTGGAATGAAATTGGGACATTCACAACTAGTTTGGAATGAATGGAAACACTCGCAACTTGTTTGGAATGAAATGCAAACATTCACAACTTGTTTTGAATGAAATGGAAATATTCACAACTTCTTTGGAATGAAAAAGAAACAATAAGAACTTGTTTGGAATGAAATGGAAACATTCAAAACTTGTTTGGAATGAAATGGAAACATTGACAGTTTCTTTGGAATGAAATGGAAACACTCACAACTTCTTTGGAATGAAATGGGGACATTCACAACTTCTTAGGAATGAATGGAAACATTCCAAACTTGTTTGGAATGAAATGGAAACATTCACAACTTGTTTGGAATGAGTGGAAACATTCAAAACTTGTTTGGAATGCAGTTGAAACATTCACAACTTGTTTGGAATGAAATGTGAACTTTCATAACTTGTTTGGAATGAAATGGAAACATTCACAGCTTCTTTCGAATGAATTTCAAACATGCACAACTTGTTTGGAATGAAATCGAAACATTCACAACTTATTTCGAATAAAATGGTAACATTCACAACTAGTTTGGAATGAATGGAAACATTCACCGCTTGTTTGGAATGAAATCAAAACATTCACAACTTACTTGGAATGAAATGGGGACATTCACAACTAGTTTGGAATGAATGGAAACATTCAAAGCTTGTTTGGAATGAATGGAAACATTCACAACTTATTTGGAATGAAATTGGAACACTCACAACTTGTTTGGGATGAAATGGAAACATTCACAACTTGTTTGGATTGAAATGGAAACATTCACAACTTCTTTGGAGTGGAATGGAAACTATCAGAACTAGTTTGGAATGAAATGGAAACGTTCACAACTTGTTTGGAATGAAAAGGAAACATACACAACTTGTTTGGAATGAAATGGGAACATTCACAACTTCTTTGGAATGAAATGGGGACATTCACAACTAGTTTGGAATGAAATTCAAACATTCACAACTTGTGATACGATCAAAGAAGGCACAACTAAGGATGGAAACGATCCATTGAAGTTAACTAGTGGACCATTGACAAGGAAGAAGGCTAAGGAGCTCACTAGTGCACTTCAAGCTTGGATTTTGACAGATTGGCGATGTTCTGGTGGAAAAATCATATCTTGAGCAAAACAAATCAGAATTGAGGAATTCTTGATTCATTGGAAATCTAACATCTGGAGCTACAAATCATATGAAGACCATCAAACCCATTTTTCATGTTAAGGAGGTCCAATTTAGGTTCAAAGTCGCGATTTGCGAGTTATCGCTGGTGCAGAAGCAGTTGCAGTATTTTGGGCATATCTTTCGATTTAGAAGTCCGTTTTGTGTGATTTAGACGTGGTTTCGAATCTAAGAAAGATATCTACAACTTTCATGCTTTGCATTTTGATCAATTGTGGCTGCATCAAGTTCAAATTTCAGCTTGAAGTTGAAGACACAAGCAAGAAGCACCCGAGAAGACTATTTTGGGGGTTTTATGGCCAATCTTGTGTAGTAACGTATTTTGTTTTATTTTCCTGCTTATTTACATTATTTAGGATGTTATTTAAGCCATGGAAGTGATTTAGGTCACTTAGGACAAAGGGAATTCGCTGCACACCTTAAACATGTGTTAAAAGTGTGCTAGAGTCCTAGTTTGACTAGGTTTTCTTGAGTCCTTTGTAACTAGGTTTCCTAGGTGACTTGGGCTGCGAATTTTGCCCAGATTTTTACCCTAGTTTAGGCCTATATAAAGGCACATATTATGGATGTAAACACACAGAAAAATTTCGAAATAATATTGCTCTTTGGAGAGGTTTTCTCTTTAGTTCTTGGCGGACTGCCTTGGTGCACAAGTTGAAGATTTTCAGGATCTTATGATAACATACTTTTATGTTATCTACTCATATATATGCCACATGCATATTTGTTCATTTGAATTCAACATGGATATAGATATACATAATACTAATTCTTTAACATATTATTCATGCAGTTGATATAACATGCTATATAACATATCAATTTTACATACATGTTGTGTCAAATAAATCCTAGCATGCTACTAAGAACATTCATGTAAATAATTCAAACCTAGCATGCTACTAATGTGCACCTTTCTTCTTGGTTATCTTTGGTGAAAACTTGAGGGAGAACTTGATCTTAGAGGGGCACCTTGAAGCTTGAATAGAGATGAACAATCTCTATGTAAATCCACCCACAATGCTCTCAAGAAGTGTTTAATATTTCGGCCTCTAAAGGAAATAGGAGGAGAACAATTTTCTCTCAAGAAAATGGAGCAAATAGAGTGCAAATTCGTGCTTAAAATGGCCAGCCACTAAAGGCTATTTATAGATGACCAAAAGGCACACCTTTACACCAAGAAAGGTGTCTTTTAAGCCAAAGAACACTTCCTTTGGCTAAGGGTCATGTATTGATACGATCAAAGAAGGCACAACCAAGGAAGGCAAGAACCCACTGAAGGTTTCTAGTGGACCATTGACAAGGAAAAATGCTAAGGAGCTCACTACTGCACTTCAAGCTCGGATGTTGACAGATTGGTGATGTTCTAGTAGAAAAATCATATCTTGAGCTAAACAGATCAGAATTGAGTAATTATTGATTCATTGGAAAGATAACATCTGGAGCTACAAATCATATGAAGACCATGAAACCCAGTTTGCATGATAAGGAGGTCCAATTTAGCTTCAAAGTCGCGATTTACGAGTTATCGCTGGTTCAGAAGCAGTTGCAGTATTTTGGAAATATCTTTCGATTCAGAAGTCCATTTTGTGTGATTCAAGTGTGGTTTCGAAGCTACGAAATATATCTACAACTTTTATGCTTTGAATTTTGAGAAATCATTGCTGCATCAAGTTCGAATTTCAGCTTGAAGTTGGAGACACAAGCCAGAATCACCCAAGAAGGCTATTTCGGAGTTTTTATGGCCAATCTTGTTTTGTAACGTATTTTATTTTATTTTCGTATTTATTTACATTATTTAGGATGTTATTTAGGCCATGGAATTGATTCAGGTCATTTAGGATAAAAGGAATTCGCTGCACACCTTAAACATGTGTTAAAAGTGTGTTAGAGTCCTAGTTTGACTAGGTTTTCTTGAGTCCTTTGTAACTAGGTTTCCTAGGTGACTTGGGCTGCGAATTTTGCCCAGCTTTTAACCCTAGTTTAGGCCTATATAAAGGCACATATTCTAGATGTAAACACACAGATTATTGCCAAAATAATATTACTCTTTGGAGAGGTTTTCTCTTTGGTTCTTGGCGGACTGCCTTGGTGCACAAGTATGCTTGTGTTCTTGGAGTTCTATACTTCTCGTTTCTAGTCACAGGTTGATTAGGGGTGGGGGTCTTCAAACCCAGTCTCTTTGATGTCTTGTGGAGCTTGAAAAACATCTTGGGCGAGTTTCATGGTCTTTATACCATCGGGGTTCGCATCAGTTGGTATCAGAGCCACAAGTTCCATTGAAGGACATATCTTTGTGTTCTTGTTTCTCTTCGGTTTTCTTTCAATTCTGTTCAGTAAATTCGTATTTTAATTCTCTGTTTTAATCCTTTTTCTTCTTGTTTCAGGTCTGTCCTTTTTATTCCATCATTGTTTAAATCCGAAAATCACAAAAACAACAAAAAGAAGTCAATCCGTGTTGTCTAGTATTCTCGGTTTCCATTCATTTGTTCTTGTCTAATTCTTATCTTTCTGTTTCGTGTCCAGCCATATTAATCTCTTTTGTTTTCATTGTTTCCAGCATCTTAGAGTCCAGAAAACTTCAAAAAAAAGAAGGATCCAAGTTCAAGAATTTTCGGTATCAAAAGTTGCTTCAAATTGTGCCAATTTCACTAGTTTTCTTGTCTTGGCCGAAAAGAATTCTAACTTTTTGTCTTTGGCAGCAAGGAGTTTCAAGGAGAACATTTGGTTAGCATCAAAACAGCAAGCAAAAAAAAAAAAAAAAAAGGAGGAAAAAAAAAAGGAAGGAAAAGAAAAGAAAAAGAAAGAGCAAAGAAAAGAAAAGAAAAGAGCTTGCAAAAAAAAAAAAAAAAAAGAAGTTTTCTCAAAGTGTTGAAAGTTTTGCGCCCCAAAAACCTATCCTATTGTTTTTAAGCCAAGAAGCTTTCTTTGTGGTTCTTGTGATCATCAATTGCAAGAGCTTCCTAGAGTCTTTTAAAGCTTCTTTAGCCCACCTCTTTTGGAGTCAAAATAGTTTTTCGAAAATTCAAGTTTTCTTGTGTGCTTTGAGGATAGTTTTCTTAGAACTTTTGAGAACTCTTTGAATAGCAATATCTCACTAACAAATTGAGTGTTTGAGTGTTCATCTTTTGAGTGAAACACGTGAGGTGAGTGGTTGTGAGGATCTTTGTTATTTTCAGGAGTATGGAGGGCCAAGAGGATAGGAGGATGGAAGTGAGGAACAATGATGAGCCAACCATGAGAGAGCTTCAAGAAACTCTCAATAGACTTGTTGGGAGGATTGAGGACATTGATTTGAGGTTGCCAAGGAGACCAAATCCCATCTTGCAACCAAGGAGAAGTCCAAGGAGAGAAGAACCCGAGGAGGAAGATGGACATTGGCATGACCATGGGCTTCCAAGGAGGGGGGAGCCAAGGGAGGACAACAATCTAAGCTCCATCAAATTGTCCATTCCACCTTTTCAAGGGAGGAGTGATCCGGATACATATTGAGAGTGGGAGCAAAAGATTGAGATGGTGTTTGAATGCCATCACTATTCTGAGGAAAAGAAAGTTAAATTGGCTACTATTGAATTCACTGATTATGCTCTTGTATGGTGGAATCAGGATGTTAGTTCTAGGAGAAGGAATGAAGAGGAGCCCATACATACATGGAGAGCCCTTAAAGCCTTAATGAGGAGGAGATTTGTGCCTAGCTCCTACTATAGAGATCAACGCTTAAAGCTTCAAAAGCTACTGCAAGGCCAAAGAAGTGTGGAGGACTACCATAAAGACTTGGAGAGGACCTTGACCCGAGCCAACATCATGGAGGATGAGGAGACCACCATTGCTAGATTCATTAATGGTCTCAATCTTGAGATTGCCAACGAAGTGGAGGTGGTGCCGTATGTCAACATGGAGGATTTGCTTCATCATGCCATTAAGGCCGAGAGGAGCATCAAGAGAGCAAAGGCACCCAAGATGTGTCAAGGAGGAATTTCCACATGGAGAGGAGCATGGACCAAGGATGTGAGAGAAGTGCCCAAGCCAAACATGGAGGCCACAAAAGGAGACTTGTCTCGACCGCAACAAGAAAAGTCAATCATGCTTGTTCCACTTTCACCACAACAAGTTTTGGAGGATCAAAGAAAATTTCAAAGTGAGGTTGAGAGAAAAGAAAAAGAGGGGAAAGTTGAGGGCAAGAGTGATGAGGGGAAAGTTGAGAGAACAACCGAGAGATTAAGTGAGAAGAGTGAACATGAGGGGAAGAAGAGTGGAGAGTTCCCGAGAGAAGAAATTGAGTGCGAAGTTGAGAGAAGACAAGAGTGCAATGAACCCAAGCCGAGTGAAGAGAGAAAGACCTACAGAGAAGCCATACTTTCATCTAACATAATGGAGTCTTCTTCTAGTGTTGTGTTGTCTTCTTTTCAGGAATTAAGTGGCGATGAACTACAAGAATCAAGTGAGTTGCTGCCCATCCAAGAAGTTGATGTTCCTAATATTCCAAGTCATGTCCCATGCATTAAAACAACAAAGGAGGTTGAGAAGGAACAAGTTAAGGTAAGCCTAAGTGATTTCATATGCAAAAGTTTGCCTAACATTGTTTCTTATCCTATGTTTCAAGGGGATTAAATTAATGCAACTCCAACCGAAGCCATTAAGTGCAAAGGTGAAAATTTTGTGGTTCCAAAGGAAGATACTTGGAGACTAAGTCCAACCACTGTAATGTATTTCTTCCTAACACCTAGATTTGATGTATTTTTGCATGAAAATCTCAAACAATGTGTGTTTGCTTGCAATGTTATTTTGACAAATGGTTTTCATGAAACTAGATTAAGAGAAGGAAGTAAGCATGAAGATTTGACAAAATATGGTTTTAAGCCTTTTAATTCTTTGGTTTTGTCAAATCATCTTTTGAATTCCATGAGTTTCTTTAGAGAAAAATCTGTTTTGGTGTCTTTGGTTTTTTATTTTGTTTGCTTTGCATCCATGTCACATTGTTTTGTTTTGTCTCAAGTTAAATCTACTTCTTTGGAATTTTGCATGCATAAATTGGTTATTACCCATGCATTTCATACTTCTTTGATTTTCATTCATGTTCAGCCCATTTTTGTGTGTCAATCTTTAATTTCCAGCAAGTATCTTTTTGTCATGACACATGCATTACACAAACTTTTGAGTCTTGATCTTTTTGCTTTATGTCCGAACTTGAAAGTTTTTATTTTGAGTGAAAATTCTGGTTTTAAATTCAGCATTTTAAGGAGGTATGTTGAGTCCTTTGTTTTATGTCACATCCCATTCACAAATTTCATCCATTGTTGTGCATATACATGCAAAAATAAGTTTGCTACTGAATTGGTTTCACTTAATCCTATCTACTCCAATCTTGTTTCATTTAAAATGCTTAGGATTTTTTTGAAATTCGTGCATCCTTGTTTTGTTATTAGTTTAGGCCACATTGTGTTCAATTCTTGTTTGCTTGAATGGCCGATGCAAACTATTGTCTTGACATGCATAACTTGTGCTTTTCATAACCATAACACTTGTGTGAGTTTAGGTCCATTTGTTTTGAGTGCATACAGCATCCCTAAGGTAAATTGTTCCTACACTTTTACTTGTTGTGAGAATAATATTTTTGAGATGATAAAGGCAATGAAAGTGATGCCTAGAGTTAAGATGAAAATTGTGCAAACATTCAGATTTTTTGTGCTAATTGTTTCAAGCTTTGTCTTTGATCCAGGAGGTATCATTGCATTTGGATATTGGTTCAGGTTTTGCTCAAGATTAAAGCTCCATACACAAGCATTCCATGTTATTGGTGCTTATGTGAAAGGTAATTGCTTATGTGCTGATCATTTCATTGTTATTGATTCAATTCCGTTTTCTAGTGCAGGTTTTGATTCGAGGACGAATCCTTCTAAGGAGGGGGGAGCTGATACGATCAAAGAAGGCACAACCAAGGAAGGCAAGGACCCACTGAAGGTTTCTAGTGGACCATTGACAAGGAAAAATGCTAAGGAGCTCACTAGTGCACTTCAAGCTCGGATGTTGACAGATTGGTGATGTTCTGGTAGAAAAATCATATCTTGAGCTAAACAGATCAGAATTGAGTAATTATTGATTCATTGGAAAGATAACATCTGGAGCTACAAATCATATGAAGACCATGAAACCTAGTTTGCACGATAAGGAGGTCCAATTTAGCTTCAAAGTCGCGATTTACGAGTTATCGCTGGTTCAGAAGCAGTTGCAGTATTTTGGGAATATCTTTCGATTCAGAAGTCCATTTTGTGTGATTCAAGTGTGGTTTCGAAGCTAAGAAATAGATCTAAAACTTTTATGCTTTGAATTTTGAGAAATCATTGCTGCATCAAGTTCGAATTTCAGCTTGAAGTTGGAGACACAAGCCAGAATCACCCAAGAAGGCTATTTTGGAGTTTTTATGGCCAATCTTGTTTTGTAATGTATTTTATTTTATTTTCGTATTTATTTACATTATTTAGGATGTTATTTAGGCCATGGAATTGATTCAGGTCATTTAGGATAAAAGGAATTCGCTGCACACCTTAAACATGTGTTAAAAGTGTGTTAGAGTCCTAGTTTGACTAGGTTTTCTTGAGTCCTTTGTAACTAGGTTTCCTAGGTGACTTGGGCTGCGAATTTTGCCCAGCTTTTAACCCTAGTTTAGGCCTATATAAAGGCACATATTCTAGATGTAAACACACAGATTATTGCCGAAATAATATTGCTCTTTGGAGAGGTTTTCTCTTTGGTTCTTGGCGGACTGCCTTGGTGCACAAGTATGCTTGTGTTCTTGGAGTTCTATACTTCTCGTTTCTAGTCACAGGTTGATTAGGGGTGGGGGTCTTCAAACCCAGTCTCTTTGATGTCTTGTGGAGCTTGAAAAACATCTTGGGCGAGTTTCATGGTCTTTATACCATCGGGGTTCGCATCATGTATGGTGGCGAAAATACATGTCTTTTAGCCAAGAAACACTTCCTTTAGCCTATAACCACCCATAACTACCTTATGGGCGAAAATACATGTCTTTTAGAGCCATGGAACACTTCCTTTGGCCTATAACCACTCATAACTACCTTATGGGCGAAAATACATGTCTTTTAGAGCCAAGGAACACTTCTTTTGGCCTACAACCACCCCATAACTACCTTATGGCCGAATATACATGTCTTTTCACTCAAGGAACACTTCCTTTGGATGAAAGGACATGTTCTTTTAGCCAATAGTCATCTCTTTTGATGAAGAGACATACCTTTACACAAAAGATGTGTCTCTTGGTGGTTATGAGCTAAAAGCAAGGTGAGCTGGCACAAAGCTAGCTCACTATGCTACTTATGCACCATTGAGCTCCTTTGAGCTCCAACCAAGCACCATGAACTGAGGTCCAGCTCCTAGAGCTGACCTTGAGCTGGAGTTAGCTGACCTTGAGCTGGAGTTAGCTGCTCTCAGCTGAAGTGAATTGAAGTCCAGCTACACTCAGCTACCAGAAGCTGAAGTGAGGTGACTTGAGCTAACTTGAGCTGAAGTCCAGCTACTTTGAGCCATTTATAGCTGAAGTGAGCTGACTTGAGCTGACTTGAGCTGAAGTGCAGCTACTTTGAGCTACTTATAGCTGAAGTGAGCTGAGTTGAGCTGAAGTTCAGCTACTCTGAGCTACTTATAGCTGCAGTGAGCTGACATAAGCTAACTTGAGCTAAAGGGAGTTACTTCTAGCTACCTTAGTTAGCTGTTCAAGCTAGGGTTAGCTCAATGAGCTCAAATCCTACCTTAAAAGGATCTTGGTGCGCCAAGAATTCCAACACAAGTATGCTTGTGTTCTTGGAGTTCTATACTTCTCGTTTCTAGTCACAGGTTGATTAGGGGTGGGGGTCTTCAAACCCAGTCTCTTTGATGTCTTATGGAGCTTCAAAAACATCTTGGGCGCGTTTCATGGTCTTTATACCATCGGGGTTCGCATCAACTTGTTTGGAATGAAATGGGTTTCACAACTTGTTTGCGATGAAATGGAAGCATTCACAACTTCTTTGGAATGAAATGGAAACAATCACAACTTGATTGGAATGAAATGGAAACTTTCACAACTTCTTTAGAATCAAATCAAAACATTAATAACTTCTTTGGAATGAAATTGGGAAATTCACAACTAGTTCGGAATGAATGGAAACATTCACAACTTGTTTGGAATGAAATGCAAACATTCACAACTTGTTTGGAATGAAATGGAAATATTCACAACTTCTTTGGAATGAAAAAGAAACAATAAGAACTTGTTTGGAATGAAATGGAAACATTCAGAACTTGTTTGGAATGAAATGAAAACATTCACAATTTGTTTGGAATGAAATGGAAATATTCACAACTTTTTTGGAATGAAATGGGGACATTCACAACTTCTTAGGAATGAAATAGGGACATTCACAACTAGTTTGGAATGAATGGAAACATTCAAAACTTGTTTGGAATGAAATGGAAACATTCACAACTTGTTTGGAATGAAATGAAAACATTCATAACTTGTTTGGGATGAAATGGAAAGGTTTAAAACTTGTTTTGAATGAAATGGAAACATTCACAACTTGTTTGGAATGACTTTCAAACACGCACAACTTGTTTGGAATGAAATCGAAACATTCACAACTTGTTTGGAATGAAATGGTAACATAAACAACTAGTTTAGAATGAATGGAAACATTCACAGCTTGTTTGGAATGATATCGAAACATTCACAACTTGTTTGGAACGAAGTCAAAACTTTCACAACTTATTTGGAATGAAATGGGGACATTCAGAACTAGTTTTGAATGAATGGAAACATTCAAAGCTTGTTTGGAATGAATGGAAAGATTCACAACTTGTTTGGAATGAAATGGAAACATTCACAACTTCTTTGGAATGAAATAGGGACATTCACAACTTGTTTGGAATGAAATGGAAACATTCACAACTTGTTTGGAATGAAATGAAAACAATCACAACCTGTTTTGAATGAAATGGAAACATTCATAATTTGTTTGGAATGAAATGGAAACATTCACAACTTGTTTGGAATGAAATGGAAACATTCACAATTTCTTTGGAATGAAATAGGGACATTCACAACTAGTTTGGAATCAATGGAAACATTCCAAACTTGTTTGGAATGAAACGGAAACATTCACAACTTGTTTGGAATGAAATGAAAACAATCACAACTTGTTTTCAAAGAAATGGAAACATTCATAACTTGTTTGGAATGAAATGGAAACATTCAAAACTTGTTTGGAATGAATTTCAAACACGCACAACTTGTTTGGACTGAAATCGAAACATTCACAACTTGTTTGGAATGAATTGGTAACATTCACAACTTGTTTGGAATGAATGGAAACATCCACAGCTTGTTTGGAATGAAATCGAAACATTCAAAACTTGTTTGGAACGAAATCGAAACATTCACAACTTATTTGGAATGAAATAGGGACGTTAACAACTAGTTTGGAATGAATGGAAACATTCAAAGCTTGTTTGGAATGAATGGAAAGATTTAGAACTTGTTTGGAATGAAATGGCAACATTTATAACTTGTTGGCAACGAGATTCAAACATTCACAACTAGTTGGAATGAATTTGAAACGTGCACAACTTGTCTGGAATGAAATGGAAGCATTCACAACTTGTTTTGAATGAAATGAAAACACTCACAACTAGTTTGGAATGCAATGGAAACATTCACAACTTGTTTGGAATGAAATTGAAACAATCACAATTTCTTTGGAATAAAAGGGAAACATTCACAAATTGTTTGGAATGAAATGGAAACATTCACAACATGTTTTCAATAAAGTGGAAACACTCACAACTTGATTAGAATGAAGTTGAAAGATTCACAACTTGTTTGGAATGAAATTGAAACATTCACAACTTGTTAGGAAAGTATTTGAAACATGCAGAACTTGTTTGGAAAGTATTTGAAACATGCATAACTTGTTTGAAATGAAATGGAAACATTCACAACTTGTTTGGAATGAAATGGAAACATTCCCAACTTGTTTGGAATCAAATGGAAACAGTCACCACTGGTTTGGAATGTAATTGAAACGTTAACAACTTGTTTGAAATAAAATGGAAACATTCATAACTTGTTTGGGATAAAATAGAAAGGTTCAAAACTTGTTTGGAATGAAATGGAAACATTCATAAATTGTTTGGAATGAAATGGAAACATTCACAACTTCTTTGGAATGAAATAAGGACATTCACATCTAGTTTGGAATGAGTGGAAACATTCAAAACTTGTTTGGAATGCAATGGAAACATTCACAACTTGTTTGGAATGAAATGCGAACTTTCATAACTTGTTTGGAATGAAATGGAAATATTCACAGCTTCTTTGGAATGAATTTCAAAACATGCACAACTTGTTTGGAATGAAATGGAAACATTCACAACTTATTTGGAATAAACTTGATGCGAACCCCGATGGTATAAAGACCATGAAACGCGCCCAAGATGTGATTCAAGCTCCACAAGACATCAAAAAGACTAGGTTTAAAACCCCCACCCCTAATCAGCCTGTGATTAGAAACGAGAAGTATAGAACTCCAAGAACACAAGCACACTTGTGCACCAAGGCAGTCCACAAAGAACCAAAGAGAAAACCTCTCCAAAGAGCAATATTATTTCGGCAATAATCTGTATGTTTACATCTAGAATATGTGCCTTTATATAGGCCTAAACTAGGGTTAAAAGCTGGGCAAAATTCGCAGCCCAAGTCACCTAGGAAACCTAGTTACAAAGGACTCAAGAAAACCTAGTCAAACTAGGACTCTAACACACTTTTAACACATGTTTAAGGTGTGCAGCGAATTCCTTTTATCCTAAATGACCTGAATCAATTCCATGGCCTAAATAAAATCCTAAATAATGTAAATAAATATGAAAATAAAATAAAATACGTTACAAAACAATATTGGCCATAAAAACTCCAAAATAGCCTTCTTGGGTGATTCTGGCTTGTGTCTCCAACTTCAAGCTGAAATTCGAACTTGATGCAGCAATGATTTCTCAAAATCCAAAGCATAAAAGTTGTAGATATCTTTCTTAGCTTCGAAACCACACTTGAATCACACAAAATGGACTTCTGAATCGAAAGATATTCTCAAAATACTGCAACTGCTTCTGAACCAGCGATAACTCATAAATCGCGACTTTGAAGCTAAATTGGACCTCCTTATCGTGCAAACTGGGTTTCGTGGTCTTCATATTATTTTCAGCTCCAGATGTTAGCTTTCCAATGAATCAAGAATTACTCAATTCCGATCTGTTTAGCTCAAGATATGAATTTTCTACCAGAACATCGCCAATCTGTCAAAATCCAAGCTTGAAGTGCACTAGTGAGCTCCTTAGCCTTTTCCCTTGTCAATGGTCCACTAGAAACCTTCAGTGGGTCCTTGCCTTCCTTGGTTGTGCCTTCTTTGATCGTATCAAAAATGGTAACATTCACAACTAGTTTGGAATGAATGGAAACATTCACAGCTTGTTTGGAATGAAATCGAAACATTCACAACTTGTTTGGAAGGAAATCGAAACTTTCACAACTTACTTGGAATGAAATGAGGACATTCACAACTAGTTTGGAATGAATGGAAACATTCACAACTTGTTTGGAATGAAATCGGAAACATTCACAACTTCTTTGGAATGGAATGGAAACTATCAGAACTTGTTTGGAATGAAATGGAAACATTCACAACTTGTTTGGAATGAAAAGGAAACATACACAACTTGTTTGGAATGAAATGGGAACATTCATAACTTCTTTGGAATGAAATGGGGACATTCACAACTAGTTTGGAATGAAATTCAAACATTCACAACTTGTTTGGAATGAAATGGGTTTCACAACTTGTTTGCGATGAAATGGAAGCATTCACAACTTCTTTGGAATGAAATGGAAACAATCACAACTTGATTGGAATGAAATGGAAACTTTCACAACTTCTTTAGAATCAAATGAAAACATTAATAACTTCTTTGGAATGAAATTGGGACATTCACAACTAATTCGGAATGAATGGAAACATTCACAACTTGTTTGGAATGAAATGCAAACATTCACAACTTATTTGGAATGAAATGGAAATATTCACAACTTCTTTGGAATGAAAAAGAAACAATCAGAACTTGTTTGGAATGAAATGGAAACATTCAGAACTTGTTTGGAATGAAATGAAAACATTCACAATTTGTTTGGAATGAAATGGAAACATTCACAACTTTTTTGGAATGAAATGGGGACATTCTGATGCGAACCCCGATGGTATAACGACCATGAAACTCGCCCAAGATGTTTTTCAAGCTCCACAAGACATCAAAGAGACTGGGCTTGAAGACCCCCACCCCTAATCAACCTGTGACTAGAAATGAGAAGTATAGAACTCCAAGAACACAAGCACACTTGCGCACCAAGGCAGTCCACCAAGAACCAAAGAGAAAACCTCTCCAAAGAGCAATATTATTTCGGCAATAATTTGTGTCTTTACATCCAGAATATGTGCCTTTATATAGTCCTAAACTAGGGTTAAAAGCTGGGCAAAATTCGCAGCCTAAATCCCTTAGGAATCCTAGATACAAAGACATAGGAAATCCTAGTCAAATTAGGACTCTAATTCCTAGTTTGAACAAGTTTAATAAATGCAGCGTATTCCACTTGCCCAAAACAATTTAAAACTATTCCATAGCCTAAATAACTTCCTAAATAATGTATCTAAATAGGATTTGAACGAAAATAAAATATAAATACAAGATTAAACCCGGAAACTCCCAAATAGCCTTTTTGGGTGCATTTTGGGCACTTTAAGGTTCTCTCTTGTATCTTCATCTCCAAGCTTGAATCTTTGAGTTCCAATGGCATGAATCTTCATCTTAGATGTGGTAATGAAGGTCTGGAAAGTTAGAGCTCAAAAATCCAGCTTGTGGACACAAAATGCATCAAGAACGCTTAAGGTGGCTCAAATGGTGCACTTTGAGTGGTGTCCTTGGTGTCTTGAAAGTTCCAGCAGCTCCTTATGAAGTTTCATGTCCATTCTCCATGAAGAAACTTGAAACAAAGCCTTGTAGTGCACTTGAGAGCTCCTTAGCTTTCTTCCTTGTCATAGGCCCACTAGAAACCTTCAATGGGTCCTTGCCTTCTCCATGTGTGCCTTCCTTGATCATATCAACTCCCCCCTCCTTAGAAGGATTCGTCACATTATACTCTCACATGTATAATAGAGACAAATCAGAAACAAATCAGAAACATTAAAAGTAGCACTCACATTATACTCACCCGGCAAGTCTAGCATGTATGCGTTGTCATTGATCTTTTTAATGACTTGGAATGGACCATCTCCTCTTGGATGAAGCTTAGTCCTCCTTGCAGCTGGAAATCTTTCTTTTCTCATGTGTAACCAAACCCAATCTCCAGGCTCAAACACAACTCTCCTTCGACCTTGATTGGTTTTTTTAGCAACTTGTTGATTTTTGAGTTCAATTTGTTGCTTAACCTTCTCATGCAACTTCTTGATGCTCTCGGCCTTCTTACTACCATCCAAACTAGATACCTCATGAGTAGGTAATGGTAAAAGATCCAATGGAGTTAAAGGATTAAAACCATAAACAATCTCAAAAGGTGACAAATTAGTAGTAGAATGCATGGATCTATTATAAGCAAATTCTACATGAGGCAAACAATCTTCCCAAGCTTTCAAATTTTTACCAATGATAGCCCTAAGCATGGAACCTAAAGTCCTATTAGTTACCTCAGTTTGCCCATCAGTTTGTGGGTGACAAGATGTAGAAAACAAAAGCTTAGTTCCTAACTTACCCCACAAAGTCCTCCAAAAGTGGCTTAGAAACTTAGTATCTCTATCCGAAACTATTGTTCTAGGAACACCATGAAGTCTAACAATTTCTTTGAAAAACAATTCAGCCACATGAATAGCATCATCAGTTTTATTGCATGGAATAAAATGAGCCATCTTAGAAAACCTATCAACAACAACAAAGATTGAGTCACGGTTTCCTTTAGTCCTAGGCAATCCAACAATGAAGTCCATAGAAATATCTACCCATGGATGACTAGGTGTAGGAAGTGGTGTGTATAACCCATGTGAAGTGTGAGTGGATTTCGCCTTCCTACATGCAATGCATTGCTCACATACCTTCTTCACATCCTTTACCATATTCGGCCAATGGTAATGTTCCTTCAAAGTATGCAAAGTCTTGGCTTGTCCAAAGTGACCCATAAGTCCTCCACAATGAGCTTCCTTTGTGAGCAATTCCCTCAAAGTTGTCTTTGGTATGCACAACCTGTTTTCTTTGAAAAGAAAGCCATTAACTTGGTAGAACTTCTCAAAAGCAAACTTAGAACACTTAGAATAAATCTCACCGAAATCATCATCATTAGCATACAAATCCTTCAAGTGTTCAAAACCCAAAACTTTTGCATCTAAAGCCGAAAGTAAAGCATACCTTCTTGAGAGTGCATCCGCCACTATATTATCCTTACCTTGCTTGTATTTGATAACATATGGGAATGACTCAATAAACTCTACCCATTTAGCATGCGTTCTATTCAACTTACCTTGCCCACTAAGAAACTTAAGGGCTTGGTGATCAGTGTGAATCACAAACTCTCTTGGCCACAAATAATGTTGCCACGTCTCCAAAGCTCTTACCAAAGCATAGAGCTCCTTGTCATATGTGGGATAGTTCAAGCTAGCACCATTCAACTTCTCACTAAAGTATGCAATGGGGCGGCCTCCTTGCATCAACACAGCTCCAATGCCTATACCTGAAGCATCACACTCAACTTCAAAAGTATTAGCAAAGTTAGGCAAAGCTAAAAGTGGTGCATGGCATAACTTGTCTTTTAACAACCCGAAAGCATCTTCTTGAGCTTTTCCCCACTTAAATCCCACATTCTTCTTTATAACTTCAGTTAGAGGTGCAGCAATGGTAGAAAAATTTCTAACAAACCTCCTATAGAAGCTAGCTAACCCATGGAATGATCTCACCTCAGTAATGGATGTTGGCGTCTGCCATTCTTGTATGGTTCTCACCTTCTCTTGATCTACCTCAATTCCATGTGAACTCACAACAAATCCAAGGAAAACAACTTTGTCAACAAAAAAAGAGCACTTCTTCAAGTTAGCATACAACTTTTGTCCTCTTAAGGTGCTTAGTACTTGTGTGAGGTGTCCAACATGCTCTTCTAAGTTCTTGCTATATACTAGGATATCATCAAAGTACACAACAACAAACTTTCCAATGAAGTCACGCAAGACATGATTCATAAGTCTCATGAAAGTACTAGGAGCCTTAGTTAGTCCAAAAGGCATAACTAACCATTCATAAAGTCCAAACTTGGTTTTGAAAGCAGTTTTCCATTCATCCCCTTCCCTCATTCTAATTTGATGGTACCCACTTTTTAAATCAATCTTTGAAAACAAAGTAGAACCATGCAACTCATCAAGCATATCATCAAGTCTAGGAATAGGATGTCTATACTTGACAGTGATCTTGTTGACAGGCCTACAATCCATGCACATGCGCCATGAGCCATCCTCCTTTGGCACCAAAAGTATAGGCACGGCACAGGGACTCAAACTTTCCCTCACAAGGCCTTTGTCCAACAACTCCTTTACTTGCTTCTCAATCTCTTTAGTCTCCTCGGGATTGGTTCTATAGGCTGGCCTATTTGGAATTGGTGTTCCCGGGACTAGGTCTATTTGATGCTCAATGCCTCTAATTGGAGGCAAACCCCTCGGATCTTCAGGGAAAACATCTTCAAAGTCCTGCAACAAAGACACAACAATACTAGGAAGATGTGTTAGATCATTGACAACAAGTAAAGATTCTTTGTAAATTAAAAGAAGCACTGGTCTTTGTGCTTGAATGGCTTTCCTCACATCACTCATTTTAGCAATATAGCACTCTTTTTTGCCACTCAACTTCCTCTCATTCTTTTCTCTCGGGAACTCTCCACTCTTCTTCCCCTCATGGCCACTCACCTCACTTGTTCTCTCATTTTGTCTCTCGGCTTTCCCCTCTTCACTCCTGCCCTCAACTTTCCCCTCATTTATTTTTCTCTCAACCTTACTTTGAAGTTTCCTTTGATCCTCCAAAACTTGTTGTGGTGAAAGTGGGCTAAGTGTAACCGGCCTTCCTTCATGGAAAAATGAGTACAAGTTTTTCTCTCCATCATGTGTGACCTTCTTATCAAATTGCCACGGCCTTCCAAGCAAAATATGGCAAGCATGCATAGGAACAACATCACAAAGAATTTCATCATGGTAAGTACCAATTTTGAATTTAACCGAAACTTGCTTTACCACTTTTACCTCCCCGGCATCATTCAACCATTGAAGCTTATATGGTTGTGGGTGTTTTTGTGTTGGAAGCTTCAATTTCTCCACCATGGTTGAACTTGCTACATTGGTGCAACTCCCTCCATCAACAATGAGGCTGCACACTTGATCTTTAATTCGGCATCTAGTGTGAAAGATGCACTCTCTTTGATTGGCCTCCTCCTTGGCTTGCACACTTAGAGCTCTCCTAGCAACAAAAGCAAAGTCACCCTCCTCGGGCTCAAGTGTGTCTTGCTCATCCTCCTCCAATGGTGGGGTCTCCTCCATGGCATCCTCCTCCTCGGATGTGATCTCACCATCATCCTTGAGAATCATCACCTTTTTGTTAGGACAATCTCTCATGTAGTGCCCCTTGCCTCTACACTTGAAGCACTCAATCTCCCTTGACTTTGGCACATCTTTGGGTGGCACCTTGGGCTTGTCTTGTTGAGGCCGAGACATGCTTCCCTTGGTAGCCTCCATTCTTGGCTTTGGTGCCTCCTTGCTCCATGTTCCCCTCCATGTGGAACTCCCTCCTTGTGCCATCTTGGATGCCTTAGACCTCTTGATGATTCTTTCGGCCTTGGTGGCATGGTGAAGCAAATCCTCCATGTTGACATATGGCACCATCTCCACTTTGTTGGCAATCTCATGGTTAAGGCCATTGATGAATCTAGCAATGGTTGCCTCCTCATCCTCAATGATATTGGCTCGGGTTAGTGTCATCTCCAAGTCATTGTGATAGTCCTCCACACTCCTTTGGCCTTGCACAAGCCTTTGAAGTTTGAGGTGTTGATCTCTATAGTAATAACTTGGGACGAATCTCCTTCTCATCATGGCTTTAAGAGCTCTCCATGTATTGATGGGTTCCTCCTCATTCCTCCTTCTAGAAGTGACAACCTGGTTCCACCATACAAGAGCATAATCAGTGAATTCAATAGTAGCCAATTTAACTTTCTTTTCCTCAGAATAGTGATGGCACTCAAACACCATCTCAATCTTTTGCTCCCACTCCCAATATGTATCCGGATCACTCCTCCCTTGAAAAGGTGGAATGGACAATTTGATGGAGCTTAGATTGTTGTCCTCCCTTGGCTCCCCCCTCCTTGGAAGCCCATGGTCATGCCAATGTCCTTCTTCCTCCTCGGGTTCTTCTCTCCTTGGACCTCTCCTTGGTTGCAAGATGGGATTTGGTCTCCTTGGCAACCTCAAGTCAATGTCTTCAATCCTCCCAACAAGCCTATTGAGAGTTTCTTGAAGCTCTCTCATGGTTGGCTCATCATTGTTTCTCACTTCCATCCTCCTATCCTCTTGGCCCTCCATACTCCTGAAAATTCAAAGATCCTCACAAGCACTCACCTCACGTGTTTCACTCAAAATATGAACACTCAAAACACTCAATTTGTTAGTGAGATATTGCTATTCAAAGAGTTCTCAAAAGTTCTAAGAAAACTATCCTCAAAGCACATAAGAAAACTTGAATTTTTGAAGAACTATTTTGACTCCAAAAGAGGTGGGCTAAACAAGCTTTAAAAGACTCTAGGAAGCTCTTGCAATTGATGATCACAAGAACCACAAAGAAAGCTTTTTGGCTGGAAAACAATGGGATAGGTTTTTGGGCACGAAAACTTTCAACACTTTGTAAAAAAAACCTTCTTTTCAGCAAGCTCTTTCCTTTGTACTTTTCTTTTTCTGTCTTTGTTCTTTTCTTTCCTTTGCTTTGTTCTTTTTCTCTTTTCTTTCTTTTTTTTTTCTCCTTTTTTTTTCCCCTTTTTTTGCTTGCTGTTTTGATGCTAACCAAACGTTCTTTTTGAAATTCCTGACTGTCAAAGACAAAAAGTTAGAATTCTTTTCGGCCAAGACAAGAAACTATTGAAATTTCCACAACTGGAAATCAACGTTGGTTATACGAAACCAATTTGAAATCAACGTTGGTTGAGTAAAACCAATTTGAAATCAACGTTGGTTGTACCGTAACTTCCTTAATTTGGATCCTTCTTTTTTTTTTGGTGTTTTCTGGACTCTAAGATGCTGGAAACAATGAAAACAGAAGAGATTAATAGGGCTGGAAACAAAACAGAAAGACGAGAATTAAACAAGAACAAACAAGTAGAAATCGAGAACACAAGGTGACATGGATTGACTTCTTTTTGTTGTTTTTGTGATTTTCAGACTTGAACAAGGATGGAATAAAAAGAACAGACCTGAAACAAGAAGAAAACAGATTAAAACAGAGAATTAAAACACGAAAATTACTGGACAGAATTTGAAAGAAAAACGAAGGGAGACAAGAACACAAGATATGTCCTTCAATGGAACTTGTGGCTCTGATACCAACTGATGCACACCCCGATGGTATAAAGACCATGAAACGCGCCCAAGATGTGATTCAAGCTCCACAAGACATCAAAGAGACTAGGTTTAAAACCCCCACCCCTAATCAACCTGTGACCAGAAACGAGAAGTATAGAACTCCAAGAACACAAGCACACTTGTGCACCAAGGCAGTCCGCCAAGAACCAAAGAGAAAACCTCTCCAAAGAGCAATATTATTTCGGCAATAATCTGTGTCTTTACATCCAGAATATGTGCCTTTATGATGCGAACCCCGATGGTATAAAGACCATGAAACTCGCCCAAGATGTTTTTCAAGCTCCACAAGACATCAAAGAGATTGGGTTTGAAGACCCCCACCCCTAATCAACCTGTGACTAGAAACGAGACGTATAGAACTCCAAGAACACAAGCATACTTGTGCACCAAGGCAGTCCGCCAAGAACCAAAGAGAAAACCTCTCCAAAGAGCAATATTATTTCGGCAATAATCTGTATGTTTACATCCAGAATATGTGCCTTTATATAGGCCTAAACTAGGGTAAAAATCTGGGCAAAATTCGCAGCCCAAGTCACCTAGGAAACCTAGTTACAAAGGACTCAAGAAAACCTAGTCAAACTAGGATTCCTACACCCTTTTAACACATGTTTAAGGTGTGCAGCGAATTCCATTTATCCTAAGTGACCTAAATCACTTCCATGGCCTAAATAAAATCCTAAATAATGTAAATAAACAGGAACATAAAATAAAATACGTTACAAAATAAGATTGGCCATAAAAACTCAAAAATAGCCTTCTTGGGTGATTCTGGCTTGTGTCTCCAACTTCAAGCTGAAATTCGAACTTGATGCAGCAATGATTTCTCAAAATTCAAAGCATAAAAGTTGTAGATCTCTTTCTTAGCTTCGAAACCACACTTGAATCACACAAAATGGACTTCTAAATCGAAAGATATTCCCAAAATACTGCAACTGCTTCTGAACCAGCGATAACTCGTAAATCGCGACTTTGAAGCTAAATTGGACCTCGTTAACGTGCAAACTGGGTTTCATGGTCTTCATATGACTTGTAGCTTCAGATGTTATCTTTCCAATGAATCAAGAATTACTCAATTCTGATCTGTTTAGCTGAAGATATGATTTTTCCACCAAAACATCGCCAATCTGTCAACATCCAAGCTTGAAGTGCACTAGTGAGCTCCTTAGCCTTTTTCCTTGTCAATGGTCCACTAGAAACCTTCAGTGGGTCCTTGCCTTCCTTGGTTGTGCCTTCTTTGATCGTATCAGCTCCCCCCTCCTTAGAAGGATTCGTCCTCGAATCAAAACCTACACTAGAAAAGGGAATTGAATCAATAACAATGAAATAATCAGCACATAAGCACTTACCTTTCACATAAGCACCAATAACATGGAATGCTTGTGTATGGAGCTTTGATCTTGTGAAAAACTTGAACCAATATCCAAATGCAATGATACCTCCAGGGTCAAAAACAAAGTTAGAAGCAATTAGCACAAAAAATCTGAAAGTTAGCACAATTTTCATTTTAACTCGAGGCATCACTTTCATTGCCTTTACCATCTCAAAAACATTATTCTCAAAACTAGAAAAAGTGTTGGAATAATTTACCTTAAGAATGTCATATGCACTCAAAACAAATGGACCTAAACTCTCACAAGTATTATGGTTATAAAAAGCACAAGTTATGCATGTCAAGACAATAGTTTGCATAGGCCATTCAACCAAACAAGAATTCAACACAATATGGCCTAAACTAATAACAAAACTAGGATGCATGAATTTCACAAAAATCCTAAGCATTTTAAATGAAACAAGATCAAACTTATTTTTGTATGTATATGCACCACAATGCATAAAAATTGTGAATATGTATGAAATGTGACACAAAACAAAGGACTCAACATACCTCCTTAAAAGGCTGAATTTAAAACCAGAATTTTCACTCAAAATAAAAACTTTCAAGTTCGGACATAAAGCAAAAAGATCAATGCTCAAAAGTTTGTGTAATGCATGTGTTATGACAAAAAAATGCTTGCTGGAAATTAAAGATTGACACACAAAATTGGGCTGAATGTTAATGGGAAACAAAGAAATATGTAATGCATGGGTAACAACCAATTTATGCATAAAACATTCCAAAGAAGTAGATTTAACTTCAAGTAAAACAAAATAATGTGACATGGATGCAAAGCAAACAAAATCAGAAACCAAAGACACCAAAACAGATTTTTCTTTAGAGAAACTCAAGCAATTCCAAAGATGATTTGACAAAACCAAAGAATTAAAAGCTTTAAAACCATATTTTGTCAAATTTCCATGCTTACTTCCTTCTCTTAATCTAGTTTCATGAAAACCATTCTTCAAAATAACATTGCAAGCAAACACACATTGTTTGAGATTTTCATGCAAAATCACATCATATTTAAGTGTAAGGAAGAAATACATTACAGTGGTTGGACTTAGTCTCCAAGTATCTTCCTTTGGTGTAGAAACCACAAAATTTTCACCTTTGCACTCAATGGCCTTGGTTGGAGTTGCATTAATTTCATCCCCTTGAAACATAGGATAAGAAACAATGTTAGGCAAACTTTTGCATATGAAATCACTTAGGCTTACCTTAACTTGTTCCTTCTCAACCTCCTTTCTTGGTTTAATGCATGGGACATGACTTGGAATATTAGGAACACCAACTTCTTTAATGGGCAGCAACTCATTTGATTCTTGTAGTTCATCTCCACTCAATTCCTGAAAAGAAGACAACACAACACTAGAAGAAGACTCCATTATGTTAGATGAAAGTATGGCTTCTCTGTAGGTCTTTCTCTCTTCACTCGGCTTGGATTCATTGCACTCTTGTCTTCTCTCAACTTTGCACTCAATTTCTTCTCTCGGGAACTCTCCACTCTTCTTCCCCTCATGTTCACTCTTCTCACTTAATCTCTCGGTTGTTCTCTCAACTTTCCCCTCATCACTCTTGCCCTCAACTTTCCCCTCTTTCTCTTTTCTCTCAACCTCACTTTGAATTTTTCTTTGATCCTCCAAAACTTGTTGTGGTGAAAGTGGTACAAGCATGATTGACTTCTCTTGTTGAGATTGAGACAAGTTTCCTTTTGTGGCCTCCATGTTTGGCTTGGGCACTTCTCTCACATCCTTACTCCATGCTCCTCTCCATGTGGAAATTCCTCCTTGACACATCTTGGATGCCTTTGCTCTCTTGATGCTCCTCTCGGCCTTAATGGCATGATGAAGCAAATCCTCCATGTTGACATATGGCACCATCTCCACTTCGTTGGCAATCTCAAGATTGAGACCATTAATGAATCTAGCAATGGCGGTCTCCTCATCCTCCATGATGTTGGCTCGTGTCAAGGTCCTCTCCAAGTCTTTATGGTAGTCCTCCACACTCCTTTGGCCTTGCACTAGCTTTTGAAGCTTTAAGCGTTGATCTCTATAGTAAGAGCTAGGCACAAATCTCCTCCTCATTAAGGCTTTAAGGGCTCTCCATGTATGTATGGGCTCCTCCTCATTCCTTCTCCTAGAAGTAACATCCTGATTCCACCATACAAGAGCATAATTAGTGAACTTTATGGTAGCCAATTTAACCTTCTCTTTCTCGGAGTAATGATGGCAATCAAACACCATCTCAATCTTTTGTTCCCACTCCCAATATGCATCGGGATCACTCCTCCCTTGGAAGGATGGAATGGTAAAGTTGATGGAGTTAAGGTTATGATCTTCTCTTGGCTCCCCCCTCCTTGGAAGCCCATGGTCATGCCAATGCCCTTCTTCCTTCTCGGGTTCTTCTCTCCTTAGGCCTCTCCTTGGTTGCAAGATGGGATTTGGTCTCCTTGGCAACCTCAAATCAATGTCCTCAATCCTCCTCACAAGTCTATTGAGAGTTTCTTGAAATTCTCCCATGGTAGGCTCCTCATTGTGTCTCACTTCCATTCTCCTATCCTCTTGGCCCTCCATACTCTTGAAAATAACAAAGATCCTCACAAACACTCACCTCACGTGTTTCACTCAAAAGATGAACACTCAAGCACTCAATTTGTTAGTGAGATATTGCTATTCAAAGAGTTCTCAAAAGTTCTAAGAAAACTATCCTCAAAGCACACAAGAAAACTTGAATTTTGAAGAACTATTTTGACTCCAAAAGAGGTGGGCTAAACAAGCTTTAAAGACTCTAGGAAGCTCTTGCAATTGATGATCACAAGAACCACAAAGAAAGCTTTTTGGCTGGAAAACAATGGGATAGGTTTTGGGCACAAAAACTTTTAACACTTTTGAGAGAAACTTCTTTTTTTGCAAGCTCTTTTCTTTTCTTTTCTTTGCTCTTTCTTTTTCTTTTCTTTTCCTTCCTTTTTTTTTCCTCCTTTTTTTTTTTGCTTGCTGTTTTGATGCTAACCAAATGTTCTCCTTGAAACTCCTTGCTGCCAAAGACAAAAAGTTAGAATTCTTTTCAGCCAACACAAGAAAACTAGTGAAATTGGCACAATTTGAAGCAACTTTTTGATACCGAAAATTCCTGAACTTGGATCCTTCTTTTTTTTGAAGTTTTCTGGACTCTAAGATGCTGGAAACAATGAAAACAAAAGAGATTAATAGGGCTGGACACGAAACAGAAAGATAAGGAATAAACAAGAACAATTGAATTGAAACCGAGAACACAAGGTAACACGAATTGATTCCTTTTTGTTGTTTTTGTGATTTCCGGACTTGAACAAGGATGGAATAAAAAGGACAGACCTGAAACAAGATGAAAAAGGATTAAAACAGAGGATTAAGACACAAAATTACTGGAAAAAAATTTAAAGAAAAACGCAGAGAAACAAGAACACCAAGATATGTCCTTCAATGGAACTTGTGGCTCTGATACCAACTGATGCGAACCCCGATGGTATAAAGACCATGAAACTCGCCCAAGATGTTTTTCAAGCTCCACAAGACATCAAAGAGACTGGGTTTGAAGACCCCCACCCCTAATCAACCTGTGACTAGAAACGAGAAGTATAGAACTCCAAGAACACAAGCATACTTGTGCACCAAGGCAGTCCGCCAAGAACCAAAGAGAAAACCTCTCCAAAGAGCAATATTATTTCGGCAATAATCTGTATGTTTACATCCAGAATATGTGCCTTTATATAGGCCTAAACTAGGGTAAAAATCTGGGCAAAATTCGCAGCCCAAGTCACCTAGGAAACCTAGTTACAAAGGACTCAAGAAAACCTAGTCAAACTAGGATTCCTACACCCTTTTATCACATGTTTAAGGTGTGCAGCGAATTCCATTTATCCTAAGTGACCTAAATCACTTCCATGGCCTAAATAAAATCCTAAATAATGTAAATAAACAGGAACATAAAATAAAATACGTTACAAAATAAGATTGGCCATAAAAACTCAAAAATAGCCTTCTTGGGTGATTCTGGCTTGTGTCTCCAACTTCAAGCTGAAATTCGAACTTGATCCAGCAATGATTTCTCAAAATTCAAAGCATAAAAGTTGTAGATCTCTTTCTTAGCTTCGAAACCACACTTGAATCACACAAAATGGACTTCTAAATCGAAAGATACTCCCAAAATATTGCAACTGCTTCTGAACCAGCGATAACTCGTAAATCGTGACTTTGAAGCTAAATTGGACCTCGTTAACGTGCAAACTGGGTTTCATGGTCTTCATATGACTTGTAGCTTCAGATGTTATCTTTCCAATGAATCAAGAATTACTCAATTCCGATCTGTTTAGCTGAAGATATGATTTTTCCACCAGAACAGCGCCAATCTGTCAACATCCAAGCTTGAAGTGCACTAGTGAGCTCCTTAGCCTTTTTCCTTGTCAATGGTCCACTAGAAACCTTCAGTGGGTCCTTGCCTTCCTTGGTTGTGCCTTCGTTGATCGTATCACTTTATATAGGCCTAAACTAGGGTTAAAAGCTGGGCAAAATTCGCAGCCTAAATCCCTTAGGAATCCTAGATACAAAGACATAGGAAATCCTAGTCAAATTAGGACTCTAATTCCTAGTTTGAACAAGTTTAATAAATGCAGCGTATTCCACTTGCCCAAAACGATTTAAAACTATTCCATAGCCTAAATAACTTCCTAAATAATGTATCTAAATAGGATTTGAACGAAAATAAAATATAAATACAAGATTAAACCCGAAAACTCCCAAATAGCCTTTTTGGGTGCATTTTGGGCACTTTAAGGTTCTCTCTTGTATCTTCAGCTCCAAGCTTGAATCTTTGAGTTCCAATGGCATGAATCTTCATCTTAGATGTGGTAATGAAGGTCTGGAAAGTTAGAGCTCAAAAATCCAGCTTGTGGACACAAAATGCATCAAGAACGCTTAAGGTGGCTCAAATGGTCCACTTTGAGTGGTGTCCTTGGTGTCTTGAAAGTTCCAGCAGCTCCTTGTGAAGTTTCATGTCCATTCTCCATGAAGAAACTTGAAACAAAGCCTTGTAGTGCACTTGAGAGCTCCTTAGCTTTCTTCCTTGTCATAAGCCCACTAGAAACCTTCAATGGGTCCTTGCCTTCTCCATGTGTGCCTTCCTTGATCATATCACATTCACAACTTCTTAGGAATGAAATAGGGACATTCACAACTAGTTTGGAATGAATGGAAACATTCAAAACTTGTTTGGAATGAAAAGGAAACATTCACAACTTGTTTGGAATGAAATGAAAACATTCATAACTTGTTTGGGATGAAATGGAAAGGTTCAAAACTTGTTTTGAATGAAATGGAAACATTCACAACTTGTTTGGAATGACTTTCAAACACGCACAACTTGTTTGGAATGAAATCGAAACATTCACAACTTGTTTGGAATGAAATGGTAACATAAACAACTAGTTTGGAATGAATGGAAACATTCACAGCTTGTTTGGAATGATATCGAAACATTCCAACTTGTTTGGAATGAAGTAAAAAATTTCACAACTTATTTGGAATGAAATGGGGACATTCAGAACTAGTTTTGAATGAATGGAAACATTCAAAGCTTGTTTGGAATGAATGGAAAGATTCACAACTTGTTTGGAGTGAAATCGCGACCTTCACAACTTGTTTGCAATAAAATTGAAACATTCACAACTAGTTGGAATGAATTTGAAACATGCACAACTTGTTTGGAATGAAATGGAAGCATTAAAAACTTGTTTTGAATGAAATGAAAACATTCACAGGTTGTTTGAAATGCAATGGAAACATTCCCAACTTGTTTGGAATGAAATTGAAACAATCACAATTTCTTTGCAATAAAATGGAAACATTCACAAATTGTTTGGAATGAAATGGAAACATTCACAACATGTTTTGAATGAAGTGGAAACACTCACAACTTGATTTGAATGAAATGGAAAGATTCACAACTTGTTTGGAATGAAATTGAAACATTCACAACTTGTTTGGAAAGAAGTTGAAACATGAACAACTTGTTTGGAATGAAATGGAAACATTCACAACTTGTTTCGAATGAAATGGAAACATTCACAACTTGTTTGGAATGAAATGGTAACATTCAGAACTAGTTTGGAATGAATGGAAACATTCACAGCTTGTTTGAAATGAAATCGAAACATTCACAACTTGTTTGGAATGAGATTGAAACTTTCACAACTTTTTTGGAATGAAATGGGGACATTCACAACTAGTTTGGAATAAACGGAAACATTCAAAGCTTGTTTGGAATGAATGGAAAGATTCACAACTTGTTTGGAATGAAATGGCAACATTCAAAACTTGTTTGCACTGAAATTGAAACATTCACAACTAGTTGGAATGAATTTGAAACATGCACAACTTGTTTGGAATGAAATTGAAGTATTCACAACTTGTTTTGAATGAAATGAAAACCTTCACAACTTGTTTGGAATGCAATGGAAGCATTCACAACATGTTTGGAATGAAATGGAAGCATTCACAACTTGTTTTGAATGAAATGAAAACATTCACAACTAGTTTGGAATGCTATGGAAACATTCACAACTTGTTTGTAATGAAATTGAAACAATCACAATTTCTTTGCAATAAAATGGAAACATTCACAAATTGTTTGGAATGAAATGGAAATGTTCACAACATGTTTTGAATGAAGTGGAAACACTCACAACTTGATTAGAATGAAGTGGAATGATTCACAACTTGTTTGGAATGAAATTGACACATTCACAACTTGTTTGGAAAGAATTTGAAACATGCACAACTTGTTTGGAATGAAATGGAAATATTCATAACTTGTTTGGAATGAAATGGAAACATTCACAACTTGTTTGTAACAAAATGGAAACATTCACAACTAGTTTGGAATGGAATCGAAACATTCACAACTTGTTTGAAATGAAATGGAAACATTCATAACTTGTTTGGGATGAAATGGAAAGGCTCAAAACTTGTTTGGAATGAAATGGAAACATTCATAACTTGTTTGGAATGAAATGGAAACATTCACAACTTGTTTGGATTGAAATGGAAACATTCACAACTTCTTTGGGATGAAATGGAAACATTCACAACTTCTATTGAATGAAATGGAAACATTTACAACTTGTTTGGAATGAAATTAAAACATTCACAAATTGTTTGGAATGAAATTAAAACATTCACAACTAGTTTGGAAAGAAATTAAAACATTCACAACTTGTTTGGAATGGAATAGAAACATTCACAACTTGTTTGGAATGATGTGGAAACATTCAAAACTTGTTTGGAATGAACTGGAAACATTCACAACTTGTTTAGCACGAAATGAAAACATTCACAACTTATTTGGAATTAAATGGAAACACTCACAACTTATTTGGAGTGAAATGTGGACATTCAAAACTTGTTTGGCATATAATGGAAACATTCACAACTTGTTTGAATTGAAATGGAAACATTCACTACTTGTTTGGAATGAAATGGAAACATTCACAACTTGTTTGGAATTAAATAGAAACACTCACAACTTATTTCGAATGAAATGGGGACATTCAAAACTAGTTTGGAATGAATGGAAACATTCAAACTTGTTTGGCATGAAATGGAAACATTCAAAACTTTTTTGGCATGAAATGGAAACTTTCACAACTTGTTTGGACTGAAATGGAAACATTCACAACTTGTTTGGAATGAAATGGAAACATTCACAACTTGTTTGGAATTGAAGATTTCAGGATCTTATGATAACATACTTTTATGTTATCTACTCATGTATATGCCACATGCATATTTGTTCATTTGAATTCAACATTGATATAGGCATGCATAACATGTTATATAGCATATCAAGATCACATACATGTTGTGTTAAATAAATCCTAGCATGCTACTAAGAACATACATAAGAAATGAAACCTAACATGCTACTAAACCAAGAAAAGATGTGCACCTTTCTTCTTACCATCTTTGGCGAAAACTTGATGGAGAACTTGATCTTAGGGGAGCACCTTGAAGCTTGAAATAGAGATGAACAATCTCTATGTAAATCCACCCACAATGCTCTAAAAAAGTGTTTAATATTTCAGCCTCTGAAGGAAATAGGAGGAGAATAATTTTCTCTCAAGAAAATGGAGCAAATGGAGTGCCAAATTCGTGCTCCAAATGGCCAGCCACTAAAGGCTATTTGTAGATGACCAAAAGGCACACCTTTACACCAAGAAAGGTGTCTTTTAAGCCAAAGAACACTTCCTTTGGCTAAGGGTCATGTATGGTGGCGAAAATACATGTCTTTTAGCCAAGGAACACTTCCTTTGGCCTATAACCACCCCATAACTACCTTATGGGCGAAAATACATGTCTCTTGATGTCAAAAGACATCATTCTTGGTGCAATAACCACCCCAACCACCTCATGGGCGAATATACATGTCTATTCACTCAAGGAACACTTCCTTTGGATGAAAGGACATGTTCTTTTAGCCAATAGTCATCTCTTTTGATGAAGAGACATACCTTTACACAAAAGATGTGTCTCTTGGTGGTTTTGAGCTAAAAGCAAGGTGAGCTGGCACAAAGCTAGCTCACTATACTACTTATGCACCCTTGAGCTCCTTTGAGCTCCAACCAAGCACCATGAACTGAGGTCCAGCTCCTAGAGCTGACCTAGAGCTGGAGTTAGCTGCTCTCAGCTAAAGTGAATTGAAGTCCAGCTACACTCAGCTACCAAAAGCTGAAGTGAGCTGACTTGAGCTGAAGTCCTGCTACTTTGAGCTACTTAGAGCTGAAGTAAGCTAACTTGAGCTGAAGTCTAGCTACATTTAGCTACTAGAAGAAGAAGTGAGCTGACTTGAGCTGACTTGAGCTAACTTGAGCTGAAGTCCAGCTACTTTGAGCTATTTATAGCTGAAGTGAGCTGACTTGAGCTACAGGGAGCTACTTCTAGCTGCCTTAGATAGCTATTCAAGCTAGAGTTAGCTCAATGAGATCAAATCCTATCTTAAATGGATCTTGGTGCGCCAAGAATTCCAACAAACTCCGACTCGCACTAAGATGCTTTTAAACTTCCAGCTCCCACTCAAAACAAGACTCCTTAATCCTTATAGCCGAAATAATCCAAACACTTCTACATATATAGAGTTGTGGGTGCGACCTCAGGCACACACACTAAGTCTCTTCCATTGAGGTTGTTATACTCTCAATAGAAGATTGTCCTCTCCTCATAGTTTGAACTTCTTCAAACTTTCCTTTGAACACATCAAATTCAAGTGTGTTGCTTAAACACATCAAGCTTGCTTGAACACATCAAGTTATGCCTTTCAGACCCCAGACATATGATACACTTCTTAATCACAATCAGTCTCTTTCTTAGAATTTCAACTCCTTGAAATCCATGATTGTATTAAGCATTGAGTACTCATTTCAATCACTTGTCATTCAATCTAGCATACTACTCACAGAAATATGTGGGCCCAAGATTGAATTTAGTGAATGTGTATCATCTTAATGTCTTTCCTTTTAGCTTCAACTACTTAGGTCAATGAGTTAACATGATTACCCAAAAGGAGGATACTCCAGTCTCATTTCTCTAAGACCTTCGACAACCAATCAAAGTAATCATAATTGACTCAACTTCCTAATAGCAAGCCATAGTCACTAAGAGTCTGAATCGAAGAATCTCACACTAAGCAAGAATAGAGACAACTTGCTTAAATTCTTCTCTGGTCGTATTTCATGGTCATGGAACACTTGGAAACACATCCATTAAAGTTCCATAATACACTTCTAAGGTGTTTTACTCATGTCACTCCCACTTGGAGTGATCTCCATTCCAATTGAGGAGTGTGTCATTTCTCCCTCTTAAAACACCATGAAGTGTACTCCTCTTAACACATAAAAGGAGGACATGTCAATAACCATGAAATTTCTCCATGTAAGCCTTTGCTTACATCTAACATAGGCTAGGATGTATGAATGGTCATACAAACTGAATGCACCAAAGCATTGAATCTTGATTACTCATAATCAAGGCGACCATAAAAGCTAAAGTGTCATGTGTTGGAGCATGACTCCCACTTAAATGTATCATCCACTTAAGTTTCATTTAAGTCTTTAGCCAGTCTCATCCTTAATCTTAGACAAAGATCAAGGGCGGATGACTTGTGTGAGAAAGTCATCCTCTGCCTATGTTTGACATGTTCATTTGTTCGTTGTGATTCACAAAATTGAACTGAGTATTTCTTAAAATAATCTGTATTATTTCAAAGAAATACATAACATGTGTGACACCAAAGAGGTGAAGTACATCCAACATTTACATTCGTCTAAGACCCATTGCTCTAACATGTCGAGCAAATACAAGTGGTGGAAATGGCTTAGTGAGAGGATCTGCCACCATCAGGTCTGTAGAAATGTACTCAATCCTAACTTCACCCTCTTCAATTGCATCCCGCACAAAGTTATATTTCATGCTAATGTGCTTGGTTTTTCCATGGTATTGTATAAGTCATGGCCTCCATACTATCACTGTAGATAGTAATAGGTTTCTCAATAGAAACTCTGGACTCCAATTTTTTAAGGAAATAACCTAGCCAAAGGGCTTCTTGTACAGCTGAGGCACATGAAACAAATTCAGCCTCCATTGTGGACAATGCTGTACAAGATTGCTTCTTACTACACCAAGTAGTAGCCCCACCATTTAGCATGAAAATATAACCAGATGTAGACTTGCTGGAGTCTTTATCTCCTCCCCAATCAGCATTAGAATAGCCACGTAAACCAAGGTCTTTACCTTGGTAACAAAGCCAATAATCCTTAGTACCCTTGAGGTACCTTAGGATCCTCTTGACACTCTTCCAATGCTCCAGACCAGGGTTGGAAGAATATCTTGCTAGAAGTCCAACCGCTTGGCTGATGTCTGGCCTTGTACATAACATGGCATACATCAAGCTACCAATGGCACTTAGGTAGGGGACCTGAGCCATCTCTTCCTTCTCCTTTCGAGTCTTAGGACACAAGTCCTCTCCAATCTTGCAACCATATGCAAGAGGTGTACTCATGGGCTTTGCTTTTGTTAAGTTGAACCTTGCAAGAATCTTATCAATATAAGGCTCTTGAGAAAGGGCCAACAACCTTGCCTTTCTATCCCTCAGGATTTTAACCCCTAGGATAAAGGCCGCCTCTCCCATGTCCTTCATGTCAAAGGTGGAAGACAACCATCTCTTGATGGTACTTAACAACGCAAGCCCATTACTTGCAATCAGTATATCATCTACATATAGAGTCAATACTGCAAAACTAGACCCAGAAGAGTACAAATATACACAATGGTCTTCATGCATCATCACAAAGCCATAGCTTGTGATTGCATGGTGAAACTTCAAGTACTACTGTCTTGAAGCTTGCTTAAGACCATAGATAGACTTCTTCAGTCTACATACCTTGTCCTCTTGACCCTTTTGGACAAACCCCTCAGGTTGTCTCATATATATCTCCTCACTCAAATCACCATTGAGAAAGGCGGTCTTTACATCCATATGATGTAACTCTATGTCCAGATTTGCCACGATGGCAAGTAATATCCTGATGGAAGTGAATTTTACAACAGGAGAGAAGGTGTCTTTGAAATCAACACCCTCCTTCTGTGTAAAACCCTTGGCCACCAAACGGGCCTTGTATCTTTCGATACTTCCATCAGAGTTCACCTTGATCTTGAGAACCCACTTGTTCCCAATTGCCTTACGGCCTGGAGGAAGATCACTTAGCTCCCAAACCCCATTGAGTTGCATTGACTGCAACTCATCCTTCATTGCATCTAGCCACTCTTCCCTCTGTGCACCCTCAAGAGCCTCCTTAATGTTACTTGGCTCATCTATCTCAAATACAACCAAATTTGCCTCACTATCCAAGATCCACCATTCTTTAGGTGGTCCAAATTTCCTCATTGATCTTCTCAATGTAGGCTGAGATGGAGGCAACTCATGCTCCATCTCTTGAGGCTCAACATTTTGCTCTTGAGTATCCTCAACTCCCTCTTGAACAAAACCTTCCTCTTGGAGGTCTTGCTCATGTTGGTCCACAACAACAGGCATTTCTGGAGCCATTGCCCCATGTGGTTGAGGTACTCCCTCTATTTCAACATGTTTGGAATGAATGTTTCCATTTCATTCCAAACAACTTGTGAATGTTTTCATTCATTCCAAACTAGTGGTGAATGTTACATTTCATTCCAAACAAGTTGTGAATGTTTCCATTTCATTTCCAAACAAGTTGTGAATGTTTCCATTTTATTCCAAACAAGTTGTGAATGTTTCCATTTCATTCCAAACAAGTTGTGAATGTTTCCTTTTCATTCTAAACAAGTTGTGAATGTTCCAATTTCATTCCAACCAAGTTGCCAATGTTTCCATTTCACTCCAAACAAGTTGTGAATCGTTCCATTCATTCCAAACTAGTTGTGAATGTCCCCATTTCATTCCAAATAATTTGTGAATGTTCTAATTTCATTCCAAACAGTTGTGAATGTTTCCAATTACATTCCAAACAAGTTGTGAATGTTTCCATTTCATTCCATACAAGTTGTGAATGTTCCAATTTCATTCCAAACAAGTTGTGAATGTGCAATTTGATTCCAAACAACTTGTGAATGTTTCCATTTCATTCCAAACTAGTGTTCAATGTCCCCATTCATTCCAAACAAGTTGTGAATGTTTCCATTTCATTCCAAATAAGTTGTGAATATTTCTACTTCATTCCAATCATGTTCTGAATGTTTCCATTCCATTTGAAACAAGTTGTGAATGTTTGCGCTTCATTTCATACAAGTTTTGAATGTTTCCACTTCATTCCAAACAAGTTGTGAATGTTTCAATTTCATTCTAAACAAGTTGTGAATGTTTCCTTTTCATTCCAAACAAGTTGTGAGTGGTTCAATTTCATTGCAAACTAGGTGTGAATGTTTCCATTTCATTCCAAATAAGTTCTGAATGTTTGCATTTCTTTCCAAACAGTTTGTGAATGTTTCCGTTTCATTCCAAAGAAGCTGTTAATGTTTCCATTTCATTCCAAATAATTTGTGAATTTTTCAATTCATTCCAAACAATTTGTGCAAGTTCCAATCTCATTCCAACCATGTTTTGAATCTTTCCACTTCATTCCGAACAAGTTTTGAATGTTTCTACTTCACTCCAAACATGTTGTGAATGTTTCAATTTCTGCTGGAATTCTTGCCGCACCAAGATCCTTTTAAGCTAGGATTTGAGCTCATTGAGCTAACTCTAGCTTGAACAACTATCTAAGGCAGCTAGAAGCAGCTCCCTTTAGCTCAAGTTAGCTTATGTCAGCTCACTGCAGCTATAAGTAGCTCAGAGTAGCTGGACGTCAGCTCAAGTCAGCTCACTTCAGCTATAAGTAGCTCAAAGTAGCTGGACTTCAGCTCAAGTTAGCTCAAGTCAGCTCACTTCAGCTATAAGTGGCTCAAAGTAGCTGGACTTCAGCTCAAGTTAGCTCAAGTCAGCTCAAGTCAGCTCACTTCAGCTTCTGGTAGCTGAGTGTAGCTGGACTTCAGTTCACTTCAGCTGAGAGCAGCTAACTCAAGATCAAGGTCAGCCCTAGGAGCTGGACCTCAGTTCATTGTGCTTGGTTGGAGCTCAAAGGAGCTCAATGGTGCATAAGTAGCATAGTGAGCTAGCTTTGTGTCAGCTCACCTTGCTTTTAGCTCATAACCACCAAGAGACACATCTTTTGTGTAAAGGTATGTCTCTTCATCAAAAGAGATGACTATTGGCTAAAAGAGCATGTCCTTTCATCCAAAGGAAGTGTTCCTTGAGTGAAAAGACATATATATTCGGCCATGAGGGTGGTTGGGGTGGTTATTGCACCAAGAGTGATGTCCTATGACTTCAAGGGACATGTATTTTCGCCCATAAGGTAGTTATAGGGTGGTTATAGGCTAAAGGAAGTGTTCCTTGGCTAAAAGACATGTATTTTCGACCATAAGGTAGTTATGGGTGGTTATAGGCCAAAGGAAGTGTTTCTTGGCTAAAAGACATGTATTTTCGCCACCATACATGACCCTTAGCCAAAGGAAGTGTTCTTTGGCTTAAAAGACACCTTTCTTGGTGTAAAGGTGTGCCTTTTGGTCATCTATAAATAGCCTTTAGTGGCTGGCCATTTTTAAGCACGAATTTGCACTCTATTTGCTCCATTTTCTTGAGAGAAAATTGTTCTCCTCCTATTTCCTTTAGAGGCCGAAATATTAAACACTTCTTGAGAGCATTGCGGGTGGATTTACATAGAGATTGTTCATCTCTATTCAAGCTTCAAGGTGCCCCTCTAAGATCAAGTTCTCCCTCAAGTTTTCACCAAAGATAACCAAGAAGAAAGGTGCACATTCTCTCTTGGTTTAGTAGCATGCTAGGTTTGAATTATTTACATGAATGTTCTTAGTAGCATGCTAGGATTTATTTGACACAACATGTATGTAAAATTGATATGTTATATAGCATGTTATATCAACTGCATGAATAATATGTTAAAGAATTAGTATTATGTATATCTATATCCATGTTGAATTCAAATGAACAAATATGCATGTGGCATATATATGAGTAGATAACATAAAAGTATGTTATCATAAGATCCTGAAAATCTTCAATTTCATTCCAAACTAGTTCTGAATGTTTGCATTTCATTCCCAAAAACTAGTGAATGTTTCCATTTCACTTCAAATAGTTTGTGAATGTTTCCACTTTATTCCATAGAAGTTGTGAATGTTTCCATTTCTTTCCAAACAAGTTGTGAATGTTCAAATTTCGTTCCAAACAAGTTGTGACGGTTTCGATTTCATTCCAAACAAGTTGTAACTGTTCGAAATAAGTTGTGAATGTCACCATTCCATTCGAAGTAAGTTGTGAATGTTTCCATTTCATTCCGAACAAGTTGTGAATGTTTCCACTTCATTCTAAACAAGTTGTGAATGTTTCCACTTCATTCCAATTAAGTTTTTAATGTTTCCACTTCATTCCAAACAAGTTGTGAATGTTTCCATTTCATTCCAAACAAATTATGAATGTTTCCATGTCATTCCAAACAAGTTGTGAATGTTTCCACTTCATTCCAAACAAGTTTTGAATGTTTCCACTTCATTACAAACATGTTGTGAATGTTTTGGAGATTTCAGGATCTTATGATCTTATGATAACATACTTTTATGTTATCTACTCATGTATATGCCACATGCATATTTGTTCATTTCAATTCAACATGGATATAGGCATGCATAACATATTATATAACATATCAAGATCACATACAAGTTGTGTTAAATAAATCCTATCATTCTACTAAGAATATACGAAAATGAAACCTAACATTCTACTAAATCAAGCAAAGATGTGCACCTTTCTTCTTGGTTATCTTTAGCGAAAAAACTTGAGGGAGAACTTGATCTTAGAGGAGCGCCTTGAAGCTTGAAATAGAGATGAACAATCTCTATGTAAATCCACCCACAATGCTCTCAAGAAGTGCTTAATATTTCGGCCTCTAAAGGAAATAGGAGGAGAACAATTTTCTCTCAAGAAAATGGAGCAAATGGAGTGCAAATTCGTGCTTAAAATGGCTGGCCTCTAAAGGCTATTTATAGATGACCAAAAGGCACACCTTTACACCAAGAAAGGTGTCTTTTAAGCCAAAGAATAATTCCTTTGGCTAAGGGTCATGTATGGTGGGGAAAATACATGTCTTTTAGCCAAGGAACACTTCCTTTGGCCTATAACCACCCCATAACTACCTTATGGCGAAAATACATGTCTTTTAGCCAAGGAACACTTCCTTTGGCCTATAACCACCCCATAACTACCTTATGGGCGAAAATACATGTCTCTTGATGTCAAAAGACATCATTCTTGGTGCAATAACCACCCCAACCACCTCATGGGCGAATATACATGTCTATTCGCTCAAGGAACACTTCCTTTGGATGAAAGGACATGTTCTTTTAGCCAATAGTCATCTCTTTTGATGAAGAGACATACCTTTACACAAAAGATGTGTCTCTTGGTGGTTTTGAGCTAAAAGCAAGGTGAGCTGGCACAAAGCTAACTCACTATACTACTTATGTACCATTGAGCTCCAACCAAGCACCATGAACTGAGGTCCAGCTCCTAGAGCTGACCTAGAGCTGGAGTTAGCTGCTCTCAGCTGAAGTGAATGCTTCAATATCATTCCAAACAAGTTATGAATGTTCCAATTTCATTCTAACCAAGTTGTGAAAGTTTACATTTCATTTCAAAACAAGTTGTGAATGTTTCCATTTCATTCCAAAGAAGTTGTGAATGTTCCAATTTCATTCCAAACAAGTTGTGAATGTTCCAATTTCATTCTAACCAAGTTGTGAAAGTTTCCATTTCATTCCAAACAAGTTTTGAATCTTTCCATTCATTCCAAACTAGTTGCGAATGTCCCCATTTCTTTCCAAATAAGTTGAGAATCTTTCGAGTTCATTCGAAACAAGTTGTGAATGTTTCCACTTCATTCCAAACAAGTTGTGAATGTTTCTATTTCATTCGAAACTCGTTGTGAATGTTTCCATTTCATTCCAAACAAGTTGTGAAAGTTCCAATTTCATTCTAAACAATTTGTGAATGTTTCCAATTACATTCCAAACAAGTTGTGAATGTTTCCATTTCAATCCAAACAAGTTGTGAATGTTTCCATTTCATTCCAAACAAGTTGTGAATGTTCCAATTTCATTCCAAATAAGTTGTGAATGTTCAGTTTCCTTCCAAATAATTTGTGAATGTTTCCATTTCTTTCCAAACTAGTTTGAGGTGTTGATCTCTATAGTAGTAACTTGGGACGAATCTCCTTCTCATCATGGCTTTAAGAGCTCTCCATGTATTGATGGGTTCCTCCTCATTCCTCCTTCTAGAAGTGACTGTTGGAATTCTTGGCGCACCAAGATCCTTTTAAGATAGGATTTGAGCTCGTTGAGCTAACTATAGCTTGAAAAGGTATCTAAGGCAGCTAGAAGTAGCTCCCCTTAGCTCAAGTCAGCTCACTTCAGCTATAAGTAGCTCAAAGTAGCTGGACTTCAGCTCAAGTTAGCTCAAGTCAGCTCAAGTCAGCTCACTTCAGCTTATGGTAGCTGAATGTAGCTGGACTTCAGCTCAAGTCAGCTCAAGTCAGCTCACTTCAGCTTATGGTAGCTGAATGTAGCTGGACTTCAGCTCAAGTCAGCTCAAGTCAGCTCACTTCAGCTTTTGGTAGCTGAGTGTAGCTGGACTTCAGTTTACTTCAGCTGAAAGCAGCTAACTCCAGCTCAAGGTCAGTTCTTGGAGCTGGACCTTAGTTCACGGTGCTTGGTTGGAGCTCAAAGGAGCTCAATGGTGCATAAGTAGCATATTGAGCTAGCTTTGTGCCAGCTCACCTTGTTTTTAGCTCAAAACCACCAAGAGACACATCTTTTGTGTAAAGGTATGTCTCTTCATCAAAAGAAATAACTCTTGGCTAAAAGAACATGTCCTTTCATCCAAAGGAAGTGTTCCTTGGGTGAATGGACATGTATATTCGGCCATAGGGTGCTTATAGCACCAAGAGTGATGTCCTTTGACTTTAAAGGACATGTATGTTCGGCCATGGAGGTGGTTGAGGTGGTTATTGCACCAAATGTGATGTCCTTTAGACTTAAAAGACATGTATTTTCGCCCATAAGGTAGTTATGGGTGGTTATAGGCCAAAGGAAGTGTTCCTTGACTTAAAAGACATGTATTTTCGCCCATAAGGTAGTTATGGGTGGTTATAGGCCAAAGGAAGTGTTCCTTGGCTAAAAGACATGTATTTTCGCCACCATACATGACCCTTAGCCAAAGGAAGTGTTCTTTGGCTTAAAGGACACCTTTCTTGGTGTAAAGGTGTGCCTTTTGGTCATCTATAAATAGCCTTTAGTGGCTGGCCATTGAGGGTACGAATTTTACACTCAATTTGCACCATTTTTCTTGAGAAAAAAAAATTCCTCCTTTCATTCCTTTAAAGAGCCGAAATATTAGACACTTTCTTAGAGCATTGTGGGTGGAATTACATTGAGATTCTTCATCTCAATTCAAGCCTCAAGGCGTATCTCTAAGATCAAGTCCTTCCTTTTCCTTTTCGGCACAAGACTATCAAAAAGGAAGGTACGCATCCTTTCTTGCTTTAGTAGCATGCTAAGGATTTAAGTTTTATGAATGATCTTAGTGGCATGCTAAGTTTGTTTGACTGGATAAGTATGTCTATATTCATGTTGAACTCAAATAGCATGCTAGATATTGTTTTTGAGACAATATGTATGGAAAACTTATATGCATGTGGCATATACACAAATGAATAACATAAGAGTATGTTATTATTGAGATCCTGAAAATCTTCAATTGGTATCAGAGCCTAGGTCATGAATATGTATATGTTACATGTTGTGAGCATGATTTAGGATCATACATATGTGTATGATTTCGATGAAGGTTAATAAAGGATATGTGTATGAAACAATGAAGGCATGTTTATATATTTCTGATCGAATGTTATATGCATCTCTTTTGCCATATATGAGCATGTTAGAAGTTGTTTTCATACACATGTTGCTTTGTTGAGTCTTGTTGTGTAAATTGAACTAAAACATGTGAATTGCATCAAAAAGGAAGATGGCTTGTAAGAATATTGTTGCTGAATTAAACCGTGACCTCAAATTGGATGGTGAAAACTATTCAATTTGGCAACAGAAAGTCAAATTCATTTTAACTGAGCAAGATACTCTTGATGTACTCACTCAAGAGATCATGCCTCCTGCTGAGGGAGAGGATAAGACTGCCTATGAGGCATTCCTTAAGAAGAACTCTATGTGTAGAGTCACTCTCCTTTCCACTATGGTGGATGAGATTATGGTGGAATTCTCCATGCTTGAGGGGGCCAGGGCCATATGGGACTCTGTCAAGGCCAAGTATGGAGATGTTTCTGTAGAGAAACAACGCTCGATGATTCTCAAGTTTGAGAATTATGTGAAGTGTGCTGATCACTCTATGAGTGCTCACTTGCGTGAGATGTCACGCATGATCCACCAACTCAAGACGGCAGGGCATGTGCTCACTGATGAGCAACAAGTGCAAGCAATAATTCGTTCCTTGCCTGATGAGGAATGGCAGTTGATGAAGGTCAACTTACGCCATAACCCTCAAATAATGTCATTTGATGACATTGCCCGTCACCTCCTCCTTGAGGCTGAGGTAATGGCCCTCAAGGACCATTCTAAGGCATATGTTGCCTCATCTTCTATCCAGAAGGGATGGAAGAAGAATGGTGGAAAAGGAGGGCCAAGGAAGGGCAAGGGAAAAGTTCCTGCTTCTAAGAAAAGGTTCAAGAAGAAACGGGACATAAGCAAGCTAAAGTGCTTCAACTGTGGGTATAAAGGACACTTTGCAAAGGATTGCAAAGGTCCACCCAAGGTACATACATACCCTTCTACTTCCATTGTACATGTTGTGTCATGTACATTACTAACTGAGTGCAATTCTTTGTGGATTGTAGACTCGGGAGCAACAGACCACATAGCACAGGAGAAGTCCTGGTTTGTGGCCTACAGGAAGCTCTCAAAAGGAGCTAAGCACATTTCAGTAGGAAATGATGCCAGGCTGGAAGTGGAAGGCATAGGAACATGTAGGATTCCTATATATATTGGATATTTGTATCTAATAGATGTATTGTATGTACCAAACATTTGTAGAAATTTGATTTCTATAAGTTGTATGTTGAAGTACAATTATTGCTTTAATTTCTTTAATAATAGTGTGTCTATTATTAAAGATAATCAGATAGTGTGCACTTGTTCAGTTAATAATGGGCTTTATGAGTTAAAGCCAACTGACCATTCTGTTGCAAGTCCTAGTTGCTATGTGACAGAGGTCACAAATGAAATGAGATGGCATGAAAGGTTAGGTCATATTGGTCAAGATAGAATGAACAAGCTAGCCAAGGGTGGCTTGCTAGGTTCCTTGACCAAGGTTGTCCTTCCAAGTTGTCAATCATGCCTAGAAGGCAAAGCCACAAGAAAGCCTTTTGGCAAAGCAACTAGGAGAGGTGAGGCACTTAGTTTAGTTCACTCTGACCTGTGTGGGCCAATGAGGGTTGAATCTAGAAATGGATTTAAGTATTTCATCACATTCACAGATGATTATACTCGATTCACCCATATCTACTTACTCAGAAACAAGGCAGAGGCCTTGGCATGCTTTGAGAAGTATGTGTACTTGGTTGAGAACCAAGTAGGTAAGAAGATTAAGTCCTTGAGGACAGATAGGGGTGGAGAGTATACATCTAATGCATTCAAAGCATTTTGTGACTTGAAAGGTATTGAGAGGGAGTTCACCCTTCCTTGGACACCCCAACAGAATGGAGTGTCTGAGAGGAAGAATAGAACTCTTATGGACATGGTACGTTCCATGATGGCAAAGGCCAATTTAGACATCACTTATTGGAGTGATGCACTGCTGTGTGCAGTTCATGTCCTTAATAGAGTACCCACCAAGAATGTGAATTCTTCTCCATATGAGTTATGGAAGAAGAAAACTCCTAACCTAAGCTATTTACGCCCTTGGGGTTGTTTAGCTTATGTTCACATAACGGACCACCCTTTGGGAAAGTTGGGTCCAAGAGGGAGGAAGTGTGCCTTCCTTGGTTATGCTGAACAATCTAGGGGTTATGTGTTCTTGGATGTAAGTCACAAAATTGGGAACATCTTTGATGCAAGGAATGCTAACTTTGTGGAGGATGAGTTCCCCAAAGTTGGTGAGTGTGGTGACTTAACCTCATTAAGCCAGATCCTAGATGAGGGTCAACCAAGTGTCATAAGGACTCTTGGGACACATGCACCTACTCTAGAGGGAGTACCTCAACCACGTGGAGCAATGGCTCTAGAAATCCCTGTTGTTGTGGACGAACATGAGCAAGACTTCCAAGAGGAAGGTTTTGTTCAAGAGGGAGTTGAGGATACTCAAGGGCAAAATGTTGAGCCTCAAGAGATGGAGCATGAGTTGCCTCCATCTCAGCCTATATTGAGAAGATCAATGAGGAAATTTGGACCACCTAAAGAATGGTGGATCCTGGATAGTGAGGCAAACTTGGTTGCATCTGAGATAGATGAGCCAAGTAACATTGAGGAGGCTCTTGAGGGTGAACAAAGGGAAGAGTGGCTAAATGCAATGAAGGATGAGTTGCATTCGATGCATCTCAATGGGGTTTGGGAGTTAAGTGATCTTCCTCCAGGCCGTAAGGCAATTGGGAACAAGTGGGTTCTCAAGATCAAGGTGAACTCTGATGGAAGTATCGAAAGATACAAGGCCCGGTTGGTGGCCAAGGGTTTCACACAGAAGGAGGGTGTTGATTTCAAAGACACCTTTTTTCCTGTTGTGAAATTCACTTCCATCAGGATATTACTTGCCATTGTGGCAAATCTAGACTTAGAGTTACATCAGATGGATGTAAAGACCGCCTTTCTCAATGGTGAATTGAGTGAGGAGATATATATGAGACAACCTGAGGGGTTTGTCCAAAAGGGTCAAGAGGACAAGGTATGTAGACTAAAGAAGTCTATCTATGGTCTTAAGCAAGCTTCAAGACAGTGGTACTTGAAGTTTCACCATGCAATCACAAACTATGGCTTTGTGATGATGCATGAAGACCATTGTGTATACTTGTACTCTTCTGGGTCTAGTTTTGCAGTATTGACTCTATATGTAGATGATATACTGATTGCAAGTAATAGGCTTGCATTGTTAAGTACCATCAAGGGATGGTTGTCTTCCACCTTTGACATGAAGGATATGGGAGAGGCTGCCTTTATTCTAGGGGTGAAGATCCTGAGGAATAGAAAGGCAAGGCTATTGGCCCTTTCTCAAGAATCTTATATTGATAAGATTCTTGCAAGGTTCAACTTAACAAATGCAAAGCCCATGAGTACACCTCTTGCATATGGTTGCAAGATTGGAGAGGACTTATGTCCTAAGACTCCAAAGGAGAAGGAAGAGATGGCTCAGATTCCCTACCTAAGTGCCATTGGTAGCTTGATGTACGCCATGTTATGTACAAGGCCAGACATCAGCCAAGCGGTTGGTCTTTTAGCACGATATTCTTCCAACCCTGGTCTGGAGCATTGGAAGAATGTCAAGAGGATCCTAAGGTACCTCAAGGGTACTAAGGATTATTGGCTTTGTTACCAAGGTAAAGACCTTGGTTTACGTGGCTATTCTGATGCTGATTGGGGTGGGGATAGAGACTCCAGCAAGTCTACATCTGGTTATCTTTTCATGCTAAATGGTGGTGCTACTACTTGGTGTAGTAAGAAGCAAACTTGTACAGCATTGTCCACAATGGAGGCTGAATTTGTTTCATGTGCCTCAACTGTACAAGAAGCCCTTTGGCTAGGTTATTTCCTTAAGAATTTGGAGTCCAAGGTTTCTATTGAGAGACCTATTACTATCTACAGTGATAGTATGGCAGCCATGGCTTATACTAAGGACCCCAAATACCATGGAAAAACCAAGCACATTAGCATGAAATATAACTTTGTAAGGGATGCAATTGAAGAGGGTGAAGTTAGGATTGAGTACATTTCTACAGACCTGATGGTGGCAGATCCTCTCACTAAGCCATTGCCACCACTTGTGTTTGCTCGACATGTTAGAGCAATGGGTCTTAGAAGAATGTAAATGTTGGATGTACTTCACCTCTTTGGTGTCACACATGTTAAGTATTATTTTTGTGATAATATAGATTATTTTATGAAATAATCAGTTCAATTTTAGAAAACACAACGAACAAATGAACATGTCAAACATAGGTAGAGAATGACTTTCTCACACGAGTCATTCGCCCTTGATCTTTGTGTAAGATTAAGGATGAGACTGGCTAAAGACTTAAATGAATGGTACATTTAAGTGGGAGTCATGCTCCAACACATGACACTTTAGCCTTTCATGGTCGCCTAGATTATGAGTAATCAAGGTTCAATGCTTTGGTGCATTCAGTTTGTATGACCATTCATACATCCTAGCCTATGTTAGATGTAAGCAAGGGCTTACATGGAGAAATTTCATGGTTATTGACATGTCCTCCTTTTATATGTTAAGAGGAGTACACTTAATGGTGTTTTAAGAGGGAGAAATGACACACTCCTCAATTGGAATGGAGATCACTCCAAGTGGGAGTGACATGAGTAAAACACCTTAGAAGTGTATTCTGGAACTTTAATGGATGTGTTTCCAAGTGTTCCATGACCATGAAATACGACCATAGAAGAATTTAAGCAAGTTGTCTCTGTTCTTGCTTAGTGTGAGATTCTTCAAATCAGACTCTTAGTGACTATAGCTTGCTATTAGGAAGTTGAGTTAATTATGATCACTTTGATTGGTTGTCGAAGGTCTTAGAGAAATGAGACTGGAGTATCCTCCTTTTGGGTGATCATGTTAATTCATTGACCTAAGTAGTTGAAGCTCAAAGGAAAGACATTAAGATGATACACGTTCACTAAATTCAATCTTGGGCCCACATATTACTGTGAGTAGTATGATAGATTGAATTGTGATTTAAATGAGTACACAATGCTTAATACAATCATGGATTTCAAGGAGTTGAAATTCAGAGAAAGAGACTGATTGTGATTAAGAAGTGTATCATATGTCTGGGGTCTGAAAGGCAAAACTTGATGTGTTCAAGAAAAACTTGATGTGTTCAAGAAAGCTTGATGTGTTTAAGCAACACACTTGTACTTGATGTGTTCAAGGAAAGTTTGAAGAAGTTCAAACTATGAGGAGAGGACAATCTTCTATTGAGAGTCTAACAACCTCAATAGAAGAGACTTAGTGTGTGTGCCTTGAGGTCGCACCCACAACTCTATATATGTAGAAGTGTCTAGATTATTTCGGCTATAAGGATTAAGGAGTTTTGTTTTGAGTGGGAGCTGGGAGTTTTAAAAGCATCTTAGTGCGAGTGGGAGTTTGTTGGAATTCTTGGCGCACCAAGATCCTTTTAAGATAGGATTTGAGCTCGTTGAGCTAACTATAGCTTGAAAAGGTATCTAAGGCAGCTAGAAGTAGCTCCCCTTAGCTCAAGTCAGCTCACTTCAGCTATAAGTAGCTCAAAGTAGCTGGACTTCAGCTCAAGTTAGCTCAAGTCAGCTCAAGTCAGCTCACTTCAGCTTATGGTAGCTGAATGTAGCTGGACTTCAGCTCAAGTCAGCTCAAGTCAGCTCACTTCAGCTTATGGTAGCTGAATGTAGCTGGACTTCAGCTCAAGTCAGCTCAAGTCAGCTCACTTCAGCTTTTGGTAGCTGAGTGTAGCTGGACTTCAGTTTACTTCAGCTGAAAGCAGCTAACTCCAGCTCAAGGTCAGTTCTTGGAGCTGGACCTTAGTTCACGGTGCTTGGTTGGAGCTCAAAGGAGCTCAATGGTGCATAAGTAGCATATTGAGCTAGCTTTGTGCCAGCTCACCTTGTTTTTAGCTCAAAACCACCAAGAGACACATCTTTTGTGTAAAGGTATGTCTCTTCATCAAAAGAAATAACTCTTGGCTAAAAGAACATGTCCTTTCATCCAAAGGAAGTGTTCCTTGGGTGAATGGACATGTATATTCGGCCATAGGGTGCTTATAGCACCAAGAGTGATGTCCTTTGACTTTAAAGGACATGTATGTTCGGCCATGGAGGTGGTTGAGGTGGTTATTGCACCAAATGTGATGTCCTTTAGACTTAAAAGACATGTATTTTCGCCCATAAGGTAGTTATGGGTGGTTATAGGCCAAAGAAGTGTTCCTTGACTTAAAAGACATGTATTTTCGCCCATAAGGTAGTTATGGGTGGTTATAGGCCAAAGGAAGTGTTCCTTGGCTAAAAGACATGTATTTTCGCCACCATACATGACCCTTAGCCAAAGGAAGTGTTCTTTGGCTTAAAGGACACCTTTCTTGGTGTAAAGGTGTGCCTTTTGGTCATCTATAAATAGCCTTTAGTGGCTGGCCATTGAGGGTACGAATTTTACACTCAATTTGCACCATTTTTCTTGAGAAAAAAAAATTCCTCCTTTCATTCCTTTAAAGAGCCGAAATATTAGACACTTTCTTAGAGCATTGTGGGTGGAATTACATTGAGATTCTTCATCTCAATTCAAGCCTCAAGGCGTATCTCTAAGATCAAGTCCTTCCTTTTCCTTTTCGGCACAAGACTATCAAAAAGGAAGGTACGCATCCTTTCTTGCTTTAGTAGCATGCTAAGGATTTAAGTTTTATGAATGATCTTAGTGGCATGCTAAGTTTGTTTGACTGGATAAGTATGTCTATATTCATGTTGAACTCAAATAGCATGCTAGATATTGTTTTTGAGACAATATGTATGGAAAACTTATATGCATGTGGCATATACACAAATGAATAACATAAGAGTATGTTATTATTGAGATCCTGAAAATCTTCACGAACAAGGTGTGAATGTTTCCACTTCATTCCAAACAAGTTTTGAATGTTTCCACTTCATTCCAAACAAGTTGCGAATGTTTCAAATTCATTCCAAACAAGTTGTGAATGTTTCCATTTCATTCCAAACAAGTTGTGAATGTTTCAATTTCATTCCAAACAAGTTGTGAATGTTTCCATTTCATTCCAAACAGTTTGTGAATGTTTCCGTTTCATTCCAAACAATTTGTGAATGTTCCAATTTCATTCCAAACTAGTTGTGAATGTTTCCATTTCATTCCAAACAACTTGTGAATGTTTTCATTCATTCCAAACTAGTGGTGAATGTTACATTTCATTCCAAACAAGTTGTGAATGTTTCCATTTCATTTCCAAACAAGTTGTGAATGTTTCCATTTTATTCCAAACAAGTTGTGAATGTTTCCATTTCATTCCAAACAAGTTGTGAATGTTTCCATTACATTCCAAACAAGTTTTGAATGTTCCAATTTCATTCCATCCAATTTCATTCCAACCAAGTTGTCAATGTTTCCATTTCACTCCAAACAAGTTTTGAATCTTTCCATTCATTCCAAACTAGTTGTGAATGTCCCCATTTCATTCCAAATAAGTTGTGAATGTTCCAATTTCATTCCAAACAGTTGTGAATGTTTCCAATTACATTCCAAACAAGTTGTGAATGTTTCCATTTCATTCCATAGAAGTTGTGAATGTTCCAATTTCATTCCACACAAGTTGTGAATGTTCAATTTGATTGCAAACAACTTGTGAATGTTTCCATTTCATTCCAAACTAGTGTTCAATGTCCCCATTCATTCCAAACTACTTGTGAGTGTCCCCAATTCATTCCAAATAAGTTGTGAATGTTTCGATTTCATTCCAAAAAAGTTGTGAATATTTCCACTTCATTCCAATCTGATGTGAACCCCGATGGTATAAAGACCATGAAATGCGCCAAGATGTGATTCAAGCTCCACAAGACATCAAAGAGACTAGGTGTAAAACCCCCACCCCTAATCAACCTGTGATTAGAAACGAGAAGTATAGAACTCCAAGAACACAAGCACACTTGTGCACCAAGGCAGTCCACAAAGAACCAAAGAGAAAACCTCTCCAAAGAGCAATATTATTTTGAAATTTTTCTGTATGTTCACATCCAGAATATGTGCCTTTATATAGGCCTAAACTAGGGTTAAAAGCTGGGCAAAATTCGCAGCCTAAATCCCTTAGGAATCCTAGATACAAAGACGTAGGAAATCCTAGTCAAATTAGGACTCTAATTCCTAGTTTGAACAAGTTTAATGAATGCAGCATATGCCACTTGTCCAAAACGATTTAAAACTATTCCATAGCCTAAATAACTTCCTAAATAATGTAAATAATTAGGAAAATAAAATAAGATACGTTACAGCACAAGATTGGGCATAAAAAACCAAAATAGTCTTCTCAGGTGGTTCCTGCTTGTGTCTTCAACTTCAAGCTGAAATTCGAACTTGATGCATCCATGATTTCTCAAAATGCAAAGAATAAAAGTTGTAGATCTCTTCCTTAGCTTTGAAATGACACCTGAACCACACAAAACGGACATCTAAATCCAAAGATATACCCAAAATACTGCAACTGCTTCTGAACCAGCGATAACTCGTAAATCGGGACTTTGAAGCTAAATTGAACCTCCTTAACGTGCAAACTGGGTTTGATGGTCTTCATATAACTTGTAGCTCCAGATGTTATCTTTCCAATGAATTAAGAATTACTCCATTCCGATAAGTTTAGCTCAATATATGATTTTTCTACCAGAACATCACCAATCTGTCAACATCCGAGCTTGAAGTGCACTAGTGAGCTCCTTAACCTTCTTCCTTGTCATTGGTCCACTAGTTATCTTTAATGGATCCTTGCCATTCTTGGTTGTGCCTTCTTTGATCATATCACAATCATGTTCTGAATATTTCCACTCCATTCCAAACAAGTTGTGAATGTTTGCGCTTCATTCCAAACAAGTCGTGAATGTTTACGCTTCACTGCAAACAAGTTTTGAATGTTTCCACTTCATTCCAAACAACTTGTAAATGTTTCAATTTCATTCCAAACAAGTTGTGAATGTTCAAATTTCATTCCAAACAAGTTGTGACTGTTTCGATTTCAGTCCAAACATGTTGTAATTGTTCGAAATAAGTTTTGAATGTCACCATTCCATTCGAAGTAAGTTGTGAATGTTTCCATTTCATTCCTAACAAGTTGTGAATGTTTCCACTTCATTCGAAACAAGTTTTCAATGTTTCCACTTCATTCCAAACAAGTTGTGAATGTTTCCATTTCATTCCAAACAAGTTGTGAATGTTTCCATGTCATTCCAAACAAGTTGTGAATGTTTCCACTTCATTCCAAACAAGTTTTGAATGTTTGCACTTCATTGCAAACAAGTTGTGAATGTTTTCCATTTCATTCCAAACAAGTTGGGCAGGTTTCCATTTCATTCCAAAGAAGTTGTGATTGTTTCCATTTCACTTCAAACAAGTTGTGCATGTTTCCATTTTATTCCAAACAAGTTGTGACAGTTTCCATTTCATTCCAAACTAGTTGTGTTTCCATTTCATTCAGAACTAGTTGTGAATGTCCTCATTTCATTCCAAAAAAGTTGTGAATGTTTAAATTTCATTCCAAACAAGTTGTGAATGTTTCAATTTCACTCCAAGGAAGTTGTGAATGTTTCCATTTTATTCCATAGAAGTTGTGAATGTTTCGATTTCATTCCGACAAGTTTTGAATGTTCCAATTTCATCCCAAACAAGTTGTGAATGTTTCCATTTCATTCCAAACAAGTTTTGAATGTTTCCATTCATTCCAAACTTGTTGTGAATGTCCCCATTTCATTGCAAACAAGTTGTGAATGTTTCCGCTTCATTCCAAATAAGTCATGAATGTTTACAGTTTATACGAAACAAGTTGTGAATGTTTCCATTTCATTCTAAACATGTTGTGAATGTTTCCACTTCATTCCAAACAAGTTGTGAATGTTTCAATTTCATTGCAAACAAGTTGTGAAGGTTTCCACTTAATTCCAAACAAGTTGTGAATTTTTCAACTTCATTCCAAATAAGTTGTGAACGTTTCCACATCATTCGAAACAAGTTGTGAATGTTTCCATTTAACTCCAATCAACTTGTGAATTTTTGGATTTCTTTCCAAACAGTTTATGAATGTTTCCGCTCCATTCCAAAGAAGTTGTGAATGTTTTGATTTCATTCCAAACAATTTGTGAATGTTCCAATTTCATTCGAAACAAGTTGTGAATGTTTCCACTTCATTCCAAAAAATTTGTGCAGGTTCCAATTTCATTCCAAACAAGTTTTGAATGTTTCCACTTCATTCCAAACAAGTCGTGAATGTTTCGACTTCATTCCAAACAAGTTGTGAATGTTTCCACTTCATTGCAAACAAGTTTTGAGTGTTTCCACTTCATTGCAAACAAGTTGTGAATGTTTTCCATTTCATTCCAAACAAGTTGTGCATGTTTCCATTTCATTTCAAAGAAGTTGTGACTCTTTCCATTTCAATGCAAAGAAGTTGTGACTCTTTCCATTTCATTCCAAACAAGTTGTGCATGATTCAAATTTCATTCCAAAGGAGTTGTGAATGTTTCCATTTCATTCCAAACTAGTTGTGAATGTCCCCATTTCATTCCAAAAATGTTGTCGATGTTTCAATTTCACTCCAAACAAGTTGTGAACGTTTCCATTTCATTCCAAACAAGTTGTGATTGTTTCCATTTTATTCCAAAGAAGTTGTGAATGTTTCCATTTCATTCCAAAGAAGTTGTGAATGTTTCCATTTCATTCCAAACAAGTTGTGAATGTTCCAATTTCATTCCAAAAAAGTTGTGAATGTTTCAATTTCATTCCAAACAAGTTCTGAATGTTTCCATTCATACCAAACTAGTTGTGAATGTCACCATTTCATTCCAAACAAGTTGTGAACGTTTCCACTTCAATCCAACCAAGTTGTGAATGTTTCCATTTCATTCCAAACAAGTTGTGATTGTTTCCATTTCATTGCAAACAAGTTGTGAATGTTTCGATTTCATTCCAAATAAGTTGTGAAAGTTTGCATTTCTTTCCAAATAGTTTGTGAATGTTTCCGTTTCGTTGAAAAGAAGTTGTGAATGTTTCCATTTCATTCCAAACAATTTGTGAATGTTTCAATTTCATTCCAAACAATTTGTGAAAGTTTCCACCTCAATCCAAACAAGTTGTGAATGTTTCAACTTCGTTCCAAACAAGTTTTGAATGTTTCCACTTGATTCCAAACAAGCTATGAATGTTTCGATTTCATTCCAAACATGTTGCGAATGTTTCGATTTCATTCCAAACAAGTTGTGAATGTTTCCATTTCATTCCAAACAAGTTGTGAATGTTTCCTTTTTATTCCATACAAGTTGTGAATTTTTCCATTTCATGCCAAAGAAGTTCTGAATGTTTCCATTTCATTCCAAACAAGTTGTAAATGTTCCGATTTCATTCCAAACAAGTTGTGAATGTTTCCATTTCATTCCAAACTTGTTGCGAATGTCCCCATTTCATTCCAAACAAGTTGTGAATGTTTCCGCTTCATTCCAAACAAGTTGTGAATGTTTCCATTTCATTCCAAACAAGCTGTGAATGTTTCCACCTCATTCCAAACAAGCTGTGAATGTTTCCATTTCATTCCAAACAAGCTGTGAATGTTTCCACCTCATTCCAAACAAGCTGTGAATGTTTCCATTTCATTCGAAACAAGCTGTGAATGTTTCAATTTTATTCCAAACTAGTTGTGAATGTTTATATTTCATTCCAAACAACTTGTGATTTTTTTTATTTCTTCCCAAACAGTTTGTAAATGTTTCCGTTTCATTCCAAAGTAGTTGTGCATGTTGCAATTTCATTCCGAACTAGTTGTGAATGTCCCCATTTCATTCCAAAAAAGTTGTGAATGTTTCAATTTCATTCCAAACAATTTCTGAATGTTTCCATTTCATTCCAAAGAAGTTGTGAATGCTTCCATTTCATTCCAAACAAGTTGTGAATGTTGCAATTTCATTCCAAACAAGTTGTGAATGTTTCAATTTCATTCCAAACAAGTTTTGACTGTTTCCATCCATTCCAAACTACTTGTGAATGTCCCCATTTCATTCCAAAAAAGTTGTGAACGTTTCCACTTCAATTCTGATGCGAACCCCGATGGTATAAAGACCATGAAACGCGCTCAAGATGTGATTCAAGCTCCACAAGACATCAAAGAGACTAGGTTTGAAACCCCCACCCCTAATCAACCTGTGATTAGAAACGAGAAGTATAGAACTCCAAGAACACAAGCACACTTGTGCACCAAGGCAGTCCACAAAGAACGAAAGAGAAAACCTATCCAAAGAGCAATATTATTTCAAAATTTTTCTGTATCTTTACATCCAAAATATGTGCCTTTATATAGGCCTAAACTAGGGTTAAAATCTGGGTAAAATTCGCAGCCTAAATCCCTTAGAAATCCTAGATACAAAGACATAGGAAATCCTAGTCAAATTAGGACTCTAATTCCTAGTTTGAACAAGTTTAATGAATGCAGCGTATGCCACTTGTCCAAAACGATTTAAAACTATTCCATAGCCTAAATAACTTCCTAAAGAATGAAAATAAATAGGAAAATAAAATAAAATACGGTACAAAATAAGATTGGCCATAAAAACTCCAAAATAGTCTTCTTGGGTGATTCTGGCTTGTGTCTCCAACTTCAAGCTGAAATTCAAACTTGATGCAGCAATGATTTCTCAAAATTCAAAGCATGAAAGTTGTATCTCTCTTTCTTAGCTTTGAAATGACACCTGAACCACACAAAACGGACATCTAAAGCCAAAGATATGCCCAAAATACTGCAACTGCTTCTGAACCAGCGATAACTCGTAAATCGCGACTTTGAAGCTAAATTGGACCTCCTTAACGTGCAAAATGGGTTTGATGGTATTCATATGACTTGTAGCTCCAGATGTTATCTTTCCAATGAATGAAGAATTACTCAATTCCGATCTGTTTAGCTCAAGATATGATCTTTCTACCAGAACATCACCAATCTGTCAACATCCGAGCTTGAAGTGCACTAGTGAGCTCCTTAGCCTTTTTCCTTGTCAATGGTCCACTAGAAACCTTCAGTGGGTCCTTGCCTTCCTTGGTTGTGCCTTCCTTGATTGTATCAGCTGATGCGAACCCCGATGGTATAAAGACCATGAAACGCGCCCAAGATGTGATTCAAGCTCCACAAGATATCAAAGAGACTAGGTTTAAAACCCCCACCCCTAATCAACCTGTGATTAGAAACGAGAAGTATAGAACTCCAAGAACACAAGCACACTTGTGCACCAAGGCAGTCCACAAAGAACGAAAGAGAAAACCTCTCCAAAGAGCAATATTATTTTGAAATTTTTCTGTATCTTTACATCCAGAATATGTGCCTTTATATAGGCCTAAACTAGGGTTAAAATCTGGGCAAAATTCGCAGCCTAAATCCCTTAGAAATCCTAGATACAAAGACATAGGAAATCCTAGTCAAATTAGGACTCTAATTCCTAGTTTGAACAAGTTTAATGAATGCAGCGTATGCCACTTGTCCAAAACGATTTAAAACTATTCCATAGCCTAAATAACTTCCTAAAGAATGAAAATAAATAGGAAAATAAAATAAAATACGGTACAAAATAAGATTGGCCATAAAAACTCCAAAATAGTCTTCTTGGGTGATTCTGGCTTGTGTCTCCAACTTCAAGCTGAAATTCGAACTTGATGCAGCAATGATTTCTCAAAATTCAAAGCATGAAAGTTGTATCTCTCTTTCTTAGCTTTGAAATGACACCTGAACCACACAAAACGGACATCTAAAGCCAAAGATATGCCCAAAATACTGCAACTGCTTCTGAACCAGCGATAACTCGTAAATCGCGACTTTGAAGCTAAATTGGACCTCCTTAACGTGCAAAATGGGTTTGATGGTATTCATATGACTTGTAGCTCCAGATGTTATCTTTCCAATGAATGAAGAATTACTCAATTCCGATCTGTTTAGCTCAAGATATGATCTTTCTACCAGAACATCACCAATCTGTCAACATCCGAGCTTGAAGTGCACTAGTGAGCTCCTTAGCCTTTTTCCTTGTCAATGGTCCACTAGAAACCTTCAGTGGGTCCTTGCCTTCCTTGGTTGTGCCTTCCTTGATTGTATCAGCTGATGCGAACCCCGATGGTATAAAGACCATGAAACGCGCCCAAGATGTGATTCAAGCTCCACAAGATATCAAAGAGACTAGGTTTAAAACCCCCACCCCTAATCAACCTGTGATTAGAAACGAGAAGTATAGAACTCCAAGAACACAAGCACACTTGTGCACCAAGGCAGTCCACAAAGAACGAAAGAGAAAACCTCTCCAAAGAGCAATATTATTTTGAAATTTTTCTGTATCTTTACATCCAGAATATGTGCCTTTATATAGGCCTAAACTAGGGTTAAAATCTGGGCAAAATTCGCAGCCTAAATCCCTTAGAAATCCTAGATACAAAGACATAGGAAATCCTAGTCAAATTAGGACTCTAATTCCTAGTTTGAACAAGTTTAATGAATGCAGCGTATGCCACTTGTCCAAAATGATTTAAAACTATTCCATAGCCTAAATAACTTCCTAAAGAATGAAAATAAATAGGAAAATAAAATAAAATACGGTACAAAATAAGATTGGCCAAAAAAACTCCAAAATAGTCTTCTTGGGTGATTCTGGCTTGTGTCTCCAACTTCAAGCTGAAATTCAAACTTGATGCAGCAATGATTTCTCAAAATTCAAAGCATGAAAGTTGTATCTCTCTTTCTTAGCTTTGAAATGACACCTGAACCACACAAAACGGACATCTAAAGCCAAAGATATGCCCAAAATACTGCAACTGCTTCTGAACCAACGATAACTCGTAAATCGCGACTTTGAAGCTAAATTGGACCTCCTTAACGTGCAAAATGGGTTTGATGGTATTCATATGACTTGTAGCTCCAGATGTTATCTTTCCAATGAATGAAGAATTACTCAATTCCGATCTGTTTAGCTCAAGATATGATCTTTCTACCAGAACATCACCAATCTGTCAACATCCGAGCTTGAAGTGCACTAGTGAGCTCCTTAGCCTTTTTCCTTGTCAATGGTCCACTAGAAACCTTCAGTGGGTCCTTGCCTTCCTTGGTTGTGCCTTCCTTGATTGTATCAGCTGATGCGAACCCCGATGGTATAAAGACCATGAAACGCGCCCAAGATGTGATTCAAGCTCCACAAGATATCAAAGAGACTAGGTTTAAAACCCCCACCCCTAATCAACCTGTGATTAGAAACGAGAAGTATAGAACTCCAAGAACACAAGCACACTTGTGCACCAAGGCAGTCCACAAAGAACGAAAGAGAAAACCTCTCCAAAGAGCAATATTATTTTGAAATTTTTCTGTATCTTTACATCCAGAATATGTGCCTTTATATAGGCCTAAACTAGGGTTAAAATCTGGGCAAAATTCGCAGCCTAAATCCCTTAGAAATCCTAGATACAAAGACATAGGAAATCCTAGTCAAATTAGGACTCTAATTCCTAGTTTGAACAAGTTTAATGAATGCAGCGTATGCCACTTGTCCAAAATGATTTAAAACTATTCCATAGCCTAAATAACTTCCTAAAGAATGAAAATAAATAGGAAAATAAAATAAAATACGGTACAAAATAAGATTGGCCAAAAAAACTCCAAAATAGTCTTCTTGGGTGATTCTGGCTTGTGTCTCCAACTTCAAGCTGAAATTCAAACTTGATGCAGCAATGATTTCTCAAAATTCAAAGCATGAAAGTTGTATCTCTCTTTCTTAGCTTTGAAATGACACCTGAACCACACAAAACGGACATCTAAAGCCAAAGATATGCCCAAAATACTGCAACTGCTTCTGAACCAACGATAACTCGTAAATCGCGACTTTGAAGCTAAATTGGACCTCCTTAACGTGCAAAATGGGTTTGATGGTATTCATATGACTTGTAGCTCCAGATGTTATCTTTCCAATGAATGAAGAATTACTCAATTCCGATCTGTTTAGCTCAAGATATGATCTTTCTACCAGAACATCACCAATCTGTCAACATCCGAGCTTGAAGTGCACTAGTGAGCTCCTTAGCCTTTTTCCTTGTCAATGGTCCACTAGAAACCTTCAGTGGGTCCTTGCCTTCCTTGGTTGTGCCTTCCTTGATTGTATCAGCTGATGCGAACCCCGATGGTATAAAGACCATGAAACGCGCCCAAGATGTGATTCAAGCTCCACAAGATATCAAAGAGACTAGGTTTAAAACCCCCACCCCTAATCAACCTGTGATTAGAAACGAGAAGTATAGAACTCCAAGAACACAAGCACACTTGTGCACCAAGGCAGTCCACAAAGAACGAAAGAGAAAACCTCTCCAAAGAGCAATATTATTTTGAAATTTTTCTGTATCTTTACATCCAGAATATGTGCCTTTATATAGGCCTAAACTAGGGTTAAAATCTGGGCAAAATTCGCAGCCTAAATCCCTTAGAAATCCTAGATACAAAGACATAGGAAATCCTAGTCAAATTAGGACTCTAATTCCTAGTTTGAACAAGTTTAATGAATGCAGCGTATGCCACTTGTCCAAAACGATTTAAAACTATTCCATAGCCTAAATAACTTCCTAAAGAATGAAAATAAATAGGAAAATAAAATAAAATACGGTACAAAATAAGATTGGCCATAAAAACTCCAAAATAGTCTTCTTGGGTGATTCTGGCTTGTGTCTCCAACTTCAAGCTGAAATTCGAACTTGATGCAGCAATGATTTCTCAAAATTCAAAGCATGAAAGTTGTATCTCTCTTTCTTAGCTTTGAAATGACACCTGAACCACACAAAACGGACATCTAAAGCCAAAGATATGCCCAAAATACTGCAACTGCTTCTGAACCAGCGATAACTCGTAAATCGCGACTTTGAAGCTAAATTGGACCTCCTTAACGTGCAAAATGGGTTTGATGGTATTCATATGACTTGTAGCTCCAGATGTTATCTTTCCAATGAATGAAGAATTACTCAATTCCGATCTGTTTAGCTCAAGATATGATCTTTCTACCAGAACATCACCAATCTGTCAACATCCGAGCTTGAAGTGCACTAGTGAGCTCCTTAGCCTTTTTCCTTGTCAATGGTCCACTAGAAACCTTCAGTGGGTCCTTGCCTTCCTTGGTTGTGCCTTCCTTGATTGTATCAGCTGATGCGAACCCCGATGGTATAAAGACCATGAAACGCGCCCAAGATGTGATTCAAGCTCCACAAGATATCAAAGAGACTAGGTTTAAAACCCCCACCCCTAATCAACCTGTGATTAGAAACGAGAAGTATAGAACTCCAAGAACACAAGCACACTTGTGCACCAAGGCAGTCCACAAAGAACGAAAGAGAAAACCTCTCCAAAGAGCAATATTATTTTGAAATTTTTCTGTATCTTTACATCCAGAATATGTGCCTTTATATAGGCCTAAACTAGGGTTAAAATCTGGGCAAAATTCGCAGCCTAAATCCCTTAGAAATCCTAGATACAAAGACATAGGAAATCCTAGTCAAATTAGGACTCTAATTCCTAGTTTGAACAAGTTTAATGAATGCAGCGTATGCCACTTGTCCAAAACGATTTAAAACTATTCCATAGCCTAAATAACTTCCTAAAGAATGAAAATAAATAGGAAAATAAAATAAAATACGGTACAAAATAAGATTGGCCATAAAAACTCCAAAATAGTCTTCTTGGGTGATTCTGGCTTGTGTCTCCAACTTCAAGCTGAAATTCGAACTTGATGCAGCAATGATTTCTCAAAATTCAAAGCATGAAAGTTGTATCTCTCTTTCTTAGCTTTGAAATGACACCTGAACCACACAAAACGGACATCTAAAGCCAAAGATATGCCCAAAATACTGCAACTGCTTCTGAACCAGCGATAACTCGTAAATCGCGACTTTGAAGCTAAATTGGACCTCCTTAACGTGCAAAATGGGTTTGATGGTATTCATATGACTTGTAGCTCCAGATGTTATCTTTCCAATGAATGAAGAATTACTCAATTCCGATCTGTTTAGCTCAAGATATGATCTTTCTACCAGAACATCACCAATCTGTCAACATCCGAGCTTGAAGTGCACTAGTGAGCTCCTTAGCCTTTTTCCTTGTCAATGGTCCACTAGAAACCTTCAGTGGGTCCTTGCCTTCCTTGGTTGTGCCTTCCTTGATTGTATCAGCTGATGCGAACCCCGATGGTATAAAGACCATGAAACGCGCCCAAGATGTGATTCAAGCTCCACAAGATATCAAAGAGACTAGGTTTAAAACCCCCACCCCTAATCAACCTGTGATTAGAAACGAGAAGTATAGAACTCCAAGAACACAAGCACACTTGTGCACCAAGGCAGTCCACAAAGAACGAAAGAGAAAACCTCTCCAAAGAGCAATATTATTTTGAAATTTTTCTGTATCTTTACATCCAGAATATGTGCCTTTATATAGGCCTAAACTAGGGTTAAAATCTGGGCAAAATTCGCAGCCTAAATCCCTTAGAAATCCTAGATACAAAGACATAGGAAATCCTAGTCAAATTAGGACTCTAATTCCTAGTTTGAGCAAGTTTAATGAATGCAGCGTATGCCACTTGTCCAAAACGATTTAAAACTATTCCATAGCCTAAATAACTTCCTAAAGAATGTAAATAAATAGGAAAATAAAATAAAATACGGTACAAAATAAGATTGGCCATAAAAACTCCAAAATAGTCTTCTTGGGTGATTCTGGCTTGTGTCTCCAACTTCAAGCTGAAATTCAAACTTGATGCAGCAATGATTTCTCAAAATTCAAAGCATGAAAGTTGTATCTCTCTTTCTTAGCTTTGAAATGACACCTGAACCACACAAAACGGACATCTAAAGCCAAAGATATGCCCAAAATACTGCAACTGCTTCTGAACCAGCGATAACTCGTAAATCGCGACTTTGAAGCTAAATTGGACCTCCTTAACGTGCAAAATGGGTTTGATGGTATTCATATGACTTGTAGCTCCAGATGTTATCTTTCCAATGAATGAAGAATTACTCAATTCCGATCTGTTTAGCTCAAGATATGATCTTTCTACCAGAACATCACCAATCTGTCAACATCCGAGCTTGAAGTGCACTAGTGAGCTCCTTAGCCTTTTTCCTTGTCAATGGTCCACTAGAAACCTTCAGTGGGTCCTTGCCTTCCTTGGTTGTGCCTTCCTTGATTGTATCAGCTGATGCGAACCCCGATGGTATAAAGACCATGAAACGCGCCCAAGATGTGATTCAAGCTCCACAAGATATCAAAGAGACTAGGTTTAAAACCCCCACCCCTAATCAACCTGTGATTAGAAACGAGAAGTATAGAACTCCAAGAACACAAGCACACTTGTGCACCAAGGCAGTCCACAAAGAACGAAAGAGAAAACCTCTCCAAAGAGCAATATTATTTTGAAATTTTTCTGTATCTTTACATCCAGAATATGTGCCTTTATATAGGCCTAAACTAGGGTTAAAATCTGGGCAAAATTCGCAGCCTAAATCCCTTAGAAATCCTAGATACAAAGACATAGGAAATCCTAGTCAAATTAGGACTCTAATTCCTAGTTTGAACAAGTTTAATGAATGCAGCGTATGCCACTTGTCCAAAATGATTTAAAACTATTCCATAGCCTAAATAACTTCCTAAAGAATGAAAATAAATAGGAAAATAAAATAAAATACGGTACAAAATAAGATTGGCCAAAAAAACTCCAAAATAGTCTTCTTGGGTGATTCTGGCTTGTGTCTCCAACTTCAAGCTGAAATTCAAACTTGATGCAGCAATGATTTCTCAAAATTCAAAGCATGAAAGTTGTATCTCTCTTTCTTAGCTTTGAAATGACACCTGAACCACACAAAACGGACATCTAAAGCCAAAGATATGCCCAAAATACTGCAACTGCTTCTGAACCAACGATAACTCGTAAATCGCGACTTTGAAGCTAAATTGGACCTCCTTAACGTTCAAAATGGGTTTGATGGTATTCATATGACTTGTAGCTCCAGATGTTATCTTTCCAATGAATGAAGAATTACTCAATTCCGATCTGTTTAGCTCAAGATATGATCTTTCTACCAGAACATCACCAATCTGTCAACATCCGAGCTTGAAGTGCACTAGTGAGCTCCTTAGCCTTTTTCCTTGTCAATGGTCCACTAGAAACCTTCAGTGGGTCCTTGCCTTCCTTGGTTGTGCCTTCCTTGATTGTATCAGCTGATGCGAACCCCGATGGTATAAAGACCATGAAACGCGCCCAAGATGTGATTCAAGCTCCACAAGATATCAAAGAGACTAGGTTTAAAACCCCCACCCCTAATCAACCTGTGATTAGAAACGAGAAGTATAGAACTCCAAGAACACAAGCACACTTGTGCACCAAGGCAGTCCACAAAGAACGAAAGAGAAAACCTCTCCAAAGAGCAATATTATTTTGAAATTTTTCTGTATCTTTACATCCAGAATATGTGCCTTTATATAGGCCTAAACTAGGGTTAAAATCTGGGCAAAATTCGCAGCCTAAATCCCTTAGAAATCCTAGATACAAAGACATAGGAAATCCTAGTCAAATTAGGACTCTAATTCCTAGTTTGAACAAGTTTAATGAATGCAGCGTATGCCACTTGTCCAAAATGATTTAAAACTATTCCATAGCCTAAATAACTTCCTAAAGAATGAAAATAAATAGGAAAATAAAATAAAATACGGTACAAAATAAGATTGGCCAAAAAAACTCCAAAATAGTCTTCTTGGGTGATTCTGGCTTGTGTCTCCAACTTCAAGCTGAAATTCAAACTTGATGCAGCAATGATTTCTCAAAATTCAAAGCATGAAAGTTGTATCTCTCTTTCTTAGCTTTGAAATGACACCTGAACCACACAAAACGGACATCTAAAGCCAAAGATATGCCCAAAATACTGCAACTGCTTCTGAACCAACGATAACTCGTAAATCGCGACTTTGAAGCTAAATTGGACCTCCTTAACGTGCAAAATGGGTTTGATGGTATTCATATGACTTGTAGCTCCAGATGTTATCTTTCCAATGAATGAAGAATTACTCAATTCCGATCTGTTTAGCTCAAGATATGATCTTTCTACCAGAACATCACCAATCTGTCAACATCCGAGCTTGAAGTGCACTAGTGAGCTCCTTAGCCTTTTTCCTTGTCAATGGTCCACTAGAAACCTTCAGTGGGTCCTTGCCTTCCTTGGTTGTGCCTTCCTTGATTGTATCAGCTGATGCGAACCCCGATGGTATAAAGACCATGAAACGCGCCCAAGATGTGATTCAAGCTCCACAAGATATCAAAGAGACTAGGTTTAAAACCCCCACCCCTAATCAACCTGTGATTAGAAACGAGAAGTATAGAACTCCAAGAACACAAGCACACTTGTGCACCAAGGCAGTCCACAAAGAACGAAAGAGAAAACCTCTCCAAAGAGCAATATTATTTTGAAATTTTTCTGTATCTTTACATCCAGAATATGTGCCTTTATATAGGCCTAAACTAGGGTTAAAATCTGGGCAAAATTCGCAGCCTAAATCCCTTAGAAATCCTAGATACAAAGACATAGGAAATCCTAGTCAAATTAGGACTCTAATTCCTAGTTTGAACAAGTTTAATGAATGCAGCGTATGCCACTTGTCCAAAACGATTTAAAACTATTCCATAGCCTAAATAACTTCCTAAAGAATGAAAATAAATAGGAAAATAAAATAAAATACGGTACAAAATAAGATTGGCCATAAAAACTCCAAAATAGTCTTCTTGGGTGATTCTGGCTTGTGTCTCCAACTTCAAGCTGAAATTCAAACTTGATGCAGCAATGATTTCTCAAAATTCAAAGCATGAAAGTTGTATCTCTCTTTCTTAGCTTTGAAATGACACCTGAACCACACAAAACGGACATCTAAAGCCAAAGATATGCCCAAAATACTGCAACTGCTTCTGAACCAGCGATAACTCGTAAATCGCGACTTTGAAGCTAAATTGGACCTCCTTAACGTGCAAAATGGGTTTGATGGTATTCATATGACTTGTAGCTCCAGATGTTATCTTTCCAATGAATGAAGAATTACTCAATTCCGATCTGTTTAGCTCAAGATATGATCTTTCTACCAGAACATCACCAATCTGTCAACATCCGAGCTTGAAGTGCACTAGTGAGCTCCTTAGCCTTTTTCCTTGTCAATGGTCCACTAGAAACCTTCAGTGGGTCCTTGCCTTCCTTGGTTGTGCCTTCCTTGATTGTATCAGCTGATGCGAACCCCGATGGTATAAAGACCATGAAACGCGCCCAAGATGTGATTCAAGCTCCACAAGATATCAAAGAGACTAGGTTTAAAACCCCCACCCCTAATCAACCTGTGATTAGAAACGAGAAGTATAGAACTCCAAGAACACAAGCACACTTGTGCACCAAGGCAGTCCACAAAGAACGAAAGAGAAAACCTCTCCAAAGAGCAATATTATTTTGAAATTTTTCTGTATCTTTACATCCAGAATATGTGCCTTTATATAGGCCTAAACTAGGGTTAAAATCTGGGCAAAATTCGCAGCCTAAATCCCTTAGAAATCCTAGATACAAAGACATAGGAAATCCTAGTCAAATTAGGACTCTAATTCCTAGTTTGAACAAGTTTAATGAATGCAGCGTATGCCACTTGTCCAAAACGATTTAAAACTATTCCATAGCCTAAATAACTTCCTAAAGAATGAAAATAAATAGGAAAATAAAATAAAATACGGTACAAAATAAGATTGGCCATAAAATCTCCAAAATAGTCTTCTTGGGTGATTCTGGCTTGTGTCTCCAACTTCAAGCTGAAATTCGAACTTGATGCAGCAATGATTTCTCAAAATTCAAAGCATGAAAGTTGTATCTCTCTTTCTTAGCTTTGAAATGACACCTGAACCACACAAAACGGACATCTAAAGCCAAAGAGATGCCCAAAATACTGCAACTGCTTCTGAACCAGCGATAACTCGTAAATCGCGACTTTGAAGCTAAATTGGACCTCCTTAACGTGCAAAATGGGTTTGATGGTATTCATATGACTTGTAGCTCCAGATGTTATCTTTCCAATGAATGAAGAATTACTCAATTCCGATCTGTTTAGCTCAAGATATGATCTTTCTACCAGAACATCACCAATCTGTCAACATCCGAGCTTGAAGTGCACTAGTGAGCTCCTTAGCCTTTTTCCTTGTCAATGGTCCACTAGAAACCTTCAGTGGGTCCTTGCCTTCCTTGGTTGTGCCTTCCTTGATTGTATCAGCTGATGCGAACCCCGATGGTATAAAGACCATGAAACGCGCCCAAGATGTGATTCAAGCTCCACAAGATATCAAAGAGACTAGGTTTAAAACCCCCACCCCTAATCAACCTGTGATTAGAAACGAGAAGTATAGAACTCCAAGAACACAAGCACACTTGTGCACCAAGGCAGTCCACAAAGAACGAAAGAGAAAACCTCTCCAAAGAGCAATATTATTTTGAAATTTTTCTGTATCTTTACATCCAGAATATGTGCCTTTATATAGGCCTAAACTAGGGTTAAAATCTGGGCAAAATTCGCAGCCTAAATCCCTTAGAAATCCTAGATACAAAGACATAGGAAATCCTAGTCAAATTAGGACTCTAATTCCTAGTTTGAACAAGTTTAATGAATGCAGCGTATGCCACTTGTCCAAAACGATTTAAAACTATTCCATAGCCTAAATAACTTCCTAAAGAATGAAAATAAATAGGAAAATAAAATAAAATACGGTACAAAATAAGATTGGCCATAAAAACTCCAAAATAGTCTTCTTGGGTGATTCTGGCTTGTGTCTCCAACTTCAAGCTGAAATTCGAACTTGATGCAGCAATGATTTCTCAAAATTCAAAGCATGAAAGTTGTATCTCTCTTTCTTAGCTTTGAAATGACACCTGAACCACACAAAACGGACATCTAAAGCCAAAGATATGCCCAAAATACTGCAACTGCTTCTGAACCAGCGATAACTCGTAAATCGCGACTTTGAAGCTAAATTGGACCTCCTTAACGTGCAAAATGGGTTTGATGGTATTCATATGACTTGTAGCTCCAGATGTTATCTTTCCAATGAATGAAGAATTACTCAATTCCGATCTGTTTAGCTCAAGATATGATCTTTCTACCAGAACATCACCAATCTGTCAACATCCGAGCTTGAAGTGCACTAGTGAGCTCCTTAGCCTTTTTCCTTGTCAATGGTCCACTAGAAACCTTCAGTGGGTCCTTGCCTTCCTTGGTTGTGCCTTCCTTGATTGTATCAGCTGATGCGAACCCCGATGGTATAAAGACCATGAAACGCGCCCAAGATGTGATTCAAGCTCCACAAGATATCAAAGAGACTAGGTTTAAAACCCCCACCCCTAATCAACCTGTGATTAGAAACGAGAAGTATAGAACTCCAAGAACACAAGCACACTTGTGCACCAAGGCAGTCCACAAAGAACGAAAGAGAAAACCTCTCCAAAGAGCAATATTATTTTGAAATTTTTCTGTATCTTTACATCCAGAATATGTGCCTTTATATAGGCCTAAACTAGGGTTAAAATCTGGGCAAAATTCGCAGCCTAAATCCCTTAGAAATCCTAGATACAAAGACATAGGAAATCCTAGTCAAATTAGGACTCTAATTCCTAGTTTGAGCAAGTTTAATGAATGCAGCGGATGCCACTTGTCCAAAACGATTTAAAACTATTCCATAGCCTAAATAACTTCCTAAAGAATGTAAATAAATAGGAAAATAAAATAAAATACGGTACAAAATAAGATTGGCCATAAAAACTCCAAAATAGTCTTCTTGGGTGATTCTGGCTTGTGTCTCCAACTTCAAGCTGAAATTCAAACTTGATGCAGCAATGATTTCTCAAAATTCAAAGCATGAAAGTTGTATCTCTCTTTCTTAGCTTTGAAATGACACCTGAACCACACAAAACGGACATCTAAAGCCAAAGATATGCCCAAAATACTGCAACTGCTTCTGAACCAGCGATAACTCGTAAATCGTGACTTTGAAGCTAAATTGGACCTCCTTAACGTGCAAAATGGGTTTGATGGTATTCATATGACTTGTAGCTCCAGATGTTATCTTTCCAATGAATGAAGAATTACTCAATTCCGATCTGTTTAGCTCAAGATATGATCTTTCTACCAGAACATCACCAATCTGTCAACATCCGAGCTTGAAGTGCACTAGTGAGCTCCTTAGCCTTTTTCCTTGTCAATGGTCCACTAGAAACCTTCAGTGGGTCCTTGCCTTCCTTGGTTGTGCCTTCCTTGATTGTATCAGCTGATGCGAACCCCGATGGTATAAAGACCATGAAACGCGCCCAAGATGTGATTCAAGCTCCACAAGATATCAAAGAGACTAGGTTTAAAACCCCCATCCCTAATCAACCTGTGATTAGAAACGAGAAGTATAGAACTCCAAGAACACAAGCACACTTGTGCACCAAGGCAGTCCACAAAGAACGAAAGAGAAAACCTCTCCAAAGAGCAATATTATTTTGAAATTTTTCTGTATCTTTACATCCAGAATATGTGCCTTTATATAGGCCTAAACTAGGGTTAAAATCTGGGCAAAATTCGCAGCCTAAATCCCTTAGAAATCCTAGATACAAAGACATAGGAAATCCTAGTCAAATTAGGACTCTAATTCCTAGTTTGAACAAGTTTAATGAATGCAGCGTATGCCACTTGTCCAAAACGATTTAAAACTATTCCATAGCCTAAATAACTTCCTAAAGAATGTAAATAAATAGGAAAATAAAATAAAATACGGTACAAAATAAGATTGGCCATAAAAACTCCAAAATAGTCTTCTTGTGTGATTCTGGCTTGTGTCTCCAACTTCAAGCTGAAATTCAAACTTGATGCAGCAATGATTTCTCAAAATTCAAAGCATGAAAGTTGTATCTCTCTTTCTTAGCTTTGAAATGACACCTGAACCACGCAAAACGGACATCTAAAGCCAAAGATATGCCCAAAATACTGCAACTGCTTCTGAACCAGCGATAACTCGCAAATCGCGACTTTGAAGCTAAATTGGACCTCCTTAACGTGTAAAATGGGTTTGATGGTATTCATATGACTTGTAGCTCCAGATGTTATCTTTCCAATGAATGAAGAATTACTCAATTTCGATCTGTTTAGCTCAAGATATGATCTTTCTACCAGAACATCACCAATCTGTCAACATCTGAGCTTGAAGTGCACTAGTGAGCTCCTTAGCCTTTTTCCTTGTCAATGGTCCACTAGAAACCTTCAGTGGGTCCTTGCCTTCCTTGGTTGTGCCTTCCTTGATTGTATCAGCTGATGCGAACCCCGATGGTATAAAGACCATGAAACGCGCCCAAGATGTGATTCAAGCTCCACAAGATATCAAAGAGACTAGGTTTAAAACCCCCACCCCTAATCAACCTGTGATTAGAAACGAGAAGTATAGAACTCCAAGAACACAAGCACACTTGTGCACCAAGGCAGTCCACAAAGAACGAAAGAGAAAACCTCTCCAAAGAGCAATATTATTTTGAAATTTTTCTGTATCTTTACATCCAGAATATGTGCCTTTATATAGGCCTAAACTAGGGTTAAAATCTGGGCAAAATTCGCAGCCTAAATCCCTTAGAAATCCTAGATACAAAGACATAGGAAATCCTAGTCAAATTAGGACTCTAATTCCTAGTTTGAACAAGTTTAATGAATGCAGCGTATGCCACTTGTCCAAAACGATTTAAAACTATTCCATAGCCTAAATAACTTCCTAAAGAATGAAAATAAATAGGAAAATAAAATAAAATACGGTACAAAATAAGATTGGCCATAAAAACTCCAAAATAGTCTTCTTGGGTGATTCTGGCTTGTGTCTCCAACTTCAAGCTGAAATTCGAACTTGATGCAGCAATGATTTCTCAAAATTCAAAGCATGAAAGTTGTATCTCTCTTTCTTAGCTTTGAAATGACACCTGAACCACACAAAACGGACATCTAAAGCCAAAGATATGCCCAAAATACTGCAACTGCTTCTGAACCAGCGATAACTCGTAAATCGCGACTTTGAAGCTAAATTGGACCTCCTTAACGTGCAAAATGGGTTTGATGGTATTCATATGACTTGTAGCTCCAGATGTTATCTTTCCAATGAATGAAGAATTACTCAATTCCGATCTGTTTAGCTCAAGATATGATCTTTCTACCAGAACATCACCAATCTGTCAACATCCGAGCTTGAAGTGCACTAGTGAGCTCCTTAGCCTTTTTCCTTGTCAATGGTCCACTAGAAACCTTCAGTGGGTCCTTGCCTTCCTTGGTTGTGCCTTCCTTGATTGTATCAGCTGATGCGAACCCCGATGGTATAAAGACCATGAAACGCGCCCAAGATGTGATTCAAGCTCCACAAGATATCAAAGAGACTAGGTTTAAAACCCCCACCCCTAATCAACCTGTGATTAGAAACGAGAAGTATAGAACTCCAAGAACACAAGCACACTTGTGCACCAAGGCAGTCCACAAAGAACGAAAGAGAAAACCTCTCCAAAGAGCAATATTATTTTGAAATTTTTCTGTATCTTTACATCCAGAATATGTGCCTTTATATAGGCCTAAACTAGGGTTAAAATCTGGGCAAAATTCGCAGCCTAAATCCCTTAGAAATCCTAGATACAAAGACATAGGAAATCCTAGTCAAATTAGGACTCTAATTCCTAGTTTGAACAAGTTTAATGAATGCAGCGTATGCCACTTGTCCAAAACGATTTAAAACTATTCCATAGCCTAAATAACTTCCTAAAGAATGAAAATAAATAGGAAAATAAAATAAAATACGGTACAAAATAAGATTGGCCATAAAAACTCCAAAATAGTCTTCTTGGGTGATTCTGGCTTGTGTCTCCAACTTCAGGCTGAAATTCGAACTTGATGCAGCAATGATTTCTCAAAATTCAAAGCATGAAAGTTGTATCTCTCTTTCTTAGCTTTGAAATGACACCTGAACCACACAAAACGGACATCTAAAGCCAAAGATATGCCCAAAATACTGCAACTGCTTCTGAACCAGCGATAACTCGCAAATCGCGACTTTGAAGCTAAATTGGACCTCCTTAACGTGCAAAATGGGTTTGATGGTATTCATATGACTTGTAGCTCCAGATGTTATCTTTCCAATGAATGAAGAATTACTCAATTCCGATCTGTTTAGCTCAAGATATGATCTTTCTACCAGAACATCACCAATCTGTCAACATCTGAGCTTGAAGTGCACTAGTGAGCTCCTTAGCCTTTTTCCTTGTCAATGGTCCACTAGAAACCTTCAGTGGGTCCTTGCCTTCCTTGGTTGTGCCTTCCTTGATTGTATCAGCTGATGCGAACCCCGATGGTATAAAGACCATGAAACGCGCCCAAGATGTGATTCAAGCTCCACAAGATATCAAAGAGACTAGGTTTAAAACCCCCACCCCTAATCAACCTGTGATTAGAAACGAGAAGTATAGAACTCCAAGAACACAAGCACACTTGTGCACCAAGGCAGTCCACAAAGAACGAAAGAGAAAACCTCTCCAAAGAGCAATATTATTTTGAAATTTTTCTGTATCTTTACATCCAGAATATGTGCCTTTATATAGGCCTAAACTAGGGTTAAAATCTGGGCAAAATTCGCAGCCTAAATCCCTTAGAAATCCTAGATACAAAGACATAGGAAATCCTAGTCAAATTAGGACTCTAATTCCTAGTTTGAACAAGTTTAATGAATGCAGCGTATGCCACTTGTCCAAAATGATTTAAAACTATTCCATAGCCTAAATAACTTCCTAAAGAATGAAAATAAATAGGAAAATAAAATAAAATACGGTACAAAATAAGATTGGCCATAAAAACTCCAAAATAGTCTTCTTGGGTGATTCTGGCTTGTGTCTCCAACTTCAAGCTGAAATTCGAACTTGATGCAGCAATGATTTCTCAAAATTCAAAGCATGAAAGTTGTATCTCTCTTTCTTAGCTTTGAAATGACACCTGAACCACACAAAACGGACATCTAAAGCCAAAGATATGCCCAAAATACTGCAACTGCTTCTGAACCAGCGATAACTCGTAAATCGCGACTTTGAAGCTAAATTGGACCTCCTTAACGTGCAAAATGGGTTTGATGGTATTCATATGACTTGTAGCTCCAGATGTTATCTTTCCAATGAATGAAGAATTACTCAATTCCGATCTGTTTAGCTCAAGATATGATCTTTCTACCAGAACATCACCAATCTGTCAACATCCGAGCTTGAAGTGCACTAGTGAGCTCCTTAGCCTTTTTCCTTGTCAATGGTCCACTAGAAACCTTCAGTGGGTCCTTGCCTTCCTTGGTTGTGCCTTCCTTGATTGTATCAGCTGATGCGAACCCCGATGGTATAAAGACCATGAAACGCGCCCAAGATGTGATTCAAGCTCCACAAGATATCAAAGAGACTAGGTTTAAAACCCCCACCCCTAATCAACCTGTGATTAGAAACGAGAAGTATAGAACTCCAAGAACACAAGCACACTTGTGCACCAAGGCAGTCCACAAAGAACGAAAGAGAAAACCTCTCCAAAGAGCAATATTATTTTGAAATTTTTCTGTATCTTTACATCCAGAATATGTGCCTTTATATAGGCCTAAACTAGGGTTAAAATCTGGGCAAAATTCGCAGCCTAAATCCCTTAGAAATCCTAGATACAAAGACATAGGAAATCCTAGTCAAATTAGGACTCTAATTCCTAGTTTGAACAAGTTTAATGAATGCAGCGTATGCCACTTGTCCAAAACGATTTAAAACTATTCCATAGCCTAAATAACTTCCTAAAGAATGTAAATAAATAGGAAAATAAAATAAAATACGGTACAAAATAAGATTGGCCATAAAAACTCCAAAATAGTCTTCTTGTGTGATTCTGGCTTGTGTCTCCAACTTCAAGCTGAAATTCAAACTTGATGCAGCAATGATTTCTCAAAATTCAAAGCATGAAAGTTGTATCTCTCTTTCTTAGCTTTGAAATGACACCTGAACCACACAAAACGGACATCTAAAGCCAAAGATATGCCCAAAATACTGCAACTGCTTCTGAACCAGCGATAACTCGCAAATCGCGACTTTGAAGCTAAATTGGACCTCCTTAACGTGCAAAATGGGTTTGATGGTATTCATATGACTTGTAGCTCCAGATGTTATCTTTCCAATGAATGAAGAATTACTCAATTTCGATCTGTTTAGCTCAAGATATGATCTTTCTACCAGAACATCACCAATCTGTCAACATCTGAGCTTGAAGTGCACTAGTGAGCTCCTTAGCCTTTTTCCTTGTCAATGGTCCACTAGAAACCTTCAGTGGGTCCTTGCCTTCCTTGGTTGTGCCTTCCTTGATTGTATCAGCTGATGCGAACCCCGATGGTATAAAGACCATGAAACGCGCCCAAGATGTGATTCAAGCTCCACAAGATATCAAAGAGACTAGGTTTAAAACCCCCACCCCTAATCAACCTGTGATTAGAAACGAGAAGTATAGAACTCCAAGAACACAAGCACACTTGTGCACCAAGGCAGTCCACAAAGAACGAAAGAGAAAACCTCTCCAAAGAGCAATATTATTTTGAAATTTTTCTGTATCTTTACATCCAGAATATGTGCCTTTATATAGGCCTAAACTAGGGTTAAAATCTGGGCAAAATTCGCAGCCTAAATCCCTTAGAAATCCTAGATACAAAGACATAGGAAATCCTAGTCAAATTAGGACTCTAATTCCTAGTTTGAACAAGTTTAATGAATGCAGCGTATGCCACTTGTCCAAAACGATTTAAAACTATTCCATAGCCTAAATAACTTCCTAAAGAATGAAAATAAATAGGAAAATAAAATAAAATACGGTACAAAATAAGATTGGCCATAAAAACTCCAAAATAGTCTTCTTGGGTGATTCTGGCTTGTGTCTCCAACTTCAAGCTGAAATTCGAACTTGATGCAGCAATGATTTCTCAAAATTCAAAGCATGAAAGTTGTATCTCTCTTTCTTAGCTTTGAAATGACACCTGAACCACACAAAACGGACATCTAAAGCCAAAGATATGCCCAAAATACTGCAACTGCTTCTGAACCAGCGATAACTCGTAAATCGCGACTTTGAAGCTAAATTGGACCTCCTTAACGTGCAAAATGGGTTTGATGGTATTCATATGACTTGTAGCTCCAGATGTTATCTTTCCAATGAATGAAGAATTACTCAATTCCGATCTGTTTAGCTCAAGATATGATCTTTCTACCAGAACATCACCAATCTGTCAACATCCGAGCTTGAAGTGCACTAGTGAGCTCCTTAGCCTTTTTCCTTGTCAATGGTCCACTAGAAACCTTCAGTGGGTCCTTGCCTTCCTTGGTTGTGCCTTCCTTGATTGTATCAGCTGATGCGAACCCCGATGGTATAAAGACCATGAAACGCGCCCAAGATGTGATTCAAGCTCCACAAGATATCAAAGAGACTAGGTTTAAAACCCCCACCCCTAATCAACCTGTGATTAGAAACGAGAAGTATAGAACTCCAAGAACACAAGCACACTTGTGCACCAAGGCAGTCCACAAAGAACGAAAGAGAAAACCTCTCCAAAGAGCAATATTATTTTGAAATTTTTCTGTATCTTTACATCCAGAATATGTGCCTTTATATAGGCCTAAACTAGGGTTAAAATCTGGGCAAAATTCGCAGCCTAAATCCCTTAGAAATCCTAGATACAAAGACATAGGAAATCCTAGTCAAATTAGGACTCTAATTCCTAGTTTGAACAAGTTTAATGAATGCAGCGTATGCCACTTGTCCAAAACGATTTAAAACTATTCCATAGCCTAAATAACTTCCTAAAGAATGTAAATAAATAGGAAAATAAAATAAAATACGGTACAAAATAAGATTGGCCATAAAAACTCCAAAATAGTCTTCTTGTGTGATTCTGGCTTGTGTCTCCAACTTCAAGCTGAAATTCAAACTTGATGCAGCAATGATTTCTCAAAATTCAAAGCATGAAAGTTGTATCTCTCTTTCTTAGCTTTGAAATGACACCTGAACCACACAAAACGGACATCTAAAGCCAAAGATATGCCCAAAATACTGCAACTGCTTCTGAACCAGCGATAACTCGCAAATCGCGACTTTGAAGCTAAATTGGACCTCCTTAACGTGCAAAATGGGTTTGATGGTATTCATATGACTTGTAGCTCCAGATGTTATCTTTCCAATGAATGAAGAATTACTCAATTTCGATCTGTTTAGCTCAAGATATGATCTTTCTACCAGAACATCACCAATCTGTCAACATCTGAGCTTGAAGTGCACTAGTGAGCTCCTTAGCCTTTTTCCTTGTCAATGGTCCACTAGAAACCTTCAGTGGGTCCTTGCCTTCCTTGGTTGTGCCTTCCTTGATTGTATCAGCTGATGCGAACCCCGATGGTATAAAGACCATGAAACGCGCCCAAGATGTGATTCAAGCTCCACAAGATATCAAAGAGACTAGGTTTAAAACCCCCACCCCTAATCAACCTGTGATTAGAAACGAGAAGTATAGAACTCCAAGAACACAAGCACACTTGTGCACCAAGGCAGTCCACAAAGAACGAAAGAGAAAACCTCTCCAAAGAGCAATATTATTTTGAAATTTTTCTGTATCTTTACATCCAGAATATGTGCCTTTATATAGGCCTAAACTAGGGTTAAAATCTGGGCAAAATTCGCAGCCTAAATCCCTTAGAAATCCTAGATACAAAGACATAGGAAATCCTAGTCAAATTAGGACTCTAATTCCTAGTTTGAACAAGTTTAATGAATGCAGCGTATGCCACTTGTCCAAAACGATTTAAAACTATTCCATAGCCTAAATAACTTCCTAAAGAATGAAAATAAATAGGAAAATAAAATAAAATACGGTACAAAATAAGATTGGCCATAAAAACTCCAAAATAGTCTTCTTGGGTGATTCTGGCTTGTGTCTCCAACTTCAAGCTGAAATTCGAACTTGATGCAGCAATGATTTCTCAAAATTCAAAGCATGAAAGTTGTATCTCTCTTTCTTAGCTTTGAAATGACACCTGAACCACACAAAACGGACATCTAAAGCCAAAGATATGCCCAAAATACTGCAACTGCTTCTGAACCAGCGATAACTCGTAAATCGCGACTTTGAAGCTAAATTGGACCTCCTTAACGTGCAAAATGGGTTTGATGGTATTCATATGACTTGTAGCTCCAGATGTTATCTTTCCAATGAATGAAGAATTACTCAATTCCGATCTGTTTAGCTCAAGATATGATCTTTCTACCAGAACATCACCAATCTGTCAACATCCGAGCTTGAAGTGCACTAGTGAGCTCCTTAGCCTTTTTCCTTGTCAATGGTCCACTAGAAACCTTCAGTGGGTCCTTGCCTTCCTTGGTTGTGCCTTCCTTGATTGTATCAGCTGATGCGAACCCCGATGGTATAAAGACCATGAAACGCGCCCAAGATGTGATTCAAGCTCCACAAGATATCAAAGAGACTAGGTTTAAAACCCCCACCCCTAATCAACCTGTGATTAGAAACGAGAAGTATAGAACTCCAAGAACACAAGCACACTTGTGCACCAAGGCAGTCCACAAAGAACGAAAGAGAAAACCTCTCCAAAGAGCAATATTATTTTGAAATTTTTCTGTATCTTTACATCCAGAATATGTGCCTTTATATAGGCCTAAACTAGGGTTAAAATCTGGGCAAAATTCGCAGCCTAAATCCCTTAGAAATCCTAGATACAAAGACATAGGAAATCCTAGTCAAATTAGAACTCTAATTCCTAGTTTGAACAAGTTTAATGAATGCAGCGTATGCCACTTGTCCAAAACGATTTAAAACTATTCCATAGCCTAAATAACTTCCTAAAGAATGAAAATAAATAGGAAAATAAAATAAAATACGGTACAAAATAAGATTGGCCATAAAAACTCCAAAATAGTCTTCTTGGGTGATTCTGGCTTGTGTCTCCAACTTCAAGCTGAAATTCGAACTTGATGCAGCAATGATTTCTCAAAATTCAAAGCATGAAAGTTGTATCTCTCTTTCTTAGCTTTGAAATGACACCTGAACCACACAAAACGGACATCTAAAGCCAAAGATATGCCCAAAATACTGCAACTGCTTCTGAACCAGCGATAACTCGTAAATCGCGACTTTGAAGCTAAATTGGACCTCCTTAACGTGCAAAATGGGTTTGATGGTATTCATATGACTTGTAGCTCCAGATGTTATCTTTCCAATGAATGAAGAATTACTCAATTCCGATCTGTTTAGCTCAAGATATGATCTTTCTACCAGAACATCACCAATCTGTCAACATCCGAGCTTGAAGTGCACTAGTGAGCTCCTTAGCCTTTTTCCTTGTCAATGGTCCACTAGAAACCTTCAGTGGGTCCTTGCCTTCCTTGGTTGTGCCTTCCTTGATTGTATCAGCTGATGCGAACCCCGATGGTATAAAGACCATGAAACGCGCCCAAGATGTGATTCAAGCTCCACAAGATATCAAAGAGACTAGGTTTAAAACCCCCACCCCTAATCAACCTGTGATTAGAAACGAGAAGTATAGAACTCCAAGAACACAAGCACACTTGTGCACCAAGGCAGTCCACAAAGAACGAAAGAGAAAACCTCTCCAAAGAGCAATATTATTTTGAAATTTTTCTGTATCTTTACATCCAGAATATGTGCCTTTATATAGGCCTAAACTAGGGTTAAAATCTGGGCAAAATTCGCAGCCTAAATCCCTTAGAAATCCTAGATACAAAGACATAGGAAATCCTAGTCAAATTAGGACTCTAATTCCTAGTTTGAACAAGTTTAATGAATGCAGCGTATGCCACTTGTCCAAAACGATTTAAAACTATTCCATAGCCTAAATAACTTCCTAAAGAATGTAAATAAATAGGAAAATAAAATAAAATACGGTACAAAATAAGATTGGCCATAAAAACTCCAAAATAGTCTTCTTGTGTGATTCTGGCTTGTGTCTCCAACTTCAAGCTGAAATTCAAACTTGATGCAGCAATGATTTCTCAAAATTCAAAGCATGAAAGTTGTATCTCTCTTTCTTAGCTTTGAAATGACACCTGAACCACACAAAACGGACATCTAAAGCCAAAGATATGCCCAAAATACTGCAACTGCTTCTGAACCAGCGATAACTCGCAAATCGCGACTTTGAAGCTAAATTGGACCTCCTTAACGTGCAAAATGGGTTTGATGGTATTCATATGACTTGTAGCTCCAGATGTTATCTTTCCAATGAATGAAGAATTACTCAATTTCGATCTGTTTAGCTCAAGATATGATCTTTCTACCAGAACATCACCAATCTGTCAACATCTGAGCTTGAAGTGCACTAGTGAGCTCCTTAGCCTTTTTCCTTGTCAATGGTCCACTAGAAACCTTCAGTGGGTCCTTGCCTTCCTTGGTTGTGCCTTCCTTGATTGTATCAGCTGATGCGAACCCCGATGGTATAAAGACCATGAAACGCGCCCAAGATGTGATTCAAGCTCCACAAGATATCAAAGAGACTAGGTTTAAAACCCCCACCCCTAATCAACCTGTGATTAGAAACGAGAAGTATAGAACTCCAAGAACACAAGCACACTTGTGCACCAAGGCAGTCCACAAAGAACGAAAGAGAAAACCTCTCCAAAGAGCAATATTATTTTGAAATTTTTCTGTATCTTTACATCCAGAATATGTGCCTTTATATAGGCCTAAACTAGGGTTAAAATCTGGGCAAAATTCGCAGCCTAAATCCCTTAGAAATCCTAGATACAAAGACATAGGAAATCCTAGTCAAATTAGGACTCTAATTCCTAGTTTGAACAAGTTTAATGAATGCAGCGTATGCCACTTGTCCAAAACGATTTAAAACTATTCCATAGCCTAAATAACTTCCTAAAGAATGAAAATAAATAGGAAAATAAAATAAAATACGGTACAAAATAAGATTGGCCATAAAAACTCCAAAATAGTCTTCTTGGGTGATTCTGGCTTGTGTCTCCAACTTCAAGCTGAAATTCGAACTTGATGCAGCAATGATTTCTCAAAATTCAAAGCATGAAAGTTGTATCTCTCTTTCTTAGCTTTGAAATGACACCTGAACCACACAAAACGGACATCTAAAGCCAAAGATATGCCCAAAATACTGCAACTGCTTCTGAACCAGCGATAACTCGTAAATCGCGACTTTGAAGCTAAATTGGACCTCCTTAACGTGCAAAATGGGTTTGATGGTATTCATATGACTTGTAGCTCCAGATGTTATCTTTCCAATGAATGAAGAATTACTCAATTCCGATCTGTTTAGCTCAAGATATGATCTTTCTACCAGAACATCACCAATCTGTCAACATCCGAGCTTGAAGTGCACTAGTGAGCTCCTTAGCCTTTTTCCTTGTCAATGGTCCACTAGAAACCTTCAGTGGGTCCTTGCCTTCCTTGGTTGTGCCTTCCTTGATTGTATCAGCTGATGCGAACCCCGATGGTATAAAGACCATGAAACGCGCCCAAGATGTGATTCAAGCTCCACAAGATATCAAAGAGACTAGGTTTAAAACCCCCACCCCTAATCAACCTGTGATTAGAAACGAGAAGTATAGAACTCCAAGAACACAAGCACACTTGTGCACCAAGGCAGTCCACAAAGAACGAAAGAGAAAACCTCTCCAAAGAGCAATATTATTTTGAAATTTTTCTGTATCTTTACATCCAGAATATGTGCCTTTATATAGGCCTAAACTAGGGTTAAAATCTGGGCAAAATTCGCAGCCTAAATCCCTTAGAAATCCTAGATACAAAGACATAGGAAATCCTAGTCAAATTAGGACTCTAATTCCTAGTTTGAACAAGTTTAATGAATGCAGCGTATGCCACTTGTCCAAAACGATTTAAAACTATTCCATAGCCTAAATAACTTCCTAAAGAATGAAAATAAATAGGAAAATAAAATAAAATACGGTACAAAATAAGATTGGCCATAAAAACTCCAAAATAGTCTTCTTGGGTGATTCTGGCTTGTGTCTCCAACTTCAAGCTGAAATTCGAACTTGATGCAGCAATGATTTCTCAAAATTCAAAGCATGAAAGTTGTATCTCTCTTTCTTAGCTTTGAAATGACACCTGAACCACACAAAACGGACATCTAAAGCCAAAGATATGCCCAAAATACTGCAACTGCTTCTGAACCAGCGATAACTCGTAAATCGCGACTTTGAAGCTAAATTGGACCTCCTTAACGTGCAAAATGGGTTTGATGGTATTCATATGACTTGTAGCTCCAGATGTTATCTTTCCAATGAATGAAGAATTACTCAATTCCGATCTGTTTAGCTCAAGATATGATCTTTCTACCAGAACATCACCAATCTGTCAACATCCGAGCTTGAAGTGCACTAGTGAGCTCCTTAGCCTTTTTCCTTGTCAATGGTCCACTAGAAACCTTCAGTGGGTCCTTGCCTTCCTTGGTTGTGCCTTCCTTGATTGTATCAGCTGATGCGAACCCCGATGGTATAAAGACCATGAAACGCGCCCAAGATGTGATTCAAGCTCCACAAGATATCAAAGAGACTAGGTTTAAAACCCCCACCCCTAATCAACCTGTGATTAGAAACGAGAAGTATAGAACTCCAAGAACACAAGCACACTTGTGCACCAAGGCAGTCCACAAAGAACGAAAGAGAAAACCTCTCCAAAGAGCAATATTATTTTGAAATTTTTCTGTATCTTTACATCCAGAATATGTGCCTTTATATAGGCCTAAACTAGGGTTAAAATCTGGGCAAAATTCGCAGCCTAAATCCCTTAGAAATCCTAGATACAAAGACATAGGAAATCCTAGTCAAATTAGGACTCTAATTCCTAGTTTGAACAAGTTTAATGAATGCAGCGTATGCCACTTGTCCAAAACGATTTAAAACTATTCCATAGCCTAAATAACTTCCTAAAGAATGTAAATAAATAGGAAAATAAAATAAAATACGGTACAAAATAAGATTGGCCATAAAAACTCCAAAATAGTCTTCTTGGGTGATTCTGGCTTGTGTCTCCAACTTCAAGCTGAAATTCGAACTTGATGCAGCAATGATTTCTCAAAATTCAAAGCATGAAAGTTGTATCTCTCTTTCTTAGCTTTGAAATGACACCTGAACCACACAAAACGGACATCTAAAGCCAAAGATATGCCCAAAATACTGCAACTGCTTCTGAACCAGCGATAACTCGTAAATCGCGACTTTGAAGCTAAATTGGACCTCCTTAACGTGCAAAATGGGTTTGATGGTATTCATATGACTTGTAGCTCCAGATGTTATCTTTCCAATGAATGAAGAATTACTCAATTCCGATCTGTTTAGCTCAAGATATGATCTTTCTACCAGAACATCACCAATCTGTCAACATCCGAGCTTGAAGTGCACTAGTGAGCTCCTTAGCCTTTTTCCTTGTCAATGGTCCACTAGAAACCTTCAGTGGGTCCTTGCCTTCCTTGGTTGTGCCTTCCTTGATTGTATCAGCTGATGCGAACCCCGATGGTATAAAGACCATGAAACGCGCCCAAGATGTGATTCAAGCTCCACAAGATATCAAAGAGACTAGGTTTAAAACCCCCACCCCTAATCAACCTGTGATTAGAAACGAGAAGTATAGAACTCCAAGAACACAAGCACACTTGTGCACCAAGGCAGTCCACAAAGAACGAAAGAGAAAACCTCTCCAAAGAGCAATATTATTTTGAAATTTTTCTGTATCTTTACATCCAGAATATGTGCCTTTATATAGGCCTAAACTAGGGTTAAAATCTGGGCAAAATTCGCAGCCTAAATCCCTTAGAAATCCTAGATACAAAGACATAGGAAATCCTAGTCAAATTAGGACTCTAATTCCTAGTTTGAACAAGTTTAATGAATGCAGCGCATGCCACTTGTCCAAAACGATTTAAAACTATTCCATAGCCTAAATAACTTCCTAAAGAATGTAAATAAATAGGAAAATAAAATAAAATACGGTACAAAATAAGATTGGCCATAAAAACTCCAAAATAGTCTTCTTGGGTGATTCTGGCTTGTGTCTCCAACTTCAAGCTGAAATTCAAACTTGATGCAGCAATGATTTCTCAAAATTCAAAGCATGAAAGTTGTATCTCTCTTTCTTAGCTTTGAAATGACACCTGAACCACACAAAACGGACATCTAAAGCCAAAGATATGCCCAAACTACTACAACTACTTCTGAACCAGCGATAACTCGTAAATCGCGACTTTGAAGCTAAATTGGACCTCCTTAACGTGCAAAATGGGCTTGATGGTATTCATATGACTTGTAGCTCCAGATGTTATCTTTCCAATGAATGAAGAATTACTTAATTCCAATCTGTTTAGCTCAAGATATGATCTTTCTACCAGAACATCACCAATCTGTCAACATCCGAGCTTGAAGTGCACTAGTGAGCTCCTTAGCCTTTTTCCTTGTCAATGTTTCCGTTTCATTCCAAAGAAGCTGTTAATGTTTCCATTTCATTCCAAACAATTTGTGAATTTTCCAATTTCATTCCAAGCAAGTTGTGAATATTTCCATTTCTTTCCAAACAATTTGTGCAGGTTCCAATCTCATTCCAACCAAGTTTTCAATCTTTCCACTTCATTCCGAACAAGTTTTGAATGTTTCCACTTCACTCCAAACATGTTGTGAATGTTTCAATTTCATTCCAAACTAGTTCTGAATGTTTCCATTTCATTCCAAACAACTAGTGAATGTTTCCATTTCACTTCAAATAGTTTGTGAATGTTTCCATTTTATTCCATAGAGGTTGTGAATGTTTCCATTTCATTCCAAACAAGTTGTGAATGTTTAAATTTCGTTCCAAACAAGTTGTGACTTATCCATTTCATTCCAAACAAGTTGTAATTGTTCGAAATAAGTTCTGAATGTCACCATTCCATCCGAAGTAAGTTGTGAATGTTTCCATTTCATTCCTAACAAGTTGTGAATGTTTCCACTTCATTCCAAACAATTTGTGAACGTTTCCATTTCATTCCAAACAAGTTGTGAATGTTTCCATGTGATTCCAAACAAGTTGTGAATGTTTCCACTTCATTCCAAACAAGTTTTCAATGTTTGAACTTCATTCCAAACAAGTTGGGCATGTTTCTATCTCATTCCAAAGAAGTTGTGCTTGTTTCCATTTCTTTTCAAACAACTTGTGCATGTTTCAATTTTATTCCAAACAAGTTGTGACTGTTTCCATTTCATTCCAAACTAGTTGTGAATGTCCCCATTTCATTCCAGAAAAGTTGTGAATGTTTCAATTTCATTCCAAATAAGTTGTGAATGTTTCAATTTCACTCCAAAGAAGTTGTGAATGTTTCCATTTTATTCCATAGAAGTTGCGAGTGTTTCGATTTCATTCTGACAAGTTGTGAATGTTCCAATTTCATCACAAACAAGTTTTGAATGTTTCCATTTCATTCCAAACAAGTTTTGAATGTTTCCATTCATTCCAAACTTGTTCTGAGTGTCCCCATTTCATTGCAAACAAGTTGTGAATGTTTCCGCTTCACTCCAAACAAGTCGTCAACGTTTACAGTTTATACTAAACAAGTTGTGAATGTTTCCATTTCATTCCAAACATGTTGTGAATGTTTCCACTTCATTCCAAACAAGTTGTGAATGTTTCCATTTCATTCCAAACAAGTAGTGAATGTTTCCACTTAATTCCAAACAAGTCGTGAATGTTTCAATTTCATTCCAAACAAGTTGTGAACGTTTCCACTTCATTCGAAACAAGTTGTGAATGTTTCCATTTCATTCCAATCAACTTGAGAATTTTTGGATTTCTTTTTAAACAGTTTATGAATGTTTCCGTTTCATTCCAATGAAGTTGTGAATGTTTCGATTTCATTCCAAACAATTTGTGAATGTTTCCACTTCATTCCAAAAAATTTGTGCAGGTTCCAATTTCTTTCCAAACAAGTTGTGAATGTTTCCACTTCATTCGAAACAAGTTTTGAATGTTTCCTCTTAATTCCATACAAGTTGTGAATGTTTCAATTTCATTTGAAACAAGTTGTGAATGTTTCCATTTCGTTCCAAACAAGTTGTGAATGTTTCCAAACAAGTTGTGAAGGTTTCCACTTCAATCCAAAGAAGTTGTGATTTTTTCCACTTCATTCCAAACAAGTTTTCAATGTTTCCACTTCATTCCAAATAGGTTGTGAATGTTTCCCTTTATTTCCAAACAAGTTGTGAATGTTTCAATTTCATTCCAAACTAGTTGTGAATGTTTCCATTTTATTCCAAACGTGTTGTGAATGTTTGTATTTCTTCCAAATAGTTTGTGAATGTTTCCATTTCATTCCGAAGAAGTTGTAAATGTTTCCATTTAATTCCATACAATTTATGAATGTTCCAATTTCATTCCAAGCAAGTTGTGAATGTTTCCACTTCATTCCAAAGAGGTTGTGAGTGGTTCCATCCAAACAAGTTACGAATGTTTCCATTTCATTCCAAACGAGTTGTGAATGTTTCAATTTCTTTCCAAACTAGTTGTGAATGTTTCCATTTGATTCCAAACAAGTTGTGATTGTTTCCATTTCATTCCAAACAAGTTGTGAATGTTTCGATTTCATTCCGAACAAGTTGTGACTGTTTTCATTTCGTTCCAAACAAGTTGTGAATGTTTGCATTTCATTCCAAACAAGTTCTGAATGTTTCCGTTTCATTCCAAACAAGATGTGAATGTTGCTATTTCATTCCAAACAAGTTGTGACTGTTTCCATTTCATTCCAAACAAGTTGTGAATGCTTCCACTTCATTCCAAACAAGTTTTGAATGTTTCCACTTCATTCCAAACAAGTTGTGAATGTTTCCATTTCATTCCAAACAAGTTGTGAATATTTCCATTTCATTCCAAACAAGTTGTGAATGTTTCCATTTCATTCCAAACAAGTTGTGACTGTTTCCTTTTCATTCCAAACAAGTTGTGAATGTTTCCACTTGAATCCAAAGAAGTTGTGATTGTTTCCACTTCATTCCAAACAAGTTTAGAAGTTTCCACTTCATCCCAAACAAGTTACGAATGTTTCGATTTCCTTCCAAACAAGTTGTGAATGTTTCCATTTCATTCCAAATAACTTGTCAATGTTTCCATTCATTCCAAACTAGTGGTGAATGTTACCATTTCATTCCGAACAAGTTGTGAATGTTTCCATTTTACTCCAAAAAAGTTCTGAATGTTTCCATTTTAGTCCAAACAGGTTGTGAAAGTTTCCATTCCACTCCAACGAAGTTGTGGGTGGTTCCATTTCATTCCAAACAAGTTGTGAATATTCCAATTTCATTCCAAACATGTAAGGGATTTAGGCTGCGAATTTTGCCCAGCTTTTAACCCTAGTTTAGGCCTATATAAAGGCACATATTCTGGATGTAAAGATACAGATTATTGCCGAAATAATATTGCTCTTTGGAGAGGTTTTCTCTTTGGTTCTTCACGGACTGCCTTGGTGCACAAGTATGCTTGTGTTCTTGGAGTTCTATACTTCTCGTTTCTAGTCACAGGTTGATTAGGGGTGGGGGTCTTCAAACCCAGTCTCTTTGATGTCTTGTGGAGCTTGAAAAACATCTTGGGCGAGTTTCATGGTCTTTATACCATCGGGGTTCGCATCACATACCTTTACACAAAAGATGTGTCTCTTGGTGGTTATGAGCTAAAAGCAAGGTGAGCTGGCACAAAGCTAGCTCACTATGCTACTTATGCACCATTGAGCTCCTTTGAGCTCCAACCAAGCACCATGAACTGAGGTCCAACTCCTAGAGCTGACCTTGAGCTGGAGTTAGCTGCTTTCAGCTGAAGTGAACTGAAGTCCAGCTACACTCGGCTACCAGAAGCTGAAGTGAGCTGACTTGAGCTGACTTGAGCTGACTTGAGCTAACTTGAGCTGAAGTCCAGCTACTTTGAGCCACTTATAGCTGAAGTGAGCTGACTTGAGCTGACTTGAGCTAACTTGAGCTGAAGTCCAGCTACTTTGAGCTACTTATAGCTGAAGTGAGCTGACTTGAGCTGAAGTCCAGCTACTCTGAGCTACTTATAGCTACAGTGAGCTGACATAAGCTAACTTGAGCTAAAGGGAGCTACTTCTAGCCGCCTTAGATAGCTGTTCAAGCTAGAGTTAGCTTAATGAGCTCAAATCCTACCTGAAAAGGATCTTGGCGCGCCAAGAATTCCAACACAAACTAGTTATGAATGTCCCCATTTCATTCCAAATAAGTTGTGAATGTTTCCAGTTCAATTTAAACAAGTTGTGAATGTTTCCACTTCATTCCAAACAACTTTTGAATGTTTCCACTTAACTCCAAACAAGTTGTGAATGTTTCCATTTCATTCCAAACACATTGGGAATGTTTCCATTTCATTCCAAACAAGTTGTGATTGTTTCCATTTCATCCAAAACAAGTTGTGATTGTTTCCATTTCATTCCAAACAATTTGTGGACGTTCCAATTTCATTCTAAGCAAGTTGTGAATGTTTCCACTTCATTCTAAACAAGTTGTGAATGTTTCCACTTCATTCCAAACAAGGTGTGAATGTTTCCATTTCGTTCCAAACTAGTTGTGAATGTCCCTATTTCAACCAAAACAAGTTGTGAATGTTTCCACTTCATTCCAAACAAGTTGTTAATGTTTCGATTTCATTCCAAACAAGTTGTGAATGTTTCCATTTGATTCAAAACAAGTTATGAATGTTTCCATTTCTTTGAAAACAAGTTGTGAAAGTTTCAATTTTATTTCAAACTAGATGTGAATGTTTCCATTTCAATCCAAACAACTTGTGAATGTTTTCATTTCTTACCTAACAATTTATGAATGTTTCCATTTCATTCCAAAGAACTTGTGATTGTTTCCATTTCATTCCAAACAATTTCTGAATGTTTCAATTTCATTCCAAACAAGTTGTCAATGTTTCTACTTCATTCCAAATAAGTTGTGAATGTTTCCTTTCCATTCCAAACAAGTTGTGAATTGTTCCACTTCATTGCAAACAAGTTCTGAATGTTTCTACTTCATTCTGAAGATTTTCAGGATCTCAATAATAACATACTCTAATTGAAGATTTTCAGGATCTCAATAATAACATACTCTTATGTTATTCATTTGTGTATATGCCACATGCATATAAGTTTTCCATACATATTGTCTCAAAAAACAATATCTAGCATGCTATTTGAGTTCAACATGAATATAGACATACTTATCCAGTCAAACAAACTTAGCATGCCACTAAGATCATTCATAAAACTTAAATCCTTAGCATGCTACTAAAGCAAGAAAGGATGCGTACCTTCCTTTTTGATAGTCTTGTGCCGAAAAGGAAAAGGAAGGACTTGATCTTAGAGATACGCCTTGAGGCTTGAATTGAGATGAAGAATCTCAATGTAATTCCACCCACAATGCTCTAAGAAAGTGTCTAATATTTCGGCTCTTTAAAGGAATGAAAGGAGGAATTTTTCTCTCAAGAAAAATGGTGCAAATTGAGTGTAAAATTCATACCCTCAATGGCCAGCCACTAAAGGCTATTTATAGATGACCAAAAGGCACACCTTTACACCAAGAAAGGTGTCCTTTAAGCCAAAGAACACTTCCTTTGGCTAAGGGTCATGTATGGTGGCGAAAATACATGTCTTTTAGCCAAGGAACACTTCCTTTGGCCTATAACCACCCATAACTACCTTATGGGCGAAAATACATGTCCTTTAAAGTCAAAGGACATCACTCTTGGTGCTATAAGCACCCTATGGCCGAATATACATGTCCATTCACCCAAGGAACACTTCCTTTGGATGAAAGGACATGTTCTTTTAGCCAAGAGTTATTTCTTTTGATGAAGAGACATACCTTTACACAAAAGATGTGTCTCTTGGTGGTTTTGAGCTAAAAACAAGGTGAGCTGGCACAAAGCTAGCTCAATATGCTACTTATGCACCATTGAGCTCCTTTGAGCTCCAACCAAGCACCATGAACTAAGGTCCAGCTCCAAGAACTGACCTTGAGCTGGAGTTAGCTGCTTTCAGCTGAAGTAAACTGAAGTCCAGCTACACTCAGCTACCAAAAGCTGAAGTGAGCTGACTTGAGCTGACTTGAGCTGAAGTCCAGCTACATTCAGCTACCATAAGCTGAAGTGAGCTGACTTGAGCTGACTTGAGCTAACTTGAGCTGAAGTCCAGCTACATTCAGCTACCATAAGCTGAAGTGAGCTGACTTGAGCTGACTTGAGCTAACTTGAGCTGAAGTCCAGCTACATTCAGCTACCATAAGCTGAAGTGAGCTGACTTGAGCTGACTTGAGCTAACTTGAGCTGCAGTCCAGCTACTTTGAGCTACTTATAGCTGAAGTGAGCTGACTTGAGCTAAGGGGAGCTACTTCTAGCTGCCTTAGATACCTTTTCAAGCTATAGTTAGCTCAACGAGCTCAAATCCTATCTTAAAAGGATCTTGGTGCGCCAAGAATTCCAACAAACTCCCACTCGCACTAAGATGCTTTTAAAACTCCCAGCTCCCACTCAAAACAAAACTCCTTAATCCTTATAGCCGAAATAATCTAGACACTTCTACATATATAGAGTTGTGGGTGCGACCTCAAGGCACACACACTAAGTCTCTTCTATTGAGGTTGTTAGACTCTCAATAGAAGATTGTCCTCTCCTCATAGTTTGAACTTCTTCAAACTTTCCTTGAACACATCAAGTACAAGTGTGTTGCTTAAACACATCAAGCTTTCTTGAACACATCAAGTTTTTCTTGAACACATCAAGTTTTGCCTTTCAGACCCCAGACATATGATACACTTCTTAATCACAATCAGTCTCTTTCTCTGAATTTCAACTCCTTGAAATCCATGATTGTATTAAGCATTGTGTACTCATTTAAATCACAATTCAATCTATCATACTACTCACAGTAATATGTGGGCCCAAGATTGAATTTAGTGAACGTGTACCATCTTAATGTCTTTCCTTTGAGCTTCAACTACTTAGGTCAATGAATTAACATGATCACCCAAAAGGAGGATACTCCAGTCTCATTTCTCTAAGACCTTCGACAACCAATCAAAGTGATCATAATTAACTCAACTTCCTAATAGCAAGCTATAGTCACTAAGAGTCTGATTTGAAGAATCTCACACTAAGCAAGAACAGAGACAACTTGCTTAAATTCTTCTATGGTCGTATTTCATGGTCATGGAACACTTGGAAACACATCCATTAAAGTTCCAGAATACACTTCTAAGGTGTTTTACTCATGTCACTCCCACTTGGAGTGATCTCTATTCCAATTGAGGAGTGTATCATTTCTCCCTCTTAAAACACCATTAAGTGTACTCCTCTTAACATATAAAAGGAGGACATGTCAATAACCATGAAATTTCTCCATGTAAGCCCTTGCTTACATCTAACATAGGCTAGGATGTATGAATGGTCATACAAACTGAATGCACCAAAGCATTGAACCTTGATTACTCATAATCTAGGCGACCATGAAAGGCTAAAGTGTCATGTGTTGGAGCATGACTCCCACTTAAATGTACCATTCATTTAAGTCTTTAGCCAGTCTCATCCTTAATCTTACACAAAGATCAAGGGCGAATGACTCGTGTGAGAAAGTCATTCTCTACCTATGTTTGACATGTTCATTTGTTCGTTGTGTTTTCTAAAATTGAACTGATTATTTCATAAAATAATCTATATTATCACAAAAATAATACTTAACATGTGTGACACCAAAGAGGTGAAGTACATCCAACATTTACATTCTTCTAAGACCCATTGCTCTAACATGTCGAGCAAACACAAGTGGTGGCAATGGCTTAGTGAGAGGATCTGCCACCATCAGGTCTGTAGAAATGTACTCAATCCTAACTTCACCCTCTTCAATTGCATCCCTTACAAAGTTATATTTCATGCTAATGTGCTTGGTTTTTCCATGGTATTTGGGGTCCTTAGTATAAGCCATGGCTGTCATACTATCACTGTAGATAGTAATAGGTCTCTCAATAAAAACCTTGGACTCCAAATTCTTAAGGAAATAACCTAGCCAAAGGGCTTCTTGTACAGCTGAGGCACATGAAACAAATTCAGCCTCCATTGTGGACAATGCTGTACAAGTTTGCTTCTTACTACACCAAGTAGTAGCACCACCATTTAGCATGAAAAGATAACCAGATGTAGACTTGCTGAAGTCTCTATCCCCACCCCAATCAGCATCAGAATAGCCACGTAAACCAAGGTCTTTACCTTGGTAACAAAGCCAATAATCCTTAGTACCCTTGAGGTACCTTAGGATCCTCTTGACATTCTTCCAATGCTCCAGACCAGGGTTGGAAGAATATCGTGCTAAAAGACCAACCGCTTGGCTGATGTCTGGCCTTGTACATAACATGGCGTACATCAAGCTACCAATGGCACTTAGGTAGGAAATCTAAGCCATCTCTTCCTTCTCCTTTGGAGTCTTAGGACATAAGTCCTCTCCAATCTTGCAACCATATGCAAGAGGTGTACTCATGGGCTTTGCATTTGTTAAGTTGAACCTTGCAAGAATCTTATCAATATAAGATTCTTGAGAAAGGGCCAATAGCCTTGCCTTTCTATTCCTCAGGATCTTCACCCCTAGAATAAAGGCAGCCTCTCCCATATCCTTCATGTCAAAGGTGGAAGACAACCATCCCTTGATGGTACTTAACAATGCAAGCCTATTACTTGCAATCAGTATATCATCTACATATAGAGTCAATACTGCAAAACTAGACCCAGAAGAGTACAAGTATACACAATGGTCTTCATGCATCATCACAAAGCCATAGTTTGTGATTGCATGGTGAAACTTCAAGTACCACTGTCTTGAAGCTTGCTTAAGACCATAGATAGACTTCTTTAGTCTACATACCTTGTCCTCTTGACCCTTTTGGACAAACCCCTCAGGTTGTCTCATATATATCTCCTCACTCAATTCACCATTGAGAAAGGCGGTCTTTACATCCATCTGATGTAACTCTAAGTCTAGATTTGCCACAATGGCAAGTAATATCCTGATGGAAGTGAATTTCACAACAGGAGAGAAGGTGTCTTTGAAATCAACACCCTCCTTCTGTGTGAAACCCTTGGCCACCAACCGGGCCTTGTATCTTTCGATACTTCCATCAGAGTTCACCTTGATCTTGAGAACCCACTTGTTCCCAATTGCCTTCCGGCCTAGAGGAAGATCACTTAACTCCCAAACCCCATTGAGATGCATCGAATGCAACTCATCCTTCATTGCATTTAGCCACTCTTCCCTTTGTTCACCCTCAAGAGCCTCCTCAATGTTACTTGGCTCATCTATCTCAGATGCAACCAAGTTTGCCTCACTATCCAGGATCCACCATTCTTTAGGTGGTCCAAATTTCCTCATTGATCTTCTCAATATAGGCTGAGATGGAGGCAACTCATGCTCCATCTCTTGAGGCTCAACATTTTGCCCTTGAGTATCCTCAACTCCCTCTTTGAACAAAACCTTCCTCTTGGAAGTCTTGCTCATGTTGGTCCACAACAACAGGGATTTCTAGAGCCATTGCTCCACGTGGTTGAGGTACTCCCTCTAGAGTAGGTGCATGTGTCCCAAGTGTCCTTATGACACTTGGTTGACCCTCATCTAGGATCTGGCTTAATGAGGTTAAGTCACCACACTCACCAACTTTGGGGAACTCATCCTCCACAAAGTTAGCATTCCTTGCATCAAAGATGTTCCCAATTTTGTGACTTACATCCAAGAACACATAACCCCTAGATTGTTCAGCATAACCAAGGAAGGCACACTTCCTCCCTCTTGGACCCAACTTTCCCAAAGGGTGGTCCGTTATGTGAACATAACCTAAACAACCCCAAGGGCGTAAATAGCTTAGGTTAGGAGTTTTCTTCTTCCATAACTCATATGGAGAAGAATTCACATTCTTGGTGGGTACTCTATTAAGGACATGAACTGCACACAGCAGTGCATCACTCCAATAAGTGATGTCTAAATTGGCCTTTGCCATCATGGAACGTACCATGTCCATAAGAGTTCTATTCTTCCTCTCAGACACTCCATTCTGTTGGGGTGTCCAAGGAAGGGTGAACTCCCTCTTAATACCTTTCAAGTCACAAAATGCTTTGAATGCATTAGATGTATACTCTCCACCCCTATCTGTCCTCAAGGACTTAATCTTCTTACCTACTTGGTTCTCAACCAAGTACACATACTTCTCAAAGCATGCCAAGGCCTCTGCCTTGTTTCTGAGTAAGTAGATATGGGTGAATCGAGTATAATCATCTGTGAATGTGATGAAATACTTAAATCCATTTCTAGATTCAACCCTCATTGGCCCACACAGGTCAGAGTGAACTAAACTAAGTGCCTCACCTCTCCTAGTTGCTTTGCCAAAAGGCTTTCTTATGGCTTTGCCTTCTAGGCATGATTGACAACTTGGAAGGACAACCTTGGTCAAGGAACCTAGCAAGCCACCCTTGGCTAGCTTGTTCATTCTATCTTGACCAATATGACCTAACCTTTCATGCCATCTCATTTCATTTGTGACCTCTGTCACATAGCAACTAGGACTTGCAACAGAATGGTCAGTTGGCTTTAACTCATAAAGCCCATTATTAACTGAACAAGTGCACACTATCTGATTATCTTTAATAATAGCCACACTATTATTAAAGAAATTAAAGCAATAATTGTACTTCAACATACAACTTATAGAAATCAAATTTCTACAAATGTTTGGTACATACAATACATCTATTAGATACAAATATCCAATATCTATAGGAATCCTACATGTTCCTATGCCTTCCACTTCCAGCCTGGCATCATTTCCTACTGAAATGTGCTTAGCTCCTTTTGAGAGCTTCCTGTAGGCCACAAACCAGGACTTCTCCCGTGCTATGTGGTCTGTTGCTCCCGAGTCTACAATCCACAAAGAATTGCACTCAGTTAGTAATGTACATGACACAACATGTACAATGGAAGTAAAAGGGTATGTATGTACCTTGGGTGGACCTTTGCAATCCTTTGCAAAGTGTCCTTTATACCCACAGTTGAAGCACTTTAGCTTGCTTATGTCCCGTTTCTTCTTGAACATTTTCTTAGAAGCAGGAACTTTTCCCTTGCCCTTCCTTGGCCCTCATTTTCCACCATTCTTCTTCCATCCCTTCTGGATAGAAGATGAGGCAACATATGCCTTAGAATGGTCCTTGAGGGCCATTACCTCAGCCTCAAGGAGGAGGTGACGGGCAATGTCATCAAATGACATTATTTGAGGGTTATGGCGTAAGTTGACCTTCATCAACTGCCATTCCTCATCAGGCAAGGAACGAATTATTGCTTGCACTTGTTGCTCATCAGTGAGCACATGCCCTGCCGTCTTGAGTTGGTGGATCATGCGTGACATCTCACGCAAGTGAGCACTCATAGAGTGATCAGCACGCTTCACATAATTCTCAAACTTGAGAATCATCGAGCGTTGTTTCTCTACAGAAACATCTCCATACTTGGCCTTGACAGAGTCCCATATGGCCCTGGCCCCCTCAAGCATGGAGAATTCCACCATAATCTCATCCACCATAGTGGAAAGGAGAGTGACTCTACACATAGAGTTCTTCTTTAGGAATGCCTCATAGGCAGTCTTATCCTCTCCCTCAGCAGGAGGCATGATCTCTTGAGTGAGTACATCAAGAGTATCTTGCTCAGTTAAAATGAATTTGACTTTCTGTTGCCAAATTGAATAGTTTTCACCATCCAATTTGAGGTCACGGTTTAATTCAGCAACAATATTCTTACAAGCCATCTATATTGATGCAATTCACATGTTTTAGTTCAATTTACACAACAAGACTCAACAAAGCAACATGTGTATGAAAACAACTTCTAAACATGCTCATATATGGCAAAAGAGATGCATATAACATTCGATCAGAAATATATAAACATGCCTTCATTGTTTCATACACATATCCTTTATTAACCTTCATCGAAATCATACACATATGTATGATCCTAAATCATGCTCACAACATGTAACATATACATATTCATGACCTAGGCTCTGATACCAATTGAAGATTTTCAGGATCTCAATAATAACATACTCTAATTGAAGATTTTCAGGATCTCAATAATAACATACTCTTATGTTATTCATTTGTGTATATGCCACATGCATATAAGTTTTCCATACATATTGTCTCAAAAAACAATATCTCGCATGCTATTTGAGTTCAACATGAATATAGACATACTTATCCAGTCAAACAAACTTAGCATGCCACTAAGATCATTCATAAAACTTAAATCCTTAGCATGCTACTAAAGCAAGAAAGGATGCGTACCTTCCTTTTTGATAGTCTTGTGCCGAAAAGGAAAAGGAAGGACTTGATCTTAGAGATACGCCTTGAGGCTTGAATTGAGATGAAGAATCTCAATGTAATTCCACCCACAATGCTCTAAGAAAGTGTCTAATATTTCGGCTCTTTAAAGGAATGAAAGGAGGAATTTTTCTCTCAAGAAAAATGGTGCAAATTGAGTGTAAAATTCGTACCCTCAATGGCCAGCCACTAAAGGCTATTTATAGATGACCAAAAGGCACACCTTTACACCAAGAAAGGTGTCCTTTAAGCCAAAGAACACTTCCTTTGGCTAAGGGTCATGTATGGTGGCGAAAATACATGTCTTTTAGCCAAGGAACACTTCCTTTGGCCTATAACCACCCATAACTACCTTATGGGCGAAAATACATGTCCTTTAAGGTCAAAGGACATCACTCTTGGTGCTATAAGCACCCTATGGCCGAATATACATGTCCATTCACCCAAGGAACACTTCCTTTGGATGAAAGGACATGTTCTTTTAGCCAAGAGTTATTTCTTTTGATGAAGAGACATACCTTTACACAAAAGATGTGTCTCTTGGTGGTTTTGAGCTAAAAACAAGGTGAGCTGGCACAAAGCTAGCTCAATATGCTACTTATGCACCATTGAGCTCCTTTGAGCTCCAACCAAGCACCATGAACTAAGGTCCAGCTCCAAGAACTGACCTTGAGCTGGAGTTAGCTGCTTTCAGCTGAAGTAAACTGAAGTCCAGCTACACTCAGCTACCAAAAGCTGAAGTGAGCTGACTTGAGCTGACTTGAGCTGAAGTCCAGCTACATTCAGCTACCATAAGCTGAAGTGAGCTGACTTGAGCTAACTTGAGCTAACTTGAGCTGAAGTCCAGCTACATTCAGCTACCATAAGCTGAAGTGAGCTGACTTGAGCTGACTTGAGCTAACTTGAGCTGAAGTCCAGCTACTTTGAGCTACTTATAGCTGAAGTGAGCTGACTTGAGCTAAGGGAAGCTACTTCTAGCTGCCTTAGATACCTTTTCAAGCTATAGTTAGCTCAACGAGCTCAAATCCTATCTTAAAAGGATCTTGGTGCGCCAAGAATTCCAACACATTCCAGACAAGTTTTGAATGTTTCCACTTCATTCCAAACAAGTTGTGAATGTTTCAATTTCATTCCAAACAAGTTGTCAGTGTTTTGATTTCATTCCAAACATGTTGTGAAAGTTTCCATTTCATTCCAAACAAGTTGTGAATGTTTCCATGTCATTCCAAACAAGTTGTGAATGTTTCAATTTCATTCCAAACAAGTTGTGAATGTTTGCACTTCATTCCAAACAAGTTGTGAATGTTTCCATTTCATTCCAAACAAGTTGTGAATGTTTCCACTTCGTTGCAAACAAGTTGTGAATGTTTCTACTTCAATCCAGACAAGTTTTGAATGTTTCCACTTCATTCCAAACAAGTTGTGAATATTTCGATTTCATTCCAAACAAGTTGTGAATGTTTCGATTTCATTCCAAACATGTTGTGAATGTTTCCATTTCATTCCAAACAAGTTCTGAATGTTTCAATTTCAATCCAAACTAATTGTGGTTGTTTCCATTTCATTGCAAACAAGTTGTGAATGTTTGCATTTCTTTCCAAATAGTTCATGGATGTTTCCGTTTCATTCCAAAAAATTTACGAATGTGCCAACTTCATCCGAAACAAGTTGTGATTGTTTCCATTTCATTACAAACAATTTGTAGATGTTCCAATTTCATTCCAGGCAAGTTGTGAATGTTTCCACTTCATTCTAAGCAAGTTGTGAATGTTTCCACTTCATTCAAAACAAGTTGTGAATGTTTCCATTTCATTCCAAACAAGTTGTGCATGTTCCAATATCATTCGAAACAAGTTGTGGAAGTTCCAATATCATTCTAAACAAGTTTTGAATGTTTCGTATTTCATTCCAATCAGGTTGTGAATGTTTCCATTTCATTCCAAACAACTTGTGAATGTTTCCACTTCATTCCAAACTAGTGGTGAATGTTATCATTTCATTCGAAACAAGTTGTGAGTGCTTCCATTTCATTTCCAAAGAAGTTGTGAATGTTTCCATTTTATTCGAAACAAGTTGTTAATGTTTCCATTACATTGCAAACAACTTGTGAATGTTTCGATTTCATTCCAAACAAGTTGTGAATGTTTCAATTTCGTTCCAAATAAGTTGTGAATGTTTCCATTTCATTCCAAACAAGTTTTGAATGTTTCCATTTCATTCCAAAGAACTTGTGATTGTTTCCATTTCATTCCAAACAATTTCTGAATGTTTCAATTTCATTCCAAACAAGTTGTGAATGTTTCTACTTCATTCCAAACAAGTTCTGAATGTTTCCTTTCCAATCCGAACAAGTTGTGAATGTTTCCACTTCATTGCAAATAAGTTTTGAATGTTTCTACTTCATTCTAGACAAGTTGTGAGTGTTTCGATTTCAGTCCAAACAAGTTATGAATGTTTCCACTTCAGTGCAAACAAGTTGTGAATGTTTCCACTTCATTCCAGACAAGTTTTGAATGTTTCCACTTCATTTCAAACAAGTTGTGAATGTTTCGATTTCATTCCAAACAAGTTGTGAATGTTTCCATTTCATTCCAAACATGTTGTGAATGTTTCCATTTCATTCCAAACAAGTTGTGAATGTTTCAATTTCATTCCAAACTAGTTGTGGATGTTTCCATTTCATTGCAAACAAGTTGTGAGTGTTTGCATTTCCTTCCAAATAGTTCGTGAATGTTTCCGTTTCATTCCAAACAATTTGTGAATGTACCAATTTCAGCCGACACAAGTTGTGGTTGTTTCGATTTCATTCCAAACAATTTGTGGATGTTCCAATTTCATTCTAAGTAAGTGGTGAATGTTTCCACATCATTCCAAACAAGTTGTGAATGTTTCCACTTCATTGCAAACAAGTTGTGAATGTTTCCACTTCATTCCAAACAAGTTTTGAATGTCTCCATTTCATTCCCAAGTAGTTGTGAACGTTCCCATTTCAATCCGAACAAGTTGTGAATGTTTCCACTTCATTGCAAACAAGTTGTGAATGTTTCCATTTCAGCCCAAACAATTTGTGATTGTTTCAGCTTCATTGCAAACAAGTTTTGAATGTTTCCACTTCATTAAAAACAAGTTTTGAATGTTTCCACTTCTTTCCAAACAAGTTGTGAATGTTTCCATTTCATCCAAACTAGTTGTGAATGTCCCTATTTCAATCCAAACAAGTTTTGAATGTTTCCACTTCATTCCAAACAAGTTGTTAATGTTTCGATTTCATTCCAAACAAGTTGTGAATGTTTCCATTTCATTCAAAACAAGTTATGAATGTTTCCATTGTTGGAATTCTTGGCGCACCAAGATCCTTTTAAGGTAGGATTTGAGCTCATTCAGCTAACTCTAGCTTGAACAGCTATCTAAGGCAGCTAGAAGTAGCTCCCTTTAGCTCAAGTTAGCTTATGTCAGCTCACGGCAGCTATAAGTAGCTCAGCATAGCTGGACTTCAGCTCAAGTCAGCTCACTTCAGCTATAAGTAGCTCAAAGTAGCTCAAAGTAGCTCACTACAGCTTCTGGTAGCTGAGTGTAGCTGGACTTCAGTTCACTTCAGCTGAGAGCAGCTAACTCCAGCTCAAGGTCAGCTCTAGGAGCTGGACCTCAGTTCATGGTGCTTGGTTGGAGCTCAATGGTGCATAAGTAGCATAGTGAGCTAGCTTTGTGCCAGCTCACCTTGCTTTTAGCTCATAACCACCAAGAGACACATCTTTTGTGTAAAGGTATGTGTCTTCATCAAAAGAGATGACTTTTGGCTAAAAGAACATGTCCTTTCATCCAAAGGAAGTGTTCCTTGAGTGAAAAGACATGTATATTCGGCCATAAGGTAGTTATGGGGTGGTTATAGGCCAAAAGAAGTGTTCCTTGGCTCTAAAAGACATGTACTTTCGCCCATAAGGTAGTAATGGGTGGTTATAGGCCAAAGGAAGTGTTCCTTGGCTCTAAAAGACATGTATTTTCGCCCATAAGGTAGTTATGGGTGGTTATAGGCTAAAGGAAGTGTTTCTTGGCTAAAAGACATGTATTTTCGCCACCATACATGACCCTTAGCCAAAGGAAGTGTTCTTTGGCTTAAAAGGCACCTTTCTTGGTGTAAAGGTGTGCCTTTTGGTCATCTATAAATAGCCTTTAGTTGCTGGCCATTTTAAGCACGAATTTGGCATTCAATTTGCTCCATTTTTCTTGAGACAAAAATCTCCTTCTTCCTTTCTTTTAGTGGCCGAAATATTAGACACCATTTTTGAGCATTGTGGGTGGAATTACATTGAGATTATTCATCTCAATTCAAGCTTCAAGGTGCACCTCTAAGATCAAGTTCTTCCTCAACTTTTCGCTAAAGATAACCAAGAAGAAAGGTGCACACATCTTTCTTGGTTTAGTAGCATGTTAGGTTTCATTCATTATTTACATGAATGTTCTTAGTAGCATGGTAGGTTTTGTATGCCACAATATGTATGTAAAACTAACATGCTATATCAAATGGACAAAATATGTAAATAAATTAAAATAATACTTGCTTATGTTAAAGTTGAACTCTAATGAACAAATATGCTTGTGGCATATACATGGGTAGATAACATAAGAGTATGTTATCATGAGATCCTGAAATCTTCATCCATTTTTTTGAAAACAAGTTGCGAATGTTTTAGTTTTGATTTCAAACTAATTGTGAATGTTTCCATTTCATTCCAAACAAGTTGTGGATGTTTGCATTTCTTACCTAACAATTTGTGAATGTTTCATTTTATTCCAAAGAACTTGTGACTGTTTCCATTTCATTCCAAACAATTTCTGAATGTTTCAATTTCATTCCAAACAAGTTGTGAATGTTTCCACTTTATTCCAAACAAGTTGTGAATGTTTCCACTTCATTCCAAACAAGTTGTGAATGTTTCCATTTCATTCCCAACTAGTTGTGGATGTCCCCATTTCAATCCGAACAAGTTGTGAATGTTTCCACTTCATTCCAAACAAGTTGTGAATGTTTCCATTTCATTCAAAACAATTTTTCAATGTTTCCACTTCATTGCAAACAAGTTTTGAATGTTTCCACTTCATTCCAAACAAGTTGTGAATGTTTCCATTTCATTCCAAACTAGTTGTGAATGTCCCAATTTCAATCCAAACAAGTTGTGAATGTTTCCACTTCATTCCAAACAAGTTGTGAATGTTTCAATTTTATTCCAAACTAGTTGTGAATGTTTCCATTTCATTCCAAACAACTTGTGAATGTTTGCATTTCTTTCCAAACAATTTGTGAATGTTTCCATTTCATTCCAAAGAACTTGTGACCGTTTCCATTTCATTCCAAACAATTTCTGAATGTTTCAATTTCATCTCAAACAAGTTGTGAATGTTTCAATTTCATTCCAAACAAGTTGTGAATGTTTCCACTTCATTCCAAACAAGTTGTGAATGTTTCCTTTTCAGTCCAAACAAGTTGTGAATGTTTCCACTTCATTGCAAACAAGTTCTGAATGTTTCCACTTCATTCCAGACAAGTTTTGAATGTTTCCACTTCATTCCAAACAAGTTGTGAGTGTTTCAATTTCATTCCAACCAAGTTGTGAATGTTTCGATTTCATTCCAAACATGTTGTGTATATTTCCATTTCATTCCAAACAAGTTGTGAATGTTTCCACTTCATTCCAAACAAGTTGTGAATCTTTCCATTTCATTCCAAACAAGTTGTGAATGTTTCCACTTCATTGCAAACAAGTTGTTAATGTGTCCAATTCATTCCAGACAAGTTTTGAATGTTTCCACTTCATTTCAAACAAGTTGTGAATGTTTCGATTTCATTCAAAACAAGTTGTGAATGTTTCCATTTCATTCCAAACATGTTGTGCATGTTTCCATTTCATTCCAAGAAAGTTGTGATTGTTTCCACTTCATTCCATACAAGTTGTGAATGTTTCCATTTCGTTCCAAACTAGTTGTGAATGTCCCTATTTCAATCCAAACAAGTTGGGAATGTTTCCACTTCATTCCAAACAAGTTGGGAATGTTTCCACTTCATTCCAAACAAGTTGTTAATGTTTCAATTTCATTCCAAGCAAGTTGTGAATGTTTCCATTTCATTCAAAACAAGTTATGAATGTTTCCATTTCTTTAAAAACAAGTTGTGAATGTTTCAATTTTATTTCAAACAAGTTGTGAATGTTTCCACTTCATTCCAAACAAGTTGTGAATGTTTGCTTTCCATTCCAAACAAGTTGTGAATGTTTCCACTTCATTGCAAACAAGTTCTGAATGTTTCTACTTCATTCCAGACAAGTTTTGAATGTTTCCACTTCATTCCAAACAAGTTGTAAATGTTTCAATTTCATTCCAAACAAGTTGTCAGTGTTTTGATTTCATTCCAAACATGTTGTGAAAGTTTCCATTTCAGTCCAAACAAGTTATGAATGTTTCAATTTCATTCCAAACAGGTTGTGAATGTTTCCACTTCATTCCAAACAAGTTGTGAATGTTTCCATTTCATTCCAAACAAGTTGTGAATGTTTCCACTTCGTTGCAAACAAGTTGTGAATGTTTCTACTTCATTCCAGACAAGTTTTGAATGTTTCCACTTCATTCCAAACAAGTTGTGAATATTTCGATTTCATTCCAAACAAGTTGTGAATGTTTCGATTTCATTCCAAACATGTTGTGAATGTTTCCATTTCATTCCAAACAAGTTCTGAATGTTTCAATTTCATTCCAAACTAATTGTGGATGTTTCCATTTCATTGCAAACAAGTTGTGATTGTTTGCATTTCTTTCCAAACAGTTCGTGGATGTTTCCGTTTCATTCCAAACAATTTACGAATGTGCCAATAGCATCCGAAACAAGTTGCGATTGTTTCCATTTCATTACAAACAATTTGTGGATTTTCCAATTTCATTCCAAGCAAGTTGTGAACGTTTCCACTTCATTCTAAGCAAGTTGTGATTGTTTCCACTTTATTCAAAACAAGTTATGAATGTTTCCATTTCATTCCAAATAAGTTGTGCATGTTCCAATATCATTCGAAACAAGTTGTGGAAGTCCCAATATCATTCTAAACAAGTTTTGAATGTTTCAAATTTCATTCCAATCAGGTTATGAATGTTTCCCTTTCATTCCAAACAACTTGTGAATGTTTCCACTTCATTCCAAACTAGTGGTGAATGTTATCATTTCATTCGAAACTAGTTATGAGTGTTTCCATTTAATTTCCAAACAAGTTGTGAATGTTTCCATTTTATTCCAACAAGTTGTTAATGTTTCCATTTCATTGCAAACAAGTTGTGAATGTTTCGAATTTCATTCCAATCAGGTTGTGAATGTTTCCATTTCATTCCAAACAACTTGTGAATGTTTCCACTTCATTCCAAACTAGTGGTGAATGTTATCATTTCATTCCAAACAAGTTGTGAGTGCTTCCATTTCGTTTCCAAAGAAGTTGTGAATGTTTCCATTTTATTCCAAACAAGTTGTTAGTGTTTCCATTTCATTGCAAACAAGTTGTGAATGTTTCGATTTCATTCCAAACAAGTTGTGAATGTTTCAATTTCATTCCAAATAAGTTGTGAATGTTTCCATTTCATTCCAAACAAGTATTGAATGTTTCCATTCAATCCAAACTCGTTGTGAATGTCCCCATTTCATTACAAATAAGTTGTGAACGTTTCCAGTTCATTCCAAACAAGTTGTGAATGTTTCCACTTCAATCCAAACAAGTTATGAATGTTTCCACTTCATTCTAAACAACTTTTGAATGTTTCCACTTCATTCCAAATATGTTGTGAATGTTTCGAGTTCATTCCAAACAAGTAGTGAATGTTTCAATTTCATTCCAAACAAGTTGTGAATGTTTCCATTTCATTCCAAACAAGTTGCGAATGTTTCCGTTTCATTCCAAACAAGTTGTCAATGTTTCAATTTCAATCCACACTAGTTGTGAATGTTTCCATTTCATTCGAAACAAGTTGTGAATGTTTGCATTTCTTTCCAAACACTTTGTGAATGTTTCCGTTTCATTCCAAAGATGTTGTGAATGTTTCCATTTCATTCCAAACAATTTGTGAATGTTTCAATTTCATTCTAAACAATTTGTGAAGTTTCCACTTCAATCCAAACAACTTGTGAATGTTTCCACTTCATTCGAAACAAGTTTTGAATGTTTCCATTTCATTCCAAACAAGTTGTGAATGTTTCCACTTCATTCGAAACAAGTTTTGAATGTTTCCATTTCATTCCATTCAAGTTGTGAATGTTTCAATTTCATTCCAAACAAGTTGTGAATGTTTCCATTTCATTCCAAACAGGTTGTGAATGTTTCCAAACAAGTTGTGAATGTTTCCATTTCACTCCAAACAGGTTGTTAATGTTTCTAAACAAGTTGTGAATGTTTCAAATTTAATCCAAACAAGTTGTGATTGTTTCCACTTCATTCCAAACAAGTTTTGAATGTTTCCACTTCATTCCAAACAGGTTGTAAATGTTTCCTATTCATTCCAAACAAGTTGTGAATGTTTCAATTTCGTTCGAAACTAGTTGTGAATGTTTCCATTTCATTCCAATTGTGTTGTGAATGTTTGTATTTCTTTCCAAATAGTTTGTGAATGTTTCCATTTCATTCTGAAGAAGTTGTGAATGTTTCCTTTTAATTCCATACAATTTGTGAATGTTCCAACTTCATTCCAAACAAGTTGTCAATGTTTCCACTTCATTCCAAAGAGCTTGTGAGTGTTTCCATTTCATTCCAAACAAGTTGTGAATGTTTCCATTTCATTCCAAACAAGTTGTCACAGTTTCCTTTTCATTCCACACACGTTGTGAATGTTTCCACTTGAATCCAAAGAAGTTTTGAACATTTCCACTTCATTCCAAACAAGTTACGAATGTTTCGATTTACTTCCAAACAAGTTGTGAATGTTTCCATTTCATTCCAAACAACTTGTCAATGTTTCCATTCATTCCAAACTAGTGGTGAATGTTACCAATTCATTCCAAACTAGTGGTGAATGTTACCATTTTATTCCGAACAAGTTGTGAATGTTTCCTTTTTATTCCAAACAAGTTGTGAATGTTTCCATTTTATTCCAAACAAGTTGTGAAAGTTTCCATTCCACTCCAACGAAGTTGTGGGTGGTTCTATTTCATTCCAAACAAGTTGTGAATATTCCAATTTCATTCCAAATATGTTGTGAATGTTTATATTTCATTCCAAACAACTTTTGAATGTTCCCATTCATTCCAAACAAGTTGTGAACCCATTTCATTCCGAATAAGTTGTGAATGTGCCCAGCTCATTCCAAACAAGTTGTGAATTTTTTTCACTTCAATCCAGCGACGTTATGAATCTTTCCACTTCGCTCTAAACAAGTTTTGAATGTTTCCACTTCATTCCCAACAAGTTGTGAACGTTTTCAATTCATTCCAAACAAGTTAAGAATGTTTCCATTTCATTCCAAACAAGTTGTGAATGTTTCCATTTCATTCCAAATGAGTTATGAATGTTTCAATTTCATTCCAAACAAGTTGTGACTGTTTCCATTTCATTCCGAACAAGTTGTTAATGTTTCGACTTCAATCCAAACAAGTTGTGAATGTTTCCACTTCATTCCGATCAAGTTTTGAATGTTTCCACATCGTTACAAACAAGTTGTGAATGTTTCCATTTCATTGCAAACAAGTTGTGAATGTTTCAATTTCATCCCAAACTAGTTGTGAATGTTTCCATTTCATTCCAAACAAGTTATGAATGTTGCATTTCTTTCCGAATAGTTTGTGAATGTTTCAGTTTCATTCCAAAGAAGTTGTGAATGTTTCCATTTCATTCAAAACAATTTGTGCGTGTTCGAATTTCATTCCAAACAAGTTGTGAATGTTTCCATTTTTATCCAAACAATTTGTGAATGTTTCCACTTCATTGCAAACAAGTTTTGAATGTTTCCACTTCATTCCAAACAAGTTGTGAATGTTTCCACTTCGTTCCAAACAAGTTGTGAATGTTTCCATTTCATTCCAACCTAGTTGTGAATGTCCCCATTTCAATCCAAACAAGTTGTTAATGTTTCCAGTTCATTCCAAACAAGTTGTTAATGTTTCCATTTCATTCAAAACAAGTTGTGAATGTTTCCATTTCTTTCCAAACAAGTTGTGAATGTTTCAATTTTATTCCAAACTAGTTGTGAATGTTTCCATTTCATTCCAAACAAGTTATGAATGTTTGCATTTCTTTCCGAATAGTTTGTGAATGCTTCTCTTTCATTCCAAAGAAGTTGTGAATGTTTCCATTTCATTCAAAACAATTTGTGAATGTTCCAATTTTATTCCAAACAAGTTGTGAATGTTTCAATTTCATTCGAAACAAGTTGTGCGTGTTCGAATTTCATTCCAAACAAGTTGTGAATGTTTCCATTTTAATCCAAACAATTCGTGAATGTTTCCACTTCATTGCAAACAAGTTTTGAATGTTTCCACTTCATTCCAAACAAGTTGTGAATGTCCCCATTTCATTCCAAACAAGTTGTAAATGTTTCCACTTCATTCCAAACAAGTTGTGAATGTTTCCATTTTAATCCAAACAATTCGTGATTGTTTCCACTTCATTGCAAACAAGTTTTGAATGTTTCCACTTCATTCCAAACAAGTTTTGATATGATCAAGGAAGGCACACATGGAGAAGGCAAGGACCCATTGAAGGTTTCTAGTGGGCCTATGACAAGGAAGAAAGCTAAGGAGCTCTCAAGTGCACTACAAGGCTTTGTTTCAAGTTTCTTCATGGAGAATGGACATGAAACTTCACAAGGAGCTGCTGGAACTTTCAAGACACAATATGGACATGATGGATATGCTTGGTACTCAGTTCTGGAGTGCTTAGATAAGTCACAAAACAAGGACACCAAGGACACCACTCAAAGTGCACCATTTGAGCCACCTTAAGCGTTCTTGATGCATTTTGTGTCCACAAGCTGGATTTTTGAGCTCTAACTTTCCAGACCTTCATTACCACATCTAATATGAAGATTCATGCCATTGGAACTCAAAGATTCAAGCTTGGAGCTGAAGATACAAGAGAGAACCTTAAAGTGCCCAAAATGCACCCAAAAAGGCTATTTGGGAGTTTTCGGGTTTAATCTTGTATTTATATTTTATTTTCGTTCAAATCCTATTTAGATACATTATTTAGGAAGTTATTTAGGCTATGGAATAGTTTTAAATCATTTTGGGCAAGTGGAATACGCTGCATTTATTAAACTTGTTCAAACTAGGAATTCGAGTCCTAATTTGACTAGGATTTCCTATGTCTTTGTATCTAGGATTCCTAAGGGATTTAGGCTGCGAATTTTGCCCAGCTTTTAACCCTAGTTTAGGCCTATATAAAGGCACATATTCTGGATGTAAAGATACAGATTATTGCCGAAATAATATTGCTCTTTGGAGAGGTTTTCTCTTTGGTTCTTGGCGGACTGCCTTGGTGCACAAGTGTGCTTGTGTTCTTGGAGTTCTATACTTCTCATTTCTAATCACAGGTTGATTAGGGGTGGGGGTCTTCAAACCCAGTCTCTTTGATGTCTTGTGGAGCTTGAAAAACATCTTGGGCGAGTTTCATGGTCTTTATACCATCGGGGTTCGCATCAGTTGGTATCAGAGCCACAAGTTCCATTGAAGGACATATCTTTGTGTTCTTGTTTCTCTTCGTTTTTCCTTCAATTTTGTCCAGTAATTTCGTGCTTTAATTCTCTATTTTAATCTTTTTTCTTCTTGTTTCAGGTCTGTCCTTTTTGTTCCATCCTTGTTCAAGTCCAAAAATCACAAAAACAACAAAAAGAAGTCAATCCGTGTCACCTAGTATTCTCAGTTTCAATTCGTTTGTTCTTGTCTAATTCTTATCTTTCTGTTTCATGTCCAGCCATATTAATCTCTTTTGTTTTCATTGTTTCCAGCATCTTAGAGTCCAGAAAACTTCAAAAAAAGAAGGATCCAAGTTCAGGAATTTTCGGTATCAAAAAGTTGCTTCAAATTGTGCCAATTTCACTAGTTTTCTTGTCTTGGCCGAAAAGAATTCTAACTTTTTTTCTTTGGCAGCAAGGAGTTTCAAGGAGAACGTTTGTTTAGCATCAAAACAGCAAGCAAAAGGAGAAAAAAAAAGAAAAAAAAAAGGAAGAAAAGAAAAGAAAAGAACAAAGAAGGGAAAGCTTGCAAAAAGAGAAGTTTTTACAAAGTGTTGAAAATTTTGCGCCCCAAAACCTATCTCATTGTTTTTTCAGCCAAAAAGCTTTCTTTGTGGTTCTTGTGATCATCAATTGCAAGGGCTTCCTAGAGTCTTTTAAAGCTTGTTTAGCCCACCTCTTTTGGAGTCAAAGTAGTTCTTCGAAAATTCAAGTTTTCTTGTGTGCTTTGAGGATAGTTTTCTTAGAACTTTTGAGAACTCTTTGAATAGCAATATCTCACTAACAAATTGAGTGTTTGAGTGTTCATCTTTTGAGTGAAACACGTGAGGTGAGTGGTTGTGAGGATCTTTGTTATTTTCAGGAGTATGGAGGGCCAAGAGGATAGGAGGATGGAAGTGAGGAACAATGATGAGCCAACCATGAGAGAGCTTCAAGAAACTCTCAATAGACTTGTTGGGAGGATTGAGGACATTGATTTAAGGTTGCCAAGAAGACCAAATCCCATCTTGCAACCAAGGAGAGGTCCAAGGAGAGAAGAACCCGAGGAGGAAGATGGACATTAGCATGACCATGGGCTTCCAAGGAGGGGGGAGCCAAGGGAGGACAACAATCTAAGCTCCATCAAATTGTCCATTCCACCTTTTCAAGGGAGGAGTGATCCGGATACATATTGGGAGTGGGAGCAAAAGATTGAGATGGTGTTTGAGTGCCATCACTATTCTGAGGAAAAGAAAGTTAAATTGGCTACTATTGAATTCATTGATTATGCTCTTGTATGGTGGAACCAGGTTGTCACTTCTAGAAGGAGGAATGAGGAGGAACCCATCAATACATGGAGAGCTCTTAAATCCATGATGAGAAGGAGATTCGTCCCAAGTTACTACTATAGAGATCAACACCTCAAACTTCAAAGGCTTGTGCAAGGCCAAAGGAGTGTGGAGGACTATCACAAGGACTTGGAGATGACACTAACCCGAGCCAATATCCTTGAGGATGAGGAGGCAACCATTGCTAGATTCATCAATGGCCTTAACCATGAGATTGCCAACAAAGTGGAGATGGTGCCATATGTCAACATGGAGGATTTGCTTCACCATGCCACCAAGGCCGAAAGAATCATGAAGAGGTCTAAGGCATCCAAGATGGCTCAAGGAGGGAGTTCCACATGGAGGGGAACATGGAGCAAGGAGGCACCAAAGCCAAGAATGGAGGCTACCAAGGGAAGCATGTCTCGGCCTCAACAAGACAAGCCCAAGGTGCCACCCAAAGATGTGCCAAAGTCAAGGGAGATTGAGTGCTTCAAGTGTAGAGGCAAGGGGCACTACATGAGAGATTGTCCTAACAAAAAGGTGATGATTCTCAAAGATGATGGTGAGATCACATCCGAGGAGGAGGATGCCATGGAGGAGACCCCACCATTGGAGGAGGATGAGCAAGACACACTTGAGCCCGAGGAGGGTGACTTTGCTTTTGTTGCTAGGAGAGCTCTAAGTGTGCAAGCCAAGGAGGAGGCCAATCAAAGGGAGTGCATCTTTCACACTAGATGCCGAATTAAAGATCAAGTGTGCAGCCTCATTGTTGATGGAGGGAGTTGCACCAATGTAGCAAGTTCAACCATGGTGGAGAAATTGAAGCTTCCAACACAAAAACACCCACAACCATATAAGCTTCAATGGTTGAATGATGCCGGGGAGGTAAAAGTGGTAAAGCAAGTTTCGGTTAAATTCAAAATTGGTACTTACCATGATGAAATTCTTTGTGATGTTGTTCCTATGCATGCTTGCCATATTTTGCTTGGAAGGCCATGGCAATTTGATAAGAAGGTCACACATGATGGAGAGAAAAACTTGTACTCATTTTTCCATGAAGGAAGGCCGGTTACACTTAGCCCACTTTCACCACAACAAGTTTTGGAGGATCAAAGGAAACTTCAAAGTAAGGTTGAGAGAAAAATAAATGAGGGGAAAGTTGAGGGCAAGAGTGAAGAGGGGAAAGCCGAGAGACAAAATGAGAGAACAAGTGAGGTGAGTGACCACGAGGGGAAGAAGAGTGGAGAGTTCCCGAGAGAAAAGAATGAGAGGAAGTTTAGTGGAAAAAAAGAGTGCTATATTGCTAAAATGAGTGATGTGAGGAAAGCCATTCAAGCACAAAGACCAGTGCTTCTTTTAATTTACAAAGAATCTTTACTTGTTGTCAATGATCTAACATATCTTCCTAGTGTTGTTGTGTCTTTGTTGCAGGACTTTGAAGATGTTTTCCCTGAAGATCCGAGGGGTTTGCCTCCAATTAGAGGCATTGAGCATCAAATAGACCTAGTCCCGGGAACACAAATTCCAAATAGGCCAGCCTATAGAACCAATCCCGAGGAGACTAAAGAGATTGAGAAGCAAGTAAAGGAGTTGTTGAACAAAGGCCTTGTGAGGGAAAGTTTGAGTCCTTATGCCGTGCCTGTACTTTTGGTGCCAAAGGAGGATGGCTCATGGCGCATGTGCATGGATTGTAGGCCTGTCAACAAGATCACTGTAAAGTATAGACATCCTATTCCTAGACTTGATGATATGCTTGATGAGTTGCATGGTTCTACTTTGTTTTCAAAGATTGATTTAAAAAGTGGGTACCATCAAATTAGAATGAGGGAAGGGGATGAATGGAAAACTGCTTTCAAAACCAAGTTTGGACTTTATGAATGGTTAGTTATGCCTTTTGGACTAACTAATGCTCCTAGTACTTTCATGAGACTTATGAATCATGTCTTGCGTGACTTCATTGGAAAGTTTGTTGTTGTGTACTTTGATGATATCCTAGTATATAGCAAGAACTTAGAAGAGCATGTTGGACACCTCACACAAGTACTAAGCACCTTAAGAGGACAAAAGTTGTATGCTAACTTGAAGAAGTGCTCTTTTTGTGTTGACAAAGTTGTTTTCCTTGGATTTGTTGTGACTTCACATGGAATTGAGGTAGATCAAGAGAAGGTGAGAGCCATACAAGAATGGCCGACGCCAACATCCATTACTGAGGTGAGATCATTTCATGGGTTAGCTAGCTTCTATAGGAGGTTTGTTAGAAATTTTTCTACCATTGCTGCACCTCTAACTGAAGTTATAAAGAAGAATGTGGGATTTAAGTGGGGAAAAGCTCAAGAAGATGCTTTCGGGTTGTTAAAAGACAAGTTATGCCATGCACCACTTTTAGCTTTGCCTAACTTTGCTAATACTTTTGAAGTTGAGTGTGATGCTTCAGGTATAGGCATTGGAGCTGTGTTGATGCAAGGAGGCCGCCCCATTGCATATTTTAGTGAGAAGTTGAATGGTGCTAGCTTGAACTATCCCACATATGACAAGGAGCTCTATGCTTTGGTAAGAGCTTTGGAGACTTGGCAACATTATTTGTGGCCAAGAGAGTTTGTGATTCACACTGATCACCAAGCCCTTAAGTTTCTTAGTGGGCAAGGTAAGTTGAATAGAAGGCATGCTAAATGGGTAGAGTTTATTGAGTCATTCCCATATGTTATCAAATACAAGCAAGGTAAGGATAATATAGTGGCGGATGCACTTTCAAGAAGGTATGCTTTACTTTCGGCTTTAGATGCAAAAGTTTTGGGTTTTGAACACTTGAAGGATTTGTATGCTAGTGATGACGATTTCGGTGAGATTTATTCTAAGTGTTCTAAGTTTGCTTTTGAGAAGTTCTACCAAGTTAATGGCTTTCTTTTCAAAGAAAACAGGTTGTGCATACCAAGGACATCTTTGAGGGAATTGCTCACAAAGGAAGCTCATTGTGGAGGACTTATGGGTCACTTTGGACAAGCCAAGACTTTGCATACTTTGAAGGAACATTACCATTGGCCGAATATGGTAAAGGATGTGAAGAAGGTATGTGAGCAATGCATTGCATGTAGGAAGGCAAAATCCACTCACACTTCACATGGGTTATACACACCACTTCCTACACCTAGTCATCCATGGGTAGATATTTCTATGGACTTCATTGTTGGATTGCCTAGGACTAAAGGAAACCGTGACTCAATCTTTGTTGTTGTTGATAGGTTTTCTAAGATGGCTCATTTTATTCCATGCAATAAAACTGATGATGCTATTCATGTGGCTGAATTGTTTTTCAAAGAAATTGTTAGACTTCATGGTGTTCCTAGAACAATAGTTTCGGATAGAGATACTAAGTTTCTAAGCCACTTTTGGAGGACTTTGTGAGGTAAGTTAGGAACTAAGCTTTTTTTTTCTACATCTTGTCACCCACAAACTGATGGGAAAACTGAGGTAACTAATAGGACTTTAGGTTCCATGCTTAGGGCTATCATTGGTAAAAATTTGAAAGCTTGGGAATATTGTTTGCCTCATGTAGAATTTGCTTATAATAGATCCATGCATTCTACTACTAATTTGTCACCTTTTGAGATTGTTTATGGTTTTAATCCTTTAACTCCATTGGATCTTTTACCATTACCTACTCATGAGGTATCTAGTTTGGATGGTAGTAAGAAGGCCGAGAGCATCAAGAAGTTGCATGAGAAGGTTAAGCAACAAATTGAACTCAAAAATCAACAAGTTGCTAAAAAAGCCAATCAAGGCCGAAGGAGAGTTGTGTTTGAGCCTGGAGATTGGGTTTGGTTACACATGAGAAAAGAAAGATTTCCAGCTGCAAGGAGGACTAAGCTTCATCCAAGAGGAGATGGTCCATTCCAAGTCATTAAAAAGATCAATGACAACGCATACATGCTAGACTTGCCGGGTGAGTATAATGTGAGTGCTACTTTTAATGTTTCTGATTTGTCTCTATTTGAACATGCAGATTCGTGGACGAATCCTTCTAAGGAGGGGGGAGTTGATATGATCAAGGAAGGCACACATGGAGAAGGCAAGGACCCATTGAAGGTTTCTAGTGGGCCTATGACAAGGAAGAAAGCTAAGGAGCTCTCAAGTGCACTACAAGGCTTTGTTTCAAGTTTCTTCATGGAGAATGGACATGAAACTTCACAAGGAGCTGCTGGAACTTTCAAGACACAATATGGACATGATGGATATGCTTGGTACTCAGTTCTGGAGTGCTTAGATAAGTCACAAAACAAGGACACCAAGGACACCACTCAAAGTGCACCATTTGAGCCACCTTAAGCGTTCTTGATGCATTTTGTGTCCACAAGCTGGATTTTTGAGCTCTAACTTTCCAGACCTTCATTACCACATCTAATATGAAGATTCATGCCATTGGAACTCAAAGATTCAAGCTTGGAGCTGAAGATACAAGAGAGAACCTTAAAGTGCCCAAAATGCACCCAAAAAGGCTATTTGGGGGTTTTTGGGTTTAATCTTGTATTTATATTTTATTTTCGTTCAAATCCTATTTAGATACATTATTTAGGAAGTTATTTAGGCTATGGAATAGTTTTAAATCGTTTTGGGCAAGTGGAATACGCTGCATTTATTAAACTTGTTCAAACTAGGAATTAGAGTCCTAATTTGACTAGGATTTCCTATGTCTTTGTATCTAGGATTCCTAAGGGATTTAGGCTGCGAATTTTGCCCAGATTTTAACCCTAGTTTAGGCCTATATAAAGGCACATATTCTGGATGCAAAGATACAGATTATTGCCGAAATAATATTGCTCTTTGGAGAGGTTTTCTCTTTGGTTCTTGGCGGACTGCCTTGGTGCACAAGTGTGCTTGTGTTCCTGGAGTTCTATACTTCTCGTTTCTAATCACAGCTTGATTAGGGGTGGGGGTCTTCAAACCCAGTCTCTTTGATGTCTTGTGGAGCTTGAAAAACATCTTGGGCGAGTTTCATGGTCTTTATACCATCGGGGTTCGCATCAAGTTGTGAATGTTTCCACTTCATTCCAAACAAGTTGTGAATGTTTCCATTTCATTCCAACCTAGTTGTGAATGTCCCCATTTCAATCCAAACAAGTTGTGAATGTTTCCATTTCATTCCAATCAACTTGTGAATGTTTCGATTTCATTGCAAACAAGTTGTCAATGTTTCATTTTCATTCAAAAGAATTTGTCAATGTTTCCACTTCATTGCAAACAGGTTTTGAATGTTTCCACTTCATTTCAAACAAGTTGTGATTGTTTCCTTTTCATTACAAACAATTTGTGGATGTTCCAATTTCATTCTAAGCAAGTTGTGAATGTTTCCACTTCATTCCAAACTAGTTGTGAATGTTTCCATTTCATTCCAAACAAGTTGTGAATGTTTCGATTTCATTCCAAACTAGTTGTGAATGTCCCCATTTCAATCCAAACAAGTTGTTAATGTTTCCAGTTCATTCCAAACAAGTTGTTAATGTTTCCATTTCATTCAAAACAAGTTGTGAATGTTTCCATTTCTTTCCAAACAAGTTGTGAATGTTTCAATTTTATTCCAAACTAGTTGTGAATGTTTTCACTTCATTCCAGCGACGTTATGTATGTTTCCGCTTTACTCTAAACAAGTTTTGAATGTTTCCACTTCATTCCAAACAAGTTGTGAATGTTTTCATTTCTTTCCAAACAAGTTGCGAATGTTTCCTTTTCATTCCAAACAAGTTGTGAATGTTTCCATTTCATTCCAAATGAGTTATGAATGTTTCAATTTCATTCCAAACAACTTGTGACTGTTTCCATTTCATTCCAAACAAGTTGTGAATGTTGCCACTTCAGTCCAAACAAGTTGTGAACGTTTCCACTTAATTCCAAACAGGTTTTGAATGTTTCCACATCATTCCAAACAAGTTGTGAATGTTTCCATTTCACTCCAAACAAGTTGTGAATGTTTGCATTTCTTTCCGAATAGTTTGTGAATGTTTCTGTTTCATTCCAAGGAAGTTGTGAATGTTTCCATTTCATTCAAAACAATTTGTGAATGTTCCAATTTCATTCCAAACAAGTTGTGAATGTTTCGATTTCATGCCAAACATGTTGTGAAAGTTTCCATTTCATTCCAAACAAGTTGTGAATGTTTCAAGTTCATTCCAAACAAGTTTTCAATGTTTCCACTTCATTCCAAACAAGTTGTGAATGTTTCCATGTCATTCCAAACAAGTTGTGAATGTTTCCACTTCATTGCAAACAAGTTGTGAATGTTTCTACTTCATTCTGGAAAAGTTTTGAATGTTTCTGTTGGAATTCTTGGCGCACCAAGATACTTTTAAGGTAGGATTTGAGCTTATTGAGCTAACTCTAGCTTGAACAGCTATCTAAGGCAGCTAGAAGTAGCTCCCTTTAGCTCAAGTTAGCTTATGTCAGCTCACTGCAGCTATAAGTAGCTCAAAGTAGCTGGGCTTCAGCTCAAGTCAGCTCACTTCAACTATAAGTAGCTCAAAGTAGCTGGACTTTAGCTCAAGTTAGCTCAACTTAGCTCAAGTCAGCTCAAGTCAGCTCAAGCCAGCTCACTTCAGCTATAAGTGGCTCAAAGTAGCTGGACTTCAGCCCAAGTTAGCTCAAGTTAGCTCACTTCAACTTCTGGTAGCTGAGTGTAGCTGGACTTCAGTTCACTTCAGCTGAGAGCAGCTAACTCCAGCTCAAGGTCAGCTCTAGGAGCTGGACCTTAGTTCATGGTGCTTGGTTGGAGCTCAAAGGAGCTCAATGGTGCATAAGTAGCATAGTGAGCTAGCTTTGTGCCAGCTCACCTTGCTTTTAGCTCATAACCACCAAGAGACACATCTTTTGTGTAAAGGTATGTCTCTTCATCAAAAGAGATGACTTTTGGCTAAAAGAACATGTCCTTTCATCCAAAGGAAGTGTTCCTTGAGTGCAAAGACATGTATATTCGGCCATAAGGTAGTTATGGGGTGGTTATAGGCCAAAAGAAGGGTTCCTTGGCTCTAAAAGACATGTATTTTCGCCCATAAGGTAGTTATGGGTGGTTATAGGCCAAAGGAAGTGTTCCTTGGCTCTAAAAGACATGTATTTTCGCCCATAAGGTAGTTATGGGTGGTTATAGGCTAAAGGAAGTGTTTCTTGGCTAAAAGACATGTATTTTCGCCACCATACATGACCCTTAGCCAAAGGAAGTGTTCTTTGGCTTAAAAGACACCTTTCTTGGTGTAAAGGTGTGCCTTTTGGTCATCTATAAATAGCCTTTAGTGGCTGGCCATTTTAAGCACGAATTTGGCATTCAATTTGCTCCATTTTTCTAGAGAAAAAAATCTCCTTCTTCCTTTCTTTTAGTGGCCGAAATATTAGACACCATTTTAGAGCATTGTGGGTGGAATTACATTGAGATTATTCATCTCAATTCAAGCTTCAAGGTGCACCTCTAAGATCAAGTTCTTCCTCAACTTTTCGCCAAAGATAACCAAGAAGAAAGGTCCACACCTCTTTCTTGGTTTAGTAGCATGTTAGGTTTCATTCATTATTTACATGAATGTTCTTAGTAGCATGGTAGGTTTTGTATGCCACAATATGTATGTAAAACTAACACGCTATATCAAATGGACAAAATATGTAAATAAATTAAAATAATACTTGCTTATATCCATGTTGAATTCAAATGAACAAATATGCATGTGGCATATATATGAGTAGATAACATAAAAGTATGTTATCATAAGATCCTGAAAATCTTCAGTTTCCACTTCATTCCAAAGAAGTTGTGAATGTTTCGATTTCATTCCAAAGAAGTTGTGAATATTTCCATTTCATTCCAAACAACTTGTGAATGTTTCCATTTCTTTCCAAACAATTTGTAAATGTTTCCATTTCATTCCAAAGAACTTGTGAATGTTTCAATTTCATTCCAAACAAGTTGTGAATGTTTTGATTTCATTCCAAACAAGTTGTGAATGTTTCCTTTCCATTCCAAACAACTTGTGAAAGATTCCACCTCATTGCAAACAAGTTCTGAATGTTTCTACTTCATTCCAGACAAGTTTTGAATGTTTCCACTTCATTCCAAACAGCTTGTGAATGTCCCCAATTCATTCCAAATAAGTTGCGAATGTTTCCAGTTCATTCTAAACAAGTTGTGAATGTTTTCACTTCATTCCAACGACGTTATGAATGTTTCCGCTTCACTCTAAACAAGTTTTGAATGTTTCCACTTCATTCCAAACAAGTTGTGAATGTTTTCATTTCATTCCAAACAAGTTCAGAATGTTTCTACTTCATTCCAGACAAGTTTTGAATGTTTCCACTTCATTCCAAACAAGTTGTGAATATTTCAATTTCATTCCAAACAAGTTGTGAATGTTTCGATTTCATTCCAAACATGTTGTGAAAGTTTCCATTTCATTCCAAACAAGTTGTGAATGTTTCCACTTCATTCCAAACAAGTTGTGAATGTTTCCATTTCATTCCAAGCAAGTTGTGAATGTTTCCACTTCATTGCAAACAAGTTCTGAATGTTTCTACTTTATTCCAGACAAGTTTTGAATGTTTCCACTTCATTTCGAACAAGTTGTGAATGTTTCGAGTTCATTCCAAACATGTTGTGAAAGTTTCCATTTCATTCCAAACAAGTTGTGAATGTTTCAAGTTCATTCCAAACAAGTTGTCAATGTTTCCACTTCATTCCAAACAAGTTGTGAATGTTTCCATTTCATTCCAAACAAGTTGTTAATGTTTCCACTTCATTGCAAACAAGTTGTGAATGTTTGTAGTTCATTCCAGAAAAGTTTTGAATCTTTCCACTTCATTCCAAAGAAGTTGTGAATGTTTCGATTTCATTCCAAACAAGTTGTGAATGTTTCCATTTCATTCCAAACAACTTGTGAATGTTTCCACCTCATTGCAAACAAGTTCTGAATGTTTGTACTTCATTCCAGACAAGTTTTGAGTGTTTCCACTTCATTCCAAACAGGTTGTGAATGTCCCCATTTCATTCCAAATAAGTTGTGAATGTTTCCAGTTCATTCCAACCAAGTTGTGAATGTTTCCATTTCATTCAAAACAAGTTGTGAATGTTTCCATTTTTTTCCAAACAAGTTGTGAAAGTTTCCACTTCATTCCAAACAAGTTGTGAATGTTTCCATTTCAATCCAAACAATTTGTGAATGTTTCCACTTCATTGCAAACAGGTTTTGAATGTTTCCACTTCCTTCCAAACAAGTTGTGAATGTTTCCATTTCATTCCAAACTAGTTGTGAATGTCCCCATTTCAATCCAAACATGTTGTGAATGTTTCCACTTCACTCCAAACAAGTTGTGAATGTTTCGATTTCATTCCAAACAAGTTGTGAATGTTTCCATTTCATTCAAAACAATTTGTCAATGTTTCCACTTCATTGCAAACAAGTTTTGAATGTTTCCACTTCATTCCAAACAAGTCGTGAATGTTTCCACTTCATTCCAAACAAGTTGTGATTGTTTCCATTTCACTCCAAACTAGTTGTGAATGTCCCCATTTCAATCTAAACAAGTTGTGAATGTTTCATTCAATCTAAACAAGTTGTGAATGTTTCAATTTTATTCGAAACTAGTTGTGAATGTTTCCATTTCATTCCAAACAACTTGTGAATGTTTGCATTTCTTTCCAAACAATTTGTTAATGTTTCCAATTCATTCCAAAGAACTTGTGACTGTTTCCATTTCATTCCAAACAATTTCTGAATGTTTCAATTTCATTCCAAACAAGTTGTGAATGTTTCAATTTCATTGCAAACAAGTTGTGAATGTTTCCACTTCATTCCAAACAAGTTGTGAATGTTTCCAGTTCATTGCAAACAAGTTCTAAATGTTTCTACTTCATTCCATAGAAGTTTTGAATGTTCCACTGTTGGAATTCTTGGTGCACCAAGATCCTTTTAAGATAGGATTTGAGCTCATTGAGCTAACTCTAGCTTGAATAGCTATCTAAGGCAGCTAGAAGTAGCTCCTTGTAGCTCAAGTTAGCTCACTTCAGCTATAAGTAGGTCAAAGTAGCTGGACTTTAGCTCAAGTCAGCTCAAGTCAGCTCACTTCAACTTACTTCATCTATAAGTAGCTCAAAGTAGCAGGACTTTAGCTCAAGTTAGCTCAAGTTAGCTCAAGTTATCTCAAGTCAGCTCAAGTCAGCTCACTTCAGCTTTTGGTAGCTTAGTGTAGCTGGAATTCAGTTCACTTCAGTTGAGAGTAGCTAACTCCAGCTCTAGGTCAGCTCTAGGAGCTGGACCTCAGTTCATGGTGCTTGGTTAGAGCTCAAAGGAGCTCAATGGTGTATAAGTAGTATAGTGAGCTAGCTTTGTGCCAGCTCACCTTGCTTTTAGCTCAAAACCACCAAGAGACACATCTTTTGTGTAAAGGTATGTCTCTTCATCAAAAGAGATTACTATTGGCTAAAAGAATGATGCGAACCCCGATGGTATAAAGACCATGAAACGCGCCCAAGATGTGATTCAAGCTCCACAAGACATCAAAGAGACTAGGTTTAAAACCCCCACCCCTAATCAACCTGTGATTAGAAATGAGAAGTATAGAACTCCAAGAACACAAGCACATTTGGGCACCAAGGCAGTTCACAAAGAACCAAAGAGAAAACCTCTCCAAAGAGCAATATTATTTCAAAAATTTTTTGTCTGTTTACATCCAGAATATGTGCCTTTATATAGGCCTAAACTAGGGTTAAAATCTGGGAAAAATTCGCAGCCTAAATCCCTTAGGAATCCTAGATACAAAGACATAGGACATCCTAGTCAAATTTGGACTCTAATTCCTAGTTTGAACAAGTTTAATGAATGCAGCGTATGCCACTTGTCCAAAACGATTTAAAACTATTCCATAGCCTAAATAACTTCCTAAATAATGTAAATAATTAGGAAAATAAAATAAGATACGTTACAGCACAAGATTGGGCATAAAAACCCAAAATAGTATTCTCAGGTGGTTCCTGCTTGTGTCTTACACTTCAAGCTGAAATTCGAACTTGATGCAGCCATTATTTCTCAAAATGAAAAAAATTAAAGTTGTGGCTCTCTTTCTTATCTTTGAAATGACACCTGAACCACACAAAACGGACATCTGAATCCAAAGATATGACCAAAATACTGCAACTACTTTTGAACCAGCGATAACTCGTAAATCGTGACTTTGAAGCTGAATTGCACCTCCTTAACGTGCAAACTGGGTTTGATGGACTTCATATGATTTGTAGCTCCAGATGTTAGCTTTCCAATGAATCAAGAATTACTCAATTCTGATCTGTTTAACTCAAGATATGATTTTTCTACCAGAATATCACAAATCTGTCAACATCCAAGCTTGGCCATCATCTCCATATGATTCCTTCCATATTCCAGCAGCTCCTTGTGAAATTCCAAGTCCATAGTGAGCTCCTTAGCCTTATTCCTTGTCAATGGTCCACTACTTATCTTCAATGGATTCTGGCCATCCTTGGTTGTGCCTTCTTTGATCATTCACAACTTGTTTGGAATGAAATGGAAACATTCACAACTTGTTTGGAATGAAATGGGGACATTCTCAACTAGTTTGGAATGAATGGAAACATTCAAAACTTGTTTGGAATGAAATGGAAAGGTTCACAACTTGTTTCCAATGAAATGCAAACCTTCACAACTTCTTTGGAATGAAATGGAAACATCACAGCTTGTATGTTACGAAGTGGAAACACTCACAACTTGTTTGGAAAGAAATGGAAACATTCACAACTTCTTTGGAATGAACTTTGGGCATTCAGAACTAGTTTGGAATGAACGGAAACATTCAAAACATGTTTGGAATGAATTGGACACACTCACACATTGTTTGGAACGAAATAGAAACATTCGTAACCTCTTTGGAAAGAAATGGAAACATTCACAACTTGTTCGAAAGGAAATGGAAACAGTGAAGACTTGTTTGGAATGAGTTGGAAACAGTCACAACTTCTTCGGAATGAATTTGAAACATGCCCAACTTGTTTGGAAAGAAATGGAAACATTCACAACTTGTTTGGAATGAAATGGAAACATTCACAACTAGTTCTGATTGAAAAGGAAACATTCATAACTTGTTTGGAATGAAATGGAAACATTCACAACTTGTTTGGAATGAAATGGGGACATTCACAACTAGTTTGGAATGAATGGAAACATTCAAAACTTGTTTGGAATGAAATGGAAACATTAACAACTTGTTTGGAATGAAATGGAAACATTCACAACTTGTTTGGAATGAAATGGGGACATTCACAACTAGTTTGGAATGAATGGAAACATTCAAAACTTGTTTGGAATGAAATGAAAACTTTCACAACTTGTTTGGAATGAGATGGAAACATTCACAACTTGTTTGGAATGAAATGGGGACATTCACAACTAGTTTGGAATGAATGGAAACATTCAAAAAAATTTTGGAATGAAATGGAAACATTCACAACTTGTTTTAAAAGAAATGGAAACATTCACAACATCTTTGGAATGAAATGGAAACAATCACAGCCTGTTTGTAATGAAATGGAAAACACTCACACCTTGTTTGGAATGAAATGGAAACATTCACAACTTGTTTGGAATGAAATGGGGACATTCACAACTAGTTTGGAATGAATGGAAACATTCAAAACTTGTTTGGAATGAAATTGAAACATTCACAACTTGTTTGGAATGAAATGGAAACATTCACAACTAGTTTTGATTGAAAAGGAAACATTCACAACTTGTTTGGAATGAAATGGAAACATTCACAACTTGTTTGGAATGAAATGGGGACATTCACAACTAGTTTGGAATGAATGGAAACATTCAAAACTTGTTTGGAATGAAATGGAAACATTAACAACTTGTTTGGAATGAAATGGAAACATTCACAACTTGTTTGGAATGAAATGGGGACATTCACAACTACTTTGGAATGAATGGAAACATTCAAAACTTGTTTGGAATGGAATGAAAACTTTGACAACTTGTTTGGAATGAGATGGAAACATTCACAACTTGTTTGGAATGAAATGGGGACATTCACAACTAGTTTGGAATGAATGCAAACATTCAAAAAAATTTTGGAATGAAATGGAAACATTCACAACTTCTTTTAAAAGAAATGGAAACATTCACAACTTCTTTGGAATGAAATGGAAACAATCACAGCCTCTTTGTAATGAAATCGAAAACACTCACACTTATTTGGAATGAAATGGAAACATTCACAACTTGTTTGGAATGAAATGGGGACATTCACAACTAGTTTGGAATGAATGGAAACATTCAAAACTTGTTTGGAATGAAATTGAAACATTCACAACTTGTTTCAAATGAAATGGAAACATTAATAACTTCTTTGGAATGAAATGGAAACAATCACAGCTTGTTTGTAATGAAATGGAAACACTCACAACTTGTTTGGAATGAAATGGAAACATTCACAACTTCTTTGGAATGAAATTGGGACATTCACAACTAGTTTGGAATGAATTGAAAAATTCAAAAGTTGTTTGGAATGAAGTGGATAGACTCACACATTGTCTGGATTGAAATAGAAACATTCACAACCTCTTTGCGAAGAAATGGAAACATTGACAAGTTGTTTGAAATGAAATGGAAACAGCAAAGACTTGTTTGGAATGAGTTGGAAACAGTCACAACTTCTTCCAAATGAGGTTGAAACATTCCCAACTTGTTTGGAATGAAATGGAAACATTCACAACTTGTTTGGAATGAAATGGAAACATTGACAACTGGTTTTGATTGAAATGGAAACATTCACAACTTGTTTGGAATGAAATGGGGACATTCATAACTTGTTTGGAATGAAATGGGGACATTCAAAACTAGTTTGGAATGAATGGAAACATTCAAAACTTGTTTGGAATGAAATGGAAACATTAACAACTTGTTTGGAATGAAATGGAAACATTCACAACTAGTTTGGAATGAATGGAAACATTCAAAACTTGTTTGGAATGAAATGAAAACTTTCACAACTTGTTTGGAATGAGATGGAAACATTCACAACTTGTTTGGAATGAAATGGGGACATTCACAACTAGTTTGGAATGAATGGAAACATTCAAAAAAATTTTGGAATGAAATGGAAACATTAACAACTTGTTTGGAATGAAATGGAAACAACTTGTTTGGAATGAAATGAAAACTTTCACAACTTGTTTGGAATGAGATGGAAACATTCACAACTTGTTTGGAATGAAATGGGGACATTCACAACTAGTTTGGAATGAATGGAAACATTCAAAAAAAATTTGGAATGAAATGGAACATTAACAACTTGTTTGGAATGAAATGGAAACATTCACAACTTGTTTGGAATGAATGGAAACATTCAAAACTTGTTCCGAATGAAATGGAAACATTCACAACTTGTTTGGAATGAAATTGAAACATTCACAACTTGTTTGGAATGAAGTGGAAACATTCACAACCTGTTTGGAATGAAATGGGGACATTCACAACTAGTTTGGAATGAATGGAAACATTCAAAACTTGTTTCGAATGAAATGGAAACATTCACAACTTGTTTGGAATGAAATGGAAACATTCACAACTTGTTTGGAATGAAATGGGGACATTCTCAACTAGTTTGGAATGAATGGAAACATTCAAAACTTGTTTGGAATGAAATGGAAAGGTTCACAACTTGTTTCCAATGAAATGCAAACCTTCACAACTTCTTTGGAATGAAATGGAAACATCACAGCTTGTATGTTACGAAGTGGAAACACTCACAACTTGTTTGGAAAGAAATGGAAACATTCACAACTTCTTTGGAATGAAATTTGGGCATTCAGAACTAGTTTGGAATGAACGGAAACATTCAAAACATGTTTGGAATGAATTGGACACACTCACACATTGTCTGGAACGAAATAGAAACATTCGTAACCTCTTTGGAAAGAAATGGAAACATTCACAACTTGTTCGAAAGGAAATGGAAACAGTGAAGACTTGTTTGGAATGAGTTGGAAACAGTCACAACTTCTTCGGAATGAGTTTGAAACATGCCCAACTTGTTTGGAAAGAAATGGAAACATTCACAACTTGTTTCGAATGAATGGAAACATTCACAACTTGTTTGGAATGAAATGGGGACATTCACAACTAGTTTGCAATGAATGGAAACATTCAAAACTTGTTTGGAATGAAATGGAAACATTAACAACTTGTTTGGAAGGAAATGGAAACATTCACAACTTGATTGGAATGAAATGGGGACATTCACAACTAGTTTAGAATGAATGGAAACTGATGCGAACCCCGATGGTATAAAGACCATGAAACTCGCCCAAGATGTTTTTCAAGCTCCACAAGACATCAAAGAGACTGGGTTTGAAGACCCCCACCCCTAATCAACCTGTGACTAGAAACGAGAAGTATAGAACTCCAAGAACACAAGCACACTTGTGCACCAAGGCAGTTCGCCAAGAACCAAAGAGAAAACCTCTCCAAAGAGCAATATTATTTCGGCATAAATCTGTGTCTTTACATCCAGAATATGTGCCTTTATATAGGCCTAAACTAGGGTAAAAATCTGGGCAAAATTCGCAGCCCAAGTCACCTAGGAAACCTAGTTACAAAGGACTCAAGAAAACCTAGTCAAACTAGGACTCTAACACACTTTTAACACATGTTTAAGGTGTGCAGTGAATTCCTTTTATCCTAAATGACCTGAATCAATTCCATGGCCTAAATAACATCCAAAATAATGTAAATAAATATGAAAATAAAATAAAATACGTTACAAAATAAGATTGGCCATAAAAACTCCAAAATAGCCTTCTTGGGTGATTCTGGCTTGTGTCTCCAACTTCAAGCTGAAATTCGAACTTGATGCAGCAATGATTTCTCAAAATTCAAAGCATAAAAGTTGTAGATCTATTTCTTAGCTTCGAAACCACACTTGAATCACACAAAATGGACTTCTGAATCAAAAGATATTCCCAAAATACTGCAACTGCTTCTGAACCAGCGATAACTCGTAAATCGCGACTTTGAAGCTAAATTGGACCTCCTTATCGTGCAACCTGGGTTTCATGGTCTGCATATGATTTGTAGCTCCAGATGTTGTCTTTCCAATGAATCAAGAATTACTCAATTCTGATCTGTTTAGCTCAAGATATGATTTTTCTACCAGAACATCACCAATCTGTCAACATCCGAGCTTGAAGTGCACTAGTGAGCTCCTTAGCATTTTTCCTTGTCAATGGTCCACTAGAAACCTTCAGTGGGTCCTTGCCTTCCTTGGTTGTGCCTTCTTTGATCGTATCAGAAACATTCAAAACTTGTTTGGAATGAAATGAAAACTTTCACAACTTGTTTGGAATGAGATGGACACATTCACAACTTGTTTGGAATGAAATGGGGACATTCACAACTAGTTTGGAATGAATGGAAACATTCAAAAAAATTTTGAAATGAAATGGAAACATTCACAACTTGTTTTAAAAGAAATGGAAACCTTCACAACTTCTTTGGAATGAAATGGAAACAATCACAGCCTGTTTGTAATGAAATGGAAAACACTCACACCTTGTTTGGAATGAAATGGACACATTCACAACTTGTTTGGAATGAAATGAGGACATTCACAACTAGTTTGGAATGAATGGAAACATTCTAAACTTGTTTTGAATGAAATTGAAACATTCACAACTTGTTTCAAATGAAATGGAAACATTTGTAACTTCTTTGGAATGAAATGGAAACAATCAGAGCTTGTTTGTAATGAAGTGGAAACATTCACAACTTCTTTGGAATGAAATGGAAACATTCACAACTTCTTTGGAATGAAATTGGGACATTCACAACTAGTTTGGAATGAATGGAAACATTCAAAACTTCTTTGGAATGAAGTGGATAGACTCACACAATGTCTGGATTGAAATAGAAACATTCACAACCTCTTTGGGAAGAAATGGAAACATTGACAACTTGTTTGAAATGAATTGGAAACAGCGAAGACTTGTTTGGAATGAGTTGGAAACAGTCACAACTTCTTCGGAATGAGGTTGAAACATTCCCAACTTGTTTGGAATGAAATGGAAACATTCACAACTTGTTTGGAATGAAATGGAAACATTGACAACTGGTTTTGATTGAAATGGAAACATTCACAACTTGTTTGGAATGAAATGGAAACATTCACAACTTGTTTGGAATGAAATGGGGACATTCACAACTAGTTTGGAATGAATGGAAACATTCAAAACTTGTTTGGAATGAAATGGAAACATTAACAACTTGTTTGGAATGAAATGGAAACATTCACAACTTGTTTGGAATGAAATGGGGACATTCACAACTAGTTTGGAATGAATGGAAACATTCAAAACTTGTTTGGAATGAAATGAAAACTTTCACAACTTGTTTGGAATGAGATGGAAACATTCACAACTTGTTTGGAATGAAATGGGGACATTCACAACTAGTTTGGAATGAATGCAAACATTCAAAAAAATTTTGGAATGAAATGGAAACATTAACAACTTGTTTGGAATGAAATGGAAACATTCACAACTTGTTTGGAATGAATGGAAACATTCAAAACTTGTTCCGAATGAAATAGAAACATTCACAACTTGTTTGGAATGAAATTGAAACATTCACAACTTGTTTGGAATGAAGTGGAAACATTCACAACCTGTTTTGATGCGAACCCCGATGGTATAAAGACCATGAAACTCGCCCAAGATGTTTTTCAAGCTCCACAAGACATCAAAGAGACTGGGTTTGAAGACCCCCACCCCTAATCAACCTGTGACTAGAAACGAGAAGTATAGAACTCCAAGAACACAAGCATACTTGTGCACCAAGGCAGTCCGCCAAGAACCAAAGAGAAAACCTCTCCAAAGAGCAATATTATTTCGGCAATAATCTGTGTCTTTACATCCAGAATATGTGCCTTTATATAGGCCTAAACTAGGTTAAAAATCTGGGTAAAATTCGCAGCCCAAGTCACCTAGGAAACCTAGTTACAAAGGACTCAAGAAAACGTAGTCAAACTAGGATTCCTACACCCTTTTAACACATGTTTAAGGTGTGCAGCGAATTCCATTTATCCTAAGTGACCTAAATCACTTCCATGGCCTAAATAAAATCCTAAATAATGTAAATAAACAGGAACATAAAATAAAATACGTTACAAAATAAGATTGGCCATAAAAACCACAAAATAGTCTTCTCAGGAGGTTCCTGCTTGTGTCTTCAACTTCAAGCTGCAATTCGAACTTCATGCAACCATGATTTCTCAAAATTTAAAACATGAAAGTTGTAGATATCTTTCTTAACTTCGAAACCACACTTGAATCACCCAAAATGGACTTCTGAATAGAAAGATATTCCCAAAATACTGCAACTGCTTCTGAACCAGCGATAACTCGTAAATCGCGACTTTGAAGCTAAATTGGACCTCCTTATCGTGAAAACTGGGTTTCATGGTCTTCATATGATTTTTAGCTTTCCAATGAATCAAGAATTACTCAATTCTGATCTGTTTAGCTCAAGATATGAATTTTCTACCAGAACATCGCCAATCTGTCAAAATCCAAGCTTGAAGTGCACTAGTGAGCTCATTAGCCTTCTTCCTTGTCAATGCTCCACTAGTTATCTTTAATGGATCCTTGCCATTCTTGGTTGTGCCTTATTTGATCATATCAGCTCCCCCCTCCTTAGAAGGATTCATCCTTGAATCAAAACCTGCGTTAGGAAAGGGAGTTGAATCAATAACAATGAAATAATCAACACATAAGCACTTACCTTTCACATATGAACCAATAGCATGGAATGCTTGTGTATGGAGCTTTAATCTTGTGCAAAACCTGAACCAATATCCAAATGCAATGATACCTCCTGGATCAGAGACAAAGCTTGAAACAATTAGCACAAAAAATCTGAATGTTTGCACAATTTTCATCTTAACTCTAGGCATCACTTTCATTGCCTTTACCATCTCAAAAACATTATTCTCACAACAAGTAAAAGTGTAGGAATAATTTACCTTAGGGATGCTGTATGCACTCAAAACAAATGGACCTAAACTCACACAAGTGTTATGGTTATGAAAAGCACAAGTTATGCATGTCAAGACAATAGTTTGCATCGGCCATTCAAGCAAACAAGAATTGAACACAATGTGGCCTAAACTAATAACAAAACAAGGATGCACGAATTTCACAAAAATCCTAAGCATTTTAAATGAAACAAGATTGGAGTAGATAGGATTAAGTGAAACCAATTCAGTAGCAAACTTATTTTTGCATGTATATGCACAACAATGCATAAAAATTGTGAATATGTATGAAATGTGACACAAAACAAAGGACTCAACATACCTCCTTAAAAGGCTGAATTTAAAACCAGAATTTTCGCTCAAAATAAAAACTTTCAAGTTCGGACATAAAGCAAAAAGATCAAGACTCAAAAGTTTGTGTAATGCATGTGTCATGACAAAAAGATACTTGCTGGAAATTAAAGATTGACACACAAAAATGGGCTGAATATAAATGGGAAACAAAGAAATATGTAATGCATGGGTAACAACCAATTTATGCATGAAAAATTCCAAAGAAGTAGCTTTAACTTGAGACAAAACAAACCAATGTGACATGGATGCAAAACTAACAAATTCAGAAACAAAAGACAACAAAACAGATTTTCCTCTAGAGAAACTCAAGCAATTCCAAAGAGGATTTGACAAAACCAAAGAATTAGAAGCTTTAAAACCATATTTTGTCAAATTTTCATGCTTACTTCCTTCTCTTAATCTAGTTTCATGAAAACCATTCTTCAAAATAACATTGCAAGCAAACACACATTGTTTGAGATTTTCATGCAAAACCACATCATATCTAAGTGTAAGGAAGAAATACATTACAGTGGTTGGACTTAGTCTCCAAGTATCTTCCTTAGGAACCACAAAATTTTCACCTTTGCACTCAATGGCTTTGGTTGGAGTTGCATTAATTTCATCCCCTTGAAACATAGGATAAGAAACAATGTTAGGCAAACTTTTGCATATGAAATCACTTGGACTTACCTCAAATTGTTCCTTCTCAAAATCCTTTGTTGTTTTAATGCATGGGACATGGCTTAGAATTTTAGGAACACCAACTTCTTGGATGGGCAGCAACTCACTTGATTCTTGTAGCTTATCTCCAATTAAGTCCTGAAAAGAAGACAACACAACACTAGAAGAAGACTCCATTATGTTAGATGAAAGCATGGCTTCTCTGTAGGTCATTCTCTCTTCACTCGGCTTGGGTTCATTACACTCTTGTCTTCTCTCAACTTCGCACTCAATTTCTTCTCTCGGGAACTCTCCACTCTTCTCCCCCTCATGTTCACTCTTCTCACTTAATCTCTCGATTGTTCTCTCGGCTTTCCCCTCATCACTCTTGCCCTCAACTTTCCCCTCATTTACTTTTCCCTCAACCTCACTTTGAATTTTTCTTTGATCCTCCAAGACTTGTTGTGGTGAAAGTGGAACAAGCATGATTGACTTTTCTTGTTGCGGCCGAGACAAGTCTCCTTTTGTGGCCTCCATGTTTGGCTTGGGCACTTCTCTCACATCCTTGGTCCATGCTCCTCTCCATGTGGAAATTCCTCCTTGACACATCTTGGGTGCCTTTTCTTTCTTGATGCTCCTCTCAGCCTTAATGGCATGATGAAGCAAATCCTCCATGTTGACATATGGCACCATCTCCACTTCGTTTGCAATCTCAAGATTGAGACCATTAATGAATCTAGCAATGGTGGTCTCCTCATCCTCCATGATGTTGGCTCGGGTCAAGGTTATATCCAAGTCTTTGTGGTAGTCCTCCACACTCCTTTGGCCTTGCACTAGCTTTTGAAGCTTGAGGCATTGATCTTTAGTGTAGTAGCTAGGAACAAATCTCCTCCTCATCAAGGCTTTCAGGGCTCTCCATGTGTGTATGGGCTCCTCCTCATTCCTTCTCCTAGAAGTAACATCCTGATTCCACCATACAAGAGCATAATTAGTGAACTTTATGGTAGCCAATTTAACCTTATTTTCCTCGGAGTAATGATGGCAATCAAACACCATCTCAATCTTTTGCTCCCACTCCCAATATGCATCGGGATCACTCCTCCCTTGGAAAGGTGGAATGGTAGGCTTGATGGAATTTAGGTTGTTATCCTCTCTTGGCTCACACCTCATTGGAAACCCATGGTCATGCCAAACTCTTTCTTCCTCCTCGGGTTCTTTTCTCCTTGGACCTCTCGTTGGCAACCTCAAATCAATGTCCTCAATCCTCCCCACAAGTCTATTGAGAGTTTCTTGAAATTCTCTCATGGTTGGCTCCTCATTGTGTCTCACTTTCATCCTCCTATCCTCCTGGCCCTCCATACTCCTGAAAATAACAAAGATCCTCACAAACACTCACCTCACGTGTTTCACTCAAAATACGAACACTCAAAACACTCAATTTGTTAGTGAGATATTGCTTATTCAAAGAGTTCTCCAAAGTTCTAAGAAAACTATCCTCAAAGCACACAAGAAAACTTGAATTTTCGAAGAATTATTTTGACTCCAAAAGAGGTGGGCTAAACAAGCTTTAAAAGACTCTAAGAAGCTCTTGCAATTGATGATCACAAGAACCACACAGAAAGCTTTTTGGCTTAAAAACAATGGGATAGGTTTTGGGGTGCAAAACTTTCAACACTTTGAGAAAACTTCTTCATTTTTTTTTTTGCAAGCTCTTTTCTTTTCTTTTCTTTGCTCTTTCTTTTTGTTTTCTTTTCCTTCCTTTTTTTTTCCTCCTTTTTTTTTTTTTGCTTGCTGTTTTGATGCTAACCAAACATTCTCCTTGAAACTCCTTGCTGCCAAAGACAAAAAGTTAGAATTCTTTTCGGCCAAGACAAGAAAACTAGTGAAATTGGCACAATTTGAAGCAACTTTTTGATACCGAAAATTCCTGAACTTGGATCCTTCTTTTTTGAAGTTTTCTGGACTCTAAGATGCTGGAAACAATGAAAACAAAAGAGATTAATATGGCTGGAAATGAAACAGAAAGATAAGAAATAATCAGGAACAAACAATTTGAAACCGAGAACACAAGGTGACACGAATTGGCTTCTTTTTGTTGTTTTTGTGATTTTCGGACTTGAACAAGGATGGAATAAAAAAAGAATAGACCTAAAACAAGAAGAAAACAGATTAAAATAGAGAATTAAAGCACGAAATTACTGGACAAAATTGAAGGAAAAATGAAGAGAAACAAGAACACAAAGATATGTCCTTCAATGGAACTTGTGGCTCTGATACCAACTGATGCGAACCCCGATGGTATAAAGACCATGAAACTCGCCCAAGATGTTTTTCAAGCTCCACAAGACATCAAAGAGACTGGGTTTGAAGACCCCCACCCCTAATCAACCTGTGACTAGAAACGAGAAGTATAGAACTCCAAGAACACAAGCATACTTGTGCACCAAGGCAGTCCGCCAAGAACCAAAGAGAAAACCTCTCCAAAGAGCAATATTATTTCGGCAATAATCTGTGTCTTTACATCCAGAATATGTGCCTTTATATAGGCCTAAACTAGGGTAAAAATCTGGGTAAAATTCGCAGCCCAAGTCACCTAGGAAACCTAGTTACAAAGGACTCAAGAAAACCTAGTCAAACTAGGATTCCTACACCCTTTTAACACATGTTTAAGGTGTGCAGCGAATTCCATTTATCCTAAGTGACCTAAATCACTTCCATGGCCTAAATAAAATCCTAAATAATGTAAATAAACAGGAACATAAAATAAAATACGTTACAAAATAAGATTGGCCATAAAAACCACAAAATAGTCTTCTCAGGAGGTTCCTGCTTGTGTCTCCAACTTCAAGCTGCAATTCGAACTTCATGCAGCCATGATTTCTCAAAATGTAAAACATGAAAGTTGTAGATCTCTTTCTTAACTTCGAAACCACACTTGAATCACACAAAATGGACTTCTGAATAGAAAGATATTCCCAAAATACTGCAACTGCTTCTGAACCAGCGATAACTCGTAAATCGCGACTTTGAAGCTAAATTCGACCTCATTATCGTGCAAACTAGGTTTCATGGTCTTCAAATGATGTTCAGCTCCAGATGTTAGCTTTCCAATGAATCAAGAATTACTCAATTCTGATCTGTTTAGCTCAAGATATGAATTTTCTACCAGAACATCGCCAATCTGTCAAAATCCAAGCTTGAAGTGCACTAGTGAGCTCATTAGCCTTCTTCCTTGTCAATGCCCCACTAGTTATCTTTAATGGATCCTTGCCATTCTTGGTTGTGCCTTATTTGATCATATCATGTTTGGAATGAACTGGGGACATTCACAACTAGTTTGGAATGAATGGAAACATTCAAAACTTATTTCGAATGAAATGGAAACATTCACAACTTGTTTGGAATGAAATGGAAACATTCACAACTTGTTTGGAATGAAATGGAAACATTCACAACTTGTTTGGAATGAAATGGGGACATTCTCAACTAGTTTGGAAAGAAATGGAAAGGTTCACAACTTGTTTCCAATGAAATGCAAACCTTCACAAATTCTTTGGAATGAAATGGAAACATCACAGCTTGTATGTTACGAAGTGGAAACACTCACAACTTGTTTGGAAAGAAATGGAAACATTCACAACTTCTTTGGAATGAAATTTGGGCATTCAGAACTAGTTTGGAATGAACGGAAACATTCAAAACATGTTTGGAATGAATTGGACACACTCACACATTGTCTGGAATGAAATAGAAACATTCGTAACCTCTTTGGAAAGAAATGGAAACATTCACAACTTGTTCGAAAGGAAATGGAAACAGTGAAGACTTGTTTGGAATGAGTTGGAAACAGTCACAACTTCTTCGGAATGAGTTTGAAACATGCCCAACTTGTTTGGAAAGAAATGGAAACATTCACAACTTGTTTCGAATGAAATGGAAACATTCACAACTAGTTTTGATTGAAAAGGAAACATTCACAACTTGTTTGGAATGAAATGGAAACATTCACAACTTGTTTGGAATGAAATGGGGACATTCACAACTAGTTTGGAATGAATGGAAACATTCAAAACTTGTTCGGAATGAAATGAAAACTTTCACAACTTGTTTGGAATGAGATGGAAACATTCACAACTTGTTTGGAATGAATTGGGGACATTCACAACTAGTTTGGAATGAATGGAAACATTCAAAAAAAATTTGGAATGAAATGGAAACATTCACAACTTCTTTGGAATGAAATGGAAACAATCACAGCCTGTTTGTAATTTCATTTCAAACACTCACACCTTGTTTGGAATGAAATGGAAACATTCACAACTTGTTTGGAATAAGTGGATAGACTCACACATTGTCTGGATTGAAATAGAAACATTCACAACCTCTTTGGGAAGAAATGGAAACATTCACTACTTGTTTGAAATGAAATGGAAACAGTGACAACTTCTTTGGAATGAGTTGGAAACAGTCACAACTTCTTCGGAATGAATTTGAAACATACACAACTTGTTTGGAATGAAATGGAAACATTCAGAACTTGTTTGGAATGAAATAAAAACATTGACAACTAGTTTTGTTTGAAACTGAAACATTCACATCTTGTTTGGAATGAAATGGGGACATTCACAACTAGTTTGGAATGAATGGAAACATTCAAAACTTGTTTGGAATGAAATGGAAACATTAACAACTTGTTTGGATTGAAATGGAAACATTCACAACTTGTTTGGAATGAAATGGGGACATTCACAACTAGTTTGGAATGAATGGAAACATTCAAAACTTGTTTGGAATGAAATGAAAACTTTCACAACTTGTTTGGAATGAGATGGAAACATTCACAACTTGTTTGGAATGAAATGGGGACATTCACAACTAGTTTGGAATGAATGGAAACATTCAAAACTTGTTTGGAATGAAATGGAAACATTCACAACTTGTTTTAAAAGAAATGGAAATAGTGACAACTTCTTTGGAATGAGTTGGAAACAGTCACAACTTCTTCGAAATGAATTTGAAACATGCACAACTTGTTTGGAATGAAATGGAAACATTCAGAACTTGTTTGGAATGAAATGGAAACATTCACAACTAGTTTTGATTGAAACGGAAACATTCACAACTTGTTTGGAATGAAATGGAAACATTCATAACTTGTTTGGAATGAAATGGGGACATTCACAACTAGTTTGGAAAGAAATGGAAACATTCAAAATTTGTTTGGAATGAAATTGAAACATTCACAACTTGTTTCAAATGAAATGGAAACATTCACAACTTCTTTGGTATGAAATGGAAACAATCCCAGCTTGATTGTAATGAAGTGGAAACACTCACAACTGGTTTGGAATGAAATGAAAACTTTCACAACTTGTTTGGAATGAGATGGAAACATTCACAACTTGTTTGGAATGAAATGGGGACTCATGGGCTTTGCATTTGTTAAGTTGAACCTTGGAAGAATCTTATCAATATAAGGTTCTTGAGAAAGAGCCGATAGCCTTGCCTTTCTATCCCTCAAGATCTTAACCCCTAGGATAAAGGCAGCCTCTCCCATGTCCTTCATGTCAAAGGTGGAAGACAACCATCCCTTGATGGTACTTAACAATGCAACCCCATTACTTGCAATCAGTATATCATCTACATATAGAGTCAATACTGCAAAACTAGACCCAGAAGAGTACAAGTATACACAATGGTCTTCATGCATCATCACAAAGCCATAGCTTGTGATTGCATGGTGAAACTTCAAGTACCACTATCTTGAAGCTTGCTTAAGACCATAGATAGACTTCTTCAGTCTACATACCTTGTCCTCTTGACCCTTTTGGACAAACCCCTCGGGTTGTCTCATATATATCTCCTCACACAAATCACCATTGAGAAAGGCGGTCTTTACATCCATCTGATATAACTTTAGGTCCAGATTTGCCACGATGGCAAGAAATATCCTGATGGAAGTGAATTTTACAACAGGAGAGAAGGTGTCTTTGAAATCAACACTCTCCTTCTGTGTAAAACCCTTGGCCACCAAACGGGCCTTGTATCTTTCGATACTTCCATCAGAATTCACCTTGATCTTGAGAACCCACTTGTTCCCAATTGCCTTACGGCCTGGAGGAAGATCACTTAGCTCCCAAACCCCATTGAGATGCATTGAATGCAACTCATCCTTCATTGCATTTAGCCACTCTTCCCTCTGTGCACCCTCAAGAGCCTCCTTAATGTTACTTGGCTCATCTATCTCAGATGCAACCAAATTTCCTCACTGATCTTCTCAATGTAGGCTGAGATAAAGGCATCTCATGCTCCATCTCTTGAGGCTCAGCATTTTGCTCTTGAGTATCCTCAACTCCCTCTTGAACAAAACCTTCCTCTTGGAGGTCTTGCTCATGTTGGTCCACAACAACAGGCATTTCTGGAGCCATTGCTCCATGTGGTTGAGGTACTTGCTCTAGAGTAGGTGCATGTGTCCCAGGTGTCCTTATGACACTTGGTTGATCCTCATCTAGGATCTGGCTTAATGAGGTTAAGTCACCACGCTCACCAACTTTGGGGAACTCATCCTCCACAAAGTTAGCATTCCTTGCATCAAAGATGTTCCTAGGTTTGTGACTTATATCCAAGAACACATAACCCCTAGATTGTTCAGCATAACCAAGGAAGGCACACCTCCTCCCTCTTGGACCCAACTTTCCCAAAGGATGGTCCGTTATGTGAACATAAGCCAAACAACCCCAAGGGCGTAAATAGCTTAGATTAGGAGTTTTCTTCTTCCATAACTCATATGGAGAAGAGTTAACATTCTTGGTGGGTACTCTATTAAGGACATGAACTGCACATAACAGTGCATCACTCCAATAAGTGATGTCTAAGTTGGCCTTTGCCATCATGGAACGTACCATGTCCATAAGAGTTCTATTCTTCCTCTCAGACACTCCATTCTATTGGGGTGTCCAAGGAAGAGTGAACTCCCTTTCAATACCCTTCAAGTCACAAAATGCCTTGAATGCATTTGATGTATACTCTCCACCCCTATCTATCCTCAAGGACTTAACCTTCTTACCTACTTGGTTCTCAACCAAGTGTACATACTTCTCAAAGCATGCCAAGGCTTCTGCCTTGTTTCTTAGTAGGTAGATGTGGGTGAATCGAGTTTAATCATCTGTGAATGTGATGAAATACTTGAATCCATTTCTAGATTCAACCCTCATTGGCCCACATAGGTCAGAGTGAACTAAACTTAGTGCCTCACCTCTCCTCGTTGCTTTGCCAAAAGGCGCTTTCTTGTGGCTTTGCCCTCTAGGCATGATTGGCAACTTGGAAGGACAACCTTGGTCAAGGAACCTAGCAAGCCACTCTTGGCTAGCTTGTCCATTCTATCTTGACCAATATGGCCTAACCTCTCATGCCATCTTATTTCATTTGTGACCTCTGTCATATAGCAACTAGGACTTGCAACAGAATGGTTAGTTGGCTTCAGCTCATAAAGCCCATTATTAACTGAGCAAGTGCATACTATCTTATTATCTTTAATAATAGACACGTTATTATTAAAGAAATTAAGGCAATAATTGTACTTCAACATAGAACTTATAGAAATCAAATTTCTACAAATGTTTGGTACATACAATACATCTATTAGATACAAATATCCAATATCTATAGGAATTCTACATTTTCCTATGCCTTCCACTTCCAACCTGGCATCATTTCCCACTGAAACGTGCTTAGCTCCTTTTGAGAGCCTCCTGTAGGCCACAAACCAAGACCTGTCCCGGGCTATGTGGTCTGTTGCTCCCGAGTCTACAATCCACAAAGAATTGCACTCAGTTAGTAATGTACATGACACAGCATGTACAAAGGAAGTAGAAGGGTATGTATGTACCTTGGCTGGACCCTTGCAATCTTTTCCAAAGTGTCCTTTATACCCACAGTTGAAGCACTTTAGCTGGCTTTTGTCCCGCTTCTTCTTGAACCTTTTCTTGGAAGCAGGACCTTTTCCCTTGCCCTTCCCTGGCCCTCCTTTGCCACCACTCTTCTTCCATCCCTTCTGGACAGAGGATGAGGCAACATATGCCTTAGAATGGTCCTTAAGGGCCATCACCTCAGCCTCAAGCAGGAGGTGACGAGCAATGTCATCAAATGACATTATTTGAGGGTTATGGCGTAAGTTGACCTTCATCAACTGCCATTCCTCATCGGGCAGGGAACGGATTATTGCTTGCACTTGTTGCATCATCAGTGAGCACGTGCCCTGTTGTCTTAAGTTGGTGGATCATGCGTGACATCCCACGCAAGTGAGCACTGATAGAGTGATCAGCACGCTTCACATAATTCTCAAACCTGAGAATCATTGAGCGTTGTTTCTCTACAGAAACATCTCCATACTTAGCCTTGACTGAGTCCCATATGGCCTTACCCCCTTCAAGCATGGAGAATTCCACCATAATCTCATCCACCATAGTGGAGAGGAGAGTGACTCTACACATAGAGTTCTTCCTAAGGAATGCCTCATAGGCAGTCCTATCCTGTCCCTCAGCAGGAGGCATGATCTCTTGAGTGAGCACATCAAGAGTATCTTGCTCAGTTAAAATGAATTTGACCTTCTGTTGCCAAATTGAATAGTTTTCACCATCCAATTTGAGGTCACGGTTTAATTCAGCAACTATATTCTTACAAGCCATCTACATTGATGCAATTCACATGTTTTAGTCAATTTACACAACAAGAGTCAACAAAGCAACATGCGTATGAAACAACTTCTAACATGCTCCTATATGGCAAAAGGGATGCATATAGCATTCAATTAGAAATACACAAACATGTCTTCATTGCTCCATACACATATCCTTCGTTAGCCTTATCGCAATCATTTTGGCATGTATGATCCTAAATCATGCTCACTACATGCAACATATACATATTCATGACCTAGGCTCTGATACCAATTGAAAATTTCAGGATCTCATGATAACATATCTTTATGTTATCTACTCATGTAAATGCCACATGCATTTTGATCATTTGAGTTCAACATGAATACAAGCATGCATCATTCTAATTTGTTTAACATATTTTATGCATTTGATATAGCATGTTAGTTTTACATACATATTGTGGTAAACAAATCCTAGCATGCTACTAAGAACATTCATGTAAATAATGAACAAATCCTAGCATGTTAGGATTGAGTACATTTCTACAGACCTGATGGTGGCAGATCCTCTCACTAAGCCATTGCCACCACTTGTATTTGCTCGACATGTTAGAGCAATGGGTCTTAGAAGAATGTAAATGTTGGATGTACTTCACCTCTTTGGTGTCACACATGTTATGTATTTTATGAAATACTCAGTTCAATTTTATGAATCACAACGAACAAATGAACATGTCAAACATAGGCAGAGGATGACTTTCTCACACGAGTCATCCGCCCTTGATCTTTGTGTAAGATTAAGGATGAGACTGGCTAAAGACTTAAATGAAACTTAAGTGAATGATACATTTAAGTGGGAGTCATGCTCCAACACATGACACTTTAGCTTTTATGGTCGCCTTGATTATGAGTAATCAAGATTCCATGCTTTGGTGCATTCTGTTTGTATGACCATTTATACATCCTAGCCTATGTTAGATGTAAGCTAGGGCTTACATGGAGAAATTTCATGGTTATTGACATGTCCTCCTTTTATGTGTTAAGAGGAGTACACTTAGTGGTGTTTTAAGAGGGAGAAATGACACACTCCTCAATTGAAATGGAGATCACTCCAAGTGGGAGTGACGTGAGTAAAACACCTTAGAAGTGTATTATGGAACTTTAATGGATGTGTTTCCAAGTGTTCCATGACCGTGAAATACGACCAAAGAAGAATTTAAGCAAGTTGTCTCTATTCTTGCTTAGTGTGAGATTCTTCGAATCAGACTCTTAGTGACTATGGCTTGCTATTAGGAAGTTGAGTTAATTATGATTACTTTGATTGGTTGTCGAAGGTCTTAGAGAAATGAGACTGGAGTATCCTCCTTTTGGGTAATCATGTTAACTCATTGACCTAAGTAGTTGAAGCTAAAAAGGAAAGACATTAAGATGATACACGTTCACTAAATTCAATCTTGGGCCCACATATTACTGTGAGTAGTACGCTAGATTGAATGACAAGTGATTGAAATGAGTACTCAATGCTTAATACAATCATGGATTTCAAGGAGTTGAAATTCTAAGAAAGAGACTGATTGTGATTAAGAAGTGTATCATATGTTTGGGGTCTGGGAGGCATAGTTTGATGTGTTCAAGCAAGCTTGATGTGTTTAAGCAACACACTTGAATTTGATGTGTTCAAAGGAAAGTTTGAAGAAATTCAAACTATGAGGAGAGGACAATCTTCTATTGAGAGTCTAACAACATCAATAGAAGAGACGTAGTGTGTGTGCCTGAGGTTGCACCCACAACTCTATATATGTAGAAGTGTCTGGATTATTTCGGCTATAAGGATTAAGGAATTTGTTTTGAGTGGGAGCTGGAACTTTAAAAGCATCGTAGTGCGAGTGGGAGTTTGTTGGAATTCTTGGCACACCAAGATCCTTTTAAGGTCGGATTTGAGCTCATTGAGCTAACTCTAGCTTGAACAGCTATCTAAGGCAGCTAGAAGTAGCTCCCTTTAGCTCAAGTTAGCTTATGTCAGCTCACTACAGCTATAAGTAGCTCAGAGTAGCTGGACTTCAGCTCAAGTTAGCTCACTTCAGCTATAAGTAGCTCAAAGTAGCTGGACTTCAGCTCAAGTTAGCTCAAGTCAGCTCACTTCAGCTATAAGTGGCTCAAAGTAGCTGGACTTCAGCTGAAGTCAGCTCAAGTCAGCTCAAGTCAGCTCACTTCAGCTTCTGGTAGCTAAGTGTAGCTGGACTTCAGTTCACTTCAGCTGAGAGCAGCTAACTCCAGCTCAAGGTCAGCTCTAGGAGCTGGACCTCAGTTCATGGTGCTTGGTTGGAGCTCAAAGGAGCTCAATGGTGCATAAGTAGCATAGCGAGCTAGCTTTGTGCCAGCTCACCTTGCTTTTAGCTCATAACCACCAAGAGACACATCTTTTGTGTAAAGGTATGTCTCTTCATCAAAAGAGATGACTATTGGCTAAAAGAACATGTCCTTACATCCAAAAGAAGTGTTCCTTGGCTCTAAAAGACATGTATTTTCGCCCATAAGGTAGTTATGGGTGGTTATAGGCCAAAGGAAGTGTTCCTTGGCTCTAAAAGACATGTATTTTCGCCCATAAGGTAGTTATGGGTGGTTATAGGCCAAAGGAAGTGTTCCTTGGCTCTAAAAGACATGTATTTTCGCCACCATACATGACCCTTAGCCAAAGGAAGTGTTCTTTGGCTTAAAAGACACCTTTCTTGGTGTAAAGGTGTGCCTTTTGGTCATCTATAAATAGCCTTTAGTGGCTGGCCATTTTAAGCACGAATTTGCACTCTATTTGCTCCATTTTCTTGAGAGAAAATTGTTCCCCTCCTATTTCCTTTAGAGGCCGAAATATTAAACACTTCTTCAGAGCATTGTGGGTGGATTTACATAGAGATTGTTCATCTCTATTCAATCTTCAAGGTGCCCCTCTAAGATCAAGTTCTCCCTCAAGTTTTCACCAAAGATAACCAAGAAGGAAGGTTCACATTCTCTCTTGGTTTAGTAGCATGCTAGGTTTGAATTATTTACATGAATGTTCTTAATAGCATGCTAGGATTTATTTGACACAACATGTATGTAAAATTGATATGTTATATAGCATGTTATATCAACTGCATGAATAATATGTTAAAGAATTAGTACTATGTATATCTATATCCATGTTGAATTCAAATGAACAAATATGCATGTGGCATATATATGAGTAGATAACATAAAAGTATGTTATCATAAGATCCTGAAAATCTTCAATTCCAAACAAGTTGTGGATGTTTCCATTTCATTCCAAACAAGTTTTGAATGTTCCCATTTCATTCCAAACAAGTTATAAATGTTTCCATTTCACCCCAAATAATTTGTGAATGTTTCCATTTCATTCCAAATAAGTCGTGAAAGTTTCCATTTCATTCCAAATAAGTTGCGAATGTTTCCCCCTCATTTCGAACAGGTTATGGATGTTTCCACTTCATTCCAAATAAGTTTTGAATGTATCCATTTCATTCCAAACAAGTTGTCAATGTTCCTATTTCATTCCAAATAAGTTGTGAACGTTTCCACTTCATTCAAAACAAGTTATGAATATTTCAATTTCATTCCAAACAAGTTTTGAACGTTTGTATTTCAGTCCAAACAAGTTATGAATGTTTCCATTTCACTCCAAACAAGTTTTGAAAGTTTCCATTTCATTCCAAACTAGTTGTGAATGTGTCCATTTCATTCCAAACAAGTTGTGAATGTTTCCATTTGATTCCAAACAAGTTATGAATGTTTCCATTTCATTCCAAATAAGTTTAGAATGTTTCCATTTCATTCCAAACATGTTATGAATTTTTCCATTTCTCTCCAAACAAGTTTTGAAAGTTTCCATTTCATTCCAAACTAGTTGTGAATGTTTCCATTTCATTCCAAACAAGTTGTGAATGTTTCCATTTCATTCCAAACAAGTGATGAATGTTTCTATTTCATTCCAAACAAGTTTTGAATGTTTGCATTTCATTCCAAACAAGTTATGAATGTTTCCATTTCATTCAAAACAAGTTGTGAATGTTTCCATCTCATTCCAAACAAGTTGTGAATGTTTCCATTTCATTCCAAATAAGTTTTGAATGTTTCGATTTCATTCCAAACAAGTTGGGAACGTTTCCATTCATTCCAGACAAGTTGTGAATGTTTCCATTTTATTCCAAACATGTTGTGAATGTTTCCATTTCATTCCAAACAAGTTTTGAATGTTTCCATTTCATTCCAAACAAGTTGGGAATGTTTCCATTCATTCCAAACAAGTTGTGAATGTTTCCATTTTATTCCAAAGAAGTTTTGAATGTTTCCTTTTCATTCCAAACAAGTTGTGAATGTTTCCATCCATTCCAGACAAGTTGTGAATGTTTCCACTTCATTCCAAACAAGTTGTGAATGTTTCCATTTTATGCCAAACAAGTTTTGAATGTTTCCATTTCATTCCAAACAAGTTATGAATGTTTCCATTTCACTCCAAATAATTTGTGAATGTTTCCATTTCATTCCGAATAAGTTGTGAATGTTTCCATTTCATTCCAAATAAGTTGCGACTGTTTCGACATCATTCCAAACAAGTTATGATTGTTTCCATTTCATTCCAAACAAGTTTTGAATGTTTCCATTTCATTCCAAACAAGTTTTAAATGTTTCCATTTCATTCCAAACAAGTTCTGAATGTTTCCATTTCATTCCAAATAAGTTGTGAATGTTTCCACTTCATTCCAAACAAGTCATGAAAGTTTCAATTTCATTACAAACAAGTTTTGGATGTTTCCATTTCAGTTCAAACAAGTTATGAATGTTTCCATTTCACTCCAAACTGCAGATTTTAGGATCTTATGATAACATACTTTTATGTTATCTACTCATGTGTATGCGACATGCATATTTGTTCATTTGAATTCAACATGGATATAGGCATGCATAACATGTTATATAGGATATCAAGATCACATACAAGTTGTGTCAAATAAATCCTAGCATGCTACTAAGAATATATGAAAATGAAACCTAACATGCTACTAAACCAAAAAAAGATGTGCACCTTTCTTCTTGGTTATCTTTAGCGATAAAACTTGAGGGAGAACTTGATCTTAGAGGAGCGCCTTGAAGCTTGAAATAGAGATGAACAATCTCTATGTAAATCCACCCACAATGCTCTCAAGAAGTGTTTAATATTTTGTCCTCTAAAGGAAATAGGAGGAGAACAATTTTCTCTCAAGAAAATGGAGCAAATGGAGTGCAAATTCCTGCTTAAAATGGCTGGCCTCTAAAGGCCATTTCATCCCAAACAAGTTATGAATGTTTCCATTTCAATCCAAAGAAGTTGTGAATGTATCCATTTCATTCCAAACATGTTACGAATGTTTCCATTTCACTCCAAACAAGTTTTGAAAGTTTCCATTTCATTCCAAACTAGTTGTGAATGTTTCCATTTCATTCCAAACAAGTTGTGAATGATTCCATTTGATTCCAACCAAGTTGTGAATGTTTCCATTTCATTCCAATCAAGTTGTGAATGTTTTCATTTCATTCCAAACAAGTGATGAATGTTTCTATTTCATTCCAAATAAGTTTTGAATGTTTCCATTTCATTCCAAACAAGTTATGAATGTTTCCATTTCACTCAAAACAAGTTGTGAATGTTTCCATCTCATTCCAAACAAGTTGTGAATGTTTCCATTTCATTCCAAATAAGTTTTGAATGTTTCCATTTTATTCCAAACAAGTTGTGAATGTTTCCATTCATTCCAGACAAGTGGTGAATGTTTCCACTTCATTCCAAACAAGTTATGAATGTTTCCATTTCATTCCAAACAAGTTTTGAATGTTCCCATGTCATTCCAAAAAAGTTATGAATGTTTCCATTTCACTCCAAATAATTTCTGAATGTTTCCATTTCATTCCGAAGAAGTTGTGAATGTTTCCACTTCATTCCAAAGAAGTTGCGAATATTTCCACTTTATTCCAAACAAGTTATGAATGTTTCCATTTCATTCCAAACAAGTTTTGAATGTTTCCATTTCATTCCAAACAAGTTGTGAATGTTTCCATTTCATTCAAAATGAGTTGTGAATGTTTCCACTTCATTCCAAACAAGTTATGAATCTTTCAATTTCATTCCAAACAAGTTTTGAATGTTTCCATTTCAGTCCAAACAAGTTATGAATGTTCCCATTTCACTCCAAACAAGTTTTGAAAGTTTCCATTTCATTCCAAATAAGTTGTGAACGTTTCGATTAGAGTCCAAACAAGTTGTGAATGTTTCCATTAGATTCCAAACAAGTTGTTAGTATTTCCATTTCATCCCAAACAAGTTGTGAATGTTTCCATTTCATTCCAAAGAAGTTGTGAATGTTTCCATTACATTCCAAACAAGTTGTGAATGTTCCAATTTCATTCCAAACAAGTTGTCAATGTTTCCACTTCATTCCAAACAAGTTGCGAAAGGTTCCACTTCAATCAAAACATGTTGTGAATGTTTCCATTTCATTCGAAACAAGTTGTGAATGTTTCCTTTCATTCCAAACAAGTTATGAATCTTTCCATTTCATTCCAAACAAGTTTTAAAAGTTTCCATTGCGTTCCAACCAAGTTATGAACGTTTCCATTTTACTCCAAACAAGTTTTCAAAACGTTTCCATTTCACTCCAAACAAGTTTTCAAAGTTTCCATTTCATTCCAAACAAGTTGTGCAAGTTTCCATTTCATTCCAAACAACTTGTGCAGCTTTCAACTTCATTCCAAACAAGTTACGAATGTTTCCATTTCATTCCAAAGAAGTTTTAAATTTTTCTAGTTCGTTCCAGGCAACTTGTGAATGTTTCCACTCATTCCAAACTACTTGTGAATGACCCCATTTCGTTCCAAATAAGATGTGAAGTTTCAATTTCATTCCAAACAAGTTGTGAAAGTTTCGATTTCATTTCAAACATGTTGTGAATGTTTCAAGTTCATTCCAAATATGTTATGAATGTTTCTAGTTCATTCCAAACAAGTTCTGAATGTTTCATTTCATCCCAAATAAGTTGTGAATGTTTCCATTTCATTCGAAACAAGTTTTGAATGTTTCCATTTCATTCCAAACATGTTATGAATGTTTACATTTCACTCCAAACAAGTTTTGAAAGTTTCCATTTCATTCCAAACTAGTTGTGAATGTTTCCATTTCATTCCAAACAATTTGTGAATGTTTCCGTTTGATTCCAAACTAGTTGTGAATGTTTCCATTTCATTCCAAACAAGTTGTGAATGTTTCCATTTCATTCCAAACAAGTGATCAATGTTTCTATTTTATTCCAAATAAGTTTTGAATGTTTCCATTTCATTCCAAACAAGTTATGAATGTCTCCATTTCATTCAAAACAAGTTGTGAATGTTTCCATCTCATTCCAAACAAGTTGTGAATGTTTCCATTTCATTCCAAATAAGTTTTGAATGTTTCCAATTCATTCTAAACAAGTTGTGAATGTTTCCAATCATTCCAGACAAGTTGTGAATGTTTACACTTCATTCCAAACAAGTTATGAATGTTTCCATTTCATTCCAAACAAGTTTTGAATGTTCCCATTTCATTCCAAACAAGTTATGAATGTTTCCTTTTCACTCCAAATAATTTGTGAATGTTTCCATTTCATTCCGAAGAAGTTGTGAATGTTTCCATTTCATTCCAAATAAGTTGCGAATATTTCCACTTCATTCCAAACAAGTTATGAATGTTTCCATCTCATTCCAAACAAGTTTTGAATGTTTCCATTTCATTCCAAACAAGTTGTGAATGTTTCCATTTCATTCCAAACAAGTTGTACATTCAATTTCTTTCCAAACAAGTTGTGAATGTTTCCTTTTCTTTCCAAACAGGTTGTGAATGTGTCAATTTCATTCCAAACTAGTTGTGAATGTGTCAATTTCATTCCAAACTAGTTGTGAATTTTTCCATTTCATTCCAAACAAGTTGTGATTGTTTCTATTTCATTCTAAACAGGTCATGAATGTTTCCATTTCATTCCAAACAAGTTGAGACTGTTTCAAATTCATTCCAAACTAGTTGGGAATGTTTCCGTTTCCTTCCCAACTAGTTGTGAATGTTTCCATTTCATTCTAAACAAGTTCTGAATGTTTCCATTTCCTTTGGAACTAGTTGTGAATGTTTCCATTTCATTCCAAACAAGTTGTGCATGTTTCAACATCATTCAAAACAAGTTGTGAATGTTTCCATTCATAACAAACAAGTTGTGCAGCTTTCCATTTCATTCCAAACAAGTTATGAATGTTTCCATTTCATTCCAAAGAAGTTTTGAATGTTTCTAGTTCATTCCAAGCAACTTGTGAATGTTTCCACTCATTCCAAACTACTTGTGAATGTACCCATTTCGCTCCAAATAAGATGTGAAGTTTCGATTTCATTCCAAACAAGTTGTGAAAGTTTTGATTTCATTTCAAACATGTTGTGAATGTTTCCAGTTCATTCCAAATATGTTATGAATATTTCCAGTTCATTTCAAACAAGTTGTGAATGTTTCATTTCATCCTAAACAAATTATGAATGTTTCCATTTCATCCAAACAAGTTTTGAATGTTTCCATTTCATTCTAAACATGTTGTGAATTTTCCATTTGATTCCAAACAAGTTGTGAATGTTTCAATTTCATTCCATACAAGTTGTGAATGTTTCCATTTCATTCCAAACAAGTGATGAATGTTTCTATTTCATTCCAAATAAGTTTTGAATGTTTCCATTTCATTCCAAACAAGTTATGAATGTTTCCATTTCATTCAAAATAGGTTGTGAATGTTTCCATCTCATTCCAAACAAGTTGTGAATGTTTCCATTTCATTCCAAATAAGTTTTGAATGTTTCCATTTCATTCCAAACAAGTTGTGAATGTTTCTGTTTCATTCCAAACAAGTTTTGAATGTTCCCATTTCATTCCAAACAACTTTTGAATGTTTCCATATCACTCCAAATAATTTATGAATGTTTCCATTGTTGGAATTCTTGGCGCACCAAGATCCTTTTAAGATAGGATTTGAGCTCATTGAGGTAACTCTAGCTTGAACAACTGTCTAAGGCATGTAAAAGTTGCTCCCTTTAGCTCAAGGTAGCTCACTTCAACTACAAGTAGCTCAAAGTAGCTAGACTTCAGCTCAAGTCAGCTCACTTTAGCTACAAGTAGCTCAAAGTAGCAGGACTTCAGCTCAAGTTATCTCAAGTCAGCTCACTTCAGCTTTTGGTAGCTAAATGTAGCTAGACTTCAGTTCACTTCAGCTGAGAGTAGCTAACTCCAGGTCAAGGTCAGTTCAGGGAACTTGATTGGAGCTCAGAGGAGCTCAATGGTGCATAAGTAGCATAGTGAGCTAGCTTTGTGCCAGCTCATCTTGCTTTTAGCTCAAAACCACCAAGAGACACATTTTTTGTGTAAAGGTATGTCTCTTCATCAAAAGAGATGACTATTCAGCCATGTGTCTTCATCAAAAGAACATGTCTTTTCATCCAAAGGAAGTGTTCCTTGAGTGAAAAGACATGTATATTCGGCCATGAGGGTGGTTGGGGTGGTTATTGCACCAAGAGTGATGTCCTATGACTTCAAGGGACATGTATATTCGGCCATAAGGTAGTTATGGGGTGGTTATAGGCCAAAAGAAGTGTTCCTTGGCTCTAAAAGACATGTATTTTCACCATAAGGTAGTTATGGGGTGGTTATAGGCCAAAGGAAGTGTTCCTTGGCTAAAAAGAAATGTATTTTCGCCACCATACCCCTTGGCCAAAGGAAGTGTTCTTTGGCTTAAAAGACACCTTTCTTGGTGTAAAGGTGTGCCTTTTAAGCACGAATTTGCACTCCATTTGCTCCATTTTCTTGAGAGAAAATTGTTCTCCTCCTATTTCCTTTAGAGGCCAAAATATTAAACACTTCTTGAGAGCATTGTGGGTGGATTTACATCGAGATTGTTCATCTCTATTTCAAGCTTCAAGGCGCTCCTCTAAGATCAAGATCTCCCTCAAGTTTTTTCGGTAAAGATAACCAAGAAGAAATGGAAACATCACAACCTGTATGTAACGAAGTGGAAACACTCACAACTTGTTTGGAATGAAGTGGAAACATTCACAACTTCTTTGGAATGAAATTGGGGCATTCAGAACTAGTTTGGAATGAGCGGAAACAATCAAAACTTGTTTGGAATGAATTGGACACACTTACACATTGTCTGGAACGAAATAGAAACATTCGTAACCTCTTTGGAAAGAAATGGAAACATTCACAACTTGTTCGAAAGGAAATGGAAATAGTGAAGACTTGTTTGGAATGAGTTGGAAACAGTCACAACTTCTTTGGAATGAGTTTGAAACATGCCCAACTTGTTTGGAAAGAAATGGAAACATTCACAACTTGTTTTGAATGAAATGGAAACATTCACAACTAGTTTTCATTGAAAAGGAAACATTCACAACTTGTTTGGAATGAAATGGGGACATTCACAACTAGTTTGGAATGAATGGAAACATTCACAACTTCTTTGGAATGAAATGGAAACATTCACAACTTGTTTGGAATGAAATGGGGACATTCTCAACTAGTTTGGAATGAATGGAAACATTCAAAACTTGTTTGGAATGAAATGGAAAGGTTCACAACTTGTTTCCAATGAAATGCAAACCTTCACAACGTCTTTGGAATGAAATGGAAACATCACAGCCTGTATGTAACGAAGTGGAAACACTCACAACTTGTTTGGAATGAAATGGAAACATTCACAATTTCTTTGGAATGAAATGAAAACTTTCACAACTTGTTTGGAATGAGATGGAAACATCCACAACTTGTTTGGAAAGAAATGGGGACATTCACAACTTGTTTGGAATGAATGGAAACATTCAAAACTTGTTTGAAATGAAATGGAAACATTCACAACTTGTTTTCAAAGCTAATGGGGACATTCACAACTTGTTTGGAATGAATGGAAACATTCAAAAGTTGTTTGGAATGAAATGGAAACATTCACAACTTGTTTTCAAAGCTAATGAGGACATTCACAACTTGTTTGGAATGAATGGAAACATTCAAAACTTGTTTGGAATGAAATGGAAACATTCACAACTTGTTTCAAATGAAATGGAAACCATCCCAGCTTGTATGTAATGAAGTGGAAACACTCACAACTTGTTTGGAATGAAATGGAAACATTCACAACTTCTTTGAAATGAAATTGGGACATTCAGAACTAGTTTGGTGTGAACGAAAACATTCAAAACTTGTTTGGCATGAAGTGGACACACTCACACATTGTTTGGAACGAAATAGAAACATTCACAACCTCTTTGGAAAGAAATGGAAACATTCACAACTTGTTTGAAATGAAATGGAAAGAGTGAAGACTTGTTAGGAATGAGTTGGAAACAGTCACAACTTCTTTGGAATGAGTTTGAAACTTGCCCAACTTGTTGGGAAAGAAATGGAAACATTCACAACTTGTTTGGAATGAAATGGTAACATTCACAACTTGATTTGATTGAAATGGAAAGATTCACAACTTGTTTGGAATGAAATGGCAACATTCACAACTTGTTTGGAATGAATTGAAACATTCAAAACTTGTTTGGATTGAAATGGAAACATTCACAACTTGTTTGGAATGAAATGGAAACATTGACAACTTGTTTGGAATGAAATGGGGACATTCAGAACTAGTTTGGAATGAATGGAAACATTCAAAACTTGTTTGGAATGAAATGGAAACATTCACAACTTGTTTCAAATGAAATGGAAACCTTCACAGCTTGTATGTAATGAAGTGGAAACACTCACAACTTGTTTGGAATGAAATGGAAACATTCAAAACTTCTTTGGAATGAAATTGGGACATTCAGAACTAGTTTGGAATGAACGGAAACATTCAAAACTTGCTTGGAATGAAGTGGACACAATCACACATTGTCTGGAATGAAATAGAAACATTCGCAACCTCTTTGGAAAGAAATGGAAACGTTCACAACTGGTTTCAAATGAAATGGAAACAGTGACAACTTGTTTGGAATGAGTTGGAAATAGTCACAACTTCTTTGGAATGAGTTTGAAACATGCCCAACTTGTTTGGAAAGAAATGGAAACATTCACAACTTGTTTGGAATGAAATGGAAACATTCACAACTAGTTTTGATTGAAATGGAAACATTCACAACTTGTTTGGAATGAAATGGAAACATTCACAACTTGTTTGGAAAGAAATGGAAACATTCACAACTAGTTTGGAATGAATGGAAACATTCAAAACTTGTTTGGAATGAAATGGAAACATTCACAACTTGTTTGGAATGAAATGGAAACATTCACAACTTGTTTGAAATGAAATGGGGACATTCACAACTAGTTTGGAATGAATGGAAACATTCAAAACTTGTTTGGAATGAAATGGAAACATTATAAACTTGTTTGCAATGAAATGGAAACATTCGCAACTTGTTTGGACTGAAATGGCGACATTCACAACTAGTTTCGAATGAATGGAAACATTCAAAACTTGTTTGGAATGAAATGGAAACATTCACAACTTGTTTGGAATGAACTGGAAACATTCACGACTTCTTTGGAATCAAATTGGGACATTCACAACTAGTTTGGAATGAATGGAAACATTCAAACCTTGTTTGGAATGAAATGGAAACATTCACAACTTGTTTTCAAAGAAATGGAAACATTCACAACTTCTTTCCAATGAAATGGAAACAATCACAGCTTGTTTGTAATGAAATGGAAAACACTCACACCTTGTTTGGAATGAAATTGGGACATTGACAACTAATTTGGAATGAATGGAAACATTCAAAACTTGTTTGGAATGAAGTGGACACACTCACACATTGTCTGGATTGAAATCGAAACATTCACAACCACTTTGGAAAGAAATGGAAACAGTGACAACTTGTTTGAAATGAAATGGAAACAGTGACAACTTGTTTCGAATGAGTTGGAAACAGTCACAAAATCTTCGGAATGAATTTGAAACATGCACAACTTGTTTGGAAGGAAATGGGGACATTCACAACTAGCTTGGAATGAATGGAAACATTCAAAACTTGTTTGGATTGAAATGGAAACTTTCACAACTTGTTTGGAATGAAATGGGGACATTCACAACTAGTTTGGAATGAATGGAAACATTCAAAACTTGTTTGTAATGAAATGGAAACAATCACACCTTGTCTGTAATGAAGTGGAAACACTCACAACTTGTTTGGAATGAAATGGAAACATTCACAACTTCTTTGGAATGAAATTGGGACATTCAGAACTAGTTTGGAATGAACGGAAACATTCAAAACTTGTTTGGAAATGAAATGGAAACATTCATAACTTGTTTCAAATGAAATGAAAACCTTTACAACTTCTTTGGAATGAAATGGAAACAATCACAGCTTGTATGTAATGAAGTTGAAACACTCACAACTTGTTTGGAATGAAATGGAAACATTCACAACGTCTTTGGAATGAAATTGGGACATCCAGAACGAGTTTGGAATGAACGGAAACATTCAAAACCTGTTCGGAATGAAGTGGACACACTCACACATTGTCTGGAATGAAATAGAAACGTTCGCAACATCTGTGGAAAGAAATGGATAACATTCACAACTTGTTTGAAATGAAATGGAAACAGTGCAGACTTGTTTGGAATCAGTTGGAAATAGTCACAACTTCTTCGGAATGAGTTTGAAACATTCACAACTTGTTTGGAAAGAAATGGAAACATTCACAACTTGTTTGGAATGAAATGAAAACATTCACAACTTGTTTGGAATGAAATGGAAACAATCACAACTTGTTTGGAAAGAAATGGGGACATTCACAACTTGTTTGGAATGAATGGAAACATTCAAAACTTGTTTGGAATGAAATGGAAACATTCACAACTTGTTTTCAAAGCTAATGGGGACATTCACAACTTGTTTGGAATGAATGGAAACATTCAAAACTTGTTTGGAATGAAATGGAAACATTCACAACTTGTTTCAAATGAAATGGAAACCATCCCAGCTTGTATGTAATGAAGTGGAAACACTCACAACTTGTTTGGAATGAAATGGAAACATTCACAACTTCTTTGGAATGAAATTGGGACATTCAGAACTAGTTTGGAATGAAGTGGACACACTCACACATTGTCTGGAATGAAATAGAAACATTCACAACCTCTTTGGAAAGAAATGGAAACATTCACAACTTGTTTGAAATGAAATGGAAAGAGTGAAGACTTGTTAGGAATGAGTTGGAAACAGTCACAACTTCTTCGGAATGAGTTTGAAACATGCCCAACTTGTTGGGAAAGAAATGGAAACATTCACAACTTGTTTGGAATGAAATGGTAACATTCACAACTTGATTTGATTGAAATGGAAACATTCACAACTTGTTTGGAATGAAATGGCAACATTCATAACTTGTTTGGAATGAATTGAAACATTCAAAACTTGTTTGGATTGAAATGGAAACATTCACAACTTGTTTGGAATGAAATGGAAACATTGACAACTTGTTTGGAATGAAATGGGGACATTCAGAACTAGTTTGGAATGAATGGAAACATTCAAAACTTGTTTGGAATGAAATGGAAACATTCACAACTTGTTTCAAACGAAATGGAAACCTTCACATCTTGTATGAAATGAAGGGGAAACACTCACAACTTGTTTGGAATGAAATGGAAACATTCACAACTTGTTTGGAAAGAAATGGGGACATTCACAACTTGTTTGGAATGAATGGAAACATTCAAAACTTTTTTGGAATGAAATGGAAACATTCACAACTTGTTTTCAAAGCTAATGGGAATCACAACTTGTTTGGAATGAATGGAAACATTCAAAAGTTGTTTGGAATGAAATGGAAACATTCACAACTTGTTTCAAATGAAATGGAAACCATCCCAGCTTGTATGTAATGAAGTGGAAACACTCACAACTTGTTTGGAATGAAATGGAAACATTCACAACTTCTTTGGAATGAAATTGGGACATTCAGAACTAGTTTGGAGTGAATGGAAACATTCAAAACTTGTTTGGAATGAAGTGGAAACACTCACACATTGTCTGGAATGAAATAGAAACATTCACAACCTCCTTGGAAAGAAATGGAAACATTCACAACTTGTTTGAAATGAAATGGAAACAGTGAAGACTTGTTAGGAATGAGTTGGAAACAGTCACAACTTGTTGGGAAAGAAATGGAAACATTCACAACTTGTTTGGAATGAAATGGTAACATTCACAACTTGATTTGATTGAAATGGAAACATTCACAACTTGTTTGGAATGAAATGGCAACATTCACAACTTGTTTGGAATGAATTGAAACATTCAAAACTTGTTTGGATTGAAATGGAAACATTCACAACTTGTTTGGAATGAAATGGAAACATTGACAACTTGTTTGGAATGAAATGGGGACATTCACAACTAGTTTGGAATGAATGGAAACATTCAAAACTTGTTTGGAATGAAATGGAAACATTCAGAACTTGTTGCAAATGAAATGGAAACCTTCACAGCTTGTATGTAATGAAGTGGAAACACTCACAACTTGTTTGGAATGAAATGGAAACATTCAAAACTTCTTTGGAATGAAATTAGGACATTCAGAACTAGTTTGGAATGAACGGAAACATTCAAAACTTGTTTGGAATGAAGTGGACACAATCACACATTGTCTGGAATGAAATAGAAACATTCGCAACCTCTTTGGAAAGAAATGGAAACGTTCACAACTGGTTTCAAATGAAATGGAAACAGTGACAACTTGTTTGGAATGAGTTGGAAATAGTCACAACTTCTTTGGAATGAGTTTGAAACATGCCCAACTTGTTTGGAAAGAAATAGAAACATTCACAACTTGTTTGGAATGAAATGGAAACATTCACAACTAGTTTTGATTGAAATGGAAACATTCACAACTTGTTTGGAATGAAATAGAAACATTCACAACTTGTTTCAAATGAAATGGAAACCTTCACAGCTTGTATGTAATGAAGTGGAAACACTCACAACTTGTTTGGAATGAAATGGAAACATTCAAAACTTCTTTGGAATGAAATTGGGACATTCAGAACTAGTTTGGAGTGAACGGAAACTTTCAAAACTTGTTTGGAATGAAGTGGAAACACTGACACGTTGTCTGGAATGAAATAGAAACATTCACAACCTCTTTGGAAAGAAATGGAAATATTTACAACTTGTTTGAAATGAAATGGAAACAGTGAAGACTTGTTAGGAATGAGTTGGAAACAGTCACAACTTCTTCGGATTGAGTTTGAAACATGCCCAACATGTTGAGAAAGAAATGGAAACATTCACAACTTGTTTGGAATGAAATGGTAACATTCACAACTTGATTTGATTGAAATGGAAACATTCCCAACTTGTTTGGAATGAAATGGCAACATTCACAACTTGTTTGGAATGAATTGAAACATTCAAAACTTGTTTGGATTGAAATGGAAACATTCACAACTTGTTTGGAATGAATTGGAAACATTCACAACTTGTTTGGAATGAAATGGGGACATTCACAACTAGTTTGGAATCAATGGAAACATTCAAAACTTGTTTGGAATGAAATGGAAACATTCACAACTTGTTTCAAACGAAATGGAAACCTTCACATCCTGTATGTAATGAAGTGGAAACACTCACAACTTGTTTTGAATGAAATGGAAACATTCACAACTTGTTTGAAAAGAAATGGGGACATTCACAACTTGTTTGGAATGAATGTAACATTCAAAACTTGTTTGGAATGAAATGGAAACATTCACAAATTGTTTCAAATGAAATGGAAACCATCCCAGCTTGTATGTAATGATGTGGAAACACTCACAACTTGTTTGGAATGAAATGGAAACATTCACAACTTCTTTGGAATGAAATTGGGACATTCAGAACTAGTTTGGAGTGAACGGAAACATTCAAAACTTGTTTGGAATGAAGTGGACACACTCACACATTGTCTGGAACGAAATAGAAACATTCACAACCCCTTTGGAAAGAAATGGAAACATTCACAACTTGTTTGAAATGAAATGGAAAGAGTGAAGACTTGTTAGGAATGAGTTGGAAACAGTCACAACTTCTTCGGAATGAGTTTGAAACATGCCCAACTTGTTGGGAAAGAAATGGAAACATTCACAACTTGTTTGGAATGAAATGGTAACATTCACAACTTGATTTGATTGAAATGGAAACATTCACAACTTGTTGGGAAAGAAATGGAAACATTCACAACTTGTTTGGAATGAAATGGTAACATTCCCAACTTGATTTGATTGAAATGGAAACATTCACAACTTGTTTGGAATGAAATGGCAACATTCACAACTTGTTTGGAATGAATTGAAACATTCAAAACTTGTTTGGATTGAAATGGAAACATTCACAACTTGTTTGGAATGAAATGGAAACATTGACAACTTGTTTGGAATGAAATGGGGACATTCACAACTAGTTTGGAATGAATGGAAACATTCAAAACTTGTTTGGAATGAAATGGAAACATTCACAACTTGTTTCAAACGAAATGGAAACCTTCACATCTTGTATGTAATGAAGTGGAAACACTCACAACTTGTTTGGAATGAAATGGAAACATTCACAACTTGTTTTCAAAGCTAATGGGGACATTCACAACTTGTTTGGAATGAATGGAAACATTCAAAAGTTGTTTGGAATGAAATGGAAACATTCACAACTTGTTTCAAATGAAATGGAAACCATCCCAGCTTGTATGTAATGAAGTGGAAACATTCACAACTTGTTTCAAATGAAATGGAAACCATCCCAGCTTGTATGTAATGAAGTGGAAACATTCACAACTTGTTTGGAATGAAATGGAAACATTGACAACTTGTTTGGAATGAAATGGGGACATTCACAACTAGTTTGGAATGAATGGAAACATTCAAAACTTGTTTGGAATGAAATGGAAACTTTCACATCTTGTTTCAAACGAAATGGAAACCTTCACATCTTGTATGTAATGAAGTGGAAACACTCACAACTTGTTTGGAATGAAATGGAAACATTCACAACTTGTTTGGAAAGAAATGGGGACATTCAGAACTTGTTTGGAAAGAATGGAAACATTCAAAACTTGTTTGGAATGAAATGGAAACATTCACAACTTGTTTGGAATGAAATCGTAACATTCACAACTTGATTTGATTGAAATGGAAACATTCACAACTTGTTTGGAATGAATTGAAACATTCAAAACTTGTTTGGATTGAAATGGAAACATTCAAAACTTGTTTTGAAAGAAATGGAAACATTGACAACTTGTTTGGAATGAAATGGGGAAATTCACAACTAGTTTGGAATGAATGGAAACATTCAAAACTTGTTTGGAATGAAATGGAAACATTCACAACTTGTTTCAAACGAAATGGAAACCTTCACATCTTGTATGTAATGAAGTGGAAACACTCACAACTTGTTTGGAATGAAATGGAAACAGTCACAACTTGTTTGGAAAGAAATGGGGACATTCACAACTTGTTTGGAATGAATGGAAACATTCAAAACCTGTTTGGAATGAAATGGAAACATTCACAACTTGTTTGGAATGAAATGGTAACATTCACAACTTGATTTGATTGAAATGGAAACATTCACAACTTGTTTGGAATGAAATGGCAACATTCACAACTTGTTTGGAATGAATTGAAACATTCAAAACTTGTTTGGATTGAAATGGAAACATTCACAACTTGTTTGGAATGAAATGGAAACGTTCACAACTTGTTTGGAATGAAATGGGGACATTCACAACTAGTTTGGAATGAATGGAAACATTTACAACTTGTTTGGAATGAAATGGAAACATTCACAACTTGTTTCAAACGAAATGGAAACCTTCAGATCTTGTATGTAATGAAGTGGAAACACTCACAACTTGTTTGGAATGAAATGGAAACATTCACAACTTCTTTGGAATGAAATTGGGACATTTTGAACTAGTTTGCAATGAACGGAAACATTCAAAACTTATTTGGAATGAAGTGGACACAATCACACATTGTCTGGAATGAATAAAAACATTCGCAACCTCTTTGGAAAGAAATGGAAACGTTCACAACTGGTTTCAAATGAAATGGAAACAGTGACAACTTGTTTGGAATGAGTTGGAAACAGTCACAACTTCTTCGGATTGAATTTGAAACATGCACAACTTGTTTGGAATGAAATGGAAACATTCACAACTTGTTTCAAATGAAATGGAAACATTCACAACTTGTTTCAAATGAAATAGAAATGAAATGGAGTGGAAACATTCACAACTTGTTTGGAATGAATTGGAAGCATGCACAACTTGTGTGGAATGAAATGGAAACATTCACAACTTGTTTGGAACGAAATGGAAACATTCACAACTAGTTTTGATTGAAATTGAAACTTTCACAACTTATTTGGAATGAAATGGAAACATTCACAACTAGTTTGGAATGAATGGAAACATTCAAAACTTGTTTGGAATAAAATGGAAACATTCACAACTTGTTTGGAATGAAATGGAAACATTCACAACTTGTTTGGAGTGAAATGGAAACATTCATAACTTGTTTGGAATGAAATGGGGATCTTCACAACTAGTTTGGAATAAAATGGAAACATTCACAACCTGTTTGGATTGAAATGGAAACATTCACAACTTGTTTGGAATGAATGGAAACATTCAAAACTTGTTTGGAATGAAATGGAAACATTCACAACTTGTTTCAAATGAATTGGAAACCTTCACAACTTCTTTGGAATGAAATGGAAACAATCACAGCTTGTATATAATGAAGTGGAAACACTCACAACTTGTTTGGAATGAAATGGAAACATTCACAACTTCTTTCGAATGAAATTGGGACATTCAGAACTAGTTTGGAATGAACGGAAACATTCAAAACTTGTTTGGAAATGAAATGGAAACATTCACAACTTGTTTCAAATGAAATGGAAACCTTTACAACTTCTTTGGAATGAAATGGAAACAATCACAGCTTGTACGTAATGAAGTTGAAACACTCACAACTTGTTTGGAATGAAATGGAAACATTCACAACTTCTTTGGAATGAAATTGGGACATTCAGAACGAGTTTGGAATGAACGGAAACATTCAAAACTTGTTTGGAATGAAGTTGACACACTCACACATTGTCTGGAATGAAATAGAAACGTTCGCAACATCTTTGGAAAGAAGTGGAAAACATTCACAACTTGTTTGAAATGAAATGGAAACAGTGCAGACTTGTTTGGAATGAGTTGGAAACAGTCACAACATCTTCGGAATGAGTTTGAAACATTCACAACTTGTTTGGAAAGAATTGGAAACATTCACAACTTGTTTGGAATGAAATGAAAACATTCACAACTTGTTTGGAATGAAATGGAAACATTCACAACTTGTTTGGAAAGAAATGGGGACAGTCACAACTTGTTTGGAATGAAAGAAAACATTCAAAACTTGTTTGGAATGAAATGGAAACATTCACAACTTGTTTTCAAAGCTAATGGGGACATTCACAACTTTTTTGGAATGAATGGAAACATTCAAAAGTTGTTTGGAACGAAACGGAAACATTCACAACTTGTTTCAAATGAAATGGAAACCATCCCAACTTGTATGTAATGAAGTGGAAACACTCACAACTTGTTTGGAATGAAATGGAAACATTCACAACTTCTTTGGAATGAAATTGGGACATTCAGAACTAGTTTGGAGTGAACGGAAACATTCAAAACTTGTTTGGAATGAAGTGGACACACTCACACAATGTCTGGAATGAAATAGAAACATTCACAATCTCTTTGGAAAGAAATGGAAACATTCACAACTTGTTTGAAATGAAATGGAAAGAGTGAAGACTTGTTAGGAATGAGTTGGAAACAGTCACAACTTCTTCGGAATGAGTTTGAAACATGCCCAACTTGTTGGGAAAGAAATGGAAACATTCACAACTTGTTTGGAATGAAATGGTAACATTCACAACTTGATTTGATTGAAATGGAAACATTCACAACTTGTTTGGAATGAAATGGCAACATTCACAACTTGTTTGGAATGAATTGAAACATTCAAAACTTGTTTGGATTGAAATGGAAACATTCACAACTTGTTTGGAATGAAATGGAAACATTGACAACTTGTTTGGAATGAAATGGGGACATTCACAACTAGTTTGGAATGAATGGAAACATTCAAAACTTGTTTGGAATGAAATGAAAACATTCACAACTTGTTTCAAACAAAATGGAAACCTTCACATCTTGTATGTAATGAAGTGGAAACACTCACAACTTGTTTGGAATGAAATGGAAACATTCACAACTTGTTTGGAAAGAAATGGGGACATTCACAACTTGTTTGGAATGAATGGAAACATTCAAAACTTGTTTGGAATGAAATGGAAACATTCACAACTTGTTTGGAATGAAATGGTAACATTCACAACTTGATTTGATTGAAATGGAAACATTCACACCTTGTTTGGAATGAAATGGAAACATTCACAACTTGTTTGGAATGAAATGGCAACATTCATAACTTGTTTGGAATGAATTGAAACATTCAAAACTTGTTTGGATTGAAATGGAAACATTCACAACTTGTTTGAAATGAAATGGAAACATTGACAACTTCTTTGGAATGAAATGGGGACATTCACAACTAGTTTGGAATGAATTGAAACATTCAAAACTTGTTTGGAATGAAATGGAAACATTCACAACTTGTTCCAAACGAAATGGAAACCTTCACATCTTGTATGTAATGAAGTGGAAACACTCACAACTTGTTTGGAATTAAATGGAAACATTCACAACTTCTTTGGAATGAAATTGGGACATTCAGAACTAGTTTCGAATGAACGGAAACATTCAAAACTTGTTTGGAATGAAGTGGACACAATCACACATTGTCTGGAATGAAATAGAAACATTCGCAACCTCTTTGGAAAGAAATGGAAACGTTCACAACTGGTTTCAAATGAAATGGAAACAGTGACAACTTGTTTGGAATGAGTTGGAAACAATCACAACTTCTTCGGATTGAATTTGAAACATTCACAACTTGTTTCAAATGAAATAGAAATAAAATGGAATGGAAACATTCACAACTTGTCTGGAATGAATTGGAAGCATGCACAACTTGTTTGGAATGAAATGGAAACATTCTGATGCGAACCCCGATGGTATAACGACCATGAAACTCGCCCAAGATGTTTTTCAAGCTCCACAAGACATCAAAGAGACTGGGTTTGAAGACCCCCACCCCTAATCAACCTGTGATTAGAAACGAGAAGTATAGAACTCCAAGAACACAAGCACACTTGTGCACCAAGGCAGTCCACAAAGAACCAAAGAGAAAACCTCTCCAAAGAGCAATATTATTTCGGCAATAATCTGTGTCTTTACATCCAGAATATGTGCCTTTATATAGGCCTAAAGTAGGGTTAAAAGCTGGGCAAAATTCGCAGCCTAAATCCCTTAGGAATCCTAGATACAAAGACATAGGAAATCCTAGTCAAATTAGGACTCTAATTCCTAGTTTGAACAAGTTTAATAAATGCAGTGTATTCCACTTGCCCAAAATGATTTAAAACTATTCCATAGCCTAAATAACTTCCTAAATAATGTATCTAAATAGGATTTGAACGAAAATAAAATATAAATATAAGATTAAACTCGAAAACTCCCAAATAGCCTTTTTGGGTGCATTTTGGGCACTTTAAGGTTCTCTCTTGTATCTTCAGCTCCAAGCTTGAATCTTTGAGTTCCTGATGCGAACCCCGATGGTATAAAGACCATGAAACTCGCCCAAGATGTTTTTCAAGCTCCACAAGACATCAAAGAGACTGGGTTTGAAGACCCCCACCCCTAATCAACCTGTGACTAGAAACGAGAAGTATAGAACTCCAAGAACACAAGCATACTTGTGCACCAAGGCAGTCCACAAAGAACCAAAGAGAAAACCTCTCCAAAGAGCAATATTATTTCGAAATTTTTCTGTATATTTACATCCAGAATATGTGCCTTTATATAGGCCTAAACTAGGGTAAAAATCTGGGCAAAATTCGCAGCCAAAGTCACCTAGGAAACCTAGTTACAAAGGACTCAAGAAAACCTAGTCAAACTAGGATTCCTACACCCTTTTAACACATGTTTAAGGTGTGCAGCGAATTCCATTTATCCTAAGTGACCTAAATCACTTCCATGGCCTAAATAAAATCCTAAATAATGTAAATAAACAGGAACATAAAATAAAATACGTTACAAAATAAGATTGGCCATAAAAACCACAAAATAGTCTTCTCAGGTGGTTCCTGCTTGTGTCTTCAACTTCAAGCTGAAATTCGAACTTCATGCAGCCATGATTTATGAAAATGTAAAACAAGAAAGTTGTAGATCTCTTTCTTAGCTTCGAAACCACACTTGAATCACACAAAATGGACTTCTGAATAGAAAGATATTCCCAAAATACTGCAACTGCTTCTAAACCAGCGATAACTCGTAAATCGCGACTTTGAAGCTAAATTGGACCTCCTTATCATGCAAACTGGGTTTGATGGTCTTCATATGACTTATAGATCCAGATGTTATCTTTCCAATGAACCACGAATTACTCAATTCCGATCTGTTTAACTCAAGATATGAGTTTTCCACCAGAACATCGCCAATCTGTCAACATCCGAGCTTGAAGTGCACTAGTGAGCTCCATAGCCTTTTTCCTTGTCAATGGTCCACTAGAAACCTTCAGTGGGTCCTTGCCTTCCTTGGTTGTGCATTCTTTGATCGTATCAGCTCCCCCCTCCTTAGAAGGATTCGTCCTCGAATCAAAACCTGCATTAGAAAAGGGAATTGAATCAGTAACAATGAAATGATCAGCACATAAGCACTTACCTTTCACATAAGCACCAATAGCATGGAATGCTTGTGTATGGAGCTTTAATCTTGAGCAAAACCTGAACCAATATCCAAATGCAGTGATACCTCCAGGGTCAAAAACAAAGTTAGAAGCAATTAGCACAAAAAATCTGAATGTTTGCACAATTTTCATCTTCACTCTAGGCATCACTTTCATTGCCTTTGCCATCTCAAAAACATTATTCTCACAACAAGTAAATGTGTAGGAATAATTTACCTTAGGGATGCTGTATGCACTCAAAACAAATGGACCTAAACTCACACAAGTGTTATGGTTATGAAAAGCACAAGTTATGCATGTTAAGACAATACTTTGCATAGGCCATTCAAGCAAACAAGAATTGAACACAATATCGCCTAAACTAATAACCAAACTAGGATGCATGAATTTCACAAAAATCTTAAACATTTTAAATGAAACAAGATTGGAGTAGATAGGATTTAGTGAAACCAATTCAGTAGCAAACTTATTTTTGCATGTATATGCACAACAATGCATGAAATTTGTGAATGAAATGTGACACAAAACAAAGGACTCAACATACCTCCTTAAAAGGCTGAATTTAAAACCAGAATTTTCACTCAAAGTAAAAACTTTTAGGTTTGGACATAAAGCAAAAAGATCAAGACTCAAAAGTTTGTGTAATGCATGTGTCATGACAAAAAAATGCTTGCTGGAAATTAAAGATTGACACAGAAAAATGGGCTGAATATAAATGTGAATGAAAGAAGTATGTAATGCATGTGTAACAACCAATTTATGCATCAAAAATTCCAAAGAAGTAGACTTAACTTGAGGCAAAACAAAACAATGTGAAATGAATGCAAAACTAACAAATTCAGAAACAAAAGACACCAAAACAGATTTTTCTTTAGAGAAACTCATCGAACTCAAAAGATGATTTGACAAAACCAAAGAATTAGAAGCTTTAAAACCATATTTTGTCAAAGTTTCATGCTTACTTCCTTCTCTTAATCTAGTTTCATGAAAACCATTCTTCAAAGTAACATTGCAAGCAAACACACATTGTTTGAGATTTTCATGCAAAACTACATCAAATCTAGGTGTTAGGAAGAAATACATTACAGTGGTTGGACTTAGTCTCCAAGTATCTTCCTTTGGTGTAGGAACCATAAAATTTTCACCTTTGCACTCAATGACTTCGGTTGGAGTTGCATTAATTTCATCCCCTTGAAACATAGGAAAAGAAACAATGTTAGGCAAACTTTTGCATATGAAATCACTTGGACTCACCTCAAATTGTTCCTTCTCAACCTCCTTTGTTGTTTTAATGCATGGGACATGGCTTGGAATATTAGGAACACCAACTTCTTGGATGGGCAGCAACTCACTTGATTCTTGAAGTTCATATCCACTTAAGTCCTGAAAAAAAGACAACACAACACTAGAAGAAGACTCCATTACGTTAGATGAAAGTATGGCTTCTCTGTTGGTCTTTCTCTCTTCACTCGGCTTGGGTTCATTACACTCTTGTCTTCTCTCAACTTCGCACTCAATTTCTTCTCTCGGGAACTCTCCACTCTTCTTCCCCTTATGTTCACTCTTCTCACTTAATCTCTCGTTTGTTCTCTCAACTTTCCCCTCATCACTCTTGCCCTCAACTTTCCCCTCATTTACTTTTCCCTCAACCTTACTTTGAAATTTTCTTTGATCCTCAAAGACTTGTTGTGGTGAAAGTGGTACAAGCATGATTGACTTTTCTTGTTGAGATTGAGACAAGTCTCCTTTTGTGATCTCCATGTTTGGCTTGGGTACTTCTCTTACATCTTTGCTCCATCCTCCTCTCCATGTGGAAATTCCTCCTTGACACATCTTGGATGCCTTGGACCTTTCGATGATTTTCTCAGCCTTGGTGGCATAATAAAGCAAATCCTCCATGTTCAAATAAGGTGCCATTTCCAATTTGTTGGCAATCTCAGGATTGAGACCATTAATGAATCTAGCAATGGTGGTCTCCTCATCCTCCATGATGTTGGCTCGGGTCAAGGTTATCTCCAAGTCTTTATGGTAGTCCTCCACACTCCTTTGGCCTTGCACTAGCTTTTGAAGCTTGAGGCGTTGATCTTTAGTGTAGTAGCTAGGCACAAATCTCCTCCTCATCAAGGCTTTAAGGGCTCTCCATGTGTGTATGGGCTCCTCCTCATTCCTTCTCCTAGAAGTAACATCCTGATTCCACCATACAAGAGCATAATTAGTGAACTTTATGGTAGCCAATTTAACCTTATTTTCATCAGAGTAATGATGGCAATCAAACACCATCTCAATCTTTTGCTCCCACTCCCAATATGCATCGGGATCACTCCTCCCTTGGAAAGGTGGAATGGTAGGCTTGATGGAATTTAGGTTGTTATCCTCTCTTGGCTCACACCTCATTGGAAACCCATGGTCATGCCAAACTCTTTCTTCCTCCTCGGGTTCTTTTCTCCTTGGACCTCTCGTTGGCAACCTCAAATCAATGTCCTCAATCCTCCCCACAAGTCTATTGAGAGTTTCTTGAAATTCTCTCATGGTTGGCTCCTCATTGTGTCTCACTTTCATCCTCCTATCCTCCTGGCCCTCCATACTCCTGAAAATAACAAAGATCCTCACAAACACTCACCTCACGTGTTTCACTCAAAATATGAACACTCAAAACACTCAATTTGTTAGTGAGATATTGCTTATTCAAAGAGTTCTCCAAAGTTCTAAGAAAACTACCCTCAAAGTACACAAGAAAACTTGAATTTTTGAAGAACTATTTTGACTCCAAAAGAGGTGGGCTAAACAAGCTTTAAAAGACTCTAAGAAGCTCTTGCAATTGATGATCACAAGAACCACACAGAAAGCTTTTTGGCTTAAAAACAATGGGATAGGTTTTGGGGCGCAAAACTTTCAACACTTTGAGAAAACTTCTTTTTTTTTTTTGCAAGCTCTTTTCTTTTCTTTTCTTTGCTCTTTCTTTTTCTTTTCCTTTCCTTCCTTTTTTTTTCCTCCTTTTTTTTTTTTTTTTTTTTTGCTTGCTGTTTTGATGCTAACCAAACGTTCTCCTTGAAACTCCTTGCTGCCAAAGACAAAAAGTTAGAACTCTTTTTGGCCAAGACAAGAAAACTAGTGAAATTGGCACAATTTGAAGCAACTTTTTGATACCAAAAATTCCTGAACTTGGATCCTTCTTTTTTGAAGTTTTCTGGACTCTAAGATGCTGGAAACAATGAAAACAAAAGAGATTAATATGGCTGGAAACGAAACAGAAAGATAAGAAATAATCAGGAACAAACAATTTGAAACCGAGAACACAAGGTGACACGGATTGGCTTCTTTTTGTTGTTTTTGTGATTTTCGGACTTGAACAAGGATGGAATAAAAAAAGAACAGACCTGAAACAAGAAGAAAACAGATTAAAACAGAGAATTAAAGCACGAAATTACTGGACAAAATTGAAGGAAAAACGAAGAGAAACAAGAACACAAAGATATGTCCTTTAATGGAACTTGTGGCTCTGATACCAACTGATGCGAACCCCGATGGTATAAAGACCATGAAACTCGCCCAAGATGTTTTTCAAGCTCCACAAGACATCAAAGAGACTGGGTTTGAAGACCCCCACCCCTAATCAACCTGTGACTAGAAACGAGAAGTATAGAACTCCAAGAACACAAGCATACTTGTGCACCAAGGCAGTCCGCCAAGAACCAAAGAGAAAACCTCTCCAAAGAGCAATATTATTTCGGCAATAATCTGTGTCTTTACATCCAGAATATGTGCCTTTATATAAGTGCACTAGTGAGCTCCTTAACCTTCTTCCTTGTCATTGGTCCACTAGTTATCTTTAATGGATCCTTGCCATTCTTGGTTGTGCCTTCTTTAATCATATCACAGCAGCTCCTTGTGAAGTTTCATGTCCATTCTCCATGAAGGAACTTGAAACAAAGCCTTGTAGTGCACTTGAGAGCTCCTTAGCTTTCTTCCTTGTCATAGGTCCACTAGAAACCTTCAATGGGTCCTTGCCTTCTCCATGTGTGCCTTCCTTGATCATATCAGTAATGAAGTGGAAACACTCACAACTTGTTTGGAATGAAATGGAAACATTCACAACTTCTTTGGAATGAAATTGGGACATTCAGAACTAGTTTGGAATGAACGGAAACATTCAAAACTTGTTTGGAAATGAAATGGAAACATTCACAACTTGTTTCAAATGAAATGGAAACCTTTACAACTTCTTTGGAATGAAATGGAAACAATCACAGCTTGTATGTAATGAAGTTGAAACACTCAAAACTTGTTTGGAATGAAATGGAAACATTCACAACTTCTTCGGAATGAAATTGGGACATTCAGAACGAGTTTGGAATGAACGGAAACATTCAAAACTTGTTTGGAATGAAATGGACACACTCACACATTGTCTGGAATGAAATAGAAACGTTCGCAACATCTTTGGAAAGAAATGGAAAACATTCACAACTTGTTTGAAATGAAATGGAAATAGTGTAGACTTGTTTGGAATGAGTTGGAAACAGTCACAACATCTTCGGAATGAGTTTGAAACATTCACAACTTGTTTGGAAAGAAATGGAAACATTCACAACTTGTTTGGAATGAAATGAAAACATTCACAACTTGTTTGGAACGAGATGGAAACATTCACAACTTGTTTGGAAAGAAATGGGGACAGTCACAACTTGTTTGAAATGAAAGAAAACATTCAAAACTTGTTTGGAATGAAATGGAAACATTCACAACTTGTTTTCAAAGCTAATGGGGACATTCACAACTTGTTTGGAATGAATGGAAACATTCAAAAGTTGTTTGGAATGAAACGGAAACATTCACAACTTGTTTCAAATGAAATGGAAACCATCCCAACTTGTATGTAATGAAGTGGAAACACTCACAACTTGTTTGGAATGAAATGGAAACATTCACAACTTCTTTGGAATGAAATTGGGACATTCAGAACTAGTTTGGAGTGAACGGAAACATTCAAAACTTGTTTGGAATGAAGTGGACACACTCACACAATGTCTGGAATGAAATAGAAACATTCACAATCTCTTTGGAAAGAAATGGAAACATTCACAACTTGTTTGAAATGAAATGGAAACAGTGAAGACTTGTTAGGAATGAGTTGGAAACAGTCACAACTTCTTCGGAATGAGTTTGAAACATGCCCAACTTGTTGGGAAAGAAATGGAAACATTCACAACCTGTTTGGAATGAAATGGTAACATTCACAACTTGATTTGATTGAAATGGAAACATTCACAACTTGTTTGGAATGAAATGGCAACATTCACAACTTGTTTGGAATGAATTGAAACGTTCAAAACTTGTTTGGATTGAAATGGAAACATTCACAACTTGTTTGGAATGAAATGGAAACATTGACAACTTGTTTGGAATGAAATGGGGACATTCACAACTAGTTTGGAATGAATGGAAACATTCAAAACTTGTTTGGAATGAAATGGAAACATTCACAACTTGTTTCAAACGAAATGGAAACCTTCACATCTTGTATGTAATGAAGTGGAAACACTCACAACTTGTTTGGAATGAAATGGAAACATTCACAACTTGTTTGGAATGAATGGAAACATACAAAAGTTGTTTGGAATGAAATGGAAACATTCGCAACTTGTTTCAAATGAAATGGAAACCATCCCAGCTTGTATGTAATGAAGTGGAAACATTCACAACTTGTTTGGAATGAAATGGAAACATTGACAACTTGTTTGGAATGAAATGGGGACATTCACAACTAGTTTGGAATGAATGGAAACATTCAAAACTTGTTTGGAATGAAATGGAAACATTCACATCTTGTTTCAAACGAAATGGAAACCTTCACATCTTGTATGTAATGAAGTGGAAACACTCACAACTTGTTTGGAATGAAATGGAAACATTCACAACTTGTTTGGAAAGAAATGGGGACATTCACAACTTGTTTGGAAAGAATGGAAACATTCAAAACTTGTTTGGAATGAAATGGAAACATTCACAACTTGTTTGGAATGAAATCGTAACATTCACAACTTGATTTCATTGAAATGGAAACAATCACAACTTGTTTGGAATGAAATGGCAACATTCACAACTTGTTTGGAATGAATTGAAACATTCGAAACTTGTTTGGATTGAAATGGAAACATTCAAAACTTGTTTTGAATGAAATGGAAACATTGACAACTTGTTTGGAATGAAATGGGGAAATTCACAACTAGTTTGGAATGAATGGAAACATTCAAAACTTGTTTGGAATGAAATGGAAACATTCACAACTTGTTTCAAACGAAATGGAAACCTTCACATCTTGTATGTAATGAAGTGGAAACACTCACAACTTGTTTGGAATGAAATGGAAACATTCACAACCTGTTTGGAAAGAAATGGGGACATTCACAACTTGTTTGGAATGAATGGAAACATTCAAAACTTGTTTGGAATGAAATGGAAACATTCACAACTTGTTTGGAATGAAATGGTAACATTCACAACTTGATTTGATTGAAATGGAAACATTCACAACTTGTTTGGAATGAAATGGCAACATTCAAAACTTGTTTGGAATGAATTGAAACATTCAAAACTTGTTTGGATTGAAATGGAAACATTCACAACTTGTTTGGAATGAAATGAAAACATTGACAACTTGTTTGGAATGAAATGGGGACATTCACAACTAGTTTGGAATGAATGGAAACATTTAAAACTTGTTTGGAATGAAATGGAAACATTCACAACTTGTTTCAAACGAAATGGAGACCTTCACATCTTGTATGTAATGAAGTGGAAACACTCACAACTTGTTTGGAATGAAATGGAAACATTCACAACTTCTTTGGAATGAAATTGGGACATTCAGAACTAGTTTGCAATGAACGGAAACATTCAAAACTTGTTTGGAATGAAGTGGACACAATCACACATTGTCTGGAATGAAATAGAAACATTCGCAACCTCTTTGGAAAGAAAAGGAAACGTTCACAACTGGTTTCAAATGAAATGGAAACAGTGACAACTTGGTTGGATTGAGTTGGAAACAGTCACAACTTCTTCGGATTGAATTTGAAACATGCTCAACTTGTTTGGAATGAAATGGAAACATTCACAACTTGTTTCAAATGAAATGGAAACATTCACAACTTGTTTCAAATGAAATAGAAATGAAATGGAATGGAAACATTCACAACTTGTTTGGAATGAATTGGAAACATGCACAACTTGTTTGGAATGAAATGGAAACATTCACAACTTGTTTGGAATGAAATGGAAACATTCACAACTAGTTTTGATTGAAATTGAAACTTTCACAACTTATTTGGAATGAAATGGAAACATTCACAACTAGTTTGGAATGAATGGAAACATTCAAAACTTGTTTGGAATAAAATGGAAACATTCACAACTTGTTTGGAATGAAATGGAAACATTCACAACTTGTTTGGAATGAAATGGAAACATTCACAACTTGTTTGGAATGAAATGGAAACATTCACAACTTGTTTGGAATGAAATGGAAACATTCACAACTTGTTTGGAATGAATGGAAACATTCAAAACTTGTTTGGATTGAAATAGAAACATTCACAACATGTTTGGAATGAAATGGAAACATTCACAACTTGTTTGGAATGAAATGGAAACATTCACAAGTTGTTTGGAATGAAATGGGGACATTCACAACTAGTTTGGAATGAATGGAAACCTTGAATGCTTGTTTGTAGTGAAGTGGATAGACTCACACATTGTCTGGATTGAAATAGAAACATTCACAACCTCTTTGGGAAGAAATGGAAACATTCACAACTTATTTGAAATGAAATGGAAACAGTGAAGACTTGTTTGGAATGAGTTGGAAATAGTCACAACTTCTTCGGAATGAGTTTGAAACATTCCCAACTTGTTTGGAAAGAAATGGAAACATTCACAACTTGTTTGGAATGAAATGGAAACACTGACAACTAGTTTTGATTGAAATGGAAACATTCACAACTTGTTTGGAATGAAATGGAAACATTCACAACTTGTTTGGAATGAAATAGGGACATTCACAACTAGTTTGGAATGAATCAAAACATTCAAAACTTGTTTGGAATGAAATGGGAACATTCACAACTTGTGTGGAATGAAATGGAAACATTCACAACTTCTTTGGAATGAAATGGAAACATTCACAACTTCTTTGGAATGAAATGGGGACATTCACAACTAGTTTGGAATGAATGGAAACATTCACAACTTGTTTCAAATGAAATGGAAACATTCATAACTTCTTTGGAATGAAATGGAAACAATCACAGCTTGTTTGTAATGAAGTGGAAACACTCAAAACTTGTTTGGAATGAAATGGAAACATTCACAACTTCTTTGGAATGAAATTGGGACATTCACAACTAGTTTGGAATGAATGGAAACATTCAAAACTTGTTTGGAATGAAGTGGATAGACTCACACATTGTCTGGATTGAAATAGAAACATTCCTAACCTCTTTGGGAAGAAATGGAAACATTGACAACTTGTTTGAAATGAAATGGAAACAGCGAAGACTTGTTTGGAATGAGTTGGAAATAGTCACAACTTCTTCGTAATGAGGTTGAAACATTCCCAACTTGTTTGGAAAGAAATGGAAACATTCACAACTTGTTTGGAATGAAATGGAAACATTGACAACTAGTTTTGATTGAAATGGAAACATTCACAACTTGTTTGGAATGAAATGGAAACATTCACAACTTGTTTGGAATGAAATGGGGACATTCACAACTAGTTTGGAATGAATTTAAACATTCACAACTTGTTTGGAATGAAATGGAAACATTCACAACTTGTTTGGAATGAAATGGAAACATTCATAACTTGTTTGGCATGAAATGGGGACATTCACAACTAGTTTGGAATAAAATGGAAACATTCACAACTTGTTTGGAATGAATGGAAACATTCAAAACTTGTTTGGATTGAAATGGAAACATTCACAACATGTTTGGAATGAAATGGAAACATTCAAAACTTGTTTGGAATGAAATGGAAACATTAACAACTTGTTTGGAATGAAATGGAAACATTCACAACTTGTTTGGAATGAAATGGGGACATTCAGAACTAGTTTGGAATGAATGGAAACATTCAAAACTTGTTTGGAATGAAGTGAAAACTTTCACAACTTGTTTGGAATGAGATTGAAACATTCACAACTTGTTTGGAATGAAATGGGGACATTCACAACTAGTTTGGAATGAATGGAAACATTCAAAAAAAATTTGGAATGAAAGGGAAACATTCACAACTTGTTTTAAAAGAAATGTAAACATTCACAACTTCTTTGGAATGAAATGGAAACAATCACAGCCTGTTTGTAATGAAATCAAAAACACTCACACCTTGTTTGGAATGAAATGGAAACATTCACAACTTCTTTGGAATGAAATTGGGACAATCACAACTAGTTTGGAATGAATGGAAACATTCAAAACTTGTTTGGAATAAGTGGATAGACTCACACATTGATGCGAACCCCGATGGTATAAAGACCATGAAACGCGCCCAAGATGTGATTCAAACTCCACAAGACATCAAAGTGACTAGGTTTAAAACCCCCACCCCTAATCAACCTGTGATTAGAAACGAGAAGTATAGAACTCCAAGAACACAAGCACACTTGTGCACCAAGGCAGTCCACAAAGAACCAAAGAGAAAACCTCTCCAAAGAGCAATATTATTTCGAAATTTTTCTGTATGTTTACATCCAGAATATGTGCCTTTATATAGGCCTAAACTAGGGTTAAAAGCTGGGCAAAATTCGCAGCCTAAATCCCTTAGGAATCCTAGATACAAAGACATAGGAAATCCTAGTCAAATTAGTACTCTAATTCCTAGTTTGAACAAGTTTAATGAATGCAGCGTATGCCACTTGCCCAAAACGATTTAAAACTTTTCCATAGCCTAAATAACTTCCTAAATAATGTATCTAAATAGGATTTGAGCGAAAATAAAATATAAATACAAGATTAAACCCGAAAACTCCCAAATAGCCTTTTTGGGTGCATTTTGGGCACTTTAAGGTTCTCTCTTGTATCTTCTGCTCCAAGCTTGAATCTTTGAGTTCCAATGGCATGAATCTTCATCTTAGATGTGGTAATGAAGGTCTGGAAAGTTAGAGCTCAAAAATCCAGCTTATGGACACAAAATGCAATAAAAACACGTAAGGTGGCTCAAATGGTGCACTTTGAGTGGTGTCCTTGGTGTCCTTGTTTTGTGACTTATCTAAGCACTCCAGAACTGAGTACCAAGCATATCCATCATGTCCATATCTGATATGATCAAGGAAGGCACACATGGAGAAGGCAAGGACCCATTGAAGGTTTCTAGTGGGCCTATGACAAGGAAGAAAGCTAAGGAGCTCTCAAGTGCACTACAAGGCTTTGTTTCAAGTTTCTTCATGGAGAATGGACATGGAACTTCACAAGGAGCTGCTGGAACTTTCAAGACACCATATGGACATGATGGATATGCTTGGTACTCAGTTCTGGAGTGCTTAGATAAGTCACAAAACAAGGACACCAAGGACACCACTCAAAGTGCACCATTTGAGCCACCTTAAGTGTTCTTGATGCATTTTGTGTCCACAAGCTGGATTTTTGAGCTCTAACTTTCCAGACCTTCATTACCACATCTAATATGAAGATTCATGCCATTGGAACTCAAAGATTCAAGCTTGGAGCTGAAGATACAAGAGAGAACCTTAAAGTGCCCAAAATGTACCCAAAAAGGCTATTTGGGAGTTTTCAGGTTTAATCTTGTATTTATATTTTATTTTCGTTCAAATCCTATTTAGATACATTATTTAGGAAGTTATTTAGGCTATGGAATAGTTTTAAATCGTTTTGGGCAAGTGGAATACGCTGCATTTATTAAACTTGTTCAAACTAGGAATTAGAGTCCTAATTTGACTAGGATTTCCTATGTCTTTGTATCTTGGATTCCTAAGGGATTTAGGCTGCGAATTTTGCCCAGCTTTTAACCCTAGTTTAGGCCTATATAAAGGCACATATTCTGGATGTAAAGACACAGATTATTGCCAAAATAATATTGCTCTTTGGAGAGGTTTTCTCTTTGGTTCTTGGCGGACTGCCTTGGTGCACAAGTGTGCTTGTGTTCTTGGAGTTCTATACTTCTCGTTTCTGGTCATAGGTTGATTAGGGGTGGGGGTTTTAAACCTAGTCTCTTTGATGTCTTGTGGAGCTTGAATCACATCTTGGGCGCGTTTCATGGTCTTTATACCATCGGGGTGCGCATCAGTTGGTATCAGAGCCACAAGTTCCATTGAAGGACATATCTTGTGTTCTTGTCTCCCTTCGTTTTTCTTTCAAATTCTGTCCAGTAATTTTCGTGTTTTAATTCTCTGTTTTAATCTGTTTTCTTCTTGTTTCAGGTCTGTTCTTTTTATTCCATCCTTGTTCAACTCTGAAAATCACAAAAACAACAAAAAGAAGTCAATCCATGTCACCTTGTGTTCTCGGTTTCTACTTGTTTGTTCTTGTTTAATTCTCGTCTTTCTGTTTTGTTTCCAGCCCTATTAATCTCTTCTGTTTTCATTGTTTCCAGCATCTTAGAGTCCAGAAAACACCAAAAAAAAAGAGAAGGATCCAAATTGAGGAAGTTACGGTACAACCAACGTTGATTTCAAATTGGTTTTACGCAACCAACGTTGATTTCAAATTGGTTTCGTATAACCAACGTTGATTTCCAGTTGTGCAAATTTCAATAGTTTCTTGTCTTGGCTGAAAAGAATTCTAACTTTTTGTCTTTGACAGTCAGGAATTTCAAAGAGAACGTATGGTTAGCATCAAAACAGCAAGCAAAAAGAGGGGGGAAAAAAAAAGGAGAAAAAAAAAAGAAAGAAAAGAGAAAAAGAACAAAGCAAAGGAAAGAAAAGAACAAAGACAGAAAAAGAAAAGTACAAAGGAAAGAGCTTGCTGAAAAGAAGGTTTTTTTTACAAAGTGTTGAAAGTTTTCGTGCCCAAAAACCTATCCCATTGTTTTCCAGCCAAAAAGCTTTCTTTGTGGTTCTTGTGATCATCAATTGCAAGAGCTTCCTAGAGTCTTTTAAAGCTTGTTTAGCCCACCTCTTTTGGAGTCAAAATAGTTTTTCAAAAATTCAAGTTTTCTTGTGTGCTTTGAGGATAGTTTTCTTAGAACTTTTGAGAACTCTTTGAATAGCAATATCTCACTAACAAATTGAGTGTTTTGAGTGTTCATATTTTGAGTGAAACACGTGAGGTGAGTGCTTGTGAGGATCTTTGAATTTTCAGGAGTATGGAGGGCCAAGAGGATAGGAGGATGGAAGTGAGAAACAATGATGAGCCAACCATGAGAGAGCTTCAAGAAACTCTCAATAGGCTTGTTGGGAGGATTGAAGACATTGACTTGAGGTTGCCAAGGAGACCAAATCCCATCTTGAAACCAAGGAGAGGTCCAAGGAGAGAAGAACCCGAGGAGGAAGAAGGACATTGGCATGACCATGGGCTTCCAAGGAGGGGGGAGCCAAGGGAGGACAACAATCTAAGCTCCATCAAATTGTCCATTCCACCTTTTCAAGGGAGGAGTGATCCGGATACATATTGGGAGTGGGAGCAAAAGATTGAGATGGTGTTTAAGTGCCATCACTATTCTGAGGAAAAGAAAGTTAAATTGGCTACTATTGAATTCACTGATTATGCTCTTGTATGGTGGAACCAGGTTGTCACTTCTAGAAGGAGGAATGAGGAGGAACCCATCAATACATGGAGAGCTCTTAAAGCCATGATGAGAAGGAGATTCGTCCCAAGTTATTACTATAGAGATCAACACCTCAAACTTCAAAGGCTTGTGCAAGGCCAAAGGAGTGTGGAGGACTATCACAAGGACTTGGAGATGACACTAACCCGAGCCAATATCATTGAGGATGAGGAGGCAACCATTGCTAGATTCATCAATGGCCTTAACCATGAGATTGCCAACAAAGTGGAGATGGTGCCATATGTCAACATGGAGGATTTGCTTCACCATGCCACCAAGGCCGAAAGAATCATGAAGAGGACTAAGGCATCCAAGATGGCTCAAGGAGGGAGTTCCACATGGAGGGGAACATGGAGCAAGGAGGCACCAAAGCCAAGGATGGAGGCTACCAAGGGAAGCATGTCTCGGCCTCAACAAGACAAGCCCAAGGTGCCACCCAAAGATGTGCCAAAGTCAAGGGAGATTGAGTGCTTCAAGTGTAGAGGCAAGGGGCAGTACATGAGAGATTGTCCTAACAAAAAGGTGATGATTCTCAAAGATGATGGTGAGATCACATCCGAGGAGGAGGATGCCATGGAGGAGACCCCACCATTGTAGGAGGATGAGCAAGACACACTTGAGCCCGAGGAGGGTGACTTTGCTTTTGTTGCTAGGAGAGCTCTAAGTGTGCAAGCCAAGGAGGAGGCCAATCAAAGAGGGTGCATCTTTCACACTAGATGCCGAATTAAAGATCAAGTGTGCAGCCTCATTGTTGATGGAGGGAGTTGCACCAATGTAGCAAGTTCAACCATGGTGGAGAAATTGAAGCTTCCAACACAAAAACACCCACAACCATATAAGCTTCAATGGTTGAATGATGCCGGGGAGGTAAAAGTGGTAAAGCAAGTTTCGGTTAAATTCAAAATTGGTACTTACCATGATGAATTTCTTTGTGATGTTGTTCCTATGCATGCTTGCCATATTTTGCTTGGAAGGCCGTGGCAATTTGATAAGAAGGTCACACATGATGGAGAGAAAAACTTGTACTCATTTTTCCATGAAGGAAGGCCGGTTACACTTAGCCCACTTTCACCACAACAAGTTTTGGAGGATCAAAGGAAACTTCAAAGTAAGGTTGAGAGAAAAATAAATGAGGGGAAAGTTGAGGGCAGGAGTGAAGAGGGGAAAGCCGAGAGACAAAATGAGAGAACAAGTGAGGTGAGTGGGCATGAGGGGAAGAAGAGTGGAGAGTTCCCGAGAGAAAAGAATGAGAGGAAGTTGAGTGGCAAAAAAGAGTGCTATATTGCTAAAATGAGTGATGTGAGGAAAGCCATTCAAGCACAAAGACCAGTGCTTCTTTTAATTTACAAAGAATCTTTACTTGTTGTCAATGATCTAACACATCTTCCTAGTATTGTTGTGTCTTTGTTGCAGGACTTTGAAGATGTTTTCCCTGAAGATCCGAGGGGTTTGCCTCCAATTAGAGGCATTGAGCATCAAATAGACCTAGTCCCGGGAACAACAATTCCAAATAGGCCAGCCTATAGAACCAATCCCGAGGAGACTAAAGAGATTGAGAAGCAAGTAAAGGAGTTGTTGGACAAAGGCCTTGTGAGGGAAAGTTTGAGTCCTTGTGCCGTGTCTGTACTTTTGGTGCCAAAGGAGGATGGCTCATGGCGCATGTGCATGGATTGTAGGCCTGTCAACAAGATCACTGTAAAGTATAGACATCCTATTCCTAGACATTCTATACTTCTCGTTTCTAGTCACAGGTTGATTAGGGGTGGGGGTCTTCAAACCCAGTCTCTTTGATGTCTTGTGGAGCTTGAAAAACATCTTGGGCGCGTTTCATGGTCTTTATACCATCGGGGTTCGCATCAGTTGGTATCAGAGCCACAAGTTCCATTGAAGGACATATCTTTGTGTTCTTGTTTCTCTTCATTTTTCCTTCAATTTTGTCCAGTAATTTCGTGCTTTAATTCTCTGTTTTAATCTATTTTCTTCTTGTTTCAGGTCTGTCCTTTTTATTCCATCCTTGTTCAAGTCCAAAAATCACAAAAACAACAAAAAGAAGTCAATCCGTGTTGTCTAGTTTTCTCGGTTTCAATTTGTTTGTTCTTGTTCAATTCTTATCTTTCTGTTTCGTACCCAGCCATATTAATCTCTTATGTTTTCATTGTTTCCAGCATCCTAGAGTCAAGAAAACACCAAAAAAAGAAGGATCCAAGTTGAGGAAGTTTCGGTATCAAAAGTTGTTTCAAAATTGTGCAAGTTTCAATAGTTTCTTGTTTTGGCCAAATTGAAAACTGACTTTTTGTCTTTGGCAGCAAGGAATTTCAAGGAGAACGTTTGTTTAGCATCAAAACAGCAAGCAAAAAGAGAAAAAAAAAGAGAAAAAAAAAGGAAGAAAAGAAAAGAAAAGAACAAAGAAAGGAAAGCTTGCAAAAAGAGAAGTTTTTACAAAGTGTTGAAAGTTTTGCGCCCCAAAACCTATCTCATTGTTTTTGAGCCAAAAAGATTTCTTTGTGGTTCTTGTGATCATCAATTGCAAGAGCTTCCTAGAGTCTTTTAAAGCTTGTTTAGCCCACCTCTTTTGGAGTCAAAATAGTTCTTCCAAAATTCAAGTTTTCTTGTGTGCTTTAAGGATAGTTTTCTTAGAACTTTTGAGAACTCTTTGAATAGCAATATCTCACTAACAAATTGAGTGTTTTGAGTGTTCATATTTTTAGTGAAACACGTGAGGTGAGTGTTTGTGAGGATCTTTGTTATTTTCAGGAGTATGGAGGGCCAGGAGGATAGGAGGATGAAAGTGAGACACAATGAGGAGCCTACCATGGGAGAATTTCAAGAAACTCTCAATAGACTTATGGGGAGGATTGAGGACATTGATTTGAGGTTGCCAAGGAGACCAAATCCCATCTTGCAACCAAGGAGAGGCCTAAGGAGAGAAGAACGCGAGAAGGAAGAAGGGCATTGGCATGACCATGGGCTTCCAATGAGGGGGGAGCCAAGAGAAGATCATAACCTTAACTCCATCAACTTTACCATTCCATCCTTCCAAGGGAGGAGTGATCCCGATGCATATTGGGAGTGGGAACAAAAGATTGAGATGGTGTTTGATTGCCATCATTACTCCAAGAAAGAGAAGGTTAAATTGGCTACCATAAAGTTCACTAATTATGCTCTTGTATGGTGGAATCAGGATGTTACTTCTAGGAGAAGGAATGAGGAGGAGCCCATACATACATGGAGAGCCCTTAAAGCCTTAATGAGGAGGAGATTTGTGCCTAGCTCCTACTATAGAGATCAACGCTTAAAGCTTCAAAAGCTAGTGCAAGGCCAAAGGAGTGTGGAGGACTACCATAAAGACTTGGAGAGGACCTTGACCCGAGCCAACATCATGGAGGATGAGGAGACCACCATTGCTAGATTCATTAATGGTCTCAATCTTGAGATTGCCAACGAAGTGGAGATGGTGCCATACGTCAACATGGAGGATTTGCTTCATCATGCCATTAAGGCCAAGAGGAGCATTAAGAGAGCAAAGGCATCCAAGATGTGTCAAGGAGGAATTTCCACATGGAGAGGAGCATGGAGTAAGGATGTGAGAGAAGTGCCCAAGCCAAACATAGAGACCACAAAAGGAGACTTGTCTCGACTGCAACAAGAAAAGTCAATCATGCTTGTTCCACTTTCACCACAACAAGTCTTGGAGGATCAAAGAAAAATTCAAAGTGAGGTTGAGGGAAAAGTAAATGAGGGGAAAGTTGAGGGCAAGAGTGATGAGGGGAAAGTTGAGAGAACAACCGAGAGATTAAGTAAGAAGAGTGAACATGAGGGGAAGAAGAGTGGAGAGTTCCCGAGAGAAGAAATTGAGTGCGAAGTTGAGAGAAGACAAGAGTGTAATGAACCCAAGCCGAGTGAAGAGAGAAAGACCAACAGAGAAGCCATACTTTCATCTAACGTAATGGAGTCTTCTTCTAGTGTTGTGTTGTCTTTTTTTCAGGACTTAAGTGGATATGAACTTCAAGAATCAAGTGAGTTGCTGCCCATCCAAGAAGTTGGTGTTCCTAATATTCCAAGCCATGTCCCATGCATTAAAACAACAAAGGAGGTTGAGAAGGAACAATTTGAGGTGAGTCCAAGTGATTTCATATGCAAAAGTTTGCCTAACATTGTTTCTTATCCTATGTTTCAAGGGGATGAAATTAATGCAACTCCAACTAAAGTCATTGAGGGCAAAGGTGAAAATTTTGTGGTTTCTACACCAAAGGAAGATACTTGGAGACTAAGTCCAACCACTGTAATGTATTTCTTCCTAACACCTAGATTTGATGTAGTTTTGCATGAAAATCTGAAACAATGTGTGTTTGCTTGCAATGTTATTTTGACAAATGGTTTTCATGAAACTAGATTAAGAGAAGGAAGTTAACATGGAAATTTGACAAAATATGGTTTTAAAGCTTCTAATTCTTTGGTTTTGTCTAATCCTCTTTGGAATTGCTTGAGTTTCTCTAGAGGAAAATCTGTTTTGTTGTCTTTTGTTTCTGAATTTGTTAGTTTTGCATCCATGTCACATTATTTTATTTTGTCTCAAGTTAAATCTACTTCTTTGGAATTTTTCATGCATAAATTGGTTGTTACACATGCATTACATACTTCTTTGATTCACATTTATATTCAGCCCATTTTTGTGTGTCAATCTTTATTTTCCAGCAAGCATTTTTTTATCTTGACACATGCATTACACAAACTTTTCAGCATTGATCTTTTTGCTTTATGTCCAAACCTAAAAGTTTTTATTTTGAGTGAAAATTCTGGTTTTAAATTCAGCCTTTTAAGGAGGTATGTTGAGTCCTTTGTTTTGTGTCACATTTCATACATATTCACAAATTTCATGCATTGTTGTGCATATACATGCAAAAATAAGTTTGCTACTGAATTGGTTTCACTTAATCCTATCTACTCCAATCTTGTTTCATTTAAAATGCTTAGGATTTTTGTGAAATTCATGCATCCTAGTTTTGTTATTAGTTTAGGCCATATTGTGTTCAATTCTTGTTTGTTTGAATGGCCTATGCAAAGTATTGTCTTGACATGCATAACTTGTGCTTTTCATAACTATAACAATTGTGTGAGTTTAGGTCCATTTGTTTTGAGTGCATACAGCATCCCTAAGGAGGTATCATTGCATTTGGATATTGGTTCAGGTTTTGCATAAGATTAAAGCTCCATACACAAGCATTCCATGCTATTGGTGCTTATGTGAAAGGTAAGTGCTTATGTGTTGATTATTTCATTGTTATTGATTCAATTCCCTTTTCTAGTGCAGGTTTTGATTCGAGGACGAATCCTTCTAAGGAGGGGGGAGCTGATACGATCAAAGAAGGCACAACCAAGAATGGCAAGGATCCATTAAAGATAACTAGTGGACCAATGACAAGGAAGAAGGCTAAGGAGCTCACTAGTGCACTTCAAGCTTGGATTTTGACAGATTGGCGATGTTCTGGTAGAAAAATCATATCTTGAGCTAAACAGATCATAATTGAGTAATTCTTGATTCATTGGAAAGATAACATCTGGAGCTACAAATCATATGTAGACCATCAAACCCAGTTTGCACGATAAGGAGGTCCAATTTAGCTTCAAAGTTGCGATTTACGAGTTATCGCTGGTTCAGAAGCAGTTGCAGTATTTTAGGAATATCTTTCGATTCAGAAGTCCATTTTGTGTGATTCAAGTGTAGTTTCGAAGCTAAGAAAGACATCTACAACTTTCATGTTTTACATTTTGAGAAATCATGGCTGCATCAAGTTCGAATTTCAGCTTGAAGTTGAAGACACAAGCAGGAACCACCTGAGAAGACTATTTTGGGTTTTTATGCCCAATCTTGTGCTGTAACGTATCTTATTTTATTTTCCTAATTATTTACATTATTTAGGATGTTATTTAATCCATGGAAGTGATTTAGGTCACTTAGGATAAATGGAATTCGCTGCACACCTTAAACATGTGTTAAAAGGGGTGTAGGAGTCCTAGTTTGACTAGGTTTTCTTGAGTCCTTTGTAACTAGGTTTCCTAGGTGACTTGGGCTGCGAATTTTGCCCAGCTTTTAACCCTAGTTTAGGCCTATATAAAGGCACATATTCTGGATGTAAATATACAGAAAAATTTTGAAATAATATTGCTCTTTGGAGAGGTTTTCTCTTTGGTTCTTGGCGGACTGCCGTGGTGCACAAGTGTGCTTGTGTTCTTGGAGTTCTATACTTCTCGTTTCTAGTCACAGGTTGATTAGGGGTGGGGGTCTTCAAACCCAGTCTCTTTGATGTCTTGTGGAGCTTGAAAAACATCTTGGGCGCGTTTCATGGTCTTTATACCATCGGGGTTCGCATCAGCAAGGTAAGTTGAATAGAAGGCATGCTAAATGGGTAGAGTTTATTGAGTCATTCCCATATGTTATCAAATACAAGCAAGGTAAGGATAATATAGTGGTGGATGCACTTTCAAGAAGGTATGCTTTACTTTCGGCTTTAGATGCAAAAGTTTTGGGTTTTGAACACTTGAAGGATTTGTATGCTAGTGATGACGATTTCGGTGAGATTTATTCTAAGTGTTCTATGTTTGCTTTTGAGAAGTTCTACCAAGTTAATGGCTTTCTTTTCAAAGAAAACAGGTTGTGCATACCAAGGACATCTTTGAGGGAATTGCTCACAAAGGAAGCTCATTGTGGAGGACTTATGGGTCACTTTGGACAAGCCAAGACTTTGCATACTTTGAAGGAACATTACCATTGGCCGAATATGGTAAAGGATGTGAAGAAGGTATGTGAGCAATGCATTGCATGTAGGAAGGCAAAATCCACTCACACTTCACATGGGTTATACACACCACTTCCTACACCTAGTCATCCATGGGTAGATATTTCTATGGACTTCATTGTTGGATTGCCTAGGACTAAAGGAAACCGTGACTCAATCTTTGTTGTTGTTGATAGGTTTTCTAAGATGGCTCATTTTATTCCATGCAATAAAACTGATGATGCTATTCATGTGGCTGAATTGTTTTTCAAAGAAATTGTTAGACTTCATGGTGTTCCTAGAACAATAGTTTCGGATAGAGATACTAAGTTTCTAAGCCACTTTTGGAGGACTTTGTGGGGTAAGTTAGGAACTAAGCTTTTGTTTTCTACATCTTGTCACCCACAAACTGATGGGCAAACTGAGGTAACTAATAGGACTTTAGGTTCCATGCTTAGGGCTATCATTGGTAAAAATTTGAAAGCTTGGGAAGATTGTTTGCCTCATGTAGAATTTGCTTATAATAGATCCATGCATTCTACTACTAATTTGTCACCTTTTGAGATTGTTTATGGTTTTAATCCTTTAACTCCATTGGATCTTTTACCATTACCTACTCATGAGGTATCTAGTTTGGATGGTAGTAAGAAGGCCGAGAGCATCAAGAAGTTGCATGAGAAGGTTAAGCAACAAATTGAACTCAAAAATCAACAAGTTGCTAAAAAAGCCAATCAAGGCCGAAGGAGAGTTGTGTTTGAGCCTGGAGATTGGGTTTGGTTACACATGAGAAAAGAAAGATTTCCAGCTGCAAGGAGGACTAAGCTTCATCCAAGAGGAGATGGTTCATTCCAAGTCATTAAAAAGATCAATGACAACGCATACATGCTAGACTTGCCGGGTGAGTATAATGTGAGTGCTACTTTTAATGTTTCTGATTTGTCTCTATTTGAACATGCAGATTCGTGGACGAATCCTTCTAAGGAGGGGGGAGTTGATATGATCAAGGAAGGCACACATGGAGAAGTCAAGGACCCATTGAAGGTTTCTAGTGGGCCTATGACAAGGAAGAAAGCTAAGGAGCTCTCAAGTGCACTACAAGGCTTTGTTTCAAGTTTCTTCATGGAGAATGGACATGAAACTTCACAAGGAGCTGCTGGAACTTTCAAGACACAATATGGACATGATGGATATGCTTGGTACTCAGTTCTGGAGTGCTTAGATAAGTCACAAAACAAGGACACCAAGGACACCACTCAAAGTGCACCATTTGAGCCACCTTAAGCGTTCTTGATGCATTTTGTGTCCACAAGCTGGATTTTTGAGCTCTAACTTTCCAGACCTTCATTGCCACATCTAATATGAAGATTCATGCCATTGGAACTCAAAGATTCAAGCTTGGAGCTGAAGATACAAGAGAGAACCTTAAAGTGCCCAAAATGCACCCAAAAAGGCTATTTGGGAGTTTTCGGGTTTAATCTTGTATTTATATTTTATTTTCATTCAAATCCTATTTAGATACATTATTTAGGAAGTTATTTAGGCTGTGGAATAGTTTTAAATCATTTTGGGCAAGTGGAATACGCTGCATTTATTAAACTTGTTCAAACTAGGAATTAGAGTCCTAATTTGACTAGGATTTCCTATGTCTTTGTATCTTGGATTCCTAAGGGATTTAGGCTGCGAATTTTGCCCAGCTTTTAACCCTAGTTTAGGCCTATATAAAGGCACATATTCTGGATGTAAAGATACAGATTATTGCCGAAATAATATTGCTCTTTGGAGAGGTTTTCTATTTGGTTCTTGGCGGACTGCCTTGGTGCACAAGTGTGCTTGTGTTCTTGGAGTTCTATACTTCTCGTTTCTAATCACAGGTTGATTAGGGGTGGGGGTCTTCAAACCCAGTCTCTTTGATGTCTTGTGGAGCTTGAAAAACATCTTGGGCGAGTTTCATGGTCTTTATACCATCGGGGTTCGCATCATACACATTCTTTCTTGATTTAGTAGCACGCTAGGATTCATTCATTATTTACATGAATGTTCTTAGTAGCATGCTAGGATTTGTTTACCACAATATGTTTGTAAAACTAACATGCTATATCAAATGCATGAAATATGTTAAACAAATTAGAATGATGCATGCACTCATGTTGAACTCAAATGATCAAAAATGCATGTGGCATGTACATGAGTAGATAACATAAAGATATGTTATCATGAGATCCTGAAATTTTCAGTTGGTATCAGAGCCTAGGTCATGAATATGTATATGTTGGATGTAGTGAGCATGATTTAGGATCATACATATGTGTATGATTGTGATAAGGCTAATGAAGGATATGTGTATGGAGCAATGAAGGCATGTTTGTGTATTTCTAATTGAATGCTATATGCATCTCTTTTGCCATATATGAGCATGTTAGAAGTTGTTTCATACACATGTTGCTTTGTTGAGTCTTGTTGTGTAAATTAAACTAAAACATGTGAATTGCATCAATGTAGATGGCTTGTAAGAATATAGTTGCTGAATTAAACCGTGACCTCAAATTGGATGGTGAAAACTATTCAATTTGGCAACAGAAGGTCAAATTCATTCTAACTGAGCAAGATACTCTTGATGTGCTCACTCAAGAGATCATGCCTCCTGCTGAGGGACAGGATAGGACTGCCTATGAGGCATTCCTTAAGAAGAACTATATGTGTAGAGTCACTCTCCTCTCCACTATGGTGGATGAGATTATGGTGGAATTCTCCATGCTTGAAGGGGCTAAGGCCATATGGGACTCAGTCAAGGCCAAGTATGGAGATGTTTCTGTAGAGAAACAACGCTCAATGATTCTCAGGTCTAAGAATTATGTGAAGTGTGCTGATCATTCTATGAGTGCTCATTTGCGTGAGATGTCACGCATGATCCACCAACTCAAGATAGCAGGGCACGTGCTCACTGATGAGCAACAAGTGCAAGCAATAATCCATTCCCTACCCGATGACGAATGGCAGTTGATAAAGGTCAACTTACGCCATAACCCTCAAATAATGTCATTTGATGACATTGCTCGTCACCTCCTCCTTGAGGCTGAGGTGATGGCCCTCAAGGACCATTCTAAGGCATATGTTGCCTCATCCTCTATCTAGAAGGGATGGAAGAAGAGTGGTGGCAAAGGAGGGCCAGGGAAGGGCAAGGGAAAAGGTCCTGCTTCCAAGAAAAGGTTCAAGAAGAAGCGGGACAAAAGCAAGCTAAAGTGCTCCAGCTGTGGGTATAAAGGACACTTTGCAAAAGATTACAAGGGTCCACCCAAGGTACATACATACCCTTCTACTTCCTTTGTACATGTTGTGTCATGTACATTACTAACTGAGTGCAATTCTTTGTGGATTGTAGACTCGGGAGCAACAGACCACATAGCCCGGGACAGGTCTTGGTTTGTGGCCTACAGGAAGCTCTCAAAAGGAGCTAAGCACGTTTCAGTGGGAAATGATGCCAGGCTAGAAGTGGAAGGCATAGGAACATGTAGAATTCCTATAGAAATTGGATATTTGTATCTAATAGATGTATTGTATGTACCAAACATTTGTAGAAATTTGATTTCTATAAGTTCTATGTTGAAGTACAATTATTGCTTTAATTTCTTTAATAATAACGTGTCTATTATTAAAGATAATAAGATAGTATGCACTTGCTCAGTTAATAATGGGCTTTATGAGTTGAAGCCAACTAACCATTCTGTTGCAAGTCCTAGTTGCTATGTGACAGAGGTCACAAATGGAATAAGATGGCATAGAGGTTAGGTCATATTGGTCAAGATAGAATGGACAAGCTAGCCAAGAGTGGCTTGCTAGGTTCCTTGACCAAGGTTGTCCTTCCAAGCTGCCAATCATGCCTAGAGGGCAAAGCCACAAGAAAGCCTTTTGGCAAAGCAACTAGGAGAGGTGAGGCACTAAGTTTAGTTCACTCTGACCTATGTGGGCCAATGAGGGTTGAATCTAGAAATGGATTCAAGTATTTCATCACATTCACAGATGATTACACTCGATTCACCCACATCTACCTCCTAAGAAACAAGGCAGAGGCCTTGGCATGCTTCGAGAAGTATGTACACTTGGTTGAGAACCAAGTAGGTAAGAAGGTTAAGTCCTTGAGGACAGATAGGGGTGGAGAGTATACATCAAATGCATTCAAGGCATTTTGTGACTTGAAGGGTATTGAAAGGAAGTTCACTCTTCCTTGGACACCCCAACAGAATGGAGTGTCCGAGAGGAAGAGTAGAACTCTTATGGACATGGTACGTTCCATGATGACAAAGGCCAACTTAGACATCACTTATTGGAGTGATGCACTGTTATGTGCAGTTCATGTCCATAATAGAGTACCCACCAAGAATGTGAACTCTTCTCCATATGAGTTATGGAAGAAGAAAACTCCTAATCTAAGCTATTTACGCCCTTGGGGTTGTTTGGCTTATGTTCACATAACGGACCATCCTTTGGGAAAGTTGGGTCCAAGAGGGAGGAGGTGTGCCTTCCTTGGTTACGCTGAACAATCTAGGGGTTATGTGTTCTTGGATATAAGTCACAAAACTGGGAACATCTTTGATGCAAGGAATGCTAACTTTGTGGAGGATGAGTTCCCCAAAGTTGGTGAGCGTGGTGACTTAACCTCATTAAGCCAGATCCTAGATGAGGATCAACCAAGTGTCATAAGGACACCTGGGACACATACACCTACTCTAGAGCGAGTACCTCAACCACATGGAGCAATGGCTCCAGAAATGCCTGTTGTTGTGGACCAACATGAGCAAGACCTCCAAGAGGAAGGTTTTGTTCGAGAAGGAGTTGAGGATACTCAAGAGCAAAATGCTGAGCCTCAAGAGATGGAGCATGAGATTCCTCCATCTCAGCCTACATTGAGAAGATCAATGAGGAAATTTGGACCACCTAAAGAATGGTGGATCTTGGATAGTGAGGCAAATTTGGTTGCATCTAAGATAGATGAGCCAAGTAACATTAAAGAGGCTCTTGAGGGTACACAGAGGGAAGAGTGGCTAAATGCAATGAAGGATGAGTTGCATTCAATGCATCTCAATGGGGTTTGGGAGCTAAGTGATCTTCCTCCAGGCCGTAAGGCAATTGGGAATAAGTGGGTTCTCAAGATCAAGGTGAACTCTGATGGAAGTATCGAAAGATATAAGGCCCGTTTGGTGGCCAAGGGTTTTTACATAGAAGGAGGGTGTTGATTTCGAAGACACCTTCTCTCCTGTTGTAAAATTCACTTCCATCAGGATATTACTTGCCATCATGGCAAATCTAGACCTAGAGTTACATCAGATGGAAGTAAAGACCGCCTTTCTCAATGGTGATTTGAGTGAGGAGATATATATGAGACAACCTGAGGGGTTTGTCCAAAAGGGTCAAGAGGACAAGGTATGTAGACTGAAGAAGTCTATCTATGGTCTTAAGCAAGCTTCAAGACAGTGGTACTTGAAGTTTCACCATGCAATCACAAGCTATGGCTTTGTGATGATGCATGAAGACCATTGTGTATACTTGTACTCTTCTGGGTCTAGTTTTGCAGTATTGACTCTATATGTAGATGATATACTGATTGCAAGTAGTAATGGGCTTGCATTGTTAAGTACCATCAAGAGATGGTTGTCTTCCACCTTTGACATGAAGGACATGGGAGAGGCGGCCTTTATCCTAGGGGTTAAAATCCTGAGGGATAGAAAGGCAAGGCTGTTGGCCCTTTCTCAAGAACCTTATATTGATAAGATTCTTGCAAGGTTCAACTTAACAAATGCAAAGCCCATGAGTACACCTCTTGCATATGGTTGCAAGATTGGAGAGGACTTGTGTCCTAAGACTCCAAAGGAGAAGGAAGAGATGGCTCAGGTCCCCTACCTAAATGCCATTGGTAGCTTGATGTATGCCATCTTATGTACAAGGCCAGACATCAGCCAAGCGGTTGGACTTCTAGCAAGATATTCTTCCAACCCTGGTTTGGAGCATTGGAAGAGTGTCAAGAGGATCCTAAGGTACCTCAAGGGTACTAAGGATTATTGGCTTTGTTACCAAGGTAAAGACCTTGGTTTACGTGGCTATTCTGATGCTGATTGGGGAGGAGATAGAGACTCCAGCAAGTCTACATCTGGTTATATTTTCATGCTAAATGGTGGGGCTACTACTTGGTGTAGTAAGAAGCAAACTTGTACAGCATTGTCCACAATGGATGCTGAATTTGTTTCATGTGCCTCAGCTGTACAAGAAGCCCTTTGGCTAGGTTATTTCCTTCAAAATTTGGAGTCTAGGGTTTCTATTGACAAACCTATTACTATCTACAGTGATAGTATGGCGGCCATGACTTATACCAAGGACCCTAAATACCATGGAAAAACCAAGCACATTAGCATGAAATATAACTTTGTGCGGGATGCAATTGAAGAGGGTGAAGTTAGGATTGAGTATATTTCTACAGACCTAATGGTGGCAGATCCTCTCACTAAGCCATTGCCACCACTTGTATTTGCTCGAGATGTTAGAGCAATGGGTCTTACAAGATTGTGAATGTTGGATGTACTTCACCTCTTTGGTGTCACACATGTTATGTATTTCTTTGAAATAATACCGATTATTTTATGAAATACTCAGTTCAATTTTATGAAACACAACGAACAAATGAACATGTCAAACATAGGCAAAGGATGACTTTCTCACACAAGTCATCCGCCCTTGATCTTTGTGTAAGATTAAGGATGAGACTGGCTAAAGACTTAAATGAAACTTAAGTGAATGATACATTTAAGTGGGAGTCATGCTCCAACACATGACACTTTAGCTTTTATGGTCACCTTGATTATGAGTAATCAAGATTCAATGCTTTGGTGCATTCAGTTTGTATGACCATTCATACATCCTAGCTGATGCGAACCCCGATGGTATAACGACCATGAAACTCGCCCAAGATGTTTTTCAAGCTCCACAAGACATCAAAGAGACTAGGTTTGAAGACCCCCACCCCTAATCAACCTGTGACTAGAAACGAGAAGTATAGAACTCCGAGAACACAAGCATACTTGTGCACCAAGGCAGTCCGCCAAGAACCAAAGAGAAAACCTCTCCAAAGAGCAATATTATTTCGAAATTTTCTGTGTGTTTACATCTAGAATATTTGCCTTTATATAGGCCTAAACTAGGGTAAAAGACTCAGCAAAATTCGCAGCCCAAGTCACCTAGGAAACCTAGTTACAAAGGACTCAAGAAAACCTAGTCAAACTAGGATTCCTACACCCTTTTAACACATGTTTAAGGTGTGCAGCGAATTCCATTTATCCTAAGTGACCTGAATCACTTCCATGGCCTAAAAAGCATCCTAAATAATGTAAATAAATAGGAAAGTAAAATAAAATACGTTACAAAATAAGATTGGCCATAAAAACACAAAATAGTCTTCTCAGGTGGTTCCTGCTTGTGTCTTCAACTTGAAGCTGCAATCCGAACTTCATGGAGCCATGATTTCTCAAAATGTAAAACATGAAAGTTGTAGATCTCTTTCTTAGCTTCGAAACCACACTTGAATCACACAAAATGGACTTCTGAATCGAAAGATATTCCCAAAATACTGCAACTACTTCTGAACCAGCGATAACTCGTAAATTGTGACTTTGAAGCTAAATTGAACCTCCTTATCGTTCAAAATGGGTTTGATGGTCTTCATATGACTTGTAGCTCCAGATGTTATATTTCCAATGAATCAAGAATTACTCAATTCTGATCTGTTTAACTCAAGATATGAATTTTCTACCAGAACATCGCCAATCTGTCAAAATCCAAGCTTGGAGTGCACTAGTGAGCTCATTAGCCTTCTTCCTTGTCAATGGTCCACTAGTTATCTTTAATGGATCCTTGCCATTCTTGGTTGTGCCTTCTTTGATCATATCAGCTCCCCCCTCCTTAGAAGGATTCGTCCTCGAATCAAAACCTGCATTTGAAAAGGGAATTGAATCAATAACAATGAAATAATCAACACATAAGCACTTACCTTTCACATATGAACCAATAGCATGGAATGCTTGTGTATGGAGCTTTAATCTTGTGCAAAAAACCTGAACCAATATCCAAATGCAATGATACCTCCTGGATCAAAGACAAAGCTTGAAACAATTAGCACAAAAAATCTGAATGTTTGCACAATTTTCATCTTAACTCTAGGCATCACTTTCATTGCCTTTGCCATCTCAAAAACATTATTCTTACAACAAGTAAAAGTGTTGGAATAATTTACCTTAGGAATGTCATATGCACTCAAAACAAATGGACCTAAACTCACACAAGTGTTATGGTTATGAAAAGCACAAGTTATGCATGTCAAGACAATAGTTTGCATCGGCCATTCAAGCAAACAAGAATTGAACACAATGTGGCCTAAACTAATAACAAAACAAGGATGCACGAATTTCACAAAAATCCTAAGCATTTTAAATGAAACAAGATTGGAGTAGATAGGATTAAGTGAAACCAATTCAGTAGCAAACTTATTTTTGCATGTATATGCACAACAATGGATGAAATTTGTGAATGGGATGTGACATAAAACAAAGGACTCAACATACCTCCTTAAAATGCTGAATTTAAAACCAGAATTTTCACTCAAAATAAAAACTTTCAGGTTTAGACATAAAGCAAAAAGATCAATGCTGAAAAGTTTGTGTAATGCATGTGTCATGACAAAAAAATGCTTGCTAGAAATTAAAGATTGATGCATAAAAATGGGCTGAATATAAATGTGAATCAAAGAAGTATGTAATGCATGTGTAACAACCAATTTATGCATGAAAAATTCCAAAGAAGTAGATTTAACTTGAGACAAAATAAAATAATGTGACATGGATGCAAAACTAACAAATTCAGAAACAAAAGACAACAAAACAGATTTTCCTCTAGAGAAACTCAAGCAATTCCAAAGAGGATTAGACAAAACCAAAGAATTAGAAGCTTTAAAACCATATTTTGTCAAATTTCCATGTTTACTTCCTTCTCTTAATCTAGTTTCATGAAAACCATTTGTCAAAATAACATTGCAAGCAAACACACATTGTTTGAGATTTTCATGCAAAACTACATCAAATCTAGGTGTTAGGAAGAAATACATTACAGTGGTTGGACTTAGTCTCCAAGTATCTTCCTTTGGTGTAGGAACCATAAAATATTCATCTTTGCACTCAATGACTTTGGTTGGAGTTGCATTAATTTCATCCCCTTGAAACATAGGAAAAGAAACAATGTTAGGCAAACTTTTGCATATGAAATCACTTGGACTCACCTCAAATTGTTCCTTCTCAACCTCCTTTGTTGTTTTAATGCATGGGACATGGCTTGGAATATTAGGAACACCAACTTCTTGGATGGGCAGCAACTCACTTGATTCTTGAAGTTCATATCCACTTAAGTCCTGAAAAAAAGACAACACAACACTAGAAGAAGACTCCATTACGTTAGATGAAAGTATGGCTTCTCTGTTGGTCTTTCTCTCTTCACTCGGCTTGGGTTCATTACACTCTTGTCTTCTCTCAACTTCGCACTCAATTTCTTCTCTCGGGAACTCTCCACTCTTCTTCCCCTCATGTTCACTCTTCTCACTTAATCTCTCGGTTGTTCTCTCAACTTTCCCCTCATCACTCTTGCCCTCAACTTTCCCCTCTTTTACTTTTCTCTCAACCTTACTTTGAAATTTTCTTTGATCCTCCAAGACTTGTTGTGGTGAAAGTGGTACAAGCATGATTGACTTTTCTTGTTGAGATTGAGACAAGTCTCCTTTTGTGGTCTCCATGTTTGGCTTGGGTACTTCTCTCACATCCTTACTCCATGCTCCTCTCCATGTGGAAATTCCTCCTTGAGACATCTTGGATGCCTTGGACCTTTTGATGATCCTTTCGGCCTTGGTGGCATAATGAAGCAAATCCTCCATGTTGAAATAAGGCGCCATTTCCACTTTGTTGGCAATCTCAGGATTGAGACCATTAATGAATCTAGCAATGGTGGTCTCCTCATCCTCCATGATGTTGGCTCGGGTCAAGGTTATCTCCAAGTCTTTGTAGTAGTCCTCCACACTCCTTTGGCCTTGCACTAGCTTTTGAAGCTTAAGGCGTTGATCTCTAGTGTAGTAGCTAGGCACAAATCTCCTCCTCATAAAGGCTTTAAGGGCTCTCCATGTGTGTATGGGCTCCTCCTCATTCCTTCTCCTAGAAGTAACATCCTGATTCCACCATACAAGAGCATAATTAGTGAACTTCATGGTAGCCAATTTAACCTTCTTTTCCTCAGGGTAATGATGGCAATCAAACAACATCTCAATCTTTTGCTCCCACTCCCAATATGCATCGGGATCACTCCTCCCTTGGAAGGATGGAATGGTAAGCTTGATGGAGTTGAGATTGTTGTCCTCCCTTGGCTCACATCTCCTTGGAAACCCATGGTCATGCCAAACTCTTTTTTCCTCCTCGGGTTTTTCTCTCCTTGGACCTCTCCTTGGTTGCAAGATAGGATTAGGTTTCCTTGGCAACCTCAAATCAATCTCCTCAATCCTCCCCACAAGTCTATTGAGAATTTCTTGAAATTCTCTCATGGTAGGCTCCTCATTGTGTCTCACTTCCAGTCTCCTATCCTCCTGGCCCTCCATACTCCTGAAAATAACAAAGATCCTCACAAACACTCACCTCACGTGTTTCACTCAAAAGATGGACACTCAATTTGTTAGTGAGATATTGCTATTCAAAGAGTTCTCAAAAGTTCTAAGACAACTATCCTCAAAGCACACAAGAAAACTTGAATTTTTGAAGAACTATTTTTGACTCCAAAAGAGGTGGGCTAAACAAGCTTTAAAAGACTCTAGGAAGCTCTTGCAATTGATGATCACAAGAACCACAATGAAAGCTTTTTGGCTTAAAACCAATGGGATAGGTATTGGGGCGCAAAACTTTCAACACTTTGAGAAAACTTCTTTTTTTGCAAGCTCTTTTCTTTTCTTTTCTTTGCTCTTTCTTTTTCTTTTCTTTTCCTTCCTTTTTTTTTCCTCCTTTTTTTTTTGTTTTTTCCTTGCTGTTTTGATGCTAACCAAACGTTCTCCTTGAAACTCCTTGCTGCCAAAGACAAAAAGTTAGAATTCTTTTCAGCCAAGACAAGAAAACTAGTGAAATTGGCACAACTTGAAGCAACTTTTTGATACCGAAAATTCCTGAACTTGGATCCATCTTTTTTTGAAGTTTTCTGGACTCTAAGATGCTGGAAACAATGAAAACAAAAGAGATTAATATGGCTGGACACAAAACAGAAAGATAAGAATTAGACAAGAACAAACGAATTGAAACAGAGAATACTAGGTGACACGGATTGACTTCTTTTTGTTGTTTTTGTGATTTTTGAACTTGAACAAGGATGGAACAAAAAGGACAGACCTGAAACAAGAAGAAAATAGATTAAAACAGAGAATTAAAGCATGAAATTACTGGACAAAATTGAAGGAAAAGTGAAGAGAAACAAGAACACAAAGATATGTCCTTCAATGGAACTTGTGGCTCGGATACCAACTGATGCGAACCCCGATGGTATAACAACCATGAAACTCGCCCAAGATGTTTTTCAAGCTCCACAAGACATCAAAGAGACTGGGTTTGAAGACCCCCACCCCTAATCAACCTGTGACTAGAAACGAGAAGTATAGAACTCCAAGAACACAAGCATACTTGTGCACCAAGGCAGTCCGCCAAGAACCAAAGAGAAAACCTCTCCAAAGAGCAATATTATTTCGAAATTTTCTGTGTGTTTACATCTAGAATATTTGCCTTTATATAGGCCTAAACTAGGGTAAAAGACTCAGCAAAATTCGCAGCCCAAGTCACCTAGGAAACCTAGTTACAAAGGACTCAAGAAAACCTAGTCAAACTAGGATTCCTACACCCTTTTAACACATGTTTAAGGTGTGCAGCGAATTCCATTTATCCTAAGTGACCTGAATCACTTCCATGGCCTAAAAAGCATCCTAAATAATGTAAATAAATAGGAAAGTAAAATAAAATACGTTACAAAATAAGATTGGCCATAAAAACACAAAATAGTCTTCTCAGGTGGTTCCTGCTTGTGTCTTCAACTTGAAGCTGCAATCCGAACTTCATGGAGCCATGATTTCTCAAAATGTAAAACATGAAAGTTGTAGATCTCTTTCTTAGCTTAGAAACCAAACTTGAATCACACAAAATGGACTTCTGAATCGAAAGATATTCCCAAAATACTGCAACTGCTTCTGAACCAGCGATAACTCGTAAATCGAGACTTTGAAGCTAAATTGGACCTCCTTATCGTGAAAATTGGGTTTCATGGTCTTCATATGATTTGTAGATCTAGATGTTAGCTTTCTAATGAATCAAGAATCACTCAATTATGATCTGTTTGGCTCAATATATGATTTTTCTACCAGAACATCGCCAATCTGTCAACATCTGAGCTTGAAGTGCACTAGTGAGCTCCTTAGCCTTTTTCCTTATCAATGGTCCACTAGAAACCTTCAGTGGGTCCTTGCCTTTCTTGGTTGTGCCTTCTTTGATCATATCAGCTCCCCCCTCCTTAGAAGGATTCGTCCTCGAATCAAAACCTACACTAGAAAAGGGAATTGAATCAATAACAATGAAATAATCAACACATAAGCACCTACCTTTTACATAAGCACCAATAGCATGGAATGCTTGTTTATGGAGATTTAATCTTGTGCAAAACTTGAACCAATATCCAAATGCAATGATACCTCCTGGATCAAAGACAAAGCTTGAAACAATTAGCACAAAAAATCTGAATGTTTGCACAATTTCCATCTTAACTCTAGGCATCACTTTCATTGCCTTTGCTATCTCAAAAACATTATTCTCACAACAAGTAAAAGTGTAGGAATAATTTACCTTAGGGATGCTGTATGCACTCAGAACAAATGGACCTAAACTCACACAAGTGTTATGGTTATGAAAAGCACAAGTTATGCATGTCAAGACAATACTTTGCATAGGCCATTCAAACAAACAAGAATTGAACACAATATGGCCTAAACTAATAAGAAAACTAGGATGCATGAATTTCACAAAAATCCTAAGCATTTTAAATGAAACAAGAACAAACTTATTTTTGTATCTGTATGCCAACAATGCATGAAATTTGTGAATGGGATGTAATATAAAACAAAGGACTCAACATACCTCCTTAAAAAGCTGAATCTGAAACCAGAATTTTCACTCAAAATAAAAACTTTCAGGTTTGGACATAAAGCAAAAAGATCAAGACTCAAAAGTTTGTGTAATGCATGTGTCATGACAAAAAAATGCTTGTTGGAAATTAAAGATTGACACAGAAAAATGGGCTGAATATAAATGGGAAACAAAGAAATATGTAATGCATGGGTAACAACCAATTTATGCATGAAAAATTCCAAAGAAGTAGATTTAACTTGAGGCAAAACAAAATAATGTGAGACGGATGCAAAACAAGCAAATTCAAAAACAAAAGACTCCAAAACAGATTTTTCTTTAGAGAAACTCAAGCAATTCCAAAGATGATTTGACAAAACCAAAGAATTAGAGGCTTTTAAATGAAATTTTGTCAAATTTCCATGCTTACTTCCTTCTCTTAATCTAGTTTCATGAAAACCATTTGTCAAAATAACATTGCAAGCAAACACACATTGTTTGAGATTTTCATGCAAAACTACATCAAATCTAGGTGTTAGGAAGAAATACATTACAGTGGATGGACTTAGTCTCCAAGTATCTTCCTTTGGAACCACAATTTTTTCACCTTTGCACTCAATGGCTTTGGTTGGAGTTGCATTAATTTCATCCCTTGATTCTTGAAGTTCATATCCACTTAAGTCCTGAAAAGAAGACAACACAACACTAGAAGACTTTGTTATGTTAGATGAAATTATGGCTTCTCTATAGGTCTTTCTTTCTTCACTCGGCTTGGGTTCATTACACTCTTGTCTTCTCTCAACTTCGCACTCAATTTCTTCTCTCAGGAACTCTCCACTCTTGTTCCCCTCATGTTCACTCTTCTCACTTAATCTCTCGGTTGTTCTCTCAACTTTCCCCTCATCACTCTTGCCCTCAACTTTCCCTTCTTTCTCTTTTCTCTCAAGTTCACTTTGAATTTTTCTTTGATCCTCCAAGACTTGTTGTGGTGAAAGTGGTACAAGCATGATTGACTTCTCTTGTTGAGATTGAGACAAGTTTCCTTTTGTGGCCTCCATGTTTGGCTTGGGCACTTCTCTCACATCCTTACTCCATGCTCCTCTCCATGTGGAAATTCCTCCTTGACACATCTTGGATGCCTTTGCTCTCTTGATGCTCCTCTCGGCCTTAATGGCATGATGAAGCAAATCCTCCATGTTGACATATGGCACCATCTCCACTTCGTTGGCAATCTCAAGATTGAGACCATTAATGAATCTAGCAATGGTGGTCTCCTCATCCTCCATGATATTGGCTCGTGTCAAGGTCCTCTCCAAGTCTTTATGATAGTCCTCCACACTCCTTTGGCCTTGCACTAGCTTTTGAAGCTTGAGGCATTGATCTTTAGTGTAGTAGCTAGGCACAAATCTCCTCCTCATCAAGGCTTTAAGGGCTCTCCATGTGTGTATGGGCTCCTCCTCATTCCTTCTCCTAGAAGTAACATCCTGATTCCACCATACAAGAGCATAATTAGTGAACTTTATCGTAGCCAATTTAACCTTATTTTCCTCGGAGTAATGATGGCAATCAAACACCATCTCAATCTTTTGCTCCCACTCCCAATATGCATCGGGATCACTCCTCGCTTGGAAAGGTGGAATGGTAGGCTTGATGGAATTTAGGTTGTTATCCTCTCTTGGCTCACACCTCATTGGAAACCCCTCATTGGAAACCCATGGTCATGCCAAACTCTTTCTTCCTCCTCGGGTTCTTTTCTCCTTGGACCTCTCGTTGGCAACCTCAAATCAATGTCCTCAATCCTCCCCACAAGTCTATTAAGAGTTTCTTGAAATTCTCTCATGGTTGGCTCCTCATTGTGTCTCACTTTCATCCTCCTATCCTCCTGGCCCTCCATACTCCTGAAAATAACAAAGATCCTCACAAACACTCACCTCACGTGTTTCACTCAAAATATGAACACTCAAAACACTCAATTTGTTAGTGAGATATTGCTTATTCAAAGAGTTCTCCAAAGTTCTAAGAAAACTATCCTCAAAGCACACAAGAAAACTTGAATTTTTGAAGAACTATTTTGACTCCAAAAGAGGTGGGCTAAACAAGCTTTAAACGACTCTAGGAAGCCCTTGCAATTGATGATCACAAGAACCACAAAGAAAGCTTTTTGGCTGAAAAACAATGAGATAGGTTTTGGGGCGCAAAACTTTCAACACTTTGTAAAAACTTCTCTTTTTGCAAGCTTTCCTTTCTTTGTTCTTTTCTTTTCTTTTCTTCCTTTTTTTTTCTTTTTTTTTTCTCTTTTTGCTTGCTATTTTGATGCTAAACAAACGTTCTCCTTGAAATTCCTTGCTGCCAAAGACAAAAAGTCAGTTATCAATTTGGCCAAAACAAGAAACTATTGAAACTTGCACAATTTTGAAACAACTTTTGATACCGAAACTTCCTCAACTTGGATCCTTCTTGTTTTGGTGTTTTCTTGACTCTAGGATGCTGGAAACAATGAAAACAAGAGAGATTAATAGGGCTGGACACGAAACAGAAAGATAAGAATTGAACAAGAACAAACGAATTGAAGCCGAGAACACTAGACAACACGGATTGACTTCTTTTTGTTGTTTTTGTGATTTTTGGATTTGAACAAGGATGAAATAAAAAGGACAGACCTGAAACAAGAAGAAAACAGATTAAAACAGAGAATTAAAACACGAAAATTACTGGACAGAATTGAAAGAAAAACGAAGGGAAACAAGAACACAAGATATGTCCTTCAATTGAACTTGTGGCTCTGATACCAACTGATGCGAACCCCGATGGTATAACGACCATGATGTTAGTATTGTGCCCAAAAAGCCAATCATGAGATGATTGTATTTTTGCACATTGAGTCATGATATTTTATTGAGGCATTAATCCAGCAATTTTGTTTGTTGTTTTGTTTCTGCGTAACGTAATAAACATAATTGTAACCCTAGAATAATGATATTCTTAAACGTCCCTAGTCTAGTATTATTGTGGAGCAGGTTGCAATAATACATAATGACTAGCATATGTGGAGACTAATATGAGATATGTAGTCTACATATGGGTACAAGTTGGAGAACTTGTGTACTGGACCGACCCACCATGAGAACACTTCATGGATCGTTATATGAGTGTCATAAGTGATTCTCATAGTGATCATGGTATATGTAGTCCTTTGACCTAAGATCAGCAAGGTTCCCTACATGTGAGTCACATACTTTGATGCTTTCCTTTGTTGCTCGTAACTGAGTGAACTTGAAGGAGGTCATTGGGTATGTCACATATCATGCAGAGGGATTTGTATGATCAAGATGGGATTTGTCCCTCCTATGTAACGGGAGTGATATCTTTGGGCCCCTTGATAGAGTGAGACTTAGAAAATGCATGGCCATGCTCCGATGAGTTGATATATGATATCAATGTCATCAGTTTAAGTTGGTCTACTCGGTAATCAAGAAACCAAAGATTGGGCTATACGAGAGTGACACATTCCATGTCTTGTGCTTAGTCTTGATATCTTGGACAAAGGGACAATGGCATATATCGGTGATGATCATAAAGGTTTAGTCGATTCACTGACAATCTTGTCACTTGGGTAGCAATGATGTGTTGCTAGACATCGCTCATTGCTTATGATCATAAATGTGATTTATGATCATTGCCAACATGGCAAGAGCCTATTGGGTCGCACACATAGAGCTATTTGGATCATTAGAGTGCATGGGCTAATTATTTGGGTTATGGTTTCACTTTAATTTCGTATTAATAATGGGCCAAGGAGTTGAGCCATTATTAAGCCCGAAATTAAATCCTAATTGGAATAGGGCTTTGAAACCCATTAGGCCTGGAAGTTGAGTCTCACTATAAATACAACTTTTAAGTGAGAAATTCGCAGGTCTCCTTGCCCTAGCCTCCCAAAAGGACAGCCGCACTCTTCTCTTGCAATTCCTTGGAGGACACAAGCTAGCACTGCGAGCGCAAGAGAAACGCATCTGCCGGGACGTGGTGGAAGCGTGGTGATCCCGAGAGGCTCGTGTGGATACCATAGAGAGCCTGAACACGTCAACTGTTCAGGTTTTGTGATTCGACTCTACAGTTCAGTGAGAGATCTCAACCGAAAATTAGGTATGAAATTTTCGAACACCCGGTTTACCCCGTTTCACTTGGATCCTGGAGGGTTTCGGTTAAATTTCGCTGCGCTGTTTGGCTCCCGAAACCCAACACATGAAACTCGCCCAAGATGTTTTTCAAGCTCCACAAGACATCAAAGAGACTGGGTTTGAAGACCCCCACCCCTAATCAACCTGTGACTAGAAACGAGAAGTATAGAACTCCAAGAACACAAGCATACTTGTGCACCAAGGCAGTCCGCCAAGAACCAAAGAGAAAACCTCTCCAAAGAGCAATATTATTTTGAAATTTTCTGTATGTTTACATCCAGAATATGTGCCTTTATATAGGCCTAAACTAGGGTTAAAATCTGGGCAAAATTCGCAGCCCAAGTCACCTAGGAAACCTAGTTACAAAGGACTCAAGAAAACCTAGTCAAACTAGGACTCTAACACACTTTTAACACATGTTTAAGGTGTGCAGCGAATTCCTTTTATCCTAAATGACCTGAATCAATTCCATGGCCTAAATAACATCCTAAATAATGTAAATAAATACAAAAATAAAATAAAATACGTTACAAAACAAGTTGTGAACGTTTGCATTTCATGCCAAACAAGATGTGAATGTTCCAATTTCATTCCAAACAAGTTGCGAATGCTTCCATTTCATCCGAAACAAGTTTTGAATGTTTCCATTTCATTCCAAACAAGTTGTAAATGTTTCAATTTCGTAACGAACAAGTTGTGAATGTTTTCATCTCATTCCAAACAATTTGTGAATGTTTCTATTTCATTCCAAACAAGTTGTGAATGTTTCCATTTCATTCCAAACATGTTGCGAATGTTTCCACTTCATTCCTTAGAAGTTTTGAACGTTTCCATATCATTCCATGGAAGTTGTGAATGTTTCCATTTCATTCTAAACAAGTTGTGAATGTTCCAATTTCATTCCAAACAAGTTGTGAATGTTTCCATTTCATCCCAAACAAGTTTTGAACGTTTCCATTTTATTCCAAAGAAGTTGTGAATGTTTCCATTTCATTCGAAGCAAGTTGTGAATGTTTCCATTTCATTCCAAACAATTTGTGAATGTTTCCATTTCATTCCAAAGAAGTTGTGAATGTTTCCATTTCATTCCAATGAAGTTGTGAATGTTTTCATTTCATTCCAAACAAGTTGTGAATGTTTTCGTTTCATTCCACACAATTTGTGAATGTTTTCGTTTCATTCCAAAGAGGTTGTGCATGTTCCAATTTCATTCCAAACAAGTTGTGAGTGTTCCAATTTCATTCCAAACAAGTTGTGAATGTTTCCATTTCATTCCAAACAAGTTTTGAATGTTCCCATTCATTCCAAAGCAGTTGTGAGTGTCCCCTTTTCATTCCAAATAAGTTGTGCATGTTTCGTTTTCAATCCAAACAATTTAGGAATGTTTCAATTTCTTTCAAAACAAGTCGTGAATGTCTCCATTCACTCCGAACTATTTGTTAATGTTACCATTTCATTCCAAACAAGTTGTGAATGTTTCCATTTTATTCCAAACAAGTTGGGAATGTTTCCATTTCATTCCAAACAAGTTGGGAATGTTTCCATTTCATTCCAAACAAGTTGTGAATGTTTCCATTTCATTCCAAAGAAGTTGTGATTGTTTCCATTTCATTCCAAACAAGTTGTGAATGTTCCAATTTCATTCCAAACAAGTTGTGAATGTTTCCATTTCATCGTAAACAAGTTTTGAACGTTTCCATTTTATTCCAAAGAAGTTGTGAATGTTTCCATTTCATTCCAAGCAAGTTGTGAATGTTTCCATTTTGATGCGAACCCCGATGGTATAAAGACCATGAAACTCGCCTAAGATGTTTTTGAAGCTCCACAAGACATCAAAGAGACTGGGTTTGAAGACCCCCACCCCTAATCAACCTGTGATTAGAAACGAGAAGTATAGAACTCCAAGAACACAAGCATACTTGTGCACCAAGGCAGTCCGCCAAGAACCAAAGAGAAAACCTCTCCAAAGAGCAATATTATTTCGGCAATAATCTGTGTCTTTACATCCAGAATATGTGCCTTTATATAGGCCTAAACTAGGGTTAAAATCTGGGCAAAATTCGCAGCCTAAATCCCTTAGGAATCCTAGATACAAAGACATAGGAAATCCTAGTCAAATTAGGACTCTAATTCCTAGTTTGAACAAGTTTAATGAATGCAGCGTATTCTACTTGCCCAAAACGATTTAAAACTATTCCATAGCCTAAATAACTTCCTAAATAATGTATCTAAATAGGATTTGAACGAAAATAAAATATAAATACAAGATTAAACCCGAAAACTCCCAAATAGCCTTTTTGGGTGCATTTTGGGCACTTTAAGGTTCTCTCTTGTATCTTCAGCTCCAAGCTTGAATCTTTGAGTTCCAATGGCATGAATCTTCATATTAGATGTGGTAATGAAGGTCTGGAAAGTTAGAGCTCAAAAATCCAGCTTGTGGACACAAAATGCATCAAGAACACTTAAGGTGGCTAAAATGGTGCACTTTGAGTGGTGTCCTTGGTGTCCTTGTTTTGTGACTTATCTAAGCACTCCAGAACTGAGTACCAAGCATATCCATCATGTTCATATCATGTCTTGAAAGTTCCAGCAGCTCCTTGTGAAGTTTCATGTCCATTCTCCATGAAGAAACTTGAAACAAAGCCTTGTAGTGCACTTGAGAGCTCCTTAGCTTTCTTCCTTGTCATAGGTCCACTAGAAACCTTCAATGGGTCCTTGCCTTCTCCATGTGTGCCTTCCTTGATCATATCAACTCCCCCTTCCTTAGAAGGATTCATCCACGAATCTGCATGTTCAAATAGAGACAAATCAGAAACATTAAAAGTAGCACTCACATTATACTCACCCGGCAAGTCTAGCATGTATGCGTTGTCATTGATCTTTTTAATGACTTGGAATGGACCATCTCCTCTTGGATGAAGCTTAGTCCTCCTTGTAGCTGGAAATCTTTCTTTTCTCATGTGTAACCAAACCCAATCTCCAGGCTCAAACACAACTCTCCTTCGGCCTTGATTGGCTTTTTTAGCAACTTGTTGATTTTTGATTTCAATTTGTTGCTTAACCTTCTCATGCAACTTCTTGATGCTCTCGGCCTTCTTACTACCATCCAAACTAGATACCTTATGAGTAGGTAATGGTAAAAGATCCAATGGAGTTAAAGGATTAAAACCATAAACAATCTCAAAAGGTGACAAATTAGTAGTAGAATGCATGGATCTATTATAAGCAAATTCTACATGAGGCAAACAATCTTCCCAAGCTTTCAAATTTTTACCAATGATAGCCCTAAGCATGGAACCTAAAGTCCTATTAGTTACCTCAGTTTGCCCATCAGTTTGTGGGTGACAAGATGTAGAAAACAAAAGCTTAGTTCCTAACTTACCCCACAAAGTCCTCCAAAAGTGGCTTAGAAACTTAGTATCTCTATCCGAAACTATTGTTCTAGGAACACCATGAAGTCTAACAATTTCTTTGAAAAACAATTCAGCCACATGAATAGCATCATCAGTTTTATTGCATGGAATAAAATGAGCCATCTTAGAAAACCTATCAACAACAACAAAGATTGAGTCACGGTTTCCTTTAGTCCTAGGCAATCCAACAATGAAGTCCATAGAAATATCTACCCATGGATGACTAGGTGTAGGAAGTGGTGTGTATAACCCATGTGAAGTGTGAGTGGATTTTGCCTTCCTACATGCAATGCATTGCTCACATCCTTTACCAGATTCGGCCAATGGTAATGTTCCTTCAAAGTATGCAAAGTCTTGGCTTGTCCAAAGTGACCCATAAGTCCTCCACAATGAGCTTCCTTTGTGAGCAATTCCCTCAAAGATGTCTTTGGTATGCACAACCTGTTTTCTTTGAAAAGAAAGCCATTAACTTGGTAGAACTTCTCAAAAGCAAACTTAGAACACTTAGAATAAATCTCACCGAAATCATCATCACTAGCATACAAATCCTTCAAGTGTTCAAAACCCAAAACTTTTGCATCTAAAGCCGAAAGTAAAGCATACCTTCTTGAGAGTGCATCCGCCACTATATTATCCTTACCTTGCTTGTATTTGATAACATATGGGAATGACTCAATAAACTCTACCCATTTAGCATGCCTTCTATTCAACTTACCTTGCCCACTAAGAAACTTAAGGGCTTGGTGATCAGTGTGAATCACAAACTCTCTTGGCCACAAATAATGTTGCCAAGTCTCCAAAGCTCTTACCAAAGCATAGAGCTCCTTGTCATATGTGGGATAGTTCAAGCTAGCACCATTCAACTTCTCACTAAAGTATGCAATAGGGCGGCCTCCTTGCATCAACACAGCTCCAATGCCTATACCTGAAGCATCACACTCAACTTCAAAAGTATTAGCAAAGTTAGGCAAAGCTAAAAGTGGTGCATGGCATAACTTGTCTTTTAACAACCCAAAAGCATCTTCTTGAGCTTTTCCCCACTTAAATCCCACATTCTTCTTTATAACTTTAGTTAGAGGTGCAGCAATGGTAGAAAAATTTCTAACAAACCTCCTATAGAAGCTAGCTAACCCATGGAATGATCTCACCTCAGTAATGGATGTTGGCGTCGGCCATTCTTGTATGGCTCTCACCTTCTCTTGATCTACCTCAATTCCATGTGAACTCACAACAAATCCAAGGACAACAACTTTGTTAACACAAAAAGAGCACTTCTTCAAGTTAGCATACAACTTTTGTCCTCTTAAGGTGCTTAGTACTTGTGTGAGGTGTCCAACATGCTCTTCTAAGTTCTTGCTATATACTAGGATATCATCAAAGTACACAACAACAAACTTTCCAATGAAGTCACGCAAGACATGATTCATAAGTCTCATGAAAGTACTAGGAGCATTAGTTAGTCCAAAAGGCATAACTAACCATTCATAAAGTCCAAACTTGGTTTTGAAAGCAGTTTTCCATTCATCCCCTTCCCTCATTCTAATTTGATGGTACCCACTTTTTAAATCAATCTTTGAAAACAAAGTAGAACCATGCAACTCATCAAGCATATCATCAAGTCTAGGAATAGGATGTCTATACTTTACAGTGATCTTGTTGACAGGCCTACAATCCATGCACATGCGCCATGAGCCATCCTCCTTTGGCACCAAAAGTACAGGCACGGCACAAGGACTCAAACTTTCCCTCACAAGGCCTTTGTCCAACAACTCCTTTACTTGCTTCTCAATCTCTTTAGTCTCCTTGGGATTGGTTCTATAGGCTGGCCTATTTGGAATTGGTGTTCCCGGGACTAGGTCTATTTGATGCTCAATGCCTCTAATTGGAGGCAAACCCCTCGGATCTTCAGGGAAAACATCTTCAAAGTCTTGCAACAAAGACACAACAATACTAGGAAGATGTGTTAGATCATTGACAACAAGTAAAGATTCTTTGTAAATTAAAAGAAGCACTGGTCTTTGTGCTTGAATGGCTTTCCTCACATCACTCATTTTAGCAATATAGCACTCTTTTTTGCCACTCAACTTCCTCTCATTCTTTTCTCTCGAGAACTCTCCACTCTTCTTCCCCTCATGGTCACTCACCTCACTTGTTCTCTCATTTTGTCTCTCGGCTTTCCCCTCTTCACTCTTCCCCTCAACTTTCCCCTCATTTATTTTTCTCTCAACCTTACTTTGAAGTTTCCTTTGATCCTCCAAAACTTGTTGTGGTGAAAGTGGGCTAAGTGTAACCGGCCTTCCTTCATGGAAAAATGAGTACAAGTTTTTCTCTCCATCATGTGTGACCTTCTTATCAAATTGACACGGCCTTCCAAGCAAAATATGGCAAGCATGCATAGGAACAACATCACAAAGAATTTCATCATGGTAAGTACCAATTTTGAATTTAACCGAAACTTGCTTTACCACTTTTACCTCCCCGGCATCATTCAACCATTGAAGCTTATATGGTTGTGGGTGTTTTTGTGTTGGAAGCTTCAATTTCTCCACCATGGTTGAACTTGCTACATTGGTGCAACTCCCTCCATCAACAATGAGGCTGCACACTTGATCTTTAATTCGGCATCTAGTGTGAAAGATGCACTCTCTTTGATTGGCCTCCTCCTTGGCTTGCACACTTAGAGCTCTCCTAGCAACAAAAGCAAAGTCACCCTCCTCGGGCTCAAGTGTGTCTTGCTCATCCTCTTCCAATGGTGGGGTCTCCTCCATGGCATCCTCCTCCTCGGATATGATCTCACCATCATCTTTGAGAATCATCACCTTTTTGTTAGGACAATCTCTCATGTAGTGCCCCTTGCCTCTACACTTGAAGCACTCAATCTCCCTTGACTTTGGCACATCTTTGGGTGGCACCTTGGGCTTGTCTTGTTGAGGCCGAGACATGCTTCCCTTGGTAGCCTCCATTCTTGGCTTTGGTGCCTCCTTGCTCCATGTTCCCCTCCATGTGGAACTCCCTCCTTAAGCCATCTTGGATGCCTTAGACCTCTTCATGATTCTTTCAGCCTTGGTGGCATGGTGAAGCAAATCCTCCATGTTGACATATGGCACCATCTCCACTTTGTTGGTAATCTCATGGTTAAGGCCATTGATGAATCTAGCAATGGTTGCCTCCTCATCCTCAATGATATTGGCTCGGGTTAGTGTCATCTCCAAGTCCTTGTGATAGTCCTCCACACTCCTTTGGCCTTGCACAAGCCTTTGAAGTTTGAGGTGTTGATCTCTATAGTAGTAACTTGGGACGAATCTCCTTCTCATCATGGCTTTAAGAGCTCTCCATGTATTGATGGGTTCCTCCTCATTCCTCCTTCTAGAAGTGACAACCTGGTTCCACCATACAAGAGCATAATCAGTGAATTCAATAGTAGCCAATTTAACTTTCTTTTCCTCAGAATAGTGATGGCACTCAAACACCATCTCAATCTTTTGCTCCCACTCCCAATATGTATCCGGATCACTCCTCCCTTGAAAAGGTGGAATGGACAATTTGATGGAGCTTAGATTGTTGTCCTCCCTTGGCTCCCCCCTCCTTGGAAGCCCATGGTCATGCCAATGTCCTTCTTCCTCCTCGGGTTCTTCTCTCCTTGGACCTCTCCTTGGTTGCAAGATGGGATTTGGTCTCCTTGGCAACCTCAAGTCAATGTCTTCAATCCTCCCAACAAGCCTATTGAGAGTTTCTTGAAGCTCTCTCATGGTTGGCTCATCATTGTTTCTCACTTCCATCCTCCTATCCTCTTGGCCCTCCATACTCCTGAAAATTCAAAGATCCTCACAAGCACTCACCTCACGTGTTTCACTCAAAATATGAACACTCAAAACACTCAATTTGTTAGTGAGATATTGCTATTCAAAGAGTTCTCAAAAGTTCTAAGAAAACTATCCTCAAAGCACACAAGAAAACTTGAATTTTTGAAGAACTATTTGGACTCCAAAAGAGGTGGGCTAAACAAGCTTTAAAAGACTCTAGGAAGCTCTTGCAATTGATGATCACAAGAACCACAAAAAAAAAGCTTTTTGGCTGGAAAACAATGGGATAGGTTTTTGGGCACGAAAACTTTCAACACTTTGTAAAAAAACAAAAAAAAAACCTTCTTTCAGCAAGCTCTTTCCTTTGTACCTTTCTTTTTCTGTCTTTGTTCTTTTCTTTCTTCTTTTTTTTCTCCTTTTTTTTCCCTCTTTTTGCTTGCTGTTTTGATGCTAACCAAACGTTCTCTTTGAAATTCCTGACTGTCAAAGACAAAAAGTTAGAATTCTTTTCGGCCAAGCCAAGAAACTATTGAAATTTGCACAACTGGAAATCAACGTTGGTTATACGAAAGCAATTTGAAATCAACGTTGGATGCGTAAAACCAATTTGAAATCAACGTTGGTTGTACCGTAACTTCCTCAATTTGGATCCTTCTCTTTTTTTTTTTGGTGTTTTCTGGACTCTAAGATGCTGGAAACAATGAAAACAGAAGAGATTAATAGGGCTGGAAACAAAACAGAAAGACGAGAATTAAACAAGAACAAACAACTAGAAACCGAGAACACAAGGTGACATGGATTGACTTCTTTTTGTTGTTTTTGTGATTTTCAGACTTGAACAAGGATGGAATAAAAAGAACAGACCTGAAACAAGAAGAAAACAGATTAAAACAGAGAATTAAAACACGAAAATTACTGGACAGAATTTGAAAGAAAAACGAAGGGAGACAAGAACACAAGATATGTCCTTCAATGGAACTTGTGGCTCTGATACCAACTGATGCGAACCCCGATGGTATAAAGACCATGAAACTCGCCCAAGATGTTTTTCAAGCTCCACAAGACATCAAAGAGACTGGGTTTGAAGACCCCCACCCCTAATCAACCTGTGATTAGAAACGAGAAGTATAGAACTCCAAGAACACAAGCATACTTGTGCACCAAGGCAGTCCGCCAAGAACCAAAGAGAAAACCTCTCCACAGAGCAATATTATTTCGGCAATAATCTGTGTCTTTACATCCAGAATATGTGCCTTTATATAGGCCTAAACTAGGGTTAAAAGCTGGGCAAAATTCGCAGCCTAAATCCCTTAGGAATCCTAGATACAAAGACATAGGAAATCCTAGTCAAATTAGAACTCTAATTCCTGGTTTGAACAAGTTTAATAAATGCAGCGTATTCCACTTGCCCAAAATGATTTAAAACTATTCCATAGCCTAAATAACTTCCTAAATAATGTATCTAAATAGGATTTGAACGAAAATAAAATATAAATACAAGATTAAACCCGAAAAATCCCAAATAGCCTTTTTGGGTGCATTTTGGGCACTTTAAGGTTCTCTCTTGTATCTTCAGCTCCAAGCTTGAATCTTTGAGTTCCAATGGCATGAATCTTCATATTAGATGTGGTAATGAAGGGCTGGAAAGTTAGAGCTCAAAAATCCAGCTTGTGGACACAAAATGCATCAAGAACACTTAAGGTGGCTCAAATGGTGCACTTTGAGTGGTGTCCTTGGTGTCCTTGTTTTGTGACTTATCTAAGCACTCCAGAACTGAGTACCAAGCATATCCATCATGTCCATATCGTGTCTTGAAAGTTCCAGCAGCTCCTTGTGAAGTTTCATGTCCATTCTCCATGAAGAAACTTGAAACAAAGCCTTGTAGTGCACTTGAGAGCTCCTTAGCTTTCTTCCTTGTCATAGGTCCACTAGAAACCTTCAATGGGTCCTTGCCTTCTCCATGTGTGCCTTCCTTGATCATATCACGTTCCTTGCCCGATGAGGAATGGCAGTTGATGAAGGTCAACTTACGCCATAACCCTCAAATAATGTCATTTGATGACATTGCTCGTCACCTCCTCCTTGAGGTTGAGGTGATGGCCCTCAAGGACCATTCTAAGGCATATGTTGCCTCATCCTCTATCCAGAAGGGATGGAAGAAGAGTGGTGGCAAAGGAGGGCCAGGGAAGGGCAAGGGAAAAGGTCCTGCTTCCAAGAAAAAGTTCAAAAAGAAGCGGGACATAAGCAAGCTGAAGTGCTTCAACTGTGGGTATAAAGGACACTTTGCAAAGGATTGCAAGGGTCCACCCAAGGTACATACATACCCTTCTACTTCCATCGTGCATGTTGTGTCATGTACATTACTAACTGAGTGCAATTCTTTGTGGATTGCAGACTCGGGAACAACAGACCACAAAGCTCGGGACAAGTCCTGGTTTGTGGCCTACAGGAAGCTCTCAAAAGGAGCTAAGCATGTTTCAGTGGGAAATGATGCTAGGCTGGAAGTGGAAGGCATAGGAACATGTAGAATTCCTATAGATGTTGGATATTTGTATCTAATAGATGTATTGTATGTACCAAACATTTGTAGAAATTTGATTTCTATAAGTTGTATGTTGAAGTACAATTATTGCTTTAAATTCTTTAATAATAATGTGTCTATTATTAAAGATGATCAGATAGTATGCACTTGTTCAGTTAATAATGGGCTTTATGAGTTAAAGCCAACTGACCATTCTGTTGCAAGTCCTAGTTGCTATGTGACAGAGGTCATAAATGAAATGAGATGGCATGAGAGGTTGGGTCATATTGGTCAAGATAGAATGGACAAGCTAGCCAAGAGTGGCTTGCTAGGTTCCTTGACCAAGGTTGTCCTTCCAAGTTGCCAATCATGCCTAGAGGGCAAAGCCACAAGAAGTTGTGAATGTTTCCCTTTGATTCCAAGCGTGTTGTGAATGTTTCCATTTCATTCCAAACAATTTGTGAATGTTTCCATTTTATTCCAAAGAAGTTGTGAATGTTTCCATTTTATTCCAATGAACTTGTGAATGTTTCCATTTCATTCCAAACAAGTTGTGAATGTTTTTCTTTCATTCCAAACAATTTGTGATTGTTTTCCTTTCATTCCAAAGAGGTTGTGCATGTTCCTATTTCATTCCAAACAAGTTGTGAATGTTGCAATTGAAGATTTCAGGATCTTATGATCTTATGATAACATACTTTTTGAAGATTTCAGGATCTCATGATAACATACTCTTATGTTATCTACCCATGTATGTGCCACAAGCATATTTGTTCATTAGAGTTCAACATGAATATAAGCAAGTATTATTTTAATTTATTTACATATTTTGTCCATTTGATTTAGCATGTTAGTTTTACATACATATTGTGGCATACAAAACCTACCATGCTGCTAAGAACATTCATGTAAATAATGAATGAAACCTAACATGCTACTAAACCAAGAAAGAGGTGTGCACCTTTCTTCTTGGTTATCTTTGGCGAAAAGTTGAGGAAGAACTTGATCTTAGAGGTGCACCTTGAAGCTTGAATTGAGATGAATAATCTCAATGTAATTCCACCCACAATGCTCTAAAATGGTGTCTAATATTTCGGCCACTAAAAGAAAGGAAGAAGGAGATTTTTCTCTCAAGAAAAATGGAGCAAATTGAATGCCAAATTCGTGCTTAAAATGGCCAGCCACTAAAGGCTATTTATAGATTATCAAAAGGCACACCTTTACACCAAGAAAGGTGTCTTTTAAGCCAAAGAACACTTCCTTTGGCTAAAGGTCATGTATGGTGGCGAAAATACATGTCTTTTAGCCAAGAAACACTTCCTTTAGCCTATAACCACCCATAACTACCTTATGGGCGAAAATACATGTCTTTTAGAGCCAAGGAACACTTCTTTTGGCCTATAACCACCCCATAACTACCTTATGGCCGAATATACATGTCTTTTCACTTAAAGAACACTTCCTTTGGATGAAAGGACATGTTCTTTTAGCCAATAGTCATCTCTTTTGATGAAGAGACATACCTTTACACAAAAGATGTGTCTCTTGGTGGTTATGAGCTAAAAGCAAGGTGAGCTGGCACAAAGCTAGCTCACTATGCTACTTATGCACCATTGAGCTCCTTTGAGCTCCAACCAAGCACCATGAACTGAGGTCCAGCTTCCTAGACCTGACCTTGAGCTGGAGTTAGCTGCTCTCAGCTGAAGTGAACTGAAATCCAGCTACACTCAGCTACCATAAGCTGAAGTGAGCTGACTTGAGCTGACTTGAGCTAACTTGAGCTGAAGTCCAGCTACTTTGAGCCACTTATAGCTGAAGTGAGCTGACTTGAGCTGACTTGAGCTGACTTGAGCTAACTTGAGCTGAAGTCCAGCTACTTTGAGCTACTTATAGCTGAAGTGAGCTGAAGTCCAGCTACTCTGAGCTACTTATAGCTGCAGTGAGCTGACATAAGCTAACTTGAGCTAAAGGGAGCTACTTCTAGCTGCCTTAGATAGCTGTTCAAGCTAGAGTTAGCTCAATGAGCTCAAATCCTACCTTAAAAGGATCTTGGTGCGCCAAGAATTCTAACAAACTCCCACTCGCACTAAGATGCTTTTAAAGTTCCAGCTCCCACTCAAATCAAATTCCTTAATCCTTATAGCCGAAATAATCCAGACACTTCTACATATATAGAGTTGTGGGTGCGACCTCAGGCACACACACTAAGTCTCTTCTATTGAGGTTGTTGGACTTTCAATAGAAGATTGTCCTCTCCTCATAGTTTGAACTTCTTCAAACTTTCCTTTGAACACATCAAATTAAAGTGTGTTGCTTAAACACATCAAACTATGCCTCCCAGACCCCAGACATATGATACACTTCTTAATCACAATCAGTCTCTTTCTTAGAATTTCAACTCCTTGAAATCCATGATTGTATTAAGCATTGAGTACTCATTTCAATCACTTGTCATTCAATCTAGCACACTACTCACAGTAATATGTGGGCCCAAGATTGAATTTAGTGAACGTGTATCATCTTAATGTCTTTCCTTTTAGCTTCAACTACTTAGGTCAATGCGTTAACATGATTTCCCAAAAGGAGGATACTCTAGTCTCTTTTCTCTAAGACCTTCGACAACCAATCAAAGTAATCATAATTAACTCAACTTCCTAATAGCAAGCCATAGTCACTAAGAGTCTGATTTGAAGAATCTCACACTAAGCAAGAATAGAGACAACTTGCTTAAATTCATCTTTGGTCGTATTTCATGGTCATGGAACACTTGGAAACACATCCATTAAAGTTCCATAATACACTTCTAAGGTGTTTTACTCATGTCACTCCCACTTGGAGTGATCTTCATTTCAATTGAGGAGTGTGTCATTTCTCCCTCTTAAAACACCACTAAGTGTACTCCTCTTAACACATAAAAGGAGGACATGTCAATAACCATGAAATTTCTCCATGTAAGCCCTAGCTTACATCTAACATAGGCTAGGATGTATGAATGGTCATACAAACAAAATGCACCAAAGCATGGAATCTTGATTACTCATAATCAAGGCGACCATAAAAGCTAAAGTGTCATGTGTTGGAGCATGACTCCCACTTAAATGTATCATTCACTTAAGTTTCATTTAAGTCTTTAGCCAGTCTCATCCTTAATCTTACACAAAGATCAAGGGCGGATGACTCATGTGAGAAAGTCATCCTTTGCCTATGTTTGACATGTTCATTTGTTCGTTGTAATTCATAAAATTGAACTGAGTATTTCATAAAATACATAACATGTGTGACACCAAAGAGGTGAAGTACATCCAACATTTACAATCTTCTAAGACCCATTGCTCTAACATGTCGAGCAAATACAAGTGGTGGCAATGGCTTAGTAAGAGGATCTGCTACCATCAGGTCTGTAGAAATGTACTCAATCCTAACTTCACCCTCTTCAATTGCATCTCGCACAAAGTTATATTTCATGCTAATGTGCTTGGTCCTTCCATGGTATTTGGGGTCTTTGGTATAAGCCATGGCTACCATACTATCACTGTAGATAGTAATAGGTTTCTCAATAGAAACCCTAGACTCCAAATTCTTAAGGAAATAACCTAGCCAAAGGGCTTCTTGTACAGCTGAGGCACATGAAATAAATTCAGCCTCCATTGTGAACAATGCTGTACAAGTTTGCTTCTTACTACACCAAGTAGTAGCCCCACCATTTAGCATGAAAAGATAACCAAATGTAGACTTGCTGGAGTCTCTATCTCCTCCCCAATCAGCATCGGAATAGCCATGTAAACCAAGGTCTTTACCTTGGTAACAAAGCCAATAATCCTTAGTACCGTTGAGGTACCTTAGGATCCTCTTGACACTTTTCCAATGCTCCAGACCAGGGTTGGAAGAATATCGTGCTAGAAGTCCAACCGCTTGGCTGATGTCTGGCGTTGTACATAACATGGCGTACATCAAGCTACCAATGGCACTTAGGTAGGGGATCTGAGTCATCTCTTCCTTTTCTTTTGGAGTCTTAGGACATAAGTCCTCTCCAATCTTGCAACCATATGCAAGAGGTGTACTCATGGGCTTTGCATTTGTTAAGTTGAACCTTGCAAGAATCTTATCAATATAAGGTTCTTGAGAAAGGGCCAATAGCCTTGCCTTTCTATCCCTCAGGATCTTAACCCCTAGGATAAAGGCAGCCTCTTCCATGTCCTTCATGTCAAAGGTGGAAGACAACCATCCCTTGATGGTACTTAACAATGCAACCCCATTACTTGCAATCAGTATATCATCTACATATAGAGTCAATACTGCAAAACTAGACCCAGAAGAGTACAAGCATACACAATGGTCTTCATGCATCATCACAAAGCCATAGCTTGTGATTGCATGGTGAAACTTCAAGTACCACTGTCTTGAAGCTTGCTTAAGACCATAGATAGACTTCTTCAGTCTACATACCTTGTCCTCTTGACCCTTTTGGACAAACCCCTTAGGTTGTCTCATATATATTTCCTCACTCAAATCACCATTGAGAAAGGCGGTCTTTACATCCATCTGATGTAACTCTAGGTCCAGATTTGCCACGATGGCAAGTAATATCCTGATGGAAGTGAATTTTACAACAGGAGAGAAGGTGTCTTTGAAATCAACACCCTCCTTCTGTGTAAAACCCTTGGCCACCAAACGGGCCTTGTATCTTTCGATACTTCCATCAGAGTTCACCTTGATCTTGAGAACCCACTTGTTCCCAATTGCCTTACGACCTGGAGGAAGATCACTTAGCTCCCAAACCCCATTGAGATGCATTGAATGCAACTCATCCTTCATTGCATTTAGCCACTCTTCCCTCTGTGCACCCTCAAGAGCCTCCTTAATGTTACTTGGTTCATCTATCTCAGATGCAACCAAATTTGCCTCACTATCCAAGATCCACCATTCTTTAGGTGGTCCAAATTTCCTCATTGATCTTCTCAATGTAGGTTGAGATGGAGGCAACTCATGCTCCATCTCTTGAGGCTCAACATTTTGCTCTTGAGTATCCTTAACTCCCTCTTGAACAAAACCTTCCTCTTGGAGGTCTTGCTCATGTTGGTCCACAACAACAGGTATTTCTGGAGCCATTGCTCCATGTGGTTGAGGTACTCCATCTAGAGTAGGTGCATGTGTCCCAGGTGTCCTTATGACACTTGGTTGATCCTCATCTAGGATCTGGCTTAATGAGGTTAAGTCACCACATTCACCAACTTTGGGAAACTCATCCTCCACAAAGTTAGCATTCCTTGCATCAAAGATGTTCCCAATTTTGTGACTTATATCCAAGAACACATAACCCCTAGATTGTTCAGCATAACCAAGGAAGGCACACCTCCTCCCTCTTGGACCCAACTTTCCCAAAGGATGGTCCGTTATTTGAACATAAGCTAAACAACCCCAAGGGCGTAAATAGCTTAGGTTAAGAGTTTTCTTCTTCCATAACTCAGATGGAGAAGAGTTCACATTCTTGGTGGGTACTCTATTGAGGACATGAACTGCACACAGCAGTGCATCACTCCAATAAATGATGTCTAAGTTGGCCTTTGCCATCATGGAACGTACCATGTCCATAAGAGTTCTATTTTTTCTCTCAGACACTCCATTCTGTTGGGGTGTCCAAGGAAGAGTGAACTCCCTTTCAATACCCTTTAGGTCACAAAATGCCTTGAATGCATTTGATGTATACTCTCCACCCCTATCTGTCCTCAAGGACTTAACCTTCTTACCTACTTGGTTCTCAACCAAGTGTACATACTTCTCAAAGCATGCCAAGGCCTCTGCCTTGTTTCTTAGTAGGTAGATGTGGGTGAATCGAGTGTAATCATCTGTGAATGTGATGAAATACTTAAATCCATTTCTAGATTCAACCCTCATTGGCCCACACAGGTCAGAGTGAACTAAACTTAGTGCCTCACTTCTCCTAGTTGCTTTGCCAAAAGGCTTTCTTGTGGCTTTGCCCTCTAGGCATGATTGGCAACTTGGAAGGACAACCTTGGTCAAGGAACCTAGCAAGCCACTCTTGGCTAGCTTGTCCATTCTATCTTGACCAATATGACCCAACCTCTCATGCCATCTCATTTCATTTATGACCTCTGTCACATAGCAACTAGGACTTGCAACAGAATGGTCAGTTGGCTTTAACTCATAAAGCCCATTATTAACTGAACAAGTGCATACTATCTGATCATCTTTAATAATAGACACATTATTATTAAAGAATTTAAAGCAATAATTGTACTTCAACATACAACTTATAGAAATCAAATTTCTACAAATGTTTGGTACATACAATACATCTATTAGATACAAATATCCAATATCTATAGGAATTCTACATGTTCCTATGCCTTCCACTTCCAGCCTAGCATCATTTCCCACTGAAACATGCTTAGCTCCTTTTGAGAGCTTCCTGTAGGCCACAAACCAGGATTTGTCCCGAGCTTTGTGGTCTGTTGTTCCCGAGTCTACAATCCACAAAGAATTGCACTCAGTTAGTAATGTACATGACACAACATGTACGATGGAAGTAGAAGGGTATGTATGTACCTTGGGTGGACCCTTGCAATCCTTTGCAAAGTGTCCTTTATACCCACAGTTGAAGCACTTCAGCTTGCTTATGTCCCGCTTCTTTTTGAACTTTTTCTTGGAAGCAGGACCTTTTCCCTTGCCCTTCCCTGGCCCTCCTTTGCCACCACTCTTCTTCCATCCCTTCTGGATAGAGGATGAGGCAACATATGCCTTAGAATGGTCCTTGAGGGCCATCACCTCAACCTCAAGGAGGAGGTGACGAGCAATGTCATCAAATGACATTATTTGAGGGTTATGGCGTAAGTTGACCTTCATCAACTGCCATTCCTCATCGGGCAAGGAACGTGATATGATCAAGGAAGGCACACATGGAGAAGGCAAGGACCCATTGAAGGTTTCTAGTGGACCTATGACAAGGAAGAAAGCTAAGGAGCTCTCAAGTGCACTACAAGGCTTTGTTTCAAGTTTCTTCATGGAGAATGGACATGAAACTTCACAAGGAGCTGCTGGAACTTTCAAGACACGATATGGACATGATGGATATGCTTGGTACTCAGTTCTGGAGTGCTTAGATAAGTCACAAAACAAGGACACCAAGGACACCACTCAAAGTGCACCATTTGAGCCACCTTAAGTGTTCTTGATGCATTTTGTGTCCACAAGCTGGATTTTTGAGCTCTAACTTTCCAGACCTTCATTACCACATCTAATATGAAGATTCATGCCATTGGAACTCAAAGATTCAAGCTTGGAGCTGAAGATACAAGAGAGAACCTTAAAGTGCCCAAAATGCACCCAAAAAGGCTATTTGGGAGTTTTCGGGTTTAATCTTGTATTTATATTTTATTTTCGTTCAAATCCTATTTAGATACATTATTTAGGAAGTTATTTAGGCTATGGAATAGTTTTAAATCATTTTGGGCAAGTGGAATACGCTGCATTTATTAAACTTGTTCAAACTAGGAATTAGAGTCCTAATTTGACTAGGATTTCCTATGTCTTTGTATCTAGGATTCCTAAGGGATTTAGGCTGCGAATTTTGCCCAGCTTTTAACCCTAGTTTAGGCCTATATAAAGGCACATATTCTGGATGTAAAGACACAGATTATTGCCGAAATAATATTGCTCTTTGGAGAGGTTTTCTCTTTGGTTCTTGGCGGACTGCCTTGGTGCACAAGTGTGCTTGTGTTCTTGGAGTTCTATACTTCTCGTTTCTGGTCACAGGTTGATTAGGGGTGGGGGTTTTAAACCTAGTCTCTTTGATGTCTTGTGGAGCTTGAATCACATCTTGGGTGCGTTTCATGGTCTTTATACCATCGGGGTGCGCATCAGAACGAATTATTGCTTGCACTTGTTGCTCATCAGTGAGCACATGCCCTGCTGTCTTGAGTTGGTGGATCATGCGTGACATCTCACGCAAATGAGCACTCATAGAGTGATCAGCACGCTTCACATAATTCTCAAACCTGAGAATCATTGAGCGTTGTTTCTCTATAGAAACATCTCCATACTTGGCCTTGACTGAGTCCCATATGGCCTTAGCCCCCTCAAGCATGGAGAATTCCACCGTAATCTCATCCACCATAGTGGAGAGGAGAGTGACTCTACACATATAGTTCTTCTTAAGGAATGCCTCATAGGCAGTCCTATCCTGTCCCTCAGCAGGAGGCATGATCTCTTGAGTGAGCACATCAAGAGTATCTTGCTTAGTTAAAATGAATTTGACATTCTGTTGCCAAATTGAATAGTTTTCACCATCCAATTTGAGGTCACGGTTTAATTCTGCAACTATATTCTTACAAGCCATCTACATTTATGCAATTCACATGTTTTAGTTCAATTTACACAACAAGACTCAACAAAGCAACATGTGTATGAAACAACTTCTAACATGCTCATATATAGCAAAAGAGATGCATATAGCATTCAATTAGAAATATACAAACATGCCTTCATTGCTGCATAGACATATCCTTCATTAGCCTTATCATAATCATACACATATGTATGATCCTAAATCATGCTCACTACATGCAACATATACATATTCATGAACTAGGCTCTGATACCAATTGAAGATTTCAGGATCTCATGATAACATACTCTTATGTTATCTACCCATGTATATGCCACAAGCATGTTTGTTCATTAGAGTTCAACATGAATATAAGCAAGTATTATTTTAATTTATTTACATATTTTGTCCATTTGATATAGCATGTTAGTTTTACATACATATTGTGGCATACAAAACCTACCATGCTACTAAGAACATTCATGTAAATAATGAATGAAACCTAACATGCTACTAAACTAAGAAAGAGGTGTGCACCTTTCTTCTTGGTTATCTTTGGCGAAAAGTTAAGGAAGAACTTGATCTTAGAGGTGCACCTTGAAGCTTGAATTGAGATGAATAATCTCAATGTAATTCCACCCACAATGCTCTAAAATGGTGTCTAATATTTCGGCCACTAAAAGAAAGGAAGAAGGAGATTTTTCTCTCAAGAAAAATGGAGCAAATTGAATGCCAAATTCGTGCTTAAAATGGCCAGCCACTAAAGGCTATTTATAGATTACCAAAAGGCACACCTTTACACCAAGAAAGGTGTCTTTTAAGCCAAAGAACACTTCCTCTGGCTAAGGGTCATGTATGGTGGCGAAAATACATGTCTTTTAGCCAAGAAACACTTCCTTTAGCCTATAACCACCCATAACTACCTTATGGGCGAAAATACATGTCTTTTAGAGCCAAGGAACACTTCTTTTGGCCTATAACCACCCCATAACTACCTTATGGCCGAATATACATGTCTTTTCACTCAAAGAACACTTCCTTTGGATGAAAGGACATGTTCTTTTAGCCAATAGTCATCTCTTTTGATGAAGAGACATACCTTTACACAAAAGATGTGTCTCTTGGTGGTTATGAGCTAAAAGCAAGGTGAGCTGGCACAAAGCTAGCTCACTATGCTACTTATGCACCATTGAGCTCCTTTGAGCTCCAACCAAGCACCATGAACTGAGGTCCAGCTCCTAGAGCTGACCTTGAGCTGGAGTTAGCTGCTCTCAGCTGAAGTGAACTGAAATCCAGCTACACTCAGCTACCATAAGCTGAAGTGAGCTGACTTGAGCTAACTTGAGCTGAAGTCCAGCTACTTTGAGCCACTTATAGCTGAAGTGAGCTGACATAAGCTAACTTGAGCTAAAGGGAGCTACTTCTAGCTGCCTTAGATAGCTGTTCAAGCTAGAGTTAGCTCAATGAGCTCAAATCCTACCTTAAAAGGATCTTGGTGTGCCAAGAATTCTAACACCAATTCCATTTGAAACAAGTTGTGAATGTTTCCATTTCATCCCACACAAGTTATGAAAGTTTACATTTCATTCCAAAGAAGTTGTGAATGTTTCCATTTCATTCCAAACAAGTTGTGAATGTTTCAATTTCATTCCAAATAAGTTGTGAATGTTTCCATTTCATTCCAAACAATTTGTGAATGTTTCCATTTCGTTACAAAGAAGTTGTGAAGGTTTCCATTTCATTCCAAACAAGTTTTGAACGTTTCCATTTCATTCCAAAGATGTTGTGAATGTTTCCACTTCATTACAATCAAGTTGTGAATGTTTCCATTTTATTCCAAACAATTTGTGAATGTTTCCATTTCTTTCCAAAGAAGTTGTGAAGGTTTCCATTTCATTCAAAACAACTTCTGAATCTTGTGATGGTTTCCATTTCATTCCAAAGAAGTTGTGAAGGTTTTCATTTTATTCCAAACAAGTTTTGAATGTTTCCATTTCATTCCAAAGGAGTTGTGAATGTTTCAATTTCATTCGGAATGAGTTGTGAATGTTTCCATTTCATTCCAAAGAAGTTGTGAATGTTTCCATTTCATTCCAAAGAAGTTGTGAATGTTTCCATTTTATTCCAAACAAGTTGTCAATGTTTCAATTTTGATTCCAAACTAGTTGTGAATGTTTCCATTTCATTCAAAACAAGTTATGAATGTTTCCATTTCATTCCAAACAAGTTTTCAATGTTTCCATTTCATTTCGAAGAAGTTGAGAATGTTTCCATTTCATTCCAAACAAGTTGTGAATGTTCCAATTTCAGTCCAAACAGGTTGTGAATGTTTCCATTTCATTCCAAACAAGTTTTAAATGCTTCCATTCATTCCAAACCAGTTGTGAATGTCCCCATTTCATTCCAAATAAGTTGTGAATGTTTCCATTTCATTCCAAACAAGTTGCGAATGTTTCTACTTCGTTCGAAACAAGTTGTGAATGTTTCCACTTCATTCCAAACAAGTTGTGAATGTTTCCATTTCATTCCAAACAAGTTGTGAAAGTTTCCATTTCATTCCAAACAACTTGTGAATGTTTGCATTTCGTTCCAAACAACTTGTGAATGTTCCAATTTCATTCCAAAAAAGTTGTGAATGTTTCCATTTCATTCCAAACAAGTTTTGAATGTTTCGATTCATTCCCAAGTAGTAGTGAGCGTCCCCATTTTATTCCAAATAAGTTGTGAATGTTTCAATTTCGTTCAAAACAAGTTGTGAATATTTCCATTTACTCCAAACTAGTTATGAATGTTACCATTTCATTCCAAATAAGCTGTGAATGTTTCTATTTCATTCCAAACAAGTTGTGAATGTTTCCATTTTATTCCAAACAAGTTGGGAATGTTTCCATTTCATTCCAAACTAAGTTTTGAATGTTTCCATTTCATTCCAAACAAGTTGTGAATGTTTCCATTTTATTCCAAACAAGTTGGGAATGTTTCCATTTCATTCCAAACTAAGTTTTGAATGTTTCCATTTCATTCCAAACAAGTTGTGAATGTTCCAATTTCATTCGAAACCAGTTGTGAATGTTTCCATTTCATTCCAAAAAGGTTTTAAATGTTTCCTTTCATTGCAAACAAGTTTTGAATGTTTCCATTTCATTCCAAATAAGTTGTGATTGTTTCCATTTCATTTGAAACATGTTGTGAATGTTTCCACTTCATTGCAAACAAGTTGTGAATGTTTCCACTTCATTCCAAAAAAGTTTTGAACGTTTCCACTTCATTCCAAACAAGTTGTGAATGTTTCCATTTCATTCCAAACAAGTTACGAATGTTTCCATTTCATTTCAAACAAGTTGTGAATGTTTCAATTTCATTGCAAACAAGCTGTGAATGTTCCAATTTGATTCCAAACAAGTTGTGAATGTTTCCATTTCATGAAGATTTCAGGATCTCATGGTAACATATTCTTATGTTATCTACTCATGTATATGCCACATGCATATTTGTTCATTTGAGTTCAATATGAATATAAGCATGCATCATTCTAATTTCTTTAACATATTTTATGCATTTGATATAACATGTTGTATAGCATGTCAATTTTACATACATATTGTGTCAAACAAATCCTAGCATGCTACTAAGAACATACATGTAAATAATAAATAAAACCTAACATGCTACTAAACCAAGAAAGAATGTGTACCTTGCTTCTTGGTTATGTGTGATGAAAATGAGGAAGAACTTGATCTGGGAGGAGCACCTTGAGGCTTGAATTGAGATGAAGAATCTTAATGTTAATCCACCCACAATTCTTTAGAGAAGTGTCTAAAATTTCAGCCACTAAAGAAAATAGGAGGATAACACTTTTCTCTCAAGAACATGGAGCAAATGGAATGCCAAGGAATTCATTAAATGGCCAGCCCCTTTAGCCTATTTATAGATGACCAAAAGGCACACCTTTACACCAAGCAAGGTGTCCTTCAAGCCAAGGAACACTTCCTTTGGCCAAGGGTCATTTATTTTGGCAAAAATACATGTCTCTTTGGCCAAAGAACACTTCCTTTGGTCCAAAAGACACCTATTGGCCGAAATAATGTGTCTCCTTGGCCAAGGAACATGTCTTTTAAGCCTATGCTGAAAATACATGTCCTTTAAGGCCAAGAGACTCACTCTTGGTGCTAAAACCACCTATTGGCCGAATATAGATGTCTATTCACTCAAGGAACACTTCCCTTGGATGAAAAGACATGTTCTTTTAGCCAATAGTCATTTCTTTTAATGAAGAGACATACCTTTACACAAAAGATGTGTCTCTTGGTGGTTTTGAGCTAAAAGTAACGTGAGCTGGCACAAAGCTAGCTCACTATACTACTTATGCACTATTGAGCTCTTCTGAGCTCAAACCAAGCTCCATGAACTGAGGTCCAGCTCCTTGAGCTGACCTTGAGCTAGAGTTAGCTGCTCTCAGCTGAAGCGAACTGAAGTCTAGCTACATTCAACTACCAAAAGCTGAAGTGAGCTGACTTGAGCTGACTTGAGCTAACTTGAAGTGAAGTCTAGCTGCTTTGAGCTACTTATAGCTGAAGTGAGCTAACTTGAGCTAAAGTCTAGCTACTCTGAGCTACTTATAGCTGCAGTGAGCTGACATAAGCTAACTTAAGCTTAAGTCTAATTACCTTGAGCTAACCATAAGTTGAAGCCCAGCTGCTTCCAGCTACTTATAGCTGAAGTGAGCTAATTTGAGCTAAAGGAAGCTACTTCTAGCTGCCTTAGATAGCTGATTAAGCTAGAGTTAGCTCAATGAGCTCAAATCCTACCTTAAAAGGATCTTGGTGTGCCAAGAATTCCAACAAACTCCCACTCGCACTAAGATGCTTTTAAACTTCCAACTCCCACTCAAAACAAACTCCTTAATCCTTATAGCCGAAATAATCCAGACACTTTTACATATATAGAGTTGTGGGTGTGACCACAGGCACACACACTAAGTCTCTTCCATTGAGGTTGTTAGACTCTCAATAAAAGATTGTCCTCTCCTCAAAGTTTGAACTTCTTCAAACTTTCCTTGAACACATCAAATTCAAGTGTGTTGCTTAAACACATTAAGCTTGCTTGAACACATCAAGTTATGCCTTCTAGACCCCAAACATATGATACACTTCTTAATCACAATCAGTCTCTTTCTTAGAATTTCAACTCCTTGAAATCCATGATTGTATTAAGCATTAAGTACTCATTTAAATCACTTGTCATTCAATCTAGCATACTACTCACAGTAATATGTGGGCCCAAGATTGAATTTAATGAACGTGTATCATCTTAATGTCTTTCCTTTTTAGCTTCAACTACTTAGGTCAATGAGTTAACATGATTACCCAAAAGGAGGATACTCCAGTCTCATTTCTCTAAGACCTTCGACAACCAATCAAAGTAATCATAATTAACTCAACCTCCTAATAGCAAGCCATAGTCACAAAGAAGTTGTGAAGGTTTCCATTTCATTCCAAACAAGTTATGAACGTTTCAATTTCATTCCAAACAAGTTGTGAGTGTTTCCATTTCATTCCAACCAAGTTCTGAATGTTTCCATATCGTTCCAAAGAAGTTGTGAATGTTTCCATTTCATTCTAAACAAGTTGTGAATGTTCCAATTTCATTTCAAACAAGTTGTCAATGTTTCCATTTCTTTCCAAACAAGTTTTGAATGTTTCCATTTCATTCCATAGAAGTTGTGACTGTTTCCATTTCATTCCAAACATGTTATGAACGTTTGAATTTCATTCCAAACAAGTTGTGAATGTTTCCATTTCATTCCAAACAGGTTGTGAATGTTTCCAATTCATTCCAAACATGTTGTGAAAGTTTCCATTTCATTCCAAAGAAATTGTGAATGTGTAATTTCATTCCAAACAAGTTGTCAACGTTTCATTCCAAGCAACTTGTGAATGTGTAATTTCATTCCAAACAAGTTGTGAATGTTTCCTATTCATTCCAAACAAGTTTTGAATAATTCCATTCACGCCAAAGTAGTTGTGAATGTCTCCATTTCATTCCAAACAAGTTGTGAATGTTTCCTTTTCATTCCAAACAAGTTTTGAATGATTCCATTCAGGCCAAAGTAGTTGTGAATGTCCCCATTTCATTCCAAATAAGTTGTGAATGTTTCAATTTCAATCCAAACAAGTTGTGAATGTTTCAATTTCATTCAAAACAAGTTGTGAATGTTTCCATTCATTCCAAACTAGTTGTGAATGTTGCCATTTCATTCCAAACAAGTTGTGAATGTTTCCACTTCATTCCAAAGAGGTTGTGAATGTTTCCATTTCATTCCAAACAAGTTGTGAATGTTTCCATTTCATTCCAAACAAGTTTTGAATGTTTCCATTCATTCCAAACTAGTTCTGAATGTCCCCATTTCATTCCAAATAAGTTGGGAATGTTTCCATTTCATTCCAAACAAGTTGTGAATGTTTCCATATCATTGCAAAGAAGTTGTGAATGTTTACATTTCATTCTAAACAAGTTGTCAATGTTTCCATTTCATTCCAAACAAGTTGTCAATGTTTCCATTTCATTCCAAACAAGTTTTGTATGTTTCCATTTCATTCCACAGAAGTTGTGACTGTTTCCATTTCATTCCAAACAAGTTATGAACGTTTCAATTTCATTCCAAACAAGTTGTGAATGTTTCCAATGCATTCCAACCAAGTTCTGAATGTTTCCATATCGTTCCAAAGAAGTTGTGAATGTTTCCATTTCATTCTAAACAAGTTGTGAATGTTCCAATTTCATTCCAAACAAGTTGTCAATGTTTCCATTTCATTCCAAACAAGTTTTGAATGTTTCCATTTCATTCAACAGAAGTTGTGACTGTTTCCATTTCATTCCAAACAAGTTATGAACGTTTCAATTTCATTCCAAACCAGTTGTGAATATTTCCATTTCATTCCAACCAAGTTGTGAATGTTTCCATATCGTTCCAAACAAGTTGTGATTGTTTCCATTTCATTCTAAACAAATTTTGAATGTTCCAATTTCATTCCAAACAGGTTGCCAATGTTTCCATTTCATTCCACAGAAGTTGTTACTGTTTCCATTGAAGATTTCAGGATCTCATGATAACATATCTTTATGTTATCGACATGCCACAAGCATTTTGATCATTTGAGTTCAACATGAGTACAAGCATGCATCATTCTAATTTGTTTAACATATTTTGTGCATTTGATAGAGCATGTTAGTTTTATATACATATTGTGGCATACAAATCCTAGCATGCTACTAAGAGCATTCATGTAAATAATGAATGAATCCTAGCATGCTACTAAACCAAGAAAAGGTGTGCACCTTTCTTCTTGGTTATCTTTGGCGAAAACTTGAGGAAGAACTTGATCTTAGAGGAGCACCTTGAAGCTTGAATTGAGATGAATAATCTCAATGTAATTCCACCCACAATGCTCTAAAATGGTGTCTAATATTTCGGCCACTAAAAGAAAGGAAGGAGGAGACTTTTCTCTCAAGAAAAATGGAGCAAATGGAATGCCTTGGAATGCTCTAAATGTTGAATTCTTGGCGCACCAAGATCCTTTTAAGGTAGGATTTGAGCTCATTGAGCTAACTCTAGCTTGAACAGCTATCTAAGGCAGCTAGAAGTAGCTCCCTTTAGCTCAAGTTAGCTTATGTCAGCTCACTACAGCTATAAGTAGCTCAGAGTAGCTGGACTTCAGCTCAAGTCAGCTCACTTCAGCTATAAGTAGCTCAAAGTAGCTGGACTTCAGCTCAAGTTAGCTCAAGTTAGCTCACTTCAGCTATAAGGGGCTCAAAGTAGCTGGACTTCAGCTCAAGTTAGCTCAAGTCAGCTCAAGTCAGCTCACTTTAGCTTCTGGTAGCTGAGTGTAGCTGGACTTCAGTTCACTTTAGCTGAGAGCAGCTAACTCCAACTCAAGGTCAGCTCTAGGAGCTGGACCTCAGTTCATGGTGCTTGGTTGGAGCTCAAAGGAGCTCAATGGTGCATTAGTAGCATAGTGAGCTAGCTTTGTGCCAGCTCACCTTGCTTTTAGCTCATAACCACCAAGAGACACATCTTTTGTGTAAAAGTATGTCTCTTCATCAAAAGAGATGACTATTGGCTAAAAGAACATGTCCTTTCATCCAAAGGAAGTGTTCCTTGAGTGAAAAGACATGTATATTCGGCCATAAGATAGTTATGGGGTGGTTATAGGCCAAAGGAAGTGTTCCTTGGCTCTAAAAGACATGTATTTTCGCCCATAAGGTAGTTATGGGTGGTTATAGGCTAAAGGAAGTGTTTCTTGGCTAAAAGACATGTATTTTCGCCACCATACATGACCCTTAGCCAAAGGAAGTGTTCTTTGGCTTAAAAGACACCTTTCTTGGTGTAAAGGTGATGCGAACCCCGATGGTATAAAGACCATGAAACGCGCCCAAGATGTTTTTCAAGCTCCACAAGACATCAAAGAGACTGGGTTTGAAGACCCCCACCCCTAATCAACCTGTGACTAGAAACGAGAAGTATAGAACTCCAAGAACACAAGCACACTTATGCACCAAGGCAGTCCACCAAGAACCAAAGAGAAAACCTCTCCAAAGAGCAATATTATTTCAAAATTTTTCTGTGTGTTTACATCCAGAATATGTGCCTTTATATAGGCCTAAACTAGGGTTAAAATCTGGGCAAAATTCGCAGCCTAAATCCCTTAGGAATCCTAGATACAAAGACATAGGAAATCCTAGTCAAATTAGGACTCTAATTCCTAGTTTGAACAAGTTTAATGAATGCAGCGTATGCCACTTGTCCAAAATGATTTAAAACTATTCCATAGCCTAAATAACTTCCTAAATAATGTAAATAATTAGGAAAATAAAATAAGATACGTTACAGCACAAGATTGGGCATAAAAACCCAAAATAGTCTTCTCAGGTGGTTCCTGCTTGTGTCTTCAACTTCAAGCTGCAATTCGAAGTTCATGCAGCCATGATTTCTCAAAATGTAAAACATGAAAGTTGTAGATGTCTTTATTAGCTTCGAAACCACACTTAAATCACACAAAATGGATTTCTGAATCGAAAGATATTCGCAAAATACTGCAACTGCTTCTGAACCAGCGATAACTCGTAAATCGCGACTTTGAAGCTAAATTGGACCTCCTTAACGTGCAAACTGGGTTTGATGGTCTTCATATGACTTGTAGCTCCAGATGTTATATTTCCAATGAATCAAGAATTACTCAATTCCGATCTGTTTAGCTTAAGATATGATTTTTCTACCAGAACATCACCAATCTGTCAACATCCGAGCTTAAAGTGCACTAGTGAGCTCCTTAGCCTTTTTCCTTGTCAAAGGTCCACTAGAAACCTTCAGTGGGTCCTTGCCTTCCTTGGTTGTGCCTTCTTTGATTGTATCAAAAGGTGTGCCTTTTGGTCATCTATAAATAGCCTTTAGTGGCTGGTCATTTTAAGCACAAATTTGCACTCTATTTGCTCCATTTTCTTGAGAGAAAATTGTTCTCCTCCTATTTCCTTTAGAGGCCGAAATATTAAACACTTCTTGAGAGCATTGTGGGTGGATTTACATAGAGATTGTTCATCTCTATTCAAGCTTCAAGGTGCCCCTCTAAGATCAAGTTCTCTCTCAAGTTTTCACCAAAGATAACCAAGAAGAAAGGTGCACATTCTCTCTTGGTTTAGTAGCATGCTAGGTTTGAATTATTTACATGAATGTTCTTAGTAGCATGCTAGGATTTATTTGACACAACATGTATTTAAAATTGATATGTTATATAGCATGTTATATCAACTGCATGAATAATATGTTAAAGAATTAGTATTATGTATATCTATATCCATGTTGAATTCAAATGAACAAATATGCATGTGGCATATATATGAGTAGATAAAGTATGTTATCATAAGATCCTGAAAATCTTCACTAAATGGCCGGCCACTAACGGCTATTTATAGATGACCAAAAGGCACACCTTTACACCAAGCAAGGTGTCCTTTAAGCCAAAGAACACTTTCTTTGGCCAAGGGTCATCTATGGTGGCGAAAATACATGTCACTTTGGTCAACGAACACTTCCTTTGGCCTAAGAGACATGTCCCTTTGGTCAAGATACATCTCTTGGTGCTATAACCAACCCATGGCCGAATATACATGTCTCTTGATGTCAAAGGACATCATTCTTGGTGCAATAACCACGCCAACCACCTCATGGCTGAATATACATGCCTCTTGATGTCAAAGGACATCATTCTTGGTGCAATAACCACCGCAACCACCCCATGGCTGAATATACATGTCTATTCACTCAAGGAACACTTCCTTTGGATGAAAGCACATGTTCTTTTAGCCAGTAGTCATCTCTTTTGATGAAGAGACATACCTTTACACAAAAGATGTGTCTCTTGGTGGTTTTGAGCTAAAAGCAAGGTGAGTTGGCACAAAGCCAGCTCACTATACTACTTATGCACCATTGAGCTCCATTCAACTCCAACCAAGCACCATGAACTGAGGTCCAGCTCCTAGAGCTAGAGTTAGCTGCTCTCAGCTGAAGTGAACTGAAGTCCAGCTACACTCAGCTACCAGAAGCTGAAGTGAGCTGACTTGAGCTAACTTGAGCTAACTTGAGCTGAAGTCCAGCTACTTTGAGCTACTTATAGCTGAAGTGAGCTGACTTGAGCTAACTTGAGCTGAGGTCCAGCTACTTTGAGCTACTTATAGCTGAAGTGAGCTGACTTGAGCTAAAGGGAGCTACTTCTAGCTACCTTAGATAGCTATTCAAGCTAGAGTTAGCTCAATAAGCTCAAATCCTATCTTAAAAGGATCTTGGTGCGCCAAGAATTCCAACATCCATTTCATTCCAAACATGTTATGAACGTTTCAATTTCATTCCAAACAAGTTGTGAATGTTTCCATTTCATTCCAAACAAGTTGTGAATGTTTCCATTTCATTCCAAACAAGTTGCGGATGGTTCCATTTCATTCCAAACAAGTTGTGAATGTTTCATTTTCACTCCAACCTAGGTGTGAATGTTTCCATTTCATTCCAAACATATTGTGAATGTTTCCATTTCATTCCAAAGAAGTTGTGAATGTTTGCATTTCATTTCAAACGACTTGTGAATGTTTCCTTTTCATTCCAAACAAGGTTTGAATGTCCCCATTTCATTCCAAATAAGTTGTGAATGTTTCAATTTCAATCCAAACAAGTTGTGAATGTTTCCAATCATTCCAAAATAGTTGTGAATGTTGTCATTTCATTCCAAATAAGCTGTGAATGTTTCCATTTCATTCCAAACAGGTTGTTAATGCCTCCATTTCATTCCAAACAAGTTGTGAATGTTCCAATTTCATTCGAAACAAGTTGTGAATGTTTCCATTTCATTCCAAACAAGTTTTGAATATTTCCATTCATTCCAAACTAGTTCTGAATGTCCCCATTTCATTCAAAATAAGTTGTGAATGTTTTCATTTCATTCCAAGCAAGTTGTCAATGTTTCCATTTCATTCCACAGAAGTTGTGACTGTTTCCATTTCATTCCAAACAAGTTATGAACGTTTCAATTTCATTCCAAACAAGTTGTGAATGTTTCCATTTCATTCCAACCAAGTTGTGAATGTTTCCATATTGTTCCAAAGAAGTTCTGAATGTTTCCATTTCATTCTAAAAAAGTTGTGACTGTTCCAATTTCATTCCAAACAAGTTGTCAATGTTTCCATTTTATTCCAAACAAGTTCTGAATGTTTCCATTTCATTCAATAGAAGTTGTGACTGTTTCCATTTCATTCCAGACATGTTAGGAACGTTTGAATTTCATTCCAAACAAGTTGTGAATGTTTCCATTTCATTCCAAACAGGTTGTGAATATTTCCATTTCATTCCAAACAAGTTGTGAATGTTCCAATTTCATTCGAAACAAGTTGTGAATGTTTCAATTTCATTACAAACAAGTTTTGAATGTTTCCATTCAATCCAAACTAGTTCTGAATGTCCCCATTTCATTTCAAATAAGTTGTGAATGTTTCCATTTCATTCCAAGCAAGTTGTCAATGTTTCCATTTCATTCTAAACAAGTTTTGAATGTTTCCATTTCATTCCACAGAAGTTGTGACTGTTTCCATTTCATTCCAAACAAGTTATGAACGTTTCAATTTCATTCCAAACATGTTGTGAATGCTTCCATTTCATTCCAACCAAGTTGTGAATGTTTCCATATCGTTCCAAAGAAGTTGTGAATGTTTCCATTTCATTCTAAACAAGTTGTGAATGTTCCAATTTCATTCCAAACAAGTTGTCAATGTTTCCATTTTATTCCAAACAAATTTGAATGTTTCCATTTCATTCCATAGAAGTTGTGACTGTTTCCATTTCATTCCAGACATGTTATGAACGTTTCAATTTCATTCCAAACAAGTTGTGAATGTTTGCATTTCATTCCAAACAGGTTGTGAATGTTTCCATTTCATTCCAAACAGGTTGTGAATGTTCCAATTTCATTCGAAACAAGTTGTGAATATTTCCATTTCATTCCAAACAAGTTTTGAATGTGTCCATTCATTCCAAACTAGTTCTGAATGTCCCCATTTCATTTCAAATAAGTTGTTAATGTTTCCATTTGGTTCCAAGCAAGTTGTCAATGTTTCAATTTCATTCGAAACAAGTTGTGAATGTTTCCATTTCATTCCAAACACGTTTTGAATGTTTCCATTCATTCCAAACTAGTTCTAAATGTCCCCATTTCATTCCAAACAAGTTGTGAATGTTTCCATTTCATTGCAAACAACTTGTTAATGTTTCCATTTCATTGCAAAGAAGTTGTGAATGTGACAAAATCCTTCCAAACAAGTTGTGAATGTTTCAATTTCATTCCAAACAAGTTGTGAATGTTACAAATTTGTTCCAAACAAGTTGTGAATGTTTCAATTTCATTTCAAACAACCTTTTAATGTTTCCATTCATTCCAAACTAGTTGTGAATGTCGCCGTTTCTTTCCAAATAAGGTGTCAATGTTTCCATTTCATTACCAACAAGTTGTGACTTTTTCCACATCATTCCAAATAGGTTTTGAATGATTAAATTTCATTCCAAATAGGTTGTGAAAGTTTCCATTTCATTCCAAACAAGTTGTGAAAGTTTCCACTTCACTCCAAACAAGTTTTTCACGTTTCCACTTCATTCCAAATAAGTTTTGAATGTTTCCATTTCATTCCAAAGAAGTTATGAATGTTTCCATTTCATACCAAACAAGTTGTGAATGTTTCCATTTCATTCCAAATTGGTTGTAATTGTTTCCATTTGATTCCAAACAAGGTGTGAATGTTTCCATTTCATTCCAAACAAGCTGTGAATGTTTCCATTTCATTCCAAAGAAGGTGTGAATGTCTCCATTTCATTCCAAACAAATTGTGAAAGTTTCAATTTGATTCCAAACAAGTTTTGAATGTTTCCATTTCATTCCAAAGAACTTGTGAATGTTTCAATTTCATTCCAAAGAAGTTGTGTATTTTTCCATTTCATTCCAAACAAGTTTTGAATGTTTCCATTCATTCTGAACTAGTTGTGAATGTCCCCATTTCATTCCAAATATGTTCTGAATCTTTCCATTTCATTCCAAATATGTTTTCAATGTTTCCATTCATTCCAAAGTAGTTGTGAATGTCCCCATTTCATTCCAAACAAGTTGTGAATTTTTCCACATCATTCTAAATAGGTTTTGAATGATTAAATTTCATTCCAAATAGGTTGTGAATGTTTCCATTTCATTCCAAACAAGTTGTGAAAGTTTCCACTTCACTCCAAACAAGTTTTGAACGTTTCCACTTCATTCCAAATAAGTTTTGAATGTTTCCACTTCATTCCAAAGAAGTTATGAATGTTTCCATTTCATACCAAATAAGTTGTCAATGTTTCCATTTCATTCCAAACTGGTTGTAATTGTTTCCATTTGATTCCAAACAAGGTGTGAATGTTTCCATTTCATTCGAAACAAGTTGTGAATGTTTCCAGTTCATTCCAAACAACTTGTGAATGTTTCCACTTCATTCCAAACAAGTTGGGAATGTTTCTACTTCATTCCAAACAAGTTGTGAATGTTTCCACTTCATTCCAAACAAGTTGTGAATGTTTCAATTTCTTTCCAAAGTAGTTGTGAATGTTTCCATTTCATTCCAAACAAGTTCTGAATGTTTCCATTTCATTCCAAACAAGTTGTGAATGTTTCCGTTTCATTACAAATAAGTTGTGAATGTTTCCCTTTCAATACAAAGAAGTTGTGAACGTTTCCATTTCATTCCAAACAAGTTGTGAATGTTTCCATTTCACTCCAAACAATTTGTGAATGTTTCCATTTCGTTCCAAAGAAGTTGTGAGTGTTTCCATTTCATTCCAGAGAAGTTGTGAATATTCCAATTTCATTCCAAACAAGTTGGGACTTGTTTCCATTTAATTCCAAACAAATTGTGAATGTTTGCATTTCATTCCAAACAAGTTGTGAATGTTTCCATTTCATTCCAAATAAGTTGTGAATGTTTCCTTTTCATTCCAAATAAGTTGTGAATGTCTCCATTTCATTCCAAACAAGCTGTGAATGCTTCCACTTCATTCAAAATAGGTTTTGAATGATTCAATTTCATTTCAAACAAGTTGTGAATGTTTCCATTTCATTGCAAATATGTTGTGAATATTTCCACTTCATTCCAAACAAGAATTCCAAACAAGTTGTGAATGTTTCCATTTCATTCCAAAGAAGTTATGAATGTTTCCATTTCATTCCAAACAGGTTGTGAATGTTTTCATTTCAATTCATTCCATTTCATTCCAATTTCATTCCAAACAAGTTGGGAATGTTTCCATTTCATTCCAAACAATTTGTGCATGTTCCAATTTCTTTCCAAACACATTTTAAATGTTTCCACTTCATTCCAAAGAAGTTGTGAATGTTTCCATTTCATTCCAAAAAAGTTGTGAATGTTTCTACTTCGTTCCAAACAAGTTTTGAAAGTTTTCACTTCATTGCAAAGAAGTTTTGAATGTTTCCACTTCCTTCCAAACAAGTTGTGAATCTTTCAATTTCATTCCAAACTAGTTGTGCATGTTTCCATTTCATTCCAAAGAAGTGTGACTGTTTCCATTTCATTCCAAACTAGTTGTGAATGTCCCCATTTCATTCCAAATAAGTTGTGAATATTTCGATTTCATTCCAAACAAGTTGTGAATGTTTCCACTTCCTTCCAAACATGTTTTGAATGTTTCCACTTCGTTCCAAACAAGTTGTGAATCTTTTCATTTCAATCCACACAAGTTATGAATGTTTCCACTTTATTCCAAACAAGTTGTGAATGTTTCAATTTTATTCCAAACTAGTTGTGAATGTTTCCATTCCAAACAACTTGTGAATGTTTCAATATCACTCCAAACAGGTTGTGAATGTTTCCACTTCATTCCAAACAGGTTGTGAATGTTTCCATTTCATTCCAAACAAGTTGTGAATGTTTCCATTTCATTCCAAAGAAGTGTAACTATTTCCATTTCATTCCAAACAAGTTGTGCATGTTCCAATTTCATTTCAGAGAAGTTGTGAATGTTTCCATTTCATTCCAAACTAGTTGTGAATGTCCCCATTTCATTCCAAAGAAGTTGTGAATGTTTCCACTTCATTCCAAACAAGTTTTGAATGTTTCCACTTCATTCCAAACAAGTTGTGAATGTTTCAATTTGATTCCAAACTAGTTGTGAATGTTTCCATCTCATTCCAAACAACTTGTGAATGTTTCCATATATCACTCCAAACAATGTGTCAATGTTTCCACTTCATTGCAAACAAGTTATGAATATTCCAATTTCATTCGAAACAAGTTGTGAATGTTTCCATTTCATTCGAAAAATGTTTTGAAATTTTCCATTCATTCGAAACTAGTTGTGAATGTCCTCATTTCATACCAAACAAGTTGGGAATGTTTCCACTTGATTCCAAACAAGTGTTGAATATTTCCACTTCATTCCAAACAAGTTGTGAATGTTTCGATTTCATTATAAACAAGTTGTGAATGTTCCAATTTCATTCCAAACAAGTTGTCAATGTTTCCATTTAATTCCAAACAAATTTGAATGTTTCCATTTCATTCCATAGAAGTTGTGACTGTTTCCATTTCATTCCAGACATGTTATGAACGTTTCAATTTCATTCCAAACAAGTTGTGAATGTTTGCATTTCATTCCAAACAGGTTGTGAATGTTTCCATTTCATTCCAAACAGGTTGTGAATGTTCCAATTTCATTCGAAACAAGTTGTGAATATTTCCATTTCATTCCAAACAAGTTTTGAATGTGTCCATTCATTCCAAACTAGTTCTGAATGTCCCCATTTCATTTCAAATAAGTTGTTAATGTTTCCATTTGGTTCCAAGCAAGTTGTCAATGTTTCAATTTCATTCCAAGCAAGTTTTGAATGTTTCCGTTTCATTCCACAGAAGTTGTGACTGTTTCCATTTTATTCCAAACAAGTTATGAACGTTTCAATTTTATTCCAAACAAGTTATGAATGTTTCCATTCCATTCCAACCAAGTTGTGAATGTTTCCATATCGTTCCAAAGAATTTGTGAATGTTTCCATTTCATTCTAAACAAGTTGTGAATGTTCCAATTTCATTCCAAACAAGTTGTCAATGTTTCCATTTCATTCCAAACAAGTTTTGAATGTTTCCATATCATTCCATAGAAGTTGTGACAGTTTCCATTTCATTCCAGACATGTTATGAACGTTTGAATTTCATTCCAAACAAGTTGTGAATGTTTCCATTTCATTTCGAACAGGTTGTGAATGTTTCCATTTCATTCCAAACAAGTTGTGAATGTTTCAATTTCATTCCAAACTCGGTGTGAATGTTTCCATTTCATTCCAAACATGTTGTGAATGTTTCCATTTCCTTCCAAACAACTTGTGAATGTTCGAATTTCATTCCAAACAAGGTTTGAATGTCCCCATTTCATTCCAAATAAGCTGTGAACGTTTCAATTTGTATCCAAACAAGTTGTGAATGTTTCAATGTCATTCAAAACAAGTTGTGAATGTTTCCATTCTGATATGATCAAGGAAGGCACACATGGAGAAGGCAAGGACCCATTGAAGGTTTCTAGTGGACTTATGACAAGGAAGAAAGCTAAGGAGCTCTCAAGTGCACTACAAGGCTTTGTTTCAAGTTTCTTCATGGAGAATGGACATGGAACTTCACAAGGAGCTGCTGGAACTTTCAAGACACCATATGGACATGATGGATATGCTTGGTACTCAGTTCTGGAGTGCTTAGATAAGTCACAAAACAAGGACACCACCCAAAGTGCACCATTTGAGCCACCTTAAGTGTTCTTGATGCATTTTGTGTCCACAAGCTGGATTTTTGAGCTCTAACTTTCCAGACCTTCATTACCACATCTAAGATGAAGATTCATTCCATTGGAACTCAAAGATTCAAGCTTGGAGCTGAAGATACAAGAGAGAACCTTAAAGTGCCGAAAATGCACCCAAAAAGGCTATTTGGGAGTTTTCGGGTTTAATCTTGTATTTATATTTTATTTTCGTTCAAATCCTATTTAGATACATTATTTAGGAAGTTATTTAGGCTATGGAATAGTTTTAAATCGTTTTGGGCAAGTGGCATACGCTGCATTCATTAAACTTGTTCAAACTAGGAATTAGAGTCCTAATTTGACTAGGATTTCCTATGTCTTTGTATCTAGGATTCCTAAGGGATTTAGGCTGCGAATTTTGCCCAGCTTTTAACCCTAGTTTAGGCCTATATAAAGGCACATATTCTGGATGTAAACACACAGAAAAATTTCAAAATAATATTGCTCTTTGGAGAGGTTTTCTCTTTGGTTCTTTGTGGACTGCCTTGGTGCACAAGTGTGCTTGTGTTCTTGGAGTTCTATACTTCTCGTTTCTAATCACAGGTTGATTAGGGGTGGGGGTTTTAAACCTAGTCTATTTGATGTCTTGTGGAGCTTGAATCACATCTTGGGCGCGTTCCATGGTCTTTATACCATCGGGGTTCGCATCAGTTGGTATCAGAGCCACAAGTTCCATTGAAGGACATATCTTCGTGTTCTTGTTTCTCTTCGGTTTTCTTTCAATTCTGTTCAGTAAATTCGTATTTTAATTCTCTGTTTTAATCCTTTTTCTTCTTGTTTCAGGTCTGTCCTTTTTATTCCATCCTTGTTCAAATCTGAAAATCAAAAAAACAACAAAAAGAAGTCAATCCGTGTTGTCTAGTGTTCTCGGCTTCAATTCGTTTGTTCTTGTTCAATTCTTATCTTTCTGTTTCGTGTCCAGCCCTATTAATCTCTCTTGTTTTCATTGTTTCCAGCATCCTAGAGTCAAGAAAACACCAAAAAAAAGAAGGACCCAAGTTGAGGAAGTTTCGGTACAACAAAAGTTGTTTCAAAATTGTGCAAGTTTCATAGTTTCTTGTTTTGGCCGAATTGAAAACTGACTTTTTGTCTTTGGCAGCAAGGAACCTCAAGGAGAACGTTGTTTTAGCATCAAAACAGCAAGGAAAAAAAGAAAAAAAAAAGGAGGAAAAAAAGAAAAGAAAGAAGAAAGCTTGCAAAAAAAAAAAAAAAAAGAAGTTTTCTCAAAGTGTTGAAAGTTTTGTGCCCCAAAACCTATCCCATTGTTTTTGAGCCAAAAAGCTTTCTTTGTAGTTCTTGTAATCATCAATTGCAAGGGCTTTCTAGAGTCTTTTAAAGCTTGTTTAGCCCACCTCTTTTGGAGTCAAAATAGTTCTTCGAAAATTCAAGTTTTCTGTGTGCTTTGAGGATAGTTTTCTTAGAACTTTTGAGAACTCTTTGAATAGCAATATCTCACTAACAAATTGAGTGTTTGAGTGTTCATCTTTTGAGTGAAACACGTGAGGTGAGTGGTTGTGAGGATCTTTGTTATTTTCAGGAGTATGGAGGGCCAAGAGGATAGGAGGATGGAAGTGAGGAACAATGATGAGCCAACCATGAGAAAGCTTCAAGAAACTCTCAATAGACTTGTTGGGAGGACTGAGGACATTGATTTGAGGTTGCCAAGGAGACCAAATCCCATCTTGCAACCAAGGAGAGGTCCAAGGAGAGAAGAACCCGAGGAGGAAGAAGGACATTGGCATGACCATGGGCTTCCAAGGAGGGGGGAGCCAAGGGAGGACAACAATCTAAGCTCCATCAAATTGTCCATTCCACCTTTTCAAGGGCGGAGTGATCCGGATACATATTGGGAGTGGGAGCAAAAGATTGAGATGGTGTTTGAGTGCCATCACTATTCTGAGGAAAAGAAAGTTAAATTGGCTACTATTGAATTCACTGATTATGCTCTTGTATGGTGGAACCAAGTTGTCACTTCTAGGAGGAGGAGTGAGGAGGAACCCATCAATACATGGAGAGCTCTTAAAGCCATGATGAGAAGGAGATTTGTCCCAAGTTACTACTATAGAGATCAACACCTCAAACTTCAAAGGCTTGTGCAAGGCCAAAGGAGTGTGGAGGACTATCACAAGGACTTGGAGATGACACTAACCCGAGCCAATATCATTGAGGATGAGGAGGCAACCATTGCTAGATTCATCAATGGCCTTAACCATGAGATTGCCAACAAAGTGGAGATGGTGCCATATGTCAACATGGAGGATTTGCTTCACCATGCCACCAAGGCCGAAAGAATCATCAAGAGGTCTAAGGCATCCAAGATGGCTCAAGGAGGGAGTTCCACATGGAGGGGAACATGGAGCAAGGAGGCACCAAAGCCAAGAATGGAGGCTACCAAGGGAAGCATGTCTCGGCCTCAACAAGACAAGCCCAAGGTGCCACCCAAAGATGTGCCAAAGTCAAGGGAGATTGAGTGCTTCAAGTGTAGAGGCAAGGGGCACTACATGAGAGATTGTCCTAACAAAAAGGTGATGATTCTCAAAGATGATGGTGAGATCACATCCGAGGAGGAGGATGCCATGGAGGAGACCCCACCATTGGAGGAGGATGAGCAAGACACACTTGAGCCCGAGGAGGGTGACTTTGCTTTTGTTGCTAGGAGAGCTCTAAGTGTGCAAGCCAAGGAGGAGGCCAATTAAAGAGAGTGCATCTTTCACACTAGATGCCGAATTAAAGATCAAGTGTGCAGCCTCATTGTTGATGGAGGGAGTTGCACCAATGTAGCAAGTTCAACCATGGTGGAGAAATTGAAGCTTCCAACACAAAAACACCCACAACCATATAAGCTTCAATGGTTGAATGATGCCGGGGAGGTAAAAGTGGTAAAGCAAGTTTCGGTTAAATTCAAAATTGGTACTTACCATGATGAAATTCTTTGTGATGTTGTTCCTATGCATGCTTGCCATATTTTGCTAGGAAGGCCGTGGCAATTTGATAAGAAGGTCACACATGATGGAGAGAAAAACTTGTACTCATTTTTCCATGAAGGAAGGCCGGTTACACTTAGCCCACTTTCACCACAACAAGTTTTGGAGGATCAAAGGAAACTTCAAAGTAAGGTTGAGAGAAAAATAAATGAGGGGAAAGTTGAGGGCAAGAGTGAAGAGGGGAAAGCCGAGAGACAAAATGAGAGAACAAGTGAGGTGAGTGACCATGAGGGGAAGAAGAGTGGAGAGTTCCCGAGAGAAAAGAATGAGAGGAAGTTGAGTGGCAAAAAAGAGTGCTATATTGCTAAAATGAGTGATGTGAGGAAAGCCATTCAAGCACAAAGACCAGTGCTTCTTTTAATTTACAAAGAATCTTTACTTGTTGTCAATGATCTAACACATCTTCATAGTGTTGTTGTGTCTTTGTTGCAGGACTTTGAAGATGTTTTCCCTGAAGATCCGAGGGGTTTGCCTCCAATTAGAGGCATTGAGCATCAAATAGACCTAGTCCCGGGAACACCAATTCCAAATAGGCCAGCCTATAGAACCAATCCCGAGGAGACTAAAGAGATTGAGAAGCAAGTAAAGGAGTTGTTGGACAAAGGCCTTGTGAGGGAAAGTTTGAGTCCTTGTGCCGTGCCTGTACTTTTGGTGCCAAAGGAGGATGGCTCATGGCGCATGTGCATGGATTGTAGGCCTGTCAACAAGATCACTGTAAAGTATAGACATCCTATTCCTAGACTTGATGATATGCTTGATGAGTTGCATGGTTCTACTTTGTTTTCAAAGATTGATTTAAAAAGTGGGTACCATCAAATTAGAATGAGGGAAGGGGATGAATGGAAAACTGCTTTCAAAACCAAGTTTGGACTTTATGAATGGTTAGTTATGCCTTTTGGACTAACTAATGCTCCTAGTACTTTCATGAGACTTATGAATCATGTCTTGCATGACTTCATTGGAAAGTTTGTTGTTGTGTACTTAGATGATATCCTAGTATATAGCAAGAACTTAGAAGAGCATGTTGGACACCTCACACAAGTACTAAGCACCTTAAGAGGACAAAAGTTGTATGCTAACTTGAAGAAGTGCTCTTTTTGTGTTGACAAAGTTGTTTTCCTTGGATTTGTTGTGAGTTCACATGGAAGGTGAGAGCCATACAAGAATGGCCGACGCCAACATCCATTACTGAGGTGAGATCATTCCATGGGTTAGCTAGCTTCTATAGGAGGTTTGTTAGAAATTTTTCTACCATTGCTGCACCTCTAACTGAAGTTATAAAGAAGAATGTGGGATTTAAGTGGGGAAAAGCTCAAGAAGATGCTTTCGGGTTGTTAAAAGACAAGTTATGCCATGCACCACTTTTAGCGTTGCCTAACTTTGCTAATACTTTTGAAGTTGAGTGTGATGCTTCAGGTATAGTCATTGGAGCTGTGTTGATGCAAGGAGGCCGCCCCATTGCATACTTTAGTGAGAAGTTGAATGGTGCTAGCTTGAACTATCCCACATATGACAAGGAGCTCTATGCTTTGGTAAGAGCTTTGGAGACTTGGCAACATTATTTATGGCCAAGAGAGTTTGTGATTCACACTGATCACCAAGCCCTTAAGTTTCTTAGTGGGCAAGGTAAGTTGAATAGAAGGCATGCTAAATGGGTAGAGTTTATTGAGTCATTCCCATATGTTATCAAATACAAGCAAGGTAAGGATAATATAGTGGCGGATGCACTTTCAAGAAGGTATGCTTTACTTTCGGCTTTAGATGCAAAAGTTTTGGGTTTTGAACACTTGAAGGATTTGTATGCTAGTGATGATGATTTCAGTGAGATTTATTCTAAGTGTTCTAAGTTTGCTTTTGAGAAGTTCTACCAAGTTAATGGCTCTCTTTTCAAAGAAAACAGGTTGTGCATACCAAAGACATCTTTGAGGGAATTGCTCACAAAGGAAGCTCATTGTGGAGGACTTATGGGTCACTTTGGACAAGCCAAGACTTTGCATACTTTGAAGGAACATTACCATTGGCCGAATATGGTAAAGGATGTGAAGAAGGTATGTGAGCAATGCATTGCATGTAGGAAGGCAAAACTCTAGCTTGAACAGCTATCTAAGGCAGCTAGATGTAACTCCCTTCAACTCAAGTCAGCTCACTTCAGCTATAAGTAGCTGAAGGCAACTGGACTTCAGCTTATGTCAGCTCACTGCAACTATAAGCAGCTCACAGTAGTTGGACTTCATCTCAAGTCAGCTCACTTTAGCTATAAGTAGCTCAAAGTAGCTGGACTTCAGCTCAAATTAGTTCAAGTCAGCTAAAGTCAGCTCACTTCAGCTTCTAGTCGCTGAATGTAGCTGGACTTCAGTTCACTTCAGCTGAGAGCTGCTAACTCCAGCTCAAGGTCAGCTCAAGGAGCTGGACCTCAGATCATGGAGCTTGGTTGGAACTCAAAGGAGCTCAATGGTGCAAAAGTAGCATAGTGAGCTAGCTTTGTGCCAGCTCACCTTACTTTTAGCTCAAAACCACCAAGAGACACATATTTTGTGTAAAGGTATGTCTCTTTATCAAAAGAAATGACTATTGGCTAAAGGAACATGTCCTTTCATCCAAGGGAAGTGTTCCTTGAGTGAATGGACATGTATATTCGGCCAAAGAGGTGGTTATAGCACCAAGAGTGATGTCCCTTGGCCTTTAAAGGACATGTATTTTCAGCATGGCTTAAAATACATGTTCCTTAGCCAAGGAGACACATTATTTCGGCCAATAGGTGTCTTTTGGACCAAAGGAAGTGTTCTTTGGCCAAAGAGACATGTATTTTTGCCAAAATAGATGACCCTTGGCCAAAGGATGTGTTCCTTGGCTTAAAGGACACCTCCCTTGGTATAAAGGTGTGCCTTTTGGTCATCTATAAATAGGCTAAAGGGGCCAGCCATTTAATTAATTCCTCGGCATTCCATTTGCTCCATTTTCTTGAGAGAAAATTGTTCTCCTCCTATTTTCTTTAGTGGCCGAAATTTTAGACACTTCCCTAGAGCATTGTGGGTGGATTAACATTGAGATTCTTCATCTCAATTCAAGCCTCAAGGTGCTCCTCCAAGATCAAGTTCTTCCTCATTTTCGTCACACATAACCAAGAAGAAAGGTGCACATTCTTTTTTGGTTTAGTAACATGTTAGGTTTCATTTATTATTGATACGATCAAAGAAGGCACAACCAAGGAAGGCAAGGACTCACTAAAGGTTTCTAGTGGACCATTGACAAGGGAAAAGGCTAAGGAGCTCACTAGTGCACTTCAAGCTCGGATGTTGACAGATTGGCGATGTTCTGGTGGAAAAATCATATATTGAGCCAAACAGATCATAATTGAGTGATTCTGGATTCATTGGAAAGATAACATCTGGAGCTACAAGTCATATGAAGACCATCAAACCCAGTTTTCACGTTAAGGAGGTGCAATTTAGCTTCAAAGTCGCGATTTACGAGTTATCGCAGGTTCAGAAGCAGTTGCAGTATTTTGGGCATATCTTTGGCTTTAGATGTCCGTTTTGTGTGGTTCAGGTGTCATTTCAAAGATAAGAAAGAGATCTACAACTTTCATGCTTTGAATTTTGGGAAATCATGGATGCATCAAGTTCTAATTTCAGCTTGAAGTTGAAGACACAAGCAGGAACCACCTGAGAAGACTATTTTGGGTTTTTATGGCCAATCTTGTTTTGTAACGTATTTTATTTTATTTTCGTATTTATTTACATTATTTAGGATTTTATTTAGGCCATGGAATTGATTCAGGTCATTTAGGATAAAAGGAATTCGCTGCACACCTTAAACATGTGTTAAAAGTGTGTAGAGTCCTAGTTTGACTAGGTTTTCTTGAGTCCTTTGTAACTAGGTTTCCTAGGTGACTTGGGCTGCGAATTTTGCCCAGCTTTTAACCCTAGTTTAGGCCTATATAAAGGCACATATTCTGGATGTAAACATACAGATTATTGCCGAAATAATATTGCTCTTTGGAGAGGTTTTCTCTTTGGTTCTTGGCGGACTGCCTTGGTGCACAAGTATGCTTGTGTTCTTGGAGTTCTATACTTCTCGTTTCTAGTCACAGGTTGATTAGGGGTGGGGGTCTTCAAACTCAGTCTCTTTGATGTCTTGTGGAGCTTGAAAAACATCTTGGGCGAGTTTCATGGTCGTTATACCATCGGGGTTCGCATCAATTATCTACATGTATGTTCTTAGTAGCATGCTAGGATTTGTTTGACACAATATGTATGTAAAATTGACATGCTATATAACATGTTATATCAAATGCATAAAATATGTTGCATAAATTAGAATGATGCATGCTTATATCCATGTTGAACTCAAATGAACGAATATGCATGTGGCATATACATGAGTAGATAACATACGAATATGTTATCATGAGATCCTGAAATCTTCAACTGGTATCAGAGCATAGGTCATGAATATGTATATGTTGCATGTAGTGAGCATGATTTAGGATCATACATATGTGTATGATTTTGATAAGGCCAATGAAGGATATGTGTATGAAGCAATGAAGGCATGTCTATATATTTCTGATTGAATGCTATATGCATCTCTTTCGCCATATATGAGCATGTTAGAAGTTGTTTCATACACATGTTTGCTTTGTTGAGTCTTGTTGTGTAAATTGAACTAAAACATGTGAATTACATAAATGTAGATGGCTTGTAAGAATATAGTTGCAGAATTAAACCTTGACCTCAACTTGTTGTGAATGTTTCCATTTCATTCCAAACAAGTTGTGAATGTTTCCATTTCATTCCAAACAAGTTGTGAACGTTTCCATTTCATTTCAAAGCAGTTGTGAATGTTTCCATTTCATTCCAGACAAGTTATGAATGTTCCAATTTCATTCCAAACAAGTTGTGAATGTTTCCATTTCATTCCAAACAATTTGTGCATGCTCCAATTTCATTCCAAACAAGTTGTGAATGTTTCCATTTCATTCCAAACAATTTATGTTCCAATTTCATTACAAACAATTTGTGAATGTTTCCATTTCATTCCAAACAATTTGTGCATGAACCAATTTCATTCCAATCAAGTTTTGAATGTTTCCACTTCATTCCAAACAAGTTGTGAATGTTTCCATTTCATTCCAAACAAGTTGTGAATTTTTCTACTTCATTCCAAACAAGTTTTGAATGTTTCCACTTCATTCCAAACAAGTTTTGAATGTTTCCACTTCCTTCCAAACAAGTTGTGAATGTTTCCATTTCATTCTAAACTAGTTGTGCATGTTTCCATTTCATTCCAAAGAAGTGTGACTGTTTCCATTTCATTCCAAACATGTTGTGCATGTTCCAATTTCATTCCAAACAAGTTGTGAATGTTTTAATTTCATTCCAAACTAGTTGTGAATGTCCCCATTTCATTCCAAATAAGTTGTGAATATTTTGGTTTCATTCCAAACAAGTTGTGAATGTTTCCATTTCATTCCAAACAACATTCCAAACAACTTGTGAATGTATCCATTTTATTCCAAACAAGTTGTGAATGTTTCCATTTCATTCCAAAGTAGTTGTGAATGTTTCACTTCATTCCAAACAGGTTTTGAATGATTCCAATATGTTTCCATTCCATTCCAAACTAGTTGTGAATGTATCCATTTCATTCCAAAGAAGTATCACTGTTTTCCATTTCATTCCAAACAAGTTGTGCATGTTCCAATTTCATGCCAAACAAGTTGTGAATGTTTCCATTTCATTCCAAACTAGTTGCGAATGTCCCCATTTCATTTCAAATAAGTTGTGAATATTTCGATTTCATTCCAAAGAAGTTGTGAATGTTTCCATTTCATTCCAAAGAAGTTGTGAATATTTCCATTTCATTCCAAACAAGTTGTCAATGTTCCAATTTCATTCCAAACTTATATCCAAGAACACATAACCCCTAGATTGTTCAGCATAACCAAGGAAGGCACACCTCCTCCCTCTTGGACCCAACTTTCCCAAAGGATGGTCCGTTATGTGAACATAAGCTAAACAACCCCAAGGGCATAAATAACTTAGGTTAGGAGTTTTCTTCTTCCATAACTCATATGGAGAAGAGTTCACACTCTTGGTGGGTACTCTATTGAGGACATGAACTGCACACAGCAGTGCATCACTCCAATAAATGATGTCTAAGTTGGCCTTTGCCATCATGGAACGTACCATGTCCATAAGAGTTCTATTTTTTCTCTCAGACACTCCATTCTGTTGGGGTGTCCAAGGAAGAGTGAATTCCCTTTCAATATCCTTTAAGTCACAAAATGGCTTGAATGCATTTGATGTATACTCTCCACCCCTATCTGTCCTCAAGGACTTAACCTTCTTACCTACTTGGTTCTCAACCAAGTGTATATACTTCTCAAAGCATGCCAAGGCCTCTGCCTTGTTTCTTAGTAGGTAGATGTGGGTGAATCGAGTGTAATCATCTGTGAATGTGATGAAATACTTAAATCCATTTCTGGATTCAACCCTCATTGGCCCACACAGGTCAGAGTGAACTAAACTTAGTGCCTCACTTCTCCTAGTTGCTTTGCCAAAAGGCTTTCTTGTGGCTTTGCCTTCTAGGCATGATTGGCAACTTGGAAGGACAACCTTGGTCAAGGAACCTAGCAAGCCACTCTTGGCTAGCTTGTCCATTCTATCTTGACCAATATGACCCAACCTCTCATGCCATCTCATTTCATTTGTGACCTCTGTCACATAGCAACTAGGACTTGCAACAGAATGGTCAGTTGGCTTTAACTCATAAAGCCCATTATTAACTGAACAAGTGCATACTATCTGATCATCTTTAATAATAGACACATTATTATTAAAGAATTTAAAGCAATAATTGTACTTCAACATACAACTTATAGAAATCAAATTTCTACAAATGTTTGGTACATACAATACATCTATTAGATACAAATATCCAATATCTATAGGAATTCTACATGTTCCTATGCCTTCCACTTCCAGCCTAGCATCATTTCCCACTGAAACATGCTTAGCTCCTTTTGAGAGCTTCCTGTAGGCCACAAACCAGGACTTGTCCCGAGCTATGTGGTATGTTGCTCCCGAGTCTACAATCCACAAAGAATTGCACTCAGTTAGTAATGTACATGACACAACATGTACAATGGAAGTAGAAGGGTATGTATGTACCTTGGGTGGACCCTTGCAATCCTTTGCAAAGTGTCCTTTATACCCACAGTTGAAGCACTTCAGCTTGCTTATGTCCCGCTTCTTTTTGAACTTTTTCTTGGAAGCAGGACCTTTTCCCTTGCCCTTCCCTGGCCCTCCTTTGCCACCAGTCTTCTTCCATCCCTTCTGGATAGAGGATGAGGCAACATATGCCTTAGAATGGTCCTTGAGGGCCATCACCTCAGCCTCAAGGAGGAGGTGATGAGCAATGTCATTAAATGACATTATTTGAGGGTTATGGCGTAAGTTGACCTTTATCAACTACCATTCCTCATCGGGCAAGGAACGGATTATTGCTTGCACTTGTTGCTCATTAGTGAGCACATGCCCTGCTGTCTTGAGTTGGTGGATCATGCGTGACATCTCACGCAAATGAGCACTCATAGAGTGATTAGTACGCTTCACATAATTCTCAAACCTGAGAATCATTGAGCGTTGTTTCTCTAAAGAAACATCTCCATACTTGGCCTTGACTGAGTCCCATATGGCCTTAGCCCCCTCAAGCATGGAGAATTCCACCATAATCTCATCCACCATAGTGGAGAGGAGAGTGACTCTACACATAGAGTTCTTCTTAAGGAATGCCTCATAGGCAGTCTTATCCTGTCCCTCAGCAGGAGGCATGATCTCTTGAGTGAGTACATCAAGAGTATCTTGCTCAGTTAAAATGAATTTGACCTTCTGTTGCCAAATTGAATAGTTTTCACCATCCAATTTGAGGTCGCAGTTTAATTCTGCAACTATATTCTTACAAGCCATCTACATTTATGCAATTCACATGTTTTAGTTCAATTTACACAACAAGATTCAACAAAGCAACATGTGTATGAAACAACTTCTAACATGCTCATATATGGCAAAAGAGATGCATATAGCATTCGATCAGAAATACATAAACATGCCTTCATTGCTTCATACACATATCCTTCGTTAGCCTTTATCAAAATCATACACATATGTATGATCCTAAATCATGCTTACTCCATGCAACATATACATTTTCATGACCTAGGCTCTGATACCAATTGAAGATTTCAGGATCTCATGATAACATACTCTTATGTTATCTACTCATGTATATGCCACAAGCATATTTGTTCATTAGAGTTCAACATGAATATAAGCAAGTATTATTTTAATTTATTTATATATTTTGTCCATTTGATATAGCATGTTAGTTTTACATACATATTGTGGCATACAATACCTACCATGCTACTAAGAACATTCATGTAAATAATGAATAAAACCTAACATGCTACTAAACCAAGAAAGAGGTGTGCACCTTTCTTCTTGGTTATCTTTGGCGAAAAGTTGAGGAAGAACTTGATCTTAGAGGTGCACCTTGAAGCTTGAATTGAGATGAATAATCTCAATGTAATTCCACCCACAATGCTCTAAAATGGTGTCTAATATTTCGGCCACTAAAAGAAAGGAAGAAGGAGATTTTTCTCTCAAGAAAAATGGAGCAAATTGAATGGCAAATTCGTGCTTCAAATGGCCAGCCACTAAAGGCTATTTATAGATGACCAAAAGGCACACCTTTACAACAAGAAAGGTGTCATTTAAGCCAAAGAACACTTCCTTTGGCTAAGGGTCATGTATGGTGGCGAAAATACATGTCTTTTAGCCAAGAAACACTTCCTTTAGCCTATAACCACCCATAACTACCTTATGGGCGAAAATACATGTCTTTTAGAGCCAAGGAACACTTCTTTTGGCCTATAACCACCCCATAACTACCTTATGGCCGAATATACATGTCTTTTCACTCAAGGAACACTTCCTTTGGATGAAAGGACATGTTCTTTTAGCCAATAGTCATCTCTTTTGATGAAGAGACATACCTTTACACAAAAGATGTGTCTCTTGGTGGTTATGAGCTAAAAGCAAGGTGAGCTGGCACAAAGCTAGCTCACTATGCTACTTATGCACCATTGAGCTCCTTTGAGCTCCAACCAAGCACCACGAACTGAGGTCCAGCTCCTAGAGCTGACCTTGAGCTGGAGTTAGCTGCTCTCAGCTGAAGTAAACTGAAGTCCAGCTACACTCGGCTACCAGAAGCTGAAGTGAGCTGACTTGAGCTGACTTGAGCTAACTTGAGCTGAAGTCCAGCTACTTTGAGCCACTTATAGCTGAAGTGAGCTGCCTTGAGCTAACTTGAGCTGAAGTCCAGCTACTTTGAGCTACTTATAGCTGAAGTGAACTGACTTGAGCTGAAGTCCAGCTACTCTGAGCAACTTATAGCTACAGTGAGCTGACAAAAGCTAACTTGAGCTAAAGGGAGCTACTTCTAGCTGCCTTAGATAGCTGTTCAAGCTAGAGTTAGCTTAATGAGCTCAAATCCTACCTGAAAAGGATCTTGGCGTGCCAAGAATTCCAACACAAACTAGTTATGAATGTCCCCATTTCATTCCAAATAAGTTGTGAATGTTTCCAGTTCAATTTAAACAAGTTGTGAATGTTTCCACTTCATTCCAAACAAGTTTTGAATGTTTCCACTTTACTCCAAACAAGTTGTGAATGTTTCCATTTCATTCCAAACACATTGGGAATGTTTCCATTTCATTCCAAACAAGTAGTGAATGTTCGAATTTCAATCCAAGCAAGTTGTGAATGTTTCCAATTACACTCCAAACAAGTGTGAATGTTTCCATTTCATTCCAAACAACTTGTGAGTGTTTCCATTTCGATCCAAACAAGTTAGTAATGTTTCAATTTCACTCCAAACAAGTTGTGAATGGTCCATTCATTCCAAACAAGTTGCGAATGTTTCCATTTCATTCCAAACTAGTTTTGAATGTCCCCATTCATTCCAAACTAGTTGTGAATGTTTCCATTTCATTCCAAATAAGTTGTGAATATTTCCACTTCATTCCAAATAAGTTGTGAATGTTTCTACTTCATTCCAAACAAGTTTTGAATTTTTCCACTTCATTCCAGACAAGTTGTGAATGTTTCAATTTCATTCCAAACTAGCTGTGAATGTTTCCATTTCATCCAAACAACTTGCGAATGTTTCCATTTCATTCCAAAGCAGTTGTGAATGTTTAAATTTCATTCCAAACAAGTTGTGAATGTTCCAATTTCATTCCAAACAAGTTGCGACTGTTTCAATTTCATTCCAAATAAGTTGTGAATGTTTCCACCTCATTCCAATTATGTTGGGAATGTTTCCACTTCATTCCAAACACGTTTTTAGTGTTTCCACTTCATTCCAAACAAACTTTGAATTTTTCCACTTCATTCCAAACAAGTTGTGAATGTTTCCATTTCATTCCAAACAAGTTCTGAATGTTCCAATTTGATTCCAAACAAGTTGTGAAGGTTTCCAATTACATTCTAAAAAAGTTGTGCATGTTAAAATTTCATTGCAAACAAGTTGTGAATGTTTCCCTTTCATTCCAAACTAGTTGTGAATGCCCCCATTTCATTCCAAATATGTTGTGAATATTTCGATTTGATTCCAAACAAGTTGCGAATGTTTCCATTTCATTCAAAACAAGTTGTGAATGTTCCAATTTCATTCCAAACAAGTTGTGAATGTTTCCATTTTATTCCAAACAAGTTTTGAATGTTTCCATTCATTCCAAAAAACTTGTGAATGTTTCTATTTTATTCTAAACAAGTGGTGAATGTTTCCATTTCATTCCTAAGAAGTTGTGAATGTTTCAATTTTAATCCAAATAAGTTGTGAATGTTTCCACTTCAATCCAAAAAAGTTGTGAATGCTTCCACTTCATTCCAAACCAGTTTTGAATGTTTCCACTTCAATCTAAACAAGTTGTGAATGTTTCGATTTCATTCCAAACAACTTATGAATGTTTCCATTTCAATCCAAACAGGTTGTGAATCTTTCAGTTTCATTCCAAACTAGTTGTGAATGTTTCCATTTCATTTTGAACAGTTGGAATTCTTGGCGCGCCAAGATCCTTTTAAGATAGGATTTGAGCTCATTGAGCTAACTCTAGCTTGAACAACTATCTAAGGCAGCTAAAAGTAGCTCCCTTTAGCCCAAGTCAGCTCACTTCATCTATAAGTTGCTCAAAGTAGCTGGACTTGAGCTCAAGTTAGCTCAAGTCAGCTCACTTCAGCTTCTGGTTGCTGAATGTAACTGGACTTCAGCTCAAGTCAGCTCACTTCAGCTATAAGTAGCTCAAAGTTGCAGGACTTCAGCTCAAGTCAGCTCAAGTTAGCTCACTTCAGCATTTGGTAGCTTAATATAGCTGGACATCAGTTCACTTCAGCTGAGAGTAGCTAACTCCAGCTCAAGGTTAGTTCAGGGAACTAGACCTTAGTTCATGGAGCTTGATTGGAGCTCAGAGGAGCTCAATGGTGCATAAGTAGCATAGTGAGCTAGCTTTGTGCCAGCTCACCTTGTTTTTAGCTCAAAACCACCAAGAGACACATCTTTTATGTAAGGGTATGTCTCTTCATCAAAAGAGATGACTATTGGCTAAAAGAACATGTCTTTTCATCCAAAGGAAGTGTTCCTTGAGTGAAAAGACATGTATATTCGGCCATGAGGGTGGTTGGGGTGGTTATTGCACCAAGAGTGATGTCCTATGACTTCAAGGGACATGTATATTCGGCCATAAGGTAGTTATGGGGTGGTTATAGGCCAAAGGAAGTGTTCCTTGGCTAAAAGACATGTATTTTCCCCATAAGGTAGTTATGGGGTGGTTATAGGCCAAAGGAAGTGTTCCTTGGCAAAAAGACATGTATTTTCGCCACCATACATGACCCTTGGCCAAAGGAAGTGTTCTTTGGCGTAAAAGACACCTTTCTTGGTGTAAAGGTGTGCCTTTTGGTCATCTATTAATAGCCTTTAGAGGCCAGCCATTTTAAGCACGAATTTGCACTCCATTTGCTCCATTTTCTTGAGAGAAAATTGTTCTCCTCCTATTTCCTTTAGAGGGCGAAATATTAAACACTTCTTGAGAGCATTATGGGTGGATTTACATAGAGATTGTTCATCTCTATTTCAAGCTTCAAGGCGCTCCTCTAAGATCAAGTTCTCCCTCAAGTTCTTTCGCTAAAGATAACCAAGAAGAAAGGTGCACATCTTTTCTTGGTTTAGTAGCATGTTAGGTTTCATTTTCGTATATTCTTAGTAGCATGCTAGGATTTATTTAACACAACTTGTATGTGATCTTGATATGTTATATAATATGTTATGCATGCCTATATCCATGTTGAATTCAAATGAACAAATATGCATGTGGCATATACATGAGTAGATAACATAAAAGTATGTTATCATAAGATTATAAGATCCTGAAATCTTCACGAACAAGTTGTGAATGTTTGCATTTCTTCCCAAACAGTTTGTGAATGTTTCCGTTTCATTCCAAAGAAGTTGTGAATGTTTCCATTTCATTGCAAAAAATTTGTCAATGTTCCAATTTCATTCCAAACAAGTTGTAAATGTTTCCATTTCATTCCAAACAACTTGGGCATGTTCCAATTTCATTCCAAACAAGTTTTGAATGTTTACACTTCATTCCAAAAAAGTTGTGAATGTTTCCATTTCATTCCAAACAAGTTGTGAATGTTTCCATTTCGTTCCAAACAAGTTGTGATTGTTTCAATTTAATTCAAAATTAGTTGTGAATGTTTCCATTTCATTCCAAACAATTTGTTCATGTTTGCGTTTCTTTGGAAACAGTTAGTGAATGTTTCCGTTTCATTCCGAACAAGTTGTGAATGTTTCCATTCCATTCCAAACAATTTGTGAATGTTCCAATTTCATTCCAAACAAGTTGTGAATTTCCATTTCATTCCAAACAATTTGTGCAAGTTCCAATTTCATTCCAAACAAGTTTTGAATGTTTCCTTTTCATTCCAAACAAGTTGTGAATGTTTCTACTTCATTCCAAACAAGTTATGAATGTTTCCACTTCATTGCAAACAAGTTTTGAATGTTTCCACTTCATTCCAAACAAGTTGTGAATGTTTCCATCAGACTCCAAACAAGTTGTGACTGTTGCAATTGGATTCCAAACATTTTGGACGTGTTTCCGTTTCATTCAAAACTAGTTGTGAATGTCCCCATTTCATTCCAAAAAAGTTGTGAATGTTTCGATTTGATTCAAAACAGGTTATGAATGTTTCCATTTCATTCCAATCAAGTTGTGATTGTTTCCATTTTACTACAAATGAGTTGTGAACGTTTCCATTTCATTCCAAAGAAGTTATGAATGTTTCCATTTCATTCCAAACAAGTTGTGAATGTTCCAATTTCATTCCAAACAAGTTTTGAATGTTTCCATTCATTCCAAACCAGTAGTAAATGTCCCCATTTCATTCCAAACAAGTTTTGAATGTTTCCGCTCCAATCCAAACAAATTGTTGTGAATGTTTCCACTTCATTCCAAACATGTTTTGAATGTTTCCACTTTGATCCAAACAAGTTGTGAATGTTTCCAATTCATTCCAAACAAGTTGTGAATGTTTCCATTTCATTCCAAACAAGTTGTGAATGTTTAATTGTCATTCCAAATTAGTTGTGAATGTTTCCATTTAATTCGAAACAGTTTGTGAATGTTTCCGTTTCATTCCAAAGAAGTTTTGAATGTCCCCGTTTCATTCCGAACAATTTGCGAAGGTTACAATTTCATTACAAACAAGTTAAGAATGTTTCCATTTCATTCCAAACAATTTGTGCAAGTTCCAATTTCATTCCAAACAAGTTTTGAATGTTTCCTTTTCATTCCAAACAAGTTGTGAATGTTTCTACTTCATTCCAAACAAGTTATGAATGTTTCCACTTCATTGCAAACAAGTTTTGAATGTTTCCACTTCATTCCAAACAAGTTGTGAATGTTTCCATCAGACTCCAAACAAGTTGTGACTGTTGCAATTGGATTCCAAACATTTTGGACGTGTTTCCGTTTCATTCAAAACTAGTTGTGAATGTCCCCATTTCATTCCAAAAAAGTTGTGAATGTTTCGATTTGATTCAAAACAGGTTATGAATGTTTCCATTTCATTCCAATCAAGTTGTGATTGTTTCCATTTTACTACAAATGAGTTGTGAACGTTTCCATTTCATTCCAAAGAAGTTATGAATGTTTCCATTTCATTCCAAACAAGTTGTGAATGTTCCAATTTCATTCCAAACAAGTTTTGAATGTTTCCATTCATTCCAAACCAGTAGTAAATGTCCCCATTTCATTCCAAACAAGTTTTGAATGTTTCCGCTCCAATCCAAACAAATTGTTGTGAATGTTTCCACTTCATTCCAAACATGTTTTGAATGTTTCCACTTTGATCCAAACAAGTTGTGAATGTTTCCAATTCATTCCAAACAAGTTGTGAATGTTTCCATTTCATTCCAAACAAGTTGTGAATGTTTAATTGTCATTCCAAATTAGTTGTGAATGTTTCCATTTAATTCGAAACAGTTTGTGAATGTTTCCGTTTCATTCCAAAGAAGTTTTGAATGTCCCCGTTTCATTCCGAACAATTTGCGAAGGTTACAATTTCATTACAAACAAGTTAAGAATGTTTCCATTTCATTCCAAACAATTTGTGCAAGTTCCAATTTCATTCCAAACAACTTTTGAATGTTTCCTTTTCATTCCAAACAAGTTGTGAATGTTTCTACTTCATTCCAAACAAGTTATGAATGTTTCCACTTCATTGCAAACAAGTTTTGAATGTTTCCACTTCATTCCAAACAAGTTGTGAATGTTTCCATCAGACTCCAAACAAGTTGTGACTGTTGCAATTGGATTCCAAACATTTTGGACGTGTTTCCGTTTCATTCAAAACTAGTTGTGAATGTCCCCATTTCATTCCAAAAAAGTTGTGAATGTTTCGATTTGATTCAAAACAGGTTATGAATGTTTCCATTTCATTCCAATCAAGTTGTGATTGTTTCCATTTTACTACAAATGAGTTGTGAACGTTTCCATTTCATTCCAAAGAAGTTATGAATGTTTCCATTTCATTCCAAACAAGTTGTGAATGTTCCAATTTCATTCCAAACATGATGTGAATGTTTCCATTTCATTGCAAACATGTAGTGAATGTTTGAATTGAAGATTTTCAGGATCTCAATAATAACATACTCTTATGTTATTCATTTGTGTATATGCCACATGCATATAAGTTTTCCATACATATTGTCTCAAAAAACAATATCTAGCATGCTATTTGAGTTCAACATGAATATAGACATACTTATCCAGTCAAACAAACTTAGCATGCCACTAAGATCATTCATAAAATTTAAATCCTTAGCATGCTACTAAAGCAAGAAAGGATGCGTACCTTCCTTTTTGATAGTCTTGTGCCGAAAAGGAAAAGGAAGGACTTGATCTTAGAGATACGCCTTGAGGCTTGAATTGAGATGAAGAATCTCAATGTAATTCCACCCACAATGCTCTAAGAAAGTGTCTAATATTTCGGCTCTTTAAAGGAATGAAAGGAGGAATTTTTCTCTCAAGAAAAATGATGCAAATTGAGTGTAAAATTCGTACTCACAATGGCCAGCCACTAAAGGCTATTTATAGATGACCAAAAGGCACACCTTTACACCAAGAAAGGTGTCCTTTAAGCCAAAGAACACTTCCTTTGGCTAAGGGTCATGTATGGTGGCGAAAATACATGTCTTTTAAGTCAAGGAACACTTCCTTTGGCCTATAACCACCCATAACTACCTTATGGGCGAAAATACATGTCTTTTAAGTCAAGGAACACTTCCTTTGGCCTATAACCACCCATAACTACCTTATGGGCGAAAATACATGTCTTTTAAGTCTAAAGGACATCACATTTGGTGCAATAACCACCTCAACCACCTCCATGGCCGAACATACATGTCCTTTAAAGTCAAAGGACATCACTCTTGGTGCTATAAGCACCCTATGGCCGAATATACATGTCCATTCACCCAAGGAACATTTCCTTTGGATGAAAGGACATGTTCTTTTAGCCAAGAGTTATTTCTTTTGATGAAGAGACATACCTTTACACAAAAGATGTGTCTCTTGGTGGTTTTGAGCTAAAAACAAGGTGAGCTGGCACAAAGCTAGCTCAATATGCTACTTATGCACCATTGAGCTCCTTTGAGCTCCAACCTAGCACCATGAACTAAGGTCCAGCTCCAAGAACTGACCTTGAGCTGGAGTTAGCTGCTTTCAGCTGAAGTAAACTGAAGTCCAGCTACACTCAGCTACCAAAAGCTGAAGTGAGCTGACTTGAGCTGAAGTCCAGCTACATTCAGCTACCATAAGCTGATGTGAGCTGACTTGAGCTTACTTGAGCTAACTTGAGCTGAAGTCCAGCTACATTCAGCTACCATAAGCTGAAGTGAGCTGACTTGAGCTGAAGTCCAGCTACATTCAGCTACCATAAGCTGAATTGAGCTGACTTGAGCTGACTTGAGCTAACTTGAGCTGAAGTCCAGCTACATTCAGCTACCATAAGCTGAAGTGAGCTGACTTGAGCTGACTTGAGCTAACTTGAGCTGAAGTCCAGCTACTTTGAGCTACTTATAGCTGAAGTGAGCTGACTTGAGCTAAGGGGAGCTACTTCTAGCTGCCTTAGATACCTTTTCAAGCTATAGTTAGCTCAACGAGCTCAAATCCTATCTTAAAAGGATCTTGGTGCGCCAAGAATTCCAACAAACTCCCACTCGCACTAAGATGCTTTTAAAACTCCCAGCTCCCACTCAAAACAAAACTCCTTAATCCTTATAGCCGAAATAATCTAGACACTTCTACATATATAGAGTTGTGGGTGCGACCTCAAGGCACACACACTAAGTCTCTTCTATTGAGGTTGTTAGACTCTCAATAGAAGATTGTCCTCTCCTCATAGTTTGAACTTCTTCAAACTTTCCTTGAACACATCAAGTACAAGTGTGTTGCTTAAACACATCAAGCTTTCTTGAACACATCAAGTTTTTTTTTTTTGAACACATCAAGTTTTGCCTTTCAGACCCCAGACATATGATACACTTCTTAATCACAATCAGTCTCTTTCTCTGAATTTCAACTCCTTGAAATCCATGATTGTATTAAGCATTGTGTACTCATTTAAATCACAATTCAATCTATCATACTACTCACAGTAATATGTGGGCCCAAGATTGAATTTAGTGAACGTGTACCATCTTAATGTCTTTCCTTTGAGCTTCAACTACTTAGGTCAATGAATTAACATGATCACCCAAAAGGAGGATACTCCAGTCTCATTTCTCTAAGACCTTCGACAACCAATCAAAGTGATCATAATTAACTCAACTTCCTAATAGCAAGCTATAGTCACTAAGAGTCTGATTTGAAGAATCTCACACTAAGCAAGAACAGAGACAACTTGCTTAAATTCTTCTATGGTCGTATTTCATGGTCATGGAACACTTGGAAACACATCCATTAAAGTTCCAGAATACACTTCTAAGGTGTTTTACTCATGTCACTCCCACTTGGAGTGATCTCCATTCCAATTGAGGAGTGTGTCATTTCTCCCTCTTAAAACACCATTAAGTGTACTCCTCTTAACATATAAAAGGAGGACATGTCAATAACCATGAAATTTCTCCATGTAAGCCCTTGCTTACATCTAACATAGGCTAGGATGTATGAATGGTCATACAAACTGAATGCACCAAAGCATTGAACCTTGATTACTCATAATCTAGGCGACCATGAAAGGCTAAAGTGTCATGTGTTGGAGCATGACTCCCACTTAAATGTACCATTCATTTAAGTCTTTAGCCAGTCTCATCCTTAATCTTACACAAAGATCAAGGGCGAATGACTCGTGTGAGAAAGTCATTCTCTACCTATGTTTGACATGTTCATTTGTTCGTTGTGTTTTCTAAAATTGAACTGATTATTTCATAAAATAATCTATATTATCACAAAAATAATACTTAACATGTGTGACACCAAAGAGGTGAAGTACATCCAACATTTACATTCTTCTAAGACCCATTGCTCTAACATGTCGAGCAAACACAAGTGGTGGCAATGGCTTAGTGAGAGGATCTGCCACCATCAGGTCTGTAGAAATGTACTCAATCCTAACTTCACCCTCTTCAATTGCATCCCTTACAAAGTTATATTTCATGCTAATGTGCTTGGTTTTTCCATGGTATTTGGGGTCCTTAGTATAAGCCATGGCTGCCATACTATCACTGTAGATAGTAATAGGTCTCTCAATAGAAACCTTGGACTCCAAATTCTTAAGGAAATAACCTAGCCAAAGGGCTTCTTGTACAGCTGAGGCACATGAAACAAATTCAGCCTCCATTGTGGACAATGCTGTACAAGTTTGCTTCTTACTACACCAAGTAGTAGCACCACCATTTAGCATGAAAAGATAACCAGATGTAGACTTGCTGGAGTCTCTATCCCCACCCCAGTCAGCATCAGAATAGCCACGTAAACCAAGGTCTTTACCTTGGTAACAAAGCCAATAATCCTTAGTACCCTTGAGGTACCTTAGGATCCTCTTGACATTCTTCCAATGCTCCAGACCAGGGTTGGAAGAATATCGTGTTAAAAGACCAACCGCTTGGCTGATGTCTGGCCTTGTACATAACATGGCGTACATCAAGCTACCAATGGCACTTAGGTAGGGAATCTGAGCCATCTCTTCCTTCTCCTTTGGAGTCTTAGGACATAAGTCCTCTCCAATCTTGCAACCATATGCAAGAGGTGTACTCATGGGCTTTGCATTTGTTAAGTTGAACCTTGCAAGAATCTTATCAATATAAGATTCTTGAGAAAGGGCCAATAGCCTTGCCTTTCTATTCCTCAGGATCTTCACCCCTAGAATAAAGGCAGCCTCTCCCATATCCTTCATGTCAAAGGTGGAAGACAACCATCCCTTGATGGTACTTAACAATGCAAGCCTATTACTTGCAATCAGTATATCATCTACATATAGAGTCAATACTGCAAAACTAGACCCAGAAAAGTACAAGTATACACAATGGTCTTCATGCATCATCACAAAGCCATAGTTTGTGATTGCATGGTGAAACTTCAAGTACCACTGTCTTGAAGCTTGCTTAAGACCATAGATAGACTTCTTTAGTCTACATACCTTGTCCTCTTGACCCTTTTGGACAAACCCCTCAAGTTGTCTCATATATATCTCCTCACTCAATTCACCATTGAGAAAGGCGGTCTTTACATCCATCTGATGTAACTCTAAGTCTAGATTTGCCACAATGGCAAGTAATATCCTGATGGAAGTGAATTTCACAACAGGAGAGAAGGTGTCTTTGAAATCAACACCCTCCTTCTGTGTGAAACCCTTGGCCACCAACCGGGCCTTGTATCTTTCGATACTTCCATCAGAGTTCACCTTGATCTTGAGAACCCACTTGTTCCCAATTGCCTTACGGCCTGGAGGAAGATCACTTAACTCCCAAACCCCATTGAGATGCATCGAATGCAACTCATCCTTCATTGCATTTAGCCACTCTTCCCTTTGTTCACCCTCAAGAGCCTCCTCAATGTTACTTGGCTCATCTATCTCAGATGCAACCAAGTTTGCCTCACTATCCAGGATCCACCATTCTTTAGGTGGTCCAAATTTCCTCATTGATCTTCTCAATATAGGCTGAGATGGAGGCAACTCATGCTCCATCTCTTGAGGCTCAACATTTTGCCCTTGAGTATCCTCAACTCCCTCTTGAACAAAACCTTCCTCTTGGAAGTCTTGCTCATGTTGGTCCACAACAACAGGGATTTCTAGAGCCATTGCTCCACGTGGTTGAGGTACTCCCTCTAGAGTAGGTGCATGTGTCCCAAGTGTCCTTATGACACTTGGTTGACCCTCATCTAGGATCTGGCTTAATGAGGTTAAGTCACCACACTCACCAACTTTGGGGAACTCATCCTCCACAAAGTTAGCATTCCTTGCATCAAAGATGTTCCCAATTTTGTGACTTACATCCAAGAACACATAACCCCTAGATTGTTCAGCATAACCCCTAGATTGTTCAGCATAACCAAGGAAGGCACACTTCCTCCCTCTTGGACCCAACTTTCCCAAAGGGTGGTCCGTTATGTGAACATAAGCTAAACAACCCCAAGGGCGCAAATAGCTTAGGTTAGGAGTTTTCTTCTTCCATAACTCATATGGAGAAGAATTCACATTCTTGGTGGGTACTCTATTAAGGACATGAACTGCACACAGCAGTGCATCACTCCAATAAGTGATGTCTAAATTGGCCTTTGCCATCATGGAACGTACCATGTCCATAAGAGTTCTATTCTTCCTCTCAGATACTCCATTCTGTTGGGGTGTCCAAGGAAGGGTGAACTCCCTATCAATACCTTTCAAGTCACAAAATGCTTTGAATGCATTAGATGTATACTCTCCACCCCTATCAGTCCTCAAGGACTTAATCTTCTTACCTACTTGGTTCTCAACCAAGTACACATACTTCTCAAAGCATGCCAAGGCCTCTGCCTTGTTTCTGAGTAAGTAGATATGGGTGAATCGAGTATAATCATCTGTGAATGTGATGAAATACTTAAATCCATTTCTAGATTCAACCCTCATTGGCCCACACAGGTCAGAGTGAACTAAACTAAGTGCCTCACCTCTCCTAGTTGCTTTGCCAAAAGGCTTTCTTGTGGCTTTGCCTTCTAGGCATGATTGACAACTTGGAAGGACAACCTTGGTCAAGGAACCTAGCAAGCCACCCTTGGCTAGCTTGTTCATTCTATCTTGACCAATATGACCTAACCTTTCATGCCATCTCATTTCATTTGTGACCTCTGTCACATAGCAACTAGGACTTGCAACAGAATGGTCAGTTGGCTTTAACTCATAAAGCCCATTATTAACTGAACAAGTGCACACTATCTGATTATCTTTAATAATAGACACACTATTATTAAAGAAATTAAAGCAATAATTGTACTTCAACATACAACTTATAGAAATCAAATTTCTACAAATGTTTGGTACATACAATACATCTATTAGATACAAATATCCAATATCTATAGGAATCCTACATGTTCCTATGCCTTCCACTTCCAGCCTGGCATCATTTCCTACTGAAATGTACTTAGCTCCTTTTGAGAGCTTCCTGTAGGCCACAAACCAGGACTTCTCCCGTGCTATGTGGTCTGTTGCTCCCGAGTCTACAATCCACAAAGAATTGCACTCAGTTAGTAATGTACATGACACAACATGTACAATGGAAGTAGAAGGGTATGTATGTACCTTGGGTGGACCTTTGCAATCCTTTGCAAAGTGTCCTTTATACCCACAGTTAAAGCACTTTAGCTTGCTTATGTCCCGTTTCTTCTTGAACCTTTTCTTAGAAGCAGGAACTTTTCCCTTGCCCTTCCTTGGCCCTCCTTTTCCACCATTCTTCTTCCATCCCTTCTGGATAGAAGATGAGGCAACATATGCCTTAGAATGGTCCTTGAGGGCCATTACCTCAGCCTCAAGGAGGAAGTGACGGGCAATGTCATCAAATGACATTATTTGAGGGTTATGGCGTAAGTTGACCTTCATCAACTGCCATTCCTCATCAGGCAAGGAACGAATTATTGCTTGCACTTGTTGCTCATCAGTGAGCACATGCCCTGCCGTCTTGAGTTGGTGGATCATGCGTGACATCTCACGCAAGTGAGCACTCATAGAGTGATCAGCACGCTTCACATAATTCTCAAACCTGAGAATCATCGAGCGTTGTTTCTCTACAGAAACATCTCCATACTTGGCCTTGACAGAGTCCCATATGGCCCTGGCCCCCTCAAGCATGGAGAATTCCACCATAATCTCATCCACCATAGTGGAAAGGAGAGTGACTCTACACATAGAGTTCTTCTTTAGGAATGCCTCATAGGCAGTCTTATCCTCTCCCTCAGCAGGAGGCATGATCTCTTGAGTGAGTACATCAAGAGTATCTTGCTCAGTTAAAATGAATTTGACTTTCTGTTGCCAAATTGAATAGTTTTCACCATCCAATTTGAGGTCACGGTTTAATTCAGCAACAATATTCTTACAAGCCATCTACATTGATGCAATTCACATGTTTTAGTTCAATTTACACAACAAGACTCAACAAAGCAACATGTGTATGAAAACAACTTCTAACATGCTCATATATGGCAAAAGAGATGCATATAACATTCGATCAGAAATATATAAACATGCCTTCATTGTTTCATACACATATCCTTTATTAACCTTCATCGAAATCATACACATATGTATGATCCTAAATCATGCTCACAACATGTAACATATACATATTCATGACCTAGGCTCTGATACCAATTGAAGATTTTCAGGATCTCAATAATAACATACTCTTATGTTATTCATTTGTGTATATGCCACATGCATATAAGTTTTCCATACATATTGTCTCAAAAAACAATATCTAGCATGCTATTTGAGTTCAACATGAATATAGACATACTTATCCAGTCAAACAAACTTAGCATGCCACTAAGATCATTCATAAAATTTAAATCCTTAGCATGCTACTAAAGCAAGAAAGGATGCGTACCTTCCTTTTTGATAGTCTTGTGCCGAAAAGGAAAAGGAAGGACTTGATCTTAGAGATACGCCTTGAGGCTTGAATTGAGATGAAGAATCTCAATGTAATTCCACCCACAATGCTCTAAGAAAGTGTCTAATATTTCGGCTCTTTAAAGGAATGAAAGGAGGAATTTTTCTCTCAAGAAAAATGATGCAAATTGAGTGTAAAATTCGTACTCACAATGGCCAGCCACTAAAGGCTATTTATAGATGACCAAAAGGCACACCTTTACACCAAGAAAGGTGTCCTTTAAGCCAAAGAACACTTCCTTTGGCTAAGGGTCATGTATGGTGGCGAAAATACATGTCTTTTAAGTCAAGGAACACTTCCTTTGGCCTATAACCACCCATAACTACCTTATGGGCGAAAATACATGTCTTTTAAGTCAAGGAACACTTCCTTTGGCCTATAACCACCCATAACTACCTTATGGGCGAAAATACATGTCTTTTAAGTCTAAAGGACATCACATTTGGTGCAATAACCACCTCAACCACCTCCATGGCCGAACATACATGTCCTTTAAAGTCAAAGGACATCACTCTTGGTGCTATAAGCACCCTATGGCCGAATATACATGTCCATTCACCCAAGGAACACTTCCTTTGGATGAAAGGACATGTTCTTTTAGCCAAGAGTTATTTCTTTTGATGAAGAGACATACCTTTAAACAAAAGATGTGTCTCTTGGTGGTTTTGAGCTAAAAACAAGGTGAGCTGGCACAAAGCTAGCTCAATATGCTACTTATGCACCATTGAGCTCCTTTGAGCTCCAACCTAGCACCATGAACTAAGGTCCAGCTCCAAGAACTGACCTTGAGCTGGAGTTAGCTGCTTTCAGCTGAAGTAAACTGAAGTCCAGCTACACTCAGCTACCAAAAGCTGAAGTGAGCTGACTTGAGCTGAAGTCCAGCTACATTCAGCTACCATAAGCTGAAGTGAGCTGACTTGAGCTTACTTGAGCTAACTTGAGCTGAAGTGAGCTGACTTGAGCTGAAGTCCAGCTACATTCAGCTACCATAAGCTGAAGTGAGCTGACTTGAGCTGACTTGAGCTAACTTGAGCTGAAGTCCAGCTACATTCAGCTACCATAAGCTGAAGTGAGCTGACTTGAGCTGACTTGAGCTAACTTGAGCTGAAGTCCAGCTACTTTGAGCTAGTTATAGCTGAAGTGAGCTGACTTGAGCTAAGGGGAGCTACTTCTAGCTGCCTTAGATACCTTTTCAAGCTATAGTTAGCTCAACGAGCTCAAATCCTATCTTAAAAGGATCTTGGTGCGCCAAGAATTCCAACATGAATTTCATTCCAAATAAGTTGTGAATGTTTCCAATTACATTCCAAACAAGTTGTGGTTGTTCCAATTTCTTTCCAAACAAGTTGTGAATGTTCCAATTTCATTCCAAACATGATGTGAATGTTTCCATTTCATTGCAAACATGTAGTGAATGTTTGAATTTCATTCCAAATAAGTTGTGAATGTTTCCAATTACATTCCAAACAAGTTGTGGTTGTTCCAATTTCTTTCCAAACAAGTTGTGAATGTTTCCATTTTATTCCAAACAGGTTTTGAATGTTTCCATTCATTCCAAACTAGTTGTGAATGTCCCCATTTCATTCCAAACAAGTTGTGAATGTTTCCACTTCAATCCAAACAAGTTGTGACTGTTGCAATTGGATTCCAAACATTTTGGACGTGTTTCCGTTTCATTCAAAACTAGTTGTGAATGTCCCCATTTCATTCCAAAAAAGTTGTGAATGTTTCGATTTGATTCAAAACAGGTTATGAATGTTTCCATTTCATTCCAATCAAGTTGTGATTGTTTCCATTTTACTACAAATGAGTTGTGAACGTTTCCATTTCATTCCAAAGAAGTTATGAATGTTTCCATTTCATTCCAAACAAGTTGTGAATGTTCCAATTTCATTCCAAACAAGTTTTGAATGTTTCCATTCATTCCAAACCAGTAGTAAATGTCCCCATTTCATTCCAAACAAGTTTTGAATGTTTCCGCTCCAATCCAAACAAATTGTTGTGAATGTTTCCACTTCATTCCAAACATGTTTTGAATGTTTCCACTTCGATCCAAACAAGTTGTGAATGTTTCCAATTCATTCCAAACAAGTTGTGAATGTTTCCATTTCATTCCAAACAAGTTGTGAATGTTTAATTGTCATTCTAAATTAGTTGTGAATGTTTCCATTTAATTCGAAACAGTTTGTGAATGTTTCCGTTTCATTCCAAAGAAGTTTTGAATGTCCCCGTTTCATTCCGAACAATTTGCGAAGGTTACAATTTCATTACAAACAAGTTAAGAATGTTTCCATTTCATTCCAAACAATTTGTGCAAGTTCCAATTTCATTCCAAACAACTTTTGAATGTTTCCTTTCCATTCCAAACAAGTTGTGAATGTTTCTACTTCATTCCAAACAAGTTATGAATGTTTCCACTTCATTGCAAACAAGTTTTGAATGTTTCCACTTCATTCCAAACAAGTTGTGAATGTTTCCATCAGACTCCAAACAAGTTGTGACTGTTGCAATTGGATTCCAAACATTTTGGACGTGTTTCCGTTTCATTCAAAACTAGTTGTGAATGTCCCCATTTCATTCCAAAAAAGTTGTGAATGTTTCGGTTTGATTCAAAACAGGTTATGAATGTTTCCATTTCATTCCAATCAACTTGTGATTGTTTCCATTTTACTACAAATGAGTTGTGAACGTTTCCATTTCATTCCAAAGAAGTTATGAATGTTTCCATTTCATTCCAAACAAGTTGTGAATGTTCCAATTTCATTCCAAACAAGTTTTGAATGTTTCCATTCATTCCAAACCAGTAGTAAATGTCCCCATTTCATTCCAAACAAGTTTTGAATGTTTCCGCTCCAATCCAAACAAATTGTTGTGAATGTTTCCACTTCATTCCAAACATGTTTTGAATGTTTCCACTTCGATCCAAACAAGTTGTGAATGTTTCCAATTCATTCCAAACAAGTTGTGAATGTTTCCATTTCATTCCAAACAAGTTGTGAATGTTTAATTGTCATTCCAAATTAGTTGTGAATGTTTCCATTTAATTCGAAACAGTTTGTGAATGTTTCCGTTTCATTCCAAATAAGTTTTGAATGTCCCCGTTTCATTCCGAACAATTTGCGAAGGTTACAATTTCATTACAAACAAGTTAAGAATGTTTGCATTTCATTCCAAACAATTTGTGCAAGTTCCAATTTCATTCCAAACAACTTTTGAATGTTTCCTTTTCATTCCAAACAAGTTGTGAATGTTTCTACTTCATTCCAAACAAGTTATGAATGTTTCCACTTCATTGCAAACAAGTTTTGAATGTTTCCACTTCATTCCAAACAAGTTGTGAATGTTTCCATCAGACTCCAAACAAGTTGTGACTGTTGCAATTGGATTCCAAACATTTTGGATGTTTTTCCGTTTCATTCAAAACTAGTTGTGAATGTCCCCATTTCATTCCAAAAAAGTTGTGAATGTTTCGATTTGATTCAAAACAGGTTATGAATGTTTCCATTTCATTCCAATCAAGTTGTGATTGTTTCCATTTTACTACAAATGAGTTGTGAACGTTTCCATTTCATTCCAAAGAAGTTATGAATGTTTCCATTTCATTCCAAACAAGTTGTGAATGTTCCAATTTCATTCCAAACAAGTTTTGAATGTTTCCATTCATTCCAAACCAGTAGTAAATGTCCCCATTTCATTCCAAACAAGTTTTGAATGTTTCCGCTCCAATCCAAACAAATTGTTGTGAATGTTTCCACTTCATTCCAAACATGTTTTGAATGTTTCCACTTCGATCCAAACAAGTTGTGAATGTTTCCAATTCATTCCAAACAAGTTGTGAATGTTTCCATTTCATTCCAAACAAGTTGTGAATGTTTAATTGTCATTCCAAATTAGTTGTGAATGTTTCCATTTAATTCGAAACAGTTTGTGAATGTTTCCGTTTCATTCCAAAGAAGTTTTGAATGTCCCCGTTTCATTCCGAACAATTTGCGAAGGTTACAATTTCATTACAAACAAGTTAAGAATGTTTCCATTTCATTCCAAACAATTTGTGCAAGTTCCAATTTCATTCCAAACAACTTTTGAATGTTTCCTTTTCATTCCAAACAAGTTGTGAATGTTTCTACTTCATTCCAAACAAGTTATGAATGTTTCCACTTCATTGCAAACAAGTTTTGAATGTTTCCACTTCATTCCAAATAAGTTGTGAATGTTTCCATCAGACTCCAAACAAGTTGTGACTGTTGCAATTGGATTCCAAACATTTTGGACGTGTTTCCGTTTCATTCAAAACTAGTTGTGAATGTCCCCATTTCATTCCAAAAAAGTTGTGAATGTTTCGATTTGATTCAAAACAGGTTATGAATGTTTCCATTTCATTCCAATCAAGTTGTGATTGTTTCCATTTTACTACAAATGAGTTGTGAACGTTTCCATTTCATTCCAAAGAAGTTATGAACGTTTCCATTTCATTCCAAACAAGTTGTGAATGTTCCAATTTCATTCCAAACATGCTGTGAATGTTTCCATTTCATTGCAAACATGTAGTGAATGTTTGAATTTCATTCCAAATAAGTTGTGAATGTTTCCAATTACATTCCAAACAAGTTGTGGTTGTTCCAATTTCTTTCCAAACAAGTTGTGAATGTTTCCATTTTATTCCAAACAAGTTTTGAATGTTTCCATTCATTCCAAACTAGTTGTGAATGTCCCCATTTCATTCCAAACAAGTTGTGAATGTTTCCACTTCAATCCAAACAAGTTGTGAATGTTTCCATCAGACTCCAAACAAGTTGTGACTGTTGCAATTGGATTCCAAACATTTTGGACGTGTTTCTGTTTCATTCAAAACTAGTTGTGAATGTCCCCATTTCATTCCAAAAAAGTTGTGAATGTTTCGATTTGATTCAAAACAGGTTATGAATGTTTCCATTTCATTCCAATCAAGTTGTGATTGTTTCCATTTTACTACAAATGAGTTGTGAACGTTTCCATTTCATTCCAAAGAAGTTATGAATGTTTCCATTTCATTCCAAACAAGTTGTGAATGTTCCAATTTCATTCCAAACATGATGTGAATGTTTCCATTTCATTGCAAACATGTAGTGAATGTTTGAATTTCATTCCAAATAAGTTGTGAATGTTTCCAATTACATTCCAAACAAGTTGTGGTTGTTCCAATTTCTTTCCAAACAAGTTGTGAATGTTTCCATTTTATTCCAAACAAGTTTTGAATGTTTCCATTCATTCCAAACTAGTTGTGAATGTCCCCATTTCATTCCAAAAAAGTTGTGAATGTTTCGATTTGATTCAAAACAGGTTATGAATGTTTCCATTTCATTCCAATCAAGTTGTGATTGTTTCCATTTTACTACAAATGAGTTGTGAACGTTTCCATTTCATTCCAAAGAAGTTATGAACATTTCCATTTCATTCCAAACAAGTTGTGAATGTTCCAATTTCATTCCAAACATGATGTGAATGTTTCCATTTCATTGCAAACATGTAGTGAATGTTTGAATTTCATTCCAAATAAGTTGTGAATGTTTCCAATTACATTCCAAACAAGTTGTGGTTGTTCCAATTTCTTTCCAAACAAGTTGTGAATGTTTCCATTTTATTCCAAACAAGTTTTGAATGTTTCCATTCATTCCAAACTAGTTGTGAATGTCCCCATTTCATTCCAAACAAGTTGTGAATGTTTCCACTTCAATCCAAACAAGTTGTGAATGTTTCCATCAAACTCCAAACAAGTTGTGACTGTTGCAATTGGATTCCAAACATTTTGGACGTGTTTCTGTTTCATTCAAAACTAGTTGTGAATGTCCCCATTTCATTCCAAAAAAGTTGTGAATGTTTCGATTTGATTCAAAACAGGTTATGAATGTTTCCATTTCATTCCAATCAAGTTGTGATTGTTTCCATTTTACTACAAATGAGTTGTGAACGTTTCCATTTCATTCCAAAGAAGTTATGAATGTTTCCATTTCATTCCAAACAAGTTGTGAATGTTCCAATTTCATTCCAAACATGATGTGAATGTTTCCATTTCATTGCAAACATGTAGTGAATGTTTGAATTTCATTCCAAATAAGTTGTGAATGTTTCCAATTACATTCCAAACAAGTTGTGGTTGTTCCAATTTCTTTCCAAACAAGTTGTGAATGTTTCCATTTTATTCCAAACAAGTTTTGAATGTTTCCATTCATTCCAAACTAGTTGTGAATGTCCCCATTTCATTCCAAAAAAGTTGTGAATGTTTCGATTTGATTCAAAACAGGTTATGAATGTTTCCATTTCATTCCAATCAAGTTGTGATTGTTTCCATTTTACTACAAATGAGTTGTGAACGTTTCCATTTCATTCCAAAGAAGTTATGAATGTTTCCATTTCATTCCAAACAAGTTGTGAATGTTCCAATTTCATTCCAAACATGATGTGAATGTTTCCATTTCATTGCAAACATGTAGTGAATGTTTGAATTTCATTCCAAATAAGTTGTGAATGTTTCCAATTACATTCCAAACAAGTTGTGGTTGTTCCAATTTCTTTCCAAACAAGTTGTGAATGTTTCCATTTTATTCCAAACAAGTTTTGAATGTTTCCATTCATTCCAAACTAGTTGTGAATGTCCCCATTTCATTCCAAAAAAGTTGTGAATGTTTCGATTTGATTCAAAACAGGTTATGAATGTTTCCATTTCATTCCAATCAAGTTGTGATTGTTTCCATTTTACTACAAATGAGTTGTGAACGTTTCCATTTCATTCCAAAGAAGTTATGAACGTTTCCATTTCATTCCAAACAAGTTGTGAATGTTCCAATTTCATTCCAAACATGATGTGAATGTTTCCATTTCATTGCAAACATGTAGTGAATGTTTGAATTTCATTCCAAATAAGTTGTGAATGTTTCCAATTACATTCCAAACAAGTTGTGGTTGTTCCAATTTCTTTCCAAACAAGTTGTGAATGTTTCCATTTTATTCCAAACAAGTTTTGAATGTTTCCATTCATTCCAAACTAGTTGTGAATGTCCCCATTTCATTCCAAACAAGTTGTGAATGTTTCCACTTCAATCCAAACAAGTTGTGAATGTTTCCATCAAACTCCAAACAAGTTGTGACTGTTGCAATTGGATTCCAAACATTTTGGACGTGTTTCTGTTTCATTCAAAACTAGTTGTGAATGTCCCCATTTCATTCCAAAAAAGTTGTGAATGTTTCGATTTGATTCAAAACAGGTTATGAATGTTTCCATTTCATTCCAATCAAGTTGTGATTGTTTCCATTTTACTACAAATGAGTTGTGAACGTTTCCATTTCATTCCAAAGAAGTTATGAATGTTTCCATTTCATTCCAAACAAGTTGTGAATGTTCCAATTTCATTCCAAACATGATGTGAATGTTTCCATTTCATTGCAAACATGTAGTGAATGTTTGAATTTCATTCCAAATAAGTTGTGAATGTTTCCAATTACATTCCAAACAAGTTGTGGTTGTTCCAATTTCTTTCCAAACAAGTTGTGAATGTTTCCATTTTATTCCAAACAAGTTTTGAATGTTTCCATTCATTCCAAACTAGTTGTGAATGTCCCCATTTCATTCCAAAAAAGTTGTGAATGTTTCGATTTGATTCAAAACAGGTTATGAATGTTTCCATTTCATTCCAATCAAGTTGTGATTGTTTCCATTTTACTACAAATGAGTTGTGAACGTTTCCATTTCATTCCAAAGAAGTTATGAACGTTTCCATTTCATTCCAAACAAGTTGTGAATGTTCCAATTTCATTCCAAACATGATGTGAATGTTTCCATTTCATTGCAAACATGTAGTGAATGTTTGAATTTCATTCCAAATAAGTTGTGAATGTTTCCAATTACATTCCAAACAAGTTGTGGTTGTTCCAATTTCTTTCCAAACAAGTTGTGAATGTTTCCATTTTATTCCAAACAAGTTTTGAATGTTTCCATTCATTCCAAACTAGTTGTGAATGTCCCCATTTCATTCCAAACAAGTTGTGAATGTTTCCACTTCAATCCAAACAAGTTGTGAATGTTTCCATCAAACTCCAAACAAGTTGTGACTGTTGCAATTGGATTCCAAACATTTTGGACGTGTTTCTGTTTCATTCAAAACTAGTTGTGAATGTCCCCATTTCATTCCAAAAAAGTTGTGAATGTTTCGATTTGATTCAAAACAGGTTATGAATGTTTCCATTTCATTCCAATCAAGTTGTGATTGTTTCCATTTTACTACAAATGAGTTGTGAACGTTTCCATTTCATTCCAAAGAAGTTATGAATGTTTCCATTTCATTCCAAACAAGTTGTGAATGTTCCAATTTCATTCCAAACATGATGTGAATGTTTCCATTTCATTGCAAACATGTAGTGAATGTTTGAATTTCATTCCAAATAAGTTGTGAATGTTTCCAATTACATTCCAAACAAGTTGTGGTTGTTCCAATTTCTTTCCAAACAAGTTGTGAATGTTTCCATTTTATTCCAAACAAGTTTTGAATGTTTCCATTCATTCCAAACTAGTTGTGAATGTCCCCATTTCATTCCAAAAAAGTTGTGAATGTTTCGATTTGATTCAAAACAGGTTATGAATGTTTCCATTTCATTCCAATCAAGTTGTGATTGTTTCCATTTTACTACAAATGAGTTGTGAACGTTTCCATTTCATTCCAAAGAAGTTATGAATGTTTCCATTTCATTCCAAACAAGTTGTGAATGTTCCAATTTCATTCCAAACATGATGTGAATGTTTCCATTTCATTGCAAACATGTAGTGAATGTTTGAATTTCATTCCAAATAAGTTGTGAATGTTTCCAATTACATTCCAAACAAGTTGTGGTTGTTCCAATTTCTTTCCAAACAAGTTGTGAATGTTTCCATTTTATTCCAAACAAGTTTTGAATGTTTCCATTCATTCCAAACTAGTTGTGAATGTCCCCATTTCATTCCAAAAAAGTTGTGAATGTTTCGATTTGATTCAAAACAGGTTATGAATGTTTCCATTTCATTCCAATCAAGTTGTGATTGTTTCCATTTTACTACAAATGAGTTGTGAACGTTTCCATTTCATTCCAAAGAAGTTATGAACGTTTCCATTTCATTCCAAACAAGTTGTGAATGTTCCAATTTCATTCCAAACATGATGTGAATGTTTCCATTTCATTGCAAACATGTAGTGAATGTTTGAATTTCATTCCAAATAAGTTGTGAATGTTTCCAATTACATTCCAAACAAGTTGTGGTTGTTCCAATTTCTTTCCAAACAAGTTGTGAATGTTTCCATTTTATTCCAAACAAGTTTTGAATGTTTCCATTCATTCCAAACTAGTTGTGAATGTCCCCATTTCATTCCAAACAAGTTGTGAATGTTTCCACTTCAATCCAAACAAGTTGTGAATGTTTCCATCAGACTCCAAACAAGTTGTGACTGTTGCAATTGGATTCCAAACATTTTGGACGTGTTTCTGTTTCATTCAAAACTAGTTGTGAATGTCCCCATTTCATTCCAAAAAAGTTGTGAATGTTTCGATTTGATTCAAAACAGGTTATGAATGTTTCCATTTCATTCCAATCAAGTTGTGATTGTTTCCATTTTACTACAAATGAGTTGTGAACGTTTCCATTTCATTCCAAAGAAGTTATGAATGTTTCCATTTCATTCCAAACAAGTTGTGAATGTTCCAATTTCATTCCAAACATGATGTGAATGTTTCCATTTCATTGCAAACATGTAGTGAATGTTTGAATTTCATTCCAAATAAGTTGTGAATGTTTCCAATTACATTCCAAACAAGTTGTGGTTGTTCCAATTTCTTTCCAAACAAGTTGTGAATGTTTCCATTTTATTCCAAACAAGTTTTGAATGTTTCCATTCATTCCAAACTAGTTGTGAATGTCCCCATTTCATTCCAAAAAAGTTGTGAATGTTTCGATTTGATTCAAAACAGGTTATGAATGTTTCCATTTCATTCCAATCAAGTTGTGATTGTTTCCATTTTACTACAAATGAGTTGTGAACGTTTCCATTTCATTCCAAAGAAGTTATGAATGTTTCCATTTCATTCCAAACAAGTTGTGAATGTTCCAATTTCATTCCAAACAAGTTTTGAATGTTTCCATTCATTCCAAACCAGTAGTAAATGTCCCCATTTCATTCCAAACAAGTTTTGAATGTTTCCGCTCCAATCCCGAACAAATTGTTGTGAATGTTTCCACTTCATTCCAAACATGTTTTGAATGTTTCCACTTCGATCCAAACAAGTTGTGAATGTTTCCAATTCATTCCAAACAAGTTGTGAATGTTTCCATTTCATTCCAAACAAGTTGTGAATGTTTAATTGTCATTCCAAATTAGTTGTGAATGTTTCCATTTAATTCGAAACAGTTTGTGAATGTTTCCGTTTCATTCCAAAGAAGTTTTGAATGTCCCCGTTTCATTCCGAACAATTTGCGAAGGTTACAATTTCATTACAAACAAGTTAAGAATGTTTCCATTTCATTCCAAACAATTTGTGCAAGTTCCAATTTCATTCCAAACAACTTTTGAATGTTTCCTTTTCATTCCAAACAAGTTGTGAATGTTTCTACTTCATTCCAAACAAGTTATGAATGTTTCCACTTCATTGCAAACAAGTTTTGAATGTTTCCACTTCATTCCAAATAAGTTGTGAATGTTTCCATCAGACTCCAAACAAGTTGTGACTGTTGCAATTGGATTCCAAACATTTTGGACGTGTTTCCGTTTCATTCAAAACTAGTTGTGAATGTCCCCATTTCATTCCAAAAAAGTTGTGAATGTTTCGATTTGATTCAAAACAGGTTATGAATGTTTCCATTTCATTCCAATCAAGTTGTGATTGTTTCCATTTTACTACAAATGAGTTGTGAACGTTTCCATTTCATTCCAAAGAAGTTATGAACGTTTCCATTTCATTCCAAACAAGTTGTGAATGTTCCAATTTCATTCCAAACATGATGTGAATGTTTCCATTTCATTGCAAACATGTAGTGAATGTTTGAATTTCATTCCAAATAAGTTGTGAATGTTTCCAATTACATTCCAAACAAGTTGTGGTTGTTCCAATTTCTTTCCAAACAAGTTGTGAATGTTTCCATTTTATTCCAAACAAGTTTTGAATGTTTCCATTCATTCCAAACTAGTTGTGAATGTCCCCATTTCATTCCAAACAAGTTGTGAATGTTTCCACTTCAATCCAAACAAGTTGTGAATGTTTCCATCAAACTCCAAACAAGTTGTGACTGTTGCAATTGGATTCCAAACATTTTGGACGTGTTTCTGTTTCATTCAAAACTAGTTGTGAATGTCCCCATTTCATTCCAAAAAAGTTGTGAATGTTTCGATTTGATTCAAAACAGGTTATGAATGTTTCCATTTCATTCCAATCAAGTTGTGATTGTTTCCATTTTACTACAAATGAGTTGTGAACGTTTCCATTTCATTCCAAAGAAGTTATGAATGTTTCCATTTCATTCCAAACAAGTTGTGAATGTTCCAATTTCATTCCAAACATGATGTGAATGTTTCCATTTCATTGCAAACATGTAGTGAATGTTTGAATTTCATTCCAAATAAGTTGTGAATGTTTCCAATTACATTCCAAACAAGTTGTGGTTGTTCCAATTTCTTTCCAAACAAGTTGTGAATGTTTCCATTTTATTCCAAACAAGTTTTGAATGTTTCCATTCATTCCAAACTAGTTGTGAATGTCCCCATTTCATTCCAAAAAAGTTGTGAATGTTTCGATTTGATTCAAAACAGGTTATGAATGTTTCCATTTCATTCCAATCAAGTTGTGATTGTTTCCATTTTACTACAAATGAGTTGTGAACGTTTCCATTTCATTCCAAAGAAGTTATGAATGTTTCCATTTCATTCCAAACAAGTTGTGAATGTTCCAATTTCATTCCAAACATGATGTGAATGTTTCCATTTCATTGCAAACATGTAGTGAATGTTTGAATTTCATTCCAAATAAGTTGTGAATGTTTCCAATTACATTCCAAACAAGTTGTGGTTGTTCCAATTTCTTTCCAAACAAGTTGTGAATGTTTCCATTTTATTCCAAACAAGTTTTGAATGTTTCCATTCATTCCAAACTAGTTGTGAATGTCCCCATTTCATTCCAAAAAAGTTGTGAATGTTTCGATTTGATTCAAAACAGGTTATGAATGTTTCCATTTCATTCCAATCAAGTTGTGATTGTTTCCATTTTACTACAAATGAGTTGTGAACGTTTCCATTTCATTCCAAAGAAGTTATGAACGTTTCCATTTCATTCCAAACAAGTTGTGAATGTTCCAATTTCATTCCAAACATGATGTGAATGTTTCCATTTCATTGCAAACATGTAGTGAATGTTTGAATTTCATTCCAAATAAGTTGTGAATGTTTCCAATTACATTCCAAACAAGTTGTGGTTGTTCCAATTTCTTTCCAAACAAGTTGTGAATGTTTCCATTTTATTCCAAACAAGTTTTGAATGTTTCCATTCATTCCAAACTAGTTGTGAATGTCCCCATTTCATTCCAAACAAGTTGTGAATGTTTCCACTTCAATCCAAACAAGTTGTGAATGTTTCCATCAGACTCCAAACAAGTTGTGACTGTTGCAATTGGATTCCAAACATTTTGGACGTGTTTCTGTTTCATTCAAAACTAGTTGTGAATGTCCCCATTTCATTCCAAAAAAGTTGTGAATGTTTCGATTTGATTCAAAACAGGTTATGAATGTTTCCATTTCATTCCAATCAAGTTGTGATTGTTTCCATTTTACTACAAATGAGTTGTGAACGTTTCCATTTCATTCCAAAGAAGTTATGAACGTTTCCATTTCATTCCAAACAAGTTGTGAATGTTCCAATTTCATTCCAAACATGATGTGAATGTTTCCATTTCATTGCAAACATGTAGTGAATGTTTGAATTTCATTCCAAATAAGTTGTGAATGTTTCCAATTACATTCCAAACAAGTTGTGGTTGTTCCAATTTCTTTCCAAACAAGTTGTGAATGTTTCCATTTTATTCCAAACAAGTTTTGAATGTTTCCATTCATTCCAAACTAGTTGTGAATGTCCCCATTTCATTCCAAACAAGTTGTGAATGTTTCCACTTCAATCCAAACAAGTTGTGAATGTTTCCATCAGACTCCAAACAAGTTGTGACTGTTGCAATTGGATTCCAAACATTTTGGACGTGTTTCTGTTTCATTCAAAACTAGTTGTGAATGTCCCCATTTCATTCCAAAAAAGTTGTGAATGTTTCGATTTGATTCAAAACAGGTTATGAATGTTTCCATTTCATTCCAATCAAGTTGTGATTGTTTCCATTTTACTACAAATGAGTTGTGAACGTTTCCATTTCATTCCAAAGAAGTTATGAATGTTTCCATTTCATTCCAAACAAGTTGTGAATGTTCCAATTTCATTCCAAACATGATGTGAATGTTTCCATTTCATTGCAAACATGTAGTGAATGTTTGAATTTCATTCCAAATAAGTTGTGAATGTTTCCAATTACATTCCAAACAAGTTGTGGTTGTTCCAATTTCTTTCCAAACAAGTTGTGAATGTTTCCATTTTATTCCAAACAAGTTTTGAATGTTTCCATTCATTCCAAACTAGTTGTGAATGTCCCCATTTCATTCCAAAAAAGTTGTGAATGTTTCGATTTGATTCAAAACAGGTTATGAATGTTTCCATTTCATTCCAATCAAGTTGTGATTGTTTCCATTTTACTACAAATGAGTTGTGAACGTTTCCATTTCATTCCAAAGAAGTTATGAACGTTTCCATTTCATTCCAAACAAGTTGTGAATGTTCCAATTTCATTCCAAACATGATGTGAATGTTTCCATTTCATTGCAAACATGTAGTGAATGTTTGAATTTCATTCCAAATAAGTTGTGAATGTTTCCAATTACATTCCAAACAAGTTGTGGTTGTTCCAATTTCTTTCCAAACAAGTTGTGAATGTTTCCATTTTATTCCAAACAAGTTTTGAATGTTTCCATTCATTCCAAACTAGTTGTGAATGTCCCCATTTCATTCCAAACAAGTTGTGAATGTTTCCACTTCAATCCAAACAAGTTGTGAATGTTTCCATCAAACTCCAAACAAGTTGTGACTGTTGCAATTGGATTCCAAACATTTTGGACGTGTTTCTGTTTCATTCAAAACTAGTTGTGAATGTCCCCATTTCATTCCAAAAAAGTTGTGAATGTTTCGATTTGATTCAAAACAGGTTATGAATGTTTCCATTTCATTCCAATCAAGTTGTGATTGTTTCCATTTTACTACAAATGAGTTGTGAACGTTTCCATTTCATTCCAAAGAAGTTATGAATGTTTCCATTTCATTCCAAACAAGTTGTGAATGTTCCAATTTCATTCCAAACATGATGTGAATGTTTCCATTTCATTGCAAACATGTAGTGAATGTTTGAATTTCATTCCAAATAAGTTGTGAATGTTTCCAATTACATTCCAAACAAGTTGTGGTTGTTCCAATTTCTTTCCAAACAAGTTGTGAATGTTTCCATTTTATTCCAAACAAGTTTTGAATGTTTCCATTCATTCCAAACTAGTTGTGAATGTCCCCATTTCATTCCAAAAAAGTTGTGAATGTTTCGATTTGATTCAAAACAGGTTATGAATGTTTCCATTTCATTCCAATCAAGTTGTGATTGTTTCCATTTTACTACAAATGAGTTGTGAACGTTTCCATTTCATTCCAAAGAAGTTATGAATGTTTCCATTTCATTCCAAACAAGTTGTGAATGTTCCAATTTCATTCCAAACATGATGTGAATGTTTCCATTTCATTGCAAACATGTAGTGAATGTTTGAATTTCATTCCAAATAAGTTGTGAATGTTTCCAATTACATTCCAAACAAGTTGTGGTTGTTCCAATTTCTTTCCAAACAAGTTGTGAATGTTTCCATTTTATTCCAAACAAGTTTTGAATGTTTCCATTCATTCCAAACTAGTTGTGAATGTCCCCATTTCATTCCAAAAAAGTTGTGAATGTTTCGATTTGATTCAAAACAGGTTATGAATGTTTCCATTTCATTCCAATCAAGTTGTGATTGTTTCCATTTTACTACAAATGAGTTGTGAACGTTTCCATTTCATTCCAAAGAAGTTATGAACGTTTCCATTTCATTCCAAACAAGTTGTGAATGTTCCAATTTCATTCCAAACATGATGTGAATGTTTCCATTTCATTGCAAACATGTAGTGAATGTTTGAATTTCATTCCAAATAAGTTGTGAATGTTTCCAATTACATTCCAAACAAGTTGTGGTTGTTCCAATTTCTTTCCAAACAAGTTGTGAATGTTTCCATTTTATTCCAAACAAGTTTTGAATGTTTCCATTCATTCCAAACTAGTTGTGAATGTCCCCATTTCATTCCAAACAAGTTGTGAATGTTTCGATTTGATTCAAAACAGGTTATGAATGTTTCCATTTCATTCCAATCAAGTTGTGATTGTTTCCATTTTACTACAAATGAGTTGTGAACGTTTCCATTTCATTCCAAAGAAGTTATGAATGTTTCCATTTCATTCCAAACAAGTTGTGAATGTTCCAATTTCATTCCAAACAAGTTTTGAATGTTTCCATTCATTCCAAACCAGTAGTAAATGTCCCCATTTCATTCCAAACAAGTTTTGAATGTTTCCGCTCCAATCCCGAACAAATTGTTGTGAATGTTTCCACTTCATTCGAAACATGTTTTGAATGTTTCCACTTCGATCCAAACAAGTTGTGAATGTTTCCAATTCATTCCAAACAAGTTGTGAATGTTTCCATTTCATTCCAAACAAGTTGTGAATGTTTAATTGTCATTCCAAATTAGTTGTGAATGTTTCCATTTAATTCGAAACAGTTTGTGAATGTTTCCGTTTCATTCCAAAGAAGTTTTGAATGTCCCCGTTTCATTCCGAACAATTTGCGAAGGTTACAATTTCATTACAAACAAGTTAAGAATGTTTCCATTTCATTCCAAACAATTTGTGCAAGTTCCAATTTCATTCCAAACAACTTTTGAATGTTTCCTTTTCATTCCAAACAAGTTGTGAATGTTTCTACTTCATTCCAAACAAGTTATGAATGTTTCCACTTCATTGCAAACAAGTTTTGAATGTTTCCACTTCATTCCAAACAAGTTGTGAATGTTTCCATCAGACTCCAAACAAGTTGTGACTGTTGCAATTGGATTCCAAACATTTTGGACGTGTTTCCGTTTCATTCAAAACTAGTTGTGAATGTCCCCATTTCATTCCAAAAAAGTTGTGAATGTTTCGATTTGATTCAAAACAGGTTATGAATGTTTCCATTTCATTCCAATCAAGTTGTGATTGTTTCCATTTTACTACAAATGAGTTGTGAACGTTTCCATTTCATTCCAAAGAAGTTATGAATGTTTCCATTTCATTCCAAACAAGTTGTGAATGTTCCAATTTCATTCCAAACAAGTTTTGAATGTTTCCATTCATTCCAAACCAGTAGTAAATGTCCCCATTTCATTCCAAACAAGTTTTGAATGTTTCCGCTCCAATCCAAACAAATTGTTGTGAATGTTTCCACTTCATTCCAAACATGTTTTGAATGTTTCCACTTCGATCCAAACAAGTTGTGAATGTTTCCAATTCATTCCAAACAAGTTGTGAATGTTTCCATTTCATTCCAAACAAGTTGTGAATGTTTAATTGTCATTCCAAATTAGTTGTGAATGTTTCCATTTAATTCGAAACAGTTTGTGAATGTTTCCGTTTCATTCCAAAGAAGTTTTGAATGTCCCCGTTTCATTCCGAACAATTTGCGAAGGTTACAATTTCATTACAAACAAGTTAAGAATGTTTCCATTTCATTCCAAACAATTTGTGCAAGTTCCAATTTCATTCCAAACAACTTTTGAATGTTTCCTTTTCATTCCAAACAAGTTGTGAATGTTTCTACTTCATTCCAAACAAGTTATGAATGTTTCCACTTCATTGCAAACAAGTTTTGAATGTTTCCACTTCATTCCAAACAAGTTGTGAATGTTTCATCAGACTCCAAACAAGTTGTGACTGTTGCAATTGGATTCCAAACATTTTGGACGTGTTTCCGTTTCATTCAAAACTAGTTGTGAATGTCCCCATTTCATTCCAAAAAAGTTGTGAATGTTTCGATTTGATTCAAAACAGGTTATGAATGTTTCCATGTCATTCCAATCAAGTTGTGATTGTTTCCATTTTACTACAAATGAGTTGTGAACGTTTCCATTTCATTCCAAAGAAGTTATGAATGTTTCCATTTCATTCGAAACAAGTTGTGAATGTTCCAATTTCATTCCAAACAAGTTTTGAATGTTTCCATTCATTCCAAACCAGTAGTAAATGTCCCCATTTCATTCCAAACAAGTTTTGAATGTTTCCGCTCCAATCCAAACAAATTGTTGTGAATGTTTCCACTTCATTCCAAACATGTTTTGAATGTTTCCACTTCGATCCAAACAAGTTGTGAATGTTTCCAATTCATTCCAAACAAGTTGTGAATGTTTCCATTTCATTCCAAACAAGTTGTGAATGTTTAATTGTCATTCCAAATTAGTTGTGAATGTTTCCATTTAATTCGAAACAGTTGGTGAATGTTTCCGTTTCATTCCAAAGAAGTTTTGAATGTCCCCGTTTCATTCCGAACAATTTGCGAAGGTTACAATTTCATTACAAACAAGTTAAGAATGTTTCCATTTCATTCCAAACAATTTGTGCAAGTTCCAATTTCATTCCAAACAACTTTTGAATGTTTCCTTTTCATTCCAAACAAGTTGTGAATGTTTCTACTTTATTCCAAGCAAGTTATGAATGTTTCCACTTCATTGCAAACAAGTTTTGAATGTTTCCACTTCATTCCAAACAAGTTGTGAATCAGACTGCAAACAAGTTGTGACTGTTGCAATTGGATTCCAAACATTTTGGACGTGTTTCCGTTTCATTCAAAACTAGTTGTGAATGTCCCCATTTCATTCCAAAAAAGTTGTGAATGTTTCGATTTGATTCAAAACAGGTTATGAATGTTTCCATTTCATTCCAATCAAGTTGTGATTGTTTCCATTTTACTACAAATGAGTTGTGAACGTTTCCATTTCATTCCAAAGAAGTTATGAATGTTTCCATTTCATTCCAAACAAGTTGTGAATGTTCCAATTTCATTCCAAACAAGTTTTGAATGTTTCCATTCATTCCAAACCAGTAGTAAATGTCCCCATTTCATTCCAAACAAGTTTTGAATGTTTCCGCTCCAATCCAAACATATTGTTGTGAATGTTTCCACTTCATTCCAAACATGTTTTGAATGTTTCCACTTCGATCCAAACAAGTTGTGAATGTTTCCAATTCATTCCAAACAAGTTGTGAATGTTTCCATTTCATTCCAAACAAGTTGTGAATGTTTAATTGTCATTCCAAATTAGTTGTGAATGTTTCCATTTAATTCGAAACAGTTTGTGAATGTTTCCGTTTCATTCCAAAGAAGTTTTGAATGTCCCGGTTTCATTCCGAACAATTTACGAAGGTTACAATTTCATTACAAACAAGTTAAGAATGTTTCCATTTCATTCCAAACAATTTGTGCAAGTTCCAATTTCATTCCAAACAACTTTTGAATGTTTCCTTTCCATTCCAAACAAGTTGTGAATGTTTCTACTTCATTCCAAACAAGTTATGAATGTTTCCACTTCATTGCAAACAAGTTTTGAATGTTTCCACTTCATTCCAAACAAGTTGTGAATGTTTCCATCAGACTCCAAACAAGTTGTGACTGTTGCAATTGGATTCCAAACATTTTGGACGTGTTTCCGTTTCATTCAAAACTAGTTGTGAATGTCCCCATTTCATTCCAAAAAAGTTGTGAATGTTTCGATTTGATTCAAAACAGGTTATGAATGTTTCCATTTCATTCCAATCAAGTTGTGATTGTTTCCATTTTACTACAAATGAGTTGTGAACGTTTCCATTTCATTCCAAAGAAGTTATGAATGTTTCCATTTCATTCCAAACAAGTTGTGAATGTTCCAATTTCATTCCAAACAAGTTTTGAATGTTTCCATTCATTCCAAACCAGTAGTAAATGTCCCCATTTCATTCCAAACAAGTTTTGAATGTTTCCGCTCCAATCCAAACAAATTGTTGTGAATGTTTCCACTTCATTCCAAACATGTTTTGAATGTTTCCACTTCGATCCAAACAAGTTGTGAATGTTTCCAATTCATTCCAAACAAGTTGTGAATGTTTCCATTTCATTCCAAACAAGTTGTGAATGTTTAATTGTCATTCCAAATTAGTTGTGAATGTTTCCATTTAATTCGAAACAGTTTGTGAATGTTTCCGTTTCATTCCAAAGAACTTTTGAATGTCCCCCGTTTCATTCCGAACAATTTGCGAAGGTTACAATTTCATTACAAACAAGTTAAGAATGTTTCCATTTCATTCCAAACAATTTGTGCAAGTTCCAATTTCATTCCAAACAACTTTTGAATGTTTCCTTTTCATTCCAAACAAGTTGTGAATGTTTCTACTTCATTCCAAACAAGTTATGAATGTTTCCACTTCATTGCAAACAAGTTTTGAATGTTTCCACTTCATTCCAAACAAGTTGTGAATGTTTCCATCAGACTCCAAACAAGTTGTGACTGTTGCAATTGGATTCCAAACATTTTGGACGTGTTTCCGTTTCATTCAAAACTAGTTGTGAATGTCCCCATTTCATTCCAAAAAAGTTGTGAATGTTTCGATTTGATTCAAAACAGGTTATGAATGTTTCCATTTCATTCCAATCAAGTTGTGATTGTTTCCATTTTACTACAAATGAGTTGTGAACGTTTCCATTTCATTCCAAAGAAGTTATGAATGTTTCCATTTCATTCCAAACAAGTTGTGAATGTTCCAATTTCATTCCAAACAAGTTTTGAATGTTTCCATTCATTCCAAACCAGTAGTAAATGTCCCCATTTCATTCCAAACAAGTTTTGAATGTTTCCGCTCCAATCCAAACAAATTGTTGTGAATGTTTCCACTTCATTCCAAACATGTTTTGAATGTTTCCACTTCGATCCAAACAAGTTGTGAATGTTTCCAATTCATTCCAAACAAGTTGTGAATGTTTCCATTTCATTCCAAACAAGTTGTGAATGTTTAATTGTCATTCCAAATTAGTTGTGAATGTTTCCATTTAATTCGAAACAGTTTGTGAATGTTTCCGTTTCATTCCAAAGAAGTTTTGAATGTCCCGGTTTCATTCCGAACAATTTACGAAGGTTACAATTTCATTACAAACAAGTTAAGAATGTTTCCATTTCATTCCAAACAATTTGTGCAAGTTCCAATTTCATTCCAAACAACTTTTGAATGTTTCCTTTCCATTCCAAACAAGTTGTGAATGTTTCTACTTCATTCCAAACAAGTTATGAATGTTTCCACTTCATTGCAAACAAGTTTTGAATGTTTCCACTTCATTCCAAACAAGTTGTGAATGTTTCCATCAGACTCCAAACAAGTTGTGACTGTTGCAATTGGATTCCAAACATTTTGGACGTGTTTCCGTTTCATTCAAAACTAGTTGTGAATGTCCCCATTTCATTCCAAAAAAGTTGTGAATGTTTCGATTTGATTCAAAACAGGTTATGAATGTTTCCATTTCATTCCAATCAAGTTGTGATTGTTTCCATTTTACTACAAATGAGTTGTGAACGTTTCCATTTCATTCCAAAGAAGTTATGAATGTTTCCATTTCATTCCAAACAAGTTGTGAATGTTCCAATTTCATTCCAAACAAGTTTTGAATGTTTCCATTCATTCCAAACCAGTAGTAAATGTCCCCATTTCATTCCAAACAAGTTTTGAATGTTTCCGCTCCAATCCAAACAAATTGTTGTGAATGTTTCCACTTCATTCCAAACATGTTTTGAATGTTTCCACTTCGATCCAAACAAGTTGTGAATGTTTCCAATTCATTCCAAACAAGTTGTGAATGTTTCCATTTCATTCCAAACAAGTTGTGAATGTTTAATTGTCATTCCAAATTAGTTGTGAATGTTTCCATTTAATTCGAAACAGTTTGTGAATGTTTCCGTTTCATTCCAAAGAAGTTTTGAATGTCCCCGTTTCATTCCGAACAATTTGCGAAGGTTACAATTTCATTACAAACAAGTTAAGAATGTTTCCATTTCATTCCAAACAATTTGTGCAAGTTCCAATTTCATTCCAAACAACTTTTGAATGTTTCCTTTTCATTCCAAACAAGTTGTGAATGTTTCTACTTCATTCCAAACAAGTTATGAATGTTTCCACTTCATTGCAAACAAGTTTTGAATGTTTCCACTTCATTCCAAACAAGTTGTGAATGTTTCATCAGACTCCAAACAAGTTGTGACTGTTGCAATTGGATTCCAAACATTTTGGACGTGTTTCCGTTTCATTCAAAACTAGTTGTGAATGTCCCCATTTCATTCCAAAAAAGTTGTGAATGTTTCGATTTGATTCAAAACAGGTTATGAATGTTTCCATTTCATTCCAATCAAGTTGTGATTGTTTCCATTTTACTACAAATGAGTTGTGAACGTTTCCATTTCATTCCAAAGAAGTTATGAATGTTTCCATTTCATTCCAAACAAGTTGTGAATGTTCCAATTTCATTCCAAACAAGTTTTGAATGTTTCCATTCATTCCAAACCAGTAGTAAATGTCCCCATTTCATTCCAAACAAGTTTTGAATGTTTCCGCTCCAATCCAAACAAATTGTTGTGAATGTTTCCACTTCATTCCAAACATGTTTTGAATGTTTCCACTTCGATCCAAACAAGTTGTGAATGTTTCCAATTCATTCCAAACAAGTTGTGAATGTTTCCATTTCATTCCAAACAAGTTGTGAATGTTTAATTGTCATTCCAAATTAGTTGTGAATGTTTCCATTTAATTCGAAACAGTTGGTGAATGTTTCCGTTTCATTCCAAAGAAGTTTTGAATGTCCCCGTTTCATTCCGAACAATTTGCGAAGGTTACAATTTCATTACAAACAAGTTAAGAATGTTTCCATTTCATTCCAAACAATTTGTGCAAGTTCCAATTTCATTCCAAACAACTTTTGAATGTTTCCTTTTCATTCCAAACAAGTTGTGAATGTTTCTACTTTATTCCAAGCAAGTTATGAATGTTTCCACTTCATTGCAAACAAGTTTTGAATGTTTCCACTTCATTCCAAACAAGTTGTGAATCAGACTGCAAACAAGTTGTGACTGTTGCAATTGGATTCCAAACATTTTGGACGTGTTTCCGTTTCATTCAAAACTAGTTGTGAATGTCCCCATTTCATTCCAAAAAAGTTGTGAATGTTTCGATTTGATTCAAAACAGGTTATGAATGTTTCCATTTCATTCTAATCAAGTTGTGATTGTTTCCATTTTACTACAAATGAGTTGTGAACGTTTCCATTTCATTCCAAAGAAGTTATGAATGTTTCCATTTCATTCCAAACAAGTTGTGAATGTTCCAATTTCATTCCAAACAAGTTTTGAATGTTTCCATTCATTCCAAACCAGTAGTAAATGTCCCCATTTCATTCCAAACAAGTTTTGAATGTTTCCGCTCCAATCCAAACAAATTGTTGTGAATGTTTCCACTTCATTCCAAACATGTTTTGAATGTTTCCACTTCGATCCAAACAAGTTGTGAATGTTTCCAATTCATTCCAAACAAGTTGTGAATGTTTCCATTTCATTCCAAACAAGTTGTGAATGTTTAATTGTCATTCCAAATTAGTTGTGAATGTTTCCATTTAATTCGAAACAGTTTGTGAATGTTTCCGTTTCATTCCAAAGAAGTTTTGAATGTCCCGGTTTCATTCCGAACAATTTACGAAGGTTACAATTTCATTACAAACAAGTTAAGAATGTTTCCATTTCATTCCAAACAATTTGTGCAAGTTCCAATTTCATTCCAAACAACTTTTGAATGTTTCCTTTCCATTCCAAACAAGTTGTGAATGTTTCTACTTCATTCCAAACAAGTTATGAATGTTTCCACTTCATTGCAAACAAGTTTTGAATGTTTCCACTTCATTCCAAACAAGTTGTGAATGTTTCCATCAGACTCCAAACAAGTTGTGACTGTTGCAATTGGATTCCAAACATTTTGGACGTGTTTCCGTTTCATTCAAAACTAGTTGTGAATGTCCCCATTTCATTCCAAAAAAGTTGTGAATGTTTCGATTTGATTCAAAACAGGTTATGAATGTTTCCATTTCATTCCAATCAAGTTGTGATTGTTTCCATTTTACTACAAATGAGTTGTGAACGTTTCCATTTCATTCCAAAGAAGTTATGAATGTTTCCATTTCATTCCAAACAAGTTGTGAATGTTCCAATTTCATTCCAAACAAGTTTTGAATGTTTCCATTCATTCCAAACCAGTAGTAAATGTCCCCATTTCATTCCAAACAAGTTTTGAATGTTTCCGCTCCAATCCAAACAAATTGTTGTGAATGTTTCCACTTCATTCCAAACATGTTTTGAATGTTTCCACTTCGATCCAAACAAGTTGTGAATGTTTCCAATTCATTCCAAACAAGTTGTGAATGTTTCCATTTCATTCCAAACAAGTTGTGAATGTTTAATTGTCATTCCAAATTAGTTGTGAATGTTTCCATTTAATTCGAAACAGTTTGTGAATGTTTCCGTTTCATTCCAAAGAAGTTTTGAATGTCCCGGTTTCATTCCGAACAATTTACGAAGGTTACAATTTCATTACAAACAAGTTAAGAATGTTTCCATTTCATTCCAAACAATTTGTGCAAGTTCCAATTTCATTCCAAACAACTTTTGAATGTTTCCTTTCCATTCCAAACAAGTTGTGAATGTTTCTACTTCATTCCAAACAAGTTATGAATGTTTCCACTTCATTGCAAACAAGTTTTGAATGTTTCCACTTCATTCCAAACAAGTTGTGAATGTTTCCATCAGACTCCAAACAAGTTGTGACTGTTGCAATTGGATTCCAAACATTTTGGACGTGTTTCCGTTTCATTCAAAACTAGTTGTGAATGTCCCCATTTCATTCCAAAAAAGTTGTGAATGTTTCGATTTGATTCAAAACAGGTTATGAATGTTTCCATTTCATTCCAATCAAGTTGTGATTGTTTCCATTTTACTACAAATGAGTTGTGAACGTTTCCATTTCATTCCAAAGAAGTTATGAATGTTTCCATTTCATTCCAAACAAGTTGTGAATGTTCCAATTTCATTCCAAACAAGTTTTGAATGTTTCCATTCATTCCAAACCAGTAGTAAATGTCCCCATTTCATTCCAAACAAGTTTTGAATGTTTCCGCTCCAATCCAAACAAATTGTTGTGAATGTTTCCACTTCATTCCAAACATGTTTTGAATGTTTCCACTTCGATCCAAACAAGTTGTGAATGTTTCCAATTCATTCCAAACAAGTTGTGAATGTTTCCATTTCATTCCAAACAAGTTGTGAATGTTTAATTGTCATTCCAAATTAGTTGTGAATGTTTCCATTTAATTCGAAACAGTTTGTGAATGTTTCCGTTTCATTCCAAAGAACTTTTGAATGTCCCCCGTTTCATTCCGAACAATTTGCGAAGGTTACAATTTCATTACAAACAAGTTAAGAATGTTTCCATTTCATTCCAAACAATTTGTGCAAGTTCCAATTTCATTCCAAACAACTTTTGAATGTTTCCTTTTCATTCCAAACAAGTTGTGAATGTTTCTACTTCATTCCAAACAAGTTATGAATGTTTCCACTTCATTGCAAACAAGTTTTGAATGTTTCCACTTCATTCCAAACAAGTTGTGAATGTTTCCATCAGACTCCAAACAAGTTGTGACTGTTGCAATTGGATTCCAAACATTTTGGACGTGTTTCCGTTTCATTCAAAACTAGTTGTGAATGTCCCCATTTCATTCCAAAAAAGTTGTGAATGTTTCGATTTGATTCAAAACAGGTTATGAATGTTTCCATTTCATTCCAATCAAGTTGTGATTGTTTCCATTTTACTACAAATGAGTTGTGAACGTTTCCATTTCATTCCAAAGAAGTTATGAATGTTTCCATTTCATTCCAAACAAGTTGTGAATGTTCCAATTTCATTCCAAACATGATGTGAATGTTTCCATTTCATTGCAAACATGTAGTGAATGTTTGAATTTCATTCCAAAGAAGTTGTGAATGTTTCCATTTCATTCCAAACAACTTTTGCAAGTTCCAATTTCATTCCAAACAAGTTTTGAATGTTTCCACTTCATTCCAAAAAAGTTGTGAAAGTTTTGTTCCAAACAAGTTGTGAATGTTTCAATTTCGTTCCAAACTAGTTGTGAATATTTTGATTTCATTCCAAACAAGTTGTGAATGTTTGCATTTCTTTCCAAACAGTTTGTGAATGTTTCCGTTTCATTCCAAACAAGTTGTGAATGTTTCCATTTCATTTTGCATTTCTTTCCAAATAGTTTTTTAATGTTCCAATTTCATTTCAAACAAGTTGTGAATGTTTCCATTTCATTCCAAACAATTTGTGAATGTTTCCATTTCATTCCAAACAATTTGTGCAAGTTCCAATTTCATTCGAAACAAGTTTTGAATGTTTCCAATTCATTCCAAACAAGTTAACGTTTCCATTTCATTCCAAAGAAGTTGTGAAGGTTTCAATTTCATTTCATTCCAAACAAGTTGTGATTGTTTCTACTTCATTCCAAACAAGTTGTGAATGTTTCCACTTCATTGCGAACAAGTTTTGAGTGTTTGCACTTCATTCCAAACAAGTTGTGAATGTTTCCATTTCAATCCATACAAGTTGGGAATGTTTCCATTTCATTCAAAAGAAGTTGTGACTGTTTCCATTTCATTCCAAATAAGTTGTGCGTGTCCTAATTACATTTCAAACAAGTTATGAATGTTTCCATTTCATTCCAAACTAGTAGTGAATAAAAAGGTGTGAATAAAAAGGTGTGAATGTTTTGATTTCATTCCAAACAAGTTGTTAATGTTTCCATTTCATTCCAAAGAAGTTGTGACTCTTTCCATTTCATTCCAAATAAGTTGTGCATGTTCCAATTACATTCCAGTTCATTTCAAACAAGTTGTGAACGTTTCTACTTCATTCCAAACAAGTTGCAAATGTTTATACTTCATTCAAACAAGTTTTGAGTGTTTCCACCTCATTCCGAACAAGTTGCGAATGTTTCCATCTCATTCCGAACAAGTTGTGAATGTTTCCATTTCATTCCAAACAAGTTGTGATTGTTTCCATTTCCTTCCAAAAAACTTGTGCATGTTCCAATTACATTCCAAACAAGTTGTGAATGTTTCCATTTCACTCCAAACTAGTTGTGAATAAAAAGTTGTGAATCTTTCGATTTCATTCCAAACAAGTTGTGAATGTTTTCCATTTCATTCCAAAGAAGTTCTGACTCTTTCGATTTCATTCCAAAAAAGTTGTGCATGTTCCAATTACATTCCAAACAAGATATGAATGTTTCCATTTCATTTAAAACTAGTTGTGAACAAAAAGTTGTGAATGTTTCGATTTCATTCCAAACAAGTTGTGAATGTTTCCATTTCATTCCAAACAAGTTGTGATTGTTTCCATTTTATTCCAAACAAGTTGTGAATGTTTCCATTTCATTCCAAATAAATTGTGAATGTTTCCATTTCATTCCAAACAAGTTGTGAATGTTTCCATTTCACTCCAAACAAGTTGTGATTGTTCCAATTTCATTCCAAACAGGTTGTGAATATTTCAATTCCATTCCAAACAAGTTTTGAATGTTTCGATTCATTCCAAACTAGTTGTGAATGTTCCCATTTCATTCCAAATAAGTTGTGAATATTTCGATTTCATTCGAAACAAGTTGTGAATGTTTCCATTTCACTCCAAAAAACTTGTGACTGTTTCCATATCATTCCAAACAAGTTATGCATGTTCCAATTACATTCCAAACAAGTTGTGAAAATGTCAATTTCATTCCAAACTAGTTGTGAATGTCACCATTTCATTCCAAAAAAGTTGTGGATGTTTCGATTTCATTCCAAACAAGTTGTGAATGTTTCCATTTCATTCCGTACAAGTTTTGAAAGTTTCCATTTCATTCCAAACTAGTTGTGAATGTTTCCATTTCATTCCAAACAAGTTGTGAATGTTTCCATTTGATTCCAAAACTAGTTGTGAATGTTTCCATTTTATTCCAAACAAGTTGTGCATGTTCCAATTTCATTCCAAACAAGTTGTGAATGTTTCCATTTCATTCAAAACTAGTTGTGAATCTCCCCATTTCGTTCCAAATAAGTTGTAAGTATTTCAATTTCATTCCAAACAAGTTGTGAACGTTTCCATTTCATTCCAAAAAAGTTGTGAATGTTTCCATTTTATTCCAAACAAGTTGTGAATGTTTCCATTTCATTCCAAAGAAGTTGTGAATGTTTCCATTTTCTTCCAAACAAGTTGTGAATCTTTCCATTTTATTCCAAACAAGTTGTGAATGTTTCCATTTAATTCCAAACAAGTTGTGAATGTTTCTAGTTCATTCCAAACAACTTACGAATGTTTATACTTCATTGCAAACAAGTTTTGAGTGTTTCCACCTCATTCCGAACAAGTTGTGAATGTTTCCATTTCATTCCTAACAAGTTGTGAATGTTTCCATTTTATTCCAAATAAGTTCTTAATGTTTCCATTTCATTCCAAACAAGTTGTGAATGTTCCAATTTCATTCCAAAAAAGTTCCAAATGCTTCCGTTTTATTCCAAACAGGCTTTGAATGTGTCCATTCATTCCAAACTAGTTGTGAATGTCCCCATTTCCTTCTAAACAAGTTGTGAATGTTTCCACTTCAATCCAAACAAGTTGTGAATGCTTCCACTTCATTCCAAATAGGTTTTCAATGTTTCCACTTCATTCCAAGCAAGTTGTGAATGTTTCGATTTCATTCCAAACAAGTTGTGAATGTTTCCATTTGTTTCCAAACAAGTTGTGGATGTTTCAATTTCATTCCAAAGAGGTTATGAATGTTTCCGTTTCATTCCAAAAAAGTTGTGAAAGTTTCCATTTCATTCCAAATAATTTGTGAATGTTCCAATTTCATTCCAAACAGGTTCTGAATCTTTCCATTTCATTCCAAACAACTTGTGCATGTTCATATTTTTTTTTCAAACAAGTTTTGAATGTTTCCACTTCACTCCAAAAAATTGTGAATGTTTCCATTTCATTCCAAACTTGTTGTCGAAGTTTCCATTTCATTCCAAACTAGTTGTGAATGTCCCCATTTCATTCCAAGTAAGTTGTGAATCTTTCGATTTCGTTCGAAACAAATTGTGAATGTTTCCATTTCATTCCAAAAAAGCTGTGAATGTTTCCATTTTATTCCAAACAAGTTGTGAATGTTTCCATTTCATTCCAAACAAGTTGTGAATGTTCCAATTTCATTCCAAACAAGTTGTGAATGTTTCCAATTTATTCCACACATGTTTTGAATGTTTCCATTCATTCCAAACTAGTTGTGAATGTCCCCATTTCATTCCAAACATCTTGTGAATGTTTCCACTTCAATCCAAACAAGTTGTGAATGCTTCCACTTGATTCCAAACAAGTTTTGAATGTTTCCACTTCAATCCGAACAAGTGGTGAATCCTTCCACTTCATTCCAAACAAGTTTTGAATGTTTCGATTTCATTCCAAACAAGTTGTGAATGTTTCAATTTCATTCCAAACAAGTTGTGAATGTTTCCATTTCATTCCAAACAGGTTGTGAATGTTTCAATTTCTTTCCAAACTAGTCGTGAATGTTTCAATTTTTTATTCCAAACAAGTTGTGAATGTTTGCAATTCTGCCCAAACAGTTTGTGAGTGCTTCCGTTTCACTCCAAAGAAGTTGTGAATGTTTCCATTTCATTCCAAACAATTTTGTGAACGTTCCAATTTCATTCCAAACAAGTTGTGAATGTTTCCGTTTCATTCTAAACAAGTTGTGAATGTTCCCATTTCATTCCAAACAAGTTGTGAAGGTTTCAATTCCATTTCAAACTAGTTGTAAATGTTTCCATTTCATTCCAAACAAGTTGTGAATGTTTCCATCTCATTCCAAAAAACTTGTGAATGTTTCTATTTTATTCGTAAGAACTTGTGAATGTTTCCATTTCATTCCAAACAAGTTGTGAATGTTCCAATTTCATTACAAACAAGTTGTGAATGTTTCCATTTTATTCCTCACATGTTTTGAATGTTTCCATTCATTCCAAACTAGTTGTTAATGTCCCCATTTCATTCCAAACATCTTGTGAATGTTTCCACTTCAATAAAAACAAGCTGTGAATGCTTCCACTTCATTCCAAACAAGTTTTGAATGTTACCACTTCAATCCAAACAAGTGGTGAATGCTTCCACTTCATTCCAAACAAGTTTTGAATCTTTCCACTTCATTCCAAACAAGTTGTGAATGTTTCGATTTCATTCCAAACAAGTTGTGAATGTTTCGATTTCATTCCAAACAAGTTGTGAATGTTTCGATTTCTTTCCAAACTTGTCATGAATGTTTCAATTTTTTATTTCAGACAGGTTGTGAATGTTTGCGTTTCTTCCCAAACAGTTTGTGAATGCTTCCGTTTCATTCCAAAGAAGTTGTGAATGTTTCCATTTCATTCCAAACAATTTGTGAACGTTCCAATTTCATTCCAAACAAGTTGTGAATGTTTCCATTTCATTCCAAACAACTTTTGCAAGTTTCAATTTCATTCCAAACAAGTTTTGAATGTTTCCATTTTATTCCAAACAAGTTGTGAAGGTTTCTATTTCATTTCAAACTAGTTGTGAATGTTTCCATTTAATTCCAAACAATTTCTTGGCACACCAAGATCCTTTTAAGGTAGGATTTGAGCTCATTGAGCTAACTCTAGCTTGAACAGCTATCTAAGGCAGCTAGAAGTAGCTCCCTTTAGCTCAGGTTAGCTTATGTCAGCTCACTGCAGCTATAAGTAGCTCAGAGTAGCTGGACTTCAGCTCAAGTCAGCTCACTTCAGCTATAAGTAGCTCAAAGTAGCTAGACTTCAGCTCAAGTCAGCTCACTTCAGCTATAAGTGGCTCAAAGTAGCTGGACTTCAGCTCAAGTTAGCTCAAGTCAGCTCAAGTCAGCTCACTTCAGCTTCTGGTAGCTGAGTGTAGCTGGACTTCAGTTCACTTCAGCTGAGAGCAGCTAACTCCAGCTCAAGGTCAGCTCTAGGAGCTGGACCTCAGTTCATGGTGCTTAGTTGGAGCTCAAAGGAGCTCAATGGTGCATAAGTAGCATAGTGAGCTAGCTTTGTGCCAACTCACCTTGCTTGTAGCTCATAACCACCAAGAGACACATCTTTTGTGTAAAGGTATGTCTCTTCATCAAAAGAGATGACTATTGGCTAAAAGAACATGTCCTTTCATCCAAAGGAAGTGTTCCTTGAGTGAAAAGACATGTATATTCGGCCATAAGGTAGTTATGGGGTGGTTATAGGCCAAAAAAAGTGTTCCTTGGCTCTAAAAGACATGTATTTTCGCCCATAAGGTAACTATGGGAGGTTATAGGCCAAAGGAAGTGTTCCTTGGCTCTAAAAGACATGTATTTTCGCCCATAAGGTAGTTATGGGTGGTTATAGGCTAAAGGAAGTGTTTCTTGGCTAAAAGACATGTATTTTCGCCACCATACATGACCCTTAGCCAAAGGAAGTGTTCTTTGGCTTAAAAGACACCTTTCTTGGTGTAAAGGTGTGCCTTTTGGTCATCTATAAATAGCCTTTAGTGGCTGGCCATTTTAAGCACGAATTTGCACTCTATTTGCTCCATTTTCTTGAGAGAAAATTGTTCTCCTCCTATTTCCTTTAGAGGCCGAAATAGTAAACACTTTTTGAGAGTATTGTGGGTGGATTTACATAGGGATTGTTCATCTCTATTCAAGCTTCAAGGTGCTCCTCTAAGATCAAGTTCTCCCTCAAATTTTCACCAAAGATAACCAAGAAGAAAGGTGCACATTCTCTCTTGGTTTAGTAGCATGCTAGGTTTGAATTATTCACATGAATGTTCTTAGTAGCATGCTAGGATTTATTTCACACAACATGTATGTAAAATTGATATGTTATATAGCATGTTATATCAACTGCATGAATAACATGTTAAAGAATTAGTATTATGTATATCTATATCCATGTTAAATTCAAATGAACAAATATGCATGTGGCATATATATGAGTAGATAACATAAAAGTATGTTATCATAAGATCCTGAAAATCTTCAAAAGTAGCTTCCTTTAGCTCAAGTCAACTCACTTCAGCTATAAGTAGCTCAAGTTAGCTCAAGTCAGCTCAAGTCAACTCAAGTCAGCTCAAGTCAGCTCACTTCAGCTTCTGGTAGCTGAATGTACCTCACGTCAGCTCACTTCAGCTATAAGTAGCTCAAAGTAGTAGGACTTCAGCTCAAGTCAGCTCACTTCAGCTTTTGGTAGCTGAATGTAGCTGGGCTTCGGTTCACTTCAGCTGAGAGTAGCTAACTCTAGCTCAAGGTCAGTTCAGGGAACTAGACCTTAGTTCATGGAGCTAATTGGAGCTCAGAGGAGCTCAATCGTGCATAAGTAGCATAGTGAGCTAGCTTTGTGCCAGCTGACCTTGCTTTTAGCTCAAAACCACCAAGAGACACATCTTTTATGTAAAGGTATGTCTCTTCATCAAAAGAGATGACTATTGGCTAAAAGAACATGTCCTTTCATCCAAAGGAAGTGTTCCTTGAGTGAAAAGACATGTATATTCGGCCATGAGGGTGGTTAGGGTGGTTATTGCACCAAGAGTGATGTCTTATGACTTCAAGGGACATGTATATTTGGCCATAAGGTAGTTATGGGGTGGTTATAGGCCAAAGGAAGTGTTCTTTGGCTAAAAGGCATGTATTTTCGCCATAAGGTAGTTATGGGGTGGTTATTGGCCAAAGGAAGTGTTCCTTGGCTAAAAGACATGTATTTTCGCCACCATACATGACCCTTGGCCAAAGGAAGTGTTCCTTGGCTTAAAAGACACCTTTCTTGGTGTAAAGGTGTGCCTTTTGGTCATCTATAAATAGCCTTTAGAGGCCAGCCATTTTAAGTACAAATTTTCACTCCATTTGCTCCATTTTCTTGAGAGAAAATTGTTCTCCTCCTATTTCCTTTAGAGGCCAAAATATTAAACACTTCTTGAGAGCATTATGGGTGGATTTACATAAAGATTGTTCATCTCTATTTCAAGCTTCAAGGCGCTCCTCTAAGATCAAGTTCTCCCTCAACTTTTTTCGCTAAAAATAACCAAGAAGAAAGGTGCACAACTTTTCTTGGTTTAGTAGCATGTTAGGTTTCATTTTCGTATATTCTTAGTAGCATGCTAGGATTTATTTAACATAACTTGTATTTGATCTTGATATGTTATATAATATGTTATGCATGCCTATATCCATGTTGAATTCAAATGAACAAATATGCATGTGGCATAAGTAGATAACATAAAAGTATGTTATCATAAGATCATAAGATCCTGAAATCTTCACCAATTAGATTCCAAACAAGTTGTGAATGTTTCCATTTCATTCCAAACTAGTTGTGAATGTCCCCATTTCATCACAAAAAAGTGTTGAATGTTTCGATTTTATTCGAAACAAGTTGTGAATGTTTCCATCTGATTCCAAACAAGTTGTGATTGTTTCCATTTAATTCCAAACAAGTTGTGAATGTTTCCATTTCATTCCAAAGAAGTTGTGAATGTTTCCATTTCATTCCAAACAAGTTGTGGATGTTCCAATTTCATTCTAAACAAGTTTTGAATATTTCCATTCATCCCAAATTAGTTGTGAATGTCCCCACTTCATTCCAAACAAGTTATGAATGTTTCCACTTCATTCCAAATAAGTTGTGAATGTTTCCACTTCATTCCAAACAAGTTTTGAATGTTTCCACTTCCATCCAAACAAGTTGTGATTGTTTCCATTTCATTCCAAACAAGTTGTGAATGTTTCCGTTTCATTGCAAACAAGTTGTGAATGTTTCCATCTCATTCCAAATAGTTTGTGAATGTTTCCATTTCACTCCAAAGAAGTTCTGAATGTCCCCATTTCATTCCGAACAATTTGCGAGTGTTCCAATTTCATTCCGAACAAGTTGTGAATGTTTCCATTTCATTCCAAACAGGTTGTGAATTTTTTTACTTCATTCCAAACAAGTTGTGAATGTTTCCACTTCATTCCAAACCAATTCTAAATGTTTCCATTTCATTCCAAAGAAGTGCGACTGTTTCCATTTCATTCCAAACAAGTTGTGCATGTCCCAATTTCATTACAAACAATTTGTGAATGTTTCAATTTCATTCCAAACTAGTTGTGAATGTTTCAATTTCATTCCAAACAAGTTGTGAACATGTCCATTTCATTCCAAACAACTTGTGAATGTTTCCATTTTATTCTAAATAAGTTGTCAACGTTTCCAAACAAATTCTGAATGCTCCACTTTCATTTGAAACAAGTTGTGAATGTTTCCAGTTCATTCCAAACAAGTTATGAATGTTTCCATTCATTCCAAACTAGTTGTGAATTTCCCCATTTAATTGCAAACAAGTTGTGAATGTTTCCACTTCAATCCAAACAAGTTGTGAATGTTTCCACATCATTCCATACAAGTTTTCAATGTTTCCAATTCATTCCAAACAAGTTGTGAATGTTTCCATTTCATTCCAAACAAGTTGTGAATGTTTCCATTTCATTCCAAACAAATTGTGAATGTTTCCATTTCATTCCAAACAAGTTGTGAATGTTTCAATTTCCTTCCAAACTAGTCGTGAATGTTTCCAATTTATTCCAAACAAGTCGTGAATGTTTGCATTCCTTTCCAAAACAGTTTTTGAATGTTTCCATTTCATCCCAAACAATTTCTGAATGTTCCAATTTCATTCCAAACTAGTTCTCAATGTTTCCATTTCATTCCAAACAATTTGTGCACTTTCCAATTTCATTCCAAACAAGTTTTGTATGTTTCCAGTTCATTCCAAACAAGTTGTGAATGTTTCCATTTCATTCCAAACAAGTTGTGAATCATCCAATTTCATTCCAACCAAGTTGTGAATGTTTCCATTTCATCCAAACAAGTTGTGAATGTTTCCATTCATTCCAAACTAGTGGTGAATGTTACCATTTCATTCCAAACAAGTTGTGAATGTTTCCAATTCATTTCCAAACAAGTTGTGAATGTTTCCAATTCATTTCCAAACAAGTTGTGAATGTTTCGATTTTATTCCAAACAAGTTGTGAATGTTTCCATTTTGTTCCAAAAAAGTTGTGAAAGTTTTAATTTCATTTCAAATAAGTTGGGAATGTTCCCATTTCATTCTGAACAAGTTGTGAATGTTTCCAGTTCATTCCAAACAAGTTGTGAATGTTTCAACTTATTTCCAAACAAGTTGGGAGTGTTTCCATTCCATTCCAAACAAGTTGTGAATGTTTCCATTCCCTACAAACTAGTGGTGAACGTTACCAATTCATTTCCAAACAAGTTTTGAATGTTTGCATTTTATTCCAAACAAGTTGTGAATGTTTCCATTTCATTCCAAAAATGTTGTGAATGTTTCAATTTCGTTCCAAATAAGTTGTGAATGTTTCCATTTCATTCCGAACAAGTTGTGAATGTTTCCATTTCATTCCAAACAAGTTGTGAATGTTTTTTTTTCTTCCCAAATAGTTTGTGAATATTTCCGTTTCATTCCAAATAAGTTGTGAATTTTCCCATTTCATTCCAAACAATTTGTGGATGTTCCAATTTCATTCCAAACAAGTTGTGAATGTTTCCATTTCATTCTAAACAATTTTTCCAAGTTACAATTTCAGTGCAAACAAGTTTTAAATGTTTCTACTTCATTCAAAACAAGTTGTGAATGTTTCCATTTCATTCCAAACAAGTTCTGAATGTTACTACTTCATTCCAAACAAGTTTTCAAATTTTCACCTCCATTGCAAACATGTTTTGAATGTTTCAATTTCATTCCAAACAAGTTGTGAATGTTTCCATTTCATTCGAAAGAAGTGTGACTGTTTCTATTTCATTCCAAACAAGTTGTGCATGTTCCAATTTCATTCGAAACAAGTTTTGATTGTTCCCATTCATTCCAAACTAGTTGTGAATGTCCCCATTTCATTCCAAATAAGTTGTGAATGTTTCCATTTCATTCCCAACAAGTTGTGAATATTTCTACTTCATTCCAAACAAGTTGTGAGTGTTTCCACTTCATTGCAAACAAGTTTGGAATGTTTCCCCTTCATTCCAAACAAGTTGTGAATGTTTCCATTTCATTCGAAACCAGTTGTGCATGTTTCCATTTCATTCCAAAGAAGTTGTGACTATTTCCATTTCATTCCAAACAAGTTGTGCATGTTCCAATTTCATTCCAAACAAGTTGTGAATGTTTCCATTTCATTTTAAACACGTTGTGAATGTCCCCATTTGATTCCAAAAAAGTTATGAATGTTTCGATTTCATTCCACACAAGTTATGAATGTTTCCCATTTCATTTCCCAAGAAGTTACGAATGTTTCCATTTTATTCGTTGTGAATGTTTTCATTTCATTCCAAAGAATTTGTGAATGTTTCCATTTCCTTCCAAAGAAGTTGTCAATGTTTCCATTTCATTCCAAAAAAGTTGTGAATGTTCCAATTTCATTCGAAAAAAGTTGTGAATGTTTCCATTTCTTTCCAAATGAATTTTGAATGTTTCCATTCAATCCAAACTAGTTGTGAATATTTCCACTTCATTCCAAACAAGTTGTGAATGTTTCTACTTTATTCCAAACAAGTTCTGAATTTTTCCACTTCATTCCAGACAAGTTAGCTCAAGTTTCCACTTCATTCCAAACTAGTTGTGAGTGTTTCTGATACGATCAAAGAAGGCACAACCAAGGATGGCAAGGATCCATTGAAGGTTTCTAGTGGGCCAATGACAAGGAAAAAGGCTAAGGAGCTCACTAGTGCACTTCAAGCTCGGATGTTGACAGATTGGTGATGTTCTGGTAGAAAAGTCATATCTTGAGCTAAACAGATCAGAATTGAGTAATTATTGATTCATTGGAAAGATAACATCTGGAGATACAAGTCATATGAGTACCATCAAACCCATTTTTCACGTTAAGGAGGTCCAATTTAGCTTCAAAGTCGTGATTTACGAGTTATCGCTGGTTCAGAAGCAGTTGCAGTATTTTGGGCATTTCTTTGGCTTTAGATGTCCGTTTTGTGTGGTTCAGGTGTCATTTCAAAGCTAAGAAAGAGAGATACAACTTTCATGCTTTGAAGTTTGAGAAATCATTGCTGCATCAAGTTCGAATTTCATCTTGAAGTTGAAGACACAAGCAGGAACCACCTGAGAAGACTATTTTGGGTTTTTATGCCCAATCTTGTGCTGTAACGTATCTTATTTTATTTTCCTAATTATTTACATTATTTAGGATGTTATTTAAGCCATGGAAGTGATTTAGGTCACTTAGGATAAATGGAATTCGCTGCACACCTTAAACATGTGTTAAAAGGGGTGTAGGAGTCCTAGTTTGACTAGGTTTTCTTGAGTCCTTTGTAACTAGGTTTCCTAGGTGACTTGGGCTGCGAATTTTGCCCAGATTTTAACCCTAGTTTAGGCCTATATAAAGGCACATATTCTGGATGTAAAGATACAGAAAAATTTCAAAATAATATTGCTCTTTGGAGAGGTTTTCTCTTTGGTTCTTTGTGGACTGCCTTGGTGCACAAGTTTGCTTGTGTTCTTGGAGTTCTATACTTCTCGTTTCTAATCACAGGTTGATTAGGGGTGTGGGTCTTCAAACCCAGTCTCTTTGATGTCTTGTGGAGCTTGAAAAACATCTTGGGTGAGTTTCATGGTCTTTATACCATCGGGGTTCGCATCAGTTTCCATTTCATCTAAACAACTTGTGAATATTTCCATTTCACTCCAAACAGTTTGTGAATGTTTCCATTTCATTCCAAATAGTTTGTGAATGTTTCCATTTCATTCCAAACAAGTTGTGAATGTTCTAGTTTCATTCCAAACAACTTGTGACTGTTTCGATTTCATTCCAAACAAGTTGTAAATGTTCCAAAAAAGTTGTGAATGTCACCATTTCATTCCAAATAAGTTGTGAATGTTTCCATTCGATTCCAAACAAGTTGTGAATGTTTCCATTTCATACCGAACAAGTTGTTAATGTTTCCACTTCATTGCAATCAAGTTGGGAATGTTTCCACTTCGTTCCGAACAAGTTTTCAATGTTTCCACTTCATTCCAACCAAGTTTTGAATATTTCCACCTCATTCTAAACAAGTTGTGAATGTTTCTATTTCATTCCAAACAAGTTGTGAAAGTTTCTACTTCATTCCAAACAAGTTGTGAATGTTTCTGTTGGAATTCCTAGCGCACCAAGATCCTTGAGCTCATTGAGCTAACTCTAGCTTGAACAGCTATCTAAGGCAGCTAAAAGTAGCTCAAAGTCAGCTCACTTCAGCTATAAGTAGCTCAAAGTAGCTGGACTTCAGCTCAAGTTAGCTCAAGTCAGCTCAAGTCAGCTCACTTCAGCTTCTAGTAGCTGAATGTACCTGGACTTCAGCTCAAGTTAGCTCACTTCAGCTATAAGTAGCTCAAAGTAGCAGGACTTCAGCTCAAGTTAGCTCAAGTCAGCTCACTTCAGCTTTTGGTAGCTGAATGTAGCTGGGCTTCAGTTGACTTCAGCTGAGAGTAGCTAACTCCAGCTCAAGGTCAGTTCAGGGAATTAGACCTTAGTTCATGGAGCTTATTAGAGCTCGGAGGAGCTCAATGGTGCATAAGTAGCATAGTGAGCTAGCTTTGTGCCAGCTCACCTTGCTTTTAGCTCAAAACCACCAAGAGACACATCTTTTGTGTAAAGGTATGTCTCTTCATCAAAAGAGATGACTATTGGCTAAAAGAACATGTCCTTTCATCCAAAGGAAGTGTTCCTTGAGTGAAAAGACATGTATATTCGGCCATGAGGGTGGTTAGGGTGGTTATTGCACCAAGAGTGATGTCCTATGACTTCAAGGGACATGTATATTTGGCCATAAGGAAGTTATGGGGTGGTTATAGGCCAAAGGAAGTGCTCCTTGGCTAAAAGACATGTATTTTCGCCATAAGGTAGTTATGGGGTGGTTATAGGCCAAAGGAAGTGTTCCTTGGCTAAAAGACATGTATTTTCGCCACAAGGTAGTTATGGGGTGGTTATATGCCAAAGGAAGTGTTCCTTGGCTAAAAGACATGTATTTTCGCCACCATACATGACCCTTGGCCAAAGGAAGTGTTCTTTGGCTTAAAAGACACCTTTCTTGGTGTAAAGGTGTGCCTTTTGGTCATCTATAAATAGCCTTTAGAGGCCATCCATTTTAAGCACGAATTTGCACTCCATTTGCTCCATTTTCTTGAGAGAAAATTGTTCTCCTCCTATTTGTTGTAGAGGCCGAAATATTAAACACTTCTTGAGAGCGTTGTGGGTGGATTTACAAAGAGATTGTTCATCTCTATTTCAAGTTTCAAGGTGCTCCTCTAAGATCAAGTTCTGTTGGAATTCTTGGCGCACCAAGATCCTTTTAAGATAGGATTTGAGCTCGTTGAGCTAACTATAGCTTGAAAAGGTATCTAAGGCAGCTAGAAGTAGCTCCCCTTAGCTCAAGTCAGCTCACTTCAGCTATAAGTAGCTCAAAGTAGCTGGACTTCAGCTCAAGTTAGCTCAAGTCAGCTCAAGTCAGCTTACTTCAGCTTATGGTAGCTGAATGTAGCTGGACTTCAGCTCAAGTTAGCTCAAGTCAGCTCACTTCAGCTTATGGTAGCTGAATGTAGCTGGACTTCAGCTCAAGTCAGCTCAAGTCAGCTCACTTCAGCTTTTGGTAGCTGAGTGTAGCTGGACTTCAGTTTACTTCAGCTGAAAGCAGCTAACTCCAGCTCAAGGTCAGTTCTTGGAGCTGGACCTTAGTTCATGGTGCTAGGTTGGAGCTCAAAGGAGCTCAATGGTGCATAAGTAGCATATTGAGCTAGCTTTGTGCCAGCTCACCTTGTTTTTAGCTCAAAACCACCTCTAAGATCAAGTTCTCCCTCAAGTTTGTTTTCCTAAAGATAACCAAGAAGAAAGGTGCACATCTTTTCTTGGTTTAGTAGCATGTTAGCTTTCATTTTCGTATATTCTTAGTAGCATGCTAGGATTTATTTAACACAACCTGTATGTGATCTTGATATGTTATATAATATGTTATGCATGCCTATATCCATGTTGAATTCAAATGAACAAATATGCATGTGGCATATACATGAGTAGATAACATAAAAGTATGTTATCATAAGATCATAAGATCCTGAAATCTTCAATTGGTATTAGAGCCTAGGTCATGAACATGTATATGTTGCATATAGTGAGCATGATTTAGGATCATACATATGTGTATGATTGTGATAAGGCTAATGAAGGATATGTGTATGGAGCAATGAAGGCATGTTTGTGTATTTCTAATTGAATGCTATATGCATCTTTTTTGCCATATATGAGCATTTTAGAAGTTGTTTCATACACATGTTGCTTTGTCGAGTCTTGTTGTGTAAATTAAACTAAAACATGTGAATTGCATCAATGTAGATGGCTTGTAAGAATATAGTTGCAGAATTAAACCGTGACCTCAAATTGGATGGTGAAAACTATTCAATTTGGCAACAGAAGGTCAAATTCATTTTAACTGAACAAGATACTCTTGATGTGCTCACTCAAGAGATCATGCCTCCTGCTGAGGGACAGGATAGGACTGAAGATTTCAGGATCTTATGATCTTATGATAACATACTTTTATGTTACCTACTCATGTATATGCCACATGCATATTTGTTCATTTGAATTCAACATGGATATAGGGATGCATAACATATTATATAACATATCAAGATCAAATACAAGTTATGTTAAATAAATCCTAGCATGCTACTAAGAATATATGAAAATGAAACCTAACATGCTACTAAACCAAGAAAAGATGTGCACCTTTCTTCTTGGTTATCTTTAGCGAAAAAACATGAGGGAGAACTTGATCTTAGAGGAGCGCCTTGAAGCTTGAAATAGAGATGAACAATCTTTATGTAAATCCACCCATAATGCTCTCAAGAAGTGTTTAATATTTCGGCCTCTAAAGGAAATAGAAGGAGAACAATTTTCTCTCAAGAAAATGGAGCAAATGGAGTGCAAATTTGTACTTAAAATGGCTGGCCTCTAAAGGCTATTTATAGATGACCAAAAGGCACACCTTTACACCAAGAAAGGTGTCTTTTAAGCCAAAGAACACTTCCTTTGGCTAAGGGTCATGTATGGTGGCGAAAATACATGTCTTTTAGCCAAGGAACACTTCCTTTGGCCTATAACCACCCCATAACTACCTTATGGCAAAAATACATGTCTTTTAGCCAAGGAACACTTCCTTTGGCCTATAACCACCTCATAACTACCTTATGGCCGAATATACATGACCCTTGAAGTCATAGGACATCACTCTTGGTGCAATAACCACCCCAACCACCCTCATGGCCGAATATACATGTCTTTTCACTCAAGGAACACTTCCTTTGGATGAAAAAACATGTTCTTTTAGCCAATAGTCATCTCTTTTGATGAAGAGACATACCTTTACACAAAAGATGTGTCTCTTGGTGGTTTTGAGCTAAAAGCAAGGTGAGCTGGCACAAAGCTAGCTCACTATGCTACTTATGCACCATTGAGCTCCTCTGAGTTCCAATTAAGCTCCATGAACTAAGGTCTAGTTCCCTGAACTGACCTTGAACTGGAGTTAGCTACTCTCAGCTGAAGTGAACTGAAGTCCAGCTACATTCAGCTACCAAAAGCTGAAGTGAGCTGACTTGAGCTAACTTGAGCTGAAGTCCTGCTACTTTGAGCTACTTATAGCTGAAGTGAGCTGACTTGAGCTGAAGTCTAGCTACCAGAAGCTGAAGTGAGCTGACTTGAGCTGAAGTGAGCTGACTTGAGCTGAAGTCCAGCTACTTTGAGCTACTTATAGCTGAAGTGAGCTGACTTGAGCTAAAGGGAGCTACTTTTAGCTGCCTTAGATAGCTGTTCAAGCTAGAGTTAGCTCAATGAGCTCAAATCCTATCTTAAAAGGATCTTGGTGTGCCAAGAATTCCAACAAACTCCCACTCACACTAAGATGCTTTTAAGCTTCCATCTCTAACTCAAAAGAAACTCCTTAATCATAATAGCTGAAATAATCCAAACACTTCTACGTATATAGAGTTGTGGGTGCGACCTCAGGCACACACACTAAGTCTCTTCCGTTGAGGTTGTTAGACTCTCAATAGAAGATTGTCCTCTCCTCATACTTTGAACTTCTTCAAACTTTCCTTTGAACAAATCAAATTCAAGTGTGTTGCTTAAACACATCAAGCTTGCTTGAACACATCAAGTTATGCCTTTCAGACCCCAGACATATGATACACTTCTTAATCACAATCAGTCTCTTTCTTAGAATTTCAACTCCTTGAAATCCATGATTGTATTAAGCATTGAGTACTCATTTCAATCACTTGTCATTCAATCTAGCATACTACTCACAGTAATATGTGGGCCCAAGATTGAATTTAGTGAACGTGTATCATCTTAATGTCTTTCCTTTTAGCTTCAACTACTTAGGTCAATGAGTTAACATGATTACCCAAAAGGAGGATACTCCAGTCTCATTTCTCTAAGACCTTTGACAACCAATCAAAGTAATCATAATTAACTCAACTTCCTAATAGCAAGCCATAGTCACAAAGAGTCTGAATCGAAGAATCTCACACTAAGCAAGAATAGAGACAACTTGCTTAAATTCTTCTCTGGTCGTATTTCATGGTCATGGAACACTTGGAAACATATCCATTAAAGTTCCATAATACACTTCTAAGGTGTTTTCCTCTTGTCACTCCCACTTGGAGTGATCTCCATTCCAATTGAGGAGTGTGTCATTTCTCCCTCTTAAAACACCATGAAGTGTACTCCTCTTAACACATAAAAGGAGGACATGTCAATAACCATGAAATTTCTCCATGTAAGCCTTAGCTTACATCTAACATAGGCTAGGATGTATGAATGGTCATACAAACTGAATGCACCAAAGCATTGAATCTTGATTACTCATAATCAAGGCGACCATAAAAGCTAAAGTGTCATGTGTTGGAGCATGACTCCCACTTAAATGTATCATCCACTTAAGTTTCATTTAAGTCTTTAGCCAGTCTCATCCTTAATCTTACACAAAGATCAAGGGTGGATGATACGATCAAAGAAGGCACAACCAAGGAAGGCAAGGACCCACTGAAGGTTTCTAGTGGACCATTGACAAGGGAAAAGGCTAAGGAGCTCACTAGTGCACTTCAAGCTTGGATTTTGACAGATTGGCGATGTTCTGGTAGAAAATTCATATCTTGAGCTAAATAGATCAGAATTGAGTAATTCTTGATTCATTGGAAAGCTAACATCTGGAGCTGAAAATAATATGAAGACCACGAAACCCAGTTTGCACGATAAGGAGGTCTAATTTAGCTTCAAAGTCGCGATTTACGAGTTATCGCTGGTTCAGAAGCAGTTGCAGTATTTTGAGAATATCTTTCGATTCAGAAGTCCATTTTGTGTGATTCAAGTGTGGTTTCGAAGCTAAGAAAGATATCTACAACTTTTATGCTTTGGATTTTGAGAAATCATTGCTGCATCAAGTTCGAATTTCAGCTTGAAGTTGGAGACACAAGCCAGAATCACCCAAGAAGGCTATTTTGGAGTTTTTATGGCCAATCTTGTTTTGTAACGTATTTTATTTTATTTTCATATTTATTTACATTATTTAGGATGTTATTTAGGCCATGGAATTGATTCAGGTCATTTAGGATAAAAGGAATTCGCTGCACACCTTAAACATGTGTTAAAAGTGTGTTAGAGTCCTAGTTTGACTAGGTTTTCTTGAGTCCTTTGTAACTAGGTTTCCTAGGTGACTTGGGCTGCGAATTTTGCCCAGCTTTTAACCCTAGTTTAGGCCTATATAAAGGCACATATTCTGGATGTAAACATACAGATTTATGCCGAAATAATATTGCTCTTTGGAGAGGTTTTCTCTTTGGTTCTTGGCGGACTGCCTTGGTGCACAAGTGTGCTTGTGTTCTTGGAGTTCTATACTTCTCGTTTCTGATCACAGGTTGATTAGGGGTGGGGGTCTTCAAACCCAGTCTCTTTGATGTCTTGTGGAGCTTGAAAAACATCTTGGGCGCGTTTCATGGTCTTTATACCATCGGGGTTCGCATCAGTGGATGACTTGTGTGAGAAAGTCATCCTCTGCCTATGTTTGACATGTTCATTTGGTCGTTGTGATTCACAAAATTGAACTGAGTATTTCATAAAATAATCGGTATTATTTCAAAGAAATACATAACATGTGTGACACCAAAGAGGTGAAGTACATCCAACATTCACAATCTTGTAAGACCCATTGCTCTAACATGTCGAGCAAATACAAGTGGTGGCAATGGCTTAGTGAGAGGATCTGCCACCATCAGGTCTGTAGAAATGTACTCAATCCTAACTTCACCCTGTTCAATTGCATCTTGCACAAAGTTATATTTCATGCTAATGTGCTTGGTTTTTCCATGGTATTTGGGGTCCTTGGTATAAGCCATGGCTGCCATGCTATCACTGTAGATAGTAATAGGTTTGTCAATAGAAACCCTGGACTCCAAATTTTTAAGGAAATAACCTAGCTAAAGGGCTTCTTGTACAACTGAGGCACATGAAACAAATTCAGCCTTCATTGTGGACAATGTTGTACAAGTTTGCTTCTTACTACACCAAGTAGTAGCCCCACCATTTAGCATGAAAATATAACCAGATGTAGACTTGCTGGAGTCTCTATCTCCTCCCCAATCAGCATCAGAATAGCCACGTAAACCAAGGTCTTTACCTTGGTAACAAAGCCAATAATCCTTAGTACCTTTGAGGTACCTTAGGATCCTCTTGACACTCTTCCAATGCTTCAGACCAGGGTTGGAAGAATATCGTGCTAGAAGTCCAACCGCTTGACTGATGTCTGGCCTTGTACATAACATGGCATACATCAAGCTACCAATGGCACTTAGGTAGGGGACCTGAGCCATCTCTTCCTTCTCCTTTGGAGTCTTAGGACACAAGTCCTCTATAATCTTGCAACCATATGCAAGAGGTGTACTCATGGGCTTTGCATTTGTTAAGTTGAACCTTGCAAGAATCTTATCAATATAAGGCTCTTGGGAAAGGGCCAACAGCCTTGCCTTTATATCACTCAGGATCTTAACCACTAGGATAAAGGTAGCCTCTCCCATGTCCTTCATGTCGAAGGTGGAAGACAACCATCCCTTGATGGTACTTAACAAAGCAAGCCCATTACTTGCAATCAAAATATCATCCACATATAGAGTCAATACTACAAAACTAGACCCAGAAGAGTACAAGTATACACAATGGTCTTCATGCATCATCATAAAGCCATAGCTTGTGATTGCATGGTGAAACTTCAAGTACCACTGTCTTGAAGCTTGCTTAAGACCATAGATAGACTTCTTTAGTCTACATACCTTGTCCTCTTGACCCTTTTGGACAAACCCCTCAGGTTGTGATATGATCAAACAAGGCACAACCAAGGAAGGCAAGGACCCACTAAAGGTTTCTAGTGGACCATTGACAAGGAAAAAGGCTAAGGAGCTCACTAGTGCACTTCAAGCTCGGATGTTGACAGATTGGTGATGTTTGGTAGAAAAATCATATCTTGAGCTAAACAGATCAGAATTGAGTAATTCTTGATTCATTGGAAAGATCACATCTGGAGCTACAAGTCATATGAAGACCATCAAACCCAGTTTTCACGTTAAGGAGGTCCAATTTAGCTTCAAAGTCGCGATTTACGAGTTATCGCTGGTTCAGAAGCAGTTGCAGTATTTTGGGCATATCCTTGGCTTTGGAAGTCCGTTTTGTGTGGTTCATGTGTCATTTCAAAGCTAAGAAATAGATCTACAACTTTCATGCTTTGGATTTTGAGAAATCATGGCTACATCAAGTTCGAATTTCAGCTTGAAGTTGAAGACACAAGCAGGAACCACCTGAGAAGACTATTTTGGGTTTTTATGCCCAATCTTGTGCTGTAACGTATCTTATTTTATTTTCCTATTTAGATACATTATTTAGGAAGTTATTTAGGCTATGGAATAGTTTTAAATCGTTTTGGACAAGTGGCATACGCTGCATTCATTAAACTTGTTCAAACTAGGAATTAGAGTCCTAATTTGACTAGGATTTCCTATGTCTTTGTATCTAGGATTCTTAAGGGATTTAGGCTGCGAATTTTGCCCAGATTTTAACCCTAGTTTAGGCCTATATAAAGGCACATATTCTGGATGTAAACCAACAGAAAAATTTTGAAATAATATTGCTCTTTGGAGAGGTTTTCTCTTTGGTTCTTGGCGGACTGCCTTGGTGCACAAGTGTGCTTGTGTTCTTGGAGTTCTATACTTCTCGTTTCTAGTCACAGGTTGATTAGGGGTGGGGGTCTTCAAACCCAGTCTCTTTGATGTCTTGTGGAGCTTGAAAAACATCTTGGGCGCGTTTCATGGTCTTTATACCATCAGGGTTCGCATCAGTTGGTATCAGAGCCACAAGTTTCCATTGAAGGACATATCTTTGTGTTCTTATTTCTCTTCGTTTTTCCTTCAATTTTGTCCAGTAATTTCGTGCTTTAATTCTCTGTTTTAATCTATTTTCTTCTTTCTTCAGGTCTGTCCTTTTTGTTCCATCCTTGTTCAAGTCCAAAAATCACAAAAACAACAAAAAGAAGTCAATCCGTGTCACCTAGTATTCTCGGTTTCAATTCGTTTGTTCTTGTCTAATTCTTATCTTTCTGTTTTGTGTCCAGCCATATTAATCTCTTTTGTTTTGATTGTTTCCAGCATCTTAGAGTCCAGAAAAATTCAAAAAAAGAAGGATCCAAGTTCAGGAATTTTCGGTATCAAAAAGTTGCTTCAAATTGTGCCAATTTCACTAGTTTTCTTGTCTTGGCCGAAAAGAATTCTAACTTTTTGTCTTTGGCAGCAAGGAGTTTCAAGGAGAACGTTTGGTTAGCATCAAAACAGCAAGCAAAAAAAAAAAAAAGGAGGAAAAAAAAAGGAAGGAAAAGAAAAGAAAAAGAAAGAGCAAAGAAAAGAAAAGAAAAGAGCTTGCAAAAAAAAAAGAAGTTTTCTCAAAGTGTTGAAAGTTTTGCGCCCCAAAACCTATCCCATTGTTTTTAAGCCAAAAAGCTTTCTGTGTGGTTCTTGTGATCATCAATTGCAAGAGCTTCTTAGAGTCTTTTAAAGCTTGTTTAGCCCACCTCTTTTGGAGTCAAAATAGTTCTTCGAAAATTCAAGTTTTCTTGTGTGCTTTGAGGATAGTTTTCTTAGAACTTTTGAGAACTCTTTGAATAGCAATATCTCACTAACAAATTGAGTGTTTTGAGTGTTCATATTTTGAGTGAAACACGTGAGGTGAGTGTTTGTGAGGATCTTTGTTATTTTCAGGAGTATGGAGGGCCAGGAGGATAGGAGAATAAAAGTAAGACACAATGAGGAGCCAACCATGAGAGAGCTTCAAGAAACTCTCAATAGACTTGTGGGGAGGATTGAGGACATTGATTTGTGATTGCCAAGGAGACCAAATCCCATCTTGCAACCAAGAAGAGGTCCAAGGAGAGAAGAACCCGAGGAGGAAGAAGGGCATTGGCATGACCATGGGCTTCCAAGGAGGGGGGAGCCAAGAGACGATAACAACCTAAATTCCATCAAGCATACCATTCCATCCTTCCAAGGGAGGAGTGATCCCGATGCATATTGGGAGTGGGAGCAAAAGATTGAGATGGTGTTTGATCGCCATCATTACCCCGAGGAAAAGAAGGTTAAATTGGCTACCATAAAGTTCACTAATTATGCTCTTGTATGGTGGAATCAGGATGTCATTTCTAGGACAAAGAATGAGGAGGAGCCCATACACACATGGAGAGCCCTGAAAGCCTTGATGAGGAGGAGATTTGTTCCTAGCTACTACACTAAAGATCAACGCCTCAAGTTTCAAAAGCTAGTGCAAGGCCAAAGGAGTGTGGAGGACTACCACAAAGGCTTGGAGATAACATTGACCCGAGCCAACATCATGGAGGATGAGGAGACCACCATTGCTAGATTCATTAATGGTCTCAATCCTGAGATTGCCAACAAAGTGGAAATGGCACCTTATTTGAACATGGAGGATTTGCTTTATTATGCCACCAAGGCTGAGAGGATCATCAAAAGGTCCAAGGCATCCAAGATGTGTCAAGGAGGAATTTCCACATGGAAAGGAGCATGGAGCAAAGATGTAGGAGAAGTACCCAAGCCAAACATGGAGACCACAAAAGGAGACTTGTCTCAGCGACAACAAGAAAAGTCAATCATGCTTGTTCCACTTTCACCACAACAAGTTTTGGAGGATCAAAGAAAACTTCAAAGTGAGGTTGAGAGAAAAGAAAAAGAGGGGAAAGTTGAGGGCAAGAGTGATGAGGGGAAGTTGAGAGAACAACCGAGAGATTAAGTGAGAAGAGTGAACATGAGGGGAAGAAGAGTAGAGAGTTCCCGAGAGAAGAAATTGAGTGCGAAGTTGAGAGAAGACAAGAGTGCAATGAACCCAAGCTGAGTGAAGAGAGAAAGACCTACAAAGAAGCCATACTTTCATCTAACATAACAAAGTCTTTTTCGAGTGTTGTGTTGTCTTCTTTTCAGGAATTAAGTGGAGATGAGCTACAAGAATCAAGTGAGTTGCTGCCCATTAAAGAAGTTGGTGTTCCTAATATTCCAAGCCATGTCCCATGCATTAAAACAAAAAAGGAGGTTGAGAAGGAACAAGTTAAGGTAAGCCTAAGTGATTTCATATGCAAAAATTTGCCTAACATTGTTTCTTATCCTATGTTTCAAGGGGATGAAATTAATGCAACTCCAACCGAAGCCATTAAGTGCAAAGGTGGAAATTTTGTGGTTCCTACACCAAAGGAAGATACTTGGAGACTAAGTCCAACCACTGTAATGTATTTCTTCCGAACACCTAGATTTGATGTAGTTTTCCATGAAAATCTCAAACAATGTGTGTTTGCTTGCAATGTTATTTTGACAAATGGTTTTCATGAAACTAGATTAAGAGAAGGAAGTAAGCATGGAAATTTGACAAAATATGGTTTTAAAGCTTCTAATTCTTTGGTTTTGTCAAATCCTCTTTGGAATTGCTTGAGTTTCTCTAAAGAAAAATCTGTTTTGGTGTCTTTTTTTTTTGAATTTGTTTGTTTTGCATCCATCTCACATTATTTTGTTTTGCCTCAAGGTAAATCTACTTCTTTGGAATTTTTCATGCATAAATTGGTTGTTACCCATGCATTACATACTTCTTTGATTTTCATTCATGTTCAGCCCATTTTTGTGTGTCAATCTTTAATTTCCAACAAGCATTTTTTTGCCATTACACATGCATTACACAAACTTTTGAGCATTAATCCTTTTTGCTTTATGTCAAAACCTAAAAGTTTTTATTTTGAGTGAAAATTCTGGTTTTAAATTCAGCCTTTTAAGGAGGTATGTTGAGTCCTTTGTTTTGTGTCACATTTCATACATACTCACAATTTTTATGCATTGTTGTGCATATACATGCAAAAATAAGTTTGCTACTGAATTGGTTTCACTTAATCCTATCTACTCCAATCTTGTTTCATTTAAAATGCTTAGGATTTTTGTGAAATTCGTGCATCCTTGTTTTGTTATTAGTTTAGGCCACATTGTGTTCAGTTCTTGTTTGCTTGAATGGCCTATGCAAACTATTGTCTTGACATGCATAACTTGTGCTTTTCATAACCATAACACTTGTGTGAATTTAGGTCCATTTGTTTTGAGTGCATACAGCATCCCTAAGGTAAATTATTCCTACACTTTTACTTGTTGTGAGAATAATGTTTTTGAGATGGTAAAGGCAATAAAAGTGATGCCTAAAGTTAAGATGAAAATTGTGCAAACATTCAGAGTTTTTGTGCTAATTGTTTCAAGCTTTGTCTTTGATCCAGGAGGTATCATTGCATTTGGATATTGGTTCAGGTTTTGCTCAAGATTAAAGCTCCATACACAAGCATTCCATGTTATTGGTGCTTATGTGAAAGGTAAGTGCTTATGTGCTGATCATTTCATTGTTACTGATTCAATTCCCTTTTCTAGTGCAGGTTTTGATTCGAGGACAAATCCTTCTAAGGAGGGGGGAGCTGATACGATCAAACAAGGCACAACCAAGGAAGGCAAGGACCCACTGAAGGTTTCTAGTGGACCATTGACAAGGAAAAAGGCTAAGGAGCTCACTAGTGCACTTCAAGCTCGGATGTTGACAGATTGGTGATGTTCTGTTAGAAAACTCATATCTTGAGCTAAACAGATCAGAATTTAGTAATTCTTGATTCATTGGAAAGATCACATCGGGAGCTACAAGTCATATGAAGACCATAAAACCCATTTTTCACGTTAAGGAGGTCCAATTTAGCTTCAAACTCGCGATTTACGAGTTATCGCTAGTTCAGAAGCAGTTGCAGTATTTTGGGCATATCCTTGGCTTTGGAAGTCCGTTTTGTGTGGTTCAGGTGTAATTTCAAAGCTAAGAAATAGATCTACAACTTTCATGCTTTGGATTTTGAGAAATCACGGCTGCATCAAGTTCGAATTTCAGCTTGAAGTTGAAGACACAAGCAGGAACCACCTGAGATGTTAGTATTGTGCCCAAAAAGCCAATCATGAGATGATTGTATTTTTGCACATTGAGTCATGATATTTTATTGAGGCATTAATCCAGCAATTTTGTTTGTTGTTTTGTTTCTGCGTAACGTAATAAACATAATTGTAACCCTAGAATAATGATATTCTTAAATGTCCCTAGTCTAGTATTATTGTGGAGCGGGTTGCAATAATACATAATGACTAGCATATGTGGAGACTAATATGAGATATGTAGTCTACATATGGGTACAAGTTGGAGAACTTGTGTACTGGACCGACCCACCATGAGAACACTTCATGGATCGTTATATGAGTGTCATAAGTGATTCTCATAGTGATCATGGTATATGTAGTCCTTCGACCTATGATCATCAAGGTTCCCTACATGTGAGTCACATACTTTGATACTTTCCTTTGTTGCTCGTAACTGAGTGAACTTGAAGGAGGTCATTGGGTATGTCACATATCATGCGGAGGGATTTGTATGATCAAGATGGGATTTGTCCCTCCTATGTAACGGGAGTGATATCTTTGGGCCCCTTGATAGAGTGAGACTTAGAAAATGCATGGCCATGCTCCGATGAGTTGATATATGATATCAATGTCATCAGTTTAAGTTAGTCTACTCGGTAATCAAGAAACCAAAGATTGGGCTATACGAGAGTGACACATTCCATGTCTCGTGCTTAGTCTTGATATCTTGGACAAAGGGACAATGGCATATATCGGTGATGATCATAAAGGTTTAGTCGATTCACCGACAATCTTGTCACTTGGGTAGCAATGATGTGTTGCTAGACACCGCTCATTGCTTATGATTATAAATGTGATTTATGATCATTGCCAACATGGCAAGAGCCTATTGGGTCGCACACGTAGAGCTATTTGGATCATTAGAGTGCATGGGCTAATTATTTGGGTTATGGTTTCACTTTAATTTCGTATTAATAATGGGCCAAGGAGTTGAGCCATTATTAAGCCCGAAATTAAATCCTAATTGGATTAGGGCTTTGAAACCCATTAGGCCTGGAAGTTGAGTCTCACTATAAATACAACTTTTAAGTGAGAAATTCGTAGGTCTCCTTGCCCTAGCCTCCCAAAAGGACAGCCGCACTCTTCTCTTGCAATTCCTTGGAGGACGCAAGCTAGCACTGCGAGCGCAAGAGAAACGCATCTGCCGGGACGTGGTGGAAGCGTGGTGATCCCGAGAGGCTCGTGTGGATACCATAGAGAGCCTGAACACGTCAACTGTTCAGGTTTTGTGATTCGACTCTACAGTTGAGTGAGAGATCTCAACCGAAAATTAGGTATGAAATTTTCGAACACCCGGTTTACCCCGTTTCACTTGGATCCTGGAGGGTTTCGGTTAAATTCCGCTGCGCTGTTTGGCTCCCGAAACCCAACAGTGGTATCAGAGCTACTGGTGAAACCCTAAATCGGGATTGAGTGTTGAATCGCATGATGCTATGTCTTCGATTGGTTTTCGGCCATGATTAATTAGATTGATTCATGATGCATGAAACCGGAATTCGTAATGAACATATGAGATATATGAAGAAACAACACAAATTGGTTAATGAGATTAACCCGAAATTGATAGGTATGAGATACCTATATGGATTAGGATTCTTGCAATAGTTGCAAAAACCCTAGGTTTGTTCGGATTCGGCCTGTTCGGGCACCGAAAGTAAGGTATTTTTGGTGGCTCGAATGGAGGAGTCTCGGGTGCCTACTTTCTCGAAATAGAAGATTTCGGGCTAAGCAATTGTAAGACAATTTTTTGCGCCGGGGGGCGCTGCCCCCCACGCCCCCCGCAAGGGCGGCTCCCCTTGACCCTGTCCGCTGACCGGTCAGCGGAACCACCGCCCGCTGACCGGCCAGCGGGACCGCCGTATGCGAAGCGCCACATAAATAAAAACTGGTTAATCAACACGCGAAAATTGGCATGCATCTTTGTTGAATGAGATTTGACATGATATGCTGATTAGTGTTTGAAGCATGGTGCATGGTTATAGCCCTTGATTGGTTGTACTTGTAAATACGGCCTGCGAGTCGTGCCTTTTCTTATCACTCTCATTGTACATTCTCTTCTCACCTTACTCCCCTCGAATGTAACTCGAGGTTTCTATTATTGATGTAATGGTGCATTATGGGATCGTCCAAGGTGGTATGTCCAAGGAGGTGACAACAAAAAGGCAGCCAAGAAAGGAAGAGAAGGAGCTTGTGAAGACTCTTTTCTTTTCTTAGGCTTTTATGATATTCTCATTGGCTTGAGAATATCGCATAGTTTGGGCTATAACCATGTCACGTTTATTTCTTGTAAGCATGAGATGCATGTTTATATTTGTATGTGATGCATGTATAAAACAACCGGAGATAACAAATTGGTGAGATCAAAAGATAAAATCCCTCAAACAAATATTAAGTCATTAAATGTGATGCCTTCCAAATGTTGGCACTCGTCAAGACTTTGATCAACATTAGGTGGGTTTGCCAAAGCAAAGTACCTATGTTCATCTTGGTAAGGCGCGATGGGATAATAGTGATATCCAAACTGCTAACTTTGGGTTCGACTTAACTAAGTCATCCTAATAGGATTAGGGACTTAGAGGCATAGAGTTGGGCTTAAGTTCATGAGATGAGCTTGGACAAGTGTTGTTCACCCAACTATCCAAGAGTTGCATAAGATGCAATTGGCAATGAGTTGCCTACCTAAATAGCTGTAACTTGAGAGAAAAGCCAAAGCTGACTCAGGTTGTGGTCAAATATGGATCTTGGCCCACTAGAATACCTTAGCGCCGAGGTGTTCCGAAATAATATCGAGGGTTATTATTTTGAGGAAAATAGTGGGAGTATCATTTAATAAAAGTCCTTATTAAATGAATTAAAATACATGACTCTTACACTGCATATTTACTGTTGTAGATAACCATGGCACAAAACACATCGACACTTTCATTGCGATCGATCCTTGAGAAGGAAAAACTGAATGGGACCAACTTTCTCAAATGGTACCGAAACTTGAGGATAGTCCTCAAACAAGAGAGAAAGGCATATGTCCTAGAGCAGCCCATTCCGAATGAGCCTGCTGCCACTGCTCCAAGAGCTGAAAGGGATGCTCACAAGAGGCATTCTGATGATGCTTTGGATGTTGCATGCCTCATGCTTATTACCATGGAATCTGAGCTTCAGAAGCAACATGAGAACATGGGGGCGTTCGATATGATCGAACATCTCAAAATGCTTTTCCAAGAGCAAGCTAGGCATGAGAGGTTTGAGACCTCTAAGGCATTGTTTCAGTGCAAGATGTCTGAGGGAAGTCCCGTGGGTCCTCATGTGCTCAAGATGATTGGGTACATTGAGAATCTTGAGAATTTGGGATTTGCTCTTCAGAAAGAGTTGGCTATCGATGTAGTCTTGCAATCGTTGCCTGAAAGCTACAGTCAGTTCGTCATGAACTATAACATGAACGACCTAGACAAGTCCCTTCCTGAATTGCTCAACATGTTGAGAACTGCTGAGCAAAACCTTAAGAAGGCTAAGCCCATTTTGATGGTTCAAAAGGGCAAGGGAAAGGGAAAAGCCAACAAGAAGAAGGATAAAGCTAATGGAAAGTCCAATGCTAGTTCTTCTTCAGCTGCACTGAAACCAAAGGGTGGTGTGGCAAAGGAAGGGGAGTGCTTCCATTGTAAGCAACCTGGACACTGGAAGCGCAACTGCAAGCTCTATCTTGAAGAACTTGCTAAGGAAAAGGGAAGTAAGACTTCCACTTCAGGTATTTTTGTTATAGAGGCTAACTTTTCTACTTCCTCATCTTGGGTATTGGATACTGGATGTGGATCTCACATTTGTGCAAATGTGCAGGATCTAAGTAGAAGTAGAAGATTGGCCCGAGGTGAAGTGGACCTACGTGTTGGAAATGGAGCAAGGGTTGCTGCCTTAGCCGTAGGGACTTATGTTCTCACTTTACCTAGTGGATTAGTTTTAGAATTAGACAACTGCTACTTTGTGCCTACTATTAGTAGAAATTTGATTTCTGTTTCTTGTTTGGACAAGAAAGGTTTTTCATTTATAATAAAGGACAAATGTTGTTCTATTTATTTGAATGAAATCTTTTATGGTAGTGCTCAACTTAGCAATGGGTTGTATGTTCTAGACCTTGAAGATCCAATCTATAATGTGAATACCAAGAAGGTCAGATTAAATGATTCAAACTTGACCTATCTCTGGCACTGTCGCTTGGGCCATATAAATGAGACCCCGCATATCCAAGCTCCATAAGGATGGACTCTTGGACTCATTTGATTTTGAATCATATGAGACATGTGAGTCATGTTTGTTGGGCAAGATGACCAAAGCCCCATTCACAGGGCAAAGTGAAAGGGCTAATGACTTACTAGGACTCATACATAGTGATGTATGTGGCCCTATGTCTAAACAAGCTAGAGGAGGTTTCCAATACTTCATTACTTTCACTGATGACTTCAGCAGATATGGCTATGTGTATCTTATGAGACACAAGTCAGAATCCTTTGAAAAGTTCAAAGAATTCAAGAATGAAGTAGAGAATCAACTCGGGAAGAGTATCAAAGTGCTTCGATCAGATCGAGGTGGAGAGTACTTGGATCGAGAATTCCTTGACTATCTGAAGGAGTGTGGTATAATATCACAACTCACTCCACCAGGTACACCTCAATGGAATGGTGTTTCTGAAAGGAGAAATCGAACTCTGTTAGACATGGTTCGCTCCATGATGAGTCAAGCTGACCTTCCAAACTCCTTTTGGGGACATGCTCTAGAGACAGCCGCTTTTACACTAAACCGAGTTCCATCTAAATCGGTTCAAAAGACACCATATGAGATATGGAGTGGGAGGCGTCCCAATTTGTCTTTTATGAAGATTTGGGGCTGTGATGTTTATGTAAAACGTCAATCCTCTAACAAACTAGGGCCCAAATCTCAAAAATGTCTTTTTGTTGGGTATCCCAAAGAAACAAAGGGTTACTATTTCTACAATCCCTCTGAGCAAAAAGTGTTTGTTGCTCGAACTGGTGTCTTTTTGGAGAAAGAGTTTATCTCTAAAGGAACTAGTGGGAGGAAAGTAGAACTTGAAGAAATTCAAGAACAACAAGAAGACATCGAACCTGAAATGGAACCTGAACAGACACCACAAGATGTTGTGGTTCAAGAGTCTGTTCCTGTAGCACAAAGCCCACGTAGGACTGGTAGGATTCGGCGTGAGCCCGAGAGATATGGATTTCTCGTGACTCACACCGGTGATGTGATGCTCATGGATCAAGATGAGCCCACAACCTACCAACAAGCTATGTCGGGGCCTGACTCTGAGAAGTGGCTAATGGCCATGAAATCCGAGATGGAATCCATGTATGAAAACCAAGTATGGACTTTGGTTGACCCACCTGAAGGGGTAAAACCTATAGGGTGCAAATGGGTTTTCAAGAAGAAAACTGACATGGATGGTAATGTGATTACCTTTAAGGGAAGATTGGTTGCAAAAGGTTTCAAGCAAATTCATGGTATTGACTATGATGAAACTTTTTCACCAGTTGCTATGCTTAAATCCATCCGAATTTTGTTTGCTATTGCTGCACACTATGATTATGAGATATGGCAAATGGATGTCAAAACTGCATTCCTAAATGGAAAGCTACTTGAGGATGTGTACATGACACAGCCTGAGGGTTTTGTCACTCCTGGGAATGCCAATAAAGTGTGCAAATTGCAAAGGTCCATTTATGGACTGAAGCAAGCTTCTCGAAGTTGGAATCTTCGTTTTGATGATGCAATCAAAGAGTTTGGTTTTATCAAAAATGAAGATGAACCTTGTGTCTACAAGAAGGTTAGTGGGAGCGCTATTGTCTTCTTGGTGTTGTATGTAGATGACATACTACTCATCGGGAATGACATTCCTGAGCTACAGTCTGTGAAGACTTGGCTAAGGAAATGTTTCTCTATGAAGGACTTGGGTGAAGCAGCCTATGTGTTAGGCATCAGGATCTATAGAGATAGATCTAGAAAGCTTCTTGGCCTAAGTCAAAGTACATATATTGACAAGGTGCTAAAGAGGTTTAGCATGCAAGATTCCAAGAAAGGATTCTTGCCCATGTCACATGGTATCACTCTTTCTAGATCTCAGTGTCCGAGTACAACCGAGGAGAGAGAGCGCATGAGTAAGATTCCATATGCCTCAGCAATTGGATCTATCATGTATGCCATGATATGTACTCATCCCGATGTCTCATATGCTTTGAGCATGACGAGTAGGTACCTATCGAACCCCGGTGAAAGTCACTGGACAGCTGTTAAGAACATCCTTAAGTACTTACGAAGGACTAATGATGCATTCTTGGTCTTTGGAGGTGAAGATGAGCTCGTTGTAAGGGGTTACACCGATGCAAGCTTCCAATCCGATAAGGATGATTTTAGATCGCAATCTGGTTATGTGTTTTGTATTGGTGGTGGTGCTGTAAGCTGGAAGAGTTCAAAGCAAGAGACAGTAGCTGACTCTACAACAGAATCTGAGTACATTGCCGCCTCTGATGCTGCGAAGGAGGCAGTTTGGATCAAGAAGTTCATCACTGAACTTGGAGTGGTTCCAAGCATTGTTGACCCGATAGAGCTCTATTGTGACAACAATGGAGCAATCGCACAGGCTAAGGAACCTCGATCTCACCAGCGATCCAAACACATACTCCGACGCTATCATCTCATCAGGGAGATCATCGAGAGGGGTGATGTAAGGATATGCAGGACTTCGACAGACAGCAACATTGCTGATCCACTGACAAAGCCCCTTACGCAGCAAAAGCATGATAGCCATTCTAGGTCCATCGGTATTAGATACATGGATGATTGGCTTTTAGTGCAAGTGGGAGATTGTTAGTATTGTGCCCAAAAAGCCAATCATGAGATGATTGTATTTTTGCACATTGAGTCATGATATTTTATTGAGGCATTAATCCAGCAATTTTGTTTGTTGTTTTGTTTCTGCGTAACGTAATAAACATAATTGTAACCCTAGAATAATGATATTCTTAAATGTCCCTAGTCTAGTATTATTGTGGAGCGGGTTGCAATAATACATAATGACTAGCATATGTGGAGACTAATATGAGATATGTAGTCTACATATGGGTACAAGTTGGAGAACTTGTGTACTGGACCGACCCACCATGAGAACACTTCATGGATCGTTATATGAGTGTCATAAGTGATTCTCATAGTGATCATGGTATATGTAGTCCTTCGACCTATGATCATCAAGGTTCCCTACATGTGAGTCACATACTTTGATACTTTCCTTTGTTGCTCGTAACTGAGTGAACTTGAAGGAGGTCATTGGGTATGTCACATATCATGCGGAGGGATTTGTATGATCAAGATGGGATTTGTCCCTCCTATGTAACGGGAGTGATATCTTTGGGCCCCTTGATAGAGTGAGACTTAGAAAATGCATGGCCATGCTCCGATGAGTTGATATATGATATCAATGTCATCAGTTTAAGTTAGTCTACTCGGTAATCAAGAAACCAAAGATTGGGCTATACGAGAGTGACACATTCCATGTCTCGTGCTTAGTCTTGATATCTTGGACAAAGGGACAATGGCATATATCGGTGATGATCATAAAGGTTTAGTCGATTCACCGACAATCTTGTCACTTGGGTAGCAATGATGTGTTGCTAGACACCGCTCATTGCTTATGATTATAAATGTGATTTATGATCATTGCCAACATGGCAAGAGCCTATTGGGTCGCACACGTAGAGCTATTTGGATCATTAGAGTGCATGGGCTAATTATTTGGGTTATGGTTTCACTTTAATTTCGTATTAATAATGGGCCAAGGAGTTGAGCCATTATTAAGCCCGAAATTAAATCCTAATTGGATTAGGGCTTTGAAACCCATTAGGCCTGGAAGTTGAGTCTCACTATAAATACAACTTTTAAGTGAGAAATTCGTAGGTCTCCTTGCCCTAGCCTCCCAAAAGGACAGCCGCACTCTTCTCTTGCAATTCCTTGGAGGACGCAAGCTAGCACTGCGAGCGCAAGAGAAACGCATCTGCCGGGACGTGGTGGAAGCGTGGTGATCCCGAGAGGCTCGTGTGGATACCATAGAGAGCCTGAACACGTCAACTGTTCAAGTTTTGTGATTCGACTCTACAGTTGAGTGAGAGATCTCAACCGAAAATTAGGTATGAAATTTTCGAACACCCGGTTTACCCCGTTTCACTTGGATCCTGGAGGGTTTCGGTTAAATTCCGCTGCGCTGTTTGGCTCCCGAAACCCAACATGAGAAGACTATTTTGGGTTTTTATGCCCAATCTTGTGCTGTAACGTATCTTATTTTATTTTCCTATTTAGATACATTATTTAGGAAGTTATTTAGGCTATGGAATAGTTTTAAATCATTTTGGACAAGTGGCATACGCTGCATTCATTAAACTTGTTCAAACTAGGAATTAGAGTCCTAATTTGACTAAGATTTCCTATGTCTTTGTATCTAGGATTCTTAAGGGATTTAGGCTGCGAATTTTGCCCAGCTTTTAACCCTAGTTTAGGCCTATATAAAGGCACATATTCTGGATGTAAACACACAGAAAAATTTTGAAATAATATTGCTCTTTGGAGAGGTTTTCTCTTTGGTTCTTGGCAGACTGCCTTGGTGCACAAGTGTGCTTGTGTTCTTGGAGTTCTATACTTCTCGTTTCTAGTCACAGGTTGATTAGGGGTGGGGGTCTTCAAACCCAGTCTCTTTGATGTCTTGTGGAGCTTGAAAAACATCTTGGGCGCGTTTCATGGTCTTTATACCATTGGGGTTCGCATCAGGTTGTCTCATATATATCTCCTTACTCAAATCACCATTGAGAAAGGCGATCTTTACATCCATTTGATGTAACTCTAGGTCTACATTTGCCATGATGGCAAGTAATATCCTGATGGAAGTGAATTTTACAACAGGAGAGAAGGTGTCTTTGAAATCAACACCCTCCTTCTGTGTAAAACCCTTGGCCACCAAACGGGCCTTGTATCTTTCGATACTTCCATCAGAGTTCACCTTGATCTTGAGAATCCACTTGTTCCCAATTGCCTTACGGCTTGGAGGAAGATCACTTAACTCCCAAACCCCATTGAGATGCATTGAATGCAACTCATCCTTCATTGCATTTAGACACTCTTCCCTCTATGCACCCTCAAGAGCCTCCTTAATGTTACTTGGCTCATCTATCTCAGATGCAACCAAATTTGCCTCACTATGCAAGATCCACCATTCTTTAGGTGGTCCAAATTTCCTCATTGATCTTCTCAATGTAGGCTGAGATGGAGGCAACTCATGCTCCATCTCTTGAGGTTCAACATTTTGCTCTTGAGTATCCTCAACTCCCTCTCGAACAAAACCTTCCTCTTGGAGGTCTTGCTCATGTTGGTCCACAACAACAGGCATTTCTGGAGCCATTGCTCCACGTGATTGAGGTACTCCCTCTAGAGTAGGTGCATGTGTCCCAGGTGTCCTTATGTCACTTGGTTGATCCTCATCTAGGATCTGGCATAAAGAGGTTAAGTCACCACGCTCACCAACTTTGGGAAACTCATCCTCCACAAACTTAACATTCCTTGCATCAAAGATATTCCCAGTTTTGTGACTTATATCCAAAAACACATAACCCCTAGACTGTTCAGCATAACCAAGGAAGGCACACCTCCTCCCTCTTGGACCCAACTTTCCCAAAGGATAGTCCGTTATGTGAACATAAGCTAAACAACCCCAAGGGCGTAAATAGCTTAGGTTAGGAGTTTTGTTCTTCCATAACTCATAGGGAGAAGAGTTCACATTCTTGGTGGGTACTCTGTTAAGGACATGAACTGCACACAGCAGTGCGTCACTCCAATAAGTGATGTCTAAGTTGGCCTTTGCCATCATGGAACGTACCATGTTCATAAGAGTTCTATTCTTCCTCTCAGACACTCCATTCTGTTGGGGTGTCCAAGGAAGAGTGAACTCCCTTTCAATACCCTTCAAGTCACAAAATGCCTTGAATGCATTTGATGTATACTCTCCACCACTATTTGTCCTCAAGGACTTAACCTTCTTACCTACTTGGTTCTCAACCAAGTGTACATACTTTTCAAAGCATGCCAAGGCCTCTGCCTTGTTTCTTAGTAGGTAGATGTGGGTGAATCGAGTGTAATCATCTGTGAATGTGATGAAATACTTGAATACATTTCTAGATTCAACCCTCATTGGCCCACACAGGTCAGAGTGAACTAAACTTAGTGCCTCACCTCTCCTAGTTGCTTTGCCAAAAGGCTTTCTTGTGGCTTTGCCCTCTAGGCATGATTGGCAACTTGGAAGGACAACCTTGGTCAAGGAACCTAGCAAGCCACTCTTGGCTAGCTTGTCCATTCTATCTTGACCAATATGACCTAACCTCTCATGCCATCTTATTTCTTTTGTCACCTCTATCACATAGCAACTAGGACTTGCAATAGAATGTGATGCGAACCTCGATGGTATAAAGACCATGAAACTCGCCCAAGATGTTTTTCAAGCTCCACAAGACATCAAAGAGACTGGGTTTGAAGACCCCCACCCCTAATCAACCTGTGATTAGAAACGAGAAGTATAGAACTCCAAGAACACAAGCACACTTGTGCACCAAGGCAGTCCGCCAAGAACCAAAGAGAAAACCTCTCCAAAGAGCAATATTATTTCGGCAATAATCTGTGTCTTTACATCCAGAATATGTGCCTTTATATAGGCCTAAACTAGGGTTAAAAGCTGGGCAAAATTCGCAGCCTAAATCCCTTAGGAATCCTAGATACAAAGACATAGGAAATCCTAGTCAAATTAGGACTCTAATTCCTAGTTTGAACAAGTTTAATAAATGCAGCATATTCCACTTGCCCAAAACGATTTAAAACTATTCCATAGCCTAAATAACTTCCTAAATAATGTATCTAAATAGGATTTGAACGAAAATAAAATATAAATACAAGATTAAACCCGAAAACTCCCAAATAGCCTTTTTGGGTGCATTTTGGGCACTTTAAGGTTCTCTCTTGTATCTTCAGCTCCAAGCTTGAATCTTTGAGTTCCAATGGCATGAATCTTCATATTAGATGTGGTAATGAAGGTCTGGAAAGTTAGAGCTCAAAAATCCAGCTTGTGGACACAAAATGCATCAAGAACGCTTAAGGTGGCTCAAATGGTACACTTTGAGTGGTGTCCTTGGTGTCCTTGTTTTGTGACTTATCTAAGCACTCCAGAACTGAGTACCAAGCATATCCATCATGTCCATATTGTGTCTTGAAAGTTCCAGCAGCTCCTTGTGAAGTTTCATGTCCATTCTCCATGAAGAAACTTGAAACAAAGCCTAGTAGTGCACTTGAGAGCTCCTTAGCTTTCTTCCTTGTCAGGGAACTTGTGGCTTTGATACCAACTGATGCGAACCCCGATGGTATAAAGACCATGAAACTCGCCCAAGATGTTTTTCAAGCTCCACAAGACATCAAAGAGACTGGGTTTGAAGACCCCCACCCCTAATCAACCTGTGACTAGAAACGAGAAGTATAGAACTCCAAGAACACAAGCACACTTGTGCACCAAGGCAGTCAACAAAGAACCAAAGAGATAACCTCTCAAAAGAGCAATATTATTTCAAAAATTTTCTGTATGTTTACATCCAGAATATGTGCCTTTATATAGACCTAAACTAGGGTAAAAATCTGGGCAAAATTCGCAGCCCAAGTCACCTAGGAAACCTAGTTACAAAGGACTCAAGAAAACCTAGTCAAACTAGGACTCTAGCACACTTTTAACACATGTTTAAGGTGTGCAGCGAATTCCCTTTGTCCTAAGTGACAACCGAGAAAACTAGACAACACGGATTGACTTCTTTTTGTTGTTTTTGTGATTTTCGGCCTTGAACAAGGATGGAATAAAAAGAACAGACCTGAAACAAGAAGAAAACAGATTAAAACAGAGAATTAAAACACGAAAATTACTGGGCAGAATTTGAAAGAAAAACGAAGAGAAACAAGAACACAAAGATATGTCCTTCAATGGAACTTGTGGCTCTGATACCAACTGATGCGAACCCCGATGGTATAAAGACCATGAAACTCGCCCAAGATGTTTTTCAAGCTCCACAAGACATCAAAGAGACTAGGTTTGAAGACCCCCACCCCTAATCAACCTGTGACTAGAAACGAGAAGTATAGACCTCCAAGAACACAAGCATACTTGTGCACCAAGGCAGTCCGCCAAGAACCAAAGAGAAAACCTCTCCAAAGAGCAATATTATTTCGGCAATAATCTGTGTCTTTACATCCAGAATATGTGCCTTTATATAGGCCTAAACTAGGGTTAAAAGCTGGGCAAAATTCGCAGCCTAAATCCCTTAGGAATCCTAGATACAAAGACATAGGAAATCCTAGTCAAATTAGGACTCTAATTCCTAGTTTGAACAAGTTTAATAAATGCAGCATATTCCACTTGCCCAAAACGATTTAAAACTATTCCATAGCCTAAATAACTTCCTAAATAATGTATCTAAATAGGATTTGAACGAAAATAAAATATAAATACAAGATTAAACCCGAAAACTCCCAAATAGCCTTTTTGGGTGCATTTTGGGCACTTTAAGGTTCTCTCTTGTATCTTCAGCTCCAAGCTTGAATCTTTGAGTTCCAATGGCATGAATCTTCATATTAGATGTGGTAATGAAGGTCTGGAAAGTTAGAGCTCAAAAATCCAGCTTGTGGACACAAAATGCATCAAGAACGCTTAAGGTGGCTCAAATGGTACACTTTGAGTGGTGTCCTTGGTGTCCTTGTTTTGTGACTTATCTAAGCACTCCAGAACTGAGTACCAAGCATATCCATCATGTCCATATTGTGTCTTGAAAGTTCCAGCAGCTCCTTGTGAAGTTTCATGTCCATTCTCCATGAAGAAACTTGAAACAAAGCCTAGTAGTGCACTTGAGAGCTCCTTAGCTTTCTTCCTTGTCAGGGAACTTGTGGCTTTGATACCAACTGATGCGAACCCCGATGGTATAAAGACCATGAAACTCGCCCAAGATGTTTTTCAAGCTCCACAAGACATCAAAGAGACTGGGTTTGAAGACCCCCACCCCTAATCAACCTGTGACTAGAAACGAGAAGTATAGAACTCCAAGAACACAAGCACACTTGTGCACCAAGGCAGTCAACAAAGAACCAAAGAGATAACCTCTCAAAAGAGCAATATTATTTCAAAAATTTTCTGTATGTTTACATCCAGAATATGTGCCTTTATATAGACCTAAACTAGGGTAAAAATCTGGGCAAAATTCGCAGCCCAAGTCACCTAGGAAACCTAGTTACAAAGGACTCAAGAAAACCTAGTCAAACTAGGACTCTAGCACACTTTTAACACATGTTTAAGGTGTGCAGCGAATTCCCTTTGTCCTAAGTGACAACCGAGAAAACTAGACAACACGGATTGACTTCTTTTTGTTGTTTTTGTGATTTTCGGCCTTGAACAAGGATGGAATAAAAAGAACAGACCTGAAACAAGAAGAAAACAGATTAAAACAGAGAATTAAAACACGAAAATTACTGGGCAGAATTTGAAAGAAAAACGAAGAGAAACAAGAACACAAAGATATGTCCTTCAATGGAACTTGTGGCTCTGATACCAACTGATGCGAACCCCGATGGTATAAAGACCATGAAACTCGCCCAAGATGTTTTTCAAGCTCCACAAGACATCAAAGAGACTAGGTTTGAAGACCCCCACCCCTAATCAACCTGTGACTAGAAACGAGAAGTATAGACCTCCAAGAACACAAGCATACTTGTGCACCAAGGCAGTCCGCCAAGAACCAAAGAGAAAACCTCTCCAAAGAGCAATATTATTTCGGCAATAATCTGTGTCTTTACATCCAGAATATGTGCCTTTATATAGGCCTAAACTAGGGTTAAAAGCTGGGCAAAATTCGCAGCCTAAATCCCTTAGGAATCCTAGATACAAAGACATAGGAAATCCTAGTCAAATTAGGACTCTAATTCCTAGTTTGAACAAGTTTAATAAATGCAGCATATTCCACTTGCCCAAAACGATTTAAAACTATTCCATAGCCTAAATAACTTCCTAAATAATGTATCTAAATAGGATTTGAACGAAAATAAAATATAAATACAAGATTAAACCCGAAAACTCCCAAATAGCCTTTTTGGGTGCATTTTGGGCACTTTAAGGTTCTCTCTTGTATCTTCAGCTCCAAGCTTGAATCTTTGAGTTCCAATGGCATGAATCTTCATATTAGATGTGGTAATGAAGGTCTGGAAAGTTAGAGCTCAAAAATCCAGCTTGTGGACACAAAATGCATCAAGAACGCTTAAGGTGGCTCAAATGGTGCACTTTGAGTGGTGTCCTTGGTGTCCTTGTTTTGTGACTTATCTAAGCACTCCAGAACTGAGTACCAAGCATATCCATCATGTCCATATTGTGTCTTGAAAGTTCCAGCAGCTCCTTGTGAAGTTTCATGTCCATTCTCCATGAAGAAACTTGAAACAAAGTCTTGTAGTGCACTTGAGAGCTCCTTAGCTTTCTTCCTTGTCATAGGCCCACTAGAAACCTTCAATGGGTCCTTGCCTTCTCCATGTGTGCCTTCCTTGATCATATCAACTCCCCCCTCCTTAGAAGGATTCGTCCACGAATCTGCATGTTCAAATAGAGACAAATCAGAAACATTAAAAGTAGCACTCACATTATACTCACCCGGCAAGTCTAGCATGTATGCGTTGTCATTGATCTTTTTAATGACTTGGAATGGACCATCTCCTCTTGGATGAAGCTTAGTCCTCCTTGCAGCTGGAAATCTTTCTTTTCTCATGTGTAACCAAACCTAATCTCCAGGCTCAAACACAACTCTCCTTCGGCCTTGATTGGCTTTTTTAGCAACTTGTTGATTTTTGAGTTCAATTTGTTGCTTAACCTTCTCATGCAACTTCTTGATGCTCTCGGCCTTCTTACTACCATCCAAACTAGATACCTCATGAGTAGGTAATGGTAAAAGATCCAATGGAGTTAAAGGATTAAAACCATAAACAATCTCAAAAGGTGACAAATTAGTAGTAGAATGCATGGATCTATTATAAGCAAATTCTACATGAGGCAAACAATCTTCCCAAGCTTTCAAATTTTTACCAATGATAGCCCTAAGCATGGAACCTAAAGTCCTATTAGTTACCTCAGTTTGCCCATCAGTTTGTGGGTGACAAGATGTAGAAAACAAAAGCTTAGTTCCTAACTTACCCCACAAAGTCCTCCAAAAGTGTCTTAGAAACTTAGTATCTCTATCCGAAACTATTGTTCTAGGAACACCATGAAGTCTAACAATTTCTTTGAAAAACAATTCAGCCACATGAATAGCATCATCAGTTTTATTGCATGGAATAAAATGAGCCATCTTAGAAAACCTATCAACAACAACAAAGATTGAGTCACGGTTTCCTTTAGTCCTAGGCAATCCAACAATGAAGTCCATAGAAATATCTACCCATGGATGACTAGGTGTAGGAAGTGGTGTGTATAACCCATGTGAAGTGTGAGTGGATTTTGCCTTCCTACATGCAATGCATTGCTCACATACCTTCTTCACATCCTTTACCATATTCGGCCAATGGTAATGTTCCTTCAAAGTATGCAAAGTCTTGGCTTGTCCAAAGTGACCCATAAGTCCTCCACAATGAGCTTCCTTTGTGAGCAATTCCCTCAAAGATGTCCTTGGTATGCACAACCTGTTTTCTTTGAAAAGAAAGCCATTAACTTGGTAGAACTTCTCAAAAGCAAACTTAGAACACTTAGAATAAATCTCACCGAAATCGTCATCACTAGCATACAAATCCTTCAAGTGTTCAAAACCCAAAACTTTTGCATCTAAAGCCGAAAGTAAAGCATACCTTCTTGAAAGTGCATCCGCCACTATATTATCCTTACCTTGCTTGTATTTGATAACATATGGGAATGACTCAATAAACTCTACCCATTTAGCATGCCTTCTATTCAACTTACCTTGCCCACTAAGAAACTTAAGGGCTTGGTGATCAGTGTGAATCACAAACTCTCTTGGCCACAAATAATGTTGCCAAGTCTCCAAAGCTCTTACCAAAGCATAGAGCTCCTTGTCATATGTGGGATAGTTCAAGCTAGCACCATTCAACTTCTCACTAAAGTATGCAATGGGGCGGCCTCCTTGCATCAACACAGCTCCAATGCCTATACCTGAAGCATCACACTCAACTTCAAAAGTATTAGCAAAGTTAGGCAAAGCTAAAAGTGGTGCATGGCATAACTTGTCTTTTAACAACCCGAAAGCATCTTCTTGAGCTTTTCCCCACTTAAATCCCACATTCTTCTTTATAACTTCAGTTAGAGGTGCAGCAATGGTAGAAAAATTTCTAACAAACCTCCTATAGAAGCTAGCTAACCCATGGAATGATCTCACCTCAGTAATGGATGTTGGCGTCGGCCATTCTTGTATGGCTCTCACCTTCTCTTGATCTACCTCAATTCCATGTGAAGTCACAACAAATCCAAGGAAAACAACTTTGTCAACACAAAAAGAGCACTTCTTCAAGTTAGCATACAACTTTTGTCCTCTTAAGGTGCTTAGCACTTGTGTGAGGTGTCCAACATGCTCTTCTAAGTTCTTGCTATATACTAGGATATCATCAAAGTACACAACAACAAACTTTCCAATGAAGTCACGCAAGACATGATTCATAAGTCTCATGAAAGTACTAGGAGCATTAGTGATACGATCAAAGAAGGCACAACCAAGGAAGGCAAGGACCCACTGAAGGTTTCTAGTGGACCATTGACAAGGAAAAAGGCTAAGGAGCTCACTAGTGCACTTCAAGCTTGGATGTTGACAGATTGGCGATGTTTTGGTGGAAAAATCATATCTTCAGCTAAACAGATCAGAATTGAGTAATTCTTGATTCATTGGAAAGATAACATCTGAAGCTACAAGTCATATGAAGACCATGAAACCCAGTTTGCACGTTAACGAGGTCCAATTTAGCTTCAAAGTCGCGATTTACGAGTTATCGCTGGTTCAGAAGCAGTTGCAGTATTTTGGGAATATCTTTCGATTTAGAAGTCCATTTTGTGTGATTCAAGTGTGGTTTCGAAGCTAAGAAAGAGATCTACAACTTTTATGCTTTGAATTTTGAGAAATCATTGCTGCATCAAGTTCGAATTTCAGCTTGAAGTTGGAGACACAAGCCAGAATCACCCAAGAAGGCTATTTTTGAGTATTTATGGCCAATCTTATTTTGTAACGTATTTTATTTTATGTTCCTGTTTATTTACATTATTTAGGATTTTATTTAGGCCATGGAAGTGATTTAGGTCACTTAGGATAAATGGAATTCGCTGCACACCTTAAACATGTGTTAAAAGGGTGTAGGAATCCTAGTTTGACTAGGTTTTCTTGAGTCCTTTGTAACTAGGTTTCCTAGGTGACTTGGGCTGCGAATTTTGCCCAGATTTTTACCCTAGTTTAGGCCTATATAAAGGCACATATTCTGGATGTAAACATACAGATTATTGCCAAAATAATATTGCTCTTTGGAGAGGTTTTCTCTTTGGTTCTTGGCGGACTGCCTTGGTGCACAAGTATGCTTGTGTTCTTGGAGTTCTATACTTCTCGTTTCTAGTCACAGGTTGATTAGGGGTGGGGGTCTTCAAACCCAGTCTCTTTGATGTCTTGTGGAGCTTGAAAAACATCTTGGGCGAGTTTCATGGTCTTTATACCATCGGGGTTCGCATCAGTTGGTATCAGAGCCACAAGTTCCATTGAAGGACATATCTTTGTGTTCTTGTTTCTCTTCGGTTTTCTTTCAATTCTGTTCAGTAAATTCATATTTTAATTCTCTGTTTTAATCCTTTTTCTTCTTGTTTCAGGTCTGTCCTTTTTGTTCCATCCTTTTTCAAGTCCGAAAATTACAAAAACAACAACAAGACGTCAATCCGTGTCACCTAGTATTCTCGGTTTCAATTCGTTTGTTCTTGTCTAATTCTTATCTTTCTGTTTCGTGTCCAGCCATATTAATCTCTTTTGTTTTCATTGTTTCCAGCATCTTAGAGTCCAGAAAACTTCAAAAAAAGAAGGATCCAAGTTCAGGAATTTTCGGTATCAAAAAGTTGCTTCAAATTGTGCCAATTTCACTAGTTTTCTTGTCTTGGCCAAAAAGAATTCTAACTTTTTGTCTTTGGCAGCAAGGAGTTTCAAGGAGAACGTTTGGTTAGCATCAAAACAGCAAGCAAAAAAAAAAAAAAGAAGGAAAAAAAAAGGAAGGAAAAGAAAAGAAAAAGAAAGAGCAAAGAAAAGAAAAGAAAAGAGCTTGCAAAAAAAGAAGTTTTCTCAAAGTGTTGAAAGTTTTGCACCCCAAAACCTATCCCATTGTTTTTAAGCCAAAAAGCTTTCTTTGTGGTTATTGTGATCATCAATTGCAAGAGCTTCCTAGAGTCTTTTAAAGCTTGTTTAGCCCACCTCTTTTGGAGTCAAAATAGTTCTTTGAAAATTCAAGTTTTCTTGTGTGCTTTGAGGATAGTTTTCTTAGAACTTTGGAGAACTCTTTAAATAAGCAATATCTCACTAACAAATTGAGTGTTTTGAGTGTTCATATTTTGAGTGAAACACGTGAGGTGAGTGTTTGTGAGGATCTTTGTTATTTTCAGGAGTATGGAGGGCCAGGAGGATAGGAGGATGAAAGTGAGACACAATGAGGAGCCAACCATGAGAGAATTTCAAGAAACTCTCAATAAACTTGTGGGGAGGATTGAGGACATTGATTTGAGGTTGCCAACGAGAGGTCCAAGGAGAAAAGAACCCGAGGAGGAAGAAAGAGTTTGGCATGACCATGGGTTTCCAATGAGGTGTGAGCCAAGAGAGGATAACAACCTAAATTCCATCAAGCCTACCATTCCACCTTTCCAAGGGAGGAGTGATCCCGATGCATATTGGGAGTGGGAGCAAAAGATTGAGATGGTGTTTGTTTGCCATCATTACTCCGAGGAAAATAAGGTTAAATTGGCTACCATAAAGTTCACTAATTATGCTCTTGTATGGTGGAATCAGGATATTATTTCTAGGAGAAGGAATGGAGGAGGAGCCCATACACACATGGAGAGCCCTTAAAGCCTTAATGAGGAGGAGATTTGTGCCTAGCTCCTACTATAGAGATCAACGCTTAAAGCTTCAAAAGCTAGTGCAAGGCCAAAGGAGTGTGGAGGACTACCATAAAGACTTGGAGAGGACCTTGACCCGAGCCAACATCATGGAGGATGAGGAGACCACCATTGCTAGATTCATTAATGGTCTCAATCTTGAGATTGCCAACGAAGTGGAGATGGTGCCATATGTCAACATGGAGGATTTGCTTCATCATGCCATTAAGGCCGAGAGGAGCATCAAGAGAGCAAAGGCATCCAAGATGTGTCAAGGAGGAATTTCCACATGGAGAGGAGCATGGAGTAAGGATGTGAGAGAAGTGCCCAAGCCAAACATGGAGGCCACAAAAGGAGACTTGTCTCAGCTGCAACAAGAAAAGTCAATCATGGTTGTACCACTTTCACCACAACAAGTCTTTGAGGATCCAAGAAAATTTCAAAGTAAGGTTGAGAGAAAAATAAATGAGGGGAAAGTTGAGGGCAAGAGTGATGAGGGGAAAGTTGAGAGAACAACCGAGAGATTAAGTGAGAAGAGTGAACATGAGGGGAAGAAGAGTGGAGAGTTCCCGAGAGAAGAAATTGAGTGCAAAGTTGAGAGAAGACAAGAGTGTAATGAACCCAAGCCGAGTGAAGAGAGAATGACCTACAAAAAAGCCATACTTTCATCTAACATAACAAAGTCTTTTTCTAGTGTTGTGTTGTCTTCTTTTCAGGAATTAAGTGGAGATGAGCTACAAGAATCAAGTGAGTTGCTGCCCATTAAAGAAGTTGGTGTTCCTAAAATTCTAAGCCATGTCCCATGCATTAAAACAACAAAGGAGGTTGAGAAGGAACAATTTGAGGTAAGTCTAAGTGATTTCATTTGCAAAAGTTTGCCTAACATTGTTTTTTATCCTATGGTTCAAGGGGATGAAATTGTTGCAACTCCACCCAAAGTGATTAAGTGCAAAGGTGAAAATTTTGTGATTCCTACACCAAAGGAAGATACTTGGAGACTAAGTCCAACCACTGTAATGTATTTCTTCCTTACACCTAGATATGATGCGGTTTTGCATGAAAATCTGAAACAATGTGTGTTTGCTTGCAATGTTATTTTGACAAATGGTTTTCATGAAACTAGATTAAGAGAAGGAAGTAAGAATGAAACTTTGACAAAATATGGTTTTAAAGCCTCTAATTCTCTGGTTTTGTCAAGTCATCTTTGGAATTGCTTGAGTTTCTCTAAAGAAAAATCTGTTTTGGTGTCTTCGGTTTTTGATTTTGTTTGCTTTGCATCCATGTCACATTGGTTTGTTTTGTCTCAAGTTAAAGCTACTTCTTTGGAATTTTTCATGCATAAATTGGTTGTTACCCATGCATTACATATTTCTTTGTTTCCCATTTATATTCAGCCCATTTTTCTGTGTCAATCTTTAATTTCCAGCAAGCATTTTTTTCTCATGACACATGCATTACACAAACTTTTGAGTCTTGATCTTTTTGCTTTATGTCCAAACCTGAAAGTTTTTATTTTGAGTGAAAATTCTGGTTTTAAATTCAGCCTTTTAAGGAGGTATGTTGAGTCCTTTGTTTTGTGTCACATCCCATGCACAAATTTCATGCATTGTTGTGCATATACATGCAAAAATAAGTTTGCTACTGAATTGGTTTCACTTAATCCTATCTACTCCAATCTTGTTTCATTTAAAATGCTTAGGATTTTTGTGAAATTCATGCATCCTAGTTTTGTCCATATTGTGTTCAATTCTTGTTTGTTTGAATGGCCTATGCAAAGTATTGTCTTGACATGCATAACTTGTGTTTTTCATAACCATAATACTTGTGAGAGTTTAGGTCCATTTGTTTTGAGTGCATACAGCATCCCTAAGGTCAATTATTCCTACACTTTTACTTGTTGTGAGAATAATGTTTTTGAGATCGCAAAGGCAATGAAAGTGATGCCTCGAGTTAAAATGAAAATTGTGCTAACTTTCAGATTTTTTGTACTAATTGCTTCTAACTTTGTTTTTGACCCTGGAGGTATCATTGCATTTGGATATTGGTTCAGGTTTTTCACAAGATCAAAGCTCCATACACAAGCATTCCATGTTATTGGTGCTTATGTGAAAGGTAAGTGCTTATGTGCTGATCATTTCATTGTTATTGATTCAATTACCTTTTCTAGTGCAGGTTTTGATTCGAGGACGAATCCTTCTAAGGAGGGGGGAGCTGATACGATCAAAGAAGGCACAACCAAGGAAGGCAAGGACCCACTGAAGGTTTCTAGTGGACCATTGACAAGGAAAAAGGCTAAGGAGCTCACTAGTGCACTTCAAGCTTGGATGTTGACAGATTGGCGATGTTTTGGTGGAAAAATCATATCTTCAGCTAAACAGATCAGAATTGAGTAATTATTGATTCATTGGAAAGATAACATCTGAAGCTACAAGTCATATGAAGACCATGAAACCCAGTTTGCACGTTAACGAGGTCCAATTTAGCTTCAAAGTCGCGATTTACGAGTTATCGCTGGTTCAGAAGCAGTTGCAGTATTTTGGGAATATCTTTCGATTTAGAAGTCCATTTTGTGTGATTCAAGTTTGGTTTCGAAGCTAAGAAAGAGATCTACAACTTTTATGCTTTGAATTTTGAGAAATCATTGCTGCATCAAGTTCGAATTTCAGCTTGAAGTTGGAGACACAAGCCAGAATCACCCAAGAAGGCTATTTTTGAGTTTTTATGGCCAATCTTATTTTGTAACGTATTTTATTTTATGTTCCTGTTTATTTACATTATTTAGGATTTTATTTAGGCCATGGAAGTGATTTAGGTCACTTAGGATAAATGGAATTCGCTGCACACCTTAAACATGTGTTAAAAGGGTGTAGGAATCCTAGTTTGACTAGGTTTTCTTGAGTCCTTTGTAACTAGGTTTCCTAGGTGACTTGGGCTGCGAATTTTGCCCAGATTTTTACCCTAGTTTAGGCCTATATAAAGGCACATATTCTGGATGTAAACATACAGATTATTGCCAAAATAATATTACTCTTTGGAGAGGTTTTCTCTTTGGTTCTTGGCGGACTGCCTTGGTGCACAAGTATGCTTGTGTTCTTGGAGTTCTATACTTCTCGTTTCTAGTCACAGGTTGATTAGGGGTGGGGGTCTTCAAACCCAGTCTCTTTGATGTCTTGTGGAGCTTGAAAAACATCTTGGGCGAGTTTCATGGTCTTTATACCATCGGGGTTCGCATCAATTAGTTAGTCCAAAAGGCATAACTAACCATTCATAAAGTCCAAACTTGGTTTTGAAAGCAGTTTTCCATTCATCCCCTTCCCTCATTCTAATTTGATGGTACCCACTTTTTAAATCAATCTTTGAAAACAAAGTAGAACCATGCAACTCATCAAGCATATCATCAAGTCTAGGAATAGGATGTCTATACTTTACAGTGATCTTGTTGATAGGCCTACAATCCATGCACATGCGCCATGAGCCATCCTCCTTTGGCACCAAAAGTACAGGCACGGCACAAGGACTCAAACTTTCCCTCACAAGGCCTTTGTTCAACAACTCCTTTACTTGCTTCTCAATCTCTTTAGTCTCCTCGGGATTGGTTCTATAGGCTGGCCTATTTGGAATTGGTGTTCCCGGGACTAGGTCTATTTGATGCTCAATGCCTCTAATTGGAGGCAAACCCCTCGGATCTTCAGGGAAAACATCTTCAAAGTCCTGCAACAAAGACACAACAACACTAGGAAGATATGTTAGATCATTGACAACAAGTAAAGATTCTTTGTAAATTAAAAGAAGCACTGGTCTTTGTGCTTGAATGGCTTTCCTCACATCACTCATTTTAGCAATATAGCACTCTTTTTTGCCACTCAACTTCCTCTCATTCTTTTCTCTCGGGAACTCTCCACTCTTCTTCCCCTCATGGTCACTCACCTCACTTGTTCTCTCATTTTGTCTCTCGGCTTTCCCCTCTTCACTCTTGCCCTCAACTTTCCCCTCATTTATTTTTCTCTCAACCTTACTTTGAAGTTTCCTTTGATCCTCCAAAACTTGTTGTGGTGAAAGTGGGCTAAGTGTAACCGGCCTTCCTTCATGGAAAAATGAGTACAAGTTTTTCTCTCCATCATGTGTGACCTTCTTATCAAATTGCCACGGCCTTCCAAGCAAAATATGGCAAGCATGCATAGGAACAACATCACAAAGAATTTCATCATGGTAAGTACCAATTTTGAATTTAACCGAAACTTGCTTTACCACTTTTACCTCCCCGGCATCATTCAACCATTGAAGCTTATATGGTTGTGGGTGTTTTTGTGTTGGAAGCTTCAATTTCTCCATCATGGTTGAACTTGCTACATTGGTGCAACTCCCTCCATCAACAATGAGGCTGCACACTTGATCTTTAATTCGGCATCTAGTGTGAAAGATGCACTCCCTTTGATTGGCCTCCTCCTTGGCTTGCACACTTAGAGCTCTCCTAGCAACAAAAGCAAAGTCACCCTCCTCGGGCTCAAGTGTGTCTTGCTCATCCTCCTCCAATGGTGGGGTCTCCTCCATGGCATCCTCCTCCTCGGATGTGATCTCACCATCATCTTTGAGAATCATCACCTTTTTGTTAGGACAATCTCTCATGTAGTGCCCCTTGCCTCTACACTTGAAGCACTCAATCTCCCTTGACTTTGGCACATCTTTGGGTGGCACCTTGGGCTTGTCTTGTTGAGGCCGAGACATGCTTCCCTTGGTAGCCTCCATTCTTGGCTTTGGTGCCTCCTTGCTCCATGTTCCCCTCCATGTGGAACTCCCTCCTTGAGCCATCTTGGATGCCTTAGACCTCTTCATGATTCTTTCGGCCTTGGTGGCATGGTGAAGCAAATCCTCCATGTTGACATATGGCACCATCTCCACTTTGTTGGCAATCTCATGGTTAAGGCCATTGATGAATCTAGCAATGGTTGCCTCCTCATCCTCAAGGATATTGGCTCGGGTTAGTGTCATCTCCAAGTCCTTGTTATAGTCCTCCACACTCCTTTGGCCTTGCACAAGCCTTTGAAGTTTGAGGTGTTGATCTCTATAGTAGTAACTTGGGACGAATCTCCTTCTCATCATGGCTTTAAGAGCTCTCCATGTATTGATGGGTTCCTCCTCATTCCTCCTTCTAGAAGTGACAACCTGGTTCCACCATACAAGAGCATAATCAGTGAATTCAATAGTAGCCAATTTAACTTTCTTTTCCTCAGAATAGTGATGGCACTCAAACACCATCTCAATCTTTTGCTCCCACTCCCAATATGTATCCGGATCACTCCTCCCTTGAAAAGGTGGAATGGACAATTTGATGGAGCTTAGATTGTTGTCCTCCCTTGGCTCCCCCCTCCTTGGAAGCCCATGGTCATGCCAATGTCCATCTTCCTCCTCGGGTTCTTCTCTCCTTGGACCTCTCCTTGGTTGCAAGATGGGATTTGGTCTTCTTGGCAACCTCAAATCAATGTCCTCAATCCTCCCAACAAGTCTATTGAGAGTTTCTTGAAGCTCTCTCATGGTTGGCTCATCATTGTTCCTCACTTCCATCCTCCTATCCTCTTGGCCCTCCATACTCCTGAAAATAACAAAGATCCTCACAACCACTCACCTCACGTGTTTCACTCAAAAGATGAACACTCAAACACTCAATTTGTTAGTGAGATATTGCTATTCAAAGAGTTCTCAAAAGTTCTAAGAAAACTATCCTCAAAGCACACAAGAAAACTTGAATTTTCGAAGAACTATTTTGACTCCAAAAGAGGTGGGCTAAACAAGCTTTAAAAGACTCTAGGAAGCTCTTGCAATTGATGATCACAAGAACCACAAAAAAAGCTTTTTGGCTGGAAAAACAATGAGATAGGTTTTGGGGCGCAAAATTTTCAACACTTTGTAAAAACTTCTCTTTTTGCAAGCTTTCCTTTCTTTGTTCTTTTCTTTTCTTTTCTTCCTTTTTTTTTCTTTTTTTTTCTCCTTTTGCTTGCTGTTTTGATGCTAAACAAACGTTCTCCTTGAAATTCCTTGCTGCCAAAGACAAAAAGTCAGTTTTCAATTTGGCCAAAACAAGAAACTATTGAAACTTGCACAATTTTGAAACAACTTTTGATACCGAAACTTCCTCAACTTGGATCCTTCTTTTTTGGTGTTTTCTTGACTCTAGGATGCTAGAAACAATGAAAACAAGAGAGATTAATAGGGCTGGACACGAAACAGAAAGATAAGAACTGAACAAGAACAAACGAATTGAAGCCGAGAACACTAGACAACACGGATTGACTTCTTTTTGTTGTTTTTGTGATTTTCGGATTTGAACAAGGATGGAACAAAAAGGACAGACCTGAAACAAGAAGAAAAAGGATTAAAACAGAGAATTAAATACGAATTTACTGAACAGAATTGAAAGAAAACCGAAGAGAAACAAGAACACAAAGATATGTCCTTCAATGGAACTTGTGGCTCTGATACCAACTGATGCGAACCCCGATGGTATAAAGACCATGAAACTCGCCCAAGATATTTTTCAAGCTCCACAAGACATCAAAGAGACTGGGTTTGAAGACCCCCACCCCTAATCAACCTGTGATTAGAAACGAGAAGTATATAACTCCAAGAACACAAGCACACTTGTGCACCAAGGCAGTCCGCCAAGAACCAAAGAGAAAACCTCTCCAAAGAGCAATATTATTTCAGCAATAATCTGTGTCTTTACATCCAGAATATGTGCCTTTATATAGGCCTAAACTAGGGTTAAAAGCTGGGCAAAATTCGCAGCCTAAATCCCTTAGGAATCCTAGATACAAAGACATAGGAAATCCTAGTCAAATTAGGACTCTAATTCCTAGTTTGAACAAGTTTAATAAATGCAGCGCATTCCACTTGCCCAAAATGATTTAAAACTATTCCATAGCCTAAATAACTTCCTAAATAATGTATCTAAATAGGATTTGAACGAAAATAAAATATAAATACAAGATTAAACCCGAAAACTCCCAAATAGCCTTTTTGGGTGCATTTTGGGCACTTTAAGGTTCTCTCTTGTATCTTCAGCTCCAAGCTTGAATCTTTGAGTTCCAATGGCATGAATCTTCATATTAGATGTGGTAATGAAGGTCTGGAAAGTTAGAGCTCAAAAATCCAGCTTGTGGACACAAAATGCATCAAGAACGCTTAAGGTGGCTCAAATGGTGCACTTTGAGTGGTGTCCTTGGTGTCCTTGTTTTGTGACTTATCTAAGCACTCCAGAACTGAATACCAAGCATATCCATCATGTCCATATTGTGTCTTGAAAGTTCCAGCAGCTCCTTGTGAAGTTTCATGTCCATTCTCCATGAAGAAACTTGAAACAAAGCCTTGTAGTGCACTTGAGAGCTCCTTAGCTTTCTTCCTTGTCATAGGCCCACTAGAAACCTTCAATGGGTCCTTGCCTTCTCCATGTGTGCCTTCCTTGATCATATCAGAATGGTTAGTTGGCTTCAACTCATAAAGCCCATTATTAACTGAGCAAGTGCATACTGTCTTATTATCTTTAATAATAGACACATTATTATTAAAGAAATTAAAGCAATAATTGTACTTCAACATAGAACTTATAGAAATCAAATTTATACAAATGTTTGGTACATACAATACATCTATTAGATACAAATATCCAATATCTATAGGAATTCTACATGTTCCTATGCCTTCCACTTCCAGCCTGGCATCAGTTCCCACTGAAATGTGCTTAGCTCCTTTTGAGAGCTTCCTGTAGGCCACAAACCAAGACCTGTCCCGGGCTATGTGGTCTGTTGCTCCCGAGTCTACAATCCAAAAAGAATTGCACTCAGTTAGTAATGTACATGACACAACATGTACAAAGGAAGTAGAAGGGTATGTATGTACCTTGGGTGGACCCTTGCAATCTTTTGCAAAGTGTCCTTTATACCCACAGTTGAAGCACTTCAGCTTGCTTAAGTCCCGCTTCTTCTTGAACCTTTTCTTGGAAGCAGGACCTTTTCCCTTGCCCTTCCCTGGCCCTCTTTTGCCACCACTCTTCTTCCATCCCTTCTGGATAGAGGATGAGGCAACATGTGCCTTAGAAAGGTCCTTGAGGGCCATCACCTCAGCCTCAAGGAGGAGGTGACGAGCAATGTCATCAAATGACATTATTTGAGGGTTATGGCATAAGTTGACCCTCATCAACTGCCCTGCTGTCTTGAGTTGGTGGATCATGCATGACATCTCACGCAAGTGAGCACTCATAGAGTGATCAGCACGCTTCACATAATTCTCAAACCTGAGAGTCATTGAGCGTTGTTTCTCTACAGAAACATCTCCATAGTTGGCCTTGACTGATGATACGATCAAAGAAGGCACAACCAAGGAAGGCAAGGACCCACTGAAGGTTTCTAGTGGACCATTGACAAGGAAAAAGGCTAAGGAGCTCACTAGTGCACTTCAAGCTTGGATTTTGACAGATTGGTGATGTTCTGGTAGAAAAATCATATCCTGAGCTAAACAGATCAGAATTGAGTAATTCTTGATTCATTGGAAAGACGACATCTGAAGCTACAAATCATATGAAGACCATCAAACCCAGTTTGCACGTTAAGGAGGTCCAATTTAGCTTCAAAGTCACGATTTACGAGTTATCGCTGGTTCAGAAGCAGTTGCAGTATTTTGGGAATATCTTTCGATTTAGAAGTCCATTTTGTGTGATTCAAGTGTGGTTTCGAAGCTAAAAAAGAGATCTACAACTTTCATGCTTTGAATTTTGAGAAATCATTGATGCATCAAGTTCGAATTTCAACTTGAAGTTGGAGACACAAGCCAGAATCACCCAAGAAGGCTATTTTGGAGTTTTTATGGCCAATCTTGTTTTGTAACGTATTTTATTTTATTTTCATATTTATTTACATTATTTAGGATGTTATTTAGGCCATGGAATTGATTCAGGTCATTTAGGATAAAAGGAATTCGCTGCACACCTTAAACATTGTGTTAAAAGTGTGTTAGAGTCCTAGTTTGACTAGGTTTTCTTGAGTCCTTTGTAACTAGGTTTCCTAGGTGACTTGGGCTGCGAATTTTGCCCAGATTTTAACCCTAGTTTAGGCCTATATAAAGGCACATATTCTGGATGTAAATATACAAAAAAATTTTGAAATAATATTGCTCTTTGGAGAGGTTTTCTCTTTGGTTCTTTGTGGACTGCCTTGGTGCACAAGTGTGCTTGTGTTCTTGGAGTTCTATACTTCTCGTTTCTAGTCACAGGTTGATTAGGGGTGGGGGTCTTTAAACCCAGTCTCTTTGATGTCTTGTGGAGCTTGAAAAATATCTTGGGCGAGTTTCATGGTCTTTATACCATCGGGGTTCTCATCAGTTGGTATCAGAGCCACAAGTTCCATTGAAGGACATATATTTGTGTTCTTGTTTCTCTTCATTTTCCCTTCAATTTTGTCCAGTAATTTCATGCTTTAATTCTCTGTTTTAATCTATTTTCTTCTTGTTTCAGGTCTTTCCTTTTTTTATTCCATCCTTGTTCAAGTCCGAAAATCACAAAAACAACAAAAAGAAGTCAATCCATGTCACCTTGTGTTCTCGGTTTCTACTTGTTTGTTCTTGTTTAATTCTCATCTTTCTGTTTCATTTCCAGCCATATTAATCTCTTTTGTTTTCATTGTTTCCAGCATCTTAGAGTCCAGAAAACTTCAAAAAAAGAAGGATCCAAGTTCAGGAATTTTCGGTACCAAAAAGTTGCTTCAAATTGTGCCAATTTCACTAGTTTTCTTGTCTTGGCCGAAAACAATTCTAACTTTTTGTCTTTGGCAGCAAGAAGTTTCAAGGAGAACGTTTGGTTAGCATCAAAATAGCAAGCAAAAAAAAAAAAGGAGGAAAAAAAAAAAGGATGGAAAAGAAAAGAGAAAGAAAGAGCAAAGAAAAGAAAAGAAAAGAGCTTGCAAAAAAAGAAGTTTTCTCAAAGTGTTGAAAGTTTTGCGCCCCAAAACCTATCCCATTGTTTTTAAGCCAAAAAGCTTTCTGTGTGGTTCTTGTGATCATCAATTGCAAGAGCTTCTTAGAGTCTTTTAAAGCTTGTTTAGCCCACCTCTTTTGGAGTCAAAATAGTTCTTCAAAAATTCAAGTTTTCTTGTGTGCTTTGAGGATAGTTTTCTTAGAACTTTGGAGAACTCTTTGAATAAGCAATATCTCACTAACAAATTGAGTGTTTTGAGTGTTCATCTTTTGACTGAAACACGTGAGGTGAGTGTTTGTGAGGATCTTTGTTATTTTCAGGAGTATGGAGGGCCAAGAGGATAGGAGGATGGAAGTGAGGAACAATGATGAGCCAACCATGGGAGAATTTCAAGAAACTCTCAATAGACTTGTGGGGAGGATTGAGGACATTGATTTGAGGTTGCCAAGGAGACCAAATCCCATCGTGCAACCAAGGAGAGGCCTAAGGAGAGAAGAACGCGAGAAGGAAGAAGGGCATTGGCATGACCATGGGCTTCCAAGGAAGGGGGAGCCAAGAGAAGATCATAACCTTAACTCCATCAACTTTACCATTCCATCCTTCCAAGGGAGGAGTGATCCCGATGCATATAGGGAGTGGGAACAAAAGATTGAGATGGTGTTTGATTGCCATCATTACTCCGAGAAAGAGAAGGTTAAATTGGCTACCATAAAGTTCACTAATTATGCTCTTGTATGGTGGAATCAGGATGTTACTTCTAGGAGAAGGAATGAGGAGGAGCCCATACATACATGGAGAGCCCTTAAAGCCTTAATGAGGAGGAGATTTGTGCCTAGCTCCTACTATAGAGATCAACGCTTAAAGCTTCAAAAGCTAGTGCAAGGCCAAAGGAGTGTAGAGGACTACCACAAATACTTGGAGATAACCTTGACCCGAGCCAACATCATGGAGGATGAGGAGACCACCATTGCTAGATTCATTAATGGTCTCAATCCTGAGATTGCCAACAAAGTGGAAATGGCACCTTATTTCAACATGGAGGATTTGCTTTATTATGCCACCAAGGCCGAGAGGATCATCAAAAGGTCCAAGGCATCCAAGATGTGTCAAGGAGGAATTTCCACATGGAAAGAAGCATGGAGCAAAGATGTAGGAGAAGTACCCAAGCCAAACATGGAGACCACAAAAGGAGACTTGTCTCAGCCGCAACAAGAAAAGTCAATCATGCTTGTTCCACTTTCACCACAACAAGTTTTGGAGGATCAAAGAAAACTTCAAAGTGAGGTTGAGAGAAAAGAAAAAGAGGGGAAAGTTGAGGGCAAGAGTGATGAGGGGAAAGCCGAGAGAACAATCGAGAGATTAAGTGAGAAGAGTGAACATGAGGGGAAGAAGAGTGGAGAGTTCCCGAGAGAAGAAATTGAGTGCGAAGTTGAGAGAAGACAAGAGTGCAATGAACCCAAGCCGAGTGAAGAGAGAAAGACCAACAGAGAAGCCATACTTTCATCTAACGTAATGGAGTCTTCTTCTAGTGTTGTGTTGTCTTTTTTTCAGGACTTAAGTGGATATGAACTTCAAGAATCAAGTGAGTTGCTGCCCATCCAAGAAGTTGGTGTTCCTAATATTCCAAGCCATGTCCCATGCATTAAAACAACAAAGGAGGTTGAGAAGGAACAATTTGAGGTGAGTGATTTCATATGCAAAAGTTTGTCTAACATTGTTTCTTTTCCTATGTTTCAAGGGGATGAAATTAATGCAACTCCAACCGAAGTCATTGAGTGCAAAGGTGAAAATTTTATGGTTCCTACACCAAAGGAAGATACTTGGAGACTAAGTCCAACCACTGTAATGTATTTCTTCCTAACACCTAGATTTGATGTAGTTTTGCATGAAAATCTCAAACAATGTGTGTTTGCTTGCAATGTTATTTTGACAAATGGTTTTCATGAAACTAGATTAAGAGAAGGAAGTAAACATGGAAATTTGACAAAATATGGTTTTAAAGCTTCTAATTCTTTGGTTTGTCTAATCCTCTTTGGAATTGCTTGAGTTTCTCTAGAGGAAAATCTGTTTTGTTGTCTTTTGTTTCTGAATTTGTTAGTTTTGCATCCATGTCACATTATTTTATTTTGTCTCAAGTTAAATCTACTTCTTTGGAATTTTTCATGCATAAATTGGTTGTTACACATGCATTACATACTTCTTTGATTCACATTTATATTCTGCCCATTTTTGTGTGTCAATCTTTATTTTCCAGCAAGCATTTTTTTATCTTGACACATGCATTACACAAACTTTTGAGTCTTGATCTTTTTGCTTTATGTCCGAACTTGAAAGTTTTTATTTTGAGTGAAAATTCTGGTTTTAAATTCAGCATTTTAAGGAGGTATGTTGAGTCCTTTGTTTTATGTCACATTTCATTCACAAATTTCATGCATTGTTGTGCATATACATGCAAAAATAAGTTTGCTACTGAATTGGTTTCACTTAATCCTATCTACTCCAATCTTGTTTCATTTAAAATGCTTAGGATTTTTGTGAAATTCATGCATCCTAGTTTTGTTATTAGTTTAGGCCATATTGTGTTCAATTCTTGTTTGGTTGAATGGCCTATGCAAACTATTGTCTTGACATGCATAACTTGTGCTTTTTATAACCATAATACTTGTGAGAGTTTAGGTCCATTTGTTTTGAGTGCATACAGCATCCCTAAGGAGGTATCATTGCATTTGGATATTGGTTCAGGTTTTTCACAAGATCAAAGCTCCATATACAAGAATTCCATGCTATTGGTTCATATGTGAAAGGTAAGTGCTTATGTGTTGATTATTTCATTGTTATTGATTCAATTCCCTTTTCTAGTGTAGGTTTTGATTCGAGGACGAATCCTTCTAAGGAGGGGGGAGCTGATACGATCAAAGAAGGCACAACCAAGGAAGGCAAGGACCCACTGAAGGTTTCTAGTGGACCATTGACAAGGAAAAAGGCTAAGGAGCTCACTAGTGCACTTCAAGCTTGGATTTTGACAGATTGGTGATGTTCTGGTAGAAAAATCATATCCTGAGCTAAACAGATCGGAATTGAGTAATTCTTGATTCATTGGAAAGATGACATCTGAAGCTACAAATCATATGAAGACCATCAAACCCAGTTTGCACGTTAAGGAGGTCCAATTTAGCTTCAAAGTCGCGATTTACGAGTTATCGCTGGTTCAGAAGCAGTTGCAGTATTTTGGGAATATCTTTCGATTTAGAAGTCCATTTTGTGTAATTCAAGTGTGGTTTCGAAGCTAAGAAAGAGATCTACAACTTTCATGCTTTGAATTTTGAGAAATCATTGCTGCATCAAGTTCGAATTTCAACTTGAAGTTGGAGACACAAGCCAGAATACCCAAGAAGGCTATTTTGGAGTTTTTATGGCCAATCTTGTTTTGTAACGTATTTTATTTTATTTTCGTATTTATTTACATTATTTAGGATGTTATTTAGGCCATGGAATTGATTCAGGTCATTTAGGATAAAAGGAATTCGCTGCATACCTTAAACATGTGTTAAAAGTGTGTTAGAGTCCTAGTTTGACTAGGTTTTCTTGAGTCCTTTGTAACTAGGTTTCCTAGGTGACTTGGGCTGCGAATTTTGCCCAGATTTTAACCCTAGTTTAGGCCTATATAAAGGCACATATTCTGGATGTAAATATACAGAAAAATTTCGAAATAATATTGCTCTTTGGAGAGGTTTTCTCTTTGGTTCTTTGTGGACTGCCTTGGTGCACAAGAGTGCTTATGTTCTTGGAGTTCTATACTTCTCGTTTCTAGTCACAGGTTGATTAGGGGTGGGGGTCTTTAAACCCAGTCTCTTTGATGTCTTGTGGAGCTTGAAAAACATCTTGGGCGAGTTTCATGGTCTTTATACCATCGGGGTTCGCATCAACTGAGCCCCATATGGCCTTAGCTTCCTCAAGCATGGAGAATTCCACTATAATCTCATCCACCATAGTGGAGAGGAGAGTGACTCTACACATAGAGTTCTTCTTAAGGAATGCCTCATAGACAGTCCTATCTTGTCCCTTAGTAAGAGGCATGATCTCTTGAGTGAGCACATCAACAGTATCTTGCTTAGTTAAAAATGAATTTGACCTTCTGTTGCCAAATTGAATATTTTTCACCATCCAATTTGAGGTCACGGTTTAATTCAGCAACTATATTCTTACAAGCCATCTACATTGATGCAATTCACATGTTTTGGTTCAATTTGCACAACAAGACTCAACAAAGCAACATGTGTATGAAACAACTTCTAACATGCTCATATATGACCTAGGCTCTGATACCAATTAAACATTTTAGGATCTTATGATCTTATGATAACATACTTTTACGTTATCTACTCATGTATATGCCACATGCATATTTGTTCATTTGAATTCAACATGGATATAGGCATGCATAACATATTATATAACATATCAAGATCAAATACAAGTTATGTTAAATAAATCCTAGCATGCTACTAAGAATATACGAAAATGAAACCTAACATGCTACTAAACCAAGAAAAGTTGTGCACCTTTCTTCTTGGTTATTTTTAGCGAAAAAAGTTGAGGGAGAACTTGATCTTAGAGGAGCGCCTTGAAGCTTGAAATAGAGATGAACAATCTTTATGTAAATCCACCCATAATGCTCTCAAGAAGTGTTTAATATTTTGGCCTCTAAAGGAAATAGGAGGAGAACAATTTTCTCTCAAGAAAATGGAGCAAATGGAGTGAAAATTTGTACTTAAAATGGCTGGCCTCTAAAGGCTATTTATAGATGACCAAAAGGCACACCTTTACACCAAGAAAGGTGTCTTTTAAGCCAAAGAACACTTCCTTTGGCCAAGGGTCATGTATGGTGGCGAAAATACATGTCTTTTAGCCAAGGAACACTTCCTTTGGCCTATAACCACCCCATAACTACCTTATGGCGAAAATACATGTCTTTTAGCTAAGGAACACTTCCTTTGGCCTATAACCACCCCATAACTACCTTATGGCCGAATATACATGTCCCTTAAAGTCATAAGACATCACTGTTGGTGCAATAACCACCCCAACCACCCTCATGGCCGAATATACATGTCTTTTCACTCAAGGAACACTTCCTTTGGATGAAAAAACATGTTCTTTTAGCCAACAGTCATCTCTTTTGATGAAGAGACATACCTTTACACAAAAGATGTGTCTCTTGGTGGTTTTGAGCTAAAAGCAAGGTGAGCTGGCACAAAGCTAGCTCACTATGCTACTTATGCACCATTGAGCTCCTCTGAGCTCCAATCAAGGTCCATGAACTAAGGTCTAGTTCCCTGAACTGACCTTGAGCTGGAGTTAGCTACTCTCAGCTGAAGTGAACTGAAGTCCAGCTACATTCAGCTACCAAAAGCTGAAGTGAGTTGACTTGAGCTAACTTGAGCTAACTTGAGCTGAAGTCCTGCTACTTTGAGCTACTTATAGCTGAAGTGAGCTGACTTGAGCTAACTTTGAGAAAACTTCTTTTTTTGCAAGCTCTTTTCTTTTCTTTTCTTTGCTCTTTCTTTTTCTTTTCTTTTCCTTCCTTTTTTTTTTCCTCCTTTTTTTTTTTTTGCTTGCTGTTTTGATGCTAACCAAACTTTCTCCTTGAAACTCCTTGCTGCCAAAGACAAAAATTCAGTTTTCAATTTGGCCAAAACAAGAAACTATTGAAACTTGCACAATTTTGAAACAACTTTTGATACCGAAACTTCCTCAACTTGGATCCTTCGTTTTTTGGTGTTTTCTTGACTCTAGGATGCTGGAAACAATGAAAAGAAAAGAGATTAATATGGCTGAGCATGAAACAGAAAGATAAGAATTGAACAACAACAAACGAATTGAAACCGAGAACACTAGACAACACGGATTGACTTCTTTTTGTTGTTTTTGTGATTTTCAGACTTGAACAACGATGGAATAAAAAGGGACAGACCTGAAACAAGACAAAAAAGGATTAAAACAGAGGATTAAGACATGAAATTACTGGAAAAAATTTAAAGAAAAAAATGCAGAGAAAGAAGAACACAAAGATATGTCCTTCAATGGAACTTGTGGCTCTGATACCAACTGATGCGAACCCCAATGGTATAAAGACCATGAAACTCGCCCAAGATGTTTTTCAAGCTCCACAAGACATCAAAAAGACTAGGTTTAAAACCCCCACCCCTAATCAACCTGTGATTAGAAACGAGAAGTATAGAACTCCAAGAACACAAGCACACTTGTGCACCAAGGCAGTCCGCAAAGAACCAAAGAGAAAACCTCTCCAAAGAGCCATATTATTTCAAAATTTTTCTATATGTTTACATCCAGAATATGTGCTTTATATAGGCCTAAACTAGGGTTAAAAGCTGGGCAAAATTCGCAGCCTAAATCCCTTAGGAATCCTAGATACAAAGACATAGGAAATCCTAGTCAAATTAGGACTCTAATTCCTAGTTTGAACAAGTTTAATGAATGCAGCGTATGCCACTTGTCCAAAACGATTTAAAAGTATTCCATAGCCTAAATAACTTCCTAAATAATGTAAATAAATAGGAAAATAAAATAAAATACGTTACAAAATAAGATTGGCCATAAAAACTCCAAAATAGTCTTCTTGGGTGATTCTGGCTTGTGTCTCCAACTTCAAGCTGAACTTCGAACTTGATGCAGCAATGATTTCTCAAAATTCAAAGCATGAAAGTTGTATCTCTCTTTCTTAGCTTTGAAATGACACCTGAACCACACAAAACGGACATCAAAAGCCAAAGATATGCCCAAAATACTGCAACTGCTTCTGAACCAGCGATAACTCGTAAATCGCGACTTTGAAGCTAAATTGGACCTCCTTAACGTGCAAAATGGGTTTGATGGTATTCATATGAATTGTAGCTCCAGATGTTATCTTTCCACAGAATCAAGAATTACTCAATTCCGTTATGTTTAGCTCAAGAGATTATTTTTCCACCAGAACATCGCCAATCTGTCAACATCCGAGCTTGAAGTGCACTACTGAGCTCGTTAGCCTTCTCCCTTGTCAATGGTCCACTAGTTATCTTCAATGGGTTCTTATCATCACTGGTTGTGCCTTCTTTGATCATATCAGTTTCCATTCATTCCAAACTAGTTGTGAATGTCCCCATTTCATTCCAAACAAGTTGTGAATGTTTCCATCTCATTCCAAACAAGTTGTGAAAGTTTTCATTTCATTCCAAACAAGTTTTGAATGTTTCCATTCATTCCAAACTAGTTGTGAATGTCCCCATTTCATTCCAAACAAGTTGTGAATGTTTCCATTTCATTCCAAACAAGTTGTTAATGTTTATATTTCATTCCAAACAAGTTTTGAATGTTTCCATTCATTCCAAACTAGTTGTGAATGTCCCCATTTCATTCCAAACAAGTTGTGAATGTTTCCATTTCATTCCAAACAAGTTGTGAATGTTTCCTTTTCAATCAAAACTAGTTGTGAATGTTTCCATTTCATTCGAAACAAGTTGTGAATGTTTCCATTTCTTTCCAAACAAGTTGGGCATGTTTCAAACTCATTCCGAAGAAGTTGTGACTGTTTCCAACTCATTCCAAACAAGTCTTCACTGTTTCCATTTCCTTTCGAACAAGTTGTGAATGTTTCCATTTCTTTCCAAAGAGGTTACGAATGTTTCTATTTTGTTCCAGACAATGTGTGAGTGTGTCCAATTCATTCCAAACATGTTTTGAATGTTTCCGTTCATTCCAAACTTTCCAGACCTTCATTACCACATCTAATATGAAGATTCATGCCATTGGAACTCAAAGATTCAAGCTTGGAGCTGAAGATACAAGAGAGAACCTTAAAGTGCCCAAAATGCACCCAAAAAGGCTATTTGGGAGTTTTCGGGTTTAATCTTGTATTTATATTTTATTTTCGTTCAAATCCTATTTAGATATATTATTTAGGAAGTTATTTAGGCTATGGAATAGTTTTAAATCGTTTTGGGCAAGTGGCATACGCTGCATTCATTAAACTTGTTCAAACTAGGAATTAGAGTCCTAATTTGACTAGGATTTCCTATGTCTTTGTATCTAGGATTCCTAAGGGATTTAGGCTGCGAATTTTGCCCAGCTTTTAACCCTAGTTTAGGCCTATATAAAGGCACATATTCTGGATGTAAAGACACAGATTATTGCCGAAATAATATTGCTCTTTGGAGAGGTTTTCTCTTTGGTTCTTGGCGGACTGCCTTGGTGCACAAGTATGCTTGTGTTCTTGGAGTTCTATACTTCTCGTTTCTAGTCACAGGTTGATTAGGGGTGGGGGTCTTCAAACCCAGTCTCTTTGATGTCTTGTGGAGCTTGAAAAACATCTTGGGCGAGTTTCATGGTCTTTATACCATCGGGGTTCGCATCATAATGTTTCCATTTCATTCCAAACAAGTTTTGAATGTTTCCATTCATTCCAAACTAGTTGTGAATGTCCCCATTTCATTCCAAACAAGTTGTGAATGTTTCCATTTCATTCCAAACAAGTTGTGAATGTTTCCATTTCAATCAAAACCAGTTGTCAATGTTTCCATTTCATTCCAAACAAGTTGTGAATGTTTCCATTTCATTCCAAACAAGTTGGGAATGTTTCAACCTCATTCCGAAGAAGTTGTGACTGTTTCCAACTCATTCCAAACAAGTCTTCGCTGTTTCCATTTCATTTCAAACAAGTTGTCAATGTTTCCATTTCTTCCCAAAGAGGTTGTGAATGTTTCTATTTCAATCCAGACAATGTGTGAGACTATCCACTTCATTCCAAACAAGTTTTGAATGCTTCCATTCATTCCAAACTAGTTGTGAATGTCCCAATTTCGTTCCAAAGAAGTTGTGAATGTTTCCATTTCATTCCAAACAAGTTGTGAGTGTTTCCACTTCATTACAAACAAGCTGTGACTGTTTCCATTTCATTCCAAAGAAGTTATGAATGTTTCCATTTCATTTGAAACAAGTTGTGCATGTTTCAATTTCATTCCAAACAAGTTTTGAATGTTTCCATTCATTCCAAACTAGTTGTGAATGTCCCCATTTCATTCCAAAGAAGTTGTGAATGTTTCCATTTCATTCCAAACAAGGTGTGAGTGTTTTCCATTTCATTACAAACAGGCTGTGATTGTTTCCATTTCATTCCAAAGAAGTTATGAATGTTTCCATTTCTTTTAAAACAAGTTGTGAATGTTTCCACTTCATTCCAAAATTTTTTTGAATGTTTCCATTCATTCCAAACTAGTTGTGAATGTCCCCATGTCATTCCAAACAAGTTGTGAATGTTTCCATCTCATTCCAAACAAGTTGTGAAAGTTTTCATTTCATTCCAAACAAGGTTTGAATGTTTCCATTCATTCCAAACTAGTTGTGAATGTCCCCATTTCATTCCAAACAAGTTGTGAATGTTTCCATTTCATTCCAAACAAGTTGTTAATGTTTCCATTTCATTCCAAACAAGTTTTGAATATTTCCATTCATTCCAAACTAGTTGTGAATGTCCCCATTTCATTCCAAACAAGTTGTGAATGTTTCCATTTCATTCCAAACAAGTTGTGAATGTTTCCTTTTCAATCAAAACTAGTTGTGAATGTTTCCATTTCATTCGAAACAAGTTGTGAATGTTTCCATTTCTTTCCAAACAAGTTGGGCATGTTTCAAACTCATTCCGAAGAAGTTGTGACAGTTTCCAACTCATTCCAAACAAGTCTTCACTGTTTCCATTTCCTTTCGAACAAGCTGTCAATGTTTCCATTTCTTTCCAAAGAGGTTACGAATGTTTCTATTTTGTTCCAGACAATGTGTGAGTGTGTCCAATTCATTCCAAACATGTTTTGAATGTTTCCGTTCATTCCAAACTAGTTCTGAATGCCCAAATTTCATTCCAAAGAAGTTGTGAATGTTTCCATTTCTTTCCAAACAAGTTGTGAATGTTTCCACTTCGTAACATACAAGCTGTGATGTTTCCATTTCATTCCAAAGAAGTTGTGAAGGTTTGCATTTCATTGGAAACAAGTTGTGAACCTTTCCATTTCATTCCAAACAAGTTTTGAATGTTTCCATTCATTCCAAACTAGTTGAGAATGTCCCCATTTCATTCCAAACAAGTTGTGAATGTTTCCATTTCATTCCAAACAAGTTGTGAATGTTTCCATTTCTTTCCAAACAAGTTGTGAATGTTTCCATTTCATTCGAAACAAGTTGTGAATGTTTTAATTTCATTCCAAACAAGTTGTGAATGTTTCCATTTCATTCGGAACAAGTTTTGAATGTTTCCATTCATTCCAAACAAGTTGTGAATGTTTCCATTTCATTCCAAACAAGTTGTTAATGTTTCCATTTCATTCCAAACAAGTTGTGAATGTTTCCACTTCGTAACATACAAGCTGTGATGTTTCCATTTCATTCCAAGGAAGTTGTGAAGGTTTGCATTTCATTGGAAACAAGTTGTGAACCTTTCCATTTCATTCCAAACAAGTTTTGAATGTTTCCATTCATTCCAAACTAGTTGAGAATGTCCCCATTTCATTCCAAACAAGTTTTGAATGTTTCCATTCATTCCAAACTAGTTGTGAATGTCCCCATTTCATTCCAAACAAGTTGTGAATGTTTCCACTTCATTCCAAACAAGTTGTGAATGTTTTAATTTCATTCCAAACAAGTTGTGAATGTTTCCATTTCATTCGGAACAAGTTTTGAATGTTTCCATTCATTCCAAACAAGTTGTGAATGTTTCCATTTCATTCCAAACAAGTTGTTAATGTTTCCATTTCATTCCAAAATTTTTTTGAATGTTTCTATTCATTCCAAACTAGTTGTGAATGTCCCCATTTCATTCCAAACAAGTTGTGAATGTTTCCATCTCATTCCAAACAAGTTGTGAAAGTTTTCATTTCATTCCAAACAAGTTTTGAATGTTTCCATTCATTCCAAACTCGTTGTGAATGTCCCCATTTCATTCCAAACAAGTTGTGAATGTTTCCATTTCATTCCAAACAAGTTGCTAATGTTTCCATTTCATTCCAAACAAGTTTTGAATGTTTCCATTCATTCCAAACTAGTTGTGAATGTCCCCATTTCATTCCAAACAAGTTCTAAATGTTTCCATTTCATTCCAAACAAGTTGTGAATGTTTCCATTTCAATCAAACCTAGTTGTCAATGTTTCCATTTCATTCCAAACAAGTTGTGAATGTTTCCATTTCATTCCAAACAAGTTGGGAATGTCTCAACCTCATTCCGAAGAAGTTGTGACTGTTTCCAACTCATTCCAAACAAGTCTTCGATGTTTCCATTTCATTTCAAACAAGTTGTCAATGTTTCCATTTCTACCCAAAGAGGTTGTGAATGTTTCTATTTCAATCCAGACAATGTGTGAGACTATCCACTTCATTCCAAACAAGTTTTGAATGTTTCCATTCATTCCAAACTAGTTGTGAATGTCCCAATTTCGTTCCAAAGAAGTTGTGAATGTTTCCATTTCATTCCAAACAAGTTGTGAGTGTTTCCACTTCATTACAAACAAGCTGTGATTGTTTCCATTTCATTCCAAAGAAGTTATGAATGTTTCCATTTCATTTGAAACAAGTTGTGAATGTTTCAATTTCATTCCAAACAAGTTTTGAATGTTTCCATTCATTCCAAACTAGTTGTGAATGTCCCCATTTCATTCCAAAGAAGTTGTGAATGTTTCCATTTCATTCCAAACAACGTGTGAGTGTTTTCCATTTCATTACAAACAGGCTGTGATTGTTTCCATTTCATTCCAAAGAAGTTGTGAATGTTTCCATTTCTTTTAAAACAAGTTGTGAATGTTTCCCTTTCATTCCAAAATTTTTTTGAATGTTTCCATTCATTCCAAACTAGTTGTGAATGTCCCCATGTCATTCCAAACAAGTTGTGAATGTTTCCATCTCATTCCAAACAAGTTGTGAAAGTTTTCATTTCATTCCAAACAAGGTTTGAATGTTTCCATTCATTCCAAACTAGTTGTGAATGTCCCCATTTCATTCCAAACAAGTTCTGAATGTTTGCTTTTCATTCCAAACAAGTTGTTAATGTTTCCATTTCATTCCAAACAAGTTTTGAATGTTTCCATTCATTCCAAACTAGTTGTGAATGTCCCCATTTCATTCCAAACAAGTTGTGAATGTTTCCATTTCATTCCAAACAAGTTGTGAATGTTTCCATTTCATTCCAAACAAGTTGTGAATGTTTCCATTTCGTTCGAAACAAGTTTTGAATGTTTCCATTCATTCCAAACTAGTTTGTGAATGTCCCCATGTCATTCCAAACAAGTTGTGAATGTTTCCACTTCATTCCAAACAAGTTGTGAATGTTTCAATTTCATTCCAAATAAGTTGTGAATGTTTCCATTTCATTCGGAACAAGTTTTGAATGTTTCCATTCATTCCAAACTAGTTGTGAATGTCCCTATTTCATTCCAAACAAGTTGTGAAGGTTTACATTTCATTCCAAACAAGTTGTGAATGTTTCCTTTTCAATCAAAACTAGTTGTGAATGTTTCCATTTCATTCCAAACAAGTTCGGAATGTTTCCATTTCATTCCAAACAAGTTGGGCATGTTTCAAACTCATTCCGAAGAAGTTGGACTGTTTCCAACTCATTCCAAACAAGTCTTCACTGTTTCCATTTCATTTCAAACAAGTTGTGAATGTTTCCATTTCTTTCCAAAGAAGTTGTGAATGTTTCCATTTCATTCCAAACAAGCTGTGAGTGTTTCCACTTCATTACAAACAAGCTGTGATTGTTTCCCTTTCATTCCAAAGAAGTTGTGAATGTTTCCATTTCACTTGAAACAAGTTGTGAATGTTTCCATTTCATTCCAAACAAGTTTTGAATGTTTCCATTTCATTCCAAACAAGTTTTGAATGTTTCCATTCATTCCAAACTAGTTGTGAATGTCCCCATTTCATTCCAAACAAGTTGTGAATGTTTCCATTTCACTCGAAACAAGTTTGGAATGTTTCCATTCATTCCAAACTAGTGGTGAATGTCCCCATTTCATTCCAAACAAGTTGTGAATGTTTCCATTTCATTCCAAACAAGTTGTGAGTGTTTCCCGTTCAATCAAAACTAGTTGTGAATGTTTCCATTTCATTCGGAACAAGTTGTGAATGTTTCCATTTCTTTCCAAACAAGTTGGGTATGTTTCAAACTCATTCCGAAGAAGTTGGACTGTTTCCAACTCATTCCAAACAAGTTTTGAATGTTTCCATTCATTCCAAACTAGTTCTGAATGTCCGAATTTCATTCCAAAGAAGTTGTGAATGTTTCCATTTCATCCCAAACAAGCCGTGATTGTTTCTATTACCTTCCAAAGAAGTTGTGAAGGTTTCCATTTCATTTGAAACAAGTTGTGAATGTTTCCATTTCATTCAAAACAAGTTGTGAGTGTTTCCACTTCGTTACATACAAGCTGTGATGTTTCCATTTCATTCCAAAGAAGTTGTGAAGGTTTGCATTTCATTGGAAACAAGTTGTGAACCTTTCCATTTCATTCCAAACAAGTTTTGAATGTTTCCATTCATTCCAAATTAGTTGTGAATGTCCCCATTTCATTCCAAACAAGTTGTGAATGTTTCCATTTCATTCGAAACAAGTTTTGAATGTTTCCATTCATTCCAAACTAGTTGTGAATGTCCCAATTTCATTCAAACAAGTTGTGAATGTTTCCATTTCATTCCAAACAAGTTGTGAATGTTTCCTTTTCAATCAAAACTAGTTGTGAATGTTTCCATTTCATTCGGAACAAGTTGTGATTGTTTCCCTTTCTTTCCAAACAAGTTGGGCATGTTCCAAACTCATTCCAAAGAAGTTGGACTGTTTCCAACTCATTCCAAACAAGTCTTCACTGTTTCCATTTCATTTCAAACAAGTTGTGAATGTTTCCATTTCTTTCCAAAGAAGTTATGAATGTTTCCATTTCATTCCAAACAAGCTGTGAGTGTTTCCACTTCATCACAAACAAGTTGTTATTGTTTCCCTTTCATTCCAAAGAAGTTGTGAGGGTTTCCATTTCATTTGAAACAAGTTGTGAATGTTTCCATTTCATTCCAAACAAGTTTTGAATGTTTCCATTCATTCCAAACTAGTTCTGAATGTTCCCATTTCATTCCAAACAAGTTGTGAATGTTTCCATTTCTTTCCAAACAAGTTGTGAATGTTTCCATTTCAATCAAAACTAGTTGTGAATGTTTCCATTTCATTCCAAACAAGTTGTGAATGTGTCCATTTCTTTCCAAACAAGTTGTGAATCAAAACTAGTTGTGAATGTTTCCATTTCATTCCAAACAAGATGTGAATGTTTCCATTTCATTCCAAAAAAGTTGTGCATGTTTCAAATTCATTCCGAAGAGGTTGTGACTGTTTCCAACTCATTCGAAACAAGTTGTCACTCTTTCCATTTCATTTCAAACAAGTTGTGAACGTTTCCATTTCTTTCCAAAGAGTTGCAATTATTTCTTTTTCATTCCAGACAATGTGTGAGTGTGGCCACTTCATTCCAAACAAGTTTCGAATGTTTCCATTCATTCCAAACTAGTTCTGAATGTCCCAATTTCATTCCATAGAAGTTGTGAATGTTTCCATTTAATCCCAAACAAGTTGTGAGTGTTTCCACTTCACTACAAACAAGCTGTGATTGTTTCTATTTCCTTCCAAAAGAAGTTGTGAAGGTTTCCAGTTCATTTGAAACAAGTTGTGAATGTTTCCATTTCATTCCAAACAAGTTTTGAATGTTTCCATTCATTCCAAACTAGTTGTGAATGTTCCCATTTCATTCCAAACAACTTGTGAATGTTTCCATTTCTTTCCAAACAAGTTGTGAATGTTTCCATTTCATCCCAAACAACTTGTGAGTGTTTCCACTTCATTACAAACAAGCTGTGATTGTTTCTATTTCCTTCCAAAGAAGTTGTGAAGGTTTCCATGTCATTTGAAACAAGTTGTGAATGTTTCCATTTCATTTCAAACAGGTTGTGAATGTTTCCATTTCTTTCCAAACAAGTTGTGAATGTTTCCATTTCAATCAAAACTAGTTGTGAATGTTTCCATTTCATTCCAAACAAGTTGTGAATGTTTCAAATTCATTCCGAAGAAGTTGTGACTGTTTCCAACTCATTCGAACAAGTTGTCACTGTTTCCATTTCATTTCAAACAAGTTGTGAATGTTTCCATTTCTTTCCAAAGAGCTTGCAAATGTTTCTATTTCATTCCAGACAATGTGTGAGTGTGTCCACTTCATTCCAAACAAGTTTTGAATGTTTCCATTCACTCCAAACTAGTTCTGAATGGCCCAAATTCATTCCAAAGAAGTTGTTGTGAATGTTTCCATGTCATCCCAAACAAGTTGTGAGTGTTTCCACTTCATTACAAACAAGCTGTGATTGTTTCTATTTCCTTCCAAAAGAAGTTGTGAAGGTTTCCAGTTCATTTGAAACAAGTTGTGAATGTTTCCATTTCATTCCAAACAAGTTTTGAATGTTTCCATTCATTCCAAACTAGTTGTGAATGTTCCCATTTCATTCCAAACAACTTGTGAATGTTTCCATTTCTTTCCAAACAAGTTGTGAATGTTTCCATTTCATCCCAAACAACTTGTGAGTGTTTCCACTTCATTACAAACAAGCTGTGATTGTTTCTATTTCCTTCCAAAGAAGTTGTGAAGGTTTCCATGTCATTTGAAACAAGTTGTGAATGTTTCCATTTCATTTCAAACAGGTTGTGAAGGTTTCCATTTCTTTCCAAACAAGTTGTGAATGTTTCCATTTCAATCAAAACTAGTTGTGAATGTTTCCATTTCATTCCAAACAAGTTGTGAATGTTTCAAATTCATTCCGAAGAAGTTGTGACTGTTTCCAACTCATTCGAACAAGTTGTCACTGTTTCCATTTCATTTCAAACAAGTTGTGAATGTTTCCATTTCTTTCCAAAGAGGTTGCAAATGTTTCTATTTCATTCCAGACAATGTGTGAGTGTGTCCACTTCATTCCAAACAAGTTTTGAATGTTTCCATTCACTCCAAACTAGTTCTGAATGGCCCAAATTCATTCCAAAGAACTTGTTGTGAATGTTTCCATGTCATCCCAAACAAGTTGTGAGTGTTTCCACTTCATTACAAACAAGCTGTGATTGTTTCTATTTCCTTCCAAAAGAAGTTGTGAAGGTTTCCAGTTCATTTGAAACAAGTTGTGAATGTTTCCATTTCATTCCAAACAAGTTTTGAATGTTTCCATTCATTCCAAACTAGTTGTGAATGTTCCCATTTCATTCCAAACAACTTGTGAATGTTTCCATTTCTTTCCAAACAAGTTGTGAATGTTTCCATTTCATCCCAAACAACTTGTGAGTGTTTCCACTTCATTACAAACAAGCTGTGATTGTTTCTATTTCCTTCCAAAGAAGTTGTGAAGCTTTCCATTTCATTTGAAACAAGTTGTGAATGTTTCCATTTCATTCCAAACAAGTTTTGAATGTTTCCATTTATTCCAAACAAGCTGTGATTGTTTCTATTTCCTTCCAAAGAAGTTGTGAAGGTTTCCATTTCATTTGAAACTAGTTGTGAATGTTCCCATTTCCTTCCAAACAAGTTGTGAATGTTTCCATTTCTTTCCAAAGAAGTTGTGAATGGTTTCCATTTCATTCCAAACAAGCTGTGAGTGTTTCCACTTCATCACAAACAAGCTGTGATTGTTTCCCTTTCATTCCAAAGAAGTTGTGAAGGTTTCCATTTCATGTGAAACAAGTTGTGAATGTTTCCATTTCATTCCAAACAAGTTGTGAATGTTTCCATTTCAATCAAAACTAGTTGTGAATGTTTCCATTTCATTCCAAACAAGAGTTGAATGTGTCCATTTCTTTCCAAACAAGTTGTGATTGTTTCCATTTCAATCAAAACTAGTTGTGAATGTTTCCATTTCATTCCACACAAGTTGTGAATGTTTCCATTCCATTCCAAAAAAGTTGTGCATGTTTCAAATTCATTCCGAAGAAGTTGTGACTGTTTCCAACTCATTCGAAACAAGTTGTCACTCTTTCCATTTCATTTCAAACAAGTTGTAAACGTTTCCATTTCTTTCCAAAGAGGTTGCAAATGTTTCTTTTTCATTCCAGACAATGTGTGAGTGTGTCCACTTCATTCCAAACAAGTTTTGAATGTTTCCTTTCATTCGAAACTAGTTCTGAATGTCCCAATTTCATCCCAAAGAAGTTGTGAATGTCTCCATTTCATCCCCAACAAGTTGTGAGTGTTTCCACTTCATTACAACCACGCTGTGATTGTTTCTATTTCCGTCCAAAGAAGTTGTGAAGGTTTCCATTTCATTTGAAACAAGTCGTGAATGTTTCCATTTGCTTCCAAGCAAGTTTTGAATGTTTCCATTCATTCCAAACTAGTTGTGAATGTTTCCATTTCATTCCAAACAAGTTGTGAATGTTTCAATTTCTTTCCAAACAAGTTGTGAATGTTTCAATTTCTTTCCAAACAAGTTGTGAATGTTTCCATTTCAATCAAAACTAGTTGCGAATGTTTCCATTTCGTTCCAAACAAGTTGTGAATTTTTCCTTTTCAATCAAAACTAGTTGTGAATGTTTCAATTTCATTCCAATCAAGTTGTGAATGTTTCCATTTCTTTCCAAACAAGTTGGGCATGTTTCAAACTCATTCCGAGGAAGTTGTGACTGTTTCCAACTGATTCCAAACAAGTCTTCACTGTTTCCATTTCCTTTCGAACAAGTTGTGAATGTTTCCATTTCTTTCCAAAGAGGTTACGAATGTTTCTATTTCGTTCCAGACAATGTGTGAGTGTGTCCAATTCATTCCAAACAAGTTTTGAATGTTTCCGTTCATTCCAAACTAGTTCTGAATGCCCAAATTTCATTCCAAAGAAGTTGTGAATGTTTCCATTTCATTCCAAACAAGTTTTGAGTGTTTCCACTTCGTTACATACAAGCTGTGATGTTTCCATTTCATTCCAAAGAAGTTGTGAAGGTTTGCATTTCATTGGAAACAAGTTGTGAACCTTTCCATTTCATTCCAAACAAGTTTTGAATGTTTCCATTCATTCCAAACTAGTTGAGAATGTCCCCATTTCATTCCAAACAAGTTGTGAATCTTTCCATTTCATTCCAAACAAGTTGTGAATGTCCCCATTTCGTTCCAAACAAGTTGTGAATGTTTCCTTTTCATTCGAAACAAGTTTTGAATGTTTCCATTCATTCCAAACTAGTTGTGAATGTCCCAATTTCATTCCAAACAAATTGTGAATGTTTCCATTTCATTCCAAACAAGTTGTGAATGTTTCCCTTTCAATCAAAACTAGTTGTGAATGTTTCCATTTCATTTGGAACAAGTTGTGAATGTTTCCAATGCTTTCCAAACTCATTCGAAACAAGTTGTCACTCTTTCCTTTCATTTCAAACAAGTTGTGAATGTTTCCATATCTTTCCAGAGAGGTTGTGAATGTTTCTATTTCATTCCAGACACTGTGTGAGTGTGTCCACTTCATTCCAAACATGTTTTGAACGTTTCCATTCATTCCAAACAGGTTCTGAATGTCCCAATTTCATTCCAAAGAAGTTGTGAATGTTTCCATTTCATTTGAAACAAGTTGTGAATCTTTCCATTTCATTCCAAACAAGTTGTGAATGTTTCCCTTTCAATCAAAACTAGTTGTGAATGTTTCCATTTCATTCGGAACAAGTTGTGAATGTTTCCAATTCTTTCCAAACAAGTTGGGCACGTTTCAAACTCATTCCAAAGAAGTTGGAGTGTTTCCAACTCTTTCCAAACAAGTTTTGAATGTTTCCATTCATTCCAAACTAGTTCTGAATGTCCCAATTTCATTCCAAAGAAGTGGTGAACGTTTCCACTTCACTACAAACAAGCTGTGATTGTTTCTATTTCCTTCCAAAGAAGTTGTGAAGGTTTCCAGTTCATTTGAAACAAGTTGTGAATGTTTCCATTTCATTCCAAACAAGTTTTGAATGTTTCCATTCATTCCAAACTAGTTGTGAATGTTCCCATTTCATTCCAAACAACTTGTGAATGTTTCCATTTCTTTCCAAACAAGTTGTGAATGTTTCCATTTCATCCCAAACAACTTGTGAGTGTTTCCACTTCATTACAAACAAGCTGTGATTGTTTCTATTTCCTTCCAAAGAAGTTGTGAAGGTTTCCATGTCATTTGAAACAAGTTGTGAATGTTTCCATTTCATTTCAAACAGGTTGTGAATGTTTCCATTTCTTTCCAAACAAGTTGTGAATGTTTCCATTTCAATCAAAACTAGTTGTGAATGTTTCCATTTCATTCCAAACAAGTTGTGAATGTTTCAAATTCATTCCGAAGAAGTTGTGACTGTTTCCAACTCATTCGAACAAGTTGTCACTGTTTCCATTTCATTTCAAACAAGTTGTGAATGTTTCCATTTCTTTCCAAAGAGGTTGCAAATGTTTCTATTTCATTCCAGACAATGTGTGAGTGTGTCCACTTCATTCCAAACAAGTTTTGAATGTTTCCATTCACTCCAAACTAGTTCTGAATGGCCCAAATTCATTCCAAAGAAGTTGTTGTGAATGTTTCCATGTCATCCCAAACAAGTTGTGAGTGTTTCCACTTCATTACAAACAAGCTGTGATTGTTTCTATTTCCTTCCAAAAGAAGTTGTGAAGGTTTCCAGTTCATTTGAAACAAGTTGTGAATGTTTCCATTTCATTCCAAACAAGTTTTGAATGTTTCCATTCATTCCAAACTAGTTGTGAATGTTCCCATTTCATTCCAAACAACTTGTGAATGTTTCCATTTCTTTCCAAACAAGTTGTGAATGTTTCCATTTCATCCCAAACAACTTGTGAGTGTTTCCACTTCATTACAAACAAGCTGTGATTGTTTCTATTTCCTTCCAAAGAAGTTGTGAAGGTTTCCATGTCATTTGAAACAAGTTGTGAATGTTTCCATTTCATTTCAAACAGGTTGTGAAGGTTTCCATTTCTTTCCAAACAAGTTGTGAATGTTTCCATTTCAATCAAAACTAGTTGTGAATGTTTCCATTTCATTCCAAACAAGTTGTGAATGTTTCAAATTCATTCCGAAGAAGTTGTGACTGTTTCCAACTCATTCGAACAAGTTGTCACTGTTTCCATTTCATTTCAAACAAGTTGTGAATGTTTCCATTTCTTTCCAAAGAGGTTGCAAATGTTTCTATTTCATTCCAGACAATGTGTGAGTGTGTCCACTTCATTCCAAACAAGTTTTGAATGTTTCCATTCACTCCAAACTAGTTCTGAATGGCCCAAATTCATTCCAAAGAACTTGTTGTGAATGTTTCCATGTCATCCCAAACAAGTTGTGAGTGTTTCCACTTCATTACAAACAAGCTGTGATTGTTTCTATTTCCTTCCAAAAGAAGTTGTGAAGGTTTCCAGTTCATTTGAAACAAGTTGTGAATGTTTCCATTTCATTCCAAACAAGTTTTGAATGTTTCCATTCATTCCTAACTAGTTGTGAATGTTCCCATTTCATTCCAAACAACTTGTGAATGTTTCCATTTCTTTCCAAACAAGTTGTGAATGTTTCCATTTCATCCCAAACAACTTGTGAGTGTTTCCACTTCATTACAAACAAGCTGTGATTGTTTCTATTTCCTTCCAAAGAAGTTGTGAAGGTTTCCATGTCATTTGAAACAAGTTGTGAATGTTTCCATTTCATTTCAAACAGGTTGTGAAGGTTTCCATTTCTTTCCAAACAAGTTGTGAATGTTTCCATTTCAATCAAAACTAGTTGTGAATGTTTCCATTTCATTCCAAACAAGTTGTGAATGTTTCAAATTCATTCCGAAGAAGTTGTGACTGTTTCCAACTCATTCGAACAAGTTGTCACTGTTTCCATTTCATTTCAAACAAGTTGTGAATGTTTCCATTTCTTTCCAAAGAGGTTGCAAATGTTTCTATTTCATTCCAGACAATGTGTGAGTGTGTCCACTTCATTCCAAACAAGTTTTGAATGTTTCCATTCACTCCAAACTAGTTCTGAATGGCCCAAATTCATTCCAAAGAAGTTGTTGTGAATGTTTCCATGTCATCCCAAACAAGTTGTGAGTGTTTCCACTTCATTACAAACAAGCTGTGATTGTTTCTATTTCCTTCCAAAAGAAGTTGTGAGGGTTTCCAGTTCATTTGAAACAAGTTGTGAATGTTTCCATTTCATTCCAAACAAGTTTTGAATGTTTCCATTCATTCCAAACTAGTTGTGAATGTTCCCATTTCATTCCAAACAACTTGTGAATGTTTCCATTTCTTTCCAAACAAGTTGTGAATGTTTCCATTTCATCCCAAACAACTTGTGAGTGTTTCCACTTCATTACAAACAAGCTGTGATTGTTTCTATTTCCTTCCAAAGAAGTTGTGAAGGTTTCCATGTCATTTGAAACAAGTTGTGAATGTTTCCATTTCATTTCAAACAGGTTGTGAATGTTTCCATTTCTTTCCAAACAAGTTGTGAATGTTTCCATTTCAATCAAAACTAGTTGTGAATGTTTCCATTTCATTCCAAACAAGTTGTGAATGTTTCAAATTCATTCCGAAGAAGTTGTGACTGTTTCCAACTCATTCGAACAAGTTGTCACTGTTTCCATTTCATTTCAAACAAGTTGTGAATGTTTCCATTTCTTTCCAAAGAGCTTGCAAATGTTTCTATTTCATTCCAGACAATGTGTGAGTGTGTCCACTTCATTCCAAACAAGTTTTGAATGTTTCCATTCACTCCAAACTAGTTCTGAATGGCCCAAATTCATTCCAAAGAAGTTGTGAATGTTTCCATGTCATCCCAAACAAGTTGTGAGTGTTTCCACTTCATTACAAACAAGCTGTGATTGTTTCTATTTCCTTCCAAAAGAAGTTGTGAAGGTTTCCAGTTCATTTGAAACAAGTTGTGAATGTTTCCATTTCATTCCAAACAAGTTTTGAATGTTTCCATTCATTCCAAACTAGTTGTGAATGTTCCCATTTCATTCCAAACAACTTGTGAATGTTTCCATTTATTTCCAAACAAGTTGTGAATGTTTCCATTTCATCCCAAACAACTTGTGAGTGTTTCCACTTCATTACAAACAAGCTGTGATTGTTTCTATTTCCTTCCAAAGAAGTTGTGAAGGTTTCCATGTCGTTTGAAACAAGTTGTGAATGTTTCCATTTCATTTCAAAGAGGTTGTGAATGTTTCCATTTCTTTCCAAACAAGTTGTGAATGTTTCCATTTCAATCAAAACTAGTTGTGAATGTTTCCATTTCATTCCAAACAAGTTGTGAATGTTTCAAATTCATTCCGAAGAAGTTGTGACTGTTTCCAACTCATTCGAACAAGTTGTCACTGTTTCCATTTCATTTCAAACAAGTTGTGAATGTTTCCATTTCTTTCCAAAGAGCTTGCAAATGTTTCTATTTCATTCCAGACAATGTGTGAGTGTGTCCACTTCATTCCAAACAAGTTTTGAATGTTTCCATTCACTCCAAACTTGTTCTGAATGGCCCAAATTCATTCCAAAGAAGTTGTGAATGTTTCCATGTCATCCCAAACAAGTTGTGAGTGTTTCCACTTCATTACAAACAAGCTGTGATTGTTTCTATTTCCTTCCAAAAGAAGTTGTGAAGGTTTCCAGTTCATTTGAAACAAGTTGTGAATGTTTCCATTTCATTCCAAACAAGTTTTGAATGTTTCCATTCATTCCAAACTAGTTGTGAATGTTCCCATTTCATTCCAAACAACTTGTGAATGTTTCCATTTCTTTCCAAACAAGTTGTGAATGTTTCCATTTCATCCCAAACAACTTGTGAGTGTTTCCACTTCATTACAAACAAGCTGTGATTGTTTCTATTTCCTTCCAAAGAAGTTGTGAAGGTTTCCATGTCATTTGAAACAAGTTGTGAATGTTTCCATTTCATTTCAAACAGGTTGTGAATGTTTCCATTTCTTTCCAAACAAGTTGTGAATGTTTCCATTTCAATCAAAACTAGTTGTGAATGTTTCCATTTCATTCCAAACAAGTTGTGAATGTTTCAAATTCATTCCGAAGAAGTTGTGACTGTTTCCAACTCATTCGAACAAGTTGTCACTGTTTCCATTTCATTTCAAACAAGTTGTGAATGTTTCCATTTCTTTCCAAAGAGCTTGCAAATGTTTCTATTTCATTCCAGACAATGTGTGAGTGTGTCCACTTCATTCCAAACAAGTTTTGAATGTTTCCATTCACTCCAAACTAGTTCTGAATGGCCTAAATTCATTCCAAAGAAGTTGTGAATGTTTCCATGCCATCCCAAACAAGTTGTGAGTGTTTCCACTTCATTACAAACAAGCTGTGATTGTTTCTATTTCCTTCCAAAAGAAGTTGTGAAGGTTTCCAGTTCATTTGAAACAAGTTGTGAATGTTTCCATTTCATTCCAAACAAGTTTTGAATGTTTCCATTCATTCCAAACTAGTTGTGAATGTTCCCATTTCATTCCAAACAACTTGTGAATGTTTCCATTTCTTTCCAAACAAGTTGTGAATGTTTCCATTTCATCCCAAACAACTTGTGAGTGTTTCCACTTCTTACAAACAAGCTGTGATTGTTTCTATTTCCTTCCAAAGAAGTTGTGAAGGTTTCCATGTCATTTGAAACAAGTTGTGAATGTTTCCATTTCATTTCAAACAGGTTGTGAATGTTTCGATTTCTTTCCAAACAAGTTGTGAATGTTTCCATTTCAATCAAAACTAGTTGTGAATGTTTCCATTTCATTCCAAACCAGTTGTGAATATTTCCATTTCAATCAAAACTAGTTGTGAATGTTTCCATTTCATCCCAAACAAGTTGTCAGTGTTTCCACTTCATTACAAACAAGCTATGATTGTTTCTATTTCTTTCCAAAGAAGTTGTGAAGGTTTCCATTTCATTTGAAACAAGTTGTGAATGTTTCCATTTCATTCCAAACTAGTTGTGAATGTTTCCATTTCAATCAAAACTAGTTGTGAATGTTTCCATTTCATTTGAAACAAGTTGTGAATGTTTCCATTTCTCTCCAAACAAGTTGTGAATGTTTCAATTTCATTTGAAACAAGTTGTGAATGTTTCCATTTCTTTCCAAACAGGTTGTGAATGTTTCCATTTCAATCAAAACTAGTTGTGAATGTTTCCATTTCATTTGAAACAAGTTGTGAATGTTTCCATTTCTCTCCAAACAAGTTGTGAATGTTTCAATTTCAATAAAAACTAGTTGTGAATGTTTCCATTTCATTTCAAACAAGTTGTGAATGTTTCCATTTCTTTCCAAAGAGGTTGCAAATGTTTCTATTTCATTCCAGACAACGTGTGAGTGTGTCCACTTCATTCCAAACAAGATTTGAATGTTTCCATTCATTCCAAACTAGTTCTGAATGTCCCAATTTAATTCCAAAGAAGTTGTGAATGTTTCCATTTCACTTGAAACAAGTTGTGAATGTTTCCATATCATTCCAAACAAGTTTTGAATGTTTCCATTCATTCCAAACTAGTTGTGAATGTCCCCATTTCATTCCAAACAAGTTGTGAATGTTTCCATTTCACTCGAAACAAGTTGTGAATGTGTTTCCATTCATTCCAAACTAGTGGTGAATGTCCCTATTTCATTCCAAACAAGTTGTGAATGTTTCCATTTCATTCCAAACAAGTTGTGAATGTTTCCCGTTCAATCAAAACTAGTTGTGAATGTTTCCATTTCATTCGGAACAAGTTGTGAATGTTTTCATTTCTTTCCAAACAAGTTGGGCATGTTTCAAACTCATTCCGAAGAAGTTGGACTGTTTCCAACTCAATCCAAACATGTTTTGAATGTTTCCATTCATTCCAAACTAGTTCTGAATGTCTGAATTTCATTCCAAAGAAGTTGTGAATGTTTCCATTTCATCCCAAACAAGTTGTGAGTGTTTCCACTTCATTACAAACAAGCTGTGATTGTTTCTATTTCCTTCCAAAGAAGTTGTGAAGGTTTCCATTTCATTTGAAACAAGTTGTGAATGTTTCCATTTCATTCAAAACAAGTTGTGAGTGTTTCCACTTTGTTACATACAAGCTGTGATGTTTCCATTTCATTCCAAAGAAGTTGTGAAGGTTTGCATTTCATTGGAAACAAGTTGTGAACCTTTCCATTCATTCCAAACAAGTTGTGCATGTTTCAAATTCATTCCGAAGAAGTTGTGACTGTTTCCAACTCATTCGAAACAAGTTGTCACTCTTTCCATTTCATTTCAAACAAGTTGTGAACGTTTCCATTCTTTCCAAACTAGTTCTGAATGTCCCAATTTCATTGCAAAGAAGTTGTGAATGTTTCCATTTAATCCCAAACAAGTTGTGAGTGTTTCCACTTCACTACAAACAAGCTGTGATTGTTTCTATTTCCTTCCAAAGAAGTTGTGAAGGTTTCCATTTCATTTGAAACAAGTTGTGAATGTTTCCATTTTACTCCAAACAAGTTTTGAATGTTTCCATTCATTCCAAAATTGTTGTGAATGTTCCCATTTCATTCCAAACAAGTTGTGAATGTTTCCATTTCTTTCCAAAGAAGTTCTGAATGTTTCCATTTCATCCCAAACAACTTGTGAGTGTTTCCACTTCATTACAAACAAGCTGTTATTGTTTCTATTTCCTTCCAAAGAAGTTGTGAAGGTTTCCATTTCATTTGAAACAAGTTTTGAATGTTTCCATTTCATTCCAAACAAGTTTTGAATGTTTCCATTCATTCCAAACTAGTTGTGAATGTTCCCATTTCCTTCCAAACAAGTTGTGAATGTTTCCATTTCTTTCCAAAGAAGTTGTGAATGGTTTCCATTTCATTCCAAACAAGCTGTGAGTGTTTCCACTTCATCACAAACAAGCTGTGATTGTTTCCCTTTCATTCCAAAGAAGTTGTGAAGGTTTCCATTTCATTTGAAACAAGTTGTGAATGTTTCCATTTCATTCCAAACAAGTTTTGAATGTTTCCATTCAATCCAAACTAGTTGTGAATGTTCCCATTTCATTCCAAACAAGTTGTGAATGTTTCCATTTCAATCAAAACTAGTTGTGAATGTTTCCATTTCATTCCAAACAAGTTGTGAATGTTTCAAATTCATTCCGAAGAAGTTGTGACTGTTTCCAACTCATTCGAAACAAGTTGTCACTGTTTCCATTTCATTTCAAACAAGTTGTGAACGTTTCCATTTTTTTCCAAAGAGGTTGTGAATGTTTCTATTTCATTCCAGACACTGTGTGAGTGTGTCCACTTCATTCCAAACAAGTTTTGAATGTTTCATGCATTTAAAACAAGTTTTGAATGTTTCCATGCATTCCAAACTAGTTGTGAATGTTTCCATTTCATTTGAAACAAGTTGTGACTGTTTCCACTTCATTACAAACAAGTTGTGATTGTTTCTATTTCCTTCGAAACAAGTTGTGAAGGTTTCCCTTTCATTTGAAGCGAGTTGGGAATGTTTCCATTTCATTCCAAACAAGTTTCGAATGTTTCCATTCATTCCAAACTAGTTGTGAATGTTCCCATTTCATTCCAAACAAGTTGTGAATGTTTCCATTTCTTTCCAAACAAGTTGTGAATGTTTCCATTTCATTCCAAACAAGTTGTGCATGTTTCAAATTCATTCCAAAGAAGTTGTGACTGTTTCCAACTCAATCCAAACAAGTTGTCACTGTTTCCTTCTCATTTCAAACAAGTTGTGAATGTTTCCATTTCTTTCCAAAGAGGTTGCAAATGTTTCTACTTCATTCCAGACAATGTGTGAGTGTGCCCACTTCATTCTACCCAAGTTTTGAATGTTTCCATTCATTCCAAACTAGTTCTGAATGTCCTAATTTCATTCCAAAGAAGTTGTGAAAGTTTCCATTTCATTTGAAACAAGTTGTGAATGTTTCCATTTCTTTCCAGACAAGTTGTGAATGTTTCCAATTCAATCAAAACTAGTTGTGAATGTTTCCATTTCATTCCAAACAAGTTGTGCATGTTTCAAATTCATTCCGAACAAGTTGTGACTGTTTCAACTCATTCGAAACAAGTTGTCACTGTTTCAATTTCATTTCAAACAAGTCGTGAATGTTTCCATTTCTTTCCAAAGAGGTTGTGAATGTTTCTATTTCATTCCAGACACTGTGTGAGTGTGTCCACTTCATTCCAAACAAGTTTTGAATGTTTCCATTCATTCCAAACTAGTTCTAAATGTCCCAATTTCATTCCAAAGTAGTTGTGGATGTTTCCATTTCATCCCAAACAAGTTGTGAGTGTTTCCACTTCATTACAAACAAGCTGTGATTGTTTCTATTTCCTTCCAAAGAAGTTGTGAATGTTTCCATTTCATTCCAAACAAGTTGTGAATGTTTCCATTTCATTCCAAACAAGTTTTGAATGTTTCGATTAATTCCAAACTAGTTGTGAATGAACCCATTTCATTCCAAACAAGTTGTGAATGTTTCAATTTCTTTCCAAACAAGTTGTGAATGTTTCCATTTCAATCAAAACTAGTTGTGAATGTTTCCATTTCATTCCAAACAAGGTGTGAATGTGTCCATTTCTTTCCAAACAAGTTGTGAATGTTTCCATTTCATTCCAAACAAGTTGTGCATGTTTCAAATTCATTCCGAAGAAGTTGTGACTGTTTCCAACTCAATCCAAACAAGTTGTCACTGTTTCCATTTCATTTCAAACAAGTTGTGAATGTTTCCATTTCTTTCCAAAGAGGTTGCAAATGTTTCTAGTTCATTCCAGACAATGTGTGAGTCTGTCCACTTCATTTCAAACAAGTTGTGAATGTTTCCATTTCTTTCCAAAGAGGTTGCAAATGTTTCTATTTCATTCCAGACAATGTGTGAGTCTGTCCACTTCATTCCAAACAAGTTTTGAATGTTTTCATTCATTCCAAACAAGTTCTGAATGTCCCAATTTCATTCCAAAGAAGTTGTGAATGTTTCTATTTCATCCCAAACAAGTTGTGAGTGTTTCCACTTCATTATAAACAAGCTGTGATTGTTTCTATTTCCTTCCAAAGAAGTTGTGAGGGTTTCCATTTCATTTGAAACAAGTTGTGAATGTTTCCATTTCATTCCAAACAAGTTTTGAATGTTTCCATTCATTCCAAACTAGTTGTGAATGTTCCCAATTCATTCCAAACAAGTTTTGAATGTTTCCATTTCCTTCCAAACAAGTTGTGAATGTTTCCATTTCAATCAAAACTAGTTGTCAATGTTTCCATTTCATTCCAAACAAGTTGTGAATGTTTCCATTACATTCCAAAGAGGTTGCAAATGTTTCTACTTCATTCCAGACAACGTGTGAGTGTGCCCACTTCATTCTACACAAGTTTTGAATGTTTCCATTCATTCCAACCTAGTTTTGAATGTCCCAATTTCATTCCAAAGAAGTTGTGAATGTTTTCATTTCATTTGAAACAAGTTGTGAATGTTTCCATTTCTTTCCAAACAAGTTGTGAATGTTTCCAATTCAATCAAAACTAGTTGTGAATGTTTCAATTTCATTCCAAACAAGTTGTGCATGTTTCAAATTCATTCCGAAGAAGTTGTGACTGTTTCAACTCATTCGAAACAAGTTGTCACTGTTTCCATTTCATTTCAAACAAGTCGTGAATGTTTCAATTTCTTTCCAAAGAGGTTGTGAATGTTTCTATTTTATTCCAGACACTGTGTGAGTGTGTCCACTTCATTCCAAACAAGTTTTGAATGTTTCCATTCATTCCAAACTAGTTCTGAATGTCCCAATTTCATTCCAAAGTAGTTGTGAATGTTTCCATTTCATCCCAAACAAGTTGTGAGTGTTTCCACTTCATTAGAAACAAGCTGTGATTGTTTCTATTTCCTTCCAAAGAAGTTGTGAAGGTTTCCATTTCATTTGAAACAAGTTGTGAATGTTTCCATTTCATTCCAAACAAGTTTTGAATGTTTCCATTCATTCCAAACTAGTTGTGAATGTTCCCATTTCATTCCAAACATGTTGTGAATGTTTCCATTTCTTTCCAAACAAGTTGTGAATGTTTCCATTTCATTCAAAACTAGTTGTGAATGTTTCCATTTCATTCCAAACAAGTTGTGAATGTTTCCATTTCATTCCAAAAAAGTTGTGCATGTTTCAAATTCATTCCGAAGATGTTGTGACTGTTTCCAACTCATTCGAAACAAGTTGTCACTGTTTCCGTTTCATTTCAAACAAGTTGTGAACGTTTCCATTTCTTTCCAAAGAGGTTGTGAATGTTTCCATTTCATTCCAGACACTGTGTGAGTGTGTCCACTTCATTCCAAACAAGTTTTGAATGTTTCCATGCATTTAAAACTAGTTCTGAATGTCCCAATTTCATTCCAAACAAGTTGTGAACGTTTCCATTTCATTTGAAACAAGTTGTGACTGTTTCCACTTCATTACAAACAAGTTGTGATTGTTTCTATTTCCTTCCAAAGAAGTTGTGAAGGTTTCCATTTCATTTGAAGCAAGTTGGGAATGTTTCCATTTCATTCCAAACAAGTTTCGAATGTTTCCATTCATTCCAAACTAGTTGTGAATGTTCCCATTTCATTCCAAACAAGTTGTGAATGTTTCCATTTCTTTCCAAACAAGTTGTGAATGTTTCCATTTCAATCAAAACTAGTTGTGAATGTTTCCATTTCATTCCAAACAAGTTGTGAATGTTTCCATTTCATTCCAAACAAGTTGTGCATGTTTCAAATTCATTCCGAAGAAGTTGTGACTGTTTCCAACTCAATCCAAACAAGTTGTCACTGTTTCCATCTCATTTCAAACAAGTTGTGAATGTTTCCATTTCTTTCCAAAGAGGTTGCAAATGTTTCTACTTCATTCCAGACAATGTGTGAGTGTGCCCACTTCATTCTACACAAGTTTTGAATGTTTCCATTCATTCCAAACTAGTTCTGAATGTCCTAATTTCATTCCAAAGAAGTTGTGAAAGTTTCCATTTCATTTGAAACAAGTTGTGAATGTTTCCATTTCTTTCCAGACAAGTTGTGAATGTTTCCAATTCAATCAAAACTAGTTGTGAATGTTTCCATTTCATTCCAAACAAGTTGTGCATGTTTCAAATTCATTCCGAACAAGTTGTGACTGTTTCAACTCATTCGAAACAAGTTGTCACTGTTTCAATTTCATTTCAAACAAGTCGTGAATGTTTCCATTTCTTTCCAAAGAGGTTGTGAATGTTTCTATTTCATTCCAGACACTGTGTGAGTGTGTCCACTTCATTCCAAACAAGTTTTGAATGTTTCCATTCATTCCAAACTAGTTCTAAATGTCCCAATTTCATTCCAAAGTAGTTGTGAATGTTTCCATTTCATCCCAAACAAGTTGTGAGTGTTTCCACTTCATTAGAAACAAGCTGTGATTGTTTCTATTTCCTACCAAAGAAGTTGTGAAGGTTTCCATTGAAGATTTTCAGGATCTCAATAATAACATACTCTTATGTTATTCATTTGTGTATATGCCACATGCATATAAGTTTTCCATACATATTGTCTCAAAAACAATATCTAGCATGCTATTTGAGTTCAACATGAATATAGACATACTTATCCAGTCAAACAAACTTAGCATGCCACTAAGATCATTCATAAAACTTAAATCCTTAGCATGCTACTAAAGCAAGAAAGGATGCGTACCTTCCTTTTTGATAGTCTTGTGCCGAAAAGGAAAAGGAAGGACTTGATCTTAGAGATACGCCTTGAGGCTTGAATTGAGATGAAGAATCTCAATGTAATTCCACCCACAATGCTCTAAGAAAGTGTCTAATATTTCGGCTCTTTAAAGGAATGAAAGGAGGAATTTTTCTCTCAAGAAAAATGGTGCAAATTGAGTGTAAATTCGTACCCTCAATGGCCAGCCACTAAAGGCTATTTATAGATGACCAAAAGGCACACCTTTACACCAAGAAAGGTGTCCTTTAAGCCAAAGAACACTTCCTTTGGCTAAGGGTCATGTATGGTGGCGAAAATACATGTCTTTTAAGTCTAAAGGACATCACATTTGGTGCAATAACCACCTCAACCACCTCCATGGCCGAACATACATGTCCTTTAAAGTCAAAGGACATCACTCTTGGTGCTATAAGCACCCTATGGCCGAATATACATGTCCATTCACCCAAGGAACACTTCCTTTGGATGAAAGGACATGTTCTTTTAGCCAAGAGTTATTTCTTTTGATGAAGAGACATACCTTTACACAAAAGATGTGTCTCTTGGTGGTTTTGAGCTAAAAACAAGGTGAGCTGGCACAAAGCTAGCTCAATATGCTACTTATGCACCATTGAGCTCCTTTGAGCTCCAACCTAGCACCATGAACTAAGGTCCAGCTCCAAGAACTGACCTTGAGCTGGAGTTAGCTGCTTTCAGCTGAAGTAAACTGAAGTCCAGCTACACTCAGCTACCAAAAGCTGAAGTGAGCTGACTTGAGCTGAAGTCCAGCTACATTCAGCTACCATAAGCTGAAGTGAGCTGACTTGAGCTTACTTGAGCTAACTTGAGCTGAAGTCCAGCTACATTCAGCTACCATAAGCTGAAGTGAGCTGACTTGAGCTGAAGTGCAGCTACATTCAGCTACCATAAGCTGAAGTGAGCTGACTTGAGCTGACTTGAGCTAACTTGAGCTGAAGTCCAGCTACTTTGAGCTACTTATAGCTGAAGTGAGCTGACTTGAGCTAAGGGGAGCTACTTCTAGCTGCCTTAGATACCTTTTCAAGCTATAGTTAGCTCAACGAGCTCAAATCCTATCTTAAAAGGATCTTGGGGCGCCAAGAATTCCAACATCCATTTCATTTGAAACAAGTTGTGAATGTTTCCATTTCATTCCGAACAAGGTTTGAATGTTTCGATTCATTCCAAACTAGTTGTGAATGAACCCATTTCATTCCAAACAAGTTGTGAATGTTTCCATTTCTTTCCAAACAAGTTGTGAATGTTTCCATTTCAATCAAAACTTGTTGTGAATGTTTCCATTTCATTCCAAACAAGGTGTGAATGTGTCCATTTCTTTCCAAACAAGTTGTGAATGTTTCCATTTCAATCAAAACTAATTGTGAATGTTTCCATTTCATTCCAAACAAGTTGTGAATGTTTCCATTTCATTCCAAAAAAGTTGTGCATGTTTCAAATTCATTCCGAAGAAGTTGTGACTGTTTCCAACTCATTCGAAACAAGTTGTCACTGCTTCCATTTCATTTCAAACAAGTTGTGAATGTTTCCATTTCTTTCCAAAGAGGTTGTGAATGTTTCTATTTCATTCCAGACACTGTGTGAGTGTGTCCACTTCATTCCAAACAAGTTTTGAATATTTTCATTCATTCGAAACTAGTTCTGAATGTCCCAATTTCATTTGAAACAAGTTCTGAATGTTTCCATTTCTTTCCAAACAAGTTGTGAATGTTTCCAATTCAATCAAAACTAGTTGTGAATGTTTCCATTTCATTCCAAACAAGTTGTGAATGTGTCCATTTCTTTCCAAACAAGTTGTGAATGTTTCCTTTTCATTTGAAACAAGTTGTGAATGTTTCCATTTCTTTCAAAACAAGTTGTGAATGTTTCCATTTCAATCAAAACTAGTTGTGAATGTTTCCATTTCATTCCAAACAAGTTGTGAATGTGTCCATTTCTTTCCAAACAAATTGTGAATGTTTCCATTTCAATCAAAACTAGTTGTGAATGTTTCCATTTCATTCCAAACAAGTTGTGAATGTTTCCATTTCATTCCAAACAAGTTCTGCATGTTTCAAATTCATTCCGAAGAAGTTGTAACTGTTTCCAACTCAATCCAAACAAGTTGTCACTGTTTCCATTTCATTTCAAACAAGTTGTGAATGTTTCCATTTCTTTCCAAAGAGGTTGCAAACGTTTCTACTTCATTCCAGACAATGTGTGAGTGTGTCCACTTCATTACAAACAAGTTTTGAATGTTTCCATTCATTCCAAACTAGTTCTGAATGTCCTAATTTCATTCCAAAGAAGTTGTGAAACTTTCCATTTCATTTGAAACAAGTTATGAATGTTTCCATTTCTTTCCAGACAAGTTGTGAATGTTTCCAATTCAATCAAAACTAGTTGTGAATGTTTCCATTTCATTCCAAACAAGTTGTGCATGTTTCAAATTCATTCCGAACAAGTTGTGACTGTTTCAACTCATTCGAAACAAGTTGTCACTGTTTCAATTTCATTTCAAACAAGTCATGAATGTTTCCATTTCTTTCCAAAGAGGTTGTGAATGTTTCTATTTCATTCCAGACACTGTGTGAGTGTGTCCACTTCATTCCAAACAAGTTTTGAATGTTTCCATTCATTCCAAACTAGTTCTAAATGTCCCAATTTCATTCCAAAGTAGTTGTGAATGTTTCCATTTCATCCCAAACAAGTTGTGAGTGTTTCCACTTCATTAGAAACAAGCTGTGATTGTTTCTATTTCCTACCAAAGAAGTTGTGAAGGTTTCCATTTCATTTGAAACAAGTTGTGAATGTTTCCATTTCATTCCGAACAAGGTTTGAATGTTTCGATTCATTCCAAACTAGTTGTGAATGAACCCATTTCATTCCAAACAAGTTGTGAATGTTTCCATTTCTTTCCAAACAAGTTGTGAATGTTTCCATTTCAATCAAAACTTGTTGTGAATGTTTCCATTTCATTCCAAACAAGGTGTGAATGTGTCCATTTCTTTCCAAACAAGTTGTGAATGTTTCCATTTCAATCAAAACTAATTGTGAATGTTTCCATTTCATTCCAAACAAGTTGTGAATGTTTCCATTTCTGATGCGAACCCCGATGGTATAACGACCATGAAACTCGCCCAAGATGTTTTTCAAGCTCCACAAGACATCAAAGAGACTGGGTTTGAAGACCCCCACCCCTAATCAACCTGTGACTAGAAACGAGAAGTATAGAACTCCAAGAACACAAGCACACTTGTGCACCAAGGCAGTCCGCCAAGAACCAAAGAGAAAACCTCTCCAAAGAGCAATATTATTTCGGCAATAATCTGTATGTTTACATCCAGAATATGTGCCTTTATATAGGCCTAAACTAGGGTTAAAAGCTGGGCAAAATTCGCAGCCTAAATCCCTTAGGAATCCTAGATACAAAGACATAGGAAATCCTAGTCAAATTAGGACTCTAATTCCTAGTTTGAACAAGTTTAATAAATGCAGCGTATTCCACTTGCCCAAAACGATTTAAAACTATTCCATAGCCTAAATAACTTCCTAAATAATGTATTTAAATAGGATTTGAACGAAAATAAAATATAAATACAAGATTGGCCATGAAAACCCCAAAATAGTCTTCTCGGGTGGTTCCTGCTTGTGTCTTCAACTTCAAGCTGAAATTCGAACTTGATGCAGCAATGATTTCTCAAAATGCAAAGCATGAAAGTTGTAGATCTCTTTCTTAGCTTCGAAACCACACTTGAATCACACAAAATGGACTTCTAAATCGAAAGATATTCCCAGAATACTGCAACTGCTTCTGAACCAGCGATAACTCGTAAATCGCGACTTTGAAGCTAAATTGGACCTCGTTAACGTGCAAACTGGGTTTGATGGTCTTCATATGACTTGTAGCTTCAGATGTTATCTTTCCAATGAATCAAGAATTACTCAATTCCGATCTGTTTAGCTGAAGATATGATTTTTCCACCAGAACATCGCCAATCTGTCAACATCCAAGCTTGAAGTGCACTAGTGAGCTCCTTAGCCTTTTTCCTTGTCAATGGTCCACTAGAAACCTTCAGTGGGTCCTTGCCTTCCTTGGTTGTGCCTTCTTTGATCGTATCAGCTCCCCCCTCCTTAGAAGGATTCGTCCTCGAATCAAAACCTACACTAGAAAAGGGAATTGAATCAATAACAATGAAATAATCAACACATAAGCACTTACCTTTCACATAAGCACCAACAGCATGGAATGCTTGTGTATGGAGCTTTAATCTTGTGCAAAACCTGAACCAATATCCAAATGCAATGATACCTCCTGGATCGAAGATAAATCTTGAAACAATTAGCACAAAAAATCTGAATGTTTGCACAATTTTCATCTTAACTCTAGGCATCACTTTCATTGCCTTTACCATCTCAAAAACATTATTCTCACAACAAGTGAAAGTGTAGGAATAATTTACCTTAGGGATGCTGTATGCACTCAAAACAAATGGACCTAAACTCACATAAGTGTCAAGGTCATGAAAAGCACAAGTTATGCATGTCAAGACAATAGTTTGCATAGGCCATTCAAGCAAACAAGAACTGAACACAATGTGGCCTAAACTAATAACAAAACAAGGATGCACGAATTTCACAAAAATCCTAAGCATTTTAAATGAAACAAGATTGGAGTAGATAGGATTAAGTGAAACCAATTCAGTAGCAAACTTATTTTTGCATGTATATGCACAACAATGCATAAAAATTGTGAATATGTATGAAATGTGACACAAAACAAAGGACTCAACATACCTCCTTAAAAGGCTGAATTTAAAACCAGAATTTTCACTCAAAATAAAAACTTTCAAGTTCGGACATAAAGCAAAAAGATCAAGACTCAAAAGTTTGTGTAATGCATGTGTCATGACAAAAAGATACTTGCTGGAAATTAAAGATTGACACACAAAAATGGGCTGAACATGAATGAAAATCAAAGAAGTATGAAATGCATGGGTAACAACCAATTTATGCATGCAAAATTCCAAAGAAGTAGATTTAACTTCAAGTAAAACAAAACAATGTGACATGGATGCAAAGTAAACAAATTCAAAAACAAAAGACAACAAAACAGATTTTCCTCTAGAGAAACTCAAGCAATTCCAAAGATGATTTGACAAAACCAAAGAATTTGAAGCTTGTAAACCATATTTTGTCAAATTTCCATGTTTACTTCCTTCTCTTAATCTAGTTTCATGAAAACCATTTGTCAAAATAACATTGCAAGAAAACACACATTGTTTGAGATTTTCATGCAAAACTACATCAAATCTAGGTGTTAGGAAGAAATACATTACAGTGGATGGACTTAGTCTCCAAGTATCTTCCTTTGGAACCACAAAATTTTCACCTTTGCACTTAATAGCTTCGATTGGAGTTGCATTAATTTCATCCCTTGATTCTTGTAGCTCATCTCCAATTAAGTCCTGAAAAGAAGACAACACAACACTAGAAGACTTTGTTATGTTAGATGAAATTATGGCTTCTCTGTAGGTCTTTCTTTCTTCACTCGGCTTGGGTTCATTACACTCTTGTCTTCTCTCAACTTCGCACTCAATTTCTTCTCTCGGGAACTCTCCACTCTTCTTCCCCTCATGTTCACTCTTCTCACTTAATCTCTCGGTTGTTCTCTCAACTTTCCCCTCATCACTCTTGCCCTCAACTTTCCCCTCATTTACTTTTCTCTCAACCTTACTTTGAAATTTTCTTTGATCCTCAAAGACTTGTTGTGGTGAAAGTGGTACAAGCATGGTTGACTTTTCTTGTTGCGGCCGAGACAAGTCTCCTTTTGTGGCCTCCATGTTTGGCTTGGGCACTTCTCTCACATCCTTGGTCCATGCTCCTCTCCATGTGGAAATTCCTCCTTGACACATCTTGGATGCCTTTGCTCTCTTGATGCTCCTCTCGGCCTTAATGGCATGATGAAGCAAATCCTCCATGTTGACATATGGGACCATCTCCACTTCGTTTGCAATCTCAAGATTGAGACCATTAATGAATCTAGCAATGGTGGTCTCCTCATCCTCCATGATGTTGGCTCGGGTCAAGGTCCTCTCCAAGTCTTTATGGTAGTCCTCCACACTCCTTTGGCCTTGCACTAGCTTTTGAAGCTTTAAGCGTTGATCTCTATAGTAGGAGCTAGGCACAAATCTCCTCCTCATTAAGGCTTTAAGGGCTCTCCATGTGTGTATGGGCTCCTCCTCATTCCTTCTCCTAGAAGTAACATCCTGATTCCACCATACAAGAGCATAATTAGTGAACATTATGGTAGCCAATTTAACCTTATTTTCCTCGGAGTAATGATGGCAATCAAACACCATCTCAATCTTTTGCTCCCACTCCCAATATGCATCGGGATCACTCCTCCCTTGGAAAGGTGGAATGGTAGGCTTGATGGAATTTAGGTTGTTATCCTCTCTTGGCTCACACCTCATTGGAAACCCATGGTCATGCCAAACTCTTTCTTCCTCCTCGGGTTCTTTTCTCCTTGGACCTCTCGTTGGCAACCTCAAATCAATGTCCTCAATCCTCCCCACAAGTCTATTGAGAGTTTCTTGAAATTCTCTCATGGTTGGCTCCTCATTGTGTCTCACTTTCATCCTCCTATCCTCCTGGCCCTCCATACTCCTGAAAATAACAAAGTTCCTTACAAACACTCACCTCACGTGTTTCACTCAAAATATGAACACTCAAAACACTCAATTTGTTAGTGAGATATTGCTTATTCAAAGAGTTCCCCAAAGTTCTAAGAAAACTATCCTCAAAGCACACAAGAAAACTTGAATTTTCGAAGAACTATTTTGACTCCAAAAGAGGTGGGCTAAACAAGCTTTAAAAGACTCTAAGAAGCTCTTGCAATTGATGATCACAAGAACCACACAGAAAGCTTTTTGGCTTAAAAACAATGGGATAGGTTTTGGGGCGCAAAACTTTCAACACTTTGAGAAAACTTCTTTTTTGCAAGCTCTTTTCTTTTCTTTTCTTTGCTCTTTCTTTTTCTTTTCTTTTCCTTCCTTTTTTTTTCCTCCTTTTTTTTTTTTTTTTGCTTGCTATTTTGATGCTAACCAAACGTTCTCCTTGAAACTCCTTGCTGCCAAAGACAAAAAGTTAGAATTCTTTTCGGCCAAGACAAGAAAACTAGTGAAATTGGCACAATTTGAAGCAACTTTTTGATACCGAAAATTCCTGAACTTGGATCCTTCTTTTTTTGAAGTTTTCTGGACTCTAAGATGCTGGAAACAATGAAAAAAAAAAAGAGATTAATATGGCTGGACACGAAACAGAAAGATAAGAATTAGACAAGAACAAACGAATTGAAACCGAGAATACTAGGTGACACGGATTGACTTCTTTTTGTTGTTTTTGTGATTTTTGGACTTGAACAAGGATGAAATAAAAAAAGAACAGACCTGAAACAAGAAGAAAACAGATTAAAACAGAGAATTAAAGCACGAAATTACTGGACAAAATTGAAGGAAAAACGAAGAGAAACAAGAACACAAAGATATGTCCTTCAATGGAACTTGTGGCTCTGATACCAACTGATGCGAACCCCGATGGTATAACGACCATGAAACTCGCCCAAGATGTTTTTCAAGCTCCACAAGACATCAAAGAGACTGGGTTTGAAGACCCCCACCCCTAATCAACCTGTGACTAGAAACGAGAAGTATAGAACTCCAAGAACACAAGCACACTTGTGCACCAAGGCAGTCCGCCAAGAACCAAAGAGAAAACCTCTCCAAAGAGCAATATTATTTCGGCAATAATCTGTATGTTTACATCCAGAATATGTGCCTTTATATAGGCCTAAACTAGGGTTAAAAGCTGGGCAAAATTCGCAGCCTAAATCCCTTAGGAATCCTAGATACAAAGACATAGGAAATCCTAGTCAAATTAGGACTCTAATTCCTAGTTTGAACAAGTTTAATAAATGCAGCGTATTCCACTTGCCCAAAACGATTTAAAACTATTCCATAGCCTAAATAACTTCCTAAATAATGTATTTAAATAGGATTTGAACGAAAATAAAATATAAATACAAGATTGGCCATGAAAACCCCAAAATAGTCTTCTCGGGTGGTTCCTGCTTGTGTCTTCAACTTCAAGCTGAAATTCGAACTTGATGCAGCAATGATTTCTCAAAATGCAAAGCATGAAAGTTGTAGATATCTTTCTTAGCTTCGAAACCACACTTGAATCACACAAAATGGACTTCTAAATCGAAAGATATTCCCAGAATACTGCAACTGCTTCTGAACCAGCGATAACTCGTAAATCGCGACTTTGAAGCTAAATTGGACCTCGTTAACGTGCAAACTGGGTTTGATGGTCTTCATATGACTTGTAGCTTCAGATGTTATCTTTCCAATGAATCAAGAATTACTCAATTCCGATCTGTTTAGCTGAAGATATGATTTTTCCACCAGAACATCGCCAATCTGTCAACATCCAAGCTTGAAGTGCACTAGTGAGCTCCTTAGCCTTTTTCCTTGTCAATGGTCCACTAGAAACCTTCAGTGGGTCCTTGCCTTCCTTGGTTGTGCCTTCTTTGATCGTATCAATTTCATTCCAAAAAAGTTGTGCATGTTTCAAATTCATTCCGAAGAAGTTGTGACTGTTTCCAACTCATTCGAAACAAGTTGTCACTGTTTCCATTTTATTTCAAACAAGTTGTGAATGTTTCCATTTCTTTCCAAAGAGGTTGTGAATGTTTCTATTTCATTCCAGACACTGTGTGAGTGTGTCCACTTCATTCCAAACAAGTTTTGAATGTTTTCATTCATTCGAAACTAGTTCTGAATGTCCCAATTTCATTTGAAACAAGTTCTGAATGTTTCCATTTCTTTCCAAACAAGTTGTGAATGTTTCCATTTCTTTCCAAACAAGTTGTGAATGTTTCCATTTCAATCAAAACTTGTTGTGAATGTTTCCATTTCATTCCAAACAAGGTGTGAATGTGTCCATTTCTTTCCAAACAAGTTGTGAATGTTTCCATTTCAATCAAAACTAATTGTGAATGTTTCCATTTCAATCAAAACTAGTTGTGAATGTTTCCATTTCATTCCAAACAAGCTGTGAATGTTTCCATTTCATTCCAAACAAGTTGTGAATGTTTCCATTTCATTCCAAACAAGCTGTGAATGTTTCCATTTCATTCCAAACAAGTTGTGAATGTTTCCATTTCACTCCAAACAAGTTGTGCATGTTTCAAATTCATTCCGAAGAAGTTGTGACTGTTTCCAACTCAATCCAAACAAGTTGTCACTGTTTCCATTTCATTTCAAACAAGTTGTGAATGTTTCCATTTCTTTCCAAAGAGGTTGCAAATGTTTCTACTTCATTCCAGACAATGTGTGAGTGTGTCCACTTCATTCCAAACAAGTTTTGAATGTTTCCATTCATTCCAAACTAGTTCTGAATGTCCCAAATTCATTCCAAAGAAGTTGTGAATGTTTCCATTTCATTTGAAACAAGTTGTGAATGTTTCCATTTCTTTCCAAACAAGTTGTGAATGTTTCCATTTCATTCCAAACAAGCTGTGAATGTTTCCATTTCATTCCAAACAAGTTGTGCATGTTTCAAATTCATTCCGAAGAAGTTGTGACTGTTTCCAACTCAATCCAAACAAGTTGTCACTGTTTCCATTTCATTTCAAACAAGTTGTGAATGTTTCCATTTCTTTCCAAAGATTTTGCAATTGTTTCTACTTCATTCCAGACAATGTGTGAGTGTGTCCACTATATTCCAAACAAGTTTTGAATGTTTCCATTCATTCCAAACTAGTTCTGAATGTCCCAATTTCATTCCAAAGAAGTTGTGAATGTTTCCATTTCTTTCCAAACAAGTTGTGCATATTTCAAATTCAATCAAAACCTGTTGTGAATGTTTCCATTTCATTCAAACAAGTTGTAAATGTTTCCATTTCATTCCAAACAAGTTGTGCATGTTTCAAATTTATTCCGAAGAAGTTGTGACTGTTTCCAACTCAATCCAAACAAGTTGTCACTGTTTCCATTTCATTTCAAACAAGTTGTGAATGTTTCCATTTCTTTCCAAAGAGGTTGCAAATGTTTCTACTTCATTCCAGACAATGTGTGAGTGTGTCCACTTCATTCCAAACAAGTTTTAAATGTTTCCATTCATTCCAAACTAGTTCTGAATGTCCCAATTTCATTCCAAAGAAGTTGTGAATGTTTCCATTTCATTTGAAACAAGTTGTGAATGTTTCCTTTTCTTTCCAAACAAGTTGTGAATGTTTCCAATTCAATCAAAACTAGTTGTGAATGTTTCCATTTCTTTCCAAACAAGTTGTGAATGTTTCCATTTCATTCCAAACAAGTTGTGCATGTTTCAAATCCATTCCGAAGAAGTTGTGACTGTTTCCAACTCAATCCAAACAAGTTGTCACTGTTTCCATTTCATTTCAAACAAGTTATGAATGTTTCCATTTCTTTCCAAAGAGGTTGCAAATGTTTCTACTTCATTCCAGACAATGTGTGAGTGTGTCCACTTCATTCCAAACAAGTTTTAAATGTTTCCATTCATTCCAAACTAGTTCTGAATGTCCCAATTTCATTCAAAAGAAGTTGTGAATGTTTCCATTTCATTTGAAACAAGTTGTGAATGTTTCCATTTCTTTCCAAACAAGTTGTGAATGTTTCCAATTCAATCAAAACTAGTTGTGAATGTTTCCATTTCATTCCAAACAAGTTGTGAATGTTTCCATTTCATTCCAAACAAGTTGTGCATGTTTCAAATTCATTCCGAAGGAGTTGTGACTGTTTCCAACTCAATCCAAATAAGTTGTCACTGTTTCCATTTCATTTCAAACAAGTTGTGAATGTTTCCATTTCTTTCCAAAGAGGTTGCAAATGTTTCTACTTCATTCCAGACAATGTGTGAGTGTGTCCACTTCACTCCAAACAAGTTTTGAATGTTTCCATTCATTCCAAATTAGTTCTGAATGTCCCAATTTCATTCCAAAGAAGTTGTCAGTGTTTCCATTTCATTGGAAACAAGTTGTGAATGTTTCCATTTCTTTCCAAACAAGTTGTGAATGTTTCCAATTCAATCAAAACTAGTTGTGAATGTTTCCATTTCATTCCAAACAAGTTGTGAATGTTTCCATTTCATTCCAAACAAGTTGTGACTGTTTCCAACTCAATCCAAACAAGTTGTCACTGTTTCCATTTCATTTCAAACAAGTTGTGAATGTTTCCATTTCTTTCCAAAGAGGTTGCAAATGTTTCTACTTCATTCCGGACAATGTGTGAGTGTGTCCACTTCATTCCAAACAAGTTTTAAATGTTTCCATTCATTCCAAACTAGTTCTGAATGTCCCAATTTCATTCCAAAGAAGTTGTGAATGTTTCCATTTCATTTGAAACAAGTTGTGAATGTTTCCATTTCATTCCAAACAAGTTGTGCATGTTTCAAATTCATTCCGAAGAAGTTGTGACTGTTTCCAACTCAATCCAAACAAGTTGTCACTGTTTCCATTTCATTTCAAACAAGTTGTGAATGTTTCCATTTCTTTCCAAAGAGGTTGGAAATGTTTCTACTTCATTCCAGACAATGTGTGAGTGTGTCCACTTCATTCCAAACAAGTTTTGAATGTTTCCATTCATTCAAAACTAGTTCTGAATGTCCCAATTTCATTCCAAAGAAGTTGTGAATGTTTCCATTTCATTTGAAACAAGTTGTGAATGTTTCCATTTCTTTCCAAACAAGTTGTGAATGTTTCCAATTCAATCAAAACTAGTTGTGAATGTTTCCATTTCATTCCAAACAAGTTGTGAATGTTTCCATTTCATTCCAAACAAGTTGTGCATGTTTCAAATTCATTCCGAAGAAGTTGTGACTGTTTCCAACTCAATCCAAACAAGTTGTCACTGTTTCCATTTCATTTCAAACAAGTTGTGAATGTTTCCATTTCTTTCCAAAGAGGTTGGAAATGTTTCTACTTCATTCCAGACAATGTGTGAGTGTGTCCACTTCATTCCAAACAAGTTTTGAATGTTTCCATTCATTCAAAACTAGTTCTGAATGTCCCAATTTCATTCCAAAGAAGTTGTGAATGTTTCCATTTCATTTGAAACAAGTTGTGAATGTTTCCATTTCTTTCCAAACAAGTTGTGAATGTTTCCAATTCAATCAAAACTAGTTGTGAATGTTTCCATTTCATTCCAAACAAGTTGTGAATGTTTCCATTTCATTCCAAACAAGTTGTGCATGTTTCAAATTCATTCCGAAGAAGTTGTGACTGTTTCCAACTCAATCCAAACAAGTTGTCACTGTTTCTATTTCATTTCAAACAAGTTGTGAATGTTTCGATTTCTTTCCAAAGAGGTTGCAAATGTTTCTACTTCATTCCAGACAATGTGTGAGTGTGTCCACTTCACTCCAAACAAGTTTTGAATGTTTCCATTCATTCAAAACTAGTTCTGAATGTCCCAATTTCATTCCAAAGAAGTTGTGAATGTTTCCATTTCATTTGAAACAAGTTGTGAATGTTTCCATTTCTTTTCAAACAAGTTGTGAATGTTTCCAATTCAATCAAAACTAGTTGTGAATGTTTCCATTTCATTCCAAACAAGTTGTGAATGTTTCCATTTCATTCCAAACAAGTTGTGACTGTTTCCAACTCAATCCAAACAAGTTGTCACTGTTTCCATTTCATTTCAAACAAGTTGTGAATGTTTCCATTTCTTTCCAAAGAGGTTGCAAATGTTTCTACTTCATTCCAGACAATGTGTGAGTGTGTCCACTATATTCCAAACAAGTTTTGAATATTTCCATTCATTCCAAACTAGTTCTGAATGTCCCAATTTCATTCCAAAGAAGTTGTGAATGTTTCCATTTCATTCCAAACAAGTTGTGCATGTTTCAAATTCATTCCGAAGAAGTTGTGACTGTTTCCAACTCAATCCAAACAAGTTGTCACTGTTTCCATTTCATTTCAAACAAGTTGTGAATGTTTCCATTTCTTTCCAAAGATGTTGTAAATGTTTCTACTTCATTCCAGACAATGTGTGAGTGTGTCCACTTCATTCCAAACAAGTTTTGAATGTTTCCATTCATTCCAAACTAGTTCTGAATGTCCCAATTTCATTCTAAAGAAGTTGTGAATGTTTCCATTTCATTTGAAACAAGTTGTGAATGTTTCCATTTCTTTCCAAACAAGTTGTTAATGTTTCCAATTCAATCAAAACTAGTTGTGAATGTTTCCATTTCATTCCAAACAAGCTGTGAATGTTTCCATTTCATTCCAAACAAGTTGTGCATGTTTCAAATTCATTCCGAAGAAGTTGTGACTGTTTCCAACTCAATCCAAACAAGTTGTCACTGTTTCCATTTCATTTCAAACAAGTTGTGAATGTTTCCATTTCTTTCCAAAGATGTTGCAATTGTTTCTACTTCATTCCAGACAATGTGTGAGTGTGTCCACTTCATTCCAAACAAGTTTTGAATGTTTCCATTCATTCCAAACTAGTTCTGAGTGTCCCAATTTCATTCCAAAGAAGTTGTGAATGTTTCCATTTCATTTGAATGAAGTTGTGAATGTTTCCATTTCTTTCCAAACAAGTTGTGAATGTTTCCAATTCAATCAAAACTAGTTGTGAAAGTTTCCATATCATTCCAAACAAGTTGTGAATGTTTCCATTTCATTCCAAACAAGTTCTGCAAGTTTCAAATTCATTCCGAAGAAGTTGTGACTGTTTCCAACTCAATCCAAACAAGTTGTCACTGTTTCCATTTCATTTCAAACAAGTTGTGAATGTTTACATTTCTTTCCAAAGAGGTTGCAAATGTTTCTACTTCATTCCAGACAATGTGTGAGTGTGTCCACTTCATTCCAAACAAGTTTTAAATGTTTCCATTCATTCCAAACTAGTTCTGAATGTCCCAATTTCATTCCAAAGAAGTTGTGAATGTTTCCATTTCATTTGAAACAAGTTGTGAATGTTTCCTTTTCTTTCCAAACAAGTTGTGAATGTTTCCAATTCAATCAAAACTAGTTGTGAATGTTTCCATTTCATTCCAAACAAGTTGTGAATGCTTCAATTTCATTCCAAACAAGTTGTGCATGTTTCAAATTCATTCCGAAGAAGTTGTGCCTGTTTCCAACTCAATCCAAACAAGTTGTCACTGTTTCCATTTCATTTCAAACAAGTTGTGAATGTTTCCATTTCTTTCCAAAGATGTTGTAAATGTTTCTACTTCATTCCAGACAATGTGTGAGTGTGTCCACTTCATTCCAAACAAGTTTTGAATGTTTCCATTCATTCCAAACTAGTTCTGAATGTCCCAATTTCATTCCAAAGAAGTTGTGAATGTTTCCATTTCATTTGAAACAAGTTGTGAATGTTTCCATTTCTTTCCAAACAAGATGTGAATGTTTCCAATTCAATCAAAACTAGTTGTGAATGTTTCCATTTCATTTCAAACAAGTTGTGAATGTTTCCATTTCATTCCAAACAAGTTGTGCATGTTTCAAATTCATTCCGAAGAAGTTGTGACTGTTTCCAACTCAATCCAAACAAGTTTCACTGTTTCCATTTCATTTCAAACAAGTTGTGAATGTTTCCATTTGTTTCCAAAGAGGTTGCAAATGTTTCTACTTCATTCCAGACAATGTTCGAGTGTGTCCACTTCACTCCAAACAGGTTTTGAATGTTTCCATTCATTCCAAACTAGTTCTGAATGTCCCAATTTCATTCCAAAGAAGTTGTGAATGTTTCCATTTCTTTCCAAACAAGTTGTGAATGTTTCCAATTCAATCAAAACTAGTTGTGAATGTTTCCATTTCATTCAAAGAAGTTGAAAATGTTTCCATTTCATTCCAAACAAGTTGTGCATGTTTCAAATTCATTCCGAAGAAGTTGTGACTGTTTCCAACTCAATCCAAACAAGTTGTCACTGTTTCCATTTCATTTCAAACAAGTTCTGAATGTTTCCATTTCTTTCCAAAGAGGTTGCAAATGTTTCTACTTCATTCCAGACAATGTGTGAGTGTGTCCACTTCATTCCAAACAAGTTTTGAATGTTTCCATTCATTCAAAACTAGTTCTGAATGTCCCAATTTCATTCCAAAGAAGTTGTGAATGTTTCCATTTCATTTGAAACAAGTTGTGAATGTTTCCATTTCTTTCCAAACAAGTTGTGAATGTTTCCAATTCAATCAAAACTAGTTGTGAATGTTTCCATTTCATTCCAAACAAGTTGTGAATGTTTCCATTTCATTCCAAACAAGTTGTGCATGTTTCAAATTCATTCCGAAGAAGTTGTGACTGTTTCCTACTCAATCCAAACAAGTTGTCACTGTTTCCATTTCATTTCAAACAAGTTGTGAATGTTTCCATTTCTTTCCAAAGAGGTTGCAAATGTTTCTACTTCATTCCAGACAATGTGTGAGTGTGTCCACTTCACTCCAAACAAGTTTTGAATGTTTCCATTCATTCAAAACTAGTTCTGAATGTCCCAATTTCATTCCAAAGAAGTTGTGAATGTTTCCATTTCATTTGAAACAAGTTGTGAATGTTTCCATTTCTTTCCAAACAAGTTGTGAATGTTTCCAATTCAATCAAAACTAGTTGTGAATGTTTCCATTTCATTCCAAACAAGTTGTGAATGTTTCCATTTCATTCCAAACAAGTTGTGACTGTTTCCAACTCAATCCAAACAAGTTGTCACTGTTTCCATTTCATTTCAAACAAGTTGTGAATGTTTCCATTTCTTTCCAAAGAGGTTGCAAATGTTTCTACTTCGTTCCAGACAATGTGTGAGTGTGTCCACTATATTCCAAACAAGTTTTGAATATTTCCATTCATTCCAAACTAGTTCTGAATGTCCCAATTTCATTCCAAAGAAGTTGTGAATGTTTCCATTTCATTCCAAACAAGTTGTGCATGTTTCAAATTCATTCCGAAGAAGTTGTGACTGTTTCCAACTCAATCCAAACAAGTTGTCACTGTTTCCATTTCATTTCAAACAAGTTGTGAATGTTTCCATTTCTTTCCAAAGATGTTGTAAACGTTTCTACTTCATTCCAGACAATGTGTGAGTGTGTCCACTTCATTCCAAACAAGTTTTGAATGTTTCCATTCATTCCAAACTAGTTCTGAATGTCCCAATTTCATTCTAAAGAAGTTGTGAATGTTTCCATTTCATTTGAAACAAGTTGTGAATGTTTCCATTTCTTTCCAAACAAGTTGTTAATGTTTCCAATTCAATCAAAACTAGTTGTGAATGTTTCCATTTCATTCCAAACAAGCTGTGAATGTTTCCATTTCATTCCAAACAAGTTGTGCATGTTTCAAATTCATTCCGAAGAAGTTGTGACTGTTTCCAACTCAATCCAAACAAGTTGTCACTGTTTCCATTTCATTTCAAACAAGTTGTGAATGTTTCCATTTCTTTCCAAAGATGTTGCAATTGTTTCTACTTCATTCCAGACAATGTGTGAGTGTGTCCACTTCATTCCAAACAAGTTTTGAATGTTTCCATTCATTCCAAACTAGTTCTGAGTGTCCCAATTTCATTCCAAAGAAGTTGTGAATGTTTCCATTTCATTTGAATGAAGTTGTGAATGTTTCCATTTCTTTCCAAACAAGTTGTGAATGTTTCCAATTCAATCAAAACTAGTTGTGAAAGTTTCCATTTCATTCCAAACAAGTTGTGAATGTTTCCATTTCATTCCAAACAAGTTCTGCAAGTTTCAAATTCATTCCGAAGAAGTTGTGACTGTTTCCAACTCAATCCAAACAAGTTGTCACTGTTTCCATTTCATTTCAAACAAGTTGTGAATGTTTCCATTTCTTTCCAAAGAGGTTGCAAATGTTTCTACTTCATTCCAGACAATGTGTGAGTGTGTCCACTTCATTCCAAACAAGTTTTAAATGTTTCCATTCATTCCAAACTAGTTCTGAATGTCCCAATTTCATTCCAAAGAAGTTGTGAATGTTTCCATTTCATTTGAAACAAGTTGTGAATGTTTCCTTTTCTTTCCAAACAAGTTGTGAATGTTTCCAATTCAATCAAAACTAGTTGTGAATGTTTCCATTTCATTCCAAACAAGTTGTGAATGCTTCCATTTCATTCCAAACAAGTTGTGCATGTTTCAAATTCATTCCGAAGAAGTTGTGCCTGTTTCCAACTCAATCCAAACAAGTTGTCACTGTTTCCATTTCATTTCAAACAAGTTGTGAATGTTTCCATTTCTTTCCAAAGATGTTGTAAATGTTTCTACTTCATTCCAGACAATGTGTGAGTGTGTCCACTTCATTCCAAACAAGTTTTGAATGTTTCCATTCATTCCAAACTAGTTCTGAATGTCCCAATTTCATTCCAAAGAAGTTGTGAATGTTTCCATTTCATTTGAAACAAGTTGTGAATGTTTCCATTTCTTTCCAAACAAGATGTGAATGTTTCCAATTCAATCAAAACTAGTTGTGAATGTTTCCATTTCGTTCCAAATAAGTTGTGAATGTTTCCATTTCATTCCAAACAAGTTGTGCATGTTTCAAATTCATTCCGAAGAAGTTGTGACTGTTTCCAACTCAATCCAAACAAGTTTCACTGTTTCCATTTCATTTCAAACAAGTTGTGAATGTTTCCATTTCTTTCCAAAGAGGTTGCAAATGTTTCTACTTCATTCCAGACAATGTGTGAGTGTGTCCACTTCACTCCAAACAAGTTTTGAATGTTTCCATTCATTCAAAACTAGTTCTGAATGTCCCAATTTCATTCCAAAGATGTTGTGAATGTTTCCATTTCATTTGAAACAAGTTGTGAATGTTTCCATTTCTTTCCAAACAAGTTGTGAATGTTTCCAATTCAATCAAAACTAGTTGTGAGTGTTTCCATTTCATTCCAAACAAGTTGTGAATGTTTCCATTTCATTCCAAACAAGTTGTGACTGTTTCCACCTCAATCCAAACAAGTTGTCACTGTTTCCATTTCATTTCAAACAAGTTGTGAATGTTTCCATTTCTTTCCAAAGAGGTTGCAAATGTTTCTACTTCATTCCAGACAATGTGTGAGTGTGTCCACTATATTCCAAACAAGTTTTGAATATTTCCATTCATTCCAAACTAGTTTTGAATGTCCCAATTTCATTCCAAAGAAGTTGTGAATGTTTCCATTTCATTCCAAACAAGTTGTGCATGTTTCAAATTCATTCCGAAGAAGTTGTGACTGTTTCCAACTCAATCCAAACAAGTTGTCACTGTTTCCATTTCATTTCAAACAAGTTGTGAATGTTTCCATTTCTTTCCAAAGATGTTGTAAATGTTTCTACTTCATTCCAGACAATGTGTGAGTGTGTCCACTTCATTCCAAACAAGTTTTGAATGTTTCCATTCATTCCAAACTAGTTCTGAATGTCCCAATTTCATTCTAAAGAAGTTGTGAATGTTTCCATTTCATTTGAAACAAGTTGTGAATGTTTCCATTTCTTTCCAAACAAGTTGTTAATGTTTCCAATTCAATCAAAACTAGTTGTGAATGTTTCCATTTCATTCCAAACAAGTTGTGAATGTTTCCATTTCATTCCAAACAAGTTGTGCATGTTTCAAATTCATTCCGAAGAAGTTGTGACTGTTTCCAACTCAATCCAAACAAGTTGTCACTGTTTCCATTTCATTTCAAACAAGTTGTGAATGTTTCCATTTCTTTCCAAAGATGTTGCAATTGTTTCTACTTCATTCCAGACAATGTGTGAGTGTGTCCACTTCATTCCAAACAAGTTTTGAATGTTTCCATTCATTCCAAACTAGTTCTGAGTGTCCCAATTTCATTCCAAAGAAGTTGTGAATGTTTCCATTTCATTTGAATGAAGTTGTGAATGTTTCCATTTCTTTCCAAACAAGTTGTGAATGTTTCCAATTCAATCAAAACTAGTTGTGAAAGTTTCCATTTCATTCCAAACAAGTTGTGAATGTTTCCATTTCATTCCAAACAAGTTCTGCAAGTTTCAAATTCATTCCGAAGAAGTTGTGACTGTTTCCAACTCAATCCAAACAAGTTGTCACTGTTTCCATTTCATTTCAAACAAGTTGTGAATGTTTCCATTTCTTTCCAAAGAGGTTGCAAATGTTTCTACTTCATTCCAGACAATGTTCGAGTGTGTCCACTTCACTCCAAACAAGTTTTGAATGTTTCCATTCATTCCAAACTAGTTCTGAATGTCCCAATTTCATTCCAAAGAAGTTGTGAATGTTTCCATTTCTTTCCAAACAAGTTGTGAATGTTTCCAATTCAATCAAAACTAGTTGTGAATGTTTCCATTTCATTCAAAGAAGTTGAAAATGTTTCCATTTCATTCCAAACAAGTTGTGCATGTTTCAAATTCATTCCGAAGAAGTTGTGACTGTTTCCAACTCAATCCAAACAAGTTGTCACTGTTTCCATTTCATTTCAAACAAGTTCTGAATGTTTCCATTTCTTTCCAAAGAGGTTGCAAATGTTTCTACTTCATTCCAGACAATGTGTGAGTGTGTCCACTTCATTCCAAACAAGTTTTGAATGTTTCCATTCATTCCAAACTAGTTCTGAATGTCCCAAATTCATTCCAAAGAAGTTGTGAATGTTTCCATTTCATTTGAAACAAGTTGTGAATGTTTCCATTTCTTTCCAAACAAGTTGTGAATGTTTCCATTTCATTCCAAACAAGCTGTGAATGTTTCCATTTCATTCCAAACAAGTTGTGCATGTTTCAAATTCATTCCGAAGAAGTTGTGACTGTTTCCAACTCAATCCAAACAAGTTGTCACTGTTTCCATTTCATTTCAAACAAGTTCTGAATGTTTCCATTTCTTTCCAAAGAGGTTGCAAATGTTTCTACTTCATTCCAGACAATGTGTGAGTGTGTCCACTATATTCCAAACAAGTTTTGAATGTTTCCATTCATTCCAAACTAGTTCTGAATGTCCCAATTTCATTCCAAAGAAGTTGTGAATGTTTCCATTTCATTTGAAACAAGTTGTGAATGTTTCCATTTCTTTCCAAACAAGTTGTGAATGTTTCCAATTCAATCAAAACTAGTTGTGAATGTTTCCATTTCATTCCAAACAAGTTGTGAATGTTTCCATTTCACTCCAAACAAGTTGTGCATGTTTCAAATTCATTCCGAAGAAGTTGTGACTGTTTCCAACTCAATCCAAACAAGTTGTCACTGTTTCCATTTCATTTCAAACAAGTTGTGAATGTTTCCATTTCTTTCCAAAGATGTTGTAAACGTTTCTACTTCATTCCAGACAATGTGTGAGTGTGTCCACTTCATTCCAAACAAGTTTTGAATGTTTCCATTCATTCCAAACTAGTTCTGAATGTCCCAATTTCATTCTAAAGAAGTTGTGAATGTTTCCATTTCATTTGAAACAAGTTGTGAATGTTTCCATTTCTTTCCAAACAAGTTGTTAATGTTTCCAATTCAATCAAAACTAGTTGTGAATGTTTCCATTTCATTCCAAACAAGCTGTGAATGTTTCCATTTCATTCCAAACAAGTTGTGCATGTTTCAAATTCATTCCGAAGAAGTTGTGACTGTTTCCAACTCAATCCAAACAAGTTGTCACTGTTTCCATTTCATTTCAAACAAGTTGTGAATGTTTCCATTTCTTTCCAAAGATGTTGCAATTGTTTCTACTTCATTCCAGACAATGTGTGAGTGTGTCCACTTCATTCCAAACAAGTTTTGAATGTTTCCATTCATTCCAAACTAGTTCTGAGTGTCCCAATTTCATTCCAAAGAAGTTGTGAATGTTTCCATTTCATTTGAATGAAGTTGTGAATGTTTCCATTTCTTTCCAAACAAGTTGTGAATGTTTCCAATTCAATCAAAACTAGTTGTGAAAGTTTCCATTTCATTCCAAACAAGTTGTGAATGTTTCCATTTCATTCCAAACAAGTTCTGCAAGTTTCAAATTCATTCCGAAGAAGTTGTGACTGTTTCCAACTCAATCCAAACAAGTTGTCACTGTTTCCATTTCATTTCAAACAAGTTCTGAATGTTTCCATTTCTTTCCAAAGAGGTTGCAAATGTTTCTACTTCATTCCAGACAATGTGTGAGTGTGTCCACTTCATTCCAAACAAGTTTTAAATGTTTCCATTCATTCCAAACTAGTTCTGAATGTCCCAATTTCATTCCAAAGAAGTTGTGAATGTTTCCATTTCATTTGAAACAAGTTGTGAATGTTTCCTTTTCTTTCCAAACAAGTTGTGAATGTTTCCAATTCAATCAAAACTAGTTGTGAATGTTTCCATTTCATTCCAAACAAGTTGTGAATGCTTCCATTTCATTCCAAACAAGTTGTGCATGTTTCAAATTCATTCCGAAGAAGTTGTGCCTGTTTCCAACTCAATCCAAACAAGTTGTCAATGTTTCCATTTCATTTCAAACAAGTTGTGAATGTTTCCATTTCTTTCCAAAGATGTTGTAAATGTTTCTACTTCATTCCAGACAATGTGTGAGTGTGTCCACTTCATTCCAAACAAGTTTTGAATGTTTCCATTCATTCCAAACTAGTTCTGAATGTCCCAATTTCATTCCAAAGAAGTTGTGAATGTTTCCATTTCATTTGAAACAAGTTGTGAATGTTTCCATTTCTTTCCAAACAAGATGTGAATGTTTCCAATTCAATCAAAACTAGTTGTGAATGTTTCCATTTCGTTCCAAACAAGTTGTGAATGTTTCCATTTCATTCCAAACAAGTTGTGCATGTTTCAAATTCATTCCGAAGAAGTTGTGACTGTTTCCAACTCAATCCAAACAAGTTTCACTGTTTCCATTTCATTTCAAACAAGTTGTGAATGTTTCCATTTCTTTCCAAAGAGGTTGCAAATGTTTCTACTTCATTCCAGACAATGTGTGAGTGTGTCCACTTCACTCCAAACAAGTTTTGAATGTTTCCATTCATTCAAAACTAGTTCTGAATGTCCCAATTTCATTCCAAAGAAGTTGTGAATGTTTCCATTTCATTTGAAACAAGTTGTGAATGTTTCCATTTCTTTCCAAACAAGTTGTGAATGTTTCCAATTCAATCAAAACTAGTTGTGAGTGTTTCCATTTCATTCCAAACAAGTTGTGAATGTTTCCATTTCATTCCAAACAAGTTGTGACTGTTTCCACCTCAATCCAAACAAGTTGTCACTGTTTCCATTTCATTTCAAACAAGTTGTGAATGTTTCCATTTCTTTCCAAAGAGGTTGCAAATGTTTCTACTTCATTCCAGACAATGTGTGAGTGTGTCCACTATATTCCAAACAAGTTTTGAATATTTCCATTCATTCCAAACTAGTTTTGAATGTCCCAATTTCATTCCAAAGAAGTTGTGAATGTTTCCATTTCATTCCAAACAAGTTGTGCATGTTTCAAATTCATTCCGAAGAAGTTGTGACTGTTTCCAACTCAATCCAAACAAGTTGTCACTGTTTCCATTTCATTTCAAACAAGTTGTGAATGTTTCCATTTCTTTCCAAAGATGTTGTAAATGTTTCTACTTCATTCCAGACAATGTGTGAGTGTGTCCACTTCATTCCAAACAAGTTTTGAATGTTTCCATTCATTCCAAACTAGTTCTGAATGTCCCAATTTCATTCTAAAGAAGTTGTGAATGTTTCCATTTCATTTGAAACAAGTTGTGAATGTTTCCATTTCTTTCCAAACAAGTTGTTAATGTTTCCAATTCAATCAAAACTAGTTGTGAATGTTTCCATTTCATTCCAAACAAGTTGTGAATGTTTCCATTTCATTCCAAACAAGTTGTGCATGTTTCAAATTCATTCCGAAGAAGTTGTGACTGTTTCCAACTCAATCCAAACAAGTTGTCACTGTTTCCATTTCATTTCAAACAAGTTGTGAATGTTTCCATTTCTTTCCAAAGATGTTGCAATTGTTTCTACTTCATTCCAGACAATGTGTGAGTGTGTCCACTTCATTCCAAACAAGTTTTGAATGTTTCCATTCATTCCAAACTAGTTCTGAGTGTCCCAATTTCATTCCAAAGAAGTTGTGAATGTTTCCATTTCATTTGAATGAAGTTGTGAATGTTTCCATTTCTTTCCAAACAAGTTGTGAATGTTTCCAATTCAATCAAAACTAGTTGTGAAAGTTTCCATTTCATTCCAAACAAGTTGTGAATGTTTCCATTTCATTCCAAACAAGTTCTGCAAGTTTCAAATTCATTCCGAAGAAGTTGTGACTGTTTCCAACTCAATCCAAACAAGTTGTCACTGTTTCCATTTCATTTCAAACAAGTTGTGAATGTTTCCATTTCTTTCCAAAGAGGTTGCAAATGTTTCTACTTCATTCCAGACAATGTGTGAGTGTGTCCACTTCATTCCAAACAAGTTTTGAATGTTTCCATTCATTCCAAACTAGTTCTGAATGTCCCAATTTCATTCTAAAGAAGTTGTGAATGTTTCCATTTCATTTGAAACAAGTTGTGAATGTTTCCATTTCTTTCCAAACAAGTTGTTAATGTTTCCAATTCAATCAAAACTAGTTGTGAATGTTTCCATTTCATTCCAAACAAGTTGTGAATGTTTCCATTTCATTCCAAACAAGTTGTGCATGTTTCAAATTCATTCCGAAGAAGTTGTGACTGTTTCCAACTCAATCCAAACAAGTTGTCACTGTTTCCATTTCATTTCAAACAAGTTGTGAATGTTTCCATTTCTTTCCAAAGATGTTGCAATTGTTTCTACTTCATTCCAGACAATGTGTGAGTGTGTCCACTTCATTCCAAACAAGTTTTGAATGTTTCCATTCATTCCAAACTAGTTCTGAGTGTCCCAATTTCATTCCAAAGAAGTTGTGAATGTTTCCATTTCATTTGAATGAAGTTGTGAATGTTTCCATTTCTTTCCAAACAAGTTGTGAATGTTTCCAATTCAATCAAAACTAGTTGTGAAAGTTTCCATTTCATTCCAAACAAGTTGTGAATGTTTCCATTTCATTCCAAACAAGTTCTGCAAGTTTCAAATTCATTCCGAAGAAGTTGTGACTGTTTCCAACTCAATCCAAACAAGTTGTCACTGTTTCCATTTCATTTCAAACAAGTTGTGAATGTTTCCATTTCTTTCCAAAGAGGTTGCAAATGTTTCTACTTCATTCCAGACAATGTTCGAGTGTGTCCACTTCACTCCAAACAAGTTTTGAATGTTTCCATTCATTCCAAACTAGTTCTGAATGTCCCAATTTCATTCCAAAGAAGTTGTGAATGTTTCCATTTCTTTCCAAACAAGTTGTGAATGTTTCCAATTCAATCAAAACTAGTTGTGAATGTTTCCATTTCATTCAAAGAAGTTGAAAATGTTTCCATTTCATTCCAAACAAGTTGTGCATGTTTCAAATTCATTCCGAAGAAGTTGTGACTGTTTCCAACTCAATCCAAACAAGTTGTCACTGTTTCCATTTCATTTCAAACAAGTTCTGAATGTTTCCATTTCTTTCCAAAGAGGTTGCAAATGTTTCTACTTCATTCCAGACAATGTGTGAGTGTGTCCACTTCATTCCAAACAAGTTTTGAATGTTTCCATTCATTCCAAACTAGTTCTGAATGTCCCAAATTCATTCCAAAGAAGTTGTGAATGTTTCCATTTCATTTGAAACAAGTTGTGAATGTTTCCATTTCTTTCCAAACAAGTTGTGAATGTTTCCATTTCATTCCAAACAAGCTGTGAATGTTTCCATTTCATTCCAAACAAGTTGTGCATGTTTCAAATTCATTCCGAAGAAGTTGTGACTGTTTCCAACTCAATCCAAACAAGTTGTCACTGTTTCCATTTCATTTCAAACAAGTTCTGAATGTTTCCATTTCTTTCCAAAGAGGTTGCAAATGTTTCTACTTCATTCCAGACAATGTGTGAGTGTGTCCACTATATTCCAAACAAGTTTTGAATGTTTCCATTCATTCCAAACTAGTTCTGAATGTCCCAATTTCATTCCAAAGAAGTTGTGAATGTTTCCATTTCATTTGAAACAAGTTGTGAATGTTTCCATTTCTTTCCAAACAAGTTGTGAATGTTTCCAATTCAATCAAAACTAGTTGTGAATGTTTCCATTTCATTCCAAACAAGTTGTGAATGTTTCCATTTCACTCCAAACAAGTTGTGCATGTTTCAAATTCATTCCGAAGAAGTTGTGACTGTTTCCAACTCAATCCAAACAAGTTGTCACTGTTTCCATTTCATTTCAAACAAGTTGTGAATGTTTCCATTTCTTTCCAAAGATGTTGTAAACGTTTCTACTTCATTCCAGACAATGTGTGAGTGTGTCCACTTCATTCCAAACAAGTTTTGAATGTTTCCATTCATTCCAAACTAGTTCTGAATGTCCCAATTTCATTCTAAAGAAGTTGTGAATGTTTCCATTTCATTTGAAACAAGTTGTGAATGTTTCCATTTCTTTCCAAACAAGTTGTTAATGTTTCCAATTCAATCAAAACTAGTTGTGAATGTTTCCATTTCATTCCAAACAAGCTGTGAATGTTTCCATTTCATTCCAAACAAGTTGTGCATGTTTCAAATTCATTCCGAAGAAGTTGTGACTGTTTCCAACTCAATCCAAACAAGTTGTCACTGTTTCCATTTCATTTCAAACAAGTTGTGAATGTTTCCATTTCTTTCCAAAGATGTTGCAATTGTTTCTACTTCATTCCAGACAATGTGTGAGTGTGTCCACTTCATTCCAAACAAGTTTTGAATGTTTCCATTCATTCCAAACTAGTTCTGAGTGTCCCAATTTCATTCCAAAGAAGTTGTGAATGTTTCCATTTCATTTGAATGAAGTTGTGAATGTTTCCATTTCTTTCCAAACAAGTTGTGAATGTTTCCAATTCAATCAAAACTAGTTGTGAAAGTTTCCATTTCATTCCAAACAAGTTGTGAATGTTTCCATTTCATTCCAAACAAGTTCTGCAAGTTTCAAATTCATTCCGAAGAAGTTGTGACTGTTTCCAACTCAATCCAAACAAGTTGTCACTGTTTCCATTTCATTTCAAACAAGTTGTGAATGTTTCCATTTCTTTCCAAAGAGGTTGCAAATGTTTCTACTTCATTCCAGACAATGTTCGAGTGTGTCCACTTCACTCCAAACAAGTTTTGAATGTTTCCATTCATTCCAAACTAGTTCTGAATGTCCCAATTTCATTCCAAAGAAGTTGTGAATGTTTCCATTTCTTTCCAAACAAGTTGTGAATGTTTCCAATTCAATCAAAACTAGTTGTGAATGTTTCCATTTCATTCAAAGAAGTTGAAAATGTTTCCATTTCATTCCAAACAAGTTGTGCATGTTTCAAATTCATTCCGAAGAAGTTGTGACTGTTTCCAACTCAATCCAAACAAGTTGTCACTGTTTCCATTTCATTTCAAACAAGTTCTGAATGTTTCCATTTCTTTCCAAAGAGGTTGCAAATGTTTCTACTTCATTCCAGACAATGTGTGAGTGTGTCCACTTCATTCCAAACAAGTTTTGAATGTTTCCATTCATTCCAAACTAGTTCTGAATGTCCCAAATTCATTCCAAAGAAGTTGTGAATGTTTCCATTTCATTTGAAACAAGTTGTGAATGTTTCCATTTCTTTCCAAACAAGTTGTGAATGTTTCCATTTCATTCCAAACAAGCTGTGAATGTTTCCATTTCATTCCAAACAAGTTGTGCATGTTTCAAATTCATTCCGAAGAAGTTGTGACTGTTTCCAACTCAATCCAAACAAGTTGTCACTGTTTCCATTTCATTTCAAACAAGTTCTGAATGTTTCCATTTCTTTCCAAAGAGGTTGCAAATGTTTCTACTTCATTCCAGACAATGTGTGAGTGTGTCCACTATATTCCAAACAAGTTTTGAATGTTTCCATTCATTCCAAACTAGTTCTGAATGTCCCAATTTCATTCCAAAGAAGTTGTGAATGTTTCCATTTCATTTGAAACAAGTTGTGAATGTTTCCATTTCTTTCCAAACAAGTTGTGAATGTTTCCAATTCAATCAAAACTAGTTGTGAATGTTTCCATTTCATTCCAAACAAGTTGTGAATGTTTCCATTTCATTCCAAACAAGTTGTGCATGTTTCAAATTCATTCCGAAGAAGTTGTGACTGTTTCCAACTCAATCCAAACAAGTTGTCACTGTTTCCATTTCATTTCAAACAAGTTGTGAATGTTTCCATTTCTTTCCAAAGAGGTTGCAAATGTTTCTACTTCATTCCAGACAATGTGTGAGTGTGTCCACTTCACTCCAAACAAGTTTTGAATGTTTCCATTCATTCAAAACTAGTTCTGAATGTCCCAATTTCATTCCAAAGAAGTTGTGAATGTTTCCATTTCATTTGAAACAAGTTGTGAATGTTTCCATTTCTTTCCAAACAAGTTGTGAATGTTTCCAATTCAATCAAAACTAGTTGTGAATGTTTCCATTTCATTCCAAACAAGTTGTGAATGTTTCCATTTCATTCCAAACAAGTTGTGACTGTTTCCAACTCAATCCAAACAAGTTGTCACTGTTTCCATTTCATTTCAAAGAAGTTGTGAATGTTTCCATTTCTTTCCAAAGAGGTTGCAAATGTTTCTACTTCATTCCAGACAATGTGTGAGTGTGTCCACTATATTCCAAACAAGTTTTGAATGTTTCCATTCATTCCAAAGTAGTTCTGAATGTCCCAATTTCATTCCAAAGAAGTTGTGAATGTTTCCATTTCTTTCCAAACAAGTTGTGCATGTTTCAAATTCATTCCGAAGAAGTTGTGACTGTTTCCAACTCAATCCAAAGAAGTTGTCACTGTTTCCATTTCATTTCAAACAAGTTGTGAATGTTTCCATTTCTTTCCAAAGATGTTGTAAATGTTTCTACTTCATTCCAGACAATGTGTGAGTGTGTCCACTTCATTCCAAACAAGTTTTGAATGTTTCCATTCATTCCAAACTAGTTCTGAATGTCCCAATTTCATTCCAAAGAAGTTGTGAATGTTTCCATTTCATTTGAAACAAGTTGTGAATGTTTCCATTTCTTTCCAAACAAGATGTGAATGTTTCCAATTCAATCAAAACTAGTTGTGAATGTTTCCATTTCATTCCAAACAAGTTGTGAATGTTTCCATTTCATTCCAAACAAGTTGTGCAAGTTTCAAATTCATTCCGAAGAAGTTGTGACTGTTTCCAACTCAATCCAAACAAGTTGTCACTGTTTCCATTTCATTTCAAACAAGTTCTGAATGTTTCCATTTCTTTCCAAAGAGGTTGCAAATGTTTCTACTTCATTCCAGACAATGTGTGAGTGTGTCCACTTCATTCCAAAAAAGTTTTGAATGTTTCCATTCATTCAAAACTAGTTCTGAATGTCCCAATTTCATTCCAAAGAAGTTGTGAATGTTTCCATTTCATTTGAAACAAGTTGTGAATGTTTCCATTTCTTTCCAAACAAGTTGTGAATGTTTCCAATTCAATCAAAACTAGTTGTGAATGTTTCCATTTCATTCCAAACAAGTTGTGAAGGTTTCCATTTCATTCCAAACAAGTTGTGCATGTTTCAAATTCATTCCGAAGAAGTTGTGACTGTTTCCAACTCAATCCAAACAACTTGTCACTGTTTCCATTTCATTTCAAACAAGTTGTGAATGTTTCCATTTCTTTCCAAAGAGGTTGCAAATGTTTCTACTTCATTCCAGACAATGTGTGAGTGTGTCCACTTCGTTCCAAACAAGTTTTGAATGTTTCCATTCATTCCAAACTAGTTCTGAATGTCCCAATTTCATTCCAAAGAAGTTGTGAATGTTTCCATTTCATTTGAAACAAGTTGTGAATGTTTCTATTTCTTTCCAAACAAGTTGTGAATGTTTCCAATTCAATCAAAACTAGTTGTGAATGTTTCCATTTCATTCCAAACAAGCTGTGAATGTTTCCATTTCATTCCAAACAAGTTGTGAATGTTTCCATTTCAATCCAAACAAGTTGTGCATGTTTCAAATTCATTCCGAAGAAGTTGTGACTGTTTCCAACTCAGTCCAAACAAGTTGTCACTGTTTCCATTTCATTTCAAACAAGTTGTGAATGTTTCCATTTCTTTCCAAAGAGGTTGCAAATGTTTCTACTTCATTCCAGATAATGTGTGAGTGTGTCCACTTCGTTCCAAACAAGTTTTGAATGTTTGCATTCATTCCAAACTAGTTCTGAATGTCCCAATTTCATTCGAAAGAAGTTGTGAATGTTTCCATTTCTTTCCAAACAAGTTGTGAATGTTTCCATTTCATTCCAAACAAGTTGTGACTGTTTCCAACTCAATCCAAACAAGTTGTCACTGTTTCCATTTCTTTTCAAACAAGTTGTGAATGTTTCCATTTCTTTCCAAAGAGGTTGCAAATGTTTCTACTTCATTCCAGACAATGTGTGAGTGTGTCCACTTCATTCCAAACAAGTTTTGAATGTTTCCATTCATTCCAAACTAGTTCTGAATGTCCCAATTTCATTCCAAAGAAGCTGTGAATGTTTCCATTTCGTTTGAAACAAGTTGTGAATGTTTCCTTTTCTTTCCAAACAAGTTGTGAATGTTTCCAATTCAATCAAAACTAGTTGTGAATGTTTCCATTTCATTCCAAACAAGTTGTGAATGTTTCCATTTCATTCCAAACAAGTTGTGAATGTTTCCATTTCATTCCAAACAAGTTGTGCATGTTTCAAATTCATTCCGAAGAAGTTGTGACTGTTTCCAACTCAATCCAAACAAGTTGTCACTGTTTCCATTTCATTTCAAACAAGTTGTGAATGTTTCCATTTCTTTCCAAAGAGGTTGCAAATGTTTCTACTTCATTCCAGACAATGTGTGAGTGTGTCCACTTCATTCCAAACAAGTTTTGAATGTTTCCATTCATTCAAAACTAGTTCTGAATGTCCCAATTTCATTCCAAAGAAGTTGTGAATGTTTCCATTTCATTTGAAACAAGTTGTGAATGTTTCCATTTCTTTCCAAACAAGTTGTGAATGTTTCCAATTCAATCAAAACTAGTTGTGAATGTTTCCATTTCATTCCAAACAAGTTGTGAAGGTTTCCATTTCATTCCAAACAAGTTGTGCATGTTTCAAATTCATTCCGAAGAAGTTGTGACTGTTTCCAACTCAATCCAAACAAGTTGTCACTGTTTCCATTTCATTTCAAACAAGTTGTGAATGTTTCCATTTCTTTCCAAAGAGGTTGCAAATGTTTCTACTTCATTCCAGACAATGTGTGAGTGTGTCCACTTCGTTCCAAACAAGTTTTGACTGTTTCCATTCATTCCAAACTAGTTCTGAATGTCCCAATTTCATTCCAAAGAAGTTGTGAATGTTTCCATTTCATTTGAAACAAGTTGTGAATGTTTCTATTTCTTTCCAAACAAGTTGTGAATGTTTCCAATTCAATCAAAACTAGTTGTGAATGTTTCCATTTCATTCCAAAACAAGCTGTGAATGTTTCCATTTGATTCCAAACAAGTTGTGAATGTTTCCATTTCATTCCAAACAAGTTGTGCATGTTTCAAATTCATTCCGAAGAAGTTGTGACTGTTTCCAACTCAATCCAAACAAGTTGTCACTGTTTCCATTTCATTTCAAACAAGTTGTGAATGTTTCCATTTCTTTCCAAAGAGGTTGCAAATGTTTCTACTTCATTCCAGATAATGTGTGAGTGTGTCCACTTCGTTCCAAACAAGTTTTGAATGTTTGCATTCATTCCAAACTAGTTCTGAATGTCCCAATTTCATTCGAAAGAAGTTGTGAATGTTTCCATTTCATTCCAAACAAGTTGTGAATGTTTCCATTTCATTCCAAACAAGTTGTGCATGTTTCAAATTCATTCCGAAGAAGTTGTGACTGTTTCCAACTCAATCCAAACAAGTTGTCACTGTTTCCATTTCATTTCAAACAAGTTGTGAATGTTTCCATTTCTTTCCAAAGAGGTTGCAAATGTCTCTACTTCATTCCAGACAATGTGTGAGTGTGTCCACTTCATTCCAAACAAGTTTTGAATGTTTCCATTCACTCCAAACTAGTTCTGAATGTCCCAATTTCATTCCAAAGAAGCTGTGAATGTTTCCATTTCGTTTGAAACAAGTTGTGAATGTTTCCTTTTCTTTCCAAACAAGTTGTGAATGTTTCCAATTCAATCAAAACTAGTTTTGAATGTTTGCATTCATTCCAAACTAGTTCTGAATGTCCCAATTTCATTCGAAAGAAGTTGTGAATGTTTCCATTTCATTCCAAACAAGTTGTGAATGTTTCCATTTCATTCCAAACAAGTTGTGCATGTTTCAAATTCATTCCGAAGAAGTTGTGACTGTTTCCAACTCAATCCAAACAAGTTGTCACTGTTTCCATTTCATTTCAAACAAGTTGTGAATGTTTCCATTTCTTTCCAAAGAGGTTGCAAATGTTTCTACTTCATTCCAGACAATGTGTGAGTGTGTCCACTTCGTTCCAAACAAGTTTTGAATGTTTGCATTCATTCCAAACTAGTTCTGAATGTCCTAATTTCATTCGAAAGAAGTTGTAAATGTTTCCATTTCATTCCAAACAAGTTGTGCATGTTTCAAATTCATTCCGAAGAAGTTGTGATTGTTTCCAACTCAATCCAAACAAGTTGTCACTGTTTCCATTTCATTTCAAACAAGTTGTGAATGTTTCCATTTCTTTCCAAAGAGGTTGCAAATGTCTCTACTTCATTCCAGACAATGTGTGAGTGTGTCCACTTCATTCCAAACAAGTTTTGAATGTTTCCATTCATTCCAAACTAGTTCTGAATGTCCCAATTTCATTCCAAAGAAGCTGTGAATGTTTCCATTTCGTTTGAAACAAGTTGTGAATGTTTCCTTTTCTTTCCAAACAAGTTGTGAATGTTTCCAATTCAATCAAAACTAGTTGTGAATGTTTCCATTTCATTCCAAACAAGTTGTGAATGTTTCCATTTCATTCCAAACAAGTTGTGCATGTTTCAAATTCATTCCGAAGAAGTTGTGGCTGTTTCCAACTCAATCCAAACAAGTTCTCACTGTTTCCATTTCATTTCAAACAAGTTGTGAATGTTTCCATTTCTTTCCAAAGATGTTGCAATTGTTTCTACTTCATTCCAGACAATGTGTGAGTGTGTCCACTTCGTTCCAAACAAGTTTTGAATGTTTCCATTCATTCAAAACTAGTTCTGAATGTCCCAATTTCATTCCAAAGAAGTTGTGAATGTTTCCATTTCATTTGAATGAAGTTGTGAATGTTTCCATTTCATTCCAAACAAGTTGTGAATGTTTCCAATTCAATCAAAACTAGTTGTGAATGTTTCCATGTCATTCCAAACAAGTTGTGAATGTTTCCATTTCATTCCAAACAAGTTGTGCATGTTTCAAATTCATTCCGAAGAAGTTGTGGCTGTTTCCAACTCAATCCAAACAAGTTGTCACTATTTCCATTTCATTTCAAACAAGTTGTGAATGTTTCCTTTTCTTTCCAAACAAGTTGTGAATGTTTCCAATTCAATCAAAACTATTTGTCAATGTTTCCATTTCATTCCAAACAAGTTGTGAATGTTTCCATTTCATTCTAAACAAGTTGTGCATGTTTCAAATTCATTCCGAAGAAGTTGTGACTGTTTCCAACTCAATCCAAACAAGTTGTCACTGTTTCCATTTCATTTCAAACAAGTTGTGAATGTTTCCATTTCTTTCCAAAGAGGTAGCAACTGTTTCTACTTCGTTCCAGACAATGTGTGACTGTGTCCACTTCGTTCCAAACAAGTTTTGAATGTTTCCATTCATTCCAAACTAGTTCTGAATGTCCCAATTTCATTCGAAAGAAGTTGTGAATGTTTCCATTTCTTTCCAAACAAGTTGTGAATGTTTCCATTTCATTCCAAACAAGTTGTGCATGTTTCAAATTCATTCCGAAGAAGTTGTGACTGCTTCCAACTCAATCCAAACAAGTTGTCACTGTTTCCATTTCATTTCAAACAAGTTGTGAATGTTTCCATTTCTTTCCAAAGAGGTAGCAACTGTTTCTACTTCATTCCAGATAATGTGTGAGTGTGTCCACTTCGTTCCAAACAAGTTTTGAATGTTTGCATTCATTCCAAACTAGTTCTGAATGTCCCAATTTCATTCGAAAGAAGTTGTGAATGTTTCCATTTCTTTCCAAACAAGTTGTGAATGTTTCCATTTCATTCCAAACAAGTTGTGCATGTTTCAAATTCATTCCGAAGAAGTTGTGACTGTTTCCAACTCAATCCAAACAAGTTGTCACTGTTTCCATTTCACTTCAAACAAGTTGTGAATGTTTCCATTTCTTTCCAAAGAGGTTGCAAATGTTTCTACTTCATTCCAGACAATGTGTGAGTGTGTCCACTTCATTCCAAACAGGTTTTGAATGTTTCCATTCATTCCAAACTAGTTCTGAATGTCCCAATTTCATTCCAAAGAAGTTGTGAATGTTTCCATTTCATTTGAATGAAGTTGTGAATGTTTCCATTTCTTTCCAAACAAGTTGTGAATGTTTCCAATTCAATCAAAACTAGTTGTGAATGTTTCCATTTCATTCCAAACAAGTTGTGAATGTTTCCATTTCATTCCAAACAAGTTGTGCATGTTTCAAATTCATTCCGAAGAAGTTGTGACTGTTTCCAACTCAATCCAAACAAGTTCTCATTCTTTCCATTTCATTTCAAACAAGTTGTGAATGTTTCCATTTCTTTCCAAAGAGGTTGCAAATGTTTCTACTTCATTCCAGACAATGTGTGAGTGTGTCCACTTCATTCCAAACAAGTTTTGAAAGTTTCCATTCATTCCAAACTAGTTCTGAATGTCCCAATTTCATTCCAAAGAAGTTGTGAATGTTTCCATTTCATTTGAAACAAGTTGTGAATGTTTCCATTTCTTTCCAAAGAGGTTGCAAATGTTTCTACTTCATTCCAGACAATGTGTGAGTGTGTCCACTTCATTCCAAACAAGTTTTAAATGTTTCCATTCATTCCAAACTAGTTCTGAATGTCCCAATTTCATTCCAAAGAAGTTGTGAATGTTTCCATTTCATTTGAAACAAGTTGTGAATGTTTCCTTTTCTTTCCAAACAAGTTGTGAATGTTTCCAATTCAATCAAAACTAGTTGTGAATGTTTCCATTTCATTCCAAACAAGCTGTGAATGTTTCCATTTCATTCCAAACAAGTTCAGCATGTTTCAAATTCATTCCGAAGAAGTTGTGACTGTTTCCAACTCAATCCAAACAAGTTGTCACTGTTTCCATTTCATTTCAAACAAGTTGTGAATGTTTCCATTTCTTTCCAAAGATGTTGCAATTGTTTCTACTTCATTCCAGACAATGTGTGAGTGTGTCCACTTCGTTCCAAACAAGTTTTGAATGTTTCCATTCATTCAAAACTAGTTCTGAATGTCCCAATTTCATTCCAAAGAAGTTGTGAATGTTTCCATTTCATTTGAATGAAGTTGTGAATGTTTCCATTTCATTCCAAACAAGTTGTGAATGTTTCCAATTCAATCAAAACTAGTTGTGAATGTTTCCATGTCATTCCAAACAAGTTGTGAATGTTTCCATTTCATTCCAAACAAGTTGTGCATGTTTCAAATTCATTCCGAAGAAGTTGTGGCTGTTTCCAACTCAATCCAAACAAGTTGTCACTATTTCCATTTCATTTCAAACAAGTTGTGAATGTTTCCTTTTCTTTCCAAACAAGTTGTGAATGTTTCCAATTCAATCAAAACTATTTGTCAATGTTTCCATTTCATTCCAAACAAGTTGTGAATGTTTCCATTTCATTCTAAACAAGTTGTGCATGTTTCAAATTCATTCCGAAGAAGTTGTGACTGTTTCCAACTCAATCCAAACAAGTTGTCACTGTTTCCATTTCATTTCAAACAAGTTGTGAATGTTTCCATTTCATTTCAAACAAGTTGTGAATGTTTCCATTTCTTTCCAAAGAGGTAGCAACTGTTTCTACTTCGTTCCAGACAATGTGTGACTGTGTCCACTTCGTTCCAAACAAGTTTTGAATGTTTCCATTCATTCCAAACTAGTTCTGAATGTCCCAATTTCATTCGAAAGAAGTTGTGAATGTTTCCATTTCTTTCCAAACAAGTTGTGAATGTTTCCATTTCATTCCAAACAAGTTGTGCATGTTTCAAATTCATTCCGAAGAAGTTGTGACTGCTTCCAACTCAATCCAAACAAGTTGTCACTGTTTCCATTTCATTTCAAACAAGTTGTGAATGTTTCCATTTCTTTCCAAAGAGGTAGCAACTGTTTCTACTTCATTCCAGATAATGTGTGAGTGTGTCCACTTCGTTCCAAACAAGTTTTGAATGTTTGCATTCATTCCAAACTAGTTCTGAATGTCCCAATTTCATTCGAAAGAAGTTGTGAATGTTTCCATTTCTTTCCAAACAAGTTGTGAATGTTTCCATTTCATTCCAAACAAGTTGTGCATGTTTCAAATTCATTCCGAAGAAGTTGTGACTGTTTCCAACTCAATCCAAACAAGTTGTCACTGTTTCCATTTCACTTCAAACAAGTTGTGAATGTTTCCATTTCTTTCCAAAGAGGTTGCAAATGTTTCTACTTCATTCCAGACAATGTGTGAGTGTGTCCACTTCATTCCAAACAGGTTTTGAATGTTTCCATTCATTCCAAACTAGTTCTGAATGTCCCAATTTCATTCCAAAGAAGTTGTGAATGTTTCCATTTCATTTGAATGAAGTTGTGAATGTTTCCATTTCTTTCCAAACAAGTTGTGAATGTTTCCAATTCAATCAAAACTAGTTGTGAATGTTTCCATTTCATTCCAAACAAGTTGTGAATGTTTCCATTTCATTCCAAACAAGTTGTGCATGTTTCAAATTCATTCCGAAGAAGTTGTGACTGTTTCCAACTCAATCCAAACAAGTTCTCATTCTTTCCATTTCATTTCAAACAAGTTGTGAATGTTTCCATTTCTTTCCAAAGAGGTTGCAAATGTTTCTACTTCATTCCAGACAATGTGTGAGTGTGTCCACTTCATTCCAAACAAGTTTTGAAAGTTTCCATTCATTCCAAACTAGTTCTGAATGTCCCAATTTCATTCCAAAGAAGTTGTGAATGTTTCCATTTCATTTGAAACAAGTTGTGAATGTTTCCATTTCTTTCCAAAGAGGTTGCAAATGTTTCTACTTCATTCCAGACAATGTGTGAGTGTGTCCACTTCATTCCAAACAAGTTTTAAATGTTTCCATTCATTCCAAACTAGTTCTGAATGTCCCAATTTCATTCCAAAGAAGTTGTGAATGTTTCCATTTCATTTGAAACAAGTTGTGAATGTTTCCTTTTCTTTCCAAACAAGTTGTGAATGTTTCCAATTCAATCAAAACTAGTTGTGAATGTTTCCATTTCATTCCAAACAAGCTGTGAATGTTTCCATTTCATTCCAAACAAGTTCTGCATGTTTCAAATTCATTCCGAAGAAGTTGTGACTGTTTCCAACTCAATCCAAACAAGTTGTCACTGTTTCCATTTCATTTGAAACAAGTTGTGAATGTTTCCATTTCTTTCCAAAGATGTTGCAATTGTTTCTACTTCATTCCAGACAATGTGTGAGTGTGTCCACTTCGTTCCAAACAAGTTTTGAATGTTTCCATTCATTCAAAACTAGTTCTGAATGTCCCAATTTCATTCCAAAGAAGTTGTGAATGTTTCCATTTCATTTGAATGAAGTTGTGAATGTTTCCATTTCATTCCAAACAAGTTGTGAATGTTTCCAATTCAATCAAAACTAGTTGTGAATGTTTCCATGTCATTCCAAACAAGTTGTGAATGTTTCCATTTCATTCCAAACAAGTTGTGCATGTTTCAAATTCATTCCGAAGAAGTTGTGGCTGTTTCCAACTCAATCCAAACAAGTTGTCACTATTTCCATTTCATTTCAAACAAGTTGTGAATGTTTCCTTTTCTTTCCAAACAAGTTGTGAATGTTTCCAATTCAATCAAAACTATTTGTCAATGTTTCCATTTCATTCCAAACAAGTTGTGAATGTTTCCATTTCATTCTAAACAAGTTGTGCATGTTTCAAATTCATTCCGAAGAAGTTGTGACTGTTTCCAACTCAATCCAAACAAGTTGTCACTGTTTCCATTTCATTTCAAACAAGTTGTGAATGTTTCCATTTCATTTCAAACAAGTTGTGAATGTTTCCATTTCTTTCCAAAGAGGTAGCAACTGTTTCTACTTCGTTCCAGACAATGTGTGACTGTGTCCACTTCGTTCCAAACAAGTTTTGAATGTTTCCATTCATTCCAAACTAGTTCTGAATGTCCCAATTTCATTCGAAAGAAGTTGTGAATGTTTCCATTTCTTTCCAAACAAGTTGTGAATGTTTCCATTTCATTCCAAACAAGTTGTGCATGTTTCAAATTCATTCCGAAGAAGTTGTGACTGCTTCCAACTCAATCCAAACAAGTTGTCACTGTTTCCATTTCATTTCAAACAAGTTGTGAATGTTTCCATTTCTTTCCAAAGAGGTAGCAACTGTTTCTACTTCATTCCAGATAATGTGTGAGTGTGTCCACTTCGTTCCAAACAAGTTTTGAATGTTTGCATTCATTCCAAACTAGTTCTGAATGTCCCAATTTCATTCGAAAGAAGTTGTGAATGTTTCCATTTCTTTCCAAACAAGTTGTGAATGTTTCCATTTCATTCCAAACAAGTTGTGCATGTTTCAAATTCATTCCGAAGAAGTTGTGACTGTTTCCAACTCAATCCAAACAAGTTGTCACTGTTTCCATTTCACTTCAAACAAGTTGTGAATGTTTCCATTTCTTTCCAAAGAGGTTGCAAATGTTTCTACTTCATTCCAGACAATGTGTGAGTGTGTCCACTTCATTCCAAACAGGTTTTGAATGTTTCCATTCATTCCAAACTAGTTCTGAATGTCCCAATTTCATTCCAAAGAAGTTGTGAATGTTTCCATTTCATTTGAATGAAGTTGTGAATGTTTCCATTTCTTTCCAAACAAGTTGTGAATGTTTCCAATTCAATCAAAACTAGTTGTGAATGTTTCCATTTCATTCCAAACAAGTTGTGAATGTTTCCATTTCATTCCAAACAAGTTGTGCATGTTTCAAATTCATTCCGAAGAAGTTGTGACTGTTTCCAACTCAATCCAAACAAGTTCTCATTCTTTCCATTTCATTTCAAACAAGTTGTGAATGTTTCCATTTCTTTCCAAAGAGGTTGCAAATGTTTCTACTTCATTCCAGACAATGTGTGAGTGTGTCCACTTCATTCCAAACAAGTTTTGAAAGTTTCCATTCATTCCAAACTAGTTCTGAATGTCCCAATTTCATTCCAAAGAAGTTGTGAATGTTTCCATTTCATTTGAAACAAGTTGTGAATGTTTCCATTTCTTTCCAAAGAGGTTGCAAATGTTTCTACTTCATTCCAGACAATGTGTGAGTGTGTCCACTTCATTCCAAACAAGTTTTAAATGTTTCCATTCATTCCAAACTAGTTCTGAATGTCCCAATTTCATTCCAAAGAAGTTGTGAATGTTTCCATTTCATTTGAAACAAGTTGTGAATGTTTCCTTTTCTTTCCAAACAAGTTGTGAATGTTTCCAATTCAATCAAAACTAGTTGTGAATGTTTCCATTTCATTCCAAACAAGCTGTGAATGTTTCCATTTCATTCCAAACAAGTTCAGCATGTTTCAAATTCATTCCGAAGAAGTTGTGACTGTTTCCAACTCAATCCAAACAAGTTGTCACTGTTTCCATTTCATTTGAAACAAGTTGTGAATGTTTCCATTTCATTCCAAACAAGTTGTGCATGTTTCAAATTCATTCCGAAGAAGTTGTGGCTGTTTCCAACTCAATCCAAACAAGTTGTCACTATTTCCATTTCATTTCAAACAAGTTGTGAATGTTTCCTTTTCTTTCCAAACAAGTTGTGAATGTTTCCAATTCAATCAAAACTATTTGTGAATGTTTCCATTTCATTCCAAACAAGTTGTGAATGTTTCCATTTCATTCTAAACAAGTTGTGCATGTTTCAAATTCATTCCGAAGAAGTTGTGACTGTTCCCAACTCAATCCAAACAAGTTGTCACTGTTTCCATTTCATTTCAAACAAGTTGTGAATGTTTCCATTTCTTTCCAAAGAGGTAGCAACTGTTTCTACTTCGTTCCAGACAATGTGTGACTGTGTCCACTTCGTTCCAAACAAGTTTTGAATGTTTCCATTCATTCCAAACTAGTTCTGAATGTCCCAATTTCATTCGAAAGAAGTTGTGAATGTTTCCATTTCTTTCCAAACAAGTTGTGAATGTTTCCATTTCATTCCAAACAAGTTGTGCATGTTTCAAATTCATTCCGAAGAAGTTGTGACTGTTTCCAACTCAATCCAAACAAGTTGTCACTGTTTCCATTTCACTTCAAACAAGTTGTGAATGTTTCCATTTCTTTCCAAAGAGGTTGCAAATGTTTCTACTTCATTCCAGACAATGTGTGAGTGTGTCCACTTCATTCCAAACAGGTTTTGAATGTTTCCATTCATTCCAAACTAGTTCTGAATGTCCCAATTTCATTCCAAAGAAGTTGTGAATGTTTCCATTTCATTTGAATGAAGTTGTGAATGTTTCCATTTCTTTCCAAACAAGTTGTGAATGTTTCCAATTCAATCAAAACTAGTTGTGAATGTTTCCATTTCATTCCAAACAAGTTGTGAATGTTTCCATTTCATTCCAAACAAGTTGTGCATGTTTCAAATTCATTCCGAAGAAGTTGTGACTGTTTCCAACTCAATCCAAACAAGTTCTCATTCTTTCCATTTCATTTCAAACAAGTTGTGAATGTTTCCATTTCTTTCCAAAGAGGTTGCAAATGTTTCTACTTCATTCCAGACAATGTGTGAGTGTGTCCACTTCATTCCAAACAAGTTTTGAAAGTTTCCATTCATTCCAAACTAGTTCTGAATGTCCCAATTTCATTCCAAAGAAGTTGTGAATGTTTCCATTTCATTTGAAACAAGTTGTGAATGTTTCCATTTCTTTCCAAAGAGGTTGCAAATGTTTCTACTTCATTCCAGACAATGTGTGAGTGTGTCCACTTCATTCCAAACAAGTTTTAAATGTTTCCATTCATTCCAAACTAGTTCTGAATGTCCCAATTTCATTCCAAAGAAGTTGTGAATGTTTCCATTTCATTTGAAACAAGTTGTGAATGTTTCCTTTTCTTTCCAAACAAGTTGTGAATGTTTCCAATTCAATCAAAACTAGTTGTGAATGTTTCCATTTCATTCCAAACAAGCTGTGAATGTTTCCATTTCATTCCAAACAAGTTCAGCATGTTTCAAATTCATTCCGAAGAAGTTGTGACTGTTTCCAACTCAATCCAAACAAGTTGTCACTGTTTCCATTTCATTTCAAACAAGTTGTGAATGTTTCCATTTCTTTCCAAAGATGTTGCAATTGTTTCTACTTCATTCCAGACAATGTGTGAGTGTGTCCACTTCGTTCCAAACAAGTTTTGAATGTTTCCATTCATTCAAAACTAGTTCTGAATGTCCCAATTTCATTCCAAAGAAGTTGTGAATGTTTCCATTTCATTTGAATGAAGTTGTGAATGTTTCCATTTCATTCCAAACAAGTTGTGAATGTTTCCAATTCAATCAAAACTAGTTGTGAATGTTTCCATGTCATTCCAAACAAGTTGTGAATGTTTCCATTTCATTCCAAACAAGTTGTGCATGTTTCAAATTCATTCCGAAGAAGTTGTGGCTGTTTCCAACTCAATCCAAACAAGTTGTCACTATTTCCATTTCATTTCAAACAAGTTGTGAATGTTTCCTTTTCTTTCCAAACAAGTTGTGAATGTTTCCAATTCAATCAAAACTATTTGTCAATGTTTCCATTTCATTCCAAACAAGTTGTGAATGTTTCCATTTCATTCTAAACAAGTTGTGCATGTTTCAAATTCATTCCGAAGAAGTTGTGACTGTTTCCAACTCAATCCAAACAAGTTGTCACTGTTTCCATTTCATTTCAAACAAGTTGTGAATGTTTCCATTTCATTTCAAACAAGTTGTGAATGTTTCCATTTCTTTCCAAAGAGGTAGCAACTGTTTCTACTTCGTTCCAGACAATGTGTGACTGTGTCCACTTCGTTCCAAACAAGTTTTGAATGTTTCCATTCATTCCAAACTAGTTCTGAATGTCCCAATTTCATTCGAAAGAAGTTGTGAATGTTTCCATTTCTTTCCAAACAAGTTGTGAATGTTTCCATTTCATTCCAAACAAGTTGTGCATGTTTCAAATTCATTCCGAAGAAGTTGTGACTGCTTCCAACTCAATCCAAACAAGTTGTCACTGTTTCCATTTCATTTCAAACAAGTTGTGAATGTTTCCATTTCTTTCCAAAGAGGTAGCAACTGTTTCTACTTCATTCCAGATAATGTGTGAGTGTGTCCACTTCGTTCCAAACAAGTTTTGAATGTTTGCATTCATTCCAAACTAGTTCTGAATGTCCCAATTTCATTCGAAAGAAGTTGTGAATGTTTCCATTTCTTTCCAAACAAGTTGTGAATGTTTCCATTTCATTCCAAACAAGTTGTGCATGTTTCAAATTCATTCCGAAGAAGTTGTGACTGTTTCCAACTCAATCCAAACAAGTTGTCACTGTTTCCATTTCACTTCAAACAAGTTGTGAATGTTTCCATTTCTTTCCAAAGAGGTTGCAAATGTTTCTACTTCATTCCAGACAATGTGTGAGTGTGTCCACTTCATTCCAAACAGGTTTTGAATGTTTCCATTCATTCCAAACTAGTTCTGAATGTCCCAATTTCATTCCAAAGAAGTTGTGAATGTTTCCATTTCATTTGAATGAAGTTGTGAATGTTTCCATTTCTTTCCAAACAAGTTGTGAATGTTTCCAATTCAATCAAAACTAGTTGTGAATGTTTCCATTTCATTCCAAACAAGTTGTGAATGTTTCCATTTCATTCCAAACAAGTTGTGCATGTTTCAAATTCATTCCGAAGAAGTTGTGACTGTTTCCAACTCAATCCAAACAAGTTCTCATTCTTTCCATTTCATTTCAAACAAGTTGTGAATGTTTCCATTTCTTTCCAAAGAGGTTGCAAATGTTTCTACTTCATTCCAGACAATGTGTGAGTGTGTCCACTTCATTCCAAACAAGTTTTGAAAGTTTCCATTCATTCCAAACTAGTTCTGAATGTCCCAATTTCATTCCAAAGAAGTTGTGAATGTTTCCATTTCATTTGAAACAAGTTGTGAATGTTTCCATTTCTTTCCAAAGAGGTTGCAAATGTTTCTACTTCATTCCAGACAATGTGTGAGTGTGTCCACTTCATTCCAAACAAGTTTTAAATGTTTCCATTCATTCCAAACTAGTTCTGAATGTCCCAATTTCATTCCAAAGAAGTTGTGAATGTTTCCATTTCATTTGAAACAAGTTGTGAATGTTTCCTTTTCTTTCCAAACAAGTTGTGAATGTTTCCAATTCAATCAAAACTAGTTGTGAATGTTTCCATTTCATTCCAAACAAGCTGTGAATGTTTCCATTTCATTCCAAACAAGTTCAGCATGTTTCAAATTCATTCCGAAGAAGTTGTGACTGTTTCCAACTCAATCCAAACAAGTTGTCACTGTTTCCATTTCATTTGAAACAAGTTGTGAATGTTTCCATTTCTTTCCAAAGATGTTGCAATTGTTTCTACTTCATTCCAGACAATGTGTGAGTGTGTCCACTTCGTTCCAAACAAGTTTTGAATGTTTCCATTCATTCAAAACTAGTTCTGAATGTCCCAATTTCATTCCAAAGAAGTTGTGAATGTTTCCATTTCATTTGAATGAAGTTGTGAATGTTTCCATTTCATTCCAAACAAGTTGTGAATGTTTCCAATTCAATCAAAACTAGTTGTGAATGTTTCCATGTCATTCCAAACAAGTTGTGAATGTTTCCATTTCATTCCAAACAAGTTGTGCATGTTTCAAATTCATTCCGAAGAAGTTGTGGCTGTTTCCAACTCAATCCAAACAAGTTGTCACTATTTCCATTTCATTTCAAACAAGTTGTGAATGTTTCCTTTTCTTTCCAAACAAGTTGTGAATGTTTCCAATTCAATCAAAACTATTTGTCAATGTTTCCATTTCATTCCAAACAAGTTGTGAATGTTTCCATTTCATTCTAAACAAGTTGTGCATGTTTCAAATTCATTCCGAAGAAGTTGTGACTGTTTCCAACTCAATCCAAACAAGTTGTCACTGTTTCCATTTCATTTCAAACAAGTTGTGAATGTTTCCATTTCTTTCCAAAGAGGTAGCAACTGTTTCTACTTCGTTCCAGACAATGTGTGACTGTGTCCACTTCATTCCAAACAAGTTTTGAATGTTTCCATTCATTCCAAACTAGTTCTGAATGTCCCAATTTCATTCGAAAGAAGTTGTGAATGTTTCCATTTCTTTCCAAACAAGTTGTGAATGTTTCCATTTCATTCCAAACAAGTTGTGCATGTTTCAAATTCATTCCGAAGAAGTTGTGACTGCTTCCAACTCAATCCAAACAAGTTGTCACTGTTTCCATTTCATTTCAAACAAGTTGTGAATGTTTCCATTTCTTTCCAAAGAGGTAGCAACTGTTTCTACTTCATTCCAGATAATGTGTGAGTGTGTCCACTTCGTTCCAAACAAGTTTTGAATGTTTGCATTCATTCCAAACTAGTTCTGAATGTCCCAATTTCATTCGAAAGAAGTTGTGAATGTTTCCATTTCTTTCCAAACAAGTTGTGAATGTTTCCATTTCATTCCAAACAAGTTGTGCATGTTTCAAATTCATTCCGAAGAAGTTGTGACTGTTTCCAACTCAATCCAAACAAGTTGTCACTGTTTCCATTTCACTTCAAACAAGTTGTGAATGTTTCCATTTCTTTCCAAAGAGGTTGCAAATGTTTCTACTTCATTCCAGACAATGTGTGAGTGTGTCCACTTCATTCCAAACAGGTTTTGAATGTTTCCATTCATTCCAAACTAGTTCTGAATGTCCCAATTTCATTCCAAAGAAGTTGTGAATGTTTCCATTTCATTTGAATGAAGTTGTGAATGTTTCCATTTCTTTCCAAACAAGTTGTGAATGTTTCCAATTCAATCAAAACTAGTTGTGAATGTTTCCATTTCATTCCAAACAAGTTGTGAATGTTTCCATTTCATTCCAAACAAGTTGTGCATGTTTCAAATTCATTCCGAAGAAGTTGTGACTGTTTCCAACTCAATCCAAACAAGTTCTCATTCTTTCCATTTCATTTCAAACAAGTTGTGAATGTTTCCATTTCTTTCCAAAGAGGTTGCAAATGTTTCTACTTCATTCCAGACAATGTGTGAGTGTGTCCACTTCATTCCAAACAAGTTTTGAAAGTTTCCATTCATTCCAAACTAGTTCTGAATGTCCCAATTTCATTCCAAAGAAGTTGTGAATGTTTCCATTTCATTTGAAACAAGTTGTGAATGTTTCCATTTCTTTCCAAAGAGGTTGCAAATGTTTCTACTTCATTCCAGACAATGTGTGAGTGTGTCCACTTCATTCCAAACAAGTTTTAAATGTTTCCATTCATTCCAAACTAGTTCTGAATGTCCCAATTTCATTCCAAAGAAGTTGTGAATGTTTCCATTTCATTTGAAACAAGTTGTGAATGTTTCCTTTTCTTTCCAAACAAGTTGTGAATGTTTCCAATTCAATCAAAACTAGTTGTGAATGTTTCCATTTCATTCCAAACAAGCTGTGAATGTTTCCATTTCATTCCAAACAAGTTCAGCATGTTTCAAATTCATTCCGAAGAAGTTGTGACTGTTTCCAACTCAATCCAAACAAGTTGTCACTGTTTCCATTTCATTTCAAACAAGTTGTGAATGTTTCCATTTCTTTCCAAAGATGTTGCAATTGTTTCTACTTCATTCCAGACAATGTGTGAGTGTGTCCACTTCGTTCCAAACAAGTTTTGAATGTTTCCATTCATTCAAAACTAGTTCTGAATGTCCCAATTTCATTCCAAAGAAGTTGTGAATGTTTCCATTTCATTTGAATGAAGTTGTGAATGTTTCCATTTCATTCCAAACAAGTTGTGAATGTTTCCAATTCAATCAAAACTAGTTGTGAATGTTTCCATGTCATTCCAAACAAGTTGTGAATGTTTCCATTTCATTCCAAACAAGTTGTGCATGTTTCAAATTCATTCCGAAGAAGTTGTGGCTGTTTCCAACTCAATCCAAACAAGTTGTCACTATTTCCATTTCATTTGAAACAAGTTGTGAATGTTTCCTTTTCTTTCCAAACAAGTTGTGAATGTTTCCAATTCAATCAAAACTAGTTGTGAATGTTTCCATTTCATTCCAAACAAGCTGTGAATGTTTCCATTTCATTCCAAACAAGTTCTGCATGTTTCAAATTCATTCCGAAGAAGTTGTGACTGTTTCCAACTCAATCCAAACAAGTTGTCACTGTTTCCATTTCATTTCAAACAAGTTGTGAATGTTTCCATTTCTTTCCAAAGATGTCGCAATTGTTTCTACTTCATTCCAGACAATGTGTGAGTGTGTCCACTTCATTCCAAACAAGTTTTGAATGTTTCCATTCATTCAAAACTAGTTCTGAATGTCCCAATTTCATTCCAAAGAAGTTGTGAATGTTTCCATTTCATTTGAATGAAGTTGTGAATGTTTCCATTTCATTCCAAACAAGTTGTGAATGTTTCCAATTCAATCAAAACTAGTTGTGAATGTTTCCATGTCATTCCAAACAAGTTGTGAATGTTTCCATTTCATTCCAAACAAGTTGTGCATGTTTCAAATTCATTCCGAAGAAGTTGTGGCTGTTTCCAACTCAATCCAAACAAGTTGTCACTATTTCCATTTCATTTCAAACAAGTTGTGAATGTTTCCTTTTCTTTCCAAACAAGTTGTGAATGTTTCCAATTCAATCAAAACTATTTGTGAATGTTTCCATTTCATTCCAAACAAGTTGTGAATGTTTCCATTTCATTCTAAACAAGTTGTGCATGTTTCAAATTCATTCCGAAGAAGTTGTGACTGTTCCCAACTCAATCCAAACAAGTTGTCACTGTTTCCATTTCATTTCAAACAAGTTGTGAATGTTTCCATTTCTTTCCAAAGAGGTAGCAACTGTTTCTACTTCGTTCCAGACAATGTGTGACTGTGTCCACTTCGTTCCAAACAAGTTTTGAATGTTTCCATTCATTCCAAACTAGTTCTGAATGTCCCAATTTCATTCCAAAGAAGTTGTGAATGTTTCCATTTCTTTCCAAACAAGTTGTGAATGTTTCCATTTCATTCCAAACAAGTTCTGCATGTTTCAAATTCATTCCGAAGAAGTTGTGACTGTTTCCAACTCAATCCAAACAAGTTGTCACTGTTTCCATTTCACTTCAAACAAGTTGTGAATGTTTCCATTTCTTTCCAAAGAGGTTGCAAATGTTTCTACTTCATTCCAGACAATGTGTGAGTGTGTCCACTTCATTCCAAACAGGTTTTGAATGTTTCCATTCATTCCAAACTAGTTCTGAATGTCCCAATTTCATTCCAAAGAAGTTGTGAATGTTTCCATTTCATTTGAATGAAGTTGTGAATGTTTCCATTTCTTTCCAAACAAGTTGTGAATGTTTCCAATTCAATCAAAACTAGTTGTGAATGTTTCCATTTCATTCCAAACAAGTTGTGCATGTTTCAAATTCATTCCGAAGAAGTTGTGACTGTTTCCAACTCAATCCAAACAAGTTCTCATTCTTTCCATTTCATTTCAAACAAGTTGTGAATGTTTCCATTTCTTTCCAAAGAGGTTGCAAATGTTTCTACTTCATTCCAGACAATGTGTGAGTGTGTCCACTTCATTCCAAACAAGTTTTGAAAGTTTCCATTCATTCCAAACTAGTTCTGAATGTCCCAATTTCATTCCAAAGAAGTTGTGAATGTTTCCATTTCATTTGAAACAAGTTGTGAATGTTTCCATTTCTTTCCAAAGAGGTTGCAAATGTTTCTACTTCATTCCAGACAATGTGTGAGTGTGTCCACTTCATTCCAAACAAGTTTTAAATGTTTCCATTCATTCCAAACTAGTTCTGAATGTCCCAATTTCATTCCAAAGAAGTTGTGAATGTTTCCATTTCATTTGAAACAAGTTGTGAATGTTTCCTTTTCTTTCCAAACAAGTTGTGAATGTTTCCAATTCAATCAAAACTAGTTGTGAATGTTTCCATTTCATTCCAAACAAGCTGTGAATGTTTCCATTTCATTCCAAACAAGTTCTGCATGTTTCAAATTCATTCCGAAGAAGTTGTGACTGTTTCCAACTCAATCCAAACAAGTTGTCACTGTTTCCATTTCATTTCAAACAAGTTGTGAATGTTTCCATTTCTTTCCAAAGATGTTGCAATTGTTTCTACTTCATTCCAGACAATGTGTGAGTGTGTCCACTTCGTTCCAAACAAGTTTTGAATGTTTCCATTCATTCAAAACTAGTTCTGAATGTCCCAATTTCATTCCAAAGAAGTTGTGAATGTTTCCATTTCATTTGAATGAAGTTGTGAATGTTTCCATTTCATTCCAAACAAGTTGTGAATGTTTCCAATTCAATCAAAACTAGTTGTGAATGTTTCCATGTCATTCCAAACAAGTTGTGAATGTTTCCATTTCATTCCAAACAAGTTGTGCATGTTTCAAATTCATTCCGAAGAAGTTGTGGCTGTTTCCAACTCAATCCAAACAAGTTGTCACTATTTCCATTTCATTTCAAACAAGTTGTGAATGTTTCCTTTTCTTTCCAAACAAGTTGTGAATGTTTCCAATTCAATCAAAACTATTTGTGAATGTTTCCATTTCATTCCAAACAAGTTGTGAATGTTTCCATTTCATTCTAAACAAGTTGTGCATGTTTCAAATTCATTCCGAAGAAGTTGTGACTGTTCCCAACTCAATCCAAACAAGTTGTCACTGTTTCCATTTCATTTCAAACAAGTTGTGAATGTTTCCATTTCTTTCCAAAGAGGTAGCAACTGTTTCTACTTCGTTCCAGACAATGTGTGACTGTGTCCACTTCGTTCCAAACAAGTTTTGAATGTTTCCATTCATTCCAAACTAGTTCTGAATGTCCCAATTTCATTCCAAAGAAGTTGTGAATGTTTCCATTTCTTTCCAAACAAGTTGTGAATGTTTCCATTTCATTCCAAACAAGTTCTGCATGTTTCAAATTCATTCCGAAGAAGTTGTGACTGTTTCCAACTCAATCCAAACAAGTTGTCACTGTTTCCATTTCACTTCAAACAAGTTGTGAATGTTTCCATTTCTTTCCAAAGAGGTTGCAAATGTTTCTACTTCATTCCAGACAATGTGTGAGTGTGTCCACTTCATTCCAAACAGGTTTTGAATGTTTCCATTCATTCCAAACTAGTTCTGAATGTCCCAATTTCATTCCAAAGAAGTTGTGAATGTTTCCATTTCATTTGAATGAAGTTGTGAATGTTTCCATTTCTTTCCAAACAAGTTGTGAATGTTTCCAATTCAATCAAAACTAGTTGTGAATGTTTCCATTTCATTCCAAACAAGTTGTGAATGTTTCCATTTCATTCCAAACAAGTTGTGCATGTTTCAAATTCATTCCGAAGAAGTTGTGACTGTTTCCAACTCAATCCAAACAAGTTCTCATTCTTTCCATTTCATTTCAAACAAGTTGTGAATGTTTCCATTTCTTTCCAAAGAGGTTGCAAATGTTTCTACTTCATTCCAGACAATGTGTGAGTGTGTCCACTTCATTCCAAACAAGTTTTGAAAGTTTCCATTCATTCCAAACTAGTTCTGAATGTCCCAATTTCATTCCAAAGAAGTTGTGAATGTTTCCATTTCATTTGAAACAAGTTGTGAATGTTTCCATTTCTTTCCAAAGAGGTTGCAAATGTTTCTACTTCATTCCAGACAATGTGTGAGTGTGTCCACTTCATTCCAAACAAGTTTTAAATGTTTCCATTCATTCCAAACTAGTTCTGAATGTCCCAATTTCATTCCAAAGAAGTTGTGAATGTTTCCATTTCATTTGAAACAAGTTGTGAATGTTTCCATTTCTTTCCAAAGAGGTTGCAAATGTTTCTACTTCATTCCAGACAATGTGTGAGTGTGTCCACTTCATTCCAAACAAGTTTTAAATGTTTCCATTCATTCCAAACTAGTTCTGAATGTCCCAATTTCATTCCAAAGAAGTTGTGAATGTTTCCATTTCATTTGAAACAAGTTGTGAATGTTTCCTTTTCTTTCCAAACAAGTTGTGAATGTTTCCAATTCAATCAAAACTAGTTGTGAATGTTTCCATTTCATTCCAAACAAGCTGTGAATGTTTCCATTTCATTCCAAACAAGTTCTGCATGTTTCAAATTCATTCCGAAGAAGTTGTGACTGTTTCCAACTCAATCCAAACAAGTTCTCATTCTTTCCATTTCATTTCAAACAAGTTGTGAATGTTTCCATTTCTTTCCAAAGAGGTTGCAAATGTTTCTACTTCATTCCAGACAATGTGTGAGTGTGTCCACTTCATTCCAAACAAGTTTTGAAAGTTTCCATTCATTCCAAACTAGTTCTGAATGTCCCAATTTCATTCCAAAGAAGTTGTGAATGTTTCCATTTCATTTGAAACAAGTTGTGAATGTTTCCATTTCTTTCCAAAGAGGTTGCAAATGTTTCTACTTCATTCCAGACAATGTGTGAGTGTGTCCACTTCATTCCAAACAAGTTTTAAATGTTTCCATTCATTCCAAACTAGTTCTGAATGTCCCAATTTCATTCCAAAGAAGTTGTGAATGTTTCCATTTCATTTGAAACAAGTTGTGAATGTTTCCATTTCTTTCCAAAGAGGTTGCAAATGTTTCTACTTCATTCCAGACAATGTGTGAGTGTGTCCACTTCATTCCAAACAAGTTTTAAATGTTTCCATTCATTCCAAACTAGTTCTGAATGTCCCAATTTCATTCCAAAGAAGTTGTGAATGTTTCCATTTCATTTGAAACAAGTTGTGAATGTTTCCTTTTCTTTCCAAACAAGTTGTGAATGTTTCCAATTCAATCAAAACTAGTTGTGAATGTTTCCATTTCATTCCAAACAAGCTGTGAATGTTTCCATTTCATTCCAAACAAGTTCTGCATGTTTCAAATTCATTCCGAAGAAGTTGTGACTGTTTCCAACTCAATCCAAACAAGTTCTCATTCTTTCCATTTCATTTCAAACAAGTTGTGAATGTTTCCATTTCTTTCCAAAGAGGTTGCAAATGTTTCTACTTCATTCCAGACAATGTGTGAGTGTGTCCACTTCATTCCAAACAAGTTTTGAAAGTTTCCATTCATTCCAAACTAGTTCTGAATGTCCCAATTTCATTCCAAAGAAGTTGTGAATGTTTCCATTTCATTTGAAACAAGTTGTGAATGTTTCCATTTCTTTCCAAAGAGGTTGCAAATGTTTCTACTTCATTCCAGACAATGTGTGAGTGTGTCCACTTCATTCCAAACAAGTTTTAAATGTTTCCATTCATTCCAAACTAGTTCTGAATGTCCCAATTTCATTCCAAAGAAGTTGTGAATGTTTCCATTTCATTTGAAACAAGTTGTGAATGTTTCCTTTTCTTTCCAAACAAGTTGTGAATGTTTCCAATTCAATCAAAACTAGTTGTGAATGTTTCCATTTCATTCCAAACAAGCTGTGAATGTTTCCATTTCATTCCAAACAAGTTCTGCATGTTTCAAATTCATTCCGAAGAAGTTGTGACTGTTTCCAACTCAATCCAAACAAGTTGTCACTGTTTCCATTTCATTTCAAACAAGTTGTGAATGTTTCCATTTCTTTCCAAAGATGTTGCAATTGTTTCTACTTCATTCCAGACAATGTGTGAGTGTGTCCACTTCATTCCAAACAAGTTTTGAATGTTTCCATTCATTCAAAACTAGTTCTGAATGTCCCAATTTCATTCCAAAGAAGTTGTGAATGTTTCCATTTCATTTGAAACAAGTTGTGAATGTTTCCTTTTCTTTCCAAACAAGTTGTGAATGTTTCCAATTCAATCAAAACTAGTTGTGAAAGTTTCCATTTCATTCCAAACAAGTTGTGAATGTTTCCATTTCATTCCAAACAAGTTCTGCAAGTTTCAAATTCATTCCGAAGAAGTTGTGACTGTTTCCAACTCAATCCAAACAAGTTGTCACTGTTTCCATTTCATTTCAAACAAGTTGTGAATGTTTCCATTTCTTTCCAAAGAGGTTGCAAATGTGTCTACTTCATTCCAGACAATGTTGTGTGTCCACTTCATTCCAAACAAGTTTTAAATGTTTCCATTCATTCCAAACTAGTTCTGAATGTCCCAATTTCATTCCAAAGAAGTTGTGAATGTTTCCATTTCATTTGAAACAAGTTGTGAATGTTTCCTTTTCTTTCCAAACAAGTTGTGAATGTTTCCAATTCAATCAAAACTAGTTGTGAATGTTTTCATTTCATTCCAAACAAGTTGTGAATGCTTCCATTTCATTCCAAACAAGTTGTGCATGTTTCAAATTCATTCCGAAGAAGTTGTGCCTGTTTCCAACTCAATCCAAACAAGTTGTCACTGTTTCCATTTCATTTCAAACAAGTTGTGAATGTTTCCATTTCTTTCCAAAGATGTTGTAAATGTTTCTACTTCATTCCAGACAATGTGTGAGTGTGTCCACTTCATTCCAAACAAGTTTTGAATGTTTCCATTCATTCCAAACTAGTTCTGAATGTCCCAATTTCATTCCAAAGAAGTTGTGAATGTTTCCATTTCATTTGAATGAAGTTGTGAATGTTTCCATTTCTTTCCAAACAAGTTGTGAATGTTTCCAATTCAATCAAAACTAGTTGTGAATGTTTCCATTTCATTCCAAACAAGTTGTGAATGTTTCCATTTCATTCCAAACAAGTTGTGCATGTTTCAAATTCATTCCGAAGAAGTTGTGACTGTTTCCAACTCAATCCAAACAAGTTCTCATTCTTTCCATTTCATTTCAAACAAGTTGTGAATGTTTCCATTTCTTTCCAAAGAGGTTGCAAATGTTTCTACTTCATTCCAGACAATGTGTGAGTGTGTCCACTTCATTCCAAACAAGTTTTGAAAGTTTCCATTCATTCCAAACTAGTTCTGAATGTCCCAATTTCATTCCAAAGAAGTTGTGAATGTTTCCATTTCATTTGAAACAAGTTGTGAATGTTTCCATTTCTTTCCAAAGAGGTTGCAAATGTTTCTACTTCATTCCAGACAATGTGTGAGTGTGTCCACTTCATTCCAAACAAGTTTTAAATGTTTCCATTCATTCCAAACTAGTTCTGAATGTCCCAATTTCATTCCAAAGAAGTTGTGAATGTTTCCATTTCATTTGAAACAAGTTGTGAATGTTTCCTTTTCTTTCCAAACAAGTTGTGAATGTTTCCAATTCAATCAAAACTAGTTGTGAATGTTTCCATTTCATTCCAAACAAGCTGTGAATGTTTCCATTTCATTCCAAACAAGTTCTGCATGTTTCAAATTCATTCCGAAGAAGTTGTGACTGTTTCCAACTCAATCCAAACAAGTTGTCACTGTTTCCATTTCATTTCAAACAAGTTGTGAATGTTTCCATTTCTTTCCAAAGATGTTGCAATTGTTTCTACTTCATTCCAGACAATGTGTGAGTGTGTCCACTTCATTCCAAACAAGTTTTGAATGTTTCCATTCATTCAAAACTAGTTCTGAATGTCCCAATTTCATTCCAAAGAAGTTGTGAATGTTTCCATTTCATTTGAATGAAGTTGTGAATGTTTCCATTTCATTCCAAACAAGTTGTGAATGTTTCCAATTCAATCAAAACTAGTTGTGAATGTTTCCATGTCATTCCAAACAAGTTGTGAATGTTTCCATTTCATTCCAAACAAGTTGTGCATGTTTCAAATTCATTCCGAAGAAGTTGTGGCTGTTTCCAACTCAATCCAAACAAGTTGTCACTATTTCCATTTCATTTCAAACAAGTTGTGAATGTTTCCTTTTCTTTCCAAACAAGTTGTGAATGTTTCCAATTCAATCAAAACTATTTGTGAATGTTTCCATTTCATTCCAAACAAGTTGTGAATGTTTCCATTTCATTCTAAACAAGTTGTGCATGTTTCAAATTCATTCCGAAGAAGTTGTGACTGTTCCCAACTCAATCCAAACAAGTTGTCACTGTTTCCATTTCATTTCAAACAAGTTGTGAATGTTTCCATTTCTTTCCAAAGAGGTAGCAACCGTTTCTACTTCGTTCCAGACAATGTGTGACTGTGTCCACTTCGTTCCAAACAAGTTTTGAATGTTTCCATTCATTCCAAACTAGTTCTGAATGTCCCAATTTCATTCCAAAGAAGTTGTGAATGTTTCCATTTCTTTCCAAACAAGTTGTGAATGTTTCCATTTCATTCCAAACAAGTTCTGCATGTTTCAAATTCATTCCGAAGAAGTTGTGACTGTTTCCAACTCAATCCAAACAAGTTGTCACTGTTTCCATTTCACTTCAAACAAGTTGTGAATGTTTCCATTTCTTTCCAAAGAGGTTGCAAATGTTTCTACTTCATTCCAGACAATGTGTGAGTGTGTCCACTTCATTCCAAACAGGTTTTGATTGTTTCCATTCATTCCAAACTAGTTCTGAATGTCCCAATTTCATTCCAAAGAAGTTGTGAATGTTTCCATTTCATTTGAATGAAGTTGTGAATGTTTCCATTTCTTTCCAAACAAGTTGTGAATGTTTCCAATTCAATCAAAACTAGTTGTGAATGTTTCCATTTCATTCCAAACAAGTTGTGAATGTTTCCATTTCATTCCAAACAAGTTGTGCATGTTTCAAATTCATTCCGAAGAAGTTGTGACTGTTTCCAACTCAATCCAAACAAGTTCTCATTCTTTCCATTTCATTTCAAACAAGTTGTGAATGTTTCCATTTCTTTCCAAAGAGGTTGCAAATGTTTCTACTTCATTCCAGACAATGTGTGAGTGTGTCCACTTCATTCCAAACAAGTTTTGAAAGTTTCCATTCATTCCAAACTAGTTCTGAATGTCCCAATTTCATTCCAAAGAAGTTGTGAATGTTTCCATTTCATTTGAAACAAGTTGTGAATGTTTCCATTTCTTTCCAAAGAGGTTGCAAATGTTTCTACTTCATTCCAGACAATGTGTGAGTGTGTCCACTTCATTCCAAACAAGTTTTAAATGTTTCCATTCATTCCAAACTAGTTCTGAATGTCCCAATTTCATTCCAAAGAAGTTGTGAATGTTTCCATTTCATTTGAAACAAGTTGTGAATGTTTCCTTTTCTTTCCAAACAAGTTGTGAATGTTTCCAATTCAATCAAAACTAGTTGTGAATGTTTCCATTTCATTCCAAACAAGCTGTGAATGTTTCCATTTCATTCCAAACAAGTTCTGCATGTTTCAAATTCATTCCGAAGAAGTTGTGACTGTTTCCAACTCAATCCAAACAAGTTGTCACTGTTTCCATTTCATTTCAAACAAGTTGTGAATGTTTCCATTTCTTTCCAAAGATGTTGCAATTGTTTCTACTTCATTCCAGACAATGTGTGAGTGTGTCCACTTCATTCCAAACAAGTTTTGAATGTTTCCATTCATTCAAAACTAGTTCTGAATGTCCCAATTTCATTCCAAAGAAGTTGTGAATGTTTCCATTTCATTTGAATGAAGTTGTGAATGTTTCCATTTCATTCCAAACAAGTTGTGAATGTTTCCATTTCATTCTAAACAAGTTGTGCATGTTTCAAATTCATTCCGAAGAAGTTCTGACTGTTTCCAACTCAATCCAAACAAGTTGTCACTGTTTCCATTTCATTTCAAACAAGTTGTGAATGTTTCCATTTCTTTCCAAAGAGGTAGCAACTATTTCTACTTCGTTCCAGACAATGTGTGACTGTGTCCACTTCGTTCCAAACAAGTTTTGAATGTTTCCATTCATTCCAAACTAGTTCTGAATGTCCCAATTTCATTCCAAAGAAGTTGTGAATGTTTCCATTTCTTTCCAAACAAGTTGTGAATGTTTCCATTTCATTCCAAACAAGTTCTGCATGTTTCAAATTCATTCCGAAGAAGTTGTGACTGTTTCCACCTCAATCCAAACAAGTTGTCACTGTTTCCATTTCACTTCAAACAAGTTGTGAATGTTTCCATTTCTTTCCAAAGAGGTTGCAAATGTTTCTACTTCATTCCAGACAATGTGTGAGTGTGTCCACTTCATTCCAAACAAGTTTTAAATGTTTCCATTCATTCCAAACTAGTTCTAAATGTCCCAATTTCATTCCAAAGAAGTTGTGAATGTTTCCATTCCATTTGAAACAAGTTGTGAATGTTTCCTTTTCTTTCCAAACAAGTTGTGAATGTTTCCAATTCAATCAAAACTAGTTGTGAATGTTTCCATTTCATTCCAAACAAGTTGTGAATGTTTCCATTTCATTCCAAACAAGTTGTGCATGTTTCAAATTCATTCCGAAGAAGTTGTGACTGTTTCCAACTCAATCCAAACAAGTTGTCACTGTTTCCATTTCATTTCAAACAAGTTGTGAATGTTTCCATTTCTTTCCAAAGAGGTTGCAAATGTTTCTACTTCATTCCAGGCAATGTGTGAATGTGTCCACTTCATTCCAAACAAGTTTTGAATGTTTCCATTCATTCCAAACTAGTTCTGAATGTCCCAATTTCATTCCATAGAAGTTGTGAATGTTTCCATTTCATTTGAAACAAGTTGTGAATGTTTCCATTTCCTTCCAAACAAGTTGTGAATGTTTCCAATTCAATCAAAACTAGTTGTGAATGTTTCCATTTCATTCCAAACAAGTTGTGAATGTTTCCATTTCATTCCCAACAAGTTGTGCATGTTTCAAATTCATTCCGAAGAAGTTGTGACTGTTTCCAACTCAATCCAAACAAGTTGTCACTGTTTCCATTTCATTTCAAACAAGTTGTGAATGTTTCCATTTCTTTCCAAAGATGTTGCAATTGTTTCTACTTCATTCCAGACAATGTGTGAGTGTGTCCACTTCATTCCAAACAAGTTTTAAATGTTTCCATTCATTCAAAACTAGTTCTGAATGTCCCAATTTCATTCCAAAGAAGTTGTGAATGTTTCCATTTCATTTGAAACAAGTTGTGAATGTTTCCATTTCTTTCCAAACAAGTTGTGAATGTTTCCAATTCAATCAAAACTAGTTGTGAATGTTTCCATTTCATTCCAAACTAGTTGTGAATGTTTCCATTTCATTCCAAACAAGTTGTGCATGTTTCAAATTCATTCCGAAGAAGTTGTGACTGTTTCCAACTCAATCCAAACAAGTTGTCACTGTTTCCATTTCATTTCAAACAAGTTGTGAAAGTTTCCATTTCTTTCCAAAGAGGTAGCAACTGTTTCTACTTCATTCCAGACAATGTGTGAGTGTGTCCACTTCATTCCAAACAAGTTTTGAATGTTTCCATTCATTCCAAACTAGTTCTGAATGTCCCAATTTCATTCCAAAGAAGTTGTGAATGTTTCCATTTCATTTGAAACAAGTTGTGAATGTTTCCATTTCATTCCAAACAAGTTGTGCATGTTTCAAATTCATTCCGAAGAAGTTGTCACTGTTTCCAACTCAATCCAAACAAGTTGTCACTGCTTCCATTTCATTTCAAACAAGTTGTGAATGTTTCCATTTCTTTCCAAAGAGGTTGCAAATGTTTCTACTTCATTCCAGACAATGTGTGAGTGTGTCCACTTCATTCCAAACAAGTTTTAAATGTTTCCATTCATTCCAAACTAGTTCTGAATGTCCCAATTTCATTCCAAAGAAGTTGTGAATGTTTCCATTTCATTTGAAACAAGTTGTGAATGTTTCCTTTTCTTTCCAAACAAGTTGTGAATGTTTCCAATTCAATCAAAACTAGTTGTGAAAGTTTCCATTTCATTCCAAACAAGTTGTGAATGTTTCCATTTCATTCCAAACAAGTTCTGCAAGTTTCAAATTCATTCCGAAGAAGTTGTGATTGTTTCCAACTCAATCCAAACAAGTTGTCACTGTTTCCATTTCATTTCAAACAAGTTGTGAATGTTTCCATTTCTTTCCAAAGAGGTTGCAAATGTTTCTACTTCATTCCAGACAATGTGTGAGTGTGTCCACTTCATTCCAAACAAGTTTTGAATGTTTCCATTCATTCAAAACTAGTTCTGAATGTCCCAATTTCATTCCAAAGAAGTTGTGAATGTTTCCATTTCATTTGAAACAAGTTGTGAATGTTTCCATTTCTTTCCAAACAAGTTGTGAATGTTTCCAATTCAATCAAAACTAGTTGTGAATGTTTCCATTTCATTCCAAACAAGTTGTGAATGTTTCCATTTCATTCCAAACAAGTTGTGCATGTTTCAAATTCATTCCGAAGAAGTTGTGACTGTTTCCAACTCAATCCAAACAAGTTGTCACTGTTTCCATTTCATTTCAAACAAGTTGTGAATGTTTCCATTTCTTTCCAAAGAGGTTGCAAATGTTTCTACTTCATTCCAGACAATGTGTGAGTGTGTCCACTTCATTCCAAACAAGTTTTGAAAGTTTCCATTCATTCCAAACTAGTTCTGAATGTCCCAATTTCATTCCAAAGAAGTTGTGAATGTTTCCATTTCATTGGAAACAAGTTGTGAATGTTTCCATTTCTTTCCAAACAAGTTGTGAATGTTTCCAATTCAATCAAAACTAGTTGTGAATGTTTCCATTTCATTCCAAACAAGCTGTGAATGTTTCCATTTCATTCCAAACAAGTTGTGAATGTTTCCATTTCATTCCAAACAAGTTGTGCATGTTTCAAATTCATTCCGAAGAAGTTGTGACTGTTTCCAACTCAATCCAAACAAGTTGTCACTGTTTCCATTTCATTTCAAACAAGTTGTGAATGTTTCCATTTCTTTCCAAAGAGGTTGCAAATGTTTCTACTTCATTCCAGACAATGTGTGAGTGTGTCCACTTCATTCCAAACAAGTTTTGAATGTTTCCATTCATTCCAAACTTGTTCTGAATGTCCCAAATTCATTCCAAAGAAGTTGTGAATGTTTCCATTTCATTTGAAACATGTTGTGAATGTTTCCATTTCTTTCCAAACAAGTTGTGAATGTTTCCAATTCAATCAAAACTAGTTGTGAATGTTTCCATTTCATTCCAAACAAGCTGTGAATGTTTCCATTTCATTCCAAACAAGTTGTGCATGTTTCAAATTCATTCCGAAGAAGTTGTGACTGTTTCCAACTCAAGCCAAACAAGTTGTCACTGTTTCCATTTCATTTCAAACAAGTTGTGAATGTTTCCATTTCTTTCCAAAGATGTTGCAATTGTCTCTACTTCATTCCAGACAATGTGTGAGTGTGTCCACTTCGTTCCAAACAAGTTTTAAATGTTTCCATTCATTCAAAACTAGTTCTGAATGTCCCAATTTCATTCCAAAGAAGTTGTGAATGTTTCCATTTCATTTGAAACAAGTTGTGAATGTTTCCATTTCTTTCCAAACAAGTTGTGAATGTTTCCAATTCAATCAAAACTAGTTGTGAATGTTTCCATTTCATTCCAAACTAGTTGTGAATGTTTCCATTTCATTCCAAACAAGTTGTGCATGTTTCAAATTCATTCCGAAGAAGTTGTGACTGTTTCCAACTCAATCCAAACAAGTTGTCACTGTTTCCATTTCATTTCAAACAAGTTGTGAAAGTTTCCATTTCTTTCCAAAGAGGTAGCAACTGTTTCTACTTCATTCCAGACAATGTGTGAGTGTGTCCACTTCATTCCAAACAAGTTTTGAATGTTTCCATTCATTCCAAACTAGTTCTGAATGTCCCAATTTCATTCCAAAGAAGTTGTGAATGTTTCCATTTCATTTGAAACAAGTTGTGAATGTTTCCATTTCATTCCAAACAAGTTGTGCATGTTTCAAATTCATTCCGAAGAAGTTGTGACTGTTTCCAACTCAATCCAAACAAGTTGTCACTGTTTCCATTTCATTTCAAACAAGTTGTGAATGTTTCCATTTCTTTCCAAAGAGGTTGCAAATGTTTCTACTTCATTCCAGACAATGTGTGAGTGTGTCCACTTCACTCCAAACAAGTTTTGAATGTTTCCATTCATTCCAAATTAGTTCTGAATGTCCCAATTTCATTCCAAAGAAGTTGTCAGTGTTTCCATTTCATTGGAAACAAGTTGTGAATGTTTCCATTTCTTTCCAAACAAGTTGTGAATGTTTCCAATTCAATCAAAACTAGTTGTGAATGTTTCCATTTCATTCCAAACAAGTTGTGAATGTTTCCATTTCATTCCAAACAAGTTGTGACTGTTTCCAACTCAATCCAAACAAGTTGTCACTGTTTCCATTTCATTTCAAACAAGTTGTGAATGTTTCCATTTCTTTCCAAAGAGGTTGCAAATGTTTCTACTTCATTCCGGACAATGTGTGAGTGTGTCCACTTCATTCCAAACAAGTTTTAAATGTTTCCATTCATTCCAAACTAGTTCTGAATGTCCCGATTTCATTCCAAAGAAGTTGTGAATGTTTCCATTTCGTTTGAAACAAGTTGTGAATGTTTCCATTTCATTCCAAACAAGTTGTGCATGTTTCAAATTCATTCCGAAGAAGTTGTGACTGTTTCCAACTCAATCCAAACAAGTTGTCACTGTTTCCATTTCATTTCAAACAAGTTGTGAATGTTTCCATTTCTCTCCAAAGAGGTTGGAAATGTTTCTACTTCATTCCAGACAATGTGTGAGTGTGTCCACTTCATTCCAAACAAGTTTTAAATGTTTCCATTCATTCCAAACTAGTTCTGAATGTCCCAATTTCATTCCAAAGAAGTTGTGAATGTTTCCATTTCATTTGAAACAAGTTGTGAATGTTTCCATTTCATTCCAAACAAGTTGTGCATGTTTCAAATTCATTCCGAAGAAGTTGTGACTGTTTCCAACTCAATCCAAACAAGTTGTCACTGTTTCCATTTCATTTCAAACAAGTTCTGAATGTTTCCATTTCTTTCCAAAGAGGTTGCAAATGTTTCCTACTTCATTCCAGACAATGTGTGAGTGTGTCCACTTCATTCCAAACAAGTTTTGAATGTTTCCATTCATTCAAAACTAGTTCTGAATGTCCCAATTTCATTCCAAAGAAGTTGTGAATGTTTCCATTTCATTTGAAACAAGTTGTGAATGTTTCCATTTCTTTCCAAACAAGTTGTGAATGTTTCCAATTCAATCAAAACTAGTTGTGAATGTTTCCATTTCATTCCAAACAAGTTGTGAATGTTTCCATTTCATTCCAAACAAGTTGTGCATGTTTCAAATTCATTCCGAAGAAGTTGTGACTGTTTCCAACTCAATCCAAACAAGTTGTCACTGTTTCTATTTCATTTCAAACAAGTTGTGAATGTTTCGATTTCTTTCCAAAGAGGTTGCAAATGTTTCTACTTCATTCCAGACAATGTGTGAGTGTGTCCACTTCACTCCAAACAAGTTTTGAAAGTTTCCATTCATTCAAAACTAGTTCTGAATGTCCCAATTTCATTCCAAAGAAGTTGTGAATGTTTCCATTTCATTTGAAACAAGTTGTGAATGTTTCCATTTCTTTCCAAACAAGTTGTGAATGTTTCCAATTCAATCAAAATTAGTTGTGAATGTTTCCATTTCATTCCAAACAAGTTGTGAATGTTTCCATTTCATTCCAAACAAGTTGTGACTGTTTCCAACTCAATCCAAACAAGTTGTCACTGTTTCCATTTCATTTCAAACAAGTTGTGAATGTTTCCATTTCTTTCCAAAGAGGTTGCAAATGTTTCTACTTCATTCCAGACAATGTGTGAGTGTGTCCACTATATTCCAAACAAGTTTTGAATATTTCCATTCATTCCAAACTAGTTCTGAATGTCCCAATTTCATTCCAAAGAAGTTGTGAATGTTTCCATTTCATTCCAAACAAGTTGTGCATGTTTCAAATTCATTCCGAAGAAGTTGTGACTGTTTCCAACTCAATCCAAACAAGTTGTCACTGTTTCCATTTCATTTCAAACAAGTTGTGAATGTTTCCATTTCTTTCCAAAGATGTTGTAAATGTTTCTACTTCATTCCAGACAATGTGTGAGTGTGTCCACTTCATTCCAAACAAGTTTTGAATGTTTCCATTCATTCCAAACTAGTTCTGAATGTCCAAATTTCATTCTAAAGAAGTTGTGAATGTTTCCATTTCATTTGAAACAAGTTGTGAATGTTTCCATTTCATTCCAAACAAGTTGTGCATGTTTCAAATTCATTCCGAAGAAGTTGTGACTGTTTCCAACTCAATCCAAACAAGTTGTCACTGTTTCCATTTCATTTCAAACAAGTTGTGAATGTTTCCATTTCTTTCCAAAGAGGTTGCAAATGTTTCTACTTCATTCCAGACAATGTGTGAGTGTGTCCACTTCACTCCAAACAAGTTTTGAATGTTTCCATTCATTCCAAATTAGTTCTGAATGTCCCAATTTCATTCCAAAGAAGTTGTCAGTGTTTCCATTTCATTGGAAACAAGTTGTGAATGTTTCCATTTCTTTCCAAACAAGTTGTGAATGTTTCCAATTCAATCAAAACTAGTTGTGAATGTTTCCATTTCATTCCAAACAAGTTGTGAATGTTTCCATTTCATTCCAAACAAGTTGTGACTGTTTCCAACTCAATCCAAACAAGTTGTCACTGTTTCCATTTCATTTCAAACAAGTTGTGAATGTTTCCATTTCTTTCCAAAGAGGTTGCAAATGTTTCTACTTCATTCCGGACAATGTGTGAGTGTGTCCACTTCATTCCAAACAAGTTTTAAATGTTTCCATTCATTCCAAACTAGTTCTGAATGTCCCGATTTCATTCCAAAGAAGTTGTGAATGTTTCCATTTCGTTTGAAACAAGTTGTGAATGTTTCCATTTCATTCCAAACAAGTTGTGCATGTTTCAAATTCATTCCGAAGAAGTTGTGACTGTTTCCAACTCAATCCAAACAAGTTGTCACTGTTTCCATTTCATTTCAAACAAGTTGTGAATGTTTCCATTTCTTTCCAAAGAGGTTGGAAATGTTTCTACTTCATTCCAGACAATGTGTGAGTGTGTCCACTTCATTCCAAACAAGTTTTAAATGTTTCCATTCATTCCAAACTAGTTCTGAATGTCCCAATTTCATTCCAAAGAAGTTGTGAATGTTTCCATTTCATTTGAAACAAGTTGTGAATGTTTCCATTTCATTCCAAACAAGTTGTGCATGTTTCAAATTCATTCCGAAGAAGTTGTGACTGTTTCCAACTCAATCCAAACAAGGTGTCACTGTTTCCATTTCATTTCAAACAAGTTCTGAATGTTTCCATTTCTTTCCAAAGAGGTTGCAAATGTTTCTACTTCATTCCAGACAATGTGTGAGTGTGTCCACTTCATTCCAAACAAGTTTTGAATGTTTCCATTCATTCAAAACTAGTTCTGAATGTCCCAATTTCATTCCAAAGAAGTTGTGAATGTTTCCATTTCATTTGAAACAAGTTGTGAATGTTTCCATTTCTTTCCAAACAAGTTGTGAATGTTTCCAATTCAATCAAAACTAGTTGTGAATGTTTCCATTTCATTCCAAACAAGTTGTGAATGTTTCCATTTCATTCCAAACAAGTTGTGCATGTTTCAAATTCATTCCGAAGAAGTTGTGACTGTTTCCAACTCAATCCAAACAAGTTGTCACTGTTTCTATTTCATTTCAAACAAGTTGTGAATGTTTCGATTTCTTTCCAAAGAGGTTGCAAATGTTTCTACTTCATTCCAGACAATGTGTGAGTGTGTCCACTTCACTCCAAACAAGTTTTGAAAGTTTCCATTCATTCAAAACTAGTTCTGAATGTCCCAATTTCATTCCAAAGAAGTTGTGAATGTTTCCATTTCATTTGAAACAAGTTGTGAATGTTTCCATTTCTTTCCAAACAAGTTGTGAATGTTTCCAATTCAATCAAAATTAGTTGTGAATGTTTCCATTTCATTCCAAACAAGTTGTGAATGTTTCCATTTCATTCCAAACAAGTTGTGACTGTTTCCAACTCAATCCAAACAAGTTGTCACTGTTTCCATTTCATTTCAAACAAGTTGTGAATGTTTCCATTTCTTTCCAAAGAGGTTGCAAATGTTTCTACTTCATTCCAGACAATGTGTGAGTGTGTCCACTATATTCCAAACAAGTTTTGAATATTTCCATTCATTCCAAACTAGTTCTGAATGTCCCAATTTCATTCCAAAGAAGTTGTGAATGTTTCCATTTCATTCCAAACAAGTTGTGCATGTTTCAAATTCATTCCGAAGAAGTTGTGACTGTTTCCAACTCAATCCAAACAAGTTGTCACTGTTTCCATTTCATTTCAAACAAGTTGTGAATGTTTCCATTTCTTTCCAAAGATGTTGTAAATGTTTCTACTTCATTCCAGACAATGTGTGAGTGTGTCCACTTCATTCCAAACAAGTTTTGAATGTTTCCATTCATTCCAAACTAGTTCTGAATGTCTAAATTTCATTCTAAAGAAGTTGTGAATGTTTCCATTTCATTTGAAACAAGTTGTGAATGTTTCCATTTCATTCCAAACAAGTTGTGCATGTTTCAAATTCATTCCGAAGAAGTTGTGACTGTTTCCAACTCAATCCAAACAAGTTGTCACTGTTTCCATTTCATTTCAAACAAGTTGTGAATGTTTCCATTTCTTTCCAAAGAGGTTGCAAATGTTTCTACTTCATTCCAGACAATGTGTGAGTGTGTCCACTTCACTCCAAACAAGTTTTGAATGTTTCCATTCATTCCAAATTAGTTCTGAATGTCCCAATTTCATTCCAAAGAAGTTGTCAGTGTTTCCATTTCATTGGAAACAAGTTGTGAATGTTTCCATTTCTTTCCAAACAAGTTGTGAATGTTTCCAATTCAATCAAAACTAGTTGTGAATGTTTCCATTTCATTCCAAACAAGTTGTGAATGTTTCCATTTCATTCCAAACAAGTTGTGACTGTTTCCAACTCAATCCAAACAAGTTGTCACTGTTTCCATTTCATTTCAAACAAGTTGTGAATGTTTCCATTTCTTTCCAAAGAGGTTGCAAATGTTTCTACTTCATTCCGGACAATGTGTGAGTGTGTCCACTTCATTCCAAACAAGTTTTAAATGTTTCCATTCATTCCAAACTAGTTCTGAATGTCCCGATTTCATTCCAAAGAAGTTGTGAATGTTTCCATTTCGTTTGAAACAAGTTGTGAATGTTTCCATTTCATTCCAAACAAGTTGTGCATGTTTCAAATTCATTCCGAAGAAGTTGTGACTGTTTCCAACTCAATCCAAACAAGTTGTCACTGTTTCCATTTCATTTCAAACAAGTTGTGAATGTTTCCATTTCTTTCCAAAGAGGTTGGAAATGTTTCTACTTCATTCCAGACAATGTGTGAGTGTGTCCACTTCATTCCAAACAAGTTTTAAATGTTTCCATTCATTCCAAACTAGTTCTGAATGTCCCAATTTCATTCCAAAGAAGTTGTGAATGTTTCCATTTCATTTGAAACAAGTTGTGAATGTTTCCATTTCATTCCAAACAAGTTGTGCATGTTTCAAATTCATTCCGAAGAAGTTGTGACTGTTTCCAACTCAATCCAAACAAGTTGTCACTGTTTCCATTTCATTTCAAACAAGTTCTGAATGTTTCCATTTCTTTCCAAAGAGGTTGCAAATGTTTCTACTTCATTCCAGACAATGTGTGAGTGTGTCCACTTCATTCCAAACAAGTTTTGAATGTTTCCATTCATTCAAAACTAGTTCTGAATGTCCCAATTTCATTCCAAAGAAGTTGTGAATGTTTCCATTTCATTTGAAACAAGTTGTGAATGTTTCCATTTCTTTCCAAACAAGTTGTGAATGTTTCCAATTCAATCAAAACTAGTTGTGAATGTTTCCATTTCATTCCAAACAAGTTGTGAATGTTTCCATTTCATTCCAAACAAGTTGTGCATGTTTCAAATTCATTCCGAAGAAGTTGTGACTGTTTCCAACTCAATCCAAACAAGTTGTCACTGTTTCTATTTCATTTCAAACAAGTTGTGAATGTTTCGATTTCTTTCCAAAGAGGTTGCAAATGTTTCTACTTCATTCCAGACAATGTGTGAGTGTGTCCACTTCACTCCAAACAAGTTTTGAAAGTTTCCATTCATTCAAAACTAGTTCTGAATGTCCCAATTTCATTCCAAAGAAGTTGTGAATGTTTCCATTTCATTTGAAACAAGTTGTGAATGTTTCCATTTCTTTCCAAACAAGTTGTGAATGTTTCCAATTCAATCAAAATTAGTTGTGAATGTTTCCATTTCATTCCAAACAAGTTGTGAATGTTTCCATTTCATTCCAAACAAGTTGTGACTGTTTCCAACTCAATCCAAACAAGTTGTCACTGTTTCCATTTCATTTCAAACAAGTTGTGAATGTTTCCATTTCTTTCCAAAGAGGTTGCAAATGTTTCTACTTCATTCCAGACAATGTGTGAGTGTGTCCACTATATTCCAAACAAGTTTTGAATATTTCCATTCATTCCAAACTAGTTCTGAATGTCCCAATTTCATTCCAAAGAAGTTGTGAATGTTTCCATTTCATTCCAAACAAGTTGTGCATGTTTCAAATTCATTCCGAAGAAGTTGTGACTGTTTCCAACTCAATCCAAACAAGTTGTCACTGTTTCCATTTCATTTCAAACAAGTTGTGAATGTTTCCATTTCTTTCCAAAGATGTTGTAAATGTTTCTACTTCATTCCAGACAATGTGTGAGTGTGTCCACTTCATTCCAAACAAGTTTTGAATGTTTCCATTCATTCCAAACTAGTTCTGAATGTCTAAATTTCATTCTAAAGAAGTTGTGAATGTTTCCATTTCATTTGAAACAAGTTGTGAATGTTTCCATTTCTTTCCAAACAAGATGTGAATGTTTCCAATTCAATCAAAACTAGTTGTGAATGTTTCCATTTCATTCCAAACAAGTTGAGAATGTTTCCATTTCATTCCAAACAAGTTGTGCAAGTTTCAAATTCATTCCGAAGAAGATGTGACTGTTTCCAACTCAATCCAAACAAGTTGTCACTGTTTCCATTTCATTTCAAACAAGTTGTGAATGTTTCCATTTCTTTCCAAAGAGGTTGCAAATGTTTCTACTTCATTCCAGACAATGTGTGAGTGTGTCCACTTCATTCCAAACAAGTTTTAAATGTTTCCATTCATTCCAAACTAGTTCTGAATGTCCCAATTTCATTCCAAAGAAGTTGTGAATGTTTCCATTTCATTTGAAACAAGTTGTGAATGTTTCCTTTTCTTTCCAAACAAGTTGTGAATGTTTCCAATTCAATCAAAACTAGTTGTGAAAGTTTCCATTTCATTCCAAACAAGTTGTGAATGTTTCCATTTCATTCCAAACAAGTTCTGCAAGTTTCAAATTCATTCCGAAGAAGTTGTGACTGTTTCCAACTCAATCCAAACAAGTTGTCACTGTTTCCATTTCATTTCAAACAAGTTGTGAATGTTTCCATTTCTTTCCAAAGAGGTTGCAAATGTTTCTACTTCATTCCAGACAATGTTGTGTGTCCACTTCATTCCAAACAAGTTTTAAATGTTTCCATTCATTCCAAACTAGTTCTGAATGTCCCAATTTCATTCCAAAGAAGTTGTGAATGTTTCCATTTCATTTGAAACAAGTTGTGAATGTTTCCTTTTCTTTCCAAACAAGTTGTGAATGTTTCCAATTCAATCAAAACTAGTTGTGAATGTTTTCATTTCATTCCAAACAAGTTGTGAATGCTTCCATTTCATTCCAAACAAGTTGTGCATGTTTCAAATTCATTCCGAAGAAGTTGTGCCTGTTTCCAACTCAATCCAAACAAGTTGTCACTGTTTCCATTTCATTTCAAACAAGTTGTGAATGTTTCCATTTCTTTCCAAAGATGTTGTAAATGTTTCTACTTCATTCCAGACAATGTGTGAGTGTGTCCACTTCATTCCAAACAAGTTTTGAATGTTTCCATTCATTCCAAACTAGTTCTGAATGTCCCAATTTCATTCCAAAGAAGTTGTGAATGTTTCCATTTCATTTGAAACAAGTTGTGAATGTTTCCATTTCTTTCCAAACAAGATGTGAATGTTTCCAATTCAATCAAAACTAGTTGTGAATGTTTCCATTTCATTCCAAACATGTTGTGAATGTTTCCATGTCATTCCAAACAAGTTGTGCATGTTTCAAATTCATTCCGAAGAAGTTGTGACTGTTTCCAACTCAATCCAAACAAGTTTCACTGTTTCCATTTCATTTCAAACAAGTTGTGAATGTTTCCATTTCTTTCCAAAGAGGTTGCAAATGTTTCTACTTCATTCCAGACAATGTTCGAGTGTGTCCACTTCACTCCAAACAAGTTTTGAATGTTTCCATTCATTCCAAACTAGTTCTGAATGTCCCAATTTCATTCCAAAGAAGTTGTGAATGTTTCCATTTCTTTCCAAACAAGGTGTGAATGTTTCCATTTCATTCAAACAAGTTGTAAATGTTTCCATTTCATTCCAAGCAAGTTGTGCATGTTTCAAATTCATTCCGAAGAAGTTGTGACTGTTTCCAACTCAATCCAAACAAGTTGTCACTGTTTCCATTTCATTTCAAACAAGTTCTGAATGTTTCCATTTCTTTCCAAAGAGGTTGCAAATGTTTCTACTTCATTCCAGACAATGTGTGAGTGTGTCCACTTCATTCCAAACAAGTTTTGAATGTTTCCATTCATTCAAAACTAGTTCTGAATGTCCCAATTTCATTCCAAAGAAGTTGTGAATGTTTCCATTTCATTTGAAACAAGTTGTGAATGTTTCCATTTCTTTCCAAACAAGTTGTGAATGTTTCCAATTCAATCAAACCTAGTTGTGAATGTTTCCATTTCATTCCAAACAAGTTGTGAATGTTTCCATTTCATTCCAAACAAGTTGTGCATGTTTCAAATTCATTCCGAAGAAGTTGTGACTGTTTCCAACTCAATCCAAACAAGTTGTCACTGTTTCCATTTCATTTCAAACAAGTTGTGAATGTTTCCATTTCTTTCCAAAGAGGTTGCAAATGTTTCTACTTCATTCCAGACAATGTGTGAGTGTGTCCACTTCACTCCAAACAAGTTTTGAATGTTTCCATTCATTCAAAACTAGTTCTGAATGTCCCAATTTCATTCCAAAGAAGTTGTGAATGTTTCCATTTCATTTGAAACAAGTTGTGAATGTTTCCATTTCTTTCCAAACAAGTTGTGAATGTTTCCAATTCAATCAAAACTAGTTGTGAATGTTTCCATTTCATTCCAAACAAGTTGTGAATGTTTCCATTTCATTCCAAACAAGTTGTGACTGTTTCCAACTCAATCCAAACAAGTTGTCACTGTTTCCATTTCATTTCAAACAAGTTGTGAATGTTTCCATTTCTTTCCAAAGAGGTTGCAAATGTTTCTACTTCATTCCAGACAATGTGTGAGTGTGTCCACTATATTCCAAACAAGTTTGGAATGTTTCCATTCATTCCAAACTAGTTCTGAATGTCCCAATTTCATTCCAAAGAAGTTGTGAATGTTTCCATTTCTTTCCAAACAAGTTGTGCATGTTTCAAATTCATTCCGAAGAAGTTGTGACTGTTTCCAACTCAATCCAAACAAGTTGTCACTGTTTCCATTTCATTTCAAACAAGTTGTGAATGTTTCCATTTTTTTCCAAAGATGTTGTAAATGTTTCTACTTCATTCCAGACAATGTGTGAGTGTGTCCACTTCATTCCAAACAAGTTTTGAATGTTTCCATTCATTCCAAACTAGTTCTGAATGTCCCAATTTCATTCCAAAGAAGTTGTGAATGTTTCCATTTCATTTGAAACAAGTTGTGAATGTTTCCATTTCTTTCCAAACAAGATGTGAATGTTTCCAATTCAATCAAAACTAGTTGTGAATTTTTCCATTTCATTCCAAACAAGTTGTGAATGTTTCCATTTCATTCCAAACAAGTTGTGCAAGTTTCAAATTCATTCCGAAGAAGTTGTGACTGTTTCCAACTCAATCCAAACAAGTTGTCACTGTTTCCATTTCATTTCAAACAAGTTGTGAATGTTTCCATTTCTTTCCAAAGAGGTTGCAAATGTTTCTACTTCATTCCAGACAATGTGTGAGTGTGTCCACTTTATTCCAAACAAGTTTTGAATGTTTCCATTCATTCAAAACTAGTTCTGAATGTCCCAATTTCATTCCAAAGAAGTTGTGAATGTTTCCATTTCATTTGAAACAAGTTGTGAATGTTTCCATTTCTTTCCAAACAAGTTGTGAATGTTTCCAATTCAATCAAAACTAGTTGTGAATGTTTCCATTTCATTCCAAACAAGTTGTGAAGGTTTCCATTTCATTCCAAACAAGTTGTGACTGTTTCTAACTCAATCCAAACAAGTTGTCACTGTTTCCATTTCATTTCAAACAAGTTGTGAATGTTTCCATTTCTTTCCAAAGAGGTTGCAAATGTTTCTACTTCATTCCAGACAATGTGTGAGTGTGTCCACTTCACTCCAAACAAGTTTTGAATGTTTCCATTCATTCAAAACTAGTTCTGAATGTCCCAATTTCATTCCAAAGAAGTTGTGAATGTTTCCATTTCATTTGAAACAAGTTGTGAATGTTTCCATTTCTTTCCAAACAAGTTGTGAATGTTTCCAATTCAATCAAAACTAGTTGTGAATGTTTCCATTTCATTCCAAACAAGTTGTGAATGGTTCCATTTCATTCCAAACAAGTTGTGACTGTTTCCAACTCAATCCAAACAAGTTGTCACTGTTTCCATTTCATTTCAAACAAGTCGTGAATGTTTCCATTTCTTTCCAAAGAGGTTGCAAATGTTTCTACTTCATTCCAGACAATGTGTGAGTGTGTCCACTATATTCCAAACAAGTTTTGAATGTTTCCATTCATTCCAAACTAGTTCTGAATGTCCCAATTTCATTCCAAAGAAGTTGTGAATGTTTCCATTTCTTTCCAAACAAGTTGTGAATGTTTCCAATTCAATCAAAACTAGTTGTGAATGTTTCCATTTCATTCAAACAAGTTGTAAATGTTTCCATTTCATTCCAAACAAGTTGTGCATGTTTCAAATCCATTCCGAAGAAGTTGTGACTGTTTCCAACTCAATCCAAACAAGTTGTCACTGTTTCCATTTCATTTCAAACAAGTTGTGAATGTTTCGATTTCTTTCCAAAGAGGTTGCAAATGTTTCTCCTTCATTCCAGACAATGTGTGAGTGTGTCCACTTCACTCCAAACAAGTTTTGAATGTTTCCATTCATTCAAAACTAGTTCTGAATGTCCCAATTTCATTCCAAAGAAGTTGTGAATGTTTCCATTTCATTTGAAACAAGTTGTGAATGTTGCCATTTCTTTCCAAACAAGTTGTGAATGTTTCCAATTCAATCAAAACTAGTTGTGAATGTTTCCATTTCATTCCAAACAAGTTGTGAATGTTTCCATTTCATTCCAAACAAGTTGTGCATGTTTCAAATTCATTCAGAAGAAGTTGTGACTGTTTCCAACTCAATCCAAACAAGTTGTCACTGTTTCCATTTCATTTCAAACAAGTTGTGAATGTTTCCATTTCTTTCCAAAGAGGTTGCAAATGTTTCTACTTCATTCCAGACAATGTGTGAGTGTGTCCACTTCACTCCAAACAAGTTTTGAATGTTTCCATTCATTCAAAACTAGTTCTGAGTGTCCCAATTTCATTCCAAAGAAGTTGTGAATGTTTCCATTTCATTTGAAACAAGTTGTGAATGTTTCCATTTCTTTCCAAACAAGTTGTGAATGTTTCCAATTCAATCAAAACTAGTTGTGAATGTTTCCATTTCATTCCAAACAAGTTGTGAATGTTTCCATTTCATTCCAAACAAGTTGTGACTGTTTCCAACTCAATCCAAACAAGTTGTCACTGTTTCCATTTCATTTCAAACAAGTTGTGAATGTTTCCATTTCTTTCCAAAGAGGTTGCAAATGTTTCTACTTCATTCCAGACAATGTGTGAGTGTGTCCACTATATTCCAAACAAGTTTGGAATGTTTCCATTCATTCCAAACTAGTTCTGAATGTCCCAATTTCATTCCAAAGAAGTTGTGAATGTTTCCATTTCTTTCCAAACAAGTTGTGCATGTTTCAAATTCATTCCGAAGAAGTTGTGACTGTTTCCAACTCAATCCAAACAAGTTGTCACTGTTTCCATTTCATTTCAAACAAGTTGTGAATGTTTCCATTACTTTCCAAAGAGGTTGCAAATGTTTCTACTTCATTCCAGACAATGTGTGAGTGTGTCCACTTCATTCCAAACAAGTTTTGAATGTTTCCATTCATTCAAAACTAGTTCTGAATGTCCCAATTTCATTCCAAAGAAGTTGTGAATGTTTCCATTTCATTTGAAACAAGTTGTGAATGTTTCCATTTCTTTCCAAACAAGTTGTGAATGTTTCCAATTCAATCAAAACTAGTTGTGAATGTTTCCATTTCATTCCAAACAAGTTGTGAATGTTTCCAATTCATTCCAAACAAGTTGTGACTGTTTCCAACTCAATCCAAACAAGTTGTCACTGTTTCCATTTCATTTCAAACAAGTTGTGAATGTTTCCATTTCTTTCCAAAGAGGTTGCAAATGTTTCTACTTCATTCCAGACAATGTGTGAGTGTGTCCACTATATTCCAAACAAGTTTGGAATGTTTCCATTCATTCCAAACTAGTTCTGAATGTCCCAGTTTCATTCCAAAGAAGTTGTGAATGTTTCCATTTCTTTCCAAACAAGTTGTGCATGTTTCAAATTCATTCCGAAGAAGTTGTGACTGTTTCCAACTCAATCCAAACAAGTTGTCACTGTTTCCATTTCATTTCAAACAAGTTGTGAATGTTTCCATTTCTTTCCAAAGATGTTGTAAATGTTTCTACTTCATTCCAGACAATGTGTGAGTGTGTCCACTTCATTCCAAACAAGTTTTGAATGTTTCCATTCATTCCAAACTAGTTCTGAATGTCCCAATTTCATTCCAAAGAAGTTGTGATTGTTTCCATTTCATTTGAAACAAGTTGTGAATGTTTCCATTTCTTTCCAAACAAGATGTGAATGTTTCCAATTCAATCAAAACTAGTTGTGAATGTTTCCATTTCATTCCAAACAAGTTGTGAATGTTTCCATTTCATTCCAAACAAGTTGTGCAAGTTTCAAATTCATTCCGAAGAAGTTGTGACTGTTTCCAACTCAATCCAAACAAGTTGTCACTGTTTCCATTTCATTTCAAACAAGTTGTGAATGTTTCCATTTCTTTCCAAAGAGGTTGCAAATGTTTCTACTTCATTCCAGACAATGTGTGAGTGTGTCCACTTCATTCCAAACAAGTTTTGAATGTTTCCATTCATTCAAAACTAGTTCTGAATGTCCCAATTTCATTCCAAAGAAGTTGTGAATGTTTCCATTTCATTTGAAACAAGTTGTGAATGTTTCCATTTCTTTCCAAACAAGTTGTGAATGTTTCCAATTCAATCAAAACTAGTTGTGAATGTTTCCATTTCATTCCAAACAAGTTGTGAAGGTTTCCATTTCATTCCAAACAAGTTGTGCATGTTTCAAATTCATTCCGAAGAAGTTGTGACTGTTTCCAACTCAATCCAAACAAGTTGTCACTGTTTCCATTTCATTTCAAACAAGTTGTGAATGTTTCCATTTCTTTCCAAAGAGGTTGCAAATGTTTCTACTTCATTCCAGACAATGTGTGAGTGTGTCCACTTCACTCCAAACAAGTTTTGAATGTTTCCATTCATTCAAAACTAGTTCTGAATGTCCCAATTTCATTCCAAAGAAGTTGTGAATGTTTCCATTTCATTTGAAACAAGTTGTGAATGTTTCCATTTCTTTCCAAACAAGTTGTGAATGTTTCCAATTCAATCAAAACTAGTTGTGAATGTTTCCATTTCATTCCAAACAAGTTGTGAATGGTTCCATTTCATTCCAAACAAGTTGTGACTGTTTCCAACTCAATCCAAACAAGTTGTCACTGTTTCCATTTCATTTCAAACAAGTCGTGAATGTTTCCATTTCTTTCCAAAGAGGTTGCAAATGTTTCTACTTCATTCCAGACAATGTGTGAGTGTGTCCACTATATTCCAAACAAGTTTTGAATGTTTCCATTCATTCCAAACTAGTTCTGAATGTCCCAATTTCATTCCAAAGAAGTTGTGAATGTTTCCATTTCTTTCCAAACAAGTTGTGAATGTTTCCAATTCAATCAAAACTAGTTGTGAATGTTTCCATTTCATTCAAACAAGTTGTAAATGTTTCCATTTCATTCCAAACAAGTTGTGCATGTTTCAAATCCATTCCGAAGAAGTTGTGACTGTTTCCAACTCAATCCAAACAAGTTGTCACTGTTTCCATTTCATTTCAAACAAGTTGTGAATGTTTCCATTTCTTTCCAAAGAGGTTGCAAATGATTCTACTTCATTCCAGACAATGTGTGAGTGTGTCCACTTCACTCCAAACAAGTTTTGAATGTTTCCATTCATTCCAAACTAGTTCTAAATGTCCCAATTTCATTCCAAAGAAGTTGTGAATGTTTCCATTCCATTTGAAACAAGTTGTGAATGTTTCCTTTTCTTTCCAAACAAGTTGTGAATGTTTCCAATTCAATCAAAACTAGTTGTGAATGTTTCCATTTCATTCCAAACAAGTTGTGAATGTTTCCATTTCATTCCAAACAAGTTGTGCATGTTTCAAATTCATTCCGAAGAAGTTGTGACTGTTTCCAACTCAATCCAAACAAGTTGTCACTGTTTCCATTTCATTTCAAACAAGTTGTGAATGTTTCCATTTCTTTCCAAAGAGGTTGCAAATGTTTCTACTTCATTCCAGACAATGTGTGAATGTGTCCACTTCATTCCAAACAAGTTTTGAATGTTTCCATTCATTCCAAACTAGTTCTGAATGTCCCAATTTCATTCCATAGAAGTTGTGAATGTTTCCATTTCATTTGAAACAAGTTGTGAATGTTTCCATTTCCTTCCAAACAAGTTGTGAATGTTTCCAATTCAATCAAAACTAGTTGTGAATGTTTCCATTTCATTCCAAACAAGTTGTGAATGTTTCCATTTCATTCCCAACAAGTTGTGCATGTTTCAAATTCATTTCGAAGAAGTTGTGACTGTTTCCAACTCAATCCAAACAAGTTGTCACTGTTTCCATTTCATTTCAAACAAGTTGTGAATGTTTCCATTTCTTTCCAAAGATGTTGCAATTGTTTCTACTTCATTCCAGACAATGTGTGAGTGTGTCCACTTCATTCCAAACAAGTTTTAAATGTTTCCATTCATTCAAAACTAGTTCTGAATGTCCCAATTTCATTCCAAAGAAGTTGTGAATGTTTCCATTTCATTTGAAACAAGTTGTGAATGTTTCCATTTCTTTCCAAACAAGTTGTGAATGTTTCCAATTCAATCAAAACTAGTTGTGAATGTTTCCATTTCATTCCAAACTAGTTGTGAATGTTTCCATTTCATTCCAAACAAGTTGTGCATGTTTCAAATTCATTCCGAAGAAGTTGTGACTGTTTCCAACTCAATCCAAACAAGTTGTCACTGTTTCCATTTCATTTCAAACAAGTTGTGAAAGTTTCCATTTCTTTCCAAAGAGGTAGCAACTGTTTCTACTTCATTCCAGACAATGTGTGAGTGTGTCCACTTCATTCCAAACAAGTTTTGAATGTTTCCATTCATTCCAAACTAGTTCTGAATGTCCCAATTTCATTCCAAAGAAGTTGTGAATGTTTCCATTTCATTTGAAACAAGTTGTGAATGTTTCCATTTCATTCCAAACAAGTTGTGCATGTTTCAAATTCATTCCGAAGAAGTTGTCACTGTTTCCAACTCAATCCAAACAAGTTGTCACTGCTTCCATTTCATTTCAAACAAGTTGTGAATGTTTCCATTTCTTTCCAAAGAGGTTGCAAATGTTTCTACTTCATTCCAGACAATGTGTGAGTGTGTCCACTTCATTCCAAACAAGTTTTAAATGTTTCCATTCATTCCAAACTAGTTCTGAATGTCCGAATTTCATTCCAAAGAAGTTGTGAATGTTTCCATTTCATTTGAAACAAGTTGTGAATGTTTCCTTTTCTTTCCAAACAAGTTGTGAATGTTTCCAATTCAATCAAAACTAGTTGTGAAAGTTTCCATTTCATTCCAAACAAGTTGTGAATGTTTCCATTTCATTCCAAACAAGTTCTGCAAGTTTCAAATTCATTCCGAAGAAGTTGTGACTGTTTCCAACTCAATCCAAACAAGTTGTCACTGTTTCCATTTCATTTCAAACAAGTTGTGAATGTTTCCATTTCTTTCCAAAGAGGTTGCAAATGTTTCTACTTCATTCCAGACAATGTGTGAGTGTGTCCACTTCATTCCAAACAAGTTTTGAATGTTTCCATTCATTCAAAACTAGTTCTGAATGTCCCAATTTCATTCCAAAGAAGTTGTGAATGTTTCCATTTCATTTGAAACAAGTTGTGAATGTTTCCATTTCTTTCCAAACAAGTTGTGAATGTTTCCAATTCAATCAAAACTAGTTGTGAATGTTTCCATTTCATTCCAAACAAGTTGTGAATGTTTCCATTTCATTCCAAACAAGTTGTGCATGTTTCAAATTCATTCCGAAGAAGTTGTGACTGTTTCCAACTCAATCCAAACAAGTTGTCACTGTTTCCATTTCATTTCAAACAAGTTGTGAATGTTTCCATTTCTTTCCAAAGAGGTTGCAAATGTTTCTACTTCATTCCAGACAATGTGTGAGTGTGTCCACTTCATTCCAAACAAGTTTTGAAAGTTTCCATTCATTCCAAACTAGTTCTGAATGTCCCAATTTCATTCCAAAGAAGTTGTGAATGTTTCCATTTCATTGGAAACAAGTTGTGAATGTTTCCATTTCTTTCCAAACAAGTTGTGAATGTTTCCAATTCAATCAAAACTAGTTGTGAATGTTTCCATTTCATTCCAAACAAGCTGTGAATGTTTCCATTTCATTCCAAACAAGTTGTGAATGTTTCCATTTCATTCCAAACAAGTTGTGCATGTTTCAAATTCATTCCGAAGAAGTTGTGACTGTTTCCAACTCAATCCAAACAAGTTGTCACTGTTTCCATTTCATTTCAAACAAGTTGTGAATGTTTCCATTTCTTTCCAAAGAGGTTGCAAATGTTTCTACTTCATTCCAGACAATGTGTGAGTGTGTCCACTTCATTCCAAACAAGTTTTGAATGTTTCCATTCATTCCAAACTAGTTCTGAATGTCCCAAATTCATTCCAAAGAAGTTGTGAATGTTTCCATTTCATTTGAAACATGTTGTGAATGTTTCCATTTCTTTCCAAACAAGTTGTGAATGTTTCCAATTCAATCAAAACTAGTTGTGAATGTTTCCATTTCATTCCAAACAAGCTGTGAATGTTTCCATTTCATTCCAAACAAGTTGTGCATGTTTCAAATTCATTCCGAAGAAGTTGTGACTGTTTCCAACTCAAGCCAAACAAGTTGTCACTGTTTCCATTTCATTTCAAACAAGTTGTGAATGTTTCCATTTCTTTCCGAAGATGTTGCAATTGTCTCTACTTCATTCCAGACAATGTGTGAGTGTGTCCACTTCGTTCCAAACAAGTTTTAAATGTTTCCATTCATTCAAAACTAGTTCTGAATGTCCCAACTTCATTCCAAAGAAGTTGTGAATGTTTCCATTTCATTTGAAACAAGTTGTGAATGTTTCCATTTCTTTCCAAACAAGTTGTGAATGTTTCCAATTCAATCAAAACTAGTTGTGAATGTTTCCATTTCATTCCAAACTAGTTGTGAATGTTTCCATTTCATTCCAAACAAGTTGTGCATGTTTCAAATTCATTCCGAAGAAGTTGTGACTGTTTCCAACTCAATCCAAACAAGTTGTCACTGTTTCCATTTCATTTCAAACAAGTTGTGAAAGTTTCCATTTCTTTCCAAAGAGGTAGCAACTGTTTCTACTTCATTCCAGACAATGTGTGAGTGTGTCCACTTCATTCCAAACAAGTTTTGAATGTTTCCATTCATTCCAAACTAGTTCTGAATGTCCCAATTTCATTCCAAAGAAGTTGTGAATGTTTCCATTTCATTTGAAACAAGTTGTGAATGTTTCCATTTCATTCCAAACAAGTTGTGCATGTTTCAAATTCATTCCGGAGAAGTTGTGACTGTTTCCAACTCAATCCAAACAAGTTGTCACTGTTTCCATTTCATTTCAAACAAGTTGTGAATGTTTCCATTTCTTTCCAAAGAGGTTGCAAATGTTTCTACTTCATTCCAGACAATGTGTGAGTGTGTCCACTTCACTCCAAACAAGTTTTGAATGTTTCCATTCATTCCAAATTAGTTCTGAATGTCCCAATTTCATTCCAAAGAAGTTGTCAGTGTTTCCATTTCATTGGAAACAAGTTGTGAATGTTTCCATTTCTTTCCAAACAAGTTGTGAATGTTTCCAATTCAATCAAAACTAGTTGTGAATGTTTCCATTTCATTCCAAACAAGTTGTGAATGTTTCCATTTCATTCCAAACAAGTTGTGACTGTTTCCAACTCAATCCAAACAAGTTGTCACTGTTTCCATTTCATTTCAAACAAGTTGTGAATGTTTCCATTTCTTTCCAAAGAGGTTGCAAATGTTTCTACTTCATTCCGGACAATGTGTGAGTGTGTCCACTTCATTCCAAACAAGTTTTAAATGTTTCCATTCATTCCAAACTAGTTCTGAATGTCCCGATTTCATTCCAAAGAAGTTGTGAATGTTTCCATTTCGTTTGAAACAAGTTGTGAATGTTTCCATTTCATTCCAAACAAGTTGTGCATGTTTCAAATTCATTCCGAAGAAGTTGTGACTGTTTCCAACTCAATCCAAACAAGTTGTCACTGTTTCCATTTCATTTCAAACAAGTTGTGAATGTTTCCATTTCTTTCCAAAGAGGTTGGAAATGTTTCTACTTCATTCCAGACAATGTGTGAGTGTGTCCACTTCATTCCAAACAAGTTTTAAATGTTTCCATTCATTCCAAACTAGTTCTGAATGTCCCAATTTCATTCCAAAGAAGTTGTGAATGTTTCCATTTCATTTGAAACAAGTTGTGAATGTTTCCATTTCATTCCAAACAAGTTGTGCATGTTTCAAATTCATTCCGAAGAAGTTGTGACTGTTTCCAACTCAATCCAAACAAGTTGTCACTGTTTCCATTTCATTTCAAACAAGTTGTGAATGTTTCCATTTCTTTCCAAAGAGGTTGCAAATGTTTCTACTTCATTCCAGACAATGTGTGAGTGTGTCCACTTCATTCCAAACAAGTTTTGAATGTTTCCATTCATTCAAAACTAGTTCTGAATGTCCCAATTTCATTCCAAAGAAGTTGTGAATGTTTCCATTTCATTTGAAACAAGTTGTGAATGTTTCCATTTCTTTCCAAACAAGTTGTGAATGTTTCCAATTCAATCAAAACTAGTTGTGAATGTTTCCATTTCATTCCAAACAAGTTGTGAATGTTTCCATTTCATTCCAAACAAGTTGTGCATGTTTCAAATTCATTCCGAAGAAGTTGTGACTGTTTCCAACTCAATCCAAACAAGTTGTCACTGTTTCCATTTCATTTCAAACAAGTTGTGAATGTTTCGATTTCTTTCCAAAGAGGTTGCAAATGTTTCTACTTCATTCCAGACAATGTGTGAGTGTGTCCACTTCACTCCAAACAAGTTTTGAAAGTTTCCATTCATTCAAAACTAGTTCTGAATGTCCCAATTTCATTCCAAAGAAGTTGTGAATGTTTCCATTTCATTTGAAACAAGTTGTGAATGTTTCCATTTCTTTCCAAACAAGTTGTGAATGTTTCCAATTCAATCAAAATTAGTTGTGAATGTTTCCATTTCATTCCAAACAAGTTGTGAATGTTTCCATTTCATTCCAAACAAGTTGTGACTGTTTCCAACTCAATCCAAACAAGTTGTCACTGTTTCCATTTCATTTCAAACAAGTTGTGAATGTTTCCATTTCTTTCCAAAGAGGTTGCAAATGTTTCTACTTCATTCCAGACAATGTGTGAGTGTGTCCACTATATTCCAAACAAGTTTTGAATATTTCCATTCATTCCAAACTAGTTCTGAATGTCCCAATTTCATTCCAAAGAAGTTGTGAATGTTTCCATTTCATTCCAAACAAGTTGTGCATGTTTCAAATTCATTCCGAAGAAGTTGTGACTGTTTCCAACTCAATCCAAACAAGTTGTCACTGTTTCCATTTCATTTCAAACAAGTTGTGAATGTTTCCATTTCTTTCCAAAGATGTTGTAAATGTTTCTACTTCATTCCAGACAATGTGTGAGTGTGTCCACTTCATTCCAAACAAGTTTTGAATGTTTCCATTCATTCCAAACTAGTTCTGAATGTCTAAATTTCATTCTAAAGAAGTTGTGAATGTTTCCATTTCATTTGAAACAAGTTGTGAATGTTTCCATTTCTTTCCAAACAAGATGTGAATGTTTCCAATTCAATCAAAACTAGTTGTGAATGTTTCCATTTCATTCCAAACAAGTTGTGAATGTTTCCATTTCATTCCAAACAAGTTGTGCAAGTTTCAAATTCATTCCGAAGAAGATGTGACTGTTTCCAACTCAATCCAAACAAGTTGTCACTGTTTCCATTTCATTTCAAACAAGTTGTGAATGTTTCCATTTCTTTCCAAAGAGGTTGCAAATGTTTCTACTTCATTCCAGACAATGTGTGAGTGTGTCCACTTCATTCCAAACAAGTTTTAAATGTTTCCATTCATTCCAAACTAGTTCTGAATGTCCCAATTTCATTCCAAAGAAGTTGTGAATGTTTCCATTTCATTTGAAACAAGTTGTGAATGTTTCCTTTTCTTTCCAAACAAGTTGTGAATGTTTCCAATTCAATCAAAACTAGTTGTGAAAGTTTCCATTTCATTCCAAACAAGTTGTGAATGTTTCCATTTCATTCCAAACAAGTTCTGCAAGTTTCAAATTCATTCCGAAGAAGTTGTGACTGTTTCCAACTCAATCCAAACAAGTTGTCACTGTTTCCATTTCATTTCAAACAAGTTGTGAATGTTTCCATTTCTTTCCAAAGAGGTTGCAAATGTTTCTACTTCATTCCAGACAATGTGTGAGTGTGTCCACTTCATTCCAAACAAGTTTTAAATGTTTCCATTCATTCCAAACTAGTTCTGAATGTCCCAATTTCATTCCAAAGAAGTTGTGAATGTTTCCATTTCATTTGAAACAAGTTGTGAATGTTTCCTTTTCTTTCCAAACAAGTTGTGAATGTTTCCAATTCAATCAAAACTAGTTGTGAATGTTTCCATTTCATTCCAAACAAGTTGTGAATGCTTCCATTTCATTCCAAACAAGTTGTGCATGTTTCAAATTCATTCCGAAGAAGTTGTGCCTGTTTCCAACTCAATCCAAACAAGTTGTCACTGTTTCCATTTCATTTCAAACAAGTTGTGAATGTTTCCATTTCTTTCCAAAGATGTTGTAAATGTTTCTACTTCATTCCAGACAATGTGTGAGTGTGTCCACTTCATTCCAAACAAGTTTTGAATGTTTCCATTCATTCCAAACTAGTTCTGAATGTCCCAATTTCATTCCAAAGAAGTTGTGAATGTTTCCATTTCATTTGAAACAAGTTGTGAATGTTTCCATTTCTTTCCAAACAAGATGTGAATGTTTCCAATTCAATCAAAACTAGTTGTGAATGTTTCCATTTCATTCCAAACATGTTGTGAATGTTTCCATGTCATTCCAAACAAGTTGTGCATGTTTCAAATTCATTCCGAAGAAGTTGTGACTGTTTCCAACTCAATCCAAACAAGTTTCACTGTTTCCATTTCATTTCAAACAAGTTGTGAATGTTTCCATTTCTTTCCAAAGAGGTTGCAAATGTTTCTACTTCATTCCAGACAATGTTCGAGTGTGTCCACTTCACTCCAAACAAGTTTTGAATGTTTCCATTCATTCCAAACTAGTTCTGAATGTCCCAATTTCATTCCAAAGAAGTTGTGAATGTTTCCATTTCTTTCCAAACAAGTTGTGAATGTTTCCATTTCATTCAAACAAGTTGTAAATGTTTCCATTTCATTCCAAACAAGTTGTGCATGTTTCAAATTCATTCCGAAGAAGTTGTGACTGTTTCCAACTCAATCCAAACAAGTTGTCACTGTTTCCATTTCATTTCAAACAAGTTCTGAATGTTTCCATTTCTTTCCAAAGAGGTTGCAAATGTTTCTACTTCATTCCAGACAATGTGTGAGTGTGTCCACTTCATTCCAAACAAGTTTTGAATGTTTCCATTCATTCAAAACTAGTTCTGAATGTCCCAATTTCATTCCAAAGAAGTTGTGAATGTTTCCATTTCATTTGAAACAAGTTGTGAATGTTTCCATTTCTTTCCAAACAAGTTGTGAATGTTTCCAATTCAATCAAAACTAGTTGTGAATGTTTCCATTTCATTCCAAACAAGTTGTGAATGTTTCCATTTCATTCCAAACAAGTTGTGCATGTTTCAAATTCATTCCGAAGAAGTTGTGACTGTTTCCAACTCAATCCAAACAAGTTGTCACTGTTTCCATTTCATTTCAAACAAGTTCTGAATGTTTCCATTTCTTTCCAAAGAGGTTGCAAATGTTTCTACTTCATTCCAGACAATGTGTGAGTGTGTCCACTTCATTCCAAACAAGTTTTGAATGTTTCCATTCATTCAAAACTAGTTCTGAATGTCCCAATTTCATTCCAAAGAAGTTGTGAATGTTTCCATTTCATTTGAAACAAGTTGTGAATGTTTCCATTTCTTTCCAAACAAGTTGTGAATGTTTCCAATTCAATCAAAACTAGTTGTGAATGTTTCCATTTCATTCCAAACAAGTTGTGAAGGTTTCCATTTCATTCCAAACAAGTTGTGACTGTTTCTAACTCAATCCAAACAAGTTGTCACTGTTTCCATTTCATTTCAAACAAGTTGTGAATGTTTCCATTTCTTTCCAAAGAGGTTGCAAATGTTTCTACTTCATTCCAGACAATGTGTGAGTGTGTCCACTTCACTCCAAACAAGTTTTGAATGTTTCCATTCATTCAAAACTAGTTCTGAATGTCCCAATTTCATTCCAAAGAAGTTGTGAATGTTTCCATTTCATTTGAAACAAGTTGTGAATGTTTCCATTTCTTTCCAAACAAGTTGTGAATGTTTCCAATTCAATCAAAACTAGTTGTGAATGTTTCCATTTCATTCCAAACAAGTTGTGAATGTTTCCATTTCATTCCAAACAAGTTGTGACTGTTTCCAACTCAATCCAAACAAGTTGTCACTGTTTCCATTTCATTTCAAACAAGTTGTGAATGTTTCCATTTCTTTCCAAAGAGGTTGCAAATGTTTCTACTTCATTCCAGACAATGTGTGAGTGTGTCCACTATATTCCAAACAAGTTTGGAATGTTTCCATTCATTCCAAACTAGTTCTGAATGTCCCAATTTCATTCCAAAGAAGTTGTGAATGTTTCCATTTCTTTCCAAACAAGTTGTGCATGTTTCAAATTCATTCCGAAGAAGTTGTGACTGTTTCCAACTCAATCCAAACAAGTTGTCACTGTTTCCATTTCATTTCAAACAAGTTGTGAATGTTTCCATTTTTTTCCAAAGATGTTGTAAATGTTTCTACTTCATTCCAGACAATGTGTGAGTGTGTCCACTTCATTCCAAACAAGTTTTGAATGTTTCCATTCATTCAAAACTAGTTCTGAATGTCCCAATTTCATTCCAAAGAAGTTGTGAATGTTTCCATTTCATTTGAAACAAGTTGTGAATGTTTCCATTTCTTTCCAAACAAGATGTGAATGTTTCCAATTCAATCAAAACTAGTTGTGAATGTTTCCATTTCATTCCAAACAAGTTGTGAATGTTTCCATTTCATTCCAAACAAGTTGTGCATGTTTCAAATTCATTCCGAAGAAGTTGTGACTGTTTCCAACTCAATCCAAACAAGTTGTCACTGTTTCCATTTCATTTCAAACAAGTTGTGAATGTTTCCATTTCTTTCCAAAGAGGTTGCAAATGTTTCTACTTCATTCCAGACAATGTGTGAGTGTGTCCACTTCACTCCAAACAAGTTTTGAATGTTTCCATTCATTCAAAACTAGTTCTGAGTGTCCCAATTTCATTCCAAAGAAGTTGTGAATGTTTCCATTTCATTTGAAACAAGTTGTGAATGTTTCCATTTCTTTCCAAACAAGTTGTGAATGTTTCCAATTCAATCAAAACTAGTTGTGAACGTTTCCATTTCATTCCAAACAAGTTGTGAATGTTTCCATTTCATTCCAAACAAGTTGTGACTGTTTCCAACTCAATCCAAACAAGTTGTCACTGTTTCCATTTTATTTCAAACAAGTTGTGAATGTTTCCATTTCTTTCCAAAGAGGTTGCAAATGTTTCTACTTCATTCCAGACAATGTGTGAGTGTGTCCACTATATTCCAAACAAGTTTGGAATGTTTCCATTCATTGCAAACTAGTTCTGAATGTCCCAATTTCATTCCAAAGAAGTTGTGAATGTTTCCATTTCTTTCCAAACAAGTTGTGCATGTTTCAAATTCATTCCGAAGAAGTTGTGACTGTTTCCAACTCAATCCAAACAAGTTGTCACTGTTTCCATTTCATTTCAAACAAGTTGTGAATGTTTCCATTTCTTTCCAAAGATGTTGTAAATGTTTCTACTTCATTCCAGACAATGTGTGAGTGTGTCCACTTCATTCCAAACAAGTTTTGAATGTTTCCATTCATTCCAAACTAGTTCTGAATGTCCCAATTTCATTCCAAAGAAGTTGTGAATGTTTCCATTTCATTTGAAACAAGTTGTGAATGTTTCCATTTCTTTCCAAACAAGATGTGAATGTTTCCAATTCAATCAAAACTAGTTGTGAATGTTTCCATTTCATTCCAAACAAGTTGTGAATGTTTCCATTTCATTGCAAACAAGTTGTGCAAGTTTCAAATTCATTCCGAAGAAGTTGTGACTGTTTCCAACTCAATCCAAACAAGTTGTCACTGTTTCCATTTCATTTCAAACAAGTTGTGAATGTTTCCATTTCTTTCCAAAGAGGTTGCAAATGTTTCTACTTCATTCCAGACAATGTGTGAGTGTGTCCACTTCATTCCAAACAAGTTTTGAATGTTTCCATTCATTCAAAACTAGTTCTGAATGTCCCAATTTCATTCCAAAGAAGTTGTGAATGTTTCCATTTCATTTGAAACAAGTTGTGAATGTTTCCATTTCTTTCCAAACAAGTTGTGAATGTTTCCAATTCAATCAAAACTAGTTGTGAATGTTTCCATTTCATTCCAAACAAGTTGTGAAGGTTTCCATTTCATTCCAAACAAGTTGTGCATGTTTCAAATTCATTCCGAAGAAGTTGTGACTGTTTCCAACTCAATCCAAACAAGTTGTCACTGTTTCCATTTCATTTCAAACAAGTTGTGAATGTTTCCATTTCTTTCCAAAGAGGTTGCAAATGTTTCTACTTCATTCCAGACAATGTGTGAGTGTGTCCACTTCACTCCAAACAAGTTTTGAATGTTTCCATTCATTCAAAACTAGTTCTGAATGTCCCAATTTCATTCCAAAGAAGTTGTGAATGTTTCCATTTCATTTGAAACAAGTTGTGAATGTTTCCATTTCTTTCCAAACAAGTTGTGAATGTTTCCAATTCAATCAAAACTAGTTGTGAATGTTTCCATTTCATTCCAAACAAGTTGTGAATGGTTCCATTTCATTCCAAACAAGTTGTGACTGTTTCCAACTCAATCCAAACAAGTTGTCACTGTTTCCATTTCATTTCAAACAAGTAGTGAATGTTTCCATTTCTTTCCAAAGAGGTTGCAAATGTTTCTACTTCATTCCAGACAATGTGTGAGTGTGTCCACTATATTCCAAACAAGTTTTGAATGTTTCCATTCATTCCAAACTAGTTCTGAATGTCCCAATTTCATTCCAAAGAAGTTGTGAATGTTTCCATTTCTTTCCAAACAAGTTGTGAATGTTTCCAATTCAATCAAAACTAGTTGTGAATGTTTCCATTTCATTCAAACAAGTTGTAAATGTTTCCATTTCATTCCAAACAAGTTGTGCATGTTTCAAATCCATTCCGAAGAAGTTGTGACTGTTTCCAACTCAATCCAAACAAGTTGTCACTGTTTCCATTTCATTTCAAACAAGTTCTGAATGTTTCGATTTCTTTCCAAAGAGGTTGCAAATGATTCTACTTCATTCCAGACAATGTGTGAGTGTGTCCACTTCACTCCAAACAAGTTTTGAATGTTTCCATTCGTTCAAAACTAGTTCTGAATGTCCCAATTTCATTCCAAAGAAGTTGTGAATGTTTCCATTTCATTTGAAACAAGTTGTGAATGTTTCCATTTCTTTCCAAACAAGTTGTGAATGTTTCCAATTCAATCAAAACTAGTTGTGAATGTTTCCATTTCATTCCAAACAAGTTGTGAATGTTTCCATTTCATTCCAAACGAGTTGTGACTGTTTCCAACTCAATCCAAACAAGTTGTCACTGTTTCCATTTCATTTCAAACAAGTTGTGAATGTTTCCATTTCTTTCCAAAGAGGTTGCAAATGTTTCCACTTCATTCCAGACAATGTGTGAGTGTGTCCACTTCACTCCAAACAAGTTTTGAATGTTTCCATTCATTCAAAACTTGTTCTGAATGTCCCAATTTCATTCCAAAGAAGTTGTGAATGTTTCCATTTCATTTGAAACAAGTTGTGAATGTTTCCATTTCTTTCCAAACAAGTTGTGAATGTTTCCAATTCAATCAAAACTAGTTGTGAATGTTTCCATTTCATTCCAAACAAGTTGTGAATGGTTCCATTTCATTCCAAACAAGTTGTGACTGTTTCCAACTCAATCCAAACAAGTTGTCACTGTTTCCATTTCATTCCAAACAAGTCGTGAATGTTTCCATTTCTTTCCAAAGAGGTTGCAAATGTTTCTACTTCATTCCAGACAATGTGTGAGTGTGTCCACTATATTCCAAACAAGTTTTGAATGTTTCCATTCATTCCAAACTAGTTCTGAATGTCCCAATTTCATTCCAAAGAAGTTGTGAATGTTTCCATTTCATTTGAAACAAGTTGTGAATGTTTCCATTTCTTTCCAAACAAGTTGTGAATGTTTCCAATTCAATCAAAACTAGTTGTGAATGTTTCCATTTCATTCCAAACAAGTTGTGAATGTTTCCATTTCTTTCCAAAGAGGTTGCAAATGTTTCTACTTCATTCCAGACAATGTGTGAGTGTGTCCACTTCATTCCAAACAAGTTTTGAATGTTTCCATTCATTCAAAACTAGTTCTGAATGTCCCAATTTCATTCCAAAGAAGTTGTGAATGTTTCCATTTCATTTGAAACAAGTTGTGAATGTTTCCATTTCTTTCCAAACAAGTTGTGAATGTTTCCAATTCAATCAAAACTAGTTGTGAATGTTTCCATTTCATTCCAAACAAGTTGTGAATGTTTCCATTTCATTCCAAACAAGTTGTGACTGTTTCCAACTCAATCCAAACAAGTTGTCACTGTTTCCATTTCATTTCAAACAAGTTGTGAATGTTTCCATTTCTTTCCAAAGAGGTTGCAAATGTTTCTACTTCGTTCCAGACAATGTGTGAGTGTGTCCACTATATTCCAAACAAGTTTGGAATGTTTCCATTCATTCCAAACTAGTTCTGAATGTCCCAATTTCATTCCAAAGAAGTTGTGAATGTTTCCATTTCTTTCCAAACAAGTTGTGCATGTTTCAAATTCATTCCGAAGAAGTTGTGACTGTTTCCAACTCAATCCAAACAAGTTGTCACTGTTTCCATTTCATTTCAAACAAGTTGTGAATATTTCCATTTCTTTCCAAAGATGTTGTAAATGTTTCTACTTCATTCCAGACAATGTGTGAGTGTGTCCACTTCATTCCAAACAAGTTTTGAATGTTTCCATTCATTCCAAACTAGTTCTGAATGTCCCAATTTCATTCCAAAGAAGTTGTGAATGTTTCCATTTCATTTGAAACAAGTTGTGAATGTTTCCATTTCTTTCCAAACAAGATGTGAATGTTTCCAATTCAATCAAAACTAGTTGTGAATGTTTCCATTTCATTCCAAACAAGTTGTGAATGTTTCCATTTCATTCCAAACAAGTTGTGCAAGTTTCAAATTCATTCCGAAGAAGTTGTGACTGTTTCCAACTCAATCCAAACAAGTTGTCACTGTTTCCATTTCATTTCAAACAAGTTGTGAATGTTTCCATTTCTTTCCAAAGAGGTTGCAAATGTTTCTACTTCATTCCAGACAATGTGTGAGTGTGTCCACTTCATTCCAAACAAGTTTTGAATGTTTCCATTCATTCAAAACTAGTTCTGAATGTCCCAATTTCATTCCAAAGAAGTTGTGAATGTTTCCATTTCATTTGAAACAAGTTGTGAATGTTTCCATTTCTTTCCAAACAAGTTGTGAATGTTTCCAATTCAATCAAAACTAGTTGTGAATGTTTCCATTTCATTCCAAACAAGTTGTGAAGGTTTCCATTTCATTCCAAACAAGTTGTGCATGTTTCAAATTCATTCCGAAGAAGTTGTGACTGTTTCCAACTCAATCCAAACAAGTTGTCACTGTTTCCATTTCATTTCAAACAAGTTGTGAATGTTTCCATTTCTTTCCAAAGAGGTTGCAAATGTTTCTACTTCATTCCAGACAATGTGTGAGTGTGTCCACTTCACTCCAAACAAGTTTTGAATGTTTCCATTCATTCAAAACTAGTTCTGAATGTCCCAATTTCATTCCAAAGAAGTTGTGAATGTTTCCATTTCATTTGAAACAAGTTGTGAATGTTTCCATTTCTTTCCAAACAAGTTGTGAATGTTTCCAATTCAATCAAAACTAGTTGTGAATGTTTCCATTTCATTCCAAACAAGTTGTGAATGGTTCCATTTCATTCCAAACAAGTTGTGACTGTTTCCAACTCAATCCAAACAAGTTGTCACTGTTTCCATTTCATTTCAAACAAGTCGTGAATGTTTCCATTTCTTTCCAAAGAGGTTGCAAATGTTTCTACTTCATTCCAGACAATGTGTGAGTGTGTCCACTTCACTCCAAACAAGTTTTGAATGTTTCCATTCATTCAAAACTAGTTCTGAATGTCCCAATTTCATTCCAAAGAAGTTGTGAATGTTTCCATTTCATTTGAAACAAGTTGTGAATGTTTCCATTTCATTCCAAACAAGTTGTGAATGTTTCCATTTCATTCCAAACAAGTTGTGCTTGTTTCAAATTCATTCCGAAGAAGTTGTGGCTGTTTCCAACTCAATCCAAACAAGTTGTCACTGTTTCCATTTCATTTCAAACAAGTTGTGAATGTTTCCATTTCTTTCCAAAGAGGTTGCAAATGTTTCTACTTCATTCCAGACAATGTGTGAGTGTGTCCACTTCATTCCAAACAAGTTTTGAATGTTTCCATTCATTCAAAACTAGTTCTGAATGTCCCAATTTCATTCCAAAGAAGTTGTGAATGTTTCCATTTCATTTGAAACAAGTTGTGAATGTTTCCATTTCTTTCCAAACAAGTTGTGAATGTTTCCAATTCAATCAAAACTAGTTGTGAATGTTTCCATTTCTTTCCAAACAAGTTGTGCATGTTTCAAATTCATTCCGAAGAAGTTGTGACTGTTTCCAACTCAATCCAAACAAGTTGTCACTGTTTCCATTTCATTTCAAACAAGTTGTGAATGTTTCCATTTCTTTCCAAAGAGGTTGCAAATGTTTCTACTTCATTCCAGACAATGTGTGAGTGTGTCCACTTCATTCCAAACAAGTTTTGAATGTTTCCATTCATTCAAAACTAGTTCTGAATGTCCCAATTTCATTCCAAAGAAGTTGTGAATGTTTCCATTTCATTTGAAACAAGTTGTGAATGTTTCCATTTCTTTCCAAACAAGTTGTGAATGTTTCCAATTCAATCAAAACTAGTTGTGAATGTTTCCATTTCATTCCAAACAAGTTGTGAATGTTTCCATTTCATTCCAAACAAGTTGTGCATGTTTCAAATTCATTCCGAAGAAGTTGTGACTGTTTCCAACTCAATCCAAACAAGTTGTCACTGTTTCCATTTCATTTCAAACAAGTTGTGAATGTTTCCATTTCTTTCCAAAGAGGTTGCAAATGTTTCTACTTCATTCCAGACAATGTGTGAGTGTGTCCACTTCACTCCAAACAAGTTTTGAATGTTTCCATTCATTCAAAACTAGTTCTGAGTGTCCCAATTTCATTCCAAAGAAGTTGTGAATGTTTCCATTTCATTTGAAACAAGTTGTGAATGTTTCCATTTCTTTCCAAACAAGTTGTGAATGTTTCCAATTCAATCAAAACTAGTTGTGAATGTTTCCATTTCATTCCAAACAAGTTGTGAATGTTTCCATTTCATTCCAAACAAGTTGTGACTGTTTCCAACTCAATCCAAACAAGTTGTCACTGTTTCCATTTCATTTCAAACAAGTTGTGAATGTTTCCATTTCTTTCCAAAGAGGTTGCAAATGTTTCTACTTCATTCCAGACAATGTGTGAGTGTGTCCACTATATTCCAAACAAGTTTTGAATATTTCCATTCATTCCAAACTAGTTCTGAATGTCCCAATTTCATTCCAAAGAAGTTGTGAATGTTTCCATTTCATTCCAAACAAGTTGTGCATGTTTCAAATTCATTCCGAAGAAGTTGTGACTGTTTCCAACTCAATCCAAACAAGTTGTCACTGTTTCCATTTCATTTCAAACAAGTTGTGAATGTTTCCATTTCTTTCCAAAGATGTTGTAAATGTTTCTACTTCATTCCAGACAATGTGTGAGTGTGTCCACTTCATTCCAAACAAGTTTTGAATGTTTCCATTCATTCCAAACTAGTTCTGAATGTCTAAATTTCATTCTAAAGAAGTTGTGAATGTTTCCATTTCATTTGAAACAAGTTGTGAATGTTTCCATTTCTTTCCAAACAAGATGTGAATGTTTCCAATTCAATCAAAACTAGTTGTGAATGTTTCCATTTCATTCCAAACAAGTTGTGAATGTTTCCATTTCATTCCAAACAAGTTGTGCAAGTTTCAAATTCATTCCGAAGAAGATGTGACTGTTTCCAACTCAATCCAAACAAGTTGTCACTGTTTCCATTTCATTTCAAACAGGTTGTGAATGTTTCCATTTCTTTCCAAAGAGGTTGCAAATGTTTCCACTTCATTCCAGACAATGTGTGTGTGTGTCCACTTCACTCCAAACAAGTTTTGAATGTTTCCATTCATTCAAAACTAGTTCTGAATGTCCCAATTTCATTCCAAAGAAGTTGTGAATGTTTCCATTTCATTTGAAACAAGTTGTGAATGTTTCCATTTCTTTCCAAACAAGTTGTGAATGTTTCCAATTCAATCAAAACTAGTTCTGAATGTTTCCATTTCATTCCAAACAGGTTGTGAAGGGTTCCATTTCATTCCAAACAAGTTGTGACTGTTTCCAACTCAATCCAAACAAGTTGTCACTGTTTCCATTTCATTCCAAACAAGTCGTGAATGTTTCCATTTCTTTCCAAAGAGGTTGCAAATGTTTCTACTTCATTCCAGACAATGTGTGAGTGTGTCCACTATATTCCAAACAAGTTTTGAATGTTTCCATTCATTCCAAACTAGTTCTGAATGTCCCAATTTCATTCCAAAGAAGTTGTGAATGTTTCCATTTCTTTCCAAACAAGTTGTGCATGTTTCAAATTCATTCCGAAGAAGTTGTGACTGTTTCCAACTCAATCCAAACAAGTTGTCACTGTTTCCATTTCATTTCAAACAAGTTGTGAATGTTTCCATTTCTTTCCAAAGATGTTGTAAATGTTTCTACTTCATTCCAGACAATGTGTGAGTGTGTCCACTTCATTCCAAACAAGTTTTGAATGTTTCCATTCATTCAAAACTAGTTCTGAATGTCCCAATTTCATTCCAAAGAAGTTGTGAATGTTTCCATTTCTTTCCAAACAAGTTGTGCATGTTTCAAATTCATTCCGAAGAAGTTGTGAATGTTTCCATTTCATTTGAAACAAGTTGTGAATGTTTCCATTTCTTTCCAAACAAGTTGTGAATGTTTCCAATTCAATCAAAACTAGTTGTGAATGTTTCCATTTCATTCCAAACAAGTTGTGAATGGTTCCATTTCATTCCAAACAAGTTGTGACTGTTTCCAACTCAATCCAAACAAGTTGTCACTGTTTCCATTTCATTTCAAACAAGTCGTGAATGTTTCCATTTCTTTCCAAAGAGGTTGCAAATGTTTCTACTTCATTCCAGACAATGTGTGAGTGTGTCCACTTCACTCCAAACAAGTTTTGAATGTTTCCATTCATTCAAAACTAGTTCTGAATGTCCCAATTTCATTCCAAAGAAGTTGTGAATGTTTCCATTTCATTTGAAACAAGTTGTGAATGTTTCCATTTCTTTCCAAACAAGTTGTGAATGTTTCCAATTCAATCAAAACTAGTTGTGAATGTTTCCATTTCATTCCAAACAAGTTGTGAATGTTTCCATTTCATTCCAAACAAGTTGTGACTGTTTCCAACTCAATCCAAACAAGTTGTCACTGTTTCCATTTCATTTCAAACAAGTTGTGAATGTTTCCATTTCTTTCCAAAGAGGTTGCAAATGTTTCTACTTCATTCCAGACAATGTGTGAGTGTGTCCACTATATTCCAAACAAGTTTGGAATGTTTCCATTCATTCCAAACTAGTTCTGAATGTCCCAATTTCATTCCAAAGAAGTTGTGAATGTTTCCATTTCTTTCCAAACAAGTTGTGCATGTTTCAAATTCATTCCGAAGAAGTTGTGACTGTTTCCAACTCAATCCAAACAAGTTGTCACTGTTTCCATTTCATTTCAAACAAGTTGTGAATGTTTCCATTTCTTTCCAAAGATGTTGTAAATGTTTCTACTTCATTCCAGACAATGTGTGAGTGTGTCCACTTCATTCCAAACAAGTTTTGAATGTTTCCATTCATTCCAAACTAGTTCTGAATGTCCCAATTTCATTCCAAAGAAGTTGTGAATGTTTCCATTTCATTTCAAACAAGTTGTGAATGTTTCCATTTCTTTCCAAACAAGTTGTGAATGTTTCCAATTCAATCAAAACTAGTTGTGAATGTTTCCATTTCATTCCAAACAAGTTGTGAAGGTTTCCATTTCATTCCAAACAAGTTGTGCATGTTTCAAATTCATTCCGAAGAAGTTGTGACTGTTTCCAACTCAATCCAAACAAGTTGTCACTGTTTCCATTTCATTTCAAACAAGTTGTGAATGTTTCCATTTCTTTCCAAAGAGGTTGCAAATGTTTCTACTTCATTCCAGACAATGTGTGAGTGTGTCCACTTCATTCCAAACAAGTTTTGAAAGTTTCCATTCATTCAAAACTAGTTCTGAATGTCCCAATTTCATTCCAAAGAAGTTGTGAATGTTTCCATTTCATTTGAAACAAGTTGTGAATGTTTCCATTTCTTTCCAAACAAGTTGTGAATGTTTCCAATTCAATCAAAACTAGTTGTGAATGTTTCCATTTCATTCCAAACAAGTTGTGAATGGTTCCATTTCATTCCAAACAAGTTGTGACTGTTTCCAACTCAATCCAAACAAGTTGTCACTGTTTCCATTTCATTTCAAACAAGTCGTGAATGTTTCCATTTCTTTCCAAAGAGGTTGCAAATGTTTCTACTTCATTCCAGACAATGTGTGAGTGTGTCCACTATATTCCAAACAAGTTTTGAATGTTTCCATTCATTCCAAACTAGTTCTGAATGTCCCAATTTCATTCCAAAGAAGTTGTGAATGTTTCCATTTCTTTCCAAACAAGTTGTGAATGTTTCCAATTCAATCAAAACTAGTTGTGAATGTTTCCATTTCATTCAAACAAGTTGTAAATGTTTCCATTTCATTCCAAACAAGTTGTGCAAGTTTCAAATCCATTCCGAAGAAGTTGTGACTGTTTCCAACTCAATCCAAACAAGTTGTCACTGTTTCCATTTCATTTCAAACAAGTTGTGAATGTTTCGATTTCTTTCCAAAGAGGTTGCAAATGATTCTGCTTCATTCCAGACAATGTGTGAGTGTGTCCACTTCACTCCAAACAAGTTTTGAATGTTTCCATTCATTCAAAACTAGTTCTGAATGTCCCAATTTCATTCCAAAGAAGTTGTGAATGTTTCCATTTCATTTGAAACAAGTTGTGAATGTTTCCATTTCTTTCCAAACAAGTTGTGAATGTTTCCAATTCAATCAAAACTAGTTGTGAATGTTTCCATTTCATTCCAAACAAGTTGTGAATATTTCCATTTCATTCCAAACAAGTTGTGACTGTTTCCAACTCAATCCAAACAAGTTGTCACTGTTTCCATTTCATTTCAAACAAGTTGTGAATGTTTCCATTTCTTTCCAAAGAGGTTGCAAATGTTTCCACTTCATTCCAGACAATGTGTGAGTGTGTCCACTTCACTCCAAACAAGTTTTGAATGTTTCCATTCATTCAAAACTAGTTCTGAATGTCCCAATTTCATTCCAAAGAAGTTGTGAATGTTTCCATTTCATTTGAAACAAGTTGTGAATGTTTCCATTTCTTTCCAAACAAGTTGTGAATGTTTCCAATTCAATCAAAACTAGTTGTGAATGTTTCCATTTCATTCCAAACAAGTTGTGAATGGTTCCATTTCATTCCAAACAAGTTGTGACTGTTTCCAACTCAATCCAAACAAGTTGTCACTGTTTCCATTTCATTCCAAACAAGTCGTGAATGTTTCCATTTCTTTCCAAAGAGGTTGCAAATGTTTCTACTTCATTCCAGACAATGTATGAGTGTGTCCACTATATTCCAAACAAGTTTTGAATGTTTCCATTCATTCCAAACTAGTTCTGAATGTCCCAATTTCATTCCAAAGAAGTTGTGAATGTTTCCATTTCTTTCCAAACAAGTTGTGCATGTTTCAAATTCATTCCGAAGAAGTTGTGACTGTTTCCAACTCAATCCAAACAAGTTGTCACTGTTTCCATTTCATTTCAAACAAGTTGTGAATGTTTCCATTTCTTTCCAAAGATGTTGTAAATGTTTCTACTTCATTCCAGACAATGTGTGAGTGTGTCCACTTCATTCAAAACAAGTTTTGAATGTTTCCATTCATTCCAAACTAGTTCTGAATGTCCCAATTTCATTCCAAAGAAGTTGTGAATGTTTCCATTTCATTTCAAACAAGTTGTGAATGTTTCCATTTCTTTCCAAACAAGTTGTGAATGTTTCCAATTCAATCAAAACTAGTTGTGAATGTTTCCATTTCATTCCAAACAAGTTGTGAATGTTTCCATTTCATTCCAAACAAGTTGTGCATGTTTCAAATTCATTCCGAAGAAGTTGTGACTGTTTCCAACTCAATCCAAACAAGTTGTCACTGTTTCCATTTCATTTCAAACAAGTTGTGAATGTTTCCATTTCTTTCCAAAGAGGTTGCAAATGTTTCTACTTCATTCCAGACAATGTGTGAGTGTGTCCACTTCACTCCAAACAAGTTTTGAATGTTTCCATTCATTCCAAACTAGTTCTGAATGTCCCAATTTCATTCCAAAGAAGTTGTGAATGTTTCCATTTCATTTGAAACAAGTTGTGAATGTTTCCATTTCTTTCCAAACAAGATGTGAATGTTTCCAATTCAATCAAAACTAGTTGTGAATGTTTCCATTTCATTCCAAACAAGTTGTGAATGTTTCCATTTCATTCCAAACAAGTTGTGCAAGTTTCAAATTCATTCCGAAGAAGTTGTGACTGTTTCCAACTCAATCCAAACAAGTTGTCACTGTTTCCATTTCATTTCAAACAAGTTGTGAATGTTTCCATTTCTTTCCAAAGAGGTTGCAAATGTTTCTACCTCATTCCAGACAATGTGTGAGTGTGTCCACTTCATTCCAAACAAGTTTTGAATGTTTCCATTCTTTCCAAACTAGTTCTGGATGTCCCAATTTCATTCCAAAGAAGTTGTGAATGTTTCCATTTCTTTCCAAACAAGTTGTGAATGTTTCCAATTCAATCAAAACTAGTTGTGAATGTTTCCATTTCATTCAAACAAGTTGTAAATGTTTCCATTTCATTCCAAACAAGTTGTGCATGTTTCAAATTCATTCCGAAGAAGTTTTGACTGTTTCCAACTCAATCCAAACAAGTTGTCACTGTTTTCATTTCATTTCAAACAAGTTGTGAATGTTTCCATTTCTTTCCAAAGAGGTTGAAAATGTTTCTACTTCATTCCAGACAATGTGTGAGTGTGTCCACTTCATTCCAAACAAGTTATGAATGTTTCCATTCATTCAAAACAAGTTCTGAATGTCCCAATTTCATTCCAAAGAAGTTGTGAATGTTTCCATTTCATTTGAAACAAGTTGTGAATGTTTCCATTTGATTTGAAACAAGTTGTGAATGTTTCCATTTCCTTTGAAACAAGTTGTGAATGTTTCCATTTCTTTCCAAACAAGATGTGAATGTTTCCAATTCAATCAAAACTAGTTGTGAATGTGTCCATTTCATTCCAAACAAGTTGTGAATGTTTCCATTTCATTCCAAACAAGTTGTGCAAGTTTCAAATTCATTCCGAAGAAGTTGTGACTGTTTCCAACTCAATCCAAACAAGTTGTCACTGTTTTCATTTCATTTCAAACAAGTTGTGAATGTTTCCATTTCTTTCCAAAGAGGTTGCAAATGTTTCTACTTCATTCCAGACAATGTGTGAGTGTGTCCACTTCATTCCAAACAAGTTTTGAATGTTTCCATTCATTCCAAACTAGTTCTGAATGTCCCAATTTCATTCCAAAGAAGTTGTGAATGTTTCCATTTCTTTCCAAACAAGTTGTGAATGTTTCCAATTCAATCAAAACTAGTTGTTAATGTTTCCATTTCATTCAAACAAGTTGTAAATGTTTCCATTTCATTCCAAACAAGTTGTGAAAGTTTCAAATTCATTCCGAAGAAGTTGTGACTGTTTCCAACTCAATCCAAACAAGTTGTCACTGTTTCCATTTCATTTCAAACAAGTTGTGAATGTTTCCATTTCTTTCCAAAGAGGTTGCAAATGTTTCTACTTCATTCCAGACAATGTGTGAGTGTGTCCACTTCATTCCAAACAAGTTTTGAATGTTTCCATTCATTCAAAACTAGTTCTGAATGTCCCAATTTCATTCCAAAGAAGTTGTGAATGTTTCCATTTCATTTGAAACAAGTTGTGAATGTTTCCATTTCTTTCCAAACAAGTTGTGAATGTTTCCAATTCAATCAAAACTAGTTGTGAATGTTTCCATTTCATTCCAAACAAGTTGTGAATGTTTCCATTTCATTCCAAACAAGTTGTGCATGTTTCAAATTCATTCCGAAGAAGTTGTGACTGTTTCCAACTCAATCCAAACAAGTTGTGAATGTTTCCATTTCATTTCAAACAAGTTGTGAATGTTTCCATTTCTTTCCAAAGAGGTTGCAAATGTTTCTACTTCATTCCAGACAATGTGTGAGTGTGTCCACTTCACTCCAAACAAGTTTTGAATGTTTCCATTCATTCAAAACTAGTTCTGAATGTCCCAATTTCATTCCAAAGAAGTTGTGAATGTTTCCATTTCATTTGAAACAAGTTGTGAATGTTTCCGTTTCTTTCCAAACAAGTTGTGAATGTTTCCAATTCAATCAAAACTAGTTGTGAATGTTTCCATTTCATTCCAAACAAGTTGTGAATGGTTCCATTTCATTCCAAACAAGTTGTGACTGTTTCCAACTCAATCCAAACAAGTTGTCACTGTTTCCATTTCATTTCAAACAAGTCGTGAATGTTTCCATTTCTTTAAAAAAAGGTTGCAAATGTTTCTACTTCATTCCAGACAATGTGTGAGTGTGTCCACTATATTCCAAACAAGTTTTGAATGTTTCCATTCATTCCAAACTAGTTCTGAATGTCCCAATTTCATTCCAAAGAAGTTGTGAATGTTTCCATTTCATTTGAAATAAGTTGTGAATGTTTCCATTTCATTCCAAACAAGTTGTGCATTTTTCAAATTCATTCCGAAGAAGTTGTGACTGTTTCCAACTCAATCCAAACAAGTTGTCACTGTTTCCATTTCATTTCAAACAAGTTGTGAATGTTTCCATTTCTTTCCAAAGAGGTTGCAAATGTTTCTACTTCATTCCAGACAATGTGTGAGTGTGTCCACTTCATTCCAAACAAGTTTTAAATGTTTCCATTCATTCCAAACTAGTTCTGAATGTCCCAATTTCATTCCAAAGAAGTTGTGAATGTTTCCATTTCTTTCCAAACAAGTTGTGAATGGTTCCAATTCAATCAAAACTAGTTGTGAATGTTTCCATTTCATTCAAACAAGTTGTAAATGTTTCCATTTCATTCCAAACAAGTTGTGCATGTTTCAAATCCATTCCGAAGAAGTTGTGACTGTTTCCAACTCAATCCAAACAAGTTGTCACTGTTTCCATTTCATTTCAAACAAGTTGTGAATGTTTCCATTTCTTTCCAAAGAGGTTGCAAATGTTTCTACTTCATTCCAGACAATGTGTGAGTGTGTCCACTTCATTCCAAACAAGTTTTAAATGTTTCCATTCGTTCCAAACTAGTTCTGAATGTCCCAATTTCATTCCAAAGAAGTTGTGAATGTTTCCATTTCATTTGAAACAAGTTGTGAATGTTTCCTTTTCTTTCCAAACAAGTTGTGAATGTTTCCAATTCAATCAAAACTAGTTGTGAAAGTTTCCATTTCATTCCAAACAAGTTGTGAATGTTTCCATTTCATTCCAAACAAGTTGTGCAAGTTTCAAATTCATTCCGAAGAAGTTGTGAATGTTTCCAACTCAATCCAAACAAGTTGTCACTGTTTCCATTTGATTTCAAACAAGTTGTGAATGTTTCCATTTCTTTCCAAAGATGTTGTAAATGTTTCTACTTCGTTCCAGACAATGTGTGAGTGTGTCCACTTCATTCCAAACAAGTTTTGAATGTTTCCATTCATTCCAAACTAGTTCTGAATGTCCCAATTTCATTCCAAAGAAGTTGTGAATGTTTCCATTTCATTTGAAACAAGTTGTGAATGTTTCCATTTCTTTCCAAACAAGTTGTGAATGTTTCCAATTCAATCAAAACTAGTTGTGAATGTTTCCATTTCATTCCAAACAAGTTGTGAATGTTTCCATTTCATTCCAAACAAGTTGTGCATGTTTCAAATTCATTCCGAAGAAGTTGTGACTGTTTCCAACTCAATCCAAACAAGTTGTCACTGTTTCCATTTCATTTCAAACAAGTTGTGAATGTTTCCATTTCTTTCCAAAGAGGTTGCAAATGTTTCTACGTCATTCCAGACAATGTGTGAGTGTGTCCACTTCATTCCAAACAAGTTTTAAATGTTTCCATTCATTCAAAACTAGTTCTGAATGTCCCAATTTCATTCCAAAGAAGTTGTGAATGTTTCCATTTCATTTGAAACAAGTTGTGAATGTTTCCATTTCTTTCCAAACAAGTTGTGAATGTTTCCAATTCAATCAAAACTAGTTGTGAATGTTTCCATTTCATTCCAAACAAGTTGTGAATGTTTCCATTTCATTCCAAACAAGTTGTGCATGTTTCAAATTCATTCCGAAGAAGTTGTGACTGTTTCCAACTCAATCCAAACAAGTTGTGAATGTTTCCATTTCATTTCAAACAAGTTGTGAATGTTTCCATTTCTTTCCAAAGAGGTTGCAAATGTTTCTACTTCATTCCAGACAATGTGTGAGTGTGTCCACTTCACTCCAAACAAGTTTTGAATGTTTCCATTCATTCAAAACTAGTTCTGAATGTCCCAATTTCATTCCAAAGAAGTTGTGAATGTTTCCATTTCATTTGAAACAAGTTGTGAATGTTTCCGTTTCTTTCCAAACAAGTTGTGAATGTTTCCAATTCAATCAAAACTAGTTGTGAATGTTTCCATTTCATTCCAAACAAGTTGTGAATGGTTCCATTTCATTCCAAACAAGTTGTGACTGTTTCCAACTCAATCCAAACAAGTTGTCACTGTTTCCATTTCATTTCAAACAAGTCGTGAATGTTTCCATTTCTTTAAAAAAAGGTTGCAAATGTTTCTACTTCATTCCAGACAATGTGTGAGTGTGTCCACTATATTCCAAACAAGTTTTGAATGTTTCCATTCATTCCAAACTAGTTCTGAATGTCCCAATTTCATTCCAAAGAAGTTGTGAATGTTTCCATTTCATTTGAAACAAGTTGTGAATGTTTCCATTTCATTCCAAACAAGTTGTGCATGTTTCAAATTCATTCCGAAGAAGTTGTGACTGTTTCCAACTCAATCCAAACAAGTTGTCACTGTTTCCATTTCATTTCAAACAAGTTGTGAATGTTTCCATTTCTTTCCAAAGAGGTTGCAAATGTTTCTACTTCATTCCAGACAATGTGTGAGTGTGTCCACTTCATTCCAAACAAGTTTTAAATGTTTCCATTCATTCCAAACTAGTTCTGAATGTCCCAATTTCATTCCAAAGAAGTTGTGAATGTTTCCATTTCTTTCCAAACAAGTTGTGAATGGTTCCAATTCAATCAAAACTAGTTGTGAATGTTTCCATTTCATTCAAACAAGTTGTAAATGTTTCCATTTCATTCCAAACAAGTTGTGCATGTTTCAAATCCATTCCGAAGAAGTTGTGACTGTTTCCAACTCAATCCAAACAAGTTGTCACTGTTTCCATTTCATTTCAAACAAGTTGTGAATGTTTCCATTTCTTTCCAAAGAGGTTGCAAATGTTTCTACTTCATTCCAGACAATGTGTGAGTGTGTCCACTTCATTCCAAACAAGTTTTAAATGTTTCCATTCGTTCCAAACTAGTTCTGAATGTCCCAATTTCATTCCAAAGAAGTTGTGAATGTTTCCATTTCATTTGAAACAAGTTGTGAATGTTTCCTTTTCTTTCCAAACAAGTTGTGAATGTTTCCAATTCAATCAAAACTAGTTGTGAAAGTTTCCATTTCATTCCAAACAAGTTGTGAATGTTTCCATTTCATTCCAAACAAGTTGTGCAAGTTTCAAATTCATTCCGAAGAAGTTGTGAATGTTTCCAACTCAATCCAAACAAGTTGTCACTGTTTCCATTTGATTTCAAACAAGTTGTGAATGTTTCCATTTCTTTCCAAAGATGTTGTAAATGTTTCTACTTCATTCCAGACAATGTGTGAGTGTGTCCACTTCATTCCAAACAAGTTTTGAATGTTTCCATTCATTCCAAACTAGTTCTGAATGTCCCAATTTCATTCCAAAGAAGTTGTGAATGTTTCCATTTCATTTGAAACAAGTTGTGAATGTTTCCATTTCTTTCCAAACAAGTTGTGAATGTTTCCAATTCAATCAAAACTAGTTGTGAATGTTTCCATTTCATTCCAAACAAGTTGTGAATGTTTCCATTTCATTCCAAACAAGTTGTGCATGTTTCAAATTCATTCCGAAGAAGTTGTGACTGTTTCCAACTCAATCCAAACAAGTTGTCACTGTTTCCATTTCATTTCAAACAAGTTGTGAATGTTTCCATTTCTTTCCAAAGAGGTTGCAAATGTTTCTACTTCATTCCAGACAATGTGTGAGTGTGTCCACTTCACTCCAAACAAGTTTTGAATGTTTCCATTCATTCAAAACTAGTTCTGAATGTCCCAATTTCATTCCAAAGAAGTTGTGAATGTTTCCATTTCATTTGAAACAAGTTGTGAATGTTTCCATTTCTTTCCAAACAAGTTGTGAATGTTTCCAATTCAAACAAAACTAGTTGTGAATGTTTCCATTTCATTCCAAACAAGTTGTGAATGGTTCCATTTCATTCCAAACAAGTTGTGACTGTTTCCAACTCAATCCAAACAAGTTGTCACGGTTTCCATTTCATTTCAAACAAGTCGTGAATGTTTCCATTTCTTTCCAAAGAGGTTGCAAATGTTTCTACTTCATTCCAGACAATGTGTGAGTGTGTCCACTATATTCCAAACAAGTTTTGAATGTTTCCATTCATTCCAAACTAGTTCTGAATGTCCCAATTTCATTCCAAAAGAAGTTGTGAATGTTTCCATTTCTTTCCAAACAAGTTGTGAATGTTTCCAATTCAATCAAAACTAGTTGTGAATGTTTCCATTTCATTCAAACAAGTTGTAAATGTTTCCATTTCATTCCAAACAAGTTGTGCATGTTTCAAATCCATTCCGAAGAAGTTGTGACTGTTTCCAACTCAATCCAAACAAGTTGTCACTGTTTCCATTTCATTTCAAACAAGTTGTGAATGTTTCGATTTCTTTCCAAAGAGGTTGCAAATGTTTCTACTTCATTCCAGACAATGTGTGAGTGTGTCCACTTCACTCCAAACAAGTTTTGAATGTTTCCACTCATTCAAAACTAGTTCTGAATGTCCCAATTTCATTCCAAAGAAGTTGTGAATGTTTCCATTTCATTTGAAACAAGTTGTGAATGTTTCCATTTCTTTCCAAACAAGTTGTGAATGTTTCCAATTCAATCAAAACTAGTTGTGAATGTTTCCATTTCATTCCAAACAAGTTGTGAATGTTTCCATTTCATTCCAAACAAGTTGTGACTGTTTCCAACTCAATCCAAACAAGTTGTCACTGTTTCCATTTCATTTCAAACAAGTTGTGAATGTTTCCATTTCTTTCCAAAGAGGTTGCAAATGTTTCTACTTCATTCCAGACAATGTGTGAGTGTGTCCACTATATTCCAAACAAGTTTTGAATGTTTCCATTCATTCCAAACTAGTTCTGAATGTCCCAATTTCATTCCAAAGAAGTTGTGAATGTTTCCATTTCTTTCCAAACAAGTTGTGCAAGTTTCAAATTCATTCCGAAGAAGTTGTGACTGTTTCCAACTCAATCCAAACAAGTTGTCACTGTTTCCATTTCATTTCAAACAAGTTGTGAATGTTTCCATTTCTTTCCAAAGAGGTTGCAAATGTTTCTACTTCATTCCAGACAATGTGTGAGTGTGTCCACTTCATTCCAAACAAGTTTTAAATGTTTCCATTCATTCCAAACTAGTTCTGAATGTCCCAATTTCATTCCAAAGAAGTTGTGAATGTTTCCATTTCATTTAAAACAAGTTGTGAATGTTTCCTTTTCTTTCCAAACAAGTTGTGAATGTTTCCAATTCAATCAAAACTAGTTGTGAAAGTTTCCATTTCATTCCAAACAAGTTGTGAATGTTTCCATTTCATTCCAAACAAGTTGTGCATGTTTCAAATTCATTCCGAAGAAGTTGTGACTGTTTCCAACTCAATCCAAACAAGTTGTCACTGTTTCCATTTGATTTCAAACAAGTTGTGAATGTTTCCATTTCTTTCCAAAGATGTTGTAAATGTTTCTACTTCATTCCAGACAATGTGTGAGTGTGTCCACTTCATTCCAAACAAGTTTTGAATGTTTCCATTCATTCCAAACTAGTTCTGAATGTCCCAATTTCATTCCAAAGAAGTTGTGAATGTTTCCATTTCATTTGAAACAAGTTGTGAATGTTTCCATTTCTTTCCAAACAAGTTGTGAATGTTTCCAATTCAATCAAAACTAGTTGTGAATGTTTCCATTTCATTCCAAACAAGTTGTGAATGGTTCCATTTCATTCCAAACAAGTTGTGACTGTTTCCAACTCAATCCAAACAAGTTGTCACTGTTTCCATTTCATTTCAAACAAGTCGTGAATGTTTCCATTTCTTTCCAAAGAGGTTGCAAATGTTTCTACTTCATTCCAGACAATGTGTGAGTGTGTCCACTATATTCCAAACAAGTTTTGAATGTTTCCATTCATTCCAAACTAGTTCTGAATGTCCCAATTTCATTCCAAAGAAGTTGTGAATGTTTCCATTTCATTTGAAACAAGTTGTGAATGTTTCCATTTCATTCCAAACAAGTTGTGCATGTTTCAAATTCATTCCGAAGAAGTTGTGACTGTTTCCAACTCAATCCAAACAAGTTGTCACTGTTTCCATTTCATTTCAAACAAGTTGTGAATGTTTCCATTTCTTTCCAAAGAGGTTGCAAATGTTTCTACTTCATTCCAGACAATGTGTGAGTGTGTCCACTTCATTAAAAACAAGTTTTAAATGTTTCCATTCATTCCAAACTAGTTCTGAATGTCCCAATTTCATTCCAAAGAAGTTGTGAATGTTTCCATTTCATTTGAAACAAGTTGTGAATGTTTCCTTTTCTTTCCAAACAAGTTGTGAATGTTTCCAATTCAATCAAAACTAGTTGTGAAAGTTTCCATTTCATTCCAAACAAGTTGTGAATGTTTCCATTTCATTCCAAACAAGTTGTGCAAGTTTCAAATTCATTCCGAAGAAGTTGTGACTGTTTCCAACTCAATCCAAACAAGTTGTCACTATTTCCATTTGATTTCAAACAAGTTGTGAATGTTTCCATTTCTTTCCAAAGAGGTTGCAAATGTTTCTACTTCATTCCAGACAATGTGTGAGTGTGTCCACTTCATTCCAAACAAGTTTTAAATGTTTCCATTCATTGAAAACTAGTTCTGAATGTCCCAATTTCATTCCAAAGAAGTTTTGAATGTTTCCATTTCATTTGAAACAAGTTGTGAATGTTTCCTTTTCTTTCCAAACAAGTTGTGAATGTTTCCAATTCAATCAAAACTAGTTGTGAATGTTTCCATTTCATTCCAAACAAGTTGTGCATGTTTCAAATTCATTCCGAAGAAGTTGTGACTGTTTCCAACTCAATCCAAACAAGTTGTCACTGTTTCCATTTCATTTCAAACAAGTTGTGAATGTTTCCATTTCTTTCCAAAGATGTTGTAAATGTTTCTACTTCATTCCAGACAATGTGTGAGTGTGTCCACTTCATTCCAAACAAGTTTTGAATGTTTCCATTCATTCCAAACTAGTTCTGAATGTCCCAATTTCATTCCAAAGAAGTTGTGAATGTTTCCATTGCATTTGAAACAAGTTGTGAATGTTTCCATTTCTTTCCAAACAAGATGTGAATGTTTCCAATTCAATCAAAACTAGTTGTGAATGTTTCCATTTCATTCCAAACAAGTTGTGAATGTTTCCATTTCATTCCAAACAAGTTGTGCAAGTTTCAAATTCATTCCGAAGAAGTTGTGACTGTTTCCAACTCAATCCAAACAAGTTGTCACTGTTTCCATTTCATTTCAAACAAGTTGTGAATGTTTCCATTTCTTTCCAAAGAGGTTGCAAATGTTTCTACTTCATTCCAGACAATGTGTGAGTGTGTCCACTTCACTCCAAACAAGTTTTGAATGTTTCCATTCATTCCAAACTAGTTCTGAATGTCCCAATTTCATTCCAAAGAAGTTGTGAATGTTTCCATTTCATTTGAAACAAGTTGTGAATGTTTCCATTTCTTTCCAAACAAGATGTGAATGTTTCCAATTCAATCAAAACTAGTTGTGAATGTTTCCATTTCATTCCAAACAAGTTGTGAATGTTTCCATTTCATTCCAAACAAGTTGTGCAAGTTTCAAATTCATTCCGAAGAAGTTGTGACTGTTTCCAACTCAATCCAAACAAGTTGTCACTGTTTCCATTTCATTTCAAACAAGTTGTGAATGTTTCCATTTCTTTCCAAAGAGGTTGCAAATGTTTCTACCTCATTCCAGACAATGTGTGAGTGTGTCCACTTCATTCCAAACAAGTTTTGAATGTTTCCATTCTTTCCAAACTAGTTCTGGATGTCCCAATTTCATTCCAAAGAAGTTGTGAATGTTTCCATTTCTTTCCAAACAAGTTGTGAATGTTTCCAATTCAATCAAAACTAGTTGTGAATGTTTCCATTTCATTCAAACAAGTTGTAAATGTTTCCATTTCATTCCAAACAAGTTGTGCATGTTTCAAATTCATTCCGAAGAAGTTTTGACTGTTTCCAACTCAATCCAAACAAGTTGTCACTGTTTTCATTTCATTTCAAACAAGTTGTGAATGTTTCCATTTCTTTCCAAAGAGGTTGAAAATGTTTCTACTTCATTCCAGACAATGTGTGAGTGTGTCCACTTCATTCCAAACAAGTTATGAATGTTTCCATTCATTCAAAACAAGTTCTGAATGTCCCAATTTCATTCCAAAGAAGTTGTGAATGTTTCCATTTCATTTGAAACAAGTTGTGAATGTTTCCATTTGATTTGAAACAAGTTGTGAATGTTTCCATTTCCTTTGAAACAAGTTGTGAATGTTTCCATTTCTTTCCAAACAAGATGTGAATGTTTCCAATTCAATCAAAACTAGTTGTGAATGTGTCCATTTCATTCCAAACAAGTTGTGAATGTTTCCATTTCATTCCAAACAAGTTGTGCAAGTTTCAAATTCATTCCGAAGAAGTTGTGACTGTTTCCAACTCAATCCAAACAAGTTGTCACTGTTTTCATTTCATTTCAAACAAGTTGTGAATGTTTCCATTTCTTTCCAAAGTGGTTGCAAATGTTTCTACTTCATTCCAGACAATGTGTGAGTGTGTCCACTTCATTCCAAACAAGTTTTGAATGTTTCCATTCATTCCAAACTAGTTCTGAATGTCCCAATTTCATTCCAAAGAAGTTGTGAATGTTTCCATTTCTTTCCAAACAAGTTGTGAATGTTTCCAATTCAATCAAAACTAGTTGTTAATGTTTCCATTTCATTCAAACAAGTTGTAAATGTTTCCATTTCATTCCAAACAAGTTGTGAAAGTTTCAAATTCATTCCGAAGAAGTTGTGACTGTTTCCAACTCAATCCAAACAAGTTGTCACTGTTTCCATTTCATTTCAAACAAGTTGTGAATGTTTCCATTTCTTTCCAAAGAGGTTGCAAATGTTTCTACTTCATTCCAGACAATGTGTGAGTGTGTCCACTTCATTCCAAACAAGTTTTGAATGTTTCCATTCATTCAAAACTAGTTCTGAATGTCCCAATTTCATTCCAAAGAAGTTGTGAATGTTTCCATTTCATTTGAAACAAGTTGTGAATGTTTCCATTTCTTTCCAAACAAGTTGTGAATGTTTCCAATTCAATCAAAACTAGTTGTGAATGTTTCCATTTCATTCCAAACAAGTTGTGAATGTTTCCATTTCATTCCAAACAAGTTGTGCATGTTTCAAATTCATTCCGAAGAAGTTGTGACTGTTTCCAACTCAATCCAAACAAGTTGTGAATGTTTCCATTTCATTTCAAACAAGTTGTGAATGTTTCCATTTCTTTCCAAAGAGGTTGCAAATGTTTCTACTTCATTCCAGACAATGTGTGAGTGTGTCCACTTCACTCCAAACAAGTTTTGAATGTTTCCATTCATTCAAAACTAGTTCTGAATGTCCCAATTTCATTCCAAAGAAGTTGTGAATGTTTCCATTTCATTTGAAACAAGTTGTGAATGTTTCCGTTTCTTTCCAAACAAGTTGTGAATGTTTCCAATTCAATCAAAACTAGTTGTGAATGTTTCCATTTCATTCCAAACAAGTTGTGAATGGTTCCATTTCATTCCAAACAAGTTGTGACTGTTTCCAACTCAATCCAAACAAGTTGTCACTGTTTCCATTTCATTTCAAACAAGTCGTGAATGTTTCCATTTCTTTAAAAAAAGGTTGCAAATGTTTCTACTTCATTCCAGACAATGTGTGAGTGTGTCCACTATATTCCAAACAAGTTTTGAATGTTTCCATTCATTCCAAACTAGTTCTGAATGTCCCAATTTCATTCCAAAGAAGTTGTGAATGTTTCCATTTCATTTGAAACAAGTTGTGAATGTTTCCATTTCATTCCAAACAAGTTGTGCATGTTTCAAATTCATTCCGAAGAAGTTGTGACTGTTTCCAACTCAATCCAAACAAGTTGTCACTGTTTCCATTTCATTTCAAACAAGTTGTGAATGTTTCCATTTCTTTCCAAAGAGGTTGCAAATGTTTCTACTTCATTCCAGACAATGTGTGAGTGTGTCCACTTCATTCCAAACAAGTTTTAAATGTTTCCATTCATTCCAAACTAGTTCTGAATGTCCCAATTTCATTCCAAAGAAGTTGTGAATGTTTCCATTTCTTTCCAAACAAGTTGTGAATGGTTCCAATTCAATCAAAACTAGTTGTGAATGTTTCCATTTCATTCAAACAAGTTGTAAATGTTTCCATTTCATTCCAAACAAGTTGTGCATGTTTCAAATCCATTCCGAAGAAGTTGTGACTGTTTCCAACTCAATCCAAACAAGTTGTCACTGTTTCCATTTCATTTCAAACAAGTTGTGAATGTTTCCATTTCTTTCCAAAGAGGTTGCAAATGTTTCTACTTCATTCCAGACAATGTGTGAGTGTGTCCACTTCATTCCAAACAAGTTTTAAATGTTTCCATTCGTTCCAAACTAGTTCTGAATGTCCCAATTTCATTCCAAAGAAGTTGTGAATGTTTCCATTTCATTTGAAACAAGTTGTGAATGTTTCCTTTTCTTTCCAAACAAGTTGTGAATGTTTCCAATTCAATCAAAACTAGTTGTGAAAGTTTCCATTTCATTCCAAACAAGTTGTGAATGTTTCCATTTCATTCCAAACAAGTTGTGCAAGTTTCAAATTCATTCCGAAGAAGTTGTGAATGTTTCCAACTCAATCCAAACAAGTTGTCACTGTTTCCATTTGATTTCAAACAAGTTGTGAATGTTTCCATTTCTTTCCAAAGATGTTGTAAATGTTTCTACTTCATTCCAGACAATGTGTGAGTGTGTCCACTTCATTCCAAACAAGTTTTGAATGTTTCCATTCATTCCAAACTAGTTCTGAATGTCCCAATTTCATTCCAAAGAAGTTGTGAATGTTTCCATTTCATTTGAAACAAGTTGTGAATGTTTCCATTTCTTTCCAAACAAGTTGTGAATGTTTCCAATTCAATCAAAACTAGTTGTGAATGTTTCCATTTCATTCCAAACAAGTTGTGAATGTTTCCATTTCATTCCAAACAAGTTGTGCATGTTTCAAATTCATTCCGAAGAAGTTGTGACTGTTTCCAACTCAATCCAAACAAGTTGTCACTGTTTCCATTTCATTTCAAACAAGTTCTGAATGTTTCCATTTCTTTCCAAAGAGGTTGCAAATGTTTCTACTTCATTCCAGACAATGTGTGAGTGTGTCCACTTCACTCCAAACAAGTTTTGAATGTTTCCATTCATTCAAAACTAGTTCTGAATGTCCCAATTTCATTCCAAAGAAGTTGTGAATGTTTCCATTTCATTTGAAACAAGTTGTGAATGTTTCCATTTCTTTCCAAACAAGTTGTGAATGTTTCCAATTCAAACAAAACTAGTTGTGAATGTTTCCATTTCATTCCAAACAAGTTGTGAATGGTTCCATTTCATTCCAAACAAGTTGTGACTGTTTCCAACTCAATCCAAACAAGTTGTCACGGTTTCCATTTCATTTCAAACAAGTCGTGAATGTTTCCATTTCTTTCCAAAGAGGTTGCAAATGTTTCTACTTCATTCCAGACAATGTGTGAGTGTGTCCACTATATTCCAAACAAGTTTTGAATGTTTCCATTCATTCCAAACTAGTTCTGAATGTCCCAATTTCATTCCAAAAGAAGTTGTGAATGTTTCCATTTCTTTCCAAACAAGTTGTGAATGTTTCCAATTCAATCAAAACTAGTTGTGAATGTTTCCATTTCATTCAAACAAGTTGTAAATGTTTCCATTTCATTCCAAACAAGTTGTGCATGTTTCAAATCCATTCCGAAGAAGTTGTGACTGTTTCCAACTCAATCCAAACAAGTTGTCACTGTTTCCATTTCATTTCAAACAAGTTGTGAATGTTTCGATTTCTTTCCAAAGAGGTTGCAAATGTTTCTACTTCATTCCAGACAATGTGTGAGTGTGTCCACTTCACTCCAAACAAGTTTTGAATGTTTCCACTCATTCAAAACTAGTTCTGAATGTCCCAATTTCATTCCAAAGAAGTTGTGAATGTTTCCATTTCATTTGAAACAAGTTGTGAATGTTTCCATTTCTTTCCAAACAAGTTGTGAATGTTTCCAATTCAATCAAAACTAGTTGTGAATGTTTCCATTTCATTCCAAACAAGTTGTGAATGTTTCCATTTCATTCCAAACAAGTTGTGACTGTTTCCAACTCAATCCAAACAAGTTGTCACTGTTTCCATTTCATTTCAAACAAGTTGTGAATGTTTCCATTTCTTTCCAAAGAGGTTGCAAATGTTTCTACTTCATTCCAGACAATGTGTGAGTGTGTCCACTATATTCCAAACAAGTTTTGAATGTTTCCATTCATTCCAAACTAGTTCTGAATGTCCCAATTTCATTCCAAAGAAGTTGTGAATGTTTCCATTTCTTTCCAAACAAGTTGTGCAAGTTTCAAATTCATTCCGAAGAAGTTGTGACTGTTTCCAACTCAATCCAAACAAGTTGTCACTGTTTCCATTTCATTTCAAACAAGTTGTGAATGTTTCCATTTCTTTCCAAAGAGGTTGCAAATGTTTCTACTTCATTCCAGACAATGTGTGAGTGTGTCCACTTCATTCCAAACAAGTTTTAAATGTTTCCATTCATTCCAAACTAGTTCTGAATGTCCCAATTTCATTCCAAAGAAGTTGTGAATGTTTCCATTTCATTTGAAACAAGTTGTGAATGTTTCCTTTTCTTTCCAAACAAGTTGTGAATGTTTCCAATTCAATCAAAACTAGTTGTGAAAGTTTCCATTTCATTCCAAACAAGTTGTGAATGTTTCCATTTCATTCCAAACAAGTTGTGCATGTTTCAAATTCATTCCGAAGAAGTTGTGACTGTTTCCAACTCAATCCAAACAAGTTGTCACTGTTTCCATTTGATTTCAAACAAGTTGTGAATGTTTCCATTTCTTTCCAAAGATGTTGCAAATGTTTCTACTTCATTCCAGACAATGTGTGAGTGTGTCCACTTCATTCCAAACAAGTTTTGAATGTTTCCATTCATTCCAAACTAGTTCTGAATGTCCCAATTTCATTCCAAAGAAGTTGTGAATGTTTCCATTTCATTTGAAACAAGTTGTGAATGTTTCCATTTCTTTCCAAACAAGTTGTGAATGTTTCCAATTCAATCAAAACTAGTTGTGAATGTTTCCATTTCATTCCAAACAAGTTGTGAATGGTTCCATTTCATTCCAAACAAGTTGTGACTGTTTCCAACTCAATCCAAACAAGTTGTCACTGTTTCCATTTCATTTCAAACAAGTCGTGAATGTTTCCATTTCTTTCCAAAGAGGTTGCAAATGTTTCTACTTCATTCCAGACAATGTGTGAGTGTGTCCACTATATTCCAAACAAGTTTTGAATGTTTCCATTCATTCCAAACTAGTTCTGAATGTCCCAATTTCATTCCAAAGAAGTTGTGAATGTTTCCATTTCATTTGAAACAAGTTGTGAATGTTTCCATTTCATTCCAAACAAGTTGTGCATGTTTCAAATTCATTCCGAAGAAGTTGTGACTGTTTCCAACTCAATCCAAACAAGTTGTCACTGTTTCCATTTCATTTCAAACAAGTTGTGAATGTTTCCATTTCTTTCCAAAGAGGTTGCAAATGTTTCTACTTCATTCCAGACAATGTGTGAGTGTGTCCACTTCATTAAAAACAAGTTTTAAATGTTTCCATTCATTCCAAACTAGTTCTGAATGTCCCAATTTCATTCCAAAGAAGTTGTGAATGTTTCCATTTCATTTGAAACAAGTTGTGAATGTTTCCTTTTCTTTCCAAACAAGTTGTGAATGTTTCCAATTCAATCAAAACTAGTTGTGAAAGTTTCCATTTCATTCCAAACAAGTTGTGAATGTTTCCATTTCATTCCAAACAAGTTGTGCAAGTTTCAAATTCATTCCGAAGAAGTTGTGACTGTTTCCAACTCAATCCAAACAAGTTGTCACTATTTCCATTTGATTTCAAACAAGTTGTGAATGTTTCCATTTCTTTCCAAAGAGGTTGCAAATGTTTCTACTTCATTCCAGACAATGTGTGAGTGTGTCCACTTCATTCCAAACAAGTTTTAAATGTTTCCATTCATTGCAAACTAGTTCTGAATGTCCCAATTTCATTCCAAAGAAGTTTTGAATGTTTCCATTTCATTTGAAACAAGTTGTGAATGTTTCCTTTTCTTTCCAAACAAGTTGTGAATGTTTCCAATTCAATCAAAACTAGTTGTGAATGTTTCCATTTCATTCCAAACAAGTGGTGCATGTTTCAAATTCATTCCGAAGAAGTTGTGACTGTTTCCAACTCAATCCAAACAAGTTGTCACTGTTTCCATTTCATTTCAAACAAGTTGTGAATGTTTCCATTTCTTTCCAAAGATGTTGTAAATGTTTCTACTTCATTCCAGACAATGTGTGAGTGTGTCCACTTCATTCCAAACAAGTTTTGAATGTTTCCATTCATTCCAAACTAGTTCTGAATGTCCCAATTTCATTCCAAAGAAGTTGTGAATGTTTCCATTGCATTTGAAACAAGTTGTGAATGTTTCCATTTCTTTCCAAACAAGATGTGAATGTTTCCAATTCAATCAAAACTAGTTGTGAATGTTTCCATTTCATTCCAAACAAGTTGTGAATGTTTCCATTTCATTCCAAACAAGTTGTGCAAGTTTCAAATTCATTCCGAAGAAGTTGTGACTGTTTCCAACTCAATCCAAACAAGTTGTCACTGTTTCCATTTCATTTCAAACAAGTTGTGAATGTTTCCATTTCTTTCCAAAGAGGTTGCAAATGTTTCTACCTCATTCCAGACAATGTGTGAGTGTGTCCACTTCATTCCAAACAAGTTTTGAATGTTTCCATTCATTCCAAACTAGTTCTGGATGTCCCAATTGAAGATTTCAGGATCTCAATAATAACATGTTCTTATGTTATTTACTTATGTATATGCCATATGCATATATATGTTCTTTGTGTTCAACATGAATATAGACATACATATTCTGTCAAACACACCTAGCATGCCACTAAGATCATTCATAAAATTAAATCCTTAGCATGCTACTAAAGCAAGAAAGGATGTGTACCTTCCTTCTTGATAATCTTGTGCGGAAATGGAAGGAAGGACTTGATCTTAGAAGAGCACCTTGAGGCTTGAATTGAGATGAACAATCTCAATGTAATTCCACCCACAATGCTCTCAAAGAATGTCTATTATTTCGGCTCTCTAAAGGAATGAAAGGAGGAACTTTTTCTCTCAAGAAAAAATGGTGCAAATTGAGTGTAAAATTCGTACTCTCAATGGCCAGCCACTAAAGGCTATTTATAGATGACCAAAAGGCACACCTTTACACCAAGAAAGGTGTCCTTTAAGCCAAAGAACACTTCCTTTGGCTAAGGGTCATGTATGGTGGCGAAAATACATGTCTTTTAGCCAAGGAACACTTCCTTTGGCCTATAACCACCCATAACTACCTTATGGGCGAAAATACATGTCTTTTAAGTCAAGGAACACTTCCTTTGGCCTATAACCACCCATAACTACCTTATGGGCGAAAATACATGTCTTTTAAGTCTAAAGGACATCACATTTGGTGCAATAACCACCTCAACCACCTCCATGGCCGAACATACATGTCCTTTAAAGTCAAAGGACATCACTCTTGGTGCTATAAGCACCCTATGGCCGAATATACATGTCCATTCACCCAAGGAACACTTCCTTTGGATGAAAGGACATGTTCTTTTAGCCAAGAGTTATTTCTTTTGATGAAGAGACATACCTTTACACAAAAGATGTGTCTCTTGGTGGTTTTGAGCTAAAAACAAGGTGAGCTGGCACAAAGCTAGCTCAATATGCTACTTATGCACCATTGAGCTCCTTTGAGCTCCAACCAAGCACCATGAACTAAGGTCCAGCTCCAAGAACTGACCTTGAGCTGGAGTTAGCTGCTTTCAGCTGAAGTAAACTGAAGTCCAGCTACACTCAGCTACCAAAAGCTGAAGTGAGCTGACTTGAGCTGACTTGAGCTGAAGTCCAGCTACATTCAGCTACCATAAGCTGAAGTGAGCTGACTTGAGCTGACTTGAGCTAACTTGAGCTGAAGTCCAGCTACATTCAGCTACCATAAGCTGAAGTGAGTTGACTTGAGCTGACTTGAGCTAACTTGAGCTGAAGTCCAGCTACTTTGAGCTACTTATAGCTGAAGTGAGCTGACTTGAGCTAAGGGGAGCTACTTCTAGCTGCATTAGATACCTTTTCAAGCTATAGTTAGCTCAACGAGCTCAAATCCTATCTTAAAAGGATCTTGGTGCGCCAAGAATTCCAACACCAATTTCATTCCAAAGAAGTTGTGAATGTTTCCATTTCTTTCCAAACAAGTTGTGAATGTTTCCAATTCAATCAAAACTAGTTGTGAATGTTTCCATTTCATTCAAACAAGTTGTAAATGTTTCCATTTCATTCCAAACAAGTTGTGCATGTTTCAAATTCATTCCGAAGAAGTTGTGACTGTTTCCAACTCAATCCAAACAAGTTGTCACTGTTTTCATTTCATTTCAAACAAGTTGTGAATGTTTCCATTTCTTTCCAAAGAGGTTGCAAATGTTTCTACTTCATTCCAGACAATGTGTGAGTGTGTCCACTTCATTCCAAACAAGTTTTGAATGTTTCCATTCATTCAAAACAAGTTCTGAATGTCCCAATTTCATTCCAAAGAAGTTGTGAATGTTTCCATTTCATTTGAAACAAGTTGTGAATGTTTCCATTTCATTTGAAACAAGTTGTGAATGTTTCCATTTCTTACCAAACAAGATGTGAATGTTTCCAATTCAATCAAAACTAGTTGTGAATGTTTCCATTTCATTCCAAACAAGTTGTGAATGTTTCCATTTCATTCCAAACAAGTTGTGCATGTTTCAAATTCATTCCGAAGAAGTTGTGACTGTTTCCAACTCAATCCAAACAAGTTGTCACTGTTTCCATTTCATTTCAAACAAGTTGTGAATGTTTCCATTTCTTTCCAAAGATGTTGTAAATGTTTCTACTTCATTCCAGACAATGTGTGAGTGTGTCCACTTCATTCCAAACAAGTTTTGAATGTTTCCATTCATTCAAAACAAGTTCTGAACGTCCCAATTTCATTCCAAAGAAGTTGTGAATGTTTCCATTTCATTTGAAACAAGTTGTGAATGTTTCCATTTCATTTGAAACAAGTTGTGAATGTTTCCATTTCATTTGAAACAAGTTGTGAATGTTTCCATTTCTTTCCAAACAAGATGTGAATGTTTCCAATTCAATCAAAACTAGTTGTGAATGTTTCCATTTCATTCCAAACAAGTTGTGAATGTTTCCATTTCATTCCAAACAAGTTGTGCATGTTTCAAATTCATTCCGAAGAAGTTGTGACTGTTTCCAACTCAATCCAAACAAGTTGTCACTGTTTCCATTTCATTTCAAACAAGTTGTGAATGTTTCCATTTCTTTCCAAAGATGTTGTAAATGTTTCTACTTCATTCCAGACAATGTGTGAGTGTGTCCACTTCATTCCAAACAAGTTTTGAATGTTTCCATTCATTCCAAACTAGTTCTGAATGTCCCAATTTCATTCCAAAGAAGTTGTGAATGTTTCCATTTCATTTGAAACAAGTTGTGAATGTTTCCATTTCTTTCCAAACAAGATGTGAATGTTTCCAATTCAATCAAAACTAGTTGTGAATGTTTCCATTTCATTCCAAACAAGTTGTGAATGTTTCCATTTCATTCCAAACAAGTTGTGCAAGTTTCAAATTCATTCCGAAGAAGTTGTGACTGTTTCCAACTCAATCCAAACAAGTTGTCACTGTTTCCATTTCATTTCAAACAAGTTGTGAATGTTTCCATTTCTTTCCAAAGAGGTTGCAAATGTTTCTACCTCATTCCAGACAATGTGTGAGTGTGTCCACTTCATTCCAAACAAGTTTTGAATGTTTCCATTCATTCCAAACTAGTTCTGGATGTCCCAATTTCATTCCAAAGAAGTTGTGAATGTTTCCATTTCTTTCCAAACAAGTTGTGAATGTTTCCAATTCAATCAAAACTAGTTATGAATGTTTCCATTTCATTCAAACAAGTTATAAAAGTTTCCATTTCATTCCAAACAAGTTGTGCATGTTTCAAATTCATTCCGAAGAAGTTGTGACTGTTTCCAACTCAATCCAAACAAGTTGTCACTGTTTTCATTTCATTTCAAACAAGTTGTGAATGTTTCCATTTCTTTCCAAAGAGGTTGCAAATGTTTCTACTTCATTCCAGACAATGTGTGAGTGTGTCCACTTCATTCCAAACAAGTTTTGAATGTTTCCATTCATTCCAAACTAGTTCTGAATGTCCCAATTTCATTCCAAAGAAGTTGTGAATGTTTCCATTTCTTTCCAAACAAGATGTGAATGTTTCCAATTCAATCAAAACTAGTTGTGAATGTTTCCATTTCATTCCAAACAAGTTGTGAATGTTTCCATTTCATTCCAAACAAGTTGTGCAAGTTTCAAATTCATTCCGAAGAAGTTGTGACTGTTTCCAACTCAATCCAAACAAGTTGTCACTGTTTCCATTTCATTTCAAACAAGTTGTGAATGTTTCCATTTCTTTCCAAAGATGTTGTAAATGTTTCTACTTCATTCCAGACAATGTGTGAGTGTGTCCACTTCATTCCAAACAAGTTTTGAATGTTTCCATTCATTCCAAACTAGTTCTGAATGTCCCAATTTCATTCCAAAGAAGTTGTGAATGTTTCCATTTCATTTGAAACAAGTTGTGAATGTTTCCATTTCTTTCCAAACAAGTTGTGAATGTTTCCAATTCAATCAAAACTAGTTGTGAATGTTTCCATTTCATTTCAAACAGGTTGTGAATGTTTCCATTTCTTTCCAAACAAGATGTGAATGTTTCCAATTCAATCAAAACTAGTTGTGAATGTTTCCATTTCATTCCAAACAAGTTGTGAATGTTTCCATTTCATTCCAAACAAGTTGTGCAAGTTTCAAATTCATTCCGAAGAAGTTGTGACTGTTTCCAACTCAATCCAAACAAGTTGTCACTGTTTCCATTTCATTTCAAACACGTTGTGAATGTTTCCATTTCTTTCCAAAGAGGTTGCAAATGTTTCTACTTCATTCCAGACAATGTGTGAGTGTGTCCACTTCATTCCAAACAAGTTCTGAATGTTTCCATTCATTCCAAACTAGTTCTGAATGTCCCAATTTCATTCCAAAGAAGTTGTGAATGTTTCCATTTCTTTCCAAACAAGTTGTGAATGTTTCCAATTCAATCAAAACTAGTTGTTAATGTTTCCATTTCATTCAAACAAGTTGTAAATGTTTCCATTTCATTCCAAACAAGTTGTGCAAGTTTCAAATTCATTCCGAAGAAGTTGTGACTGTTTCCAACTCAATCCAAACAAGTTGTCACTGTTTCCATTTCATTTCAAACAAGTTGTGAATGTTTCCATTTCTTTCCAAAGAGGTTGCAAATGTTTCTACTTCATTCCAGACAATGTGTGAGTGTGTCCACTTCATTCCAAACAAGTTTTGAATGTTTCCATTCATTCAAAACTAGTTCTGAATGTCCCAATTTCGTTCCAAAGAAGTTGTGAATGTTTCCATTTCATTTGAAACAAGTTGTGAATGTTTCCATTTCTTTCCAAACAAGTTGTGAATGTTTCCAATTCAATCAAAACTAGTTGTGAATGTTTCCATTTCATTCCAAACAAGTTGTGAATGTTTCCATTTCATTCCAAACAAGTTGTGCATGTTTCAAATTCATTCCGAAGAAGTTGTGACTGTTTCCAACTCAATCCAAACAAGTTGTCACTGTTTCCATTTCATTTGAAACAAGTTGTGAATGTTTCCATTTCTTTCCAAAGAGGTTGCAAATGTTTCTACTTCATTCCAGACAATGTGTGAGTGTGTCCACTTCACTCCAAACAAGTTTTGAATGTTTCCATTCATTCAAAACTAGTTCTGAATGTCCCAATTTCATTCCAAAGAAGTTGTGAATGTTTCCATTTCATTTGAAACAAGTTGTGAATGTTTCCATTTCTTTCCAAACAAGTTGTGAATGTTTCCAATTCAATCAAAACTAGTTGTGAATGTTTCCATTTCATTCCAAACAAGTTGTGCAAGTTTCAAATTCATTCCGAAGAAGTTGTGACTGTTTCCAACTCAATCCAAACAAGTTGTCACTGTTTCCATTTCATTTCAAACAAGTTGTGAATGTTTCCATTTCTTTCCAAAGATGTTGTAAATGTTTCTACTTCATTCCAGACAATGTGTGAGTGTGTCCACTTCATTCCAAACAAGTTTTGAATGTTTCCATTCATTCCAAACTAGTTCTGAATGTCCCAATTTCATTCCAAAGAAGTTGTGAATGTTTCCATTTCATTTGAAACAAGTTGTGAATGTTTCCATTTCTTTCCAAACAAGATGTGAATGTTTCCAATTCAATCAAAACTAGTTGTGAATGTTTCCATTTCATTCCAAACAAGTTGTGAATGTTTCCATTTCATTCCAAACAAGTTGTGCAAGTTTCAAATTCATTCCGAAGAAGTTGTGACTGTTTCCAACTCAATCCAAACAAGTTGTCACTGTTTCCATTTCATTTCAAACAAGTTGTGAATGTTTCCATTTCTTTCCAAAGAGGTTGCAAATGTTTCTACCTCATTCCAGACAATGTGTGAGTGTGTCCACTTCATTCCAAACAAGTTTTGAATGTTTCCATTCATTCCAAACTAGTTCTGGATGTCCCAATTTCATTCCAAAGAAGTTGTGAATGTTTCCATTTCTTTCCAAACAAGTTGTGAATGTTTCCAATTCAATCAAAACTAGTTGTGAATGTTTCCATTTCATTCAAACAAGTTGTAAATGTTTCCATTTCATTCCAAACAAGTTGTGCATGTTTCAAATTCATTCCGAAGAAGTTGTGACTGTTTCCAACTCAATCCAAACAAGTTGTCACTGTTTTCATTTCATTTCAAACAAGTTGTGAATGTTTCCATTTCTTTCCAAAGAGGTTGCAAATGTTTCTACTTCATTCCAGACAATGTGTGAGTGTGTCCACTTCATTCCAAACAAGTTTTGAATGTTTCCATTCATTCCAAACTAGTTCTGAATGTCCCAATTTCATTCCAAAGAAGTTGTGAATGTTTCCATTTCTTTCCAAACAAGATGTGAATGTTTCCAATTCAATCAAAACTAGTTGTGAATGTTTCCATTTCATTCCAAACAAGTTGTGAATGTTTCCATTTCATTCCAAACAAGTTGTGCAAGTTTCAAATTCATTCCGAAGAAGTTGTGACTGTTTCCAACTCAATCCAAACAAGTTGTCCCTGTTTCCATTTCATTTCAAACAAGTTGTGAATGTTTCCATTTCTTTCCAAAGATGTTGTAAATGTTTCTACTTCATTCCAGACAATGTGTGAGTGTGTCCACTTCATTCCAAACAAGTTTTGAATGTTTCCATTCATTCCAAACTAGTTCTGAATGTCCCAATTTCATTCCAAAGAAGTTGTGAATGTTTCCATTTCATTTGAAACAAGTTGTGAATGTTTCCATTTCTTTCCAAACAAGATGTGAATGTTTCCAATTCAATCAAAACTAGTTGTGAATGTTTCCATTTCATTCCAAACAAGTTGTGAATGTTTCCATTTCATTCCAAACAAGTTGTGCAAGTTTCAAATTCATTCCGAAGAAGTTGTGACTGTTTCCAACTCAATCCAAACAAGTTGTCACTGTTTCCATTTCACTTCAAACAAGTTGTGAATGTTTCCATTTCTTTCCAAAGAGGTTGCAAATGTTTCTACTTCATTCCAGACAATGTGTGAGTGTGTCCACTTCATTCCAAACATGTTCTGAATGTTTCCATTCATTCCAAACTAGTTCTGAATGTCCCAATTTCATTCCAAAGAAGTTGTGAATGTTTCCATTTCTTTCCAAACAAGTTGTGAATGTTTCCAATTCAATCAAAACTAGTTGTTAATGTTTCCATTTCATTCAAACAAGTTCTAAATGTTTCCATTTCATTCCAAACAAGTTGTGCAAGTTTCAAATTCATTCCGAAGAAGTTGTGACTGTTTCCAACTCAATCCAAACAAGTTGTCACTGTTTCCATTTCATTTCAAACAAGTTGTGAATGTTTCCATTTCTTTCCAAAGAGGTTGCAAATGTTTCTACTTCATTCCAGACAATGTGTGAGTGTGTCCACTTCATTCCAAACAAGTTTTGAATGTTTCCATTCATTCAAAACTAGTTCTGAATGTCCCAATTTCATTCCAAAGAAGTTGTGAATGTTTCCATTTCATTTGAAACAAGTTGTGAATGTTTCCATTTCTTTCCAAACAAGTTGTGAATGTTTCCAATTCAATCAAAACTAGTTGTGAATGTTTCCATTTCATTCTAAACAAGTTGTGAATGTTTCCATTTCATTCCAAACAAGTTGTGCATGTTTCAAATTCATTCCGAAGAAGTTGTGACTGTTTCCAACTCAATCCAAACAAGTTGTCACTGTTTCCATTTCATTTCAAACAAGTTGTGAATGTTTCCATTTCTTTCCAAAGAGGTTGCAAATGTTTCTACTTCATTCCAGACAATGTGTGAGTGTGTCCACTTCACTCCAAACAAGTTTTGAATGTTTCCATTCATTCAAAACTAGTTCTGAATGTCCCAATTTCATTCCAAAGAAGTTGTGAATGTTTCCATTTCATTTGAAACAAGTTGTGAATGTTTCCATTTCTTTCCAAACAAGTTGTGAATGTTTCCAATTCAATCAAAACTAGTTGTGAATGTTTCCATTTCATTCCAAACAAGTTGTGAATGGTTCCATTTCATTCCAAACAAGTTGTGACTGTTTCCAACTCAATCCAAACAAGTTGTCACTGTTTCCATTTCATTTCAAACAAGTCGTGAATGTTTCCATTTCTTTCCAAAGAGGTTGCAAATGTTTCTACTTCATTCCAGACAATGTGTGAGTGTGTCCACTTCACTCCAAACAAGTTTTGAATGTTTCCATTCATTCAAAACTAGTTCTGAATGTCCCAATTTCATTCCAAAGAAGTTGTGAATGTTTCCATTTCATTTGAAACAAGTTGTGAATGTTTCCATTTCTTTCCAAACAAGTTGTGAATGTTTCCAATTCAATCAAAACTAGTTGTGAATGTTTCCATTTCATTCCAAACAAGTTGTGAATGTTTCCATTTCATTCCAAACAAGTTGTGACTGTTTCCAACTCAATCCAAACAAGTTGTCACTGTTTCCATTTCATTTCAAACAAGTTGTGAATGTTTCCATTTCTTTCCAAAGAGGTTCCAAATGTTTCTACTTCATTCCAGACAATGTGTGAGTGTGTCCACTATATTCCAAAGAAGTTTTGAATGTTTCCATTCATTCCAAACTAGTTCTGAATGTCCCAATTTCATTCCAAAGAAGTTGTGAATGTTTCCATTTCTTTCCAAACAAGTTGTGCATGTTTCAAATTCATTCCGAAGAAGTTGTGACTGTTTCCAACTCAATCCAAACAAGTTGTCACTGTTTCCATTTCATTTCAAACAAGTTGTGAATGTTTCCATTTCTTTCCAAAGATGTTGTAAATGTTTCTACTTCATTCCAGACAATGTGTGAGTGTGTCCACTTCATTCCAAACAAGTTTTGAATGTTTCCATTCATTCCAAACTAGTTCTGAATGTCCCAATTTCATTCCAAAGAAGTTGTGAATGTTTCCATTTCATTTGAAACAAGTTGTGAATGTTTCCATTTCTTTCCAAACAAGATGTGAATGTTTCCAATTCAATCAAAACTAGCTGTGAATGTTTCCATTTCATTCCAAACAAGTTGTGAATGTTTCCATTTCATTCCAAACAAGTTGTGCAAGTTTCAAATTCATTCCGAAGAAGTTGTGACTGTTTCCAACTCAATCCAAACAAGTTGTCACTGTTTCCATTTCATTTCAAACAAGTTGTGAATGTTTCCATTTCTTTCCAAAGAGGTTGCAAATGTTTCTACTTCATTCCAGACAATGTGTGAGTGTGTCCACTTCATTCCAAACAAGTTTTGAATGTTTCCATTCATTCCAAACTAGTTCTGAATGTCCCAATTTCATTCCAAAGAAGTTGTGAATGTTTCCATTTCTTTCCAAACAAGTTGTGAATGTTTCCAATTCAATCAAAACTAGTTGTTAATGTTTCCATTTCATTCAAACAAGTTGTAAATGTTTCCATTTCATTCCAAACAAGTTGTGCATGTTTCAAATTCATTCCGAAGAAGTTGTGACTGTTTCCAACTCAATCCAAACAAGTTGTCACTGTTTCCATTTCATTTCAAACAAGTTGTGAATGTTTCCATTTCTTTCCAAAGAGGTTGCAAATGTTTCTACTTCATTCCAGACAATGTGTGAGTGTGTCCACTTCACTCCAAACAAGTTTTGAATGTTTCCATTCATTCAAAACTAGTTCTGAATGTCCCAATTTCATTCCAAAGAAGTTGTGAATGTTTCCATTTCATTTGAAACAAGTTGTGAATGTTTCCATTTCTTTCCAAACAAGTTGTGAATGTTTCCAATTCAATCAAAACTAGTTGTGAATGTTTCCATTTCATTCCAAACAGGTTGTGACTGTTTCCAACTCAATCCAAACAAGTTGTCACTGTTTCCATTTCATTTCAAACAAGTCGTGAATGTTTCCATTTCTTTCCAAAGAGGTTGCAAATGTTTCTACTTCATTCCAGACAATGTGTGAGTGTGTCCACTATATTCCAAACAAGTTTTGAATGTTTCCATTCATTCCAAACTAGTTCTGAATGTCCCAATTTCATTCCAAAGAAGTTGTGAATGTTTCCATTTCTTTCCAAACAAGTTGTGAATGTTTCCAATTCAATCAAAACTAGTTGTGAATGTTTCCATTTCATTCAAACAAGTTGTAAATGTTTCCATTTCATTCCAAACAAGTTGTGCATGTTTCAAATCCATTCCGAAGAAGTTGTGACTGTTTCCAACTCAATCCAAACAAGTTGTCACTGTTTCCATTTCATTTCAAACAAGTTGCGAATGTTTCGATTTCTTTCCAAAGAGGTTGCAAATGTTTCTACTTCATTCCAGACAATGTGTGAGTGTGTCCACTTCACTCCAAACAAGTTTTGAATGTTTCCATTCATTCAAAACTAGTTCTGAATGTCCCAATTTCATTCCAAAGAAGTTGTGAATGTTTCCATTTCATTTGAAACAAGTTGTGAATGTTTCCATTTCTTTCCAAACAAGTTGTGAATGTTTCCAATTCAATCAAAACTAGTTGTGAATGTTTCCATTTCATTCCAAACAAGTTGTGAATGTTTCCATTTCATTCCAAACAAGTTGTGACTGTTTCCAACTCAATCCAAACAAGTTGTCACTGTTTCCATTTCATTTCAAACAAGTTGTGAATGTTTCCATTTCTTTCCAAAGAGGTTGCAAATGTTTCTACTTCATTCCAGACAATGTGTGAGTGTGTCCACTATATTCCAAACAAGTTTTGAATGTTTCCATTCATTCCAAACTAGTTCTGAATGTCCCAATTTCATTCCAAAGAAGTTGTGAATGTTTCCATTTCTTTCCAAACAAGTTGTGCATGTTTCAAATTCATTCCGAAGAAGTTGTGACTGTTTCCAACTCAATCCAAACAAGTTGTCACTGTTTCCATTTCATTTCAAACAAGTTGTGAATGTTTCCATTTCTTTCCAAAGATGTTGTAAATGTTTCTACTTCATTCCAGACAATGTGTGAGTGTGTCCACTTCATTCCAAACAAGTTTTGAATGTTTCCATTCATTCCAAACTAGTTCTGAATGTCCCAATTTCATTCCAAAGAAGTTGTGAATGTTTCCATTTCATTTGAAACAAGTTGTGAATGTTTCCATTTCATTCCAAACAAGTTGTGCATGTTTCAAATTCATTCCGAAGAAGTTGTGACTGTTTCCAACTCAATCCAAACAAGTTGTCACTGTTTCCATTTCATTTCAAACAAGTTGTGAATGTTTCCATTTCTTTCCAAAGAGGTTGCAAATGTTTCTACTTCATTCCAGACAATGTGTGAGTGTGTCCACTTCACTCCAAACAAGTTTTGAATGTTTCCATTCATTCAAAACTAGTTCTGAATGTCCCAATTTCATTCCAAAGAAGTTGTGAATGTTTCCATTTCATTTGAAACAAGTTGTGAATGTTTCCATTTCTTTCCAAACAAGTTGTGAATGTTTCCAATTCAATCAAAACTAGTTGTGAATGTTTCCATTTCATTCCAAACAAGTTGTGAATGGTTCCATTTCATTCCAAACAAGTTGTGACTGTTTCCAACTCAATCCAAACAAGTTGTCACTGTTTCCATTTCATTTCAAACAAGTCGTGAATGTTTCCATTTCTTTCCAAAGAGGTTGCAAATGTTTCTACTTCATTCCAGACAATGTGTGAGTGTGTCCACTTCACTCCAAACAAGTTTTGAATGTTTCCATTCATTCAAAACTAGTTCTGAATGTCCCAATTTCATTCCAAAGAAGTTGTGAATGTTTCCATTTCATTTGAAACAAGTTGTGAATGTTTCCATTTCTTTCCAAACAAGTTGTGAATGTTTCCAATTCAATCAAAACTAGTTGTGAATGTTTCCATTTCATTCCAAACAAGTTGTGAATGTTTCCATTTCATTCCAAACAAGTTGTGACTGTTTCCAACTCAATCCAAACAAGTTGTCACTGTTTCCATTTCATTTCAAACAAGTTGTGAATGTTTCCTTTTCTTTCCAAAGAGGTTCCAAATGTTTCTACTTCATTCCAGACAATGTGTGAGTGTGTCCACTATATTCCAAACAAGTTTTGAATGTTTCCATTCATTCCAAACTAGTTCTGAATGTCCCAATTTCATTCCAAAGAAGTTGTGAATGTTTCCATTTATTTCCAAACAAGTTGTGCATTTTTCAAATTCATTCCGAAGAAGTTGTGACTGTTTCCAACTCAATCCAAACAAGTTGTCACTGTTTCCATTTCATTTCAAACAAGTTGTGAATGTTTCCATTTCTTTCCAAAGATGTTGTAAATGTTTCTACTTCATTCCAGACAATGTGTGAGTGTGTCCACCTCATTCCAAACAAGTTTTGAATGTTTCCATTCATTCCAAACTAGTTCTGAATGTCCCAATTTCATTCCAAAGAAGTTGTGAATGTTTCCATTTCATTTGAAACAGGTTGTGAATGTTTCCATTTCTTTCCAAACAAGATGTGAATGTTTCCAATTCAATCAAAACTAGTTGTGAATGTTTCCATTTCAATCCAAACAAGATGTGAATGTTTCCATTTCATTCCAAACAAGTTGTGCAAGTTTCAAATTCATTCCGAAGAAGTTGTGACTGTTTCCAACTCAATCCAAACAAGTTGTCACTGTTTCCATTTCATTTCAAACAAGTTGTGAATGTTTCCATTTCTTTCCAAAGAGGTTGCAAATGTTTCTACTTCATTCCAGACAATGTGTGAGTGTGTCCACTTCATTCCAAACAAGTTTTGAAGGTTTCCATTCATTCCAAACTAGTTCTGAATGTCCCAATTTCATTCCAATGAAGTTGTGAATGTTTCCATTTCTTTCCAAACAAGTTGTGAATGTTTCCAATTCAATCAAAACTAGTTGTTAATGTTTCCATTTCATTCAAACAAGTTGTAAATGTTTCCATTTCATTCCAAACAAGTTGTGCATGTTTCAAATTCATTCCGAAGAAGTTGTGACTGTTTCCAACTCAATCCAAACAAGTTGTCACTGTTTCCATTTCATTTCAAACAAGTTGTGAATGTTTCCATTTCTTTCCAAAGAGGTTGCAAATGTTTCTACTTCATTCCAGACAATGTGTGAGTGTGTCCACTTCATTCCAAACCAGTTTTGAATGTTTCCATTCATTCAAAACTAGTTCTGAACGTCCCAATTTCATTCCAAAGAAGTTGTGAATGTTTCCATTTCATTTGAAACAAGTTGTGAATGTTTCCATTTCTTTCCAAACAAGTTGTGAATGTTTCCAATTCAATCAAAACTAGTTGTGAATGTTTCCATTTCATTCCAAACAAGTTGTGAATGTTTCCATTTCATTCCAAACAAGTTGTGCATGTTTCAAATTCATTCCGAAGAAGTTGTGACAGTTTCCAACTCAATCCAAACAAGTTGTCACTGTTTCCATTTCATTTGAAACAAGTTGTGAATGTTTCCATTTCTTTCCAAAGAGGTTGCAAATGTTTCTACTTCATTCCAGACAATGTGTGAGTGTGTCCACTTCACTCCAAACAAGTTTTGAATGTTTCCATTCATTCAAAACTAGTTCTGAATGTCCCAATTTCAATCCAAAGAAGTTGTGAATGTTTCCATTTCATTTGAAACAAGTTGTGAATGTTTCCATTTCTTTCCAAACAAGTTGTGAATGTTTCCAATTCAATCAAAACTAGTTGTGAATGTTTCCATTTCATTCCAAACAAGTTGTGAATGGTTCCATTTCATTCCAAACAAGTTGTGACTGTTTCCAACTCAATCCAAACAAGTTGTCACTGTTTCCATTTCATTTCAAACAAGTCGTGAATGTTTCCATTTCTTTCCAAAGAGGTTGCAAATGTTTCTACTTCATTCCAGACAATGTGTGAGTGTGTCCACTTCATTCCAAACAAGTTTTGAATGTTTCCATTCATTCCAAACTAGTTCTGAATGTCCCAATTTCATTCCAAAGAAGTTGTGAATGTTTCCATTTCTTTCCAAACAAGTTGTGAATGTTTCCAATTCGATCAAAACTAGTTGTGAATGTTTCCATTTCATTCAAACAAGTTGTAAATGTTTCCATTTCATTCCAAACAAGTTGTGCATGTTTCAAATCCATTCCGAAGAAGTTGTGACTGTTTCCAACTCAATCCAAACAAGTTGTCACTGTTTCCATTTCATTTCAAACAAGTTGTGAATGTTTCGATTTCTTTCCAAAGAGGTTGCAAATGTTTCTACTTCATTCCAGACAATGTGTGAGTGTGTCCACTTCACTCCAAACAAGTTTTGAATGTTTCCATTAATTCAAAACTAGTTCTGAATGTCCCAATTTCATTCCAAAGAAGTTGTGAATGTTTCCATTTCATTTGAAACAAGTTGTGAATGTTTCCATTTCTTTCCAAACAAGTTGTGAATGTTTCCAATTCAATCAAAACTAGTTGTGAATGTTTCCATTTCATTCCAAACAAGTTGTGAATGTTTCCATTTCATTCCAAACAAGTTGTGACTGTTTCCAACTCAATCCAAACAAGTTGTCACTGTTTCCATTTCATTTCAAACAAGTTGTGAATGTTTCCATTTCTTTCCAAAGAGGTTCCAAATGTTTCTACTTCATTCCAGACAATGTGTGAGTGTGTCCACTATATTCCAAACAAGTTTTGAATGTTTCCATTCATTCCAAACTAGTTCTGAATGTCCCAATTTCATTCCAAAGAAGTTGTGAATGTTTCCATTTCTTTCCAAACAAGTTGTGCATGTTTCAAATTCATTCCGAAGAAGTTGTGACTGTTTCCAACTCAATCCAAACAAGTTGTCACTGTTTCCATTTCATTTCAAACAAGTTGTGAATGTTTCCATTTCTTTCCAAAGATGTTGTAAATGTTTCTACTTCATTCCAGACAATGTGTGAGTGTGTCCACTTCATTCCAAACAAGTTTTGAATGTTTCCATTCATTCCAAACTAGTTCTGAATGTCCCAATTTCATTCCAAAGAAGTTGTGAATGTTTCCATTTCATTTGAAACAAGTTGTGAATGTTTCCATTTCTTTCCAAACAAGATGTGAATGTTTCCAATTCAATCAAAACTAGTTGTGAATGTTTCCATTTCATTCCAAACAAGTTGTGCAAGTTTCAAATTCGTTCCGAAGAAGTTGTGACTGTTTCCAACTCAATCCAAACAAGTTGTCACTGTTTCCATTTCATTTCAAACAAGTTGTGAATGTTTCCATTTCTTTCCAAAGAGGGTGCAAATGTTTCTACTTCATTCCAGACAATGTGTGAGTGTGTCCACTTCATTCCAAACTAGTTCTGAATGTCCCAATTTCATTCCAAAGAAGTTGTGAATGTTTCCATTTCTTTCCAAACAAGTTGTGAATGTTTCCAATTCAATCAAAACTAGTTGTTAATGTTTCCATTTCATTCAAACAAGTTGTAAATGTTTCCATTTCATTCCAAACAAGTTGTGCATGTTTCAAATTCATTCCGAAGAAGTTGTGACTGTTTCCAACTCAATCCAAACAAGTTGTCACTGTTTCCATTTCATTTCAAACAAGTTGTGAATGTTTCCATTTCTTTCCAAAGAGGTTGCAAATGTTTCTACTTCATTCCAGACAATGTGTGAGTGTGTCCACTTCATTCCAAACAAGTTTTGAATGTTTCCATTCATTCAAAACTAGTTCTGAATGTCCCAATTTCATTCCAAAGAAGTTGTGAATGTTTCCATTTCATTTGAAACAAGTTGTGAATGTTTCCATTTCTTTCCAAACAAGTTGTGAATGTTTCCAATTCAATCAAAACTAGTTGTGAATGTTTCCATTTCATTCCAAACAAGTTGTGAATGTTTCCATTTCATTGCAAACAAGTTGTGACTGTTTCCAACTCAATCCAAACAAGTTGTCACTGTTTCCATTTCATTTCAAACAAGTTGTGAATGTTTCCATTTCTTTCCAAAGAGGTTGCAAATGTTTCTACTTCATTCCAGACAATGTGTGAGTGTGTCCACTATATTCCAAACAAGTTTTGAATGTTTCCATTCATTCCAAACTAGTTCTGAATGTCCCAATTTCATTCCAAAGAAGTTGTGAATGTTTCCATTTCTTTCCAAACAAGTTGTGCATGTTTCAAATTCATTCCGAAGAAGTTGTGACTGTTTCCAACTCAATCCAAACAAGTTGTCACTGTTTCCATTTCATTTCAAACAAGTTGTGAATGTTTCCATTTCTTTCCAAAGATGTTGTAAATGTTTCTACTTCATTCCAGACAATGTGTGAGTGTGTCCACTTCATTCCAAACAAGTTTTGAATGTTTCCATTCATTCCAAACTAGTTCTGAATGTCCCAATTTCATTCCAAAGAAGTTGTGAATGTTTCCATTTCATTTGAAACAAGTTGTGAATGTTTCCATTTCTTTCCAAACAAGATGTGAATGTTTCCAATTCAATCAAAACTAGTTGTGAATGTTTCCATTTCATTCCAAACAAGTTGTGAATGTTTCCATTTCATTCCAAACAAGTTGTGCATGTTTCAAATTCATTCCGAAGAAGTTGTGACTGTTTCCAACTCAATCCAAACAAGTTGTCACTGTTTCCATTTCATTTCAAACAAGTTGTGAATGTTTCCATTTCTTTCCAAAGAGGTTGCAAATGTTTCTACTTCATTCCAGACAATGTGTGAGTGTGTCCACTTCATTCCAAACAAGTTTTAAATGATTCCATTCATTCCAAACTAGTTCTGAATGCCCCAATTTCATTCCAAAGAAGTTGTGAATGTTTCCATTTCATTTGAAACAAGTTGTGAATGTTTCCATTTCTTTCCAAACAAGTTGTGAATGTTTCCAATTCAATCAAAACTAGTTGTGAATGTTTCCATTTCATTCCAAACAAGCTGTGAATGTTTCCATTTCATTCCAAACAATTTGTGAATGTTTCCATTTCATTCCAAACAAGTTGTGAATGTTTCCAATTCAATCAAAACTAGTTGTGAATGTTTCCAATTCAATCAAAACTAGTTGTGAATGTTTCCATTTCATTCCAAACAAGTTGTGAATGTTTCCATTTCATTCCAAACAAGTTGTGCATGTTTCAAATTCATTCCGAAGGAGTTGTGACTGTTTCCAACTCAATCCAAACAAGTTGTCACTGTTTCCGTTTCATTTCAAACAAGTTGTGAATGTTTCCATTTCTTTCCAAAGAGGTTGCAAATGTTTCTACTTCATTCCAGACAATGTGTGAGTGTGTCCACTTCATTCCAAACAAGTTTTGAATGTTTCCATTCATTCCAAACTAGTTCTGAATGTCCCAATTTCATTCCAAAGAAGTTGTGAATGTTTCCATTTCTTTCCAAACAAGTTGTGAATGTTTCCAATTCAATCAAAACTAGTTGTGAATGTTTCCATTTCATTCCAAACAAGCTGTGAATGTTTCCATTTCATTCCAAACAAGTTGTGAATGTTTCCATTTCATTCCAAACAAGTTGTGCATGTTTCAAATTCATTCCGAAGAAGTTGTGACTGTTTCCAACTCAATCCAAACAAGTTGTCACTGTTTCCATTTCATTTCAAACAAGTTGTGAATGTTTCCATTTCTTTCCAAAGAGGTTGCAAATGTTTCTACTTCATTCCAGACAATGTGTGAGTGTGTCCACTTCATTCCAAACAAGTTTTGAATGTTTCCATTCATTCCAAACTAGTTCTGAATGTCCCAATTTCATTCCAAAGAAGTTGTGAATGTTTCCATTTCATTTGAAACAAGTTGTGAATGTTTCCTTTTCTTTCCAAACAAGATGTGAATGTTTCCAATTCAATCAAAACTAGTTGTGAATGTTTCCATTTCATTCCAAACAAGTTGTGAATGTTTCTATTTCATTCCAAACAAGTTGTGCAAGTTTCAAATTCATTCCGAAGAAGTTGTGACTGTTTCCAACTCAATCCAAACAAGTTGTCACTGTTTCCATTTCATTTCAAACAAGTTGTGAATGTTTCCATTTCTTTCCAAAGAGGTTGCAAATGTTTCTACTTCATTCCAGACAATGTGTGAGTGTGTCCACTTCATTCCAAACAAGTTTTGAATGTTTCCATTCATTCCAAACTAGTTCTGAATGTCCCAATTTCATTCCAAAGAAGTTGTGAATGTTTCCATTTCATTTGAAACAAGTTGTGAATGTTTCCTTTTCTTTCCAAACAAGTTGTGAATGTTTCCAATTCAATCAAAACTAGTTGTGAATGTTTCCATTTCATTCCAAACAAGTTGTGAATGTTTCCATTTCATTCCAAACAAGTTGTGCATGTCTCAAATTCATTCCGAAGAAGTTGTGACTGTTTCCAACTCAATCCAAACAAGTTGTCACTGTTTCCATTTCATTTCAAACAAGTTGTCAATGTTTCCATTTCTTTCCAAAGAGGTTGCAAATGTTTCTACTTCATTCCAGACAATGTGTGAGTGTGTCCACTTCATTCCAAACAAGTTTTGAATGTTTCCATTCATTCCAAACTAGTTCTGAATGTCCCAATTTCATTCCAAAGAAGTTGTGAATGTTTCCATTTCATTTGAAACAAGTTGTGAATGTTTCCTTTTCTTTCCAAACAAGTTGTGAATGTTTCCAATTCAATCAAAACTAGTTGTGAATGTTTCCATTTCATTCCAAACAAGTTGTGAATGTTTCCATTTCATTCCAAACAAGTTGTGCAAGTTTCAAATTCATTCCGAAGAAGTTGTGACTGTTTCCAACTCAATCCAAACAAGTTGTCACTGTTTCCATTTCATTTCAAACAAGTTGTGAATGTTTCCATTTCTTTCCAAAGAGGGTGCAAATGTTTCTACTTCATTCCAGACAATGTGTGAGTGTGTCCACTTCATTCCAAACTAGTTCTGAATGTCCCAATTTCATTCCAAAGAAGTTGTGAATGTTTCCATTTCTTTCCAAACAAGTTGTGAATGTTTCCAATTCAATCAAAACTAGTTGTTAATGTTTCCATTTCATTCAAACAAGTTGTAAATGTTTCCATTTCATTCCAAACAAGTTGTGCATGTTTCAAATTCATTCCGAAGAAGTTGTGACTGTTTCCAACTCAATCCAAACAAGTTGTCACTGTTTCCATTTCATTTCAAACAAGTTGTGAATGTTTCCATTTCTTTCCAAAGAGGTTGCAAATGTTTCTACTTCATTCCAGACAATGTGTGAGTGTGTCCACTTCATTCCAAACAAGTTTTGAATGTTTCCATTCATTCAAAACTAGTTCTGAATGTCCCAATTTCATTCCAAAGAAGTTGTGAATGTTTCCATTTCATTTGAAACAAGTTGTGAATGTTTCCATTTCTTTCCAAACAAGTTGTGAATGTTTCCAATTCAATCAAAACTAGTTGTGAATGTTTCCATTTCATTCCAAACAAGTTGTGAATGTTTCCATTTCATTGCAAACAAGTTGTGACTGTTTCCAACTCAATCCAAACAAGTTGTCACTGTTTCCATTTCATTTCAAACAAGTTGTGAATGTTTCCATTTCTTTCCAAAGAGGTTGCAAATGTTTCTACTTCATTCCAGACAATGTGTGAGTGTGTCCACTATATTCCAAACAAGTTTTGAATGTTTCCATTCATTCCAAACTAGTTCTGAATGTCCCAATTTCATTCCAAAGAAGTTGTGAATGTTTCCATTTCTTTCCAAACAAGTTGTGCATGTTTCAAATTCATTCCGAAGAAGTTGTGACTGTTTCCAACTCAATCCAAACAAGTTGTCACTGTTTCCATTTCATTTCAAACAAGTTGTGAATGTTTCCATTTCTTTCCAAAGATGTTGTAAATGTTTCTACTTCATTCCAGACAATGTGTGAGTGTGTCCACTTCATTCCAAACAAGTTTTGAATGTTTCCATTCATTCCAAACTAGTTCTGAATGTCCCAATTTCATTCCAAAGAAGTTGTGAATGTTTCCATTTCATTTGAAACAAGTTGTGAATGTTTCCATTTCTTTCCAAACAAGATGTGAATGTTTCCAATTCAATCAAAACTAGTTGTGAATGTTTCCATTTCATTCCAAACAAGTTGTGAATGTTTCCATTTCATTCCAAACAAGTTGTGCATGTTTCAAATTCATTCCGAAGAAGTTGTGACTGTTTCCAACTCAATCCAAACAAGTTGTCACTGTTTCCATTTCATTTCAAACAAGTTGTGAATGTTTCCATTTCTTTCCAAAGAGGTTGCAAATGTTTCTACTTCATTCCAGACAATGTGTGAGTGTGTCCACTTCATTCCAAACAAGTTTTAAATGATTCCATTCATTCCAAACTAGTTCTGAATGCCCCAATTTCATTCCAAAGAAGTTGTGAATGTTTCCATTTCATTTGAAACAAGTTGTGAATGTTTCCATTTCTTTCCAAACAAGTTGTGAATGTTTCCAATTCAATCAAAACTAGTTGTGAATGTTTCCATTTCATTCCAAACAAGCTGTGAATGTTTCCATTTCATTCCAAACAATTTGTGAATGTTTCCATTTCATTCCAAACAAGTTGTGAATGTTTCCAATTCAATCAAAACTAGTTGTGAATGTTTCCAATTCAATCAAAACTAGTTGTGAATGTTTCCATTTCATTCCAAACAAGTTGTGAATGTTTCCATTTCATTCCAAACAAGTTGTGCATGTTTCAAATTCATTCCGAAGGAGTTGTGACTGTTTCCAACTCAATCCAAACAAGTTGTCACTGTTTCCGTTTCATTTCAAACAAGTTGTGAATGTTTCCATTTCTTTCCAAAGAGGTTGCAAATGTTTCTACTTCATTCCAGACAATGTGTGAGTGTGTCCACTTCATTCCAAACAAGTTTTGAATGTTTCCATTCATTCCAAACTAGTTCTGAATGTCCCAATTTCATTCCAAAGAAGTTGTGAATGTTTCCATTTCTTTCCAAACAAGTTGTGAATGTTTCCAATTCAATCAAAACTAGTTGTGAATGTTTCCATTTCATTCCAAACAAGCTGTGAATGTTTCCATTTCATTCCAAACAAGTTGTGAATGTTTCCATTTCATTCCAAACAAGTTGTGCATGTTTCAAATTCATTCCGAAGAAGTTGTGACTGTTTCCAACTCAATCCAAACAAGTTGTCACTGTTTCCATTTCATTTCAAACAAGTTGTGAATGTTTCCATTTCTTTCCAAAGAGGTTGCAAATGTTTCTACTTCATTCCAGACAATGTGTGAGTGTGTCCACTTCATTCCAAACAAGTTTTGAATGTTTCCATTCATTCCAAACTAGTTCTGAATGTCCCAATTTCATTCCAAAGAAGTTGTGAATGTTTCCATTTCATTTGAAACAAGTTGTGAATGTTTCCTTTTCTTTCCAAACAAGATGTGAATGTTTCCAATTCAATCAAAACTAGTTGTGAATGTTTCCATTTCATTCCAAACAAGTTGTGAATGTTTCTATTTCATTCCAAACAAGTTGTGCAAGTTTCAAATTCATTCCGAAGAAGTTGTGACTGTTTCCAACTCAATCCAAACAAGTTGTCACTGTTTCCATTTCATTTCAAACAAGTTGTGAATGTTTCCATTTCTTTCCAAAGAGGTTGCAAATGTTTCTACTTCATTCCAGACAATGTGTGAGTGTGTCCACTTCATTCCAAACAAGTTTTGAATGTTTCCATTCATTCCAAACTAGTTCTGAATGTCCCAATTTCATTCCAAAGAAGTTGTGAATGTTTCCATTTCATTTGAAACAAGTTGTGAATGTTTCCTTTTCTTTCCAAACAAGTTGTGAATGTTTCCAATTCAATCAAAACTAGTTGTGAATGTTTCCATTTCATTCCAAACAAGTTGTGAATGTTTCCATTTCATTCCAAACAAGTTGTGCATGTCTCAAATTCATTCCGAAGAAGTTGTGACTGTTTCCAACTCAATCCAAACAAGTTGTCACTGTTTCCATTTCATTTCAAACAAGTTGTCAATGTTTCCATTTCTTTCCAAAGAGGTTGCAAATGTTTCTACTTCATTCCAGACAATGTGTGAGTGTGTCCACTTCATTCCAAACAAGTTTTGAATGTTTCCATTCATTCCAAACTAGTTCTGAATGTCCCAATTTCATTCCAAAGAAGTTGTGAATGTTTCCATTTCATTTGAAACAAGTTGTGAATGTTTCCAATTCAATCAAAACTAGTTGTGAATGTTTCCATTTCATTCCAAACAAGTTGTGAATGTTTCCATTTCATTCCAAACAAGTTGTGCAAGTTTCAAATTCATTCCGAAGAAGTTGTGACTGTTTCCAACTCAATCCAAACAAGTTGTCACTGTTTCCATTTCATTTCAAACAAGTTGTGAATGTTTCCATTTCTTTCCAAAGAGGTTGCAAATGTTTCTACTTCATTCCAGACAATGTTTGAGTGTGTCCACTTCATTCCAAACAAGTTTTAAATGTTTCCATTCATTCCAAACTAGTTCTGAATGTCCCAATTTCATTCCAAAGAAGTTGTGAATGTTTCCATTTCATTTGAAACAAGTTGTGAATGTTTCCTTTTCTTTCCAAACAAGTTGTGAATGTTTCCAATTCAATCAAAACTAGTTGTGAATGTTTCCATTTCATTCCAAACAAGTTGTGAATGTTTCCATTTCATTCCAAACAAGTTGTGCATGTCTCAAATTCATTCCGAAGAAGTTGTGACTGTTTCCAACTCAATCCAAACAAGTTGTCACTGTTTCCATTTCATTTCAAACAAGTTGTGAATGTTTCCATTTCTTTCCAAAGAGGTTGCAAATGTTTCTACTTCATTCCAGACAATGTGTGAGTGTGTCCACTTCATTCCAAACAAGTTTTGAATGTTTCCATTCATTCCAAACTAGTTCTGAATGTCCCAATTTCATTCCAAAGAAGTTGTGAATGTTTCCATTTCTTTCCAAACAAGTTGTGAATGTTTCCAATTCAATCAAAACTAGTTGTGAATGTTTCCATTTCATTCCAAACAAGCTGTGAATGTTTCCATTTCATTCCAAACAATTTGTGAATGTTTCCATTTCATTCCAAACAAGTTGTGCATTTTTCAAATTCATTCCGAAGAAGTTGTGACTGTTTCCAACTCAATCCAAACAAGTTGTCACTGTTTCCATTTCATTTCAAACAAGTTGTGAATGTTTCCATTTCTTTCCAAAGAGGTTGCAAATGTTTCTACTTCATTCCAGACAATGTGTGAGTGTGTCCACTTCATTCCAAACAAGTTTTGAATGTTTCCATTCATTCCAAACTAGTTCTGAATGTCCCAATTTCATTCCAAAGAAGTTGTGAATGTCTCCATTTCTTTCCAAACAAGTTGTGAATGTTTCCAATTCAATCAAAACTAGTTGTGAATGTTTCCATTTCATTCCAAACAAGCTGTGAATGTTTCCATTTCATTCCAAACAATTTGTGAATGTTTCCATTTCATTCCAAACAAGTTGTGCATGTTTCAAATTCATTCCGAAGAAGTTGTGACTGTTTCCAACTCAATCCAAACAAGTTGTCACTGTTTCCATTTCATTTCAAACAAGTTCTGAATGTTTCCATTTCTTTCCAAAGAGGTTGCAAATGTTTCTACTTCATTCCAGACAATGTGTGAGTGTGTCCACTTCATTCCAAACAAGTTTTGAATGCTTCCATTCATTCCAAACTAGTTCTGAATGTCCCAATTTCATTCCAAAGAAGTTGTGAATGTTTCCATTTCATTTGAAACAAGTTTTGAATGTTTCCTTTTCTTTCCAAACAAGTTGTGAATGTTTCCAATTCAATCAAAACTAGTTGTGAATGTTTCCATTTCATTCCAAACAAGCTGTGAATGTTTCCATTTCATTCCAAACAAGTTGTGCATGTTTCAAATTCATTCCGAAGGAGTTGTGACTGTTTCCAACTCAATCCAAACAAGTTGTCACTGTTTCCGTTTCATTTCAAACAAGTTGTGAATGTTTCCATTTCTTTCCAAAGAGGTTGCAAATGTTTCTACTTCATTCCAGACAATGTGTGAGTGTGTCCACTTCATTCCAAACAAGTTTTGAATGTTTCCATTCATTCCAAACTAGTTCTGAATGTCCCAATTTCATTCCAAAGAAGTTGTGAATGTTTCCATTTCTTTCCAAACAAGTTGTGAATGTTTCCAATTCAATCAAAACTAGTTGTGAATGTTTCCATTTCATTCCAAACAAGCTGTGAATGTTTCCATTTCATTCCAAACAATTTGTGAATGTTTCCATTTCATTCCAAACAAGTTGTGAATGTTTCCAATTCAATCAAAACTAGTTGTGAATGTTTCCAATTCAATCAAAACTAGTTGTGAATGTTTCCATTTCATTCCAAACAAGTTGTGAATGTTTCCATTTCATTCCAAACAAGTTGTGCATGTTTCAAATTCATTCCGAAGAAGTTGTGACTGTTTCCAACTCAATCCAAACAAGTTGTCACTGTTTCCATTTCATTTCAAACAAGTTGTGAATGTTTCCATTTCTTTCCAAAGAGGTTGCAAATGTTTCTACTTCATTCCAGACAATGTGTGAGTGTGTCCACTTCATTCCAAACAAGTTTTAAATGATTCCATTCATTCCAAACTAGTTCTGAATGCCCCAATTTCATTCCAAAGAAGTTGTGAATGTTTCCATTTCATTTGAAACAACTTGTGAATGTTTCCATTTCTTTCCAAACAAGTTGTGAATGTTTCCAATTCAATCAAAACTAGTTGTGAATGTTTCCATTTCATTCCAAACAAGCTGTGAATGTTTCCATTTCATTCCAAACAATTTGTGAATGTTTCCATTTCATTCCAAACAAGTTGTGAATGTTTCCAATTCAATCAAAACTAGTTGTGAATGTTTCCAATTCAATCAAAACTAGTTGTGAATGTTTCCATTTCATTCCAAACAAGTTGTGAATGTTTCCATTTCATTCCAAACAAGTTGTGCATGTTTCAAATTCATTCCGAAGGAGTTGTGACTGTTTCCAACTCAATCCAAACAAGTTGTCACTGTTTCCGTTTCATTTCAAACAAGTTGTGAATGTTTCCATTTCTTTCCAAAGAGGTTGCAAATGTTTCTACTTCATTCCAGACAATGTGTGAGTGTGTCCACTTCATTCCAAACAAGTTTTGAATGTTTCCATTCATTCCAAACTAGTTCTGAATGTCCCAATTTCATTCCAAAGAAGTTGTGAATGTTTCCATTTCTTTCCAAACAAGTTGTGAATGTTTCCAATTCAATCAAAACTAGTTGTGAATGTTTCCATTTCATTCCAAACAAGCTGTGAATGTTTCCATTTCATTCCAAACAATTTGTGAATGTTTCCATTTCATTCCAAACAAGTTGTGCATGTTTCAAATTCATTCCGAAGAAGTTGTGACTGTTTCCAACTCAATCCAAACAAGTTGTCACTGTTTCCATTTCATTTCAAACAAGTTGTGAATGTTTCCATTTCTTTCCAAAGAGGTTGCAAATGTTTCTACTTCATTCCAGACAATGTGTGAGTGTGTCCACTTCATTCCAAACAAGTTTTGAATGTTTCCATTCATTCCAAACTAGTTCTGAATGTCCCAATTTCATTCCAAAGAAGTTGTGAATGTTTCCATTTCATTTGAAACAAGTTGTGAATGTTTCCATTTCTTTCCAAACAAGATGTGAATGTTTCCAATTCAATCAAAACTAGTTGTGAATGTTTCCATTTCATTCCAAACAAGTTGTGAATGTTTCCATTTCATTCCAAACAAGTTGCGCAAGTTTCAAATTCATTCCGAAGAAGTTGTGACTGTTTCCAACTCAATCCAAACAAGTTGTCACTGTTTCCATTTCATTTCAAACAAGTTGTGAATGTTTCCATTTCTTTCCAAAGAGGTTGCAAAAGTTTCTACTTCATTCCAGACAATGTGTGAGTGTGTCCACTTCATTCCAAACAAGTTTTGAATGCTTCCATTCATTCCAAACTAGTTCTGAATGTCCCAATTTCATTCCAAAGAAGTTGTGAATGTTTCCATTTCATTTGAAACAAGTTTTGAATGTTTCCTTTTCTTTCCAAACAAGTTGTGAATGTTTCCAATTCAATCAAAACTAGTTGTGAATGTTTCCATTTCATTCCAAACAAGCTGTGAATGTTTCCATTTCATTCCAAACAAGTTGTGCATGTTTCAAATTCATTCCGAAGGAGTTGTGACTGTTTCCAACTCAATCCAAACAAGTTGTCACTGTTTCCGTTTCATTTCAAACAAGTTGTGAATGTTTCCATTTCTTTCCAGAGAGGTTGCAAATGTTTCTACTTCATTCCAGACAATGTGTGAGTGTGTCCACTTCATTCCAAACAAGTTTTGAATGTTTCCATTCATTCCAAACTAGTTCTGAATGTCCCAATTTCATTCCAAAGAAGTTGTGAATGTTTCCATTTCTTTCCAAACAAGTTGTGAATGTTTCCAATTCAATCAAAACTAGTTGTGAATGTTTCCATTTCATTCCAAACAAGCTGTGAATGTTTCCATTTCATTCCAAACAATTTGTGAATGTTTCCATTTCATTCCAAACAAGTTGTGAATGTTTCCAATTCAATCAAAACTAGTTGTGAATGTTTCCAATTCAATCAAAACTAGTTGTGAATGTTTCCATTTCATTCCAAACAAGTTGTGAATGTTTCCATTTCATTCCAAACAAGTTGTGCATGTTTCAAATTCATTCCGAAGAAGTTGTGACTGTTTCCAACTCAATCCAAACAAGTTGTCACTGTTTCCATTTCATTTCAAACAAGTTGTGAATGTTTCCATTTCTTTCCAAAGAGGTTGCAAATGTTTCTACTTCATTCCAGTCAATGTGTGAGTGTGTCCACTTCATTCCAAACAAGTTTTAAATGATTCCATTCATTCCAAACTAGTTCTGAATGCCCCAATTTCATTCCAAAGAAGTTGTGAATGTTTCCATTTCATTTGAAACAAGTTGTGAATGTTTCCATTTCTTTCCAAACAAGTTGTGAATGTTTCCAATTCAATCAAAACTAGTTGTGAATGTTTCCATTTCATTCCAAACAAGCTGTGAATGTTTCCATTTCATTCCAAACAATTTGTGAATGTTTCCATTTCATTCCAAACAAGTTGTGAATGTTTCCAATTCAATCAAAACTAGTTGTGAATGTTTCCAATTCAATCAAAACTAGTTGTGAATGTTTCCATTTCATTCCAAACAAGTTGTGAATGTTTCCATTTCATTCCAAACAAGTTGTGCATGTTTCAAATTCATTCCGAAGGAGTTGTGACTGTTTCCAACTCAATCCAAACAAGTTGTCACTGTTTCCGTTTCATTTCAAACAAGTTGTGAATGTTTCCATTTCTTTCCAAAGAGGTTGCAAATGTTTCTACTTCATTCCAGACAATGTGTGAGTGTGTCCACTTCATTCCAAACAAGTTTTGAATGTTTCCATTCATTCCAAACTAGTTCTGAATGTCCCAATTTCATTCCAAAGAAGTTGTGAATGTTTCCATTTCTTTCCAAACAAGTTGTGAATGTTTCCAATTCAATCAAAACTAGTTGTGAATGTTTCCATTTCATTCCAAACAAGCTGTGAATGTTTCCATTTCATTCCAAACAATTTGTGAATGTTTCCATTTCATTCCAAACAAGTTGTGCATGTTTCAAATTCATTCCGAAGAAGTTGTGACTGTTTCCAACTCAATCCAAACAAGTTGTCACTGTTTCCATTTCATTTCAAACAAGTTGTCAATGTTTCCATTTCTTTCCAAAGAGGTTGCAAATGTTTCTACTTCATTCCAGACAATGTGTGAGTGTGTCCACTTCATTCCAAACAAGTTTTAAATGTTTCCATTCATTCCAAACTAGTTCTGATTGTCCCAATTTCATTCCAAAGAAGTTGTGAATGTTTCCATTTCATTTGAAACAAGTTGTGAATGTTTCCTTTTCTTTCCAAACAAGTTGTGAATGTTTCCAATTCAATCAAAACTAGTTGTGAATGTTTCCATTTCGTTCCAAACAAGTTGTGAATGTTTCCATTTCATTCCAAACAAGTTGTGCATGTCTCAAATTCATTCCGAAGAAGTTGTGACTGTTTCCAACTCAATCCAAACAAGTTGTCACTGTTTCCATTTCATTTCAAACAAGTTGTGAATGTTTCCATTTCTTTCCAAAGAGGTTGCAAATGTTTCTACTTCATTCCAGACAATGTGTGAGTGTGTCCACTTCATTCCAAACAAGTTTTGAATGTTTCCATTCATTCCAAACTAGTTCTGAATGTCCCAATTTCATTCCAAAGAAGTTGTGAATGTTTCCATTTCATTTGAAACAAGTTGTGAATGTTTCCATTTCTTTCCAAACAAGATGTGAATGTTTCCAATTCAATCAAAACTAGTTGTGAATGTTTCCATTTCATTCCAAACAAGTTGTGAATGTTTCCATTTCATTCCAAACAAGTTGCGCAAGTTTCAAATTCATTCCGAAGAAGTTGTGACTGTTTCCAACTCAATCCAAACAAGTTGTCACTGTTTCCATTTCATTTCAAACAAGTTGTGAATGTTTCCATTTCTTTCCAAAGAGGTTGCAAAAGTTTCTACTTCATTCCAGACAATGTGTGAGTGTGTCCACTTCATTCCAAACAAGTTTTGAACGCTTCCATTCATTCCAAACTAGTTCTGAATGTCCCAATTTCATTCCAAAGAAGTTGTGAATGTTTCCATTTCATTTGAAACAAGTTTTGAATGTTTCCTTTTCTTTCCAAACAAGTTGTGAATGTTTCCAATTCAATCAAAACTAGTTGTGAATGTTTCCATTTCATTCCAAACAAGCTGTGAATGTTTCCATTTCATTCCAAACAAGTTGTGCATGTTTCAAATTCATTCCGAAGGAGTTGTGACTGTTTCCAACTCAATCCAAACAAGTTGTCACTGTTTCCGTTTCATTTCAAACAAGTTGTGAATGTTTCCATTTCTTTCCAGAGAGGTTGCAAATGTTTCTACTTCATTCCAGACAATGTGTGAGTGTGTCCACTTCATTCCAAACAAGTTTTGAATGTTTCCATTCATTCCAAACTAGTTCTGAATGTCCCAATTTCATTCCAAAGAAGTTGTGAATGTTTCCATTTCTTTCCAAACAAGTTGTGAATGTTTCCAATTCAATCAAAACTAGTTGTGAATGTTTCCATTTCATTCCAAACAAGCTGTGAATGTTTCCATTTCATTCCAAACAATTTGTGAATGTTTCCATTTCATTCCAAACAAGTTGTGAATGTTTCCAATTCAATCAAAACTAGTTGTGAATGTTTCCAATTCAATCAAAACTAGTTGTGAATGTTTCCATTTCATTCCAAACAAGTTGTGAATGTTTCCATTTCATTCCAAACAAGTTGTGCATGTTTCAAATTCATTCCGAAGAAGTTGTGACTGTTTCCAACTCAATCCAAACAAGTTGTCACTGTTTCCATTTCATTTCAAACAAGTTGTGAATGTTTCCATTTCTTTCCAAAGAGGTTGCAAATGTTTCTACTTCATTCCAGTCAATGTGTGAGTGTGTCCACTTCATTCCAAACAAGTTTTAAATGATTCCATTCATTCCAAACTAGTTCTGAATGCCCCAATTTCATTCCAAAGAAGTTGTGAATGTTTCCATTTCATTTGAAACAAGTTGTGAATGTTTCCATTTCTTTCCAAACAAGTTGTGAATGTTTCCAATTCAATCAAAACTAGTTGTGAATGTTTCCATTTCATTCCAAACAAGCTGTGAATGTTTCCATTTCATTCCAAACAATTTGTGAATGTTTCCATTTCATTCCAAACAAGTTGTGAATGTTTCCAATTCAATCAAAACTAGTTGTGAATGTTTCCAATTCAATCAAAACTAGTTGTGAATGTTTCCATTTCATTCCAAACAAGTTGTGAATGTTTCCATTTCATTCCAAACAAGTTGTGCATGTTTCAAATTCATTCCGAAGGAGTTGTGACTGTTTCCAACTCAATCCAAACAAGTTGTCACTGTTTCCGTTTCATTTCAAACAAGTTGTGAATGTTTCCATTTCTTTCCAAAGAGGTTGCAAATGTTTCTACTTCATTCCAGACAATGTGTGAGTGTGTCCACTTCATTCCAAACAAGTTTTGAATGTTTCCATTCATTCCAAACTAGTTCTGAATGTCCCAATTTCATTCCAAAGAAGTTGTGAATGTTTCCATTTCTTTCCAAACAAGTTGTGAATGTTTCCAATTCAATCAAAACTAGTTGTGAATGTTTCCATTTCATTCCAAACAAGCTGTGAATGTTTCCATTTCATTCCAAACAATTTGTGAATGTTTCCATTTCATTCCAAACAAGTTGTGCATGTTTCAAATTCATTCCGAAGAAGTTGTGACTGTTTCCAACTCAATCCAAACAAGTTGTCACTGTTTCCATTTCATTTCAAACAAGTTGTCAATGTTTCCATTTCTTTCCAAAGAGGTTGCAAATGTTTCTACTTCATTCCAGACAATGTGTGAGTGTGTCCACTTCATTCCAAACAAGTTTTAAATGTTTCCATTCATTCCAAACTAGTTCTGATTGTCCCAATTTCATTCCAAAGAAGTTGTGAATGTTTCCATTTCATTTGAAACAAGTTGTGAATGTTTCCTTTTCTTTCCAAACAAGTTGTGAATGTTTCCAATTCAATCAAAACTAGTTGTGAATGTTTCCATTTCGTTCCAAACAAGTTGTGAATGTTTCCATTTCATTCCAAACAAGTTGTGCATGTCTCAAATTCATTCCGAAGAAGTTGTGACTGTTTCCAACTCAATCCAAACAAGTTGTCACTGTTTCCATTTCATTTCAAACAAGTTGTGAATGTTTCCATTTCTTTCCAAAGAGGTTGCAAATGTTTCTACTTCATTCCAGACAATGTGTGAGTGTGTCCACTTCATTCCAAACAAGTTTTGAATGTTTCCATTCATTCCAAACTAGTTCTGAATGTCCCAATTTCATTCCAAAGAAGTTGTGAATGTTTCCATTTCATTTGAAACAAGTTGTGAATGTTTCCATTTCTTTCCAAACAAGATGTGAATGTTTCCAATTCAATCAAAACTAGTTGTGAATGTTTCCATTTCATTCCAAACAAGTTGTGAATGTTTCCATTTCATTCCAAACAAGTTGCGCAAGTTTCAAATTCATTCCGAAGAAGTTGTGACTGTTTCCAACTCAATCCAAACAAGTTGTCACTGTTTCCATTTCATTTCAAACAAGTTGTGAATGTTTCCATTTCTTTCCAAAGAGGTTGCAAAAGTTTCTACTTCATTCCAGACAATGTGTGAGTGTGTCCACTTCATTCCAAACAAGTTTTGAACGCTTCCATTCATTCCAAACTAGTTCTGAATGTCCCAATTTCATTCCAAAGAAGTTGTGAATGTTTCCATTTCATTTGAAACAAGTTTTGAATGTTTCCTTTTCTTTCCAAACAAGTTGTGAATGTTTCCAATTCAATCAAAACTAGTTGTGAATGTTTCCATTTCATTCCAAACAAGCTGTGAATGTTTCCATTTCATTCCAAACAAGTTGTGCATGTTTCAAATTCATTCCGAAGGAGTTGTGACTGTTTCCAACTCAATCCAAACAAGTTGTCACTGTTTCCGTTTCATTTCAAACAAGTTGTGAATGTTTCCATTTCTTTCCAGAGAGGTTGCAAATGTTTCTACTTCATTCCAGACAATGTGTGAGTGTGTCCACTTCATTCCAAACAAGTTTTGAATGTTTCCATTCATTCCAAACTAGTTCTGAATGTCCCAATTTCATTCCAAAGAAGTTGTGAATGTTTCCATTTCTTTCCAAACAAGTTGTGAATGTTTCCAATTCAATCAAAACTAGTTGTGAATGTTTCCATTTCATTCCAAACAAGCTGTGAATGTTTCCATTTCATTCCAAACAATTTGTGAATGTTTCCATTTCATTCCAAACAAGTTGTGAATGTTTCCAATTCAATCAAAACTAGTTGTGAATGTTTCCAATTCAATCAAAACTAGTTGTGAATGTTTCCATTTCATTCCAAACAAGTTGTGAATGTTTCCATTTCATTCCAAACAAGTTGTGCATGTTTCAAATTCATTCCGAAGAAGTTGTGACTGTTTCCAACTCAATCCAAACAAGTTGTCACTGTTTCCATTTCATTTCAAACAAGTTGTGAATGTTTCCATTTCTTTCCAAAGAGGTTGCAAATGTTTCTACTTCATTCCAGTCAATGTGTGAGTGTGTCCACTTCATTCCAAACAAGTTTTAAATGATTCCATTCATTCCAAACTAGTTCTGAATGCCCCAATTTCATTCCAAAGAAGTTGTGAATGTTTCCATTTCATTTGAAACAAGTTGTGAATGTTTCCATTTCTTTCCAAACAAGTTGTGAATGTTTCCAATTCAATCAAAACTAGTTGTGAATGTTTCCATTTCATTCCAAACAAGCTGTGAATGTTTCCATTTCATTCCAAACAATTTGTGAATGTTTCCATTTCATTCCAAACAAGTTGTGAATGTTTCCAATTCAATCAAAACTAGTTGTGAATGTTTCCAATTCAATCAAAACTAGTTGTGAATGTTTCCATTTCATTCCAAACAAGTTGTGAATGTTTCCATTTCATTCCAAACAAGTTGTGCATGTTTCAAATTCATTCCGAAGGAGTTGTGACTGTTTCCAACTCAATCCAAACAAGTTGTCACTGTTTCCGTTTCATTTCAAACAAGTTGTGAATGTTTCCATTTCTTTCCAAAGAGGTTGCAAATGTTTCTACTTCATTCCAGACAATGTGTGAGTGTGTCCACTTCATTCCAAACAAGTTTTGAATGTTTCCATTCATTCCAAACTAGTTCTGAATGTCCCAATTTCATTCCAAAGAAGTTGTGAATGTTTCCATTTCTTTCCAAACAAGTTGTGAATGTTTCCAATTCAATCAAAACTAGTTGTGAATGTTTCCATTTCATTCCAAACAAGCTGTGAATGTTTCCATTTCATTCCAAACAATTTGTGAATGTTTCCATTTCATTCCAAACAAGTTGTGCATGTTTCAAATTCATTCCGAAGAAGTTGTGACTGTTTCCAACTCAATCCAAACAAGTTGTCACTGTTTCCATTTCATTTCAAACAAGTTCTGAATGTTTCCATTTCTTTCCAAAGAGGTTGCAAATGTTTCTACTTCATTCCAGACAATGTGTGAGTGTGTCCACTTCATTCCAAACAAGTTTTAAATGTTTCCATTCATTCCAAACTAGTTCTGATTGTCCCAATTTCATTCCAAAGAAGTTGTGAATGTTTCCATTTCATTTGAAACAAGTTGTGAATGTTTCCTTTTCTTTCCAAACAAGTTGTGAATGTTTCCAATTCAATCAAAACTAGTTGTGAATGTTTCCATTTCGTTCCAAACAAGTTGTGAATGTTTCCATTTCATTCCAAACAAGTTGTGCATGTCTCAAATTCATTCCGAAGAAGTTGTGACTGTTTCCAACTCAATCCAAACAAGTTGTCACTGTTTCCATTTCATTTCAAACAAGTTGTGAATGTTTCCATTTCTTTCCAAAGAGGTTGCAAATGTTTCTACTTCATTCCAGACAATGTGTGAGTGTGTCCACTTCATTCCAAACAAGTTTTAAATGATTCCATTCATTCCAAACTAGTTCTGAATGCCCCAATTTCATTCCAAAGAAGTTGTGAATGTTTCCATTTCATTTGAAACAAGTTGTGAATGTTTCCATTTCTTTCCAAACAAGTTGTGAATGTTTCCAATTCAATCAAAACTAGTTGTGAATGTTTCCATTTAATTCCAAACAAGTTGTGAATGTTTCCATTTCATTCTAAACAAGTTGTGCATGTTTCAAATTCATTCCGAAGAAGTTGTGACTGTTTCCAACTCAATCCAAACAAGTTGTCACTGTTTCCATTTCATTTCAAACAAGTTGTGAATGTTTCCATTTCTTTCCAAAGAGGTTGCAAATGTTGCTACTTCATTCCAGACAATGTGTGAGTGTGTCCACTTCATTCCAAACAAGTTTTGAATGAATGTCCCAATTTCATTCCAAAGAAGTTGTGAATGTTTCCATTTCATTTGAAACAAGTTGTGAAAGTTTCCATTTCTTTCCAAACAAGTTGTGAATGTTTCCAATTCAATCAAAACTAGTTGTGAATGTTTCCATTTCATTCCAAACAAGTTGTGAATGTTTCCATTTCATTCCAAACAAGTTGTGCATGTTTCGAATCCATTCCGAAGAAGTTGTGACTGTTTCCAACTCAATCCAAACAAGTTGTCACTGTTTCCATTTCATTTCAAATAAGTTGTGAATGTTTCCATTTCTTTCCAAAGAGGTTGCAAATGTTTCTACTTCATTCCAGACAATGTTTGAGTGTGTCCACTTCATTCCAAACAAGTTTTAAATGTTTCCATTCATTCCAAACTAGTTCTGAATGTCCCAATTTCATTCCAAAGAAGTTGTGAATGTTTCCATTTCATTTGAAACAAGTTGTGAATGTTTCCTTTTCTTTCCAAACAAGTTGTGAATGTTTCCAATTCAATCAAAACTAGTTGTGAATGTTTCCATTTCATTCCAAACAAGTTGTGAATGTTTCCATTTCATTCCAAACAAGTTGTGCATGTTTCGAATCCATTCCGAAGAAGTTGTGACTGTTTCCAACTCAATCCAAACAAGTTGTCACTGTTTCCATTTCATTTCAAACAAGTTGTGAATGTTTCCATTTCTTTCCAAAGAGGTTGCAAATGTTGCTACTTCATTCCAGACAATGTGTGAGTGTGTCCACTTCATTCCAAACAAGTTTTGAATGAATGTCCCAATTTCATTCCAAAGAAGTTGTGAATGTTTCCATTTCATTTGAAACAAGTTGTGAAAGTTTCCATTTCTTTCCAAACAAGTTGTGAATGTTTCCAATTCAATCAAAACTAGTTGTGAATGTTTCCATTTCATTCCAAACAAGTTGTGAATGTTTCCATTTCATTCCAAACAAGTTGTGCATGTTTCAAATTCATTCCGAAGAAGTTGTGACTGTTTCCAACTCAATCCAAACAAGTTGTCACTGTTTCCATTTCATTTCAAACAAGTTGTGAATGTTTCCATTTCTTTCCAAAGAGGTTGCAAATGTTTCTACTTCATTCCAGACAATGTGTGAGTGTGTCCACTTCATTCCAAACAAGTTTTGAATGTTTCCATTCATTCCAAACTAGTTCTGAATGTCCCAATTTCATTCCAAAGAAGTTGTGAATGTTTCCATTTCATTTGAAACAAGTTGTGAATGTTTCCATTTCTTTCCAAACAAGATGTGAATGTTTCCAATTCAATCAAAACTAGTTGTGAATGTTTCCATTTCATTCCAAACAAGTTGTGAATGTTTCCATTTCATTCCAAACAAGTTGTGCAAGTTTCAAATTCATTCCGAAGAAGTTGTGACTGTTTCCAACTCAATCCAAACAAGTTGTCACTGTTTCCATTTCATTTCAAACAAGTCGTGAATGTTTCCATTTCATTCCAAAAAGGTTGTGCATGTTTCAAATTCATTCCGAAAAAGTTGTAACTATTTCCAACTCATTCGAAACAAGTTGTCACTGTTTCCATTTCATTTCAAACAAGTTGTGAATGTTTCCATTTCTTTCCAAAGAGGTTGTGAATGTTTCTATTTCATTCCAGACAATGTGTGAGTGTGTCCACTTCATTCCAAATAAGTTTTGAATGTTTTTGATACGATCAAAGAAGGCACAACCAAGGAAGGCAAGGACCCACAGAAGGTTTCTAGTGGACCATTGACAAGGAAAAAGGTTAAGGAGCTCACTAGTGGACTTCAAGCTCGGATGTTGACAGATTGGCGATGTTCTGGTGGAAAAATCATATATTGATCCAAACAGATCATAATTGAGTGATTCTTGATTCATTGGAAAGCTAACATCTAGAGCTACAAATCATATGAATACCATGAAACCCAGTTTGCACGATAAGGAGGTCCAATTTAGCTTCAAAATTGCGATTTACGAGTTATCGCTGGTTCGGTAGCAGTTGCAGTATTTTGGGAATATCCTTCTATTCAGAAGTCCATTTTGTGTGATTCAAGTGTGGTTTCGAAGCTAAGAAAGAGATCTACAACTTTTATGCTTTGCATTTTGAGAAATCATTGCTGCATCAAGTTCTAATTTCAGCTTGAAGTTGGAGACACAAGCCAGAATCACCCAAGAAGGCTATTTTTGAGTTTTTATGGCCAATCTTGTTTTGTAACGTATTTTAATTTATTTTCGTATTTATTTACATTATTTAGGATGTTATTTAGGCCATGGAATTGATTCAGGTCATTTAGGATAAAAGGAATTCGCTGCACACCTTAAACATGTGTTAAAAGTGTGTTAGAGTCCTAGTTTGACTAGGTTTTCTTGAGTCCTTTGTAACTAGGTTTCCTAGGTGACTTGGGCTGCGAATTTTGCCCAGCTTTTTACCCTAGTTTAGGCCTATATAAAGGCACATATTCTGGATGTAAATATACAGATTATTGCCGAAATAATATTGCTCTTTGGAGAGGTTTTCTCTTTGGTTCTTGGCGGACTGCCTTGGTGCACAAGTTTGCTTGTGTTCTTGGAGTTCTATACTTCTCGTTTCTAATCACAGGTTGATTAGGGGTGGGGGTTTCAAATCCAGTCTCTTTGATGTCTTGTGGAGCTTGAAAAACATCTTGGGCGTGTTTCATGGTCTTTATACCATCGGGGTTCGCATCAGTTTCCATTCATTCCAAACTAGTTCTGAATGTCACAATTTCATTACAAAGAAGTTGTGAATGTTTCCATTTCATTTGAAACAAGTTGTGAATGTTTCCATTTCTTTCCAAACAAGTTGTGAATGTTTCCAATTCAATCAAAACTAGTTGTGAATGTTTCCATTTCATTCCAAACAAGTTGTGAATGTTTCCATTTCATTCCAAACAAGTTGTGCATGTTTCAAATTCATTCCGAAGAAGTTGTGACTGTTTCCAACTCAATCCAAACAAGTTGTCACTGTTTCCATTTCATTTCAAACAAGTTGTGAATGTTTCCATTTCTTTCCAAAGAGGTTGCAAATGTTTCTATTTCATTCCAGACAATGTGTGAGTGTGTCCACTTCATTCCAAACAAGTTTTGAATGTTTCCATTCATTCCAAACTAGTTCTGAATGTCCCAATTTCATTCCAAAGAAGTTGTGAATGTTTCCATTTCATTTGAAACAAGTTGTGAATGTTTCCATTTCTTTCCAAACAAGATGTGAATGTTTCCAATTCAATCAAAACTAGTTGTGAATGTTTCCATTTCATTCCAAACAAGTTGTGAATGTTTCCATTTCATTCCAAACAAGTTGTGCAAGTTTCAAATTCATTCCGAAGAAGTTGTGACTGTTTCCAACTCAATCCAAACAAGTTGTCACTGTTTCCATTTCATTTCAAACAAGTTGTGAATGTTTCCATTTCTTTCCAAAGAGGTTGCAAATGTTTCTACTTCATTCCAGACAATGTGTGAGTGTGTCCACTTCATTCCAAACAAGTTTTGAATGTTTCCATTCATTCCAAACTAGTTCTGAATGTCCCATTTTCATTCCAAAGAAGTTGTGAATGTTTCCATTTCATTTGAAACAAGTTGTGAATGTTTCCTTTTCTTTCCAAACAAGTTGTGAATGTTTCCAATTCAATCAAAACTAGTTGTGAATGTTTCCATTTCATTCCAAACAAGCTGTGAATGTTTCCATTTCATTCCAAACAAGTTGTGCATGTTTCAAATTCATTCCGAAGGAGTTGTGACTGTTTCCAACTCAATCCAAACAAGTTGTCACTGTTTCCATTTCATTTCAAACAAGTTGTGAATGTTTCCATTTCTTTCCAAAGAGGTTGCAAATGTTTCTACTTCATTCCAGACAATGTGTGAGTGTGTCCACTTCATTCCAAACAAGTTTTGAATGTTTCCATTCATTCCAAACTAGTTCTGAATGTCCCAATTTCATTCCAAAGAAGTTGTGAATGTTTCCATTTCTTTCCAAACAAGTTGTGAATGTTTCCAATTCAATCAAAACTAGTTGCGAATGTTTCCATTTCATTCCAAACAAGCTGTGAATGTTTCCATTCCATTCCAAACAATTTGTGAATGTTTCCATTTCATTCCAAACAAGTTGTGCATGTTTCAAATTCATTCCGAAGAAGTTGTGACTGTTTCCAACTCAATCCAAACAAGTTGTCACTGTTTCCATTTCATTTCAAACAAGTTGTGAATGTTTCCATTTCATTCCAAAGAGGTTGCAAATGTTTCTACTTCATTCCAGACAATGTGTGAGTGTGTCCACTTCATTCCAAACAAGTTTTAAATGTTTCCATTCATTCCAAACTAGTTCTGATTGTCCCAATTTCATTCCAAAGAAGTTGTGAATGTTTCCATTTCATTTGAAACAAGTTGTGAATATTTCCTTTTCTTTCCAAACAAGTTGCGAATGTTTCCAATTCAATCAAAACTAGTTGTGAATGTTTCCAATTCAATCAAAACTAGTTGTGAATGTTTCCATTTCATTCCAAACAAGTTGTGAATGTTTCCATTTCATTCCAAACAAGTTGTGCATGTTTCAAATTCATTCCGAAGAAGTTGTGACTGTTTCCAACTCAATCCAAACAAGTTGTCACTGTTTCCATTTCATTTCAAACAAGTTGTGAATGTTTCCATTTCTTTCCAAAGAGGTTGCAAATGTTTCTACTTCATTCCAGACAATGTGTGAGTGTGTCCACTTCATTCCAAACAAGTTTTGAATGTTTCCATTCATTCCAAACTAGTTCTGAATGTCCCAATTTCAATCCAAAGAAGTTGTGAATGTTTCCATTTCATTTGAAACAAGTTGTGAATGTTTCCATTTCTTTCCAAACAAGTTGTGAATGTTTCCAATTCAATCAAAACTAGTTGTGAATGTTTCCATTTCATTCCAAACAAGCTGTGAATGTTTCCATTTCATTCGAAACAAGTTGTGCATGTTTCACATTCATTCCGAAGAAGTTGTGACTGTTTCCAACTCAATCCAAACAAGTTGTCACTGTTTCCATTTCATTTCAAACAAGTTGTGAATGTTTCCATTTCTTTCCAAAGATGTTGCAATTGTTTCTACTTCATTCCAGACAATGTGTGAGTGTGTCCACTTCATTCCAAACAAGTTTTGAATATTTCCATTCATTCCAAACTAGTTCTGAATGTCCCAATTTCATTCCAAAGAAGTTGTGAATGTTTCCATTTCTTTCCAAACAAGTTGTGAATGTTTCCATTTCATTCCAAACAAGTTGTGCGTGTTTCAAATTCATTCCGAAGAAGTTGTGACTGTTTCGAACTCAATCCAAACAAGTTGTCACTGTTTCCATTTCATTTCAAACAAGTTGTGAATGTTTCCATTTCTTTCCAAAGAGGTTGCAAATGTTTCTACTTCATTCCAGACAATGTGTGAGTGTGTCCACTTCATTCCAAACAAGTTTTAAATGATTCCATTCATTCCAAACTAGTTCTGAATGCCCCAATTTCATTCCAAAGAAGTTGTGAATGTTTCCATTTCATTTGAAACAAGTTGTGAATGTTTCCTTTTCTTTCCAAACAAGTTGTGAATGTTTCCACTTCAATCAAAACTAGTTGTGAATGTTTCCATTTCATTCCAAACAAGTTGTGAATGTTTCCTTTTCATTCCAAACAAGTTGTGCATGTTTCAAATTCATTCCGAAGAAGTTGTGACTGTTTCCAACTCAATCCAAACAACTTGTCACTGTTTCCATTTCATTTCAAACAAGTTGTGAATGTTTCCATTTCTTTCCAAAGAGGTTGCAAATGTTTCTACTTCATTCCAGACAATGTGTGAGTGTGTCCACTTCATTCCAAACAAGTTTTGAATGTTTCCATTCATTCCAAACTAGTTCTGAATGTCCCAATTTCAATCCAAAGAAGTTGTGAATGTTTCCATTTCATTGGAAACAAGTTGTGAATGTTTCCATTTCTTTGCAAACAAGTTGTGAATGTTTCCAATTCAATCAAAACTAGTTGTGAATGTTTCCATTTCATTCCAAACAAGCTGTGAATGTTTCCATTTCATTCCAAACAAGTTGTGAATGTTTCCATTTCATTCCAAACAAGTTGTGCATGTTTCAAATTCATTCCGAAGAAGTTGTGACTGTTTCCACCTCAATCCAAACAAGTTGTGAATGTTTCCATTTCTTTCCAAAGAGGTTGCAAATGTTTCTACTTCATTCCAGACAATGTTTGAGTGTGTCCACTTCACTCCAAACAGGTTTTAAATGTTTCCATTCATTCCAAACTAGTTCTGAATGTCCCAATTTCATTCCAAAGAAGTTGTGAATGTTTCCATTTCATTTGAAACAAGTTGTGAATGTTTCCTTTTCTTTCCAAACAAGTTGTGAATGTTTCCAATTCAATCAAAACTAGTTGTGAATGTTTCCATTTCATTCCAAACAAGTTGTGAATGTTTCCATTTCATTCCAAACAAGTTGTGCATGTTTCGAATCCATTCCGAAGAAGTTGTGACTGTTTCCAACTCAATCCAAATAAGTTGTCACTGTTTCCATTTCATTTCAAACAAGTTGTGAATGTTTCCATTTCTTTCCAAAGAGGTTGCAAATGTTTCTACTTCATTCCAGACAATGTGTGAGTGTGTCCACTTCATTCCAAACAAGTTTTGAATGTTTCCATTCATTCCAAACTAGTTCTGAATGTCCCAATTTCATTCCAAAGAAGTTGTGAATGTTTCCATTTCATTGGAAACAAGTTGTGAATGTTTCCATTTCTTTCCAAACAAGTTGTGAATGTTTCCAATTCAATCAAAACTAGTTGTGAATGTTTCCATTTCATTCCAAACAAGCTGTGAATGTTTCCATTTCATTCCAAACAAGTTGTGAATGTTTCCATTTCATTCCAAACAAGTTGTGCATGTTTCAAATTCATTCCGAAGAAGTTGTGACTGTTTCCAACTCAATCCAAACAAGTTGTGAATGTTTCCATTTCTTTCCAAAGAGGTTGCAAATGTTTCTACTTCATTCCAGACAATGTTTGAGTGTGTCCACTTCACTCCAAACAGGTTTTAAATGTTTCCATTCATTCCAAACTAGTTCTGAATGTCCCAATTTCATTCCAAAGAAGTTGTGAATGTTTCCATTTCATTTGAAACAAGTTGTGAATGTTTCCTTTTCTTTCCAAACAAGTTGTGAATGTTTCCAATTCAATCAAAACTAGTTGTGAATGTTTCCATTTCATTCCAAACAAGTTGTGAATGTTTCCATTTCATTCCAAACAAGTTGTGCATGTTTCGAATCCATTCCGAAGAAGTTGTGACTGTTTCCAACTCAATCCAAATAAGTTGTCACTGTTTCCATTTCATTTCAAACAAGTTGTGAATGTTTCCATTTCTTTCCAAAGAGGTTGCAAATGTTTCTACTTCATTCCAGACAATGTGTGAGTGTGTCCACTTCATTCCAAACAAGTTTTGAATGTTTCCATTCATTCCAAACTAGTTCTGAATGTCCCAATTTCATTCCAAAGAAGTTGTGAATGTTTCCATTTCATTGGAAACAAGTTGTGAATGTTTCCATTTCTTTCCAAACAAGTTGTGAATGTTTCCAATTCAATCAAAACTAGTTGTGAATGTTTCCATTTCATTCCAAACAAGCTGTGAATGTTTCCTTTTCATTCCAAACAAGTTGTGCATGTTTCAAATTCATTCCGAAGAAGTTGTGACTGTTTCCAACTCAATCCAAACAAGTTGTCACTGTTTCCATTTCATTTCAAACAAGTTGTGAATGTTCCATTTCTTTCCAAAGAGGTTGCAAATGTTTCTACTTCATTCCAGACAATGTGTGAGTGTGTCCACTTCATTCCAAACAAGTTTTGAATGTTTCCATTCATTCCAAACTAGTTCTGAATGTCCCAATTTCATTCCAAAGAAGTTGTGAATGTTTCCATTTCTTTCCAAACAAGTTGTGAATGTTTCCAATTCAATCAAAACTAGTTGCGAATGTTTCCATTTCATTCCAAACAAGCTGTGAATGTTTCCATTTCATTCCAAACAATTTGTGAATGTTTCCATTTCATTCCAAACAAGTTGTGCATGTTTCAAATTCATTCCGAAGAAGTTGTGACTGTTTCCAACTCAATCCAAACAAGTTGTCACTGTTTCCATTTCATTTCAAACAAGTTGTGAATGTTTCCATTTCATTCCAAAGAGGTTGCAAATGTTTCTACTTCATTCCAGACAATGTGTGAGTGTGTCCACTTCATTCCAAACAAGTTTTAAATGTTTCCATTCATTCCAAACAAGTTCTGATTGTCCCAATTTCATTCCAAAGAAGTTGTGAATGTTTCCATTTCATTTGAAACAAGTTGTGAATATTTCCTTTTCTTTCCAAACAAGTTGCGAATGTTTCCAATTCAATCAAAACTAGTTGTGAATGTTTCCAATTCAATCAAAACTAGTTGTGAATGTTTCCATTTCATTCCAAACAAGTTGTGAATGTTTCCATTTCATTCCAAACAAGTTGTGCATGTTTCAAATTCATTCCGAAGAAGTTGTGACTGTTTCCAACTCAATCCAAACAAGTTGTCACTGTTTCCATTTCATTTCAAACAAGTTGTGAATGTTTCCATTTCTTTCCAAAGAGGTTGCAAATGTTTCTACTTCATTCCAGACAATGTGTGAGTGTGTCCACTTCATTCCAAACAAGTTTTGAATGTTTCCATTCATTCCAAACTAGTTCTGAATGTCCCAATTTCAATCCAAAGAAGTTGTGAATGTTTCCATTTCATTTGAAACAAGTTGTGAATGTTTCCATTTCTTTCCAAACAAGTTGTGAATGTTTCCAATTCAATCAAAACTAGTTGTGAATGTTTCCATTTCATTCCAAACAAGCTGTGAATGTTTCCATTTCATTCGAAACAAGTTGTGCATGTTTCACATTCATTCCGAAGAAGTTGTGACTGTTTCCAACTCAATCCAAACAAGTTGTCACTGTTTCCATTTCATTTCAAACAAGTTGTGAATGTTTCCATTTCTTTCCAAAGATGTTGCAATTGTTTCTACTTCATTCCAGACAATGTGTGAGTGTGTCCACTTCATTCCAAACAAGTTTTGAATATTTCCATTCATTCCAAACTAGTTCTGAATGTCCCAATTTCATTCCAAAGAAGTTGTGAATGTTTCCATTTCTTTCCAAACAAGTTGTGAATGTTTCCATTTCATTCCAAACAAGTTGTGCGTGTTTCAAATTCATTCCGAAGAAGTTGTGACTGTTTCGAACTCAATCCAAACAAGTTGTCACTGTTTCCATTTCATTTCAAACAAGTTGTGAATGTTTCCATTTCTTTCCAAAGAGGTTGCAAATGTTTCTACTTCATTCCAGACAATGTGTGAGTGTGTCCACTTCATTCCAAACAAGTTTTAAATGATTCCATTCATTCCAAACTAGTTCTGAATGCCCCAATTTCATTCCAAAGAAGTTGTGAATGTTTCCATTTCATTTGAAACAAGTTGTGAATGTTTCTTTTTCTTTCCAAACAAGTTGTGAATGTTTCCACTTCAATCAAAACTAGTTGTGAATGTTTCCATTTCATTCCAAACAAGTTGTGAATGTTTCCTTTTCATTCCAAACAAGTTGTGCATGTTTCAAATTCATTCCGAAGAAGTTGTGACTGTTTCCAACTCAATCCAAACAACTTGTCACTGTTTCCATTTCATTTCAAACAAGTTGTGAATGTTTCCATTTCTTTCCAAAGAGGTTGCAAATGTTTCTACTTCATTCCAGACAATGTGTGAGTGTGTCCACTTCATTCCAAACAAGTTTTAAATGATTCCATTCATTCCAAACTAGTTCTGAATGCCCCAATTTCATTCCAAAGAAGTTGTGAATGTTTCCATTTCATTTGAAACAAGTTGTGAATGTTTCTTTTTCTTTCCAAACAAGTTGTGAATGTTTCCACTTCAATCAAAACTAGTTGTGAATGTTTCCATTTCATTCCAAACAAGTTGTGAATGTTTCCTTTTCATTCCAAACAAGTTGTGCATGTTTCAAATTCATTCCGAAGAAGTTGTGACTGTTTCCAACTCAATCCAAACAACTTGTCACTGTTTCCATTTCATTTCAAACAAGTTGTGAATGTTTCCATTTCTTTCCAAAGAGGTTGCAAATGTTTCTACTTCATTCCAGACAATGTGTGAGTGTGTCCACTTCATTCCAAACAAGTTTTGAATGTTTCCATTCATTCCAAACTAGTTCTGAATGTCCCAATTTCAATCCAAAGAAGTTGTGAATGTTTCCATTTCATTGGAAACAAGTTGTGAATGTTTCCATTTCTTTGCAAACAAGTTGTGAATGTTTCCAATTCAATCAAAACTAATTGTGAATGTTTCCATTTCATTCCAAACAAGCTGTGAATGTTTCCATTTCATTCCAAACAAGTTGTGAATGTTTCCATTTCATTCCAAACAAGTTGTGCATGTTTCAAATTCATTCCGAAGAAGTTGTGACTGTTTCCAACTCAATCCAAACAAGTTGTGAATGTTTCCATTTCTTTCCAAAGAGGTTGCAAATGTTTCTACTTCATTCCAGACAATGTTTGAGTGTGTCCACTTCACTCCAAACAGGTTTTAAATGTTTCCATTCATTCCAAACTAGTTCTGAATGTCCCAATTTCATTCCAAAGAAGTTGTGAATGTTTCCATTTCATTTGAAACAAGTTGTGAATGTTTCCTTTTCTTTCCAAACAAGTTGTGAATGTTTCCAATTCAATCAAAACTAGTTGTGAATGTTTCCATTTCATTCCAAACAAGTTGTGAATGTTTCCATTTCATTCCAAACAAGTTGTGCATGTTTCGAATCCATTCCGAAGAAGTTGTGACTGTTTCCAACTCAATCCAAATAAGTTGTCACTGTTTCCATTTCATTTCAAACAAGTTGTGAATGTTTCCATTTCTTTCCAAAGAGGTTGCAAATGTTTCTACTTCATTCCAGACAATGTGTGAGTGTGTTCACTTCATTCCAAACAAGTTTTGAATGTTTCCATTCATTCCAAACTAGTTCTGAATGTCCCAATTTCATTCCAAAGAAGTTGTGAATGTTTCCATTTCATTGGAAACAAGTTGTGAATGTTTCCATTTCTTTCCAAACAAGTTGTGAATGTTTCCAATTCAATCAAAACTAGTTGTGAATGTTTCCATTTCATTCCAAACAAGTTGTGAATGTTTCCTTTTCATTCCAAACAAGTTGTGCATGTTTCAAATTCATTCCGAAGAAGTTGTGACTGTTTCCAACTCAATCCAAACAAGTTGTCACTGTTTCCATTTCATTTCAAACAAGTTGTGATTGTTTCCATTTCTTTCCAAAGAGGTTGCAAATGTTTCTACTTCATTCCAGACAATGTGTGAGTGTGTCCACTTCATTCCAAACAAGTTTTGAATGTTTCCATTCATTCCAAACTAGTTCTGAATGTCCCAATTTCATTCCAAAGAAGTTGTGAATGTTTCCATTTCATTGGAAACAAGTTGTGAATGTTTCCATTTCTTTCCAAACAAGTTGTGAATGTTTCCAATTCAATCAAAACTAGTTGTGAATGTTTCCATTTCATTCCAAACAAGCTGTGAATGTTTCCATTTCATTCCAAACAAGTTGTGAATGTTTCCATTTCATTCCAAACAAGTTGTGCATGTTTCAAATTCATTCCGAAGAAGTTGTGACTGTTTCCAACTCAATCCAAACAAGTTGTGAATGTTTCCATTTCTTTCCAAAGAGGTTGCAAATGTTTCTACTTCATTCCAGACAATGTTTGAGTGTGTCCACTTCACTCCAAACAGGTTTTAAATGTTTCCATTCATTCCAAACTAGTTCTGAATGTCCCAATTTCATTCCAAAGAAGTTGTGAATGTTTCCATTTCATTTGAAACAAGTTGTGAATGTTTCCTTTTCTTTCCAAACAAGTTGTGAATGTTTCCAATTCAATCAAAACTAGTTGTGAATGTTTCCATTTCATTCCAAACAAGTTGTGAATGTTTCCATTTCATTCCAAACAAGTTGTGCATGTTTCGAATCCATTCCGAAGAAGTTGTGACTGTTTCCAACTCAATCCAAATAAGTTGTCACTGTTTCCATTTCATTTCAAACAAGTTGTGAATGTTTCCATTTCTTTCCAAAGAGGTTGCAAATGTTTCTACTTCATTCCAGACAATGTGTGAGTGTGTCCACTTCATTCCAAACAAGTTTTGAATGTTTCCATTCATTCCAAACTAGTTCTGAATGTCCCAATTTCATTCCAAAGAAGTTGTGAATGTTTCCATTTCATTGGAAACAAGTTGTGAATGTTTCCATTTCTTTCCAAACAAGTTGTGAATGTTTCCAATTCAATCAAAACTAGTTGTGAATGTTTCCATTTCATTCCAAACAAGTTGTGAATGTTTCCTTTTCATTCCAAACAAGTTGTGCAAGTTTCAAATTCATTCCGAAGAAGTTGTGACTGTTTCCAACTCAATCCAAACAAGTTGTCACTGTTTCCATTTCATTTCAAACAAGTTGTGAATGTTTCCATTTCTTTCCAAAGAGGTTGCAAATGTTTCTACTTCATTCCAGACAATGTGTGAGTGTGTCCACTTCATTCCAAACAAGTTTTGAATGTTTCCATTCATTCCAAACTAGTTCTGAATGTCCCATTTTCATTCCAAAGAAGTTGTGAATGGTTCCATTTCATTTGAAACAAGTTGTGAATGTTTCCTTTTCTTTCCAAACAAGTTGTGAATGTTTCCAATTCAATCAAAACTAGTTGTGAATGTTTCCATTTCATTCCAAACAAGCTGTGAATGTTTCCATTTCATTCCAAACAAGTTGTGCATGTTTCAAATTCATTCCGAAGGAGTTGTGACTGTTTCCAACTCAATCCAAACAAGTTGTCACTGTTTCCATTTCATTTCAAACAAGTTGTGAATGTTCCATTTCTTTCCAAAGAGGTTGCAAATGTTTCTACTTCATTCCAGACAATGTGTGAGTGTGTCCACTTCATTCCAAACAAGTTTTGAATGTTTCCATTCATTCCAAACTAGTTCTGAATGTCCCAATTTCATTCCAAAGAAGTTGTGAATGTTTCCATTTCTTTCCAAACAAGTTGTGAATGTTTCCAATTCAATCAAAACTAGTTGCGAATGTTTCCATTTCATTCCAAACAAGCTGTGAATGTTTCCATTTCATTCCAAACAATTTGTGAATGTTTCCATTTCATTCCAAACAAGTTGTGCATGTTTCAAATTCATTCCGAAGAAGTTGTGACTGTTTCCAACTCAATCCAAACAAGTTGTCACTGTTTCCATTTCATTTCAAACAAGTTGTGAATGTTTCCATTTCATTCCAAAGAGGTTGCAAATGTTTCTACTTCATTCCAGACAATGTGTGAGTGTGTCCACTTCATTCCAAACAAGTTTTAAATGTTTCCATTCATTCCAAACTAGTTCTGATTGTCCCAATTTCATTCCAAAGAAGTTGTGAATGTTTCCATTTCATTTGAAACAAGTTGTGAATATTTCCTTTTCTTTCCAAACAAGTTGCGAATGTTTCCAATTCAATCAAAACTAGTTGTGAATGTTTCCAATTCAATCAAAACTAGTTGTGAATGTTTCCATTTCATTCCAAACAAGTTGTGAATGTTTCCATTTCATTCCAAACAAGTTGTGCATGTTTCAAATTCATTCCGAAGAAGTTGTGACTGTTTCCAACTCAATCCAAACAAGTTGTCACTGTTTCCATTTCATTTCAAACAAGTTGTGAATGTTTCCATTTCTTTCCAAAGAGGTTGCAAATGTTTCTACTTCATTCCAGACAATGTGTGAGTGTGTCCACTTCATTCCAAACAAGTTTTGAATGTTTCCATTCATTCCAAACTAGTTCTGAATGTCCCAATTTCAATCCAAAGAAGTTGTGAATGTTTCCATTTCATTTGAAACAAGTTGTGAATGTTTCCATTTCTTTCCAAACAAGTTGTGAATGTTTCCAATTCAATCAAAACTAGTTGTGAATGTTTCCATTTCATTCCAAACAAGCTGTGAATGTTTCCATTTCATTCGAAACAAGTTGTGCATGTTTCACATTCATTCCGAAGAAGTTGTGACTGTTTCCAACTCAATCCAAACAAGTTGTCACTGTTTCCATTTCATTTCAAACAAGTTGTGAATGTTTCCATTTCTTTCCAAAGATGTTGCAATTGTTTCTACTTCATTCCAGACAATGTGTGAGTGTGTCCACTTCATTCCAAACAAGTTTTGAATATTTCCATTCATTCCAAACTAGTTCTGAATGTCCCAATTTCATTCCAAAGAAGTTGTGAATGTTTCCATTTCTTTCCAAACAAGTTGTGAATGTTTCCATTTCATTCCAAACAAGTTGTGCGTGTTTCAAATTCATTCCGAAGAAGTTGTGACTGTTTCGAACTCAATCCAAACAAGTTGTCACTGTTTCCATTTCATTTCAAACAAGTTGTGAATGTTTCCATTTCTTTCCAAAGAGGTTGCAAATGTTTCTACTTCATTCCAGACAATGTGTGAGTGTGTCCACTTCATTCCAAACAAGTTTTAAATGATTCCATTCATTCCAAACTAGTTCTGAATGCCCCAATTTCATTCCAAAGAAGATGTGAATGTTTCCATTTCATTTGAAACAAGTTGTGAATGTTTCTTTTTCTTTCCAAACAAGTTGTGAATGTTTCCACTTCAATCAAAACTAGTTGTGAATGTTTCCATTTCATTCCAAACAAGTTGTGAATGTTTCCTTTTCATTCCAAACAAGTTGTGCATGTTTCAAATTCATTCCGAAGAAGTTGTGACTGTTTCCAACTCAATCCAAACAACTTGTCACTGTTTCCATTTCATTTCAAACAAGTTGTGAATGTTTCCATTTCTTTCCAAAGAGGTTGCAAATGTTTCTACTTCATTCCAGACAATGTGTGAGTGTGTCCACTTCATTCCAAACAAGTTTTGAATGTTTCCATTCATTCCAAACTAGTTCTGAATGTCCCAATTTCAATCCAAAGAAGTTGTGAATGTTTCCATTTCATTGGAAACAAGTTGTGAATGTTTCCATTTCTTTGCAAACAAGTTGTGAATGTTTCCAATTCAATCAAAACTAATTGTGAATGTTTCCATTTCATTCCAAACAAGCTGTGAATGTTTCCATTTCATTCCAAACAAGTTGTGAATGTTTCCATTTCATTCCAAACAAGTTGTGCATGTTTCAAATTCATTCCGAAGAAGTTGTGACTGTTTCCAACTCAATCCAAACAAGTTGTGAATGTTTCCATTTCTTTCCAAAGAGGTTGCAAATGTTTCTACTTCATTCCAGACAATGTTTGAGTGTGTCCACTTCACTCCAAACAGGTTTTAAATGTTTCCATTCATTCCAAACTAGTTCTGAATGTCCCAATTTCATTCCAAAGAAGTTGTGAATGTTTCCATTTCATTTGAAACAAGTTGTGAATGTTTCCTTTTCTTTCCAAACAAGTTGTGAATGTTTCCAATTCAATCAAAACTAGTTGTGAATGTTTCCATTTCATTCCAAACAAGTTGTGAATGTTTCCATTTCATTCCAAACAAGTTGTGCATGTTTCGAATCCATTCCGAAGAAGTTGTGACTGTTTCCAACTCAATCCAAATAAGTTGTCACTGTTTCCATTTCATTTCAAACAAGTTGTGAATGTTTCCATTTCTTTCCAAAGAGGTTGCAAATGTTTCTACTTCATTCCAGACAATGTGTGAGTGTGTCCACTTCATTCCAAACAAGTTTTGAATGTTTCCATTCATTCCAAACTAGTTCTGAATGTCCCAATTTCATTCCAAAGAAGTTGTGAATGTTTCCATTTCATTGGAAACAAGTTGTGAATGTTTCCATTTCTTTCCAAACAAGTTGTGAATGTTTCCAATTCAATCAAAACTAGTTGTGAATGTTTCCATTTCATTCCAAACAAGTTGTGAATGTTTCCTTTTCATTCCAAACAAGTTGTGCATGTTTCAAATTCATTCCGAAGAAGTTGTGACTGTTTCCAACTCAATCCAAACAAGTTGTCACTGTTTCCATTTCATTTCAAACAAGTTGTGATTGTTTCCATTTCTTTCCAAAGAGGTTGCAAATGTTTCTACTTCATTCCAGACAATGTGTGAGTGTGTCCACTTCATTCCAAACAAGTTTTGAATGTTTCCATTCATTCCAAACTAGTTCTGAATGTCCCAATTTCATTCCAAAGAAGTTGTGAATGTTTCCATTTCATTGGAAACAAGTTGTGAATGTTTCCATTTCTTTCCAAACAAGTTGTGAATGTTTCCAATTCAATCAAAACTAGTTGTGAATGTTTCCATTTCATTCCAAACAAGCTGTGAGTGTTTCCATTTCATTCCAAACAAGTTGTGAATGTTTCCATTTCATTCCAAACAAGTTGTGCATGTTTCAAATTCATTCCGAAGAAGTTGTGACTGTTTCCAACTCAATCCAAACAAGTTGTGAATGTTTCCATTTCTTTCCAAAGAGGTTGCAAATGTTTCTACTTCATTCCAGACAATGTTTGAGTGTGTCCACTTCACTCCAAACAGGTTTTAAATGTTTCCATTCATTCCAAACTAGTTCTGAATGTCCCAATTTCATTCCAAAGAAGTTGTGAATGTTTCCATTTCATTTGAAACAAGTTGTGAATGTTTCCTTTTCTTTCCAAACAAGTTGTGAATGTTTCCAATTCAATCAAAACTAGTTGTGAATGTTTCCATTTCATTCCAAACAAGTTGTGAATGTTTCCATTTCATTCCAAACAAGTTGTGCATGTTTCGAATCCATTCCGAAGAAGTTGTGACTGTTTCCAACTCAATCCAAATAAGTTGTCACTGTTTCCATTTCATTTCAAACAAGTTGTGAATGTTTCCATTTCTTTCCAAAGAGGTTGCAAATGTTTCTACTTCATTCCAGACAATGTGTGAGTGTGTCCACTTCATTCCAAACAAGTTTTGAATGTTTCCATTCATTCCAAACTAGTTCTGAATGTCCCAATTTCATTCCAAAGAAGTTGTGAATGTTTCCATTTCATTGGAAACAAGTTGTGAATGTTTCCATTTCTTTCCAAACAAGTTGTGAATGTTTCCAATTCAATCAAAACTAGTTGTGAATGTTTCCATTTCATTCCAAACAAGTTGTGAATGTTTCCTTTTCATTCCAAACAAGTTGTGCATGTTTCAAATTCATTAGAAAGAAGTTGTGACTGTTTCCAACTCAATCCAAACAAGTTGTCACTGTTTCCATTTCATTTCAAACAAGTTGTGATTGTTTCCATTTCTTTCCAAAGAGGTTGCAAATGTTTCTACTTCATTCCAGACAATGTGTGAGTGTGTCCACTTCATTCCAAACAAGTTTTGAATGTTTCCATTCATTCCAAACTAGTTCTGAATGTCCCAATTTCATTCCAAAGAAGTTGTGAATGTTTCCATTTCATTGGAAACAAGTTGTGAATGTTTCCATTTCTTTCCAAACAAGTTGTGAATGTTTCCAATTCAATCAAAACAAGCTGTGAATGTTTCCATTTCATTCCAAACAAGCTGTGAATGTTTCCATTTCATTCCAAACAAGTTGTGAATGTTTCCATTTCATTCCAAACAAGTTGTGCATGTTTCAAATTCATTCCGAAGAAGTTGTGACTGTTTCCAACTCAATCCAAACAAGTTGTGAATGTTTCCATTTCTTTCCAAAGAGGTTGCAAATGTTTCTACTTCATTCCAGACAATGTTTGAGTGTGTCCACTTCACTCCAAACAGGTTTTAAATGTTTCCATTCATTCCAAACTAGTTCTGAATGTCCCAATTTCATTCCAAAGAAGTTGTGAATGTTTCCATTTCATTTGAAACAAGTTGTGAATGTTTCCTTTTCTTTCCAAACAAGTTGTGAATGTTTCCAATTCAATCAAAACTAGTTGTGAATGTTTCCATTTCATTCCAAACAAGTTGTGAATGTTTCCATTTCATTCCAAACAAGTTGTGCATGTTTCGAATCCATTCCGAAGAAGTTGTGACTGTTTCCAACTCAATCCAAATAAGTTGTCACTGTTTCCATTTCATTTCAAACAAGTTGTGAATGTTTCCATTTCTTTCCAAAGAGGTTGCAAATGTTTCTACTTCATTCCAGACAATGTGTGAGTGTGTCCACTTCATTCCAAACAAGTTTTGAATGTTTCCATTCATTCCAAACTAGTTCTGAATGTCCCAATTTCATTCCAAAGAAGTTGTGAATGTTTCCATTTCATTGGAAACAAGTTGTGAATGTTTCCATTTCTTTCCAAACAAGTTGTGAATGTTTCCAATTCAATCAAAACTAGTTGTGAATGTTTCCATTTCATTCCAAACAAGTTGTGAATGTTTCCTTTTCATTCCAAACAAGTTGTGCATGTTTCAAATTCATTCCGAAGAAGTTGTGACTGTTTCCAACTCAATCCAAACAAGTTGTCACTGTTTCCATTTCATTTCAAACAAGTTGTGATTGTTTCCATTTCTTTCCAAAGAGGTTGCAAATGTTTCTACTTCATTCCAGACAATGTGTGAGTGTGTCCACTTCATTCCAAACAAGTTTTGAATGTTTCCATTCATTCCAAACTAGTTCTGAATGTCCCAATTTCATTCCAAAGAAGTTGTGAATGTTTCCATTTCATTGGAAACAAGTTGTGAATGTTTCCATTTCTTTCCAAACAAGTTGTGAATGTTTCCAATTCAATCAAAACAAGCTGTGAATGTTTCCATTTCATTCCAAACAAGCTGTGAATGTTTCCATTTCATTCCAAACAAGTTGTGAATGTTTCCATTTCATTCCAAACAAGTTGTGCATGTTTCAAATTCATTCCGAAGAAGTTGTGACTGTTTCCAACTCAATCCAAACAAGTTGTGAATGTTTCCATTTCTTTCCAAAGAGGTTGCAAATGTTTCTACTTCATTCCAGACAATGTTTGAGTGTGTCCACTTCACTCCAAACAGGTTTTAAATGTTTCCATTCATTCCAAACTAGTTCTGAATGTCCCAATTTCATTCCAAAGAAGTTGTGAATGTTTCCATTTCATTTGAAACAAGTTGTGAATGTTTCCTTTTCTTTCCAAACAAGTTGTGAATGTTTCCAATTCAATCAAAACTAGTTGTGAATGTTTCCATTTCATTCCAAACAAGTTGTGAATGTTTCCATTTCATTCCAAACAAGTTGTGCATGTTTCGAATCCATTCCGAAGAAGTTGTGACTGTTTCCAACTCAATCCAAATAAGTTGTCACTGTTTCCATTTCATTTCAAACAAGTTGTGAATGTTTCCATTTCTTTCCAAAGAGGTTGCAAATGTTTCTACTTCATTCCAGACAATGTGTGAGTGTGTCCACTTCATTCCAAACAAGTTTTGAATGTTTCCATTCATTCCAAACTAGTTCTGAATGTCCCAATTTCATTCCAAAGAAGTTGTGAATGTTTCCATTTCATTGGAAACAAGTTGTGAATGTTTCCATTTCTTTCCAAACAAGTTGTGAATGTTTCCAATTCAATCAAAACTAGTTGTGAATGTTTCCATTTCATTCCAAACAAGTTGTGAATGTTTCCTTTTCATTCCAAACAAGTTGTGCATGTTTCAAATTCATTCCGAAGAAGTTGTGACTGTTTCCAACTCAATCCAAACAAGTTGTCACTGTTTCCATTTCATTTCAAACAAGTTGTGATTGTTTCCATTTCTTTCCAAAGAGGTTGCAAATGTTTCTACTTCATTCCAGACAATGTGTGAGTGTGTCCACTTCATTCCAAACAAGTTTTGAATGTTTCCATTCATTCCAAACTAGTTCTGAATGTCCCAATTTCATTCCAAAGAAGTTGTGAATGTTTCCATTTCATTGGAAACAAGTTGTGAATGTTTCCATTTCTTTCCAAACAAGTTGTGAATGTTTCCAATTCAATCAAAACAAGCTGTGAATGTTTCCATTTCATTCCAAACAAGCTGTGAATGTTTCCATTTCATTCCAAACAAGTTTTGAATGTTTCCATTTCATTCCAAACAAGTTGTGCATGTTTCAAATTCATTCCGAAGAAGTTGTGACTGTTTCCAACTCAATCCAAACAAGTTGTCACTGTTTCCATTTCATTTCAAACAAGTTGTGAATGTTTCCATTTCTTTCCAAAGAGGTTGCAAATGTTTCTACTTCATTCCAGACAATGTGTGAGTGTGTCCACTTCATTCCAAACAAGTTTTGAATGTTTCCATTCATTCCAAACTAGTTCTGAATGTCCCAATTTCATTCCAAAGAAGTTGTGAATGTTTCCATTTCATTGGAAACAAGTTGTGAATGTTTCCATTTCTTTCCAAACAAGTTGTGAATGTTTCCAATTCAATCAAAACTAGTTGTGAATGTTTCCATTTCATTCCAAACAAGTTGTGAATGTTTCCATTTCATTCCAAACAAGTTGTCAATGTTTCCATTTCATTCCAAACAAGTTGTGCATGTTTCAAATTCATTCCGAAGAAGTTGTGACTGTTTCCAACTCAATCCAAATAAGTTGTCACTGTTTCCATTTCATTTCAAACAAGTTGTGACTGTTTCCATTTCTTTCCAAAGAGGTTGCAAATGTTTCTACTTCATTCCAGACAATGTGTGAGTGTGTCCACGTCATTCCAAACAAGTTTTGAATTTTTCCATTCATTCCAAACTAGTTCTGAATGTCCCAATTTGATTCCAAAGAAGTTGTGAATGTTTCCATTTCATTTCAAACAAGTTGTGAATGTTTCCATTTCTTTCCAAACAAGTTGTGAATGTTTCCAATTCAATCAAAACTAGTTGTGAATGTTTCCATTTCATTCCAAACAAGCTGTGAATGTTTCCATTTCATTCCAAACAAGTTGTGAATGTTTCCATTTCATTCCAAACAAGTTGTGCATGTTTCAAATTCATTCCGAAGAAGTTGTGACTGTTTCCAACTCAATCCAAACAAGTTGTGAATGTTTCCATTTCATTCCAAAGAGGTTGCAAATGTTTCTACTTCATTCCAGACAATGTTTGAGTGTGTCCACTTCACTCCAAACAGGTTTTAAATGTTTCCATTCATTCCAAACTAGTTCTGAATGTCCCAATTTCATTCCAAAGAAGTTGTGAATGTTTCCATTTCATTTGAAACAAGTTGTGAATGTTTCCTTTTCTTTCCAAACAAGTTGTGAATGTTTCCAATTCAATCAAAACTAGTTGTGAATGTTTCCATTTCATTCCAAACAAGTTGTGAATGTTTCCATTTCATTCCAAACAAGTTGTGCATGTTTCGAATCCATTCCGAAGAAGTTGTGACTGTTTCCAACTCAATCCAAATAAGTTGTCACTGTTTCCATTTCATTTCAAACAAGTTGTGAATGTTTCCATTTCTTTCCAAAGAGGTTGCAAATGTTTCTACTTCATTCCAGACAATGTGTGAGTGTGTCCACTTCATTCCAAACAAGTTTTGAATGTTTCCATTCATTCCAAACTAGTTCTGAATGTCCCAATTTCATTCCAAAGAAGTTGTGAATGTTTCCATTTCATTGGAAACAAGTTGTGAATGTTTCCATTTCTTTCCAAACAAGTTGTGAATGTTTCCAATTCAATCAAAACTAGTTGTGAATGTTTCCATTTCATTCCAAACAAGTTGTGAATGTTTCCTTTTCATTCCAAACAAGTTGTGCATGTTTCAAATTCATTCCGAAGAAGTTGTGACTGTTTCCAACTCAATCCAAACAAGTTGTCACTGTTTCCATTTCATTTCAAACAAGTTGTGATTGTTTCCATTTCTTTCCAAAGAGGTTGCAAATGTTTCTACTTCATTCCAGACAATGTGTGAGTGTGTCCACTTCATTCCAAACAAGTTTTGAATGTTTCCATTCATTCCAAACTAGTTCTGAATGTCCCAATTTCATTCCAAAGAAGTTGTGAATGTTTCCATTTCATTGGAAACAAGTTGTGAATGTTTCCATTTCTTTCCAAACAAGTTGTGAATGTTTCCAATTCAATCAAAACAAGCTGTGAATGTTTCCATTTCATTCCAAACAAGCTGTGAATGTTTCCATTTCATTCCAAACAAGTTTTGAATGTTTCCATTTCATTCCAAACAAGTTGTGCATGTTTCAAATTCATTCCGAAGAAGTTGTGACTGTTTCCAACTCAATCCAAACAAGTTGTCACTGTTTCCATTTCATTTCAAACAAGTTGTGAATGTTTCCATTTCTTTCCAAAGAGGTTGCAAATGTTTCTACTTCATTCCAGACAATGTGTGAGTGTGTCCACTTCATTCCAAACAAGTTTTGAATGTTTCCATTCATTCCAAACTAGTTCTGAATGTCCCAATTTCATTCCAAAGAAGTTGTGAATGTTTCCATTTCATTGGAAACAAGTTGTGAATGTTTCCATTTCTTTCCAAACAAGTTGTGAATGTTTCCAATTCAATCAAAACTAGTTGTGAATGTTTCCATTTCATTCCAAACAAGTTGTGAATGTTTCCATTTCATTCCAAACAAGTTGTCAATGTTTCCATTTCATTCCAAACAAGTTGTGCATGTTTCAAATTCATTCCGAAGAAGTTGTGACTGTTTCCAACTCAATCCAAATAAGTTGTCACTGTTTCCATTTCATTTCAAACAAGTTGTGACTGTTTCCATTTCTTTCCAAAGAGGTTGCAAATGTTTCTACTTCATTCCAGACAATGTGTGAGTGTGTCCACTTCATTCCAAACAAGTTTTGAATTTTTCCATTCATTCCAAACTAGTTCTGAATGTCCCAATTTGATTCCAAAGAAGTTGTGAATGTTTCCATTTCATTTCAAACAAGTTGTGAATGTTTCCATTTCTTTCCAAACAAGTTGTGAATGTTTCCAATTCAATCAAAACTAGTTGTGAATGTTTCCATTTCATTCCAAACAAGCTGTGAATGTTTCCATTTCATTCCAAACAAGTTGTGAATGTTTCCATTTCATTCCAAACAAGTTGTGCATGTTTCAAATTCATTCCGAAGAAGTTGTGACTGTTTCCAACTCAATCCAAACAAGTTGTGAATGTTTCCATTTCTTTCCAAAGAGGTTGCAAATGTTTCTACTTCATTCCAGACAATGTTTGAGTGTGTCCACTTCACTCCAAACAGGTTTTAAATGTTTCCATTCATTCCAAACTAGTTCTGAATGTCCCAATTTCATTCCAAAGAAGTTGTGAATGTTTCCATTTCATTTGAAACAAGTTGTGAATGTTTCCTTTTCTTTCCAAACAAGTTGTGAATGTTTCCAATTCAATCAAAACTAGTTGTGAATGTTTCCATTTCATTCCAAACAAGTTGTGAATGTTTCCATTTCATTCCAAACAAGTTGTGCATGTTTCGAATCCATTCCGAAGAAGTTGTGACTGTTTCCAACTCAATCCAAATAAGTTGTCACTGTTTCCATTTCATTTCAAACAAGTTGTGAATGTTTCCATTTCTTTCCAAAGAGGTTGCAAATGTTTCTACTTCATTCCAGACAATGTGTGAGTGTGTCCACTTCATTCCAAACAAGTTTTGAATGTTTCCATTCATTCCAAACTAGTTCTGAATGTCCCAATTTCATTCCAAAGAAGTTGTGAATGTTTCCATTTCATTGGAAACAAGTTGTGAATGTTTCCATTTCTTTCCAAACAAGTTGTGAATGTTTCCAATTCAATCAAAACTAGTTGTGAATGTTTCCATTTCATTCCAAACAAGTTGTGAATGTTTCCTTTTCATTCCAAACAAGTTGTGCAAGTTTCAAATTCATTCCGAAGAAGTTGTGACTGTTTCCAACTCAATCCAAACAAGTTGTCACTGTTTCCATTTCATTTCAAACAAGTTGTGAATGTTTCCATTTCTTTCCAAAGAGGTTGCAAATGTTTCTACTTCATTCCAGACAATGTGTGAGTGTGTCCACTTCATTCCAAACAAGTTTTGAATGTTTCCATTCATTCCAAACTAGTTCTGAATGTCCCATTTTCATTCCAAAGAAGTTGTGAATGGTTCCATTTCATTTGAAACAAGTTGTGAATGTTTCCTTTTCTTTCCAAACAAGTTGTGAATGTTTCCAATTCAATCAAAACTAGTTGTGAATGTTTCCATTTCATTCCAAACAAGCTGTGAATGTTTCCATTTCATTCCAAACAAGTTGTGCATGTTTCAAATTCATTCCGAAGGAGTTGTGACTGTTTCCAACTCAATCCAAACAAGTTGTCACTGTTTCCATTTCATTTCAAACAAGTTGTGAATGTTCCATTTCTTTCCAAAGAGGTTGCAAATGTTTCTACTTCATTCCAGACAATGTGTGAGTGTGTCCACTTCATTCCAAACAAGTTTTGAATGTTTCCATTCATTCCAAACTAGTTCTGAATGTCCCAATTTCATTCCAAAGAAGTTGTGAATGTTTCCATTTCTTTCCAAACAAGTTGTGAATGTTTCCAATTCAATCAAAACTAGTTGCGAATGTTTCCATTTCATTCCAAACAAGCTGTGAATGTTTCCATTTCATTCCAAACAATTTGTGAATGTTTCCATTTCATTCCAAACAAGTTGTGCATGTTTCAAATTCATTCCGAAGAAGTTGTGACTGTTTCCAACTCAATCCAAACAAGTTGTCACTGTTTCCATTTCATTTCAAACAAGTTGTGAATGTTTCCATTTCATTCCAAAGAGGTTGCAAATGTTTCTACTTCATTCCAGACAATGTGTGAGTGTGTCCACTTCATTCCAAACAAGTTTTAAATGTTTCCATTCATTCCAAACTAGTTCTGATTGTCCCAATTTCATTCCAAAGAAGTTGTGAATGTTTCCATTTCATTTGAAACAAGTTGTGAATATTTCCTTTTCTTTCCAAACAAGTTGCGAATGTTTCCAATTCAATCAAAACTAGTTGTGAATGTTTCCAATTCAATCAAAACTAGTTGTGAATGTTTCCATTTCATTCCAAACAAGTTGTGAATGTTTCCATTTCATTCCAAACAAGTTGTGCATGTTTCAAATTCATTCCGAAGAAGTTGTGACTGTTTCCAACTCAATCCAAACAAGTTGTCACTGTTTCCATTTCATTTCAAACAAGTTGTGAATGTTTCCATTTCTTTCCAAAGAGGTTGCAAATGTTTCTACTTCATTCCAGACAATGTGTGAGTGTGTCCACTTCATTCCAAACAAGTTTTGAATGTTTCCATTCATTCCAAACTAGTTCTGAATGTCCCAATTTCAATCCAAAGAAGTTGTGAATGTTTCCATTTCATTTGAAACAAGTTGTGAATGTTTCCATTTCTTTCCAAACAAGTTGTGAATGTTTCCAATTCAATCAAAACTAGTTGTGAATGTTTCCATTTCATTCCAAACAAGCTGTGAATGTTTCCATTTCATTCGAAACAAGTTGTGCATGTTTCACATTCATTCCGAAGAAGTTGTGACTGTTTCCAACTCAATCCAAACAAGTTGTCACTGTTTCCATTTCATTTCAAACAAGTTGTGAATGTTTCCATTTCTTTCCAAAGATGTTGCAATTGTTTCTACTTCATTCCAGACAATGTGTGAGTGTGTCCACTTCATTCCAAACAAGTTTTGAATATTTCCATTCATTCCAAACTAGTTCTGAATGTCCCAATTTCATTCCAAAGAAGTTGTGAATGTTTCCATTTCTTTCCAAACAAGTTGTGAATGTTTCCATTTCATTCCAAACAAGTTGTGCGTGTTTCAAATTCATTCCGAAGAAGTTGTGACTGTTTCGAACTCAATCCAAACAAGTTGTCACTGTTTCCATTTCATTTCAAACAAGTTGTGAATGTTTCCATTTCTTTCCAAAGAGGTTGCAAATGTTTCTACTTCATTCCAGACAATGTGTGAGTGTGTCCACTTCATTCCAAACAAGTTTTAAATGATTCCATTCATTCCAAACTAGTTCTGAATGCCCCAATTTCATTCCAAAGAAGTTGTGAATGTTTCCATTTCATTTGAAACAAGTTGTGAATGTTTCTTTTTCTTTCCAAACAAGTTGTGAATGTTTCCATTTCATTCCAAACAAGTTGTGAATGTTTCCTTTTCATTCCAAACAAGTTGTGCATGTTTCGAATCCATTCCGAAGAAGTTGTGACTGTTTCCAACTCAATCCAAATAAGTTGTCACTGTTTCCATTTCATTTCAAACAAGTTGTGAATGTTTCCATTTCTTTCCAAAGAGGTTGCAAATGTTTCTACTTCATTCCAGACAATGTGTGAGTGTGTCCACTTCATTCCAAACAAGTTTTGAATGTTTCCATTCATTCCAAACTAGTTCTGAATGTCCCAATTTCATTCCAAAGAAGTTGTGAATGTTTCCATTTCATTGGAAACAAGTTGTGAATGTTTCCATTTCTTTCCAAACAAGTTGTGAATGTTTCCAATTCAATCAAAACTAGTTGTGAATGTTTCCATTTCATTCCAAACAAGTTGTGAATGTTTCCTTTTCATTCCAAACAAGTTGTGCATGTTTCAAATTCATTCCAAAGAAGTTGTGACTGTTTCCAACTCAATCCAAACAAGTTGTCACTGTTTCCATTTCATTTCAAACAAGTTGTGATTGTTTCCATTTCTTTCCAAAGAGGTTGCAAATGTTTCTACTTCATTCCAGACAATGTGTGAGTGTGTCCACTTCATTCCAAACAAGTTTTGAATGTTTCCATTCATTCCAAACTAGTTCTGAATGTCCCAATTTCATTCCAAAGAAGTTGTGAATGTTTCCATTTCATTGGAAACAAGTTGTGAATGTTTCCATTTCTTTCCAAACAAGTTGTGAATGTTTCCAATTCAATCAAAACAAGCTGTGAATGTTTCCATTTCATTCCAAACAAGCTGTGAATGTTTCCATTTCATTCCAAACAAGTTGTGAATGTTTCCATTTCATTCCAAACAAGTTGTGCATGTTTCAAATTCATTCCGAAGAAGTTGTGACTGTTTCCAACTCAATCCAAACAAGTTGTGAATGTTTCCATTTCTTTCCAAAGAGGTTGCAAATGTTTCTACTTCATTCCAGACAATGTTTGAGTGTGTCCACTTCACTCCAAACAGGTTTTAAATGTTTCCATTCATTCCAAACTAGTTCTGAATGTCCCAATTTCATTCCAAAGAAGTTGTGAATGTTTCCATTTCATTTGAAACAAGTTGTGAATGTTTCCTTTTCTTTCCAAACAAGTTGTGAATGTTTCCAATTCAATCAAAACTAGTTGTGAATGTTTCCATTTCATTCCAAACAAGTTGTGAATGTTTCCATTTCATTCCAAACAAGTTGTGCATGTTTCGAATCCATTCCGAAGAAGTTGTGACTGTTTCCAACTCAATCCAAATAAGTTGTCACTGTTTCCATTTCATTTCAAACAAGTTGTGAATGTTTCCATTTCTTTCCAAAGAGGTTGCAAATGTTTCTACTTCATTCCAGACAATGTGTGAGTGTGTCCACTTCATTCCAAACAAGTTTTGAATGTTTCCATTCATTCCAAACTAGTTCTGAATGTCCCAATTTCATTCCAAAGAAGTTGTGAATGTTTCCATTTCATTGGAAACAAGTTGTGAATGTTTCCATTTCTTTCCAAACAAGTTGTGAATGTTTCCAATTCAATCAAAACTAGTTGTGAATGTTTCCATTTCATTCCAAACAAGTTGTGAATGTTTCCTTTTCATTCCAAACAAGTTGTGCATGTTTCAAATTCATTCCGAAGAAGTTGTGACTGTTTCCAACTCAATCCAAACAAGTTGTCACTGTTTCCATTTCATTTCAAACAAGTTGTGATTGTTTCCATTTCTTTCCAAAGAGGTTGCAAATGTTTCTACTTCATTCCAGACAATGTGTGAGTGTGTCCACTTCATTCCAAACAAGTTTTGAATGTTTCCATTCATTCCAAACTAGTTCTGAATGTCCCAATTTCATTCCAAAGAAGTTGTGAATGTTTCCATTTCATTGGAAACAAGTTGTGAATGTTTCCATTTCTTTCCAAACAAGTTGTGAATGTTTCCAATTCAATCAAAACTAGTTGTGAATGTTTCCATTTCATTCCAAACAAGCTGTGAATGTTTCCATTTCATTCCAAACAAGTTGTGAATGTTTCCATTTCATTCCAAACAAGTTGTGCATGTTTCAAATTCATTCCGAAGAAGTTGTGACTGTTTCCAACTCAATCCAAACAAGTTGTGAATGTTTCCATTTCTTTCCAAAGAGGTTGCAAATGTTTCTACTTCATTCCAGACAATGTTTGAGTGTGTCCACTTCACTCCAAACAGGTTTTAAATGTTTCCATTCATTCCAAACTAGTTCTGAATGTCCCAATTTCATTCCAAAGAAGTTGTGAATGTTTCCATTTCATTTGAAACAAGTTGTGAATGTTTCCTTTTCTTTCCAAACAAGTTGTGAATGTTTCCAATTCAATCAAAACTAGTTGTGAATGTTTCCATTTCATTCCAAACAAGTTGTGAATGTTTCCATTTCATTCCAAACAAGTTGTGCATGTTTCGAATCCATTCCGAAGAAGTTGTGACTGTTTCCAACTCAATCCAAATAAGTTGTCACTGTTTCCATTTCATTTCAAACAAGTTGTGAATGTTTCCATTTCTTTCCAAAGAGGTTGCAAATGTTTCTACTTCATTCCAGACAATGTGTGAGTGTGTCCACTTCATTCCAAACAAGTTTTGAATGTTTCCATTCATTCCAAACTAGTTCTGAATGTCCCAATTTCATTCCAAAGAAGTTGTGAATGTTTCCATTTCATTGGAAACAAGTTGTGAATGTTTCCATTTCTTTCCAAACAAGTTGTGAATGTTTCCAATTCAATCAAAACTAGTTGTGAATGTTTCCATTTCATTCCAAACAAGTTGTGAATGTTTCCTTTTCATTCCAAACAAGTTGTGCATGTTTCAAATTCATTCCGAAGAAGTTGTGACTGTTTCCAACTCAATCCAAACAAGTTGTCACTGTTTCCATTTCATTTCAAACAAGTTGTGATTGTTTCCATTTCTTTCCAAAGAGGTTGCAAATGTTTCTACTTCATTCCAGACAATGTGTGAGTGTGTCCACTTCATTCCAAACAAGTTTTGAATGTTTCCATTCATTCCAAACTAGTTCTGAATGTCCCAATTTCATTCCAAAGAAGTTGTGAATGTTTCCATTTCATTGGAAACAAGTTGTGAATGTTTCCATTTCTTTCCAAACAAGTTGTGAATGTTTCCAATTCAATCAAAACTAGTTGTGAATGTTTCCATTTCATTCCAAACAAGCTGTGAATGTTTCCATTTCATTCCAAACAAGTTTTGAATGTTTCCATTTCATTCCAAACAAGTTGTGCATGTTTCAAATTCATTCCGAAGAAGTTGTGACTGTTTCCAACTCAATCCAAACAAGTTGTCACTGTTTCCATTTCATTTCAAACAAGTTGTGAATGTTTCCATTTCTTTCCAAAGAGGTTGCAAATGTTTCTACTTCATTCCAGACAATGTGTGAGTGTGTCCACTTCATTCCAAACAAGTTTTGAATGTTTCCATTCATTCCAAACTAGTTCTGAATGTCCCAATTTCATTCCAAAGAAGTTGTGAATGTTTCCATTTCATTGGAAACAAGTTGTGAATGTTTCCATTTCTTTCCAAACAAGTTGTGAATGTTTCCAATTCAATCAAAACTAGTTGTGAATGTTTCCATTTCATTCCAAACAAGTTGTGAATGTTTCCTTTTCATTCCAAACAAGTTGTGCATGTTTCAAATTCATTCCGAAGAAGTTGTGACTGTTTCCAACTCAATCCAAACAAGTTGTCACTGTTTCCATTTCATTTCAAACAAGTTGTGATTGTTTCCATTTCTTTCCAAAGAGGTTGCAAATGTTTCTACTTCATTCCAGACAATGTGTGAGTGTGTCCACTTCATTCCAAACAAGTTTTGAATGTTTCCATTCATTCCAAACTAGTTCTGAATGTCCCAATTTCATTCCAAAGAAGTTGTGAATGTTTCCATTTCATTGGAAACAAGTTGTGAATGTTTCCATTTCTTTCCAAACAAGTTGTGAATGTTTCCAATTCAATCAAAACTAGTTGTGAATGTTTCCATTTCATTCCAAACAAGCTGTGAATGTTTCCATTTCATTCCAAACAAGTTTTGAATGTTTCCATTTCATTCCAAACAAGTTGTGCATGTTTCAAATTCATTCCGAAGAAGTTGTGACTGTTTCCAACTCAATCCCAACAAGTTGTCACTGTTTCCATTTCATTTCAAACAAGTTGTGAATGTTTCCATTTCTTTCCAAAGAGGTTGCAAATGTTTCTACTTCATTCCAGACAATGTGTGAGTGTGTCCACTTCATTCCAAACAAGTTTTCAATGTTTCCATTCATTCCAAACTAGTTCTGAATGTCCCAATTTCATTCCAAAGAAGTTGTGAATGTTTCCATTTCATTGGAAACAAGTTGTGAATGTTTCCATTTCTTTCCAAACAAGTTGTGAATGTTTCCAATTCAATCAAAACTAGTTGTGAATGTTTCCATTTCATTCCAAACAAGTTGTGAATGTTTCCATTTCATTCCAAACAAGTTGTCAATGTTTCCATTTCATTCCAAACAAGTTGTGCATGTTTCAAATTCATTCCGAAGAAGTTGTGACTGTTTCCAACTCAATCCAAATAAGTTGTCACTGTTTCCATTTCATTTCAAACAAGTTGTGACTGTTTCCATTTCTTTCCAAAGAGGTTGCAAATGTTTCTACTTCATTCCAGACAATGTGTGAGTGTGTCCACTTCATTCCAAACAAGTTTTGAATTTTTCCATTCATTCCAAACTAGTTCTGAATGTCCCAATTTGATTCCAAAGAAGTTGTGAATGTTTCCATTTCATTTCAAACAAGTTGTGAATGTTTCCATTTCTTTCCAAACAAGTTGTGAATGTTTCCAATTCAATCAAAACTAGTTGTGAATGTTTCCATTTCATTCCAAACAAGCTGTGAATGTTTCCATTTCGTTCCAAACAAGTTGTGCATGTTTCAAATTCATTCCGAAGAAGTTGTGACTGTTTCCAACTCAATCCAAATAAGTTGTCACTGTTTCCATTTCATTTCAAACAAGTTGTGAATGTTTCCATTTCTTTCCAAAGAGGTTGCAAATGTTTCTACTTCATTCCAGACAATGTGTGAGTGTGTCCACTTCATTCCAAACAAGTTTTAAATGTTTCCATTCATTCCAAACTAGTTCTGAATGTCCCAATTTCATTCCAAAGAAGTTGTGAATGTTTCCATTTCTTTCCAAACAAGTTGTGAATGTTTCCAATTCAATGAAAACTAGTTGTGAATGTTTCCATTTCATTCAAACAAGTTGTAAATGTTTCCATTTCATTCCAAACAAGTTGTGCATGTTTCAAATTCATTCCGAAGAAGTTGTGAGTGTTTCCAACTCAATCCAAATAAGTTGTCACTGTTTCCATTTCATTTCAAACAAGTTGTGAATGTTTCCATTTCTTTCCAAAGAGGTTGCAAATGTTTCTACTTCATTCCAGACAATGTGTGAGTGTGTCCACTTCATTCCAAACAAGTTTTGAATGTTTCCATTCATTCCAAACTAGTTCTGAATGTCCCAATTTCATTCCAAAGAAGTTGTGAATGTTTCCATTTCATTTGAAACAAGTTGTGAATGTTTCCTTTTCTTTCCAAACAAGTTGTGAATGTTTCCAATTCAATCAAAACTAGTTGTGAATGTTTCCATTTCATTCCAAACAAGTTGTGAATGTTTCCATTTCATTCCAAACAAGTTGTGCATGTTTCAAATTCATTCCGAAGAAGTTGTGACTGTTTCCAACTCAATCCAAACAAGTTGTCACTGTTTCCATTTCATTTCAAACAAGTTGTGAATGTTTCCATTTCTTTCCAAAGAGGTTGCAATTGTTTCTACTTCATTCCAGACAATGTGTGAGTGTGTCCACTTCATTCCAAACAAGTTTTGAATGTTTCCATTCATTCCAAACTAGTTTTGAATGTCCCAATTTCATTCCAAAGAAGTTGTGAATGTTTCCATTTCATTTGAAACAAGTTGTGAATGTTTCCATTTCTTTCCAAACAAGTTGTGAATGTTTCTAATTCAATCAAAACTAGTTGTGAATGTTTCCATTTCATTCCAAACAAGTTGTGAATGTTTCCATTTCATTCCAAACAAGTTGTGAATGTTTCCATTTCATTCCAAACAAGTTGTGCATGTTTCAAATTCATTCCGAAGAAGTTCTGACTGTTTCCAACTCAATCCAAATAAGTTGTCACTGTTTCCATTTCATTTCAAACAAGTTGTGAATGTTTCCATTTCTTTCCAAAGAGGTTGCAAATGTTTCTACTTCATTCCAGACAATGTGTGAGTGTGTCCACTTCATTCCAAACAAGTTTTAAATGTTTCCATTCATTCCAAACTAGTTCTGAATGTCCCAATTTCATTCCAAAGAAGTTGTGAATGTTTCCATTTCTTTCCAAACAAGTTGTGAATGTTTCCAATTCAATCAAAACTAGTTGTGAATGTTTCCATTTCTTTCAAACAAGTTGTAAATGTTTCCATTACATTCCAAACAAGTTGTGCATGTTTCAAATTCATTCGGAAGAAGTTGTCACTGTTTCCAACTCAATCCAAACAAGTTGTCACTGTTTCCATTTCATTTCAAACAAGTTGTGAATGTTTCCATTTCTTTCCAAAGAGGTTGCAAATGTTTCTACTTCATTCCAGACAATGTGTGAGTGTGTCCACTTCATTCCAAACAAGTTTTGAATGTTTCCATTCATTCAAAACTAGTTTTGAATGTCCCAATTTCATTCCAAAGAAGTTGTGAATGTTTCCATTTCATTTGAAACAAGTTGTGAATGTTTCCATTTCTTTCCAAACAAGTTGTGAATGTTTCCAATTCAATCAAAACTAGTTGTGAATGTTTCCATTTCATTCCAAACAAGTTGTGCATGTTTCAAATTCATTCCGAAGAAGTTGTGACTGTTTCCAACTCAATCCAAACAAGTTGTCACTGTTTCCATTTCATTTCAAACAAGTTGTGAATGTTTCCATTTCTTTCCAAAGAGGTTGCAAATGTTTCTACTTCATTCCAGACAATGTGTGAGTGTGTCCACTTCACTCCAAACAAGTTTTGAATGTTTCCATTCATTCAAAACTAGTTCTGAATGTCCCAATTTCATTCCAAAGAAGTTGTGAATGTTTCCATTTCATTTGAAACAAGTTGTGAATGTTTCCATTTCTTTCCAAACAAGTTGTGAATGTTTCCAATTCAATCAAAACTAGTTGTGAATGTTTCCATTTCATTCCAAACAAGTTGTGAATGTTTCCATTTCATTCCAAACAAGTTGTGAGTGTTTCCAACTCAATCCAAACAAGTTGTCACTGTTTCCATTTCATTTCAAACAAGTTGTGAATGTTTCCATTTCTTTCCAAAGAGGTTGCAAATGTTTCTACTTCATTCCAGACAATGTGTGAGTGTGTCCACTTCATTCCAAACAAGTTTTGAATGTTTCCATTCATTCCAAACTAGTTCTGAATGTCCCAATTTCATTCCAAAGAAGTTGTGAATGTTTCCATTTCATTTGAAACAAGTTGTGAATGTTTCCATTTCTTTCCAAACAAGTTGTGAATGTTTCCAATTCAATCAAAACTAGTTGTGAATGTTTCCATTTCATTCCAAACAAGTTGTGAATGTTTCCATTTCATTCCAAACAAGTTGTGCATGTTTCAAATTCATTCCGAAGAAGTTGTGACTGTTTCCAACTCAATCCAAATAAGTTGTCACTGTTTCCATTTCATTTCAAACAAGTTGCGAATGTTTCCATTTCTTTCCAAAGACGTTGCAAATGTTTCTACTTCATTCCAGACAATGTGTGAGTGTGTCCACTTCATTCCAAACAAGTTTTAAATGTTTCCATTCATTCCAAACTAGTTCTGAATGTCCCAATTTCATTCCAAAGAAGTTGTGAATGTTTCCATTTCTTTCCAAACAAGTTGTGAATGTTTCCAATTCAATCAAAACTAGTTGTGAATGTTTCCATTTCATTCCAAACAAGTTGTGAATGTTTCCATTTCATTCCAAACAAGTTGTGCATGTTTCAAATTCATTCCGAAGAAGTTGTGACTGTTTCCAACTCAATCCAAACAAGTTGTCACTGTTTCCATTTCATTTCAAACAAGTTGTGAATGTTTCCATTTCTTTCCAAAGAGGTTGCAAATGTTTCTACTTCATTCCAGACAATGTGTGAGTGTGTCCACTTCACTCCAAACAAGTTTTGAATGTTTCCATTCATTCCAAACTAGTTCTGAATGTCCCAATTTCATTCCAAAGAAGTTGTGAATGTTTCCATTTCATTTGAAACAAGTTGTGAATGTTTCCATTTCTTTCCAAACAAGTTGTGAATGTTTCCAATTCAATCAAAACTAGTTGTGAATGTTTCCATTTCATTCCAAACAAGTTGTGAATGTTTCCATTTCATTCCAAACAAGTTGTGAGTGTTTCCAACTCAATCCAAACAAGTTGTCACTGTTTCCATTTCATTTCAAACAAGTTGTGAATGTTTCCATTTCTTTCCAAAGAGGTTGCAAATGTTTCTACTTCATTCCAGACAATGTGTGAGTGTGTCCACTTCATTCCAAACAAGTTTTGAATGTTTCCATTCATTCCAAACTAGTTCTGAATGTCCCAATTTCATTCCAAAGAAGTTGTGAATGTTTCCATTTCATTTGAAACAAGTTGTGAATGTTTCCATTTCTTTCCAAACAAGTTGTGAATGTTTCCAATTCAATCAAAACTAGTTGTGAATGTTTCCATTTCATTCCAAACAAGTTGTGAATGTTTCCATTTCATTCCAAACAAGTTGTGAATGTTTCCATTTCATTCCAAACAAGTTGTGCATGTTTCAAATTCATTCCGAAGAAGTTGTGACTGTTTCCAACTCAATCCAAATAAGTTGTCACTGTTTCCATTTCATTTCAAACAAGTTGCGAATGTTTCCATTTCTTTCCAAAGACGTTGCAAATGTTTCTACTTCATTCCAGACAATGTGTGAGTGTGTCCACTTCATTCCAAACAAGTTTTAAATGTTTCCATTCATTCCAAACTAGTTCTGAATGTCCCAATTTCATTCCAAAGAAGTTGTGAATGTTTCCATTTCTTTCCAAACAAGTTGTGAATGTTTCCAATTCAATCAAAACTAGTTGTGAATGTTTCCATTTCATTCCAAACAAGTTGTGAATGTTTCCATTTCATTCCAAACAAGTTGTGCATGTTTCAAATTCATTCCGAAGAAGTTGTGACTGTTTCCAACTCAATCCAAACAAGTTGTCACTGTTTCCATTTCATTTCAAACAAGTTGTGAATGTTTCCATTTCTTTCCAAAGAGGTTGCAAATGTTTCTACTTCATTCCAGACAATGTGTGAGTGTGTCCACTTCACTCCAAACAAGTTTTGAATGTTTCCATTCATTCCAAACTAGTTCTGAATGTCCCAATTTCATTCCAAAGAAGTTGTGAATGTTTCCATTTCATTTGAAACAAGTTGTGAATGTTTCCATTTCTTTCCAAACAAGTTGTGAATGTTTCCAATTCAATCAAAACTAGTTGTGAATGTTTCCATTTCATTCCAAACAAGTTGTGAATGTTTCCATTTCATTCCAAACAAGTTGTGAGTGTTTCCAACTCAATCCAAACAAGTTGTCACTGTTTCCATTTCATTTCAAACAAGTTGTGAATGTTTCCATTTCTTTCCAAAGAGGTTGCAAATGTTTCTACTTCATTCCAGACAATGTGTGAGTGTGTCCACTTCATTCCAAACAAGTTTTGAATGTTTCCATTCATTCCAAACTAGTTCTGAATGTCCCAATTTCATTCCAAAGAAGTTGTGAATGTTTCCATTTCATTTGAAACAAGTTGTGAATGTTTCCATTTCTTTCCAAACAAGTTGTGAATGTTTCCAATTCAATCAAAACTAGTTGTGAATGTTTCCATTTCATTCCAAACAAGTTGTGAATGTTTCCATTTCATTCCAAACAAGTTGTGAATGTTTCCATTTCATTCCAAACAAGTTGTGCATGTTTCAAATTCATTCCGAAGAAGTTGTGACTGTTTCCAACTCAATCCAAATAAGTTGTCACTGTTTCCATTTCATTTCAAACAAGTTGCGAATGTTTCCATTTCTTTCCAAAGACGTTGCAAATGTTTCTACTTCATTCCAGACAATGTGTGAGTGTGTCCACTTCATTCCAAACAAGTTTTAAATGTTTCCATTCATTCCAAACTAGTTCTGAATGTCCCAATTTCATTCCAAAGAAGTTGTGAATGTTTCCATTTCTTTCCAAACAAGTTGTGAATGTTTCCAATTCAATCAAAACTAGTTGTGAATGTTTCCATTTCATTCCAAACAAGTTGTGAATGTTTCCATTTCATTCCAAACAAGTTGTGCATGTTTCAAATTCATTCCGAAGAAGTTGTGACTGTTTCCAACTCAATCCAAACAAGTTGTCACTGTTTCCATTTCATTTCAAACAAGTTGTGAATGTTTCCATTTCTTTCCAAAGAGGTTGCAAATGTTTCTACTTCATTCCAGACAATGTGTGAGTGTGTCCACTTCACTCCAAACAAGTTTTGAATGTTTCCATTCATTCCAAACTAGTTCTGAATGTCCCAATTTCATTCCAAAGAAGTTGTGAATGTTTCCATTTCATTTGAAACAAGTTGTGAATGTTTCCATTTCTTTCCAAACAAGTTGTGAATGTTTCCAATTCAATCAAAACTAGTTGTGAATGTTTCCATTTCATTCCAAACAAGTTGTGAATGTTTCCATTTCATTCCAAACAAGTTGTGAGTGTTTCCAACTCAATCCAAACAAGTTGTCACTGTTTCCATTTCATTTCAAACAAGTTGTGAATGTTTCCATTTCTTTCCAAAGAGGTTGCAAATGTTTCTACTTCATTCCAGACAATGTGTGAGTGTGTCCACTTCATTCCAAACAAGTTTTGAATGTTTCCATTCATTCCAAACTAGTTCTGAATGTCCCAATTTCATTCCAAAGAAGTTGTGAATGTTTCCATTTCATTTGAAACAAGTTGTGAATGTTTCCATTTCTTTCCAAACAAGTTGTGAATGTTTCCAATTCAATCAAAACTAGTTGTGAATGTTTCCATTTCATTCCAAACAAGTTGTGAATGTTTCCATTTCATTCCAAACAAGTTGTGAATGTTTCCATTTCATTCCAAACAAGTTGTGCATGTTTCAAATTCATTCCGAAGAAGTTGTGACTGTTTCCAACTCAATCCAAATAAGTTGTCACTGTTTCCATTTCATTTCAAACAAGTTGCGAATGTTTCCATTTCTTTCCAAAGACGTTGCAAATGTTTCTACTTCATTCCAGACAATGTGTGAGTGTGTCCACTTCATTCCAAACAAGTTTTAAATGTTTCCATTCATTCCAAACTAGTTCTGAATGTCCCAATTTCATTCCAAAGAAGTTGTGAATGTTTCCATTTCTTTCCAAACAAGTTGTGAATGTTTCCAATTCAATCAAAACTAGTTGTGAATGTTTCCATTTCATTCCAAACAAGTTGTGAATGTTTCCATTTCATTCCAAACAAGTTGTGCATGTTTCAAATTCATTCCGAAGAAGTTGTGACTGTTTCCAACTCAATCCAAACAAGTTGTCACTGTTTCCATTTCATTTCAAACAAGTTGTGAATGTTTCCATTTCTTTCCAAAGAGGTTGCAAATGTTTCTACTTCATTCCAGACAATGTGTGAGTGTGTCCACTTCACTCCAAACAAGTTTTGAATGTTTCCATTCATTCCAAACTAGTTCTGAATGTCCCAATTTCATTCCAAAGAAGTTGTGAATGTTTCCATTTCATTTGAAACAAGTTGTGAATGTTTCCATTTCTTTCCAAACAAGTTGTGAATGTTTCCAATTCAATCAAAACTAGTTGTGAATGTTTCCATTTCATTCCAAACAAGTTGTGAATGTTTCCATTTCATTCCAAACAAGTTGTGACTGTTTCCAACTCAATCCAAACAAGTTGTCACTGTTTCCATTTCATTTCAAACAAGTTGTGAATGTTTCCATTTCTTTCCAAAGAGGTTGCAAATGTTTCTACTTCATTCCAGACAATGTGTGAGTGTGTCCACTTCATTCCAAACAAGTTTTGAATGTTTCCATTCATTCCAAACTAGTTCTGAATGTCCCAATTTCATTCCAAAGAAGTTGTGAATGTTTCCATTTCATTTGAAACAAGTTGTGAATGTTTCCATTTCTTTCCAAACAAGTTGTGAATGTTTCCAATTCAATCAAAACTAGTTGTGAATGTTTCCATTTCATTCCAAACAAGTTGTGAATGTTTCCATTTCATTCCAAACAAGTTGTGAATGTTTCCATTTCATTCCAAACAAGTTGTGCATGTTTCAAATTCATTCCGAAGAAGTTGTGACTGTTTCCAACTCAATCCAAATAAGTTGTCACTGTTTCCATTTCATTTCAAACATGTTGTGAATGTTTCCATTTCTTTCCAAAGAGGTTGCAAATGTTTCTACTTCATTCCAGACAATGTGTGAGTGTGTCCACTTCATTCCAAACAAGTTTTGAATGTTTCCATTCATTCCAAACTAGTTCTGAATGTCCCAATTTCATTCCAAAGAAGTTGTGAATGTTTCCATTTCATTTGAAACAAGTTGTGAATGTTTCCATTTCTTTCCAAACAAGTTGTGAATGTTTCCAATTCAATCAAAACTAGTTGTGAATGTTTCCATTTCATTCCAAACAAGCTGTGAATGTTTCCATTTCATTCCAAACAAGTTGTGACTGTTTCCAACTCAATCCAAACAAGTTGTCACTATTTCCATTTCATTTCAAACAAGTTGTGAATGTTTCCATTTCTTTCCCAAGAGGTTGCAAATGTTTCTACTTCATTCCAGACAATGTGTGAGTGTGTCCACTTCATTCCAAACAAGTTTTGAATGTTTCCATTCATTCAAAACTAGTTCTGAATGTCCCAATTTCATTCCAAATAAGTTGTGAATGTTTCCATTTCATTTGAAACAAGTTGTGAATGTTTCCATTTCTTTCCAAACAAGATGTGAATGTTTCCAATTCAATCAAAACTAGTTGTGAATGTTTCCATTTCATTCCAAACAAGTTCTGAATGTTTCCATTTCTTTCCAAACAAGTTGTGCATGTTTCAAATTCATTCCGAAGAAGTTGTGACTGTTTCCAACTCAATCCAAACAAGTTGTCACTGTTTCCATTTCATTTCAAACAAGTTGTGAATGTTTCCATTTCTTTCCAAAGAGGTTCCAAATGTTTCTACTTCATTCCAGACAATGTGTGAGTGTGTCCACTTCATTCCAAACAAGTTTTGAATGTTTCCATTCATTCCAAACTAGTTCTGAATGTCCCAATTTCATTCCAAAGAAGTTGTGAATGTTTCCATTTCATTTGAAACAAGTTGTGAATGTTTCCATTTCTTTCCAAACAAGTTGTGAATGTTTCCAATTCAATCAAAACTAGTTGTGAATGTTTCCATTTCATTCCAAACATGCTGTGAATGTTTCCATTTCATTCCAAACAAGTTGTGCATGTTTCAAATTCATTCCGAAGAAGTTGTGACTGTTTCCAACTCAATCCAAATAAGTTGTCACTGTTTCCATTTCATTTCAAACAAGTTGTGAATGTTTCCATTTCTTTCCAAAGAGGTTGCAAATGTTTCTACTTCATTCCAGACAATGTGTGAGTGTGTCCACTTCACTCCAAACAAGTTTTGAATGTTTCCATTCATTCAAAACTAGTTTTGAATGTCCCAATTTCATTCCAAAGAAGTTGTGAATGTTTCCATTTCATTTGAAACAAGTTGTGAATGTTTCCATTTCTTTCCAAACAAGTTGTGAATGTTTCCAATTCAATCAAAACTAGTTGTGAATGTTTCCATTTCATTCCAAACAAGTTGTGAATGTTTCCATTTCATTCCGAAGAAGTTGTCACTGTTTCCAACTCAATCCAAACAAGTTGTCACTATTTCCATTTCATTTCAAACAAGTTGTGAATGTTTCCATTTCTTTCCAAAGAGGTTGCAAATGTTTCTACTTCATTCCAGACAATGTGTGAGTATGTCCACTTCATTCCAAACAAGTTTTGAATTTTTCCATTCATTCCAAACTAGTTCTGAATGTCCCAATTTCATTCCAAATAAGTTGTGAATGTTTCCATTTCATCTCAAACAAGTTGTGAATGTTTCCATTTCTTTCCAAACAAGTTGTGAATGTTTCCAATTCAATCAAAACTAGTTGTGAATGTTTCCATTTCATTCCAAACAGGCTGTGAATGTTTCCATTTCTTTCCAAACAAGTTGTGCATGTTTCAAATTCATTCCGAAGAAGTTGTGACTGTTTCCAACTCAATCCAAACAAGTTGTCACTGTTTCCATTTCATTTCAAACAAGTTGTGAATGTTTCCATTTCTTTCCAAAGAGGTTGCAAATGTTTCTACTTCATTCCAGACAATGTGTGAGTGTGTCCACTTCACTCCAAACAAGTTTTGAATGTTTCCATTCATTCCAAACTAGTTCTGAATGTCCCAATTTCATTCCAAAGAAGTTGTGAATGTTTCCATTTCATTTGAAACAAGTTGTGAATGTTTCCATTTCTTTCCAAACAAGTTGTGAATGTTTCCAATTCAATCAAAACTAGTTGTGAATGTTTCCATTTCATTCCAAACAAGTTGTGAATGTTTCCATTTCATTCCAAACAAGTTGTGACTGTTTCCAACTCAATCCAAACAAGTTGTCACTGTTTCCATTTCATTTCAAACAAGTTGTGAATGTTTCCATTTCTTTCCAAAGAGGTTGCAAATGTTTCTACTTCATTCCAGACAATGTGTGAGTGTGTCCACTTCATTCCAAACAAGTTTTGAATGTTTCCATTCATTCCAAACTAGTTCTGAATGTCCCAATTTCATTCCAAAGAAGTTGTGAATTTTCCATTTCATTTGAAACAAGTTGTGAATGTTTCCATTTCTTTCCAAACAAGTTGTGAATGTTTCCAATTCAATCAAAACTAGTTGTGAATGTTTCCATTTCATTCCAAACAAGTTGTGAATGTTTCCATTTCATTCCAAACAAGTTGTGAATGTTTCCATTTCATTCCAAACAAGTTGTGCATGTTTCAAATTCATTCCGAAGAAGTTGTGACTGTTTCCAACTCAATCCAAATAAGTTGTCACTGTTTCCATTTCATTTCAAACAAGTTGTGAATGTTTCCATTTCTTTCCAAAGAGGTTGCAAATGTTTCTACTTCATTCCAGACAATGTGTGAGTGTGTCCACTTCATTCCAAACAGGTTTTAAATGTTTCCATTCATTCCAAACTAGTTCTGAATGTCCCAATTTCATTCCAAAGAAGTTGTGAATGTTTCCATTTCTTTCCAAACAAGTTGTGAATGTTTCCAATTCAATCAAAACTAGTTGTGAATGTTTCCATTTCATTCAAACAAGTTGTAAATGTTTCCATTTCATTCCAAACAAGTTGTGCATGGTTCAAATTCATTCCGAAGAAGTTGTGACTGTTTCCAACTCAATCCAAACAAGTTGTCACTGTTTCCATTTCATTTCAAACAAGTTGTGAATGTTTCCATTTCTTTCCAAAGAGGTTGCAAATGTTTCTACTTCATTCCAGACAATGTGTGAGTGTGTCCACTTCATTCCAAACAAGTTTTGAATGTTTCCATTCATTCAAAACTAGTTCTGAATGTCCCAATTTCATTCCAAATAAGTTGTGAATGTTTCCATTTCATTTGAAACAAGTTGTGAATGTTTCCATTTCTTTCCAAACAAGATGTGAATGTTTCCAATTCAATCAAAACTAGTTGTGAATGTTTCCATTTCATTCCAAACAAGTTCTGAATGTTTCCATTTCTTTCCAAACAAGTTGTGCATGTTTCAAATTCATTCCGAAGAAGTTGTGACTGTTTCCAACTCAATCCAAACAAGTTGTCACTGTTTCCATTTCATTTCAAACAAGTTGTGAATGTTTCCATTTCTTTCCAAAGAGGTTCCAAATGTTTCTACTTCATTCCAGACAATGTGTGAGTGTGTCCACTTCATTCCAAACAAGTTTTGAATGTTTCCATTCATTCCAAACTAGTTCTGAATGTCCCAATTTCATTCCAAAGAAGTTGTGAATGTTTCCATTTCATTTGAAACAAGTTGTGAATGTTTCCATTTCTTTCCAAACAAGTTGTGAATGTTTCCAATTCAATCAAAACTAGTTGTGAATGTTTCCATTTCATTCCAAACAAGCTGTGAATGTTTCCATTTCATTCCAAACAAGTTGTGCATGTTTCAAATTCATTCCGAAGAAGTTGTGACTGTTTCCAACTCAATCCAAATAAGTTGTCACTGTTTCCATTTCATTTCAAACAAGTTGTGAATGTTTCCATTTCTTTCCAAAGAGGTTGCAAATGTTTCTACTTCATTCCAGACAATGTGTGAGTGTGTCCACTTCACTCCAAACAAGTTTTGAATGTTTCCATTCATTCAAAACTAGTTTTGAATGTCCCAATTTCATTCCAAAGAAGTTGTGAATGTTTCCATTTCATTTGAAACAAGTTGTGAATGTTTACATTTCTTTCCAAACAAGTTGTGAATGTTTCCAATTCAATCAAAACTAGTTGTGAATGTTTCCATTTCATTCCAAACAAGTTGTGAATGTTTCCATTTCATTCCGAAGAAGTTGTCACTGTTTCCAACTCAATCCAAACAAGTTGTCACTATTTCCATTTCATTTCAAACAAGTTGTGAATGTTTCCATTTCTTTCCAAAGAGGTTGCAAATGTTTCTACTTCATTCCAGACAATGTGTGAGTGTGTCCACTTCATTCCAAACAAGTTTTGAATGTTTCCATTCATTCCAAACTAGTTCTGAATGTCCCAATTTCATTCCAAAGAAGTTGTGAATGTTTCCATTTCATTGGAAACAAGTTGTGAATGTTTCCATTTCTTTCCAAACAAGTTGTGAATGTTTCCAATTCAATCAAAACTAGTTGTGAATGTTTCCATTTCATTCCAAACAAGTTCTGAATGTTTCCATTTCTTTCCAAACAAGTTGTGCATGTTTCAAATTCATTCCGAAGAAGTTGTGACTGTTTCCAACTCAATCCAAACAAGTTGTCACTGTTTCCATTTCATTTCAAACAAGTTGTGAATGTTTCCATTTCTTTCCAAAGAGGTTCCAAATGTTTCTACTTCATTCCAGACAATGTGTGAGTGTGTCCACTTCATTCCAAACAAGTTTTGAATTTTTCCATTCATTCCAAACTAGTTCTGAATGTCCCAATTTCATTCCAAATAAGTTGTGAATGTTTCCATTTCATCTCAAACAAGTTGTGAATGTTTCCATTTCTTTCCAAACAAGTTGTGAATGTTTCCAATTCAATCAAAACTAGTTGTGAATGTTTCCATTTCAATCCAAACAAGCTGTGAATGTTTCCATTTCATTCCAAACAAGTTGTGCATGTTTCAAATTCATTCCGAAGAAGTTGTGACTGTTTCCAACTCAATCCAAACAAGTTGTCACTGTTTCCATTTCATTTCAAACAAGTTGTGAATGTTTCCATTTCATTTGAAACAAGATGTGAATGTTTCCATTTCTTTCCAAACAATTTGTGAATGTTTCCAATTCAATCAAAACTAGTTGTGAATGTTTCCATTTCATTCCAAACAAGTTGTGAATGTTTCCAGTTCATTCCAAACAAGTTGTGCATGTTTCAAATTCATTTCGAAGAAGTTGTGACTGTTTCCAACTTAATCCAAACAAGTTGTCACTGTTTCCATTTCATTTCAAACAAGTTGTGAATGTTTCCATTTCTTTCCAAAGAGGTTGCAAATGTTTCTACTTCATTCCAGACAATGTGTGAGTGTGTCCACTTCATTCCAAACAAGTTTTGAATGTTTCCATTCATTCCAAACTAGTTCTGAATGTCCCAATTTCATTCGAAAGAAGTTGTGAATGTTTCCATTCCTTTCCAAACAAGTTGTGAATGTTTCCATTTCATTCCAAACAAGTTGTGCATGTTTCAAATTCATTCCGAAGAAGTTGTGACTGTTTCCAACTCAATCCAAACAAGTTGTCACTGTTTCCATTTCATTTCAAACAAGTTGTGAATGTTTCCATTTCTTTCCAAAGAGGTTGCAAATGTTTCTACTTCATTCCAGACAATGTGTGAGTGTGTCCACTTCATTCCAAACAAGTTTTAAATGTTTCCATTCATTCCAAACTAGTTCTGAATGTCCCAATTTCATTCCAAAGAAGTTGTGAATGTTTCCATTTCTTTCCAAACAAGTTGTGAATGTTTCCAATTCAATCAAAACTAGTTGTGAATGTTTCCATTTCATTCCAAACAAGTTGTGAATGTTTCCATTTCATTCCAAACAAGTTGTGACTGTTTCCAACTCAATCCAAACAAGTTGTCACTGTTTCCATTTCATTTCAAACAAGTTGTGAATGTTTCCATTTCTTTCCAAAGAGGTTGCAAATGTTTCTACTTCATTCCAGACAATGTGTGAGTGTGTCCACTTCACTCCAAACAAGTTTTGAATGTTTCCATTCATTCAAAACTAGTTCTGAATGTCCCAATTTCATTCCAAATAAGTTGTGAATGTTTCCATTTCATTTGAAACAAGTTGTGAATGTTTCCATTTCTTTCCAAACAAGATGTGAATGTTTCCAATTCAATCAAAACTAGTTGTGAATGTTTCCATTTCATTCCAAACAAGTTGTGAATGTTTCCATTTCTTTCCAAACAAGATGTGAATGTTTCCAATTCAATCAAAACTAGTTGTGAATGTTTCCATTTCATTTCAAACAAGTTGTGAATGTTTCCATTTCTTTCCAAAGAGGTTGCAAATGTTTCTACTTCATTCCAGACAATGTGTGAGTGTGTCCACTTCATTCCAAACAAGTTTTGAATGTTTCCATTCATTCCAAACTAGTTCTGAATGTCCCAATTTCATTCCAAAGAAGTTGTGAATGTTTCCATTTCATTTGAAACAAGTTGTGAATGTTTCCATTTCTTTCCAAACAAGTTGTGAATGTTTCCAATTCAATCAAAACTAGTTGTGAATGTTTCCATTTCATTCCAAACAAGCTGTGAATGTTTCCATTTCATTCCAAACAAGTTGTGCATGTTTCAAATTCATTCCGAAGAAGTTGTGACTGTTTCCAACTCAATCCAAACAAGTTGTCACTGTTTCCATTTCATTTCAAACAAGTTGTGAATGTTTCCATTTCTTTCCAAAGATGTTGCAATTGTTTCTACTTCATTCCAGACAATGTGTGAGTGTGTCCACTTCATTCCAAACAAGTTTTGAATGTTTCCATTCATTCCAAACTAGTTCTGAATGTCCCAATTTCATTCCAAAGAAGTTGTGAATGTTTCCATTTCTTTCCAAACAAGTTGTGAATGTTTCCATTTCATTCCAAACAAGTTGTGCATGTTTCAAATTCATTCCTAAGAAGTTGTGACTGTTTCCAACTCAATCCAAACAAGTTGTCACTGTTTCCATTTCATTTCAAACAAGTTCTGAATGTTTCCATTTCTTTCCAAAGAGGTTGCAAATGTTTCTACTTCATTCCAGACAATGTGTGAGTGTGTCCACTTCATTCCAAACAAGTTTTGAATGTTTCCATTCATTCCAAACTAGTTCTGAATGTCCCAATTTCATTCCAAAGAAGTTGTGAATGTTTCCATTTCTTTCCAAACAAGTTGTGAATGTTTCCAATTCAATCAAAACTAGTTGTGAATGTTTCCATTTCATTCAAACAAGTTGTAAATGTTTCCATTTCATTCCAAACAAGTTCTGCATGTTTCAAATTCATTCCGAAGAAGTTGTGACTGTTTCCAACTCAATCCAAACAAGTTGTCACTGTTTCCATTTCATTTCAAACAAGTTGTGAATGTTTCCATTTCTTTCCAAAGAGGTTGCAAATGTTTCTACTTCATTCCAGACAATGTGTGAGTGTGTCCACTTCACTCCAAACAAGTTTTGAATGTTTCCATTCATTCAAAACTAGTTCTGAATGTCCCAATTTCATTCCAAATAAGTTGTGAATGTTTCCATTTCATTTGAAACAAGTTGTGAATGTTTCCATTTCTTTCCAAACAAGATGTGAATGTTTCCAATTCAATCAAAACTAGTTGTGAATGTTTCCATTTCATTCCAAACAAGTTGTGAATGTTTCCATTTCTTTCCAAACAAGATGTGAATGTTTCCAATTCAATCAAAACTAGTTGTGAATGTTTCCATTTCATTTCAAACAAGTTGTGAATGTTTCCATTTCTTTCCAAAGAGGTTGCAAATGTTTCTACTTCATTCCAGACAATGTGTGAGTGTGTCCACTTCATTCCAAACAAGTTTTGAATGTTTCCATTCATTCCAAACTAGTTCTGAATGTCCCAATTTCATTCCAAAGAAGTTGTGAATGTTTCCATTTCATTTGAAACAAGTTGTGAATGTTTCCATTTCTTTCCAAACAAGTTGTGAATGTTTCCAATTCAATCAAAACTAGTTGTGAATGTTTCCATTTCATTCCAAACAAGCTGTGAATGTTTCCATTTCATTCCAAACAAGTTGTGCATGTTTCAAATTCATTCCGAAGAAGTTGTGACTGTTTCCAACTCAATCCAAACAAGTTGTCACTGTTTCCATTTCATTTCAAACAAGTTGTGAATGTTTCCATTTCTTTCCAAAGATGTTGCAATTGTTTCTACTTCATTCCAGACAATGTGTGAGTGTGTCCACTTCATTCCAAACAAGTTTTGAATGTTTCCATTCATTCCAAACTAGTTCTGAATGTCCCAATTTCATTCCAAAGAAGTTGTGAATGTTTCCATTTCTTTCCAAACAAGTTGTGAATGTTTCCATTTCATTCCAAACAAGTTGTGCATGTTTCAAATTCATTCCTAAGAAGTTGTGACTGTTTCCAACTCAATCCAAACAAGTTGTCACTGTTTCCATTTCAATTCAAACAAGTTCTGAATGTTTCCATTTCTTTCCAAAGAGGTTGCAAATGTTTCTACTTCATTCCAGACAATGTGTGAGTGTGTCCACTTCATTCCAAACAAGTTTTGAATGTTTCCATTCATTCCAAACTAGTTCTGAATGTCCCAATTTCATTCCAAAGAAGTTGTGAATGTTTCCATTTCTTTCCAAACAAGTTGTGAATGTTTCCAATTCAATCAAAACTAGTTGTGAATGTTTCCATTTCATTCAAACAAGTTGTAAATGTTTCCATTTCATTCCAAACAAGTTCTGCATGTTTCAAATTCATTCCGAAGAAGTTGTGACTGTTTCCAACTCAATCCAAACAAGTTGTCACTGTTTCCATTTCATTTCAAACAAGTTGTGAATGTTTCCATTTCTTTCCAAAGAGGTTGCAAATGTTTCTACTTCATTCCAGACAATGTGTGAGTGTGTCCACTTCACTCCAAACAAGTTTTGAATGTTTCCATTCATTCAAAACTAGTTCTGAATGTCCCAATTTCATTCCAAATAAGTTGTGAATGTTTCCATTTCATTTGAAACAAGTTGTGAATGTTTCCATTTCTTTCCAAACAAGATGTGAATGTTTCCAATTCAATCAAAACTAGTTGTGAATGTTTCCATTTCATTCCAAACAAGTTGTGAATGTTTCCATTTCTTTCCAAACAAGATGTGAATGTTTCCAATTCAATCAAAACTAGTTTTGAATGTTTCCATTTCATTTCAAACAAGTTGTGAATGTTTCCATTTCTTTCCAAAGAGGTTGCAAATGTTTCTACTTCATTCCAGACAATGTGTGAGTGTGTCCACTTCATTCCAAACAAGTTTTGAATGTTTCCATTCATTCCAAACTAGTTCTGAATGTCCCAATTTCATTCCAAAGAAGTTGTGAATGTTTCCATTTCATTTGAAACAAGTTGTGAATGTTTCCATTTCTTTCCAAACAAGTTGTGAATGTTTCCAATTCAATCAAAACTAGTTGTGAATGTTTCCATTTCATTCCAAACAAGCTGTGAATGTTTCCATTTCATTCCAAACAAGTTGTGCATGTTTCAAATTCATTCCGAAGAAGTTGTGACTGTTTCCAACTCAATCCAAACAAGTTGTCACTGTTTCCATTTCATTTCAAACAAGTTGTGAATGTTTCCATTTCTTTCCAAAGATGTTGCAATTGTTTCTACTTCATTCCAGACAATGTGTGAGTGTGTCCACTTCATTCCAAACAAGTTTTGAATGTTTCCATTCATTCCAAACTAGTTCTGAATGTCCCAATTTCATTCCAAAGAAGTTGTGAATGTTTCCATTTCTTTCCAAACAAGTTGTGAATGTTTCCATTTCATTCCAAACAAGTTGTGCATGTTTCAAATTCATTCCTAAGAAGTTGTGACTGTTTCCAACTCAATCCAAATAAGTTGTCACTGTTTCCATTTCAATTCAAACAAGTTCTGAATGTTTCCATTTCTTTCCAAAGAGGTTGCAAATGTTTCTACTTCATTCCAGACAATGTGTGAGTGTGTCCACTTCATTCCAAACAAGTTTTGAATGTTTCCATTCATTCCAAACTAGTTCTGAATGTCCCAATTTCATTCCAAAGAAGTTGTGAATGTTTCCATTTCTTTCCAAACAAGTTGTGAATGTTTCCAATTCAATCAAAACTAGTTGTGAATGTTTCCATTTCATTCAAACAAGTTGTAAATGTTTCCATTTCATTCCAAACAAGTTCTGCATGTTTCAAATTCATTCCGAAGAAGTTGTGACTGTTTCCAACTCAATCCAAACAAGTTGTCACTGTTTCCATTTCATTTCAAACAAGTTGTGAATGTTTCCATTTCTTTCCAAAGAGGTTGCAAATGTTTCTACTTCATTCCAGACAATGTGTGAGTGTGTCCACTTCACTCCAAACAAGTTTTGAATGTTTCCATTCATTCAAAACTAGTTCTGAATGTCCCAATTTCATTCCAAATAGGTTGTGAATGTTTCCATTTCATTTGAAACAAGTTGTGAATGTTTCCATTTCTTTCCAAACAAGATGTGAATGTTTCCAATTCAATCAAAACTAGTTGTGAATGTTTCCATTTCATTCCAAACAAGTTGTGAATGTTTCCATTTCTTTCCAAACAAGATGTGAATGTTTCCAATTCAATCAAAACTAGTTGTGAATGTTTCCAATTCAATCAAAACTAGTTGTGAGTGTGTCCACTTCATTTCAAACAAGTTTTGAATGTTTCCATTCATTCCAAACTAGTTCTGAATGTCCCAATTTCATTCCAAAGAAGTTGTGAATGTTTCCATTTCTTTCCAAACAAGTTGTGAATGTTTCCAATTCAATCAAAACTAGTTGTGAATGTTTCCATTTCATTCAAACAAGTTGTAAATGTTCCCATTTCATTCCAAACAAGTTGTGCATGTTTGAAATTCATTCCGAAGAAGTTGTGACTGTTTCCAACTCAATCCAAACAAGTTGTCACTGTTTCCATTTCATTTCAAATAAGTTGTGAATGTTTCCATTCCTTTCCAAAGAGGTTGCAAATGTTTCTACTTCATTCCAGACAATGTGTGAGTGTGTCCACTTCATTCCAAACAAGTTTTGAATGTTTCCATTCATTCAAAACTAGTTCTGAATGTCCCAATTTCATTCCAAATAAGTTGTGAATGTTTCCATTTCTTTCCAAACAAGTTGTGAATGTTTCCAATTCAATCAAAACTAGTTGTGAATGTTTCCATTTCATTCCAAACAAGTTGTGAATGTTTCCATTTCATTCCAAACAAGTTGTGCATGTTTCAAATTCATTCCGAAGAAGTTGTGACTGTTTCCAACTGAATCCAAATAAGTTGTCACTGTTTCCATTTCATTTCAAACAAGTTGTGAATGTTTCCATTTCTTTCGAAAGAGGTTGCAAATGTTTCTACTTCATTCCAGACAATGTGTGAGTGTGTCCACTTCACTCCAAATAAGTTGTCACTGTTTCCAACTCAATCCAAACAAGTTGTCACTGTTTCCATTTCATTTCAAACAAGTTGTGAATGTTTCCATTTCTTTCCAAAGAGGTTGCAAATGTTTCTACTTCATTCCAGACAATGTGTGAGTGTGTCCACTTCATTCCAAACAAGTTTTGAATGTTTCCATTCATTCCAAACTAGTTCTGAATGTCCCAATTTGATTCCAAAGAAGTTGTGAATGTTTCCATTTCATTTGAAACAAGTTGTGAATGTTTCCTTTTCTTTCCAAACAAGTTGTGAATGTTTCCAATTCAATCAAAACTAGTTGTGAATGTTTCCATTTCATTCCAAACAAGTTGTGAATGTTTCCATTTCATTCGAAACAAGTTGTGCATGTTTCAAATTCATTCCGAAGAAGTTGTGACTGTTTCCAACTCAATCCAAACAAGTTGTCACTGTTTCCATTTCATTTCAAACAAGTTGTGAATGTTTCCATTTCTTTCCAAAGAGGTTGCAAATGTTTCTACTTCATTCCAGACAATGTGTGAGTGTGTCCACTTCATTCCAAACAAGTTTTAAATGTTTCCATTCATTCCAAACTAGTTCTGAATGTCCCAATTTCATTCCAAAGAAGTTGTGAATGTTTCCATTTCATTTGAAACAAGTTGTGAATGTTTCCATTTCTTTCCAAACAAGTTGTGAATGTTTCCAATTCAATCAAAACTAGTTGTGAATGTTTCCATTTCTTTCCAAACAAGTTGTGAATGTTTCCATTTCATTCCAAACAAGTTGTGCATGTTTCAAATTCATTCCGAAGAAGTTGTGACTGTTTCCAACTCAATCCAAACAAGTTGTCACTGTTTCCATTTCATTTCAAACAAGTTGTGAATGTTTCCATTTCTTTCCAAAGAGGTTGCAAATGTTTCTACTTCATTCCAGACAATGTGTGAGTGTGTCCACTTCATTCCAAACAAGTTTTGAATGTTTCCATTCATTCCAAACTAGTTCTGAATGTCCCAATTTCGTTCCAAAGAAGTTGTGAATGTTTCCCAATTTCATTCCAAAGAAGTTGTGAATGTTTCCATTTCTTTCCAAACAAGTTGTGAATGTTTCCAATTCTATCAAAACTAGTTGTGAATGTTTCCATTTCATTCAAACAAGTTGAAAATGTTTCCATTTCATTCGAAACAAGTTGTGCATTTTTCAAATTCATTCCGAAGAAGTTGTGACTGTTTCCAACTCAATCCAAACAAGTTGTCACTGTTTCCATTTCATTTCAAACAAGTTGTGAATGTTTCCATTTCTTTCCAAAGAGGTTGCAAATGTTTCTACTTCATTCCAGACAATGTGTGAGTGTGTCCACTTCATTCCAAACAAGTTTTAAATGTTTCCATTCATTCCAAACTAGTTCTGAATGTCCCAATTTCATTCCAAAGAAGTTGTGAATGTTTCCATTTCATTTGAAACAAGTTGTGAATGTTTCCTTTTCTTTCCAAACAAGTTGTGAATGTTTCCAATTCAATCAAAACTAGTTGTGAATGTTTCCATTTCATTCCAAACAAGTTGTGAATGTTTCCATTTCATTCGAAACAAGTTGTGCATGTTTCAAATTCATTCCGAAGAAGTTGTGACTGTTTCCAACTCAATCCAAACAAGTTGTCACTGTTTCCATTTCATTTCAAACAAGTTGTGAATGTTTCCATTTCTTTCCAAAGAGGTTGCAAATGTTTCTACTTCATTCCAGACAATGTGTGAGTGTGTCCACTTCATTCCAAACAAGTTTTAAATGTTTCCATTCATTCCAAACTAGTTCTGAATGTCCCAATTTCATTCCAAAGAAGTTGTGAATGTCTCCATTTCATTTGAAACAAGTTGTGAATGTTTCCTTTTCTTTCCAAACAAGTTGTGAATGTTTCCAATTCAATCAAAACTAGTTGTGAATGTTTCCATTTCATTCCAAACAAGTTGTGAATGTTTCCATTTCATTCGAAACAAGTTGTGCATGTTTCAAATTCATTCCGAAGAAGTTGTGACTGTTTCCAACTCAATCCAAACAAGTTGTCACTGTTTCCATTTCATTTCAAACAAGTTGTGAATGTTTCCATTTCTTTCCAAAGAGGTTGCAAATGTTTCTACTTCATTCTAGACAATGTGTGAGTGTGTCCACTTCATTCCAAACAAGTTTTAAATGTTTCCATTCATTCCAAACTAGTTCTGAATGTCCCAATTTCATTCCAAAGAAGTTGTGAATGTTTCCATTTCATTTGAAACAAGTTGTGAATGTTTCCATTTCTTTCCAAACAAGTTGTGAATGTTTCCAATTCAATCAAAACTAGTTGTGAATGTTTCCATTTCTTTCCAAACAAGTTGTGAATGTTTCCATTTCATTCCAAACAAGTTGTGCATGTTTCAAATTCATTCCGAAGAAGTTGTGACTGTTTCCAACTCAATCCAAACAAGTTGTCACTGTTTCCATTTCATTTCAAACAAGTTGTGAATGTTTCCATTTCTTTCCAAAGAGGTTGCAAATGTTTCTACTTCATTCCAGACAATGTGTGAGTGTGTCCACTTCATTCCAAACAAGTTTTGAATGTTTCCATTCATTCCAAACTAGTTCTGAATGTCCCAATTTCGTTCCAAAGAAGTTGTGAATGTTTCCCAATTTCATTCCAAAGAAGTTGTGAATGTTTCCATTTCTTTCCAAACAAGTTGTGAATGTTTCCAATTCTATCAAAACTAGTTGTGAATGTTTCCATTTCATTCAAACAAGTTGTAAATGTTCCCATTTCATTCCAAACAGGTTGTGCATGTTTCAAATTCATTCCGAAGAAGTTGTGACTGTTTCCAACTCAATCCAAACAAGTTGTCACTGTTTCATTCCAAACTAGTTCTGAATGTCCCAATTTCATTCCAAAGAAGTTGTGAATGTTTCCATTTCATTTGAAACAAGTTGTGAATGTTTCCATTTCTTTCCAAACAAGTTGTGAATGTTTCCAATTCAATCAAAACTAGTTGTGAATGTTTCCATTTCATTCCAAACAAGTTGTGAATGTTTCCATTTCATTCCAAACAAGTTGTGCATGTTTCAAATTCATTCCGAAGAAGTTGTCACTGTTTCCAACTCAATCCAAACAAGTTGTCACTGTTTCCATTTCATTTCAAACAAGTTGTGAATGTTTCCATTTCTTTCCAAAGAGGTTGCAAATGTTTCTACTTCATTCCAGACAATGTGTGAGTGTGTCCACTTCATTCCAAACAAGTTTTGAATGTTTCCATTCATTCCATACTAGTTCTGAATGTCCCAATTTCATTCCAAAGAAGTTGTGAATGTTTCCATTTCTTTCCAAACAAGTTGTGAATGTTTCCATTTCTTTCCAAACAAGTTGTGAATGTTTCCATTTCATTCCAAACAAGTTGTGAATGTTTCCATTTCATTCCGAAGAAGTTGTGACTGTTTCCAACTCAATCCAAACAAGTTGTCACTGTTTCCATTTCATTTCAAACAAGTTGTGAATGTTTCCATTTCTTTCCAAAGAGGTTGCAAATGTTTCTACTTCATTCCAGACAATGTGTGAGTGTGTCCACTTCATTCCAAACAAGTTTTGAATGTTTCCATCAATTCCAAACTAGTTCTGAATGTCCCAATTTCATTCCAAAGAAGTTGTGAATGTTTCCATTTCATTTGAAACAAGTTGTGAATGTTTCCTTTTCTTTCCAAACAAGTTGTGAATGTTTCCAATTCAATCAAAACTAGTTGTGAATGTTTCCATTTCATTCCAAACAAGTTGTGAATGTTTCCATTTCATTCCAAACAAGTTGTGCATGTTTCAAATTCATTCCGAAGAAGTTGTCACTGTTTCCAACTCAATCCAAACAAGTTGTCACTGTTTCCATTTCATTTGAAACAAGTTGTGAATGTTTCCATTTCTTTCCAAAGAGGTTGCAAATGTTTCTTCTTCATTCCAGACAATGTGTGAGTGTGTCCACTTCACTCCAAACAAGTTTTGAATGTTTTCATTCATTCCAAACTAGTTCTGAATGTCCCAATTTCATTCCAAAGAAGTTGTGAATGTTTCCATTTCATTTGAAACACGTTGTGAATGTTTCCATTTCTTTCCAAACAAGTTGTGAATGTTTCCAATTCAATCAAAACTAGTTGTGAATGTTTCCATTTCATTCCAAACAAGTTGTGACTGTTTCCAACTCAATCCAAACAAGTTGTCACTGTTTCCATTTCATTTCAAACAAGTTGTGAATGTTTCCATTTCTTTCCAAAGAGGTTGCAAATGTTTCTACTTCATTCCAGACAATGTGTGAGTGTGTCCACTTCATTCCAAACAAGTTTTGAATGTTTCCATTCATTCCAAACTAGTTCTGAATGTCCCAATTTCGTTCCAAAGAAGTTGTGAATGTTTCCCAATTTCATTCCAAAGAAGTTGTGAATGTTTCCATTTCTTTCCAAACAAGTTGTGAATGTTTCCAATTCTATCAAAACTAGTTGTGAATGTTTCCATTTCATTCAAACAAGTTGTAAATGTTCCCATTTCATTCCAAACAGGTTGTGCATGTTTCAAATTCATTCCGAAGAAGTTGTGACTGTTTCCAACTCAATCCAAACAAGTTGTCACTGTTTCATTCCAAACTAGTTCTGAATGTCCCAATTTCATTCCAAAGAAGTTGTGAATGTTTCCATTTCATTTGAAACAAGTTGTGAATGTTTCCATTTCTTTCCAAACAAGTTGTGAATGTTTCCAATTCAATCAAAACTAGTTGTGAATGTTTCCATTTCATTCCAAACAAGTTGTGAATGTTTCCATTTCATTCCAAACAAGTTGTGCATGTTTCAAATTCATTCCGAAGAAGTTGTCACTGTTTCCAACTCAATCCAAACAAGTTGTCACTGTTTCCATTTCATTTCAAACAAGTTGTGAATGTTTCCATTTCTTTCCAAAGAGGTTGCAAATGTTTCTACTTCATTCCAGACAATGTGTGAGTGTGTCCACTTCATTCCAAACAAGTTTTGAATGTTTCCATTCATTCCATACTAGTTCTGAATGTCCCAATTTCATTCCAAAGAAGTTGTGAATGTTTCCATTTCTTTCCAAACAAGTTGTGAATGTTTCCATTTCTTTCCAAACAAGTTGTGAATGTTTCCATTTCATTCCAAACAAGTTGTGAATGTTTCCATTTCATTCCGAAGAAGTTGTGACTGTTTCCAACTCAATCCAAACAAGTTGTCACTGTTTCCATTTCATTTCAAACAAGTTGTGAATGTTTCCATTTCTTTCCAAAGAGGTTGCAAATGTTTCTACTTCATTCCAGACAATGTGTGAGTGTGTCCACTTCATTCCAAACAAGTTTTGAATGTTTCCATCAATTCCAAACTAGTTCTGAATGTCCCAATTTCATTCCAAAGAAGTTGTGAATGTTTCCATTTCATTTGAAACAAGTTGTGAATGTTTCCTTTTCTTTCCAAACAAGTTGTGAATGTTTCCAATTCAATCAAAACTAGTTGTGAATGTTTCCATTTCATTCCAAACAAGTTGTGAATGTTTCCATTTCATTCCAAACAAGTTGTGCATGTTTCAAATTCATTCCGAAGAAGTTGTCACTGTTTCCAACTCAATCCAAACAAGTTGTCACTGTTTCCATTTCATTTGAAACAAGTTGTGAATGTTTCCATTTCTTTCCAAAGAGGTTGCAAATGTTTCTTCTTCATTCCAGACAATGTGTGAGTGTGTCCACTTCACTCCAAACAAGTTTTGAATGTTTTCATTCATTCCAAACTAGTTCTGAATGTCCCAATTTCATTCCAAAGAAGTTGTGAATGTTTCCATTTCATTTGAAACACGTTGTGAATGTTTCCATTTCTTTCCAAACAAGTTGTGAATGTTTCCAATTCAATCAAAACTAGTTGTGAATGTTTCCATTTCATTCCAAACAAGTTGTGACTGTTTCCAACTCAATCCAAACAAGTTGTCACTGTTTCCATTTCATTTCAAACAAGTTGTGAATGTTTCCATTTCTTTCCAAAGAGGTTGCAAATGTTTCTACTTCATTCCAGACAATGTGTGAGTGTGTCCACTTCATTCCAAACAAGTTTTGAATGTTTCCATTCATTCCAAACTAGTTCTGAATGTCCCAATTTCGTTCCAAAGAAGTTGTGAATGTTTCCCAATTTCATTCCAAAGAAGTTGTGAATGTTTCCATTTCTTTCCAAACAAGTTGTGAATGTTTCCAATTCTATCAAAACTAGTTGTGAATGTTTCCATTTCATTCAAACAAGTTGTAAATGTTCCCATTTCATTCCAAACAGGTTGTGCATGTTTCAAATTCATTCCGAAGAAGTTGTGACTGTTTCCAACTCAATCCAAACAAGTTGTCACTGTTTCATTCCAAACTAGTTCTGAATGTCCCAATTTCATTCCAAAGAAGTTGTGAATGTTTCCATTTCATTTGAAACAAGTTGTGAATGTTTCCATTTCTTTCCAAACAAGTTGTGAATGTTTCCAATTCAATCAAAACTAGTTGTGAATGTTTCCATTTCATTCCAAACAAGTTGTGAATGTTTCCATTTCATTCCAAACAAGTTGTGCATGTTTCAAATTCATTCCGAAGAAGTTGTCACTGTTTCCAACTCAATCCAAACAAGTTGTCACTGTTTCCATTTCATTTCAAACAAGTTGTGAATGTTTCCATTTCTTTCCAAAGAGGTTGCAAATGTTTCTACTTCATTCCAGACAATGTGTGAGTGTGTCCACTTCATTCCAAACAAGTTTTGAATGTTTCCATTCATTCCAAACTAGTTCTGAATGTCCCAATTTCATTCCAAAGAAGTTGTGAATGTTTCCATTTCTTTCCAAACAAGTTGTGAATGTTTCCATTTCTTTCCAAACAAGTTGTGAATGTTTCCATTTCATTCCAAACAAGTTGTGAATGTTTCCATTTCATTCCGAAGAAGTTGTGACTGTTTCCAACTCAATCCAAACAAGTTGTCACTGTTTCCATTTCATTTCAAACAAGTTGTGAATGTTTCCATTTCTTTCCAAAGAGGTTGCAAATGTTTCTACTTCATTCCAGACAATGTGTGAGTGTGTCCACTTCATTCCAAACAAGTTTTGAATGTTTCCATCAATTCCAAACTAGTTCTGAATGTCCCAATTTCATTCCAAAGAAGTTGTGAATGTTTCCATTTCATTTGAAACAAGTTGTGAATGTTTCCTTTTCTTTCCAAACAAGTTGTGAATGTTTCCAATTCAATCAAAACTAGTTGTGAATGTTTCCATTTCATTCCAAACAAGTTGTGAATGTTTCCATTTCATTCCAAACAAGTTGTGCATGTTTCAAATTCATTCCGAAGAAGTTGTCACTGTTTCCAACTCAATCCAAACAAGTTGTCACTGTTTCCATTTCATTTGAAACAAGTTGTGAATGTTTCCATTTCTTTCCAAAGAGGTTGCAAATGTTTCTTCTTCATTCCAGACAATGTGTGAGTGTGTCCACTTCACTCCAAACAAGTTTTGAATGTTTTCATTCATTCCAAACTAGTTCTGAATGTCCCAATTTCATTCCAAAGAAGTTGTGAATGTTTCCATTTCATTTGAAACACGTTGTGAATGTTTCCATTTCTTTCCAAACAAGTTGTGAATGTTTCCAATTCAATCAAAACTAGTTGTGAATGTTTCCATTTCATTCCAAACAAGTTGTGACTGTTTCCAACTCAATCCAAACAAGTTGTCACTGTTTCCATTTCATTTCAAACAAGTTGTGAATGTTTCCATTTCTTTCCAAAGAGGTTGCAAATGTTTCTACTTCATTCCAGACAATGTGTGAGTGTGTCCACTTCATTCCAAACAAGTTTTGATTGTTTCCATTCATTCCAAACTAGTTCTGAATGTCCCAATTTCATTCCAAAGAAGTTGTGAATGTTTCCATTTCATTCCAAACAAGTTGTGCATGTTTCAAATTCATTCCGAAGAAGTTGTGACTGTTTCCAACTCAATCCAAACAAGTTGTCACTGTTTCCATTTCATTTCAAACAAGTTGTGAATGTTTCCATTTCTTTCCAAAGAGGTTGCAAATGTTTCTACTTCATTCCAGACAATGTGTGAGTGTGTCCACTTCATTCCAAACAAGTTTTGAATGTTTCCATTCATTCCAAACTAGTTCTGAATGTCCCAATTTCATTCCAAAGAAGTTGTGAATGTTTACATTTCATTTCAAACAAGTTGTGAATGTTTCCATTTCTTTCCAAAGAGGTTGCAAATGTTTCTACTTCATTCCAGACAATGTGTGAGTGTGTCCACTTCATTCCAAACAAGTTTTGAATGTTTCCATTCATTCCAAACTAGTTCTGAATGTCCCAATTTCATTCCAAAGAAGTTGTGAATCTTTCCATTTCATTTGAAACAAGTTGTGAATGTTTCCATTTCTTTCCAAACAAGTTGTGAATGTTTCCATTTCATTCCAAACAAGTTGTGCATGTTTCAAATTCATTCCGAAGAAGTTGTGACTGTTTCCAACTCAATCCAAACAAGTTGTCACTGTTTCCATTTCATTTCAAACAAGTTGTGAATGTTTCCATTTCTTTCCAAAGAGGTTGCAAATGTTTCTACTTCATTCCAGACAATGTGTGAGTGTGTCCACTTCATTCCAAACAAGTTTTGAATGTTTCCATTCATTCCAAACTAGTTCTGAATGTCCCAATTTCATTCCAAAGAAGTTGTGAATGTTTCCATTTCTTTCCAAACAAGTTGTGAATGTTTCCAACTCAATCAAAACTAGTTGTGAATGTTTCCATTTCATTCAAACAAGTTGTAAATGTTCCCATTTCATTCCAAACAAGTTGTCCATGTTTGAAATTCATTCCGAAGAAGTTGTAAATGTTTCTACTTCATTCCAGACAATGTGTGAGTGTGTCCACTTCATTCCAAACAAGTTTTGAATGTTTCCATTCATTCAAAACTAGTTCTGAATGTCCCAATTTCATTCCAAATAAGTTGTGAATGTTTCCATTTCATTTGAAACAAGTTGTGAATGTTTCCATTTCTTTCCAAACAAGTTGTGAATGTTTCCAATTCAATCAAAACTAGTTGTGAATGTTTCCATTTCATTCCAAACAAGTTGTGAATGTTTCCATTTCATTCCAAACAAGTTGTGCATGTTTCAAATTCATTCCGAAGAAGTTGTGACTGTTTCCAACTCAATCCAAACAAGTTGTCACTGTTTCCATTTCATTTCAAACAAGTTGTGAATGTTTCCATTTCTTTCCAAAGAGGTTGCAAATGTTTCTACTTCATTCCAGACAATGTGTGAGTGTGTCCACTTCACTCCAAACAAGTTTTGAATGTTTTCATTCATTCCAAACTAGTTCTGAATGTCCCAATTTCATTCCAAAGAAGTTGTGAATGTTTCCATTTCATTTGAAACAAGTTGTGAATGTTTCCAATTCAATCAAAACTAGTTGTGAATGTTTCCATTTCATTCCAAACAAGTTGTGAATGTTTCCATTTCATTCCGAAGAAGTTGTGACTGTTTCCAACTCAATCCAAACAAGTTGTCACTGTTTCCATTTCATTTCAAACAAGTTGTGAATGTTTCCATTTCTTTCCAAAGAGGTTGCAAATGTTTCTACTTCATTCCAGACAATGTGTGAGTGTGTCCACTTCATTCCAAACAAGTTTTGAATGTTTCCATCAATTCCAAACTAGTTCTGAATGTCCCAATTTCATTCCAAAGAAGTTGTGAATGTTTCCATTTCATTTGAAACAAGTTGTGAATGTTTCCATTTCTTTCCAAACAGGTTGTGAATGTTTCCAATTCAATCAAAACTAGTTGTGAATGTTTCCATTTCATTCCAAACAAGCTGTGAATGTTTCCATTTCATTCCAAACAAGTTGTGCATGTTTCAAATTCATTCCGAAGAAGTTGTGACTGTTTCCAACTCAATCCAAACAAGTTGTCACTGTTTCCATTTCATTTCAAACAAGTTGTGAATGTTTCCATTTCTTTCCAAAGATGTTGCAATTGTTTCTGCTTCATTCCAGACAATGTGTGAGTGTGTCCACTTCATTCCAAACAAGTTTTGAATGTTTCCATTCATTCCAAACTAGTTCTGAATGTCCCAATTTCATTCCAAAGAAGTTGTGAATGTTTCCATTTCTTTCCAAACAAGTTGTGAATGTTTCCACTTCATTCCAAACAAGTTGTGCATGTTTCAAATTCATTCCGAAGAAGTTGTGACTGTTTCCAACTCAATCCAAACAAGTTGTCACTGTTTCCATTTCATTTCAAACAAGTTGTGAATGTTTCCATTTCTTTCCAAAGAGGTTGCAAATGTTTCTACTTCATTCCAGACAATGTGTGAGTGTGTCCACTTCATTCCAAACAAGTTTTGAATGTTTCCATTCATTCCAAACTAGTTCTGAATGTCCCAATTTCATTCCAAAGAAGTTGTGAATGTTTCCCAATTTCATTCCAAAGAAGTTGTGAATGTTTCCATTTCTTTCCAAACAAGTTGTGAATGTTTCCAATTCAATCAAAACTAGTTGTGAATGTTTCCATTTCATTCAAACAAGTTGTAAATGTTCCCATTTCATTCCAAACAGGTTGTGCATGTTTCAAATTCATTCCGAAGAAGTTGTGACTGTTTCCAACTCAATCCAAACAAGTTGTCACTGTTTCATTCCAAACTAGTTCTGAATGTCCCAATTTCATTCCAAAGAAGTTGTGAATGTTTCCATTTCATTTGAAACAAGTTGTGAATGTTTCCATTTCTTTCCAAACAAGTTGTGAATGTTTCCAATTCAATCAAAACTAGTTGTGAATGTTTCCATTTCATTCCAAACAAGTTGTGAATGTTTCCATTTCATTCCAAACAAGTTGTGCATGTTTCAAATTCATTCCGAAGAAGTTGTGACTGTTTCCAACTCAATCCAAACAGGTTGTCACTGTTTCCATTTCATTTCAAACAAGTTGTGAATGTTTCCATTTCTTTCCAAAGAGGTTGCAAATGTTTCTACTTCATTCCAGACAATGTGTGAGTGTGTCCACTTCATTCCAAACAAGTTTTGAATGTTTCCATTCATTCCAAACTAGTTCTGAATGTCCCAATTTCATTCCAAAGAAGTTGTGAATGTTTCCATTTCATTTGAAACAAGTTGTGAATGTTTCCATTTCTTTCCAAACAAGTTGTGAATGTTTCCAATTCAATCAAAACTAGTTGTGAATGTTTCCATTTCATTCCAAACAAGTTGTGAATGTTTCCATTTCATTCCAAACAAGTTGTGCATGTTTCAAATTCATTCCGAAGAAGTTGTCACTGTTTCCAACTCAATCCAAACAAGTTGTCACTGTTTCCATTTCATTTCAAACAAGTTGTGAATGTTTCCATTTCTTTCCAAAGAGGTTGCAAATGTTTCTACTTCATTCCAGACAATGTGTGAGTGTGTCCACTTCATTCCAAACAAGTTTTGAATGTTTCCATTCATTCCAAACTAGTTCTGAATGTCCCAATTTGATTCCAAAGAAGTTGTGAATGTTTCCATTTCATTTGAAACAAGTTGTGAATGTTTCCTTTTCTTTCCAAACAAGTTGTGAATGTTTCCAATTTAATCAAAACTAGTTGTGAATGTTTCCATTTCATTCCAAACAAGTTGTGAATGTTTCCATTTCATTCCAAACAAGTTGTGCATGTTTCAAATTCATTCCGAAGAAGTTGTGACTGTTTCCAACTCAATCCGAACAAGTTGTCACTGTTTCCATTTCATTTCAAACAAGTTGTGAATGTTTCCATTTCTTTCCGAAGAGGTTGCAAATGTTTCTATTCCATTCCAGACAATGTGTGAGTGTGTCCACTTCATTCCAAACAAGTTTTGAATGTTTCCATTCATTCCAAACTAGTTCTGAATGTCCCAATTTCATTCCAAAGAAGTTGTGAATGTTTCCATTTCATTTGAAACAAGATGTCAATGTTTCCATTTCTTTCCAAACAAGTTGTGAATGTTTCCAATTCAATCAAAACTAGTTGTGAATGTTTCCATTTCATTCCAAACAAGTTGTGAATGTTTCCATTTCATTCCAAACAAGTTGTGCATGTTTCAAATTCATTCCGAAGAAGTTGTGACTGTTTCCAACTCAATCCAAACAAGTTGTCACTGTTTCCATTTCATTTCAAACAAGTTGTGAATGTTTCCATTTCTTTCCAAAGAGGTTGCAAATGTTTCTACTTCATTCCAGACAATGTGTGAGTGTGTCCACTTCATTCCAAACAAGTTTTGAATGTTTCCATTCATTCCAAACTAGTTCTGAATGTCCCAATTTCATTCAAAAGAAGTTGTGAATGTTTCCATTTCATTTGAAACAAGTTGTGAATGTTTCCATTTCTTTCCAAAGAGGTTGCAAATGTTTCTACTTCATTCCAGAGAATGTGTGAGTGTGTCCACTTCATTCCAAACAAGTTTTGAATGTTTCCATTCATTCCAAACTAGTTCTGAATGTCCCAATTTCATTCCAAAGAAGTTGTGAATGTTTCCATTTCTTTCCAAACAAGTTGTGAATGTTTCCATTTCTTTCCAAACAGGTTGTGAATGTTTCCAATTCAATCAAAACTAGTTGTGAATGTTTCCATTTCATTCCAAACAAGCTGTGAATGTTTCCATTTCATTCCAAACAAGTTGTGCATGTTTCAAATTCATTCCGAAGAAGTTGTGACTGTTTCCAACTCAATCCAAACAAGTTGTCACTGTTTCCATTTCATTTCAAACAAGTTGTGAATGTTTCCATTTCTTTCCAAAGATGTTGCAATTGTTTCTGCTTCATTCCAGACAATGTGTGAGTGTGTCCACTTCATTCCAAACAAGTTTTGAATGTTTCCATTCATTCCAAACTAGTTCTGAATGTCCCAATTTCATTCCAAAGAAGTTGTGAATGTTTCCATTTCTTTCCAAACAAGTTGTGAATGTTTCCACTTCATTCCAAACAAGTTGTGCATGTTTCAAATTCATTCCGAAGAAGTTGTGACTGTTTCCAACTCAATCCAAACAAGTTGTCACTGTTTCCATTTCATTTCAAACAAGTTGTGAATGTTTCCATTTCTTTCCAAAGAGGTTGCAAATGTTTCTACTTCATTCCAGACAATGTGTGAGTGTGTCCACTTCATTCCAAACAAGTTTTGAATGTTTCCATTCATTCCAAACTAGTTCTGAATGTCCCAATTTCATTCCAAAGAAGTTGTGAATGTTTCCCAATTTCATTCCAAAGAAGTTGTGAATGTTTCCATTTCTTTCCAAACAAGTTGTGAATGTTTCCAATTCAATCAAAACTAGTTGTGAATGTTTCCATTTCATTCAAACAAGTTGTAAATGTTCCCATTTCATTCCAAACAGGTTGTGCATGTTTCAAATTCATTCCGAAGAAGTTGTGACTGTTTCCAACTCAATCCAAACAAGTTGTCACTGTTTCATTCCAAACTAGTTCTGAATGTCCCAATTTCATTCCAAAGAAGTTGTGAATGTTTCCATTTCATTTGAAACAAGTTGTGAATGTTTCCATTTCTTTCCAAACAAGTTGTGAATGTTTCCAATTCAATCAAAACTAGTTGTGAATGTTTCCATTTCATTCCAAACAAGTTGTGAATGTTTCCATTTCATTCCAAACAAGTTGTGCATGTTTCAAATTCATTCCGAAGAAGTTGTGACTGTTTCCAACTCAATCCAAACAGGTTGTCACTGTTTCCATTTCATTTCAAACAAGTTGTGAATGTTTCCATTTCTTTCCAAAGAGGTTGCAAATGTTTCTACTTCATTCCAGACAATGTGTGAGTGTGTCCACTTCATTCCAAACAAGTTTTGAATGTTTCCATTCATTCCAAACTAGTTCTGAATGTCCCAATTTCATTCCAAAGAAGTTGTGAATGTTTCCATTTCATTTGAAACAAGTTGTGAATGTTTCCATTTCTTTCCAAACAAGTTGTGAATGTTTCCAATTCAATCAAAACTAGTTGTGAATGTTTCCATTTCATTCCAAACAAGTTGTGAATGTTTCCATTTCATTCCAAACAAGTTGTGCATGTTTCAAATTCATTCCGAAGAAGTTGTCACTGTTTCCAACTCAATCCAAACAAGTTGTCACTGTTTCCATTTCATTTCAAACAAGTTGTGAATGTTTCCATTTCTTTCCAAAGAGGTTGCAAATGTTTCTACTTCATTCCAGACAATGTGTGAGTGTGTCCACTTCATTCCAAACAAGTTTTGAATGTTTCCATTCATTCCAAACTAGTTCTGAATGTCCCAATTTGATTCCAAAGAAGTTGTGAATGTTTCCATTTCATTTGAAACAAGTTGTGAATGTTTCCTTTTCTTTCCAAACAAGTTGTGAATGTTTCCAATTTAATCAAAACTAGTTGTGAATGTTTCCATTTCATTCCAAACAAGTTGTGAATGTTTCCATTTCATTCCAAACAAGTTGTGCATGTTTCAAATTCATTCCGAAGAAGTTGTGACTGTTTCCAACTCAATCCAAACAAGTTGTCACTGTTTCCATTTCATTTCAAACAAGTTGTGAATGTTTCCATTTCTTTCCAAAGAGGTTGCAAATGTTTCTACTTCATTCCAGACAATGTGTGAGTGTGTCCACTTCATTCCAAACAAGTTTTGAATGTTTCCATTCATTCCAAACTAGTTCTGAATGTCCCAATTTGATTCCAAAGAAGTTGTGAATGTTTCCATTTCATTTGAAACAAGTTGTGAATGTTTCCTTTTCTTTCCAAACAAGTTGTGAATGTTTCCAATTTAATCAAAACTAGTTGTGAATGTTTCCATTTCATTCCAAACAAGTTGTGAATGTTTCCATTTCATTCCAAACAAGTTGTGCATGTTTCAAATTCATTCCGAAGAAGTTGTGACTGTTTCCAACTCAATCCAAACAAGTTGTCACTGTTTCCATTTCATTTCAAACAAGTTGTGAATGTTTCCATTTCTTTCCGAAGAGGTTGCAAATGTTTCTATTCCATTCCAGACAATGTGTGAGTGTGTCCACTTCATTCCAAACAAGTTTTGAATGTTTCCATTCATTCCAAACTAGTTCTGAATGTCCCAATTTCATTCCAAAGAAGTTGTGAATGTTTCCATTTCATTTGAAACAAGATGTGAATGTTTCCATTTCTTTCCAAACAAGTTGTGAATGTTTCCAATTCAATCAAAACTAGTTGTGAATGTTTCCATTTCATTCCAAACAAGTTGTGAATGTTTCCATTTCATTCCAAACAAGTTGTGCATGTTTCAAATTCATTCCGAAGAAGTTGTGACTGTTTCCAACTCAATCCAAACAAGTTGTCACTGTTTCCATTTCATTTCAAACAAGTTGTGAATGTTTCCATTTCTTTCCAAAGAGGTTGCAAATGTTTCTATTCCATTCCAGACAATGTGTGAGTGTGTCCACTTCATTCGAAACAAGTTTTGAATGTTTCCATTCATTCCAAACTAGTTCTGAATGTCCCAATTTCATTCAAAAGAAGTTGTGAATGTTTCCATTTCATTTGAAACAAGTTGTGAATGTTTCCATTTCTTTCCAAAGAGTTTGCAAATGTTTCTACTTCATTCCAGAGAATGTGTGAGTGTGTCCACTTCATTCCAAACAAGTTTTGAATGTTTCCATTCATTCCAAACTAGTTCTGAATGTCCCAATTTCATTCCAAAGAAGTTGTGAATGTTTCCATTTCTTTCCAAACAAGTTGTGAATGTTTCCATTTCTTTCCAAACAAGTTGTGAATGTTTCCATTTCATTCCAAACAAGAGCATAATTAGTGAACTTTATGGTAGCCAATTTAACCTTCTCTTTCTCGGAGTAATGTTGGCAATCAAACACCATCTCAATCTTTTGTTCCCACTCCCAATATGCATCGGGATCACTCCTCCCTTGGAAGGATGGAATGGTAAAGTTGATGGAGTTAAGGTTATGATCTTCTCTTGGCTCCCCCCTCCTTGGAAGCCCATGGTCATGCCAATGCCTTTCTTCCTTCTCGGGTTCTTCTCTCCTTAGGCCTCTCCTTGGTTGCAAGAAGGGATTTGGTCTCCTTGGCAACCTCAAATCAATGTCCTCAATCCTCCCCACAAGTCTATTGAGAGTTTCTTGAAATTCTCCCATGGTAGGCTCCTCATTGTGTCTCACTTTCATCCTCCTATCCTCCTGGCCCTCCATACTCCTGAAAATAACAAAGATCCTCACAAACACTCACCTCACGTGTTTCACTCAAAATTTGAACACTCAAAACACTCAATTTGTTAGTGAGATATTGCTTATTCAAAGAGTTCTCCAAAGTTCTAAGAAAACTATCCTCAAAGCACACAAGAAAACTTGAATTTTTGAAGAACTATTTTGACTCCAAAAGAGGTGGGCTAAACAAACTTTAAAAGACTCTAGGAAGCTCTTGCAATTGATGATCACAAGAACCACAAAGAAAGCTTTTTGGCTTAAAAACAATGGGATAGGTTTTGGGGTTCAACACTTTGAGAAAACTTCTTTTTTTTTGCGAGCTCTTTTCTTTTCTTTTCTTTGCTCTTTCTTTTTCTTTTCTTTTCCTTCCTTTTTTTTTTCTTTTTTTTTTTTGCTTGCTGTTTTGATGCTAACCAAAGTTCTCCTTGAAACTCCTTGCTGCCAAAGACAAAAAGTTAGAATTCTTTTCGGCCAAGACAAGAAAACTAATGAAATTGGCACAATTGTGCACCATTTGAGCCACCTTAAGTGTTCTTGATGCATTTTGTGTCCACAAGCTGGATTTTTGAGCTCTAACTTTCCAGACCTTCATTACCACATCTAATATCAAGATTCATGCCATTGGAACTCAAAGATTCAAGCTTGGAGCTGAAGATACAAGATAGAACCTCAAAGTGCCCAAAATGCACCCGAAAAGGCTATTTGGGAGTTTTCGGGTTTAATCTTGTATTTATATTTTATTTTCGCTCAAATCCTATTTAGATACATTATTTAGGAAGTTATTTAGGCTATGGAATAGTTTTAAATCGTTTTGGGCAAGTGGAATACGCTGCATTTATTAAACTTGTTCAAACTAGGAATTAGAGTCCTAATTTGACTAGGATTTCCTATGTCTTTGTATCTAGGATTCCTAAGGGATTTAGGCTGCGAATTTTGCCCAGCTTTTAACCCTAGTTTAGGCCTATATAAAGGCACATATTCTCGATGTAAAGACACAGATTATTGCCGAAATAATATTGCTCTTTGGAGAGGTTTTCTCTTTGGTTCTTGGCGGACCGCCTTGGTGCACAAGTGTGCTTGTGTTCTTGGAGTTCTATACTTCTCGTTTCTGGTCACAGGTTGATTAGGGGTGGAGGTTTTAAACCTAGTCTCTTTGATGTCTTGTGGAGCTTGAATCACATCTTGGGCGCGTTACATGGTCTTTATGCCATCGGGGTGCGCATCAGTTTCCAATCATTCGAAACTAGTTCTGAATGTCCCAATTTCATTCCAAAGAAGTTGTGAATGTTTCCATTTCTTTCCAAACAAGTTGTGAATGTTTCCATTTCAATCAAAACTAGTTGTGAATGTTTCCATTTCTTTCCAAACAAGTTGTGAATGTTTCCAATTCAATCAAAACTAGTTGTGAATGTTTCCATTTCCTTCCAAACAAGTTGTGCATGTTTCAAATTCATTCCGAAGAAGTTGTGACTGTTTCCAACTCATTCGAAACAAGTTGTTGCTGTTTCCATTTCATTTCAAACAAGTTGTGAATGTTTCCATTTCTTTCCAAAGAAGTTGTGAATGTTTCTATTTCATTCCAGACACTGTGTGAGTGTGTCCACTTCATTCCAAACAAGTTTTGAATGTTTCCATTCATTCCAAACTAGTTCTGAACGTTCCAATTTCATTCCAAAGAAGTTGTGAATGTTTCCATTTCATTTGAAACAAGTTGTGAATGTTTCCAGTTCTTTCCAAACAAGTTGTGAATGTTTCCAATTCAATCAAAACTAGTTGTGAATGTTTCCATTTCATTCCAAACAAGTTGTGAATGTTTCCATTACTTTCCAAACAAGTTGTGAATGTTTCCATTTCAATCAAAACTGGTTGTGAATGTTTCCATTTCATTCCAAACAAGTTGTGAATGTTTCCATTTCATTCCAAAAAAGTTGTGCATGTTTCAAATTCATTCTGAAGAAGTTGTGACTGTTTCCATTTCATTTCAAACAAGTTGTGAATGTTTCCATTTCTTTCCCAAGAGGTTGCAAATGTTTCTACTCCATTCCAGAAAATGTGTGAGTGTGTCCACTTCATTCCAAACAAGTTTTGAATGTTTCCCAATTTCATTCCAAAGAAGTTGTGAATGTTTCCATTTCATTTGAAACAAGTTGTGAATGTTTCCATTTCTTTCCAAACAAGTTGTGAATGTTTCCAATTCAATCAAAACTAGTTGTGAATGTTTCCATTTCAATCCAAACAAGTTGCGCATGTTTCAAATTCATTCCGAAGAAGTTGTGACTGTTTCCAACTCAATCCAAACAAGTTGTCACTGTTTCCATTTCATTTCAAACAAGTTGTGAATGTTTCCATTTCTTTCCAAAGAGGTTGCAAATGTTTCAACCTCATTCCAGACAATGTGTGAGTGTGTCCACTTCATTCCAAACAAGTATTGAATGTTTCCATTCATTCCAAAGTAGTTCTGAATGTCCCAATTTCATTCCAAAGAAGTTGTGAATGTTTCCATTTCGTTTGAAACAAGATGTGAATGTTTCCATTTCTTTCCAAACAATTTGTGAATGTTTCCAATTCAATCAAAACTAGTTGTGAATGTTTCCATTTCATTCCAAACAAGTTGTGAATGTTTCCACTTCATTCCAAACAAGTTGTGCATGTTTCAAATTCATTCCGAAGAAGTTGTGACTGTTTCCAACTCAATCCAAACAAGTTGTCACTGTTTCCATTTCATTTCAAACAAGTTGTGAATGTTTCCATTTCTTTCCAAAGAGGTTGCAAATGTTTCTACTTCATTCCAGACGATGTGTGAGTGTGTCCACTTCATTCCAAACAAGTTTTGAATGTTTCCATTCATTCCAAACTAGTTCTGAATGTCCCAATTTCATTCCAAAGAAGTTGTGAATGTTTCCATTTCATTTGAAACAAGTTGTGAATATTTCCATTTCTTTCCAAACAAGTTGTGAATGTTTCCAATTCAATCAAAACTAGTTGTGAATGTTTCCATTTCATTCCAAACAAGTTTTGAATGTTTCCATTTCATTCCAAACAAGTTGTGCATGTTTCAAATTCATTCCGAAGAAGTTGTGACTGTTTCCAACTCAATCCAAACAAGTTGTCACTGTTTCCATTTCATTTCAAACAAGTTGTGAATGTTTCCATTTCTTTCCGAAGAGGTTGCAAATGTTTCTATTCCATTCCAGACAATGTGTGAGTGTGTCCACTTCATTCCAAACAAGTTTTGAATGTTTCCATTCATTCCAAACTAGTTCTGAATGTCCCAATTTCATTCCAAAGAAGTTGTGAATGTTTCCATTTCATTTGAAACAAGATGTGAATGTTTCCATTTCTTTCCAAACAAGTTGTGAATGTTTCCAATTCAATCAAAACTAGTTGTGAATGTTTCCATTTCATTCCAAACAAGTTGTGAATGTTTCCATTTCATTCCAAACAAGTTGTGCATGTTTCAAATTCATTCCGAAGAAGTTGTGACTGTTTCCAACTCAATCCAAACAAGTTGTCACTGTTTCCATTTCATTTCAAACAAGTTGTGAATGTTTCCATTTCTTTCCAAAGAGGTTGCAAATGTTTCTATTCCATTCCAGACAATGTGTGAGTGTGTCCACTTCATTCCAAACAAGTTTTGAATGTTTCCATTCATTCCAAACTAGTTCTGAATGTCCCAATTTCATTCCAAAGAAGTTGTGAATGTTTCCATTTCTTTCCAAACAAGTTGTGAATGTTTCCATTTCTTTCCAAACAAGTTGTGAATGTTTCCAATTCAGTCAAAACTAGTTGTGAATGTTTCCATTTCATTCCAAACAAGTTGTGAATGTTTCCATTTCATTCCAAACAAGTTGTGCATGTTTCAAATTGATTCCGAAGAAGTTGTGACTGTTTCCAACTCATTCGAAACAAGTTGTTGCTGTTTCCATTTCATTTCAAACAAGTTGTGAATGTTTCCATTTCTTTCCAAAGAAGTTGTGAATGTTTCTATTTCATTCCAGACACTGTGTGAGTGTGTCCACTTCATTCCAAACAACTTTTGAATGTTTACATTCATTCCAAACTAGTTCTGAATGTTCCAATTTCATTCCAAAGAAGTTGTGAATGTTTCCATTTCATTTGAAACAAGTTGTGAATGTTTCCCGTTCTTTCCAAACAAGTTGTGAATGTTTCCAATTCAATCAAAACTAGTTGTGAATGTTTCCATTTCATTCCAAACAAGTTGTGAATGTTTCCATTTCATTCCAAACAAGTTGTGAATGTTTCCATTTCATTCCAAACAAGTTGTGCATGTTTCAAATTCATTCCGAAGAAGTTGTGACTGTTTCCAACTCAATCCAAACAAGTTGTCACTGTTTCCATTTCATTTGAAACAAGTTGTGAATGTTTCCATTTCTTTCCCAAGAGGTTGCAAATGTTTCTACTCCATTCCAGAAAATGTGTGAGTGTGTCCACTTCATTCCAAACAAGTTTTGAATGTTTCCATTCATTCCAAACTAGTTCTGAATGTCCCAATTTCATTTGAAACAAGTTGTGAATGTTTCCATTTCTTTCCAAACAAGTTGTGAATGTTTCCAATTCAATCAAAACTAGTTGTGAATGTTTCCATTTCATTCCAAACAAGTTGTGCATGTTTCAAATTCATTCCGAAGAAGTTGTGACTGTTTCCAACTCAATCCAAACAAGTTGTCACTGTTTCCATTTCATTTCAAACAAGTTGTGAATGTTTCCATTTCTTTCCAAAGAGGTTGCAAATGTTTCAACCTCATTCCAGACAATGTGTGAGTGTGTCCACTTCATTCCAAACAAGTTTTGAATGTTTCCATTCATTCCAAAGTAGTTCTGAATGTCCCAATTTCATTCCAAAGAAGTTGTGAATGTTTCCATTTCATTTGAAACAAGATGTGAATGTTTCCATTTCTTTCCAAACAATTTGTGAATGTTTCCAATTCAATCAAAACTAGTTGTGAATGTTTCCATTTCATTCCAAACAAGTTGTGAATGTTTCCAGTTCATTCCAAACAAGTTGTGCATGTTTCAAATTCATTTCGAAGAAGTTGTGACTGTTTCCAACTTAATCCAAACAAGTTGTCACTGTTTCCATTTCATTTCAAACAAGTTGTGAATGTTTCCATTTCTTTCCAAAGAGGTTGCAAATGTTTCTACTTCATTCCAGACAATGTGTGAGTGTGTCCACTTCATTCCAAACAAGTTTTGAATGTTTCCATTCATTCCAAACTAGTTCTGAATGTCCCAATTTCATTCCAAAGAAGTTGTGAATGTTTCCATTTCATTTGAAACAAGTTGTGAATGTTTCCATTTCTTTCCAAACAAGTTGTTGAAGATTTTCAGGATCTCAATAATAACATACTCTTATGTTATTCATTTGTGTATATGCCACATGCATATAAGTTTTCCATACATATTGTCTCAAAAAACAATATCTAGCATGCTATTTGAGTTCAACATGAATATAGACATACTTATCCAGTCAAACAAACTTAGCATGCCACTAAGATCATTCATAAAACTTAAATCCTTAGCATGCTACTAAAGCAAGAAAGGATGCGTACCTTCCTTTTTGATAGTCTTGTGCCGAAAAGGAAAAGGAAGGACTTGATCTTAGAGATACGCCTTGAGGCTTGAATTGAGATGAAGAATCTCAATGTAATTCCACCCACAATGCTCTAAGAAAGTGTCTAATATTTCGGCTCTTTAAAGGAATGAAAGGAGGAATTTTTCTCTCAAGAAAAATGGTGCAAATTGAGTGTAAAATTCGTACCATCAATGGCCAGCCACTAAAGGCTATTTATAGATGACCAAAAGGCACACCTTTACACCAAGAAAGGTGTCCTTTAAGCCAAAGAACACTTCCTTTGGCTAAGGGTCATGTATGGTGGCGAAAATACATGTCTTTTAGCCAAGGAACACTTCCTTTGGCCTATAACCACCCATAACTACCTTATGGGCGAAAATACATGTCTTTTAAGTCAAGGAACACTTCCTTTGGCCTATAACCACCCATAACTACCTTATGGGCGAAAATACATGTCTTTTAAGTCTAAAGGACATCACATTTGGTGCAATAACCACCTCAACCACCTCCATGGCCGAACATACATGTCCTTTAAAGTCAAAGGACATCACTCTTGGTGCTATAAGCACCCTATGGCCGAATATACATGTCCATTCACCCAAGGAACACTTCCTTTGGATGAAAGGACATGTTCTTTTAGCCAAGAGTTATTTCTTTTGATGAAGAGACATACCTTTACACAAAAGATGTGTCTCTTGGTGGTTTTGAGCTAAAAACAAGGTGAGCTGGCACAAAGCTAGCTCAATATGCTACTTATGCACCATTGAGCTCCTTTGAGCTCCAACAACTGACCTTGAGCTGGAGTTAGCTGCTTTCAGCTGAAGTAAACTGAAGTCCAGCTACACTCAGCTACCAAAAGCTGAAGTGAGCTGACTTGAGCTGACTTGAGCTGAAGTCCAGCTACATTCAGCTACCATAAGCTGAAGTGAGCTGACTTGAGCTTACTTGAGCTAACTTGAGCTGAAGTCCAGCTACATTCAGCTACCATAAGCTGAAGTGAGCTGACTTGAGCTGACTTGAGCTAACTTGAGCTGAAGTCCAGCTACTTTGAGCTACTTATAGCTGAAGTGAGCTGACTTGAGCTAAGGGGAGCTACTTCTAGCTGCCTTAGATACCTTTTCAAGCTATAGTTAGCTCAACGAGCTCAAATCCTATCTTAAAAGGATCTTGGTGCGCCAAGAATTCCAACAAACTCCCACTCGCACTAAGATGCTTTTAAAACTCCCAGCTCCCACTCAAAACAAAACTCCTTAATCCTTATAGCCGAAATAATCTAGACACTTCTACATATATAGAGTTGTGGGTGCGACCTCAAGGCACACACACTAAGTCTCTTCTATTGAGGTTGTTAGACTCTCAATAGAAGATTGTCCTCTCCTCATAGTTTGAACTTCTTCAAACTTTCCTTGAACACATCAAGTACAAGTGTGTTGCTTAAACACATCAAGCTTTCTTGAACACATCAAGTTTTTCTTGAACACATCAAGTTTTGCCTTTCAGACCCCAGACATATGATACACTTCTTAATCACAATCAGTCTCTTTCTCTGAATTTCAACTCCTTGAAATCCATGATTGTATTAAGCATTGTGTACTCATTTAAATCACAATTCAATCTATCATACTACTCACAGTAATATGTGGGCCCAAGATTGAATCTAGTGAACGTGTACCATCTTAATGTCTTTCCTTTGAGCTTCAATTACTTAGGTCAATGAATTAACATGATCACCCAAAAGGAGGATACTCCAGTCTCATTTCTCTAAGACCTTCGACAACCAATCAAAGTGATCATAATTAACTCAACTTCCTAATAGCAAGCTATAGTCACTAAGAGTCTGATTTGAAGAATCTCACACTAAGCAAGAACAGAGACAACTTGCTTAAATTCTTCTATGGTCGTATTTCATGGTCATGGAACACTTGGAAACACATCCATTAAAGTTCCAGAATACACTTCTAAGGTGTTTTACTCATGTCACTCCCACTTGGAGTGATCTCCATTCCAATTGAGGAGTGTGTCATTTCTCCCTCTTAAAACACCATTAAGTGTACTCCTCTTAACATATAAAAGGAGGACATGTCAATAACCATGAAATTTCTCCATGAAAGCCCTTGCTTACATCTAACATAGGCTAGGATGTATGAATGGTCATACAAACTGAATGCACCAAAGCATTGAACCTTGATTACTCATAATCTAGGCGACCATGAAAGGCTAAAGTGTCATGTGTTGGAGCATGACTCCCACTTAAATGTACCATTCATTTAAGTCTTTAGCCAGTCTCATCCTTAATCTTACACAAAGATCAAGGGCGAATGACTCGTGTGAGAAAGTCATTCTCTACCTATGTTTGACATGTTCATTTGTTCATTGTGTTTTCTAAAATTGAACTGATTATTTCATAAAATAATCTATATTATCACAAAAATAATACTTAACATGTGTGACACCAAAGAGGTGAAGTACATCCAACATTTACATTCTTCTAAGACCCATTGCTCTAACATGTCGAGCAAACACAAGTGGTGGCAATGGCTTAGTGAGAGGATCTGCCACCATCAGGTCTGTAGAAATGTACTCAATCCTAACTTCACCCTCTTCAATTGCATCCCTTACAAAGTTATATTTCATGCTAATGTGCTTGGTTTTTCCATGGTATTTGGGGTCCTTAGTATAAGCCATGGCTGCCATACTATCACTGTAGATAGTAATAGGTCTCTCAATAGAAACCTTGGACTCCAAATTCTTAAGGAAATAACCTAGCCAAAGGGCTTCTTGTACAGCTGAGGCACATGAAACAAATTCAGCCTCCATTGTGGACAATGCTGTACAAGTTTGCTTCTTACTACACCAAGTAGTAGCACCACCATTTAGCATGAAAAGATAACCAGATGTAGACTTGCTGGAGTCTCTATCCCCACCCCAATCAGCATCAGAATAGCCACGTAAACCAAGGTCTTTACCTTGGTAACAAAGCCAATAATCCTTAGTACCCTTGAGGTACCTTAGGATCCTCTTGACATTCTTCCAATGCTCCAGACCAGGGTTGGAAGAATATCGTGCTAAAAGACCAACCGCTTGGCTGATGTCTGGCCTTGTACATAACATGGTGTACATCAAGCTACCAATGGCACTTAGGTAGGGAATCTGAGCCATCTCTTCCTTCTCCTTTGGAGTCTTAGGACATAAGTCCTCTCCAATCTTGCAACCATATGTAAGAGGTGTACTCATGGGCTTTGCATTTGTTAAGTTGAACCTTGCAAGAATCTTATCAATATAAGATTCTTGAGAAAGGGCCAATAGCCTTGCCTTTCTATTCCTCAGGATCTTCACCCCTAGAATAAAGGCAGCCTCTCCCATATCCTTCATGTCAAAGGTGGAAGACAACCATCCCTTGATGGTACTTAACAATGCAAGCCTATTACTTGCAATCAGTATATCATCTACATATATAGTCAATACTGCAAAACTAGACCCAGAAGAGTACAAGTATACACAATGGTCTTCATGCATCATCACAAAGCCATAGTTTGTGATTGCATGGTGAAACTTCAAGTACCACTGTCTTGAAGCTTGCTTAAGACCATAGATAGACTTCTTTAGTCTACATACCCTGTCCTCTTGACCCTTTTGGACAAACCCCTCAGGTTGTCTCATATATATCTCCTCACTCAATTCACCATTGAGAAAGGCGGTCTTTACATCCATCTGATGTAACTCTAAGTCTAGATTTGCCACAATGGCAAGTAATATCCTGATGGAAGTGAATTTCACAACAGGAGAGAAGGTGTCTTTGAAATCAACACCCTCCTTCTGTGTGAAACCCTTGGCCACCAACCGGGCCTTGTATCTTTCGATACTTCCATCAGAGTTCACCTTGATCTTGAGAACCCACTTGTTCCCAATTGCCTTACGGCCTGGAGGAAGATCACTTAACTCCCAAACCCCATTGAGATGCATCGAATGCAACTCATCCTTCATTGCATTTAGCCACTCTTCCCTTTGTTCACCCTCAAGAGCCTCCTCAATGTTACTTGGCTCATCTATCTCAGATGCAACCAAGTTTGCCTCACTATCCAGGATCCACCATTCTTTAGGTGGTCCAAATTTCCTCATTGATCTTCTCAATATAGGCTGAGATGGAGGCAACTCATGCTCCATCTCTTGAGGCTCAACATTTTGCCCTTGAGTATCCTCAACTCCCTCTTGAACAAAACCTTCCTCTTGGAAGTCTTGCTCATGTTGGTCCACAACAACAGGGATTTCTAGAGCCATTGCTCCACGTGGTTGAGGTACTCCCTCTAGAGTAGGTGCATGTGTCCCAAGTGTCCTTATGACACTTGGTTGACCCTCATCTAGGATCTGGCTTAATGAGGTTAAGTCACCACACTCACCAACTTTGGGGAACTCATCCTCCACAAAGTTAGCATTCCTTGCATCAAAGATGTTCCCAATTTTGTGACTTACATCCAAGAACACATAACCCCTAGATTGTTCAGCATAACCAAGGAAGGCACACTTCCTCCCTCTTGGACCCAACTTTCCCAAAGGGTGGTCCGTTATGTGAACATAAGCTAAACAACCCCAAGGGCGTAAATAGCTTAGGTTAGGAGTTTTCTTCTTCCATAACTCATATGGAGAAGAATTCACATTCTTGGTGGGTACTCTATTAAGGACATGAACTGCACACAGCAGTGCATCACTCCAATAAGTGATGTCTAAATTGGCCTTTGCCATCATGGAACGTACCATGTCCATAAGAGTTCTATTCTTCCTCTCAGACACTCCATTCTGTTGGGGTGTCCAAGGAAGGGTGAACTCCCTCTCAATACCTTTCAAGTCACAAAATGCTTTGAATGCATTAGATGTATACTCTCCACCCCTATCTGTCCTCAAGGACTTAATCTTCTTACCTACTTGGTTCTCAACCAAGTACACATACTTCTCAAAGCATGCCAAGGCCTCTGCCTTGTTTCTGAGTAAGTAGATATGGGTGAATCGAGTATAATCATCTGTGAATGTGATGAAATACTTAAATCCATTTCTAGATTCAACCCTCATTGGCCCACACAGGTCAGAGTGAACTAAACTAAGTGCCTCACCTCTCCTAGTTGCTTTGCCAAAAGGCTTTCTTGTGGCTTTGCCTTCTAGGCATGATTGACAACTTGGAAGGACAACCTTGGTCAAGGAACCTAGCAAGCCACCCTTGGCTAGCTTGTTCATTCTATCTTGACCAATATGACCTAACCTTTCATGCCATCTCATTTCATTTGTGACCTCTGTCACATAGCAACTAGGACTTGCAACAGAATGGTCAGTTGGCTTTAACTCATAAAGCCCATTATTAACTGAACAAGTGCACACTATCTGATTATCTTTAATAATAGACACACTATTATTAAAGAAATTAAAGCAATAATTGTACTTCAACATACAACTTATAGAAATCAAATTTCTACAAATGTTTGGTACATACAATACATCTATTAGATACAAATATCCAATATCTATAGGAATTCTACATGTTCCTATGCCTTCCACTTCCAGCCTGGCATCATTTCCTACTGAAATGTGCTTAGCTCCTTTTGAGAGCTTCCTGTAGGCCACAAACCAGGACTTCTCCCGTGCTATGTGGTCTGTTGCTCCCGAGTCTACAATCCACAAAGAATTGCACTCAGTTAGTAATGTACATGACACAACATGTACAATGGAAGTAGAAGGGTATGTATGTACCTTGGGTGGACCTTTGCAATCCTTTGCAAAGTGTCCTTTATACCCACAGTTGAAGTACTTTAGCTTGCTTATGTCCCGTTTCTTCTTGAACCTTTTCTTAGAAGCAGGAACTTTTCCCTTGCCCTTCATTGGCCCTCCTTTTCCACCATTCTTCTTCCATCCCTTCTGGATAGAAGATGAGGCAACATATGCCTTAGAATGGTCCTTGAGGGCCATTACCTCAGCCTCAAGGAGGAGGTGACGGGCAATGTCATCAAATGACATTATTTGAGGGTTATGGCGTAAGTTGACCTTCATCAACTGCCATTCCTCATCAGGCAAGGAATGAATTATTGCTTGCACTTGTTGCTCATCAGTGAGCACATGCCCTGCTGTCTTGAGTTGGTGGATCATGCGTGACATCTCACGCAAATGAGCACTCATAGAGTGATCAGCACGCTTCACATAATTCTCAAACCTGAGAATCATTTGTTGGAATTCTTGGCGCACCAAGATCCTTTTAAGATAGGATTTGAGCTCGTTGAGCTAACTATAGCTTGAAAAGGTATCTAAGGCAGCTAGAAGTAGCTCCCCTTAGCTCAAGTCAGCTCACTTCAGCTATAAGTAGCTCAAAGTAGCTGGACTTTAGCTCAAGTTAGCTCAAGTCAGCTCACTTTAGCTTATGGTAGCTGAATGTAGCTGGACTTCAGCTCAAGTCAGCTCAAGTCAGCTCACTTCAGCTTATGGTAGCTGAATGTAGCTGGACTTCAGCTCAAGTTAGCTCAAGTAAGCTCAAGTCAGCTCACTTCAGCTTATGGTAGCTGAATGTAGCTGGACTTCAGCTCAAGTCAGCTCAAGTCAGCTCACTTCAGCTTTTGGTAGCTGAGTGTAGCTGGACTTCAGTTTACTTCAGCTGAAAGCAGCTAACTCCAGCTCAAGGTCAGTTCTTGGAGCTGGACCTTAGTTCATGGTGCTTGGTTGGAGCTCAAAGGAGCTCAATGGTGCATAAGTAGCATATTGAGCTAGCTTTGTGCCAGCTCACCTTGTTTTTAGCTCAAAACCACCAAGAGACACATCTTTTGTGTAAAGGTATGTCTCTTCATCAAAAGAAATAACTCTTGGCTAAAAGAACATGTCCTTTCATCCAAAGGAAGTGTTCCTTGGGTGAATGGACATGTATATTCGGCCATAGGGTGCTTATAGCACCAAGAGTGATGTCCTTTGACTTTAAAGGACATGTATGTTCGGCCATGGAGGTGGTTGAGGTGGTTATTGCACCAAATGTGATGTCCTTTAGACTTAAAAGACATGTATTTTCGCCCATAAGGTAGTTATGGGTGGTTATAGGCCAAAGGAAGTGTTCCTTGACTTAAAAGACATGTATTTTCGCCCATAAGGTAGTTATGGGTGGTTATAGGCCAAAGGAAGTGTTCCTTGGCTAAAAGACATGTATTTTCGCCACCATACATGACCCTTAGCCAAAGGAAGTGTTCTTTGGCTTAAAGGACACCTTTCTTGGTGTAAAGGTGTGCCTTTTGGTCATCTATAAATAGCCTTTAGTGGCTGTCCATTGAGGGTACGAATTTTACACTCAATTTGCACCATTTTTCTTGAGAGAAAAATTCCTCCTTTCATTCCTTTAAAGAGCCGAAATATTAGACACTTTCTTAGAGCATTGTGGGTGGAATTACATTGAGATTGTTCATCTCAATTCAAGCCTCAAGGTGCTCCTCTAAGATCAAGTCCTTCCTTCCATTTCCGCACAAGATTATCAAGAAGGAAGGTACACATCCTTTCTTGCTTTAGTAGCATGCTAAGGATTTAATTTTATGAATGATCTTAGTGGCATGCTAGGTGTGTTTGACAGAATATGTACGTCTATATTCACGTTGAACACAAAGAACATATATGCATATGGCATATACATGAGTAAATAACGTAAGAGTATGTTATTATTGAGATCCTGAAATCTTCAATTGGTATCAGAGCCTAGGTCATGGATATGTATATGTTGCATGTAGTGAGCATGATTTAGGATCATACATATGTGTATGATTTTGATAAAGGCTAACGAAGGATATGTGTATGAAGCAATGAAGGCATGTTTATGTATTTCTGATCGAATGCTATATGCATCTCTTTTGCCATATATGAGCATGTTAGAAGTTGTTTCATACACATGTTGCTTTGTTGAGTCTTGTTGTGTAAATTGAACCAAAACATGTGAATTGCATCAATGTAGATGGCTTGTAAGAATATAGTTACTGAATTAAACCGTGACCTCAAATTGGATGGTGAAAACTATTCAATTTGGCAACAGAAAGTCAAATTCATTTTAACTGAGCAAGATACTCTTGATGTACTCACTCAAGAGATCATGCCTCCTGTTGAGGGAGAGGATAAGACTGCCTATGAGGCATTCCTTAAGAAGAACTCTATGTGTAGAGTCACTCTCCTTTCCACTATGGTGGATGAGATTATGGTGGAATTCTCCATGCTTGAGGGGGCCAGGGCCATATGGGACTCTGTCAAGGCCAAGTATGGAGATGTTTCTGTAGAGAAACAACGCTCGATGATTCTCAAGTTTGAGAATTATGTGAAGCGTGCTGATCACTCTATGAGTGCTCACTTGCGTGAGATGTCACGCATGATCCACCAACTCAAGACGGCAGGGCATGTGCTCACTGATGAGCAACAAGTGCAAGCAATAATTTGTTCCTTGCCTGATGAGGAATGGCAGTTGATGAAGGTCAACTTACGCCATAACCCTCAAATAATGTCATTTGATGACATTGCCCGTCACCTCCTCCTTGAGGCTGAGGTAATGGCCCTCAAGGACCATTCTAAGGCATATGTTGCCTCATCTTCTATCCAGAAGGGATGGAAGAAGAATGGTGGAAAATGAGGGCCAAGGAAGGGCAAGGGAAAAGTTCCTGCTTCTAAGAAAAGGTTCAAGAAGAAACGGGACATAAGCAAGCTAAAGTGCTTCAACTGTGGGTATAAAGGACACTTTGCAAAGGATTGCAAAGGTCCACCCAAGGTACATACATACCCTTCTACTTCCATTGTACATGTTGTGTCATGTACATTACTAACTGAGTGCAATTCTTTGTGGATTGTAGACTCGGGAGCAACAGACCACATAGCACGGGAGAAGTCCTGGTTTGTGGCCTACAGGAAGCTCTCAAAAGGAGCTAAGCACATTTCAGTAGGAAATGATGCCAGGCTGGAAGTGGAAGGCATAGGAACATGTAGGATTCCTATAGATATTGGATATTTGTATCTAATAGATGTATTGTATGTACCAAACATTTGTAGAAATTTGATTTCTATAAGTTGTATGTTGAAGTACAATTATTGCTTTAATTTCTTTAATAATAGTGTGTCTATTATTAAAGATAATCAGATAGTGTGCACTTGTTCAGTTAATAATGGGCTTTATGAGTTAAAGCCAACTGACCATTCTGTTGCAAGTCCTAGTTGCTATGTGACAGAGGTCACAAATGAAATGAGATGGCATGAAAGGTTAGGTCATATTGGTCAAGATAGAATGAACAAGCTAGCCAAGGGTGGCTTGCTAGGTTCCTTGACCAAGGTTGTCCTTCCAAGTTGTCAATCATGCCTAGAAGGCAAAGCCACAAGAAAGCCTTTTGGCAAAGCAACTAGGAGAGGTGAGGCACTTAGTTTAGTTCACTCTGACCTGTGTGGGCCAATGAGGGTTGAATCTAGAAATGGATTTAAGTATTTCATCACATTCACAGATGATTATACTCGATTCACCCATATCTACTTACTCAGAAACAAGGCAGAGGCCTTGGCATGCTTTGAGAAGTATGTGTACTTGGTTGAGAACCAAGTAGGTAAGAAGATTAAGTCCTTGAGGACAGATAGGGGTGGAGAGTATACATCTAATGCATTCAAAGCATTTTGTGACTTGAAAGGTATTGAGAGGGAGTTCACCCTTCCTTGGACACCCCAACAGAATGGAGTGTCTGAGAGGAAGAATAGAACTCTTATGGACATGGTACGTTCCATGATGGCAAAGGCCAATTTAGACATCACTTATTGGAGTGATGCACTGCTGTGTGCAGTTCATGTCCTTAATAGAGTACCCACCAAGAATGTGAATTCTTCTCCATATGAGTTATGGAAGAAGAAAACTCCTAACCTAAGCTATTTACGCCCTTGGGGTTGTTTAGCTTATGTTCACATAACGGACCACCCTTTGGGAAAGTTGGGTCCAAGAGGGAGGAAGTGTGCCTTCCTTGGTTATGCTGAACAATCTAGGGGTTATGTGTTCTTGGATGTAAGTCACAAAATTGGGAACATCTTTGATGCAAGGAATGCTAACTTTGTGGAGGATGAGTTCCCCAAAGTTGGTGAGTGTGGTGACTTAACCTCATTAAGCCAGATCCTAGATGAGGGTCAACCAAGTGTCATAAGGACACTTGGGACACATGCACCTACTCTAGAGGGAGTACCTCAACCACGTGGAGCAATGGCTCTAGAAATCCCTGTTGTTGTGGACCAACATGAGCAAGACTTCCAAGAGGAAGGTTTTGTTCAAGAGGGAGTTGAGGATACTCAAGAGGACTTATGTCCCAATTTCATTCCAAAGAAGTTGTGAATGTTTCCATTTCATTTGAAACAAGTTGTGAATGTTTCCATTTCTTTCCAAACAAGTTGTGAATGTTTCCAATTCAATCAAAACTAGTTGTGAATGTTTCCATTTCATTCCAAACAAGTTGTGCATGTTTCAAATTCATTCCGAAGAAGTTGTGACTGTTTCCAACTCAATCCAAACAAGTTGTCACTGTTTCCATTTCATTTCAAACAAGTTGTGAATGTTTCCATTTCTTTCCAAAGAGGTTGTGAATGTTTCTATTTCATTCCAGACACTGTGTGAGTGTGTCCACTTCATTCCAAACAAGTTCTGAATGTTTCCATTCATTCCAAACTAGTTTTGAATGTCCCAATTTCATTCCAAAGAAGTTGTGAATGTTTCCATTTCATTTGAAACAAGTTGTGCATGTTTCCATTTCTTTCCAAACAAGTTGTGAATGTTTCCAATTCAATCAAAATTAGTTGTGAATGTTTCCATTTCATTCCAAACAAGTTGTGAATGTTTCCATTTCATTCCAAACAAGTTGTGCATGTTTCAAATTCATTCCGAAGAAGTTGTGACTGTTTCCAACTCATTCGAAACAAGTTGTCACTGTTTCCATTTCATTTCAAACAAGTTGTGAATGTTTCCATTTCCTTCCAAAGAGGTTGTGAATGTTTCTATTTCATTCCAGACACTGTGTGAGTGTGTCCAATTCATTCCAAACAAGTTTTGAATGTTTCCAATCATTCGAAACTAGTTCTGAATGTCCCAATTTCATTGCAAAGAAGTTGTGAATGTTTCCATTTCTTTCCAAACAAGTTGTGAATGTTTCCATTTCAATTAAAACTAGTTGTGAATGTTTCCATTTCATTCCAAACAAGTCGTGAATGTTTCCATTTCATTCCAAAAAAGTTGTGCATGTTTCAAATTCATTCCGAAGAAGTTGTGACTGTTTCCAACTCATTCGAAACAAGTTGTCACTGTTTCCATTTCATTTCAAACAAGTTGTGAATGTTTCCATTTCTTTCCAAAGAGGTTGCAAATGTTTCTATTTCACTCCAGACAATGTGTGAGTGTTTCCACTTCATTCGAAACAAGTTTTGAATGTTTCCATTCATTCCAAACTAGTTCTGAAAGTCCCAATTTCATTCCAAAGAAGTTGTGAATGTTTCCATTTCAGCCCAAACAAGTTGTGAGTGTTTCCACTTCATTACAAACAAGCTGTGATTGTTTCTATTTCCTTCCAAAGAAGTTGTGAAGGTTTCCATTTCATTTGAAACAAGTTGTGAATGTTTCCATTTCATTCCAAACAAGTTGTGCATGTTTCAAATTCATTCCGAAGAAGTTGTGACTATTTCCAACTCAATCCAAACAAGTTGTCACTGTTTCCATTTCATTTCAAACAAGTTGTCACTGTTTCCATTTCATTTCAAACAAGTTGTGAATGTTTCCATTTCTTTCCAAAGAGGTTGCAAATGTTTCAACTTCATTCCAGACAATGTGTGAGTGTGTCCACTTCATTCCAAACAAGTTTTGAATGTTTCCATTCATTCCAAACTAGTTCTGAATGTCCCAATTTCATTCCAAAGAAGTTGTGAATGTTTCCATTTCTTTCCAAACAAGTTGTGAATGTTTCCAATTCAATCAAAACTAGTTGTGAATGTTTCCATTTCATTCCAAACAAGTTGTGAATGTTTCCATTTCATTCCAAACAAGTTGTGCATGTTTCAAATTCATTCCGAAGAAGTTGTGACTGTTTCCAACTCAATCCAAACAAGTTGTCACTGTTTCCATCTCATTTCAAACAAGTTGTGAATGTTTCCATTTCATTCCCAAGAAGTTGCAAATGTTTCTACTCCATTCCCGAAAACGTGTGAGTGTGTCCACTTCATTCCAAACAATTTTTGAATGTTTCCATTCATTCCAAACTAGTTCTGAATGTCCCAATTTCATTCCAAAGAGGTTGTGAATGTTTCCATTTCATTTGAAACAAGTTGTGAATGTTTCCATTTCTTTCCAAACAAGTTGTGAACGTTTCCAATTCAATCAAAACTAGTTGTGAATGTTTCCATTTCATTCCAAACAAGTTGTGCATGTTTCAAATTCATTCCGAAGAAGTTGTGACTGTTTCCAACTCAATCCAAACAAGTTGTCACTGTTTCCATTTCATTTCAAACAAGTTGTGAATGTTTCCATTTCTTTCCAAAGAGGTTGCAAATGTTTCTACTTCATTCCAGACAATGTGTGAGTGCGCCCACTTCATTCTACACAAGTTTTGAATGTTTCCATTCATTCCAAACTAGTTCTGAATGTCCCAATTTCATTCCAAAGAAGTTGTGAATGTTTCCATTTCATTTGAAACAAGTTGTGAATGTTTCCATTTCTTTCCAAACAAGTTGTGAATGTTTCCAATTCAATCAAAATTAGTTGTGAATGTTTCCATTTCATTCCAAACAAGTTGTGCATGTTTCAAATTCATTCTGAAGAAGTTGTGACTGTTTCCAACTCATTCGAAACAAGTTGTCACTGTTTCCATTTCATTTCAAACAAGTTGTGAATGTTTCCATTTCCTTCCAAAGAGGTTGTGAATGTTTCTATTTCATTCCAGACACTGTGTGAGTGTGTCCAATTCATTCCAAACAAGTTTTGAATGTTTCCAATCATTCGAAACTAGTTCTGAATGTCCCAATTTCATTGCAAAGAAGTTGTGAATGTTTCCATTTCTTTCCAAACAAGTTGTGAATGTTTCCATTTCAATCAAAACTAGTTGTGAATGTTTCCATTTCATTCCAAACAAGTAGTGAATGTTTCCATTTCATTCCAAAAAAGTTGTGCATGTTTCATATTCATTCCGAAGAAGTTGTGACTGTCTCCAACTCATTTGAAACAAGTTGTCACTGTTTCCATTTCATTTCAAACAAGTTGTGAATGTTTCCATTTCTTTCCAAAGAGGTTGCAAATGTTTCTATTTCATTCCAGACAATGTGTGAGTGTGTCCACTTCATTCCAAACAAGTTTTGAATGTTTCCATTCATTCCAAACTAGTTCTGAATGTCCCAATTTCATTCCAAAGAAGTTGTGAATGTTTCCATTTCAGGCCAAACAAGTTGTGAGTGTTTCCACTTCATTACAAACAAGCTGTGATTGTTTCTATTTCCTTCCAAAGAAGTTGTGAAGGTTTCCATTTCATTTGGAACAAGTTGTGAATGTTTCCATTTCATTCCAAACAAGTTGTGTATGTTTCAAATTCATTCCGAAGAAGTTGTGACTGTTTCCAACTCAATCCAAACAAGTTGTCACTGTTTCCATTTCATTTCAAACAAGTTGTGAATGTTTCCGTTTCTTTCCAAAGAGGTTGCAAATGTTTCAACTTCATTCCAGACAATGTGTGAGTGTGTCCACTTCATTCCAAACAAGTTTTGAATGTTTCCATTCATTCCAAACTAGTTCTGAATGTCCCAATTTCATTCCAAAGAAGTTGTGAATGTTTCCATTTCATTTGAAACAAGTTGTGAATGTTTCCATTTCTTTCCAAACAAGTTGTGAATGTTTCCAATTCAATCAAAACTAGTTGTGAATGTTTCCATTTCATTCCAAACAAGTTGTGAATGTTTCCATTTCATTCCAAACAAGTTTTGAATGTTTCCATTTCATTCCAAACAAGTTGTGCATGTTTCAAATTCATTCCGAAGAAGTTGTGACTGTTTCCAACTCAATCCAAATAAGTTGTCACTGTTTCCATTTCATTTCAAACAAGTTGTGAATGTTTCCATTTCTTTCCAAAGAGGTTGCAAATGTTTCTACTTCATTCCAGACAATGTGTGAGTGTGTCCACTTCATTCCAAACAAGTTTTGAATGTTTCCATTCATTCCAAAGTAGTTCTGAATGTCCCAATTTCATTCCAAAGAAGTTGTGAATGTTTCCATTTCATTTGAAACAAGTTGTGAATGTTTCCATTTCTTTCCAAACAAGTTGTTAACGTTTCCAATTCAATCAAAACTAGTTTGGAATGTTTCCATTTCATTCCAAACAAGTTTTGAATGTTTCCATTTCATTCCAAACAAGTTGTGCATGTTTCAAATTCATTCCGAAGAAGTTGTGACTGTTTCCAACTCAATCCAAAGAAGTTGTCACTGTTTCCATTTCATTTCAAACAAGTTGTGAATGTTGCCATTTCTTTCCAAAGAGGTTGCAAATGTTTCTATTTCATTCTAGACAATGTGTGAGTGTGTCCACTTCATTCCAAACAAGTTTTGAATGTTTCCATTCATTCCAAAGTAGTTCTGAATGTCCCAATTTCATTCCAAAGAAGTTTTGAATGTTTCCATTTCATTTGAAACAAGATGTGAATGTTTCCATTTCTTTCCAAACAATTTGTGAATGTTTCCAATTCAATCAAAACTAGTTGTGAATGTTTCCATTTCATTCCAAACAAGTTGTGAATGTTTCCATTTCATTCCAAACAAGTTGTGCATGTTTCAAATTCATTCCGAAGAAGTTGTGACTGTTTCCAACTCAATCCAAACAAGTTGTCACTGTTTCCATTTCATTTCAAACAAGTTGTGAATGTTTCCATTTCTTTCCAAAGAGGTTGCAAATGTTTCTACTTCATTCGAGACGATGTGTGAGTGTGTCCACTTCATTCCAAACAAGTTTTGAATGTTTCCATTCATTCCAAACTAGTTCTGAATGTCGAAATTTCATTCCAAAGAAGTTGTGAATGTTTCCATTTCATTTGAAACAAGTTGTGAATGTTTCCATTTCTTTCCAAACAAGTTGTGAACGTTTCCAATTCAATCAAAACTAGTTGTGAATGTTTCCATTTCATTCCAAACAAGTTGTGCATGTTTCAAATTCATTCCGAAGAAGTTGTGACTGTTTCCAACTCAATCCAAACAAGTTGTCACTGTTTCCATTTCATCTCAAACAAGTTGTGAATGTTTCCATTTCTTTCCAAAGAGGTTGTGAATGTTTCTATTTCATTCCAGACACTGTGTGAGTGTGTCCTCTTCATTCCAAACAAGTTTTGAATGTTTCCATTCCTTCCAAACTAGTTCTGAATGTCCCAATTTCATTCCAAAGAAGTTCTGAATGTTTCCATTTCATTTGACACAAGTTGTGCATGTTTCCATTTCTTTCCAAACAAGTTGTGAATGTTTCCAATTCAGTCAAAATTAGTTGTGAAAGTTTCCATTTCATTCCAAACAAGTTGTGAATGTTTCCATTTCATTCCAAACAAGTTGTGCATGTTTCAAATTCATTCCGAAGAAGTTGTGACTGTTTCCAACTCATTCGAAACAAGTTGTCACTGTTTCCATTTCATTTCAAACAAGTTGTGAATGTTTCCATTTCCTTCCAAAGAGGTTGTGAATGTTTCTATTTCATTCCAGACACTGTGTGAGTGTGTCCAATTCATTCCAAACAAGTTTTGAATGTTTCCAATCATTCGAAACTAGTTCTGAATGTCCCAATTTCATTCCAAAGAAGTTGTGAATGTTTCCATTTCATTCCAAACAAGTCGTGAATGTTTCCATTTCATTCCAAAAATGTTGTGCATGTTTCAAATTCATTCCGAAGAAGTTGTGACTGTTTCCAACTCATTCGAAACAAGTTGTCACTGTTTCCATTTCATTTCAAACAAGTTGTGAATGTTTCCATTTCCTTCCAAAGAGGTTGTGAATGTTTCTATTTCATTCCAGACACTGTGTGAGTGTGTCCACTTCATTCCAAACAAGTTTTGAATGTTTCCATTCATTCCAAACTAGTTCTGAATGTCCCAATTTCATTCCAAAGAAGTTGTGAATGTTTCCATTTCATTTGAAACAAGTTGTGCATGTTTCCATTTCTTTCCAAACAAGTTGTGAATGTTTCCAATTCAACCAAAATTAGTTGTGAATGTTTCCATTTCATTCCAAACAAGTTGTGAATGTTTCCATTTCATTCCAAACAACTTGTGCATGTTTCAAATTCAATCCGAAGAAGTTGTGACTGTTTACAACTCATTCGAAACAAGTTGTCACTGTTTCCATTTCATTTCAAACAAGTTGTGAATGTTTCCATTTCCTTCCAAAGAGGTTGTGAATGTTTCTATTTCATTCCAGACACTGTGTGAGTGTGTGCAATTCATTCCAAACAAGTTTTGAATGTTTCCAATCATTCGAAACTAGTTCTGAATGTCCCAATTTCATTGCAAAGAAGTTGTGAATGTTTCCATTTCTTTCCAAACAAGTTGTGAATGTTTCCATTTCAATCAAAACTAGTTGTGAATGTTTCCATTTCATTCCAAACAAGTAGTGAATGTTTCCATTTCATTCCAAAAAAGTTGTGCATGTTTCGAATTCATTCCGAAGAAGTTGTGACTGTTTCCAACTCATTCGAAACAAGTTGTCACTGTTTCCATTTCATTTCAAACAAGTTGTGAACGTTTCAATTTCTTCCCAAAGAGGTTGTGAATGTTTCTATTTCATTCCAGACACTGTGTGAGTGTGTCCACTTCATTCCAAACAAGTTTTGAATGTTTCCATTCATTCGAAACTAGTTCTGAATGTGCTAATTTCATCCCAAAGAAGTTGTGATTGTTTCCATTTCATCCCAAACAAGTTGTGACTGTTTCCCCTTCATTACAAACAAGCTGTGATTGTTTCTATTTCCTTCCAAAGAAGTTCTGAAGGTTTCCATTTCATTTGAGACAAGTTGTTAATGTTTCCAATTCATTCCAAACAAGTTTTGAATGTTTCCATTCATTCCGAACTAGTTGTGAATGTTCCCATTTCATTCCAAACAAGTTGTGAATGTTTCCATTTCATTCCAAAAAAGTTGTGAATGTTTCCATTTCAATCAAAACTAGTTGTGAATGTTTCCATTTGATTCCAAATAAGTTGTGAATGTGTCCATTTCTTTCCAAACAAGTTGTGAATGTTTCCATTTCAATCAAAACTAGTTGTGAATGTTTCCATTTCATTTCAAACAAGTTGTGAATGTTTCCATTTCTTTCCAAAGAGGTTGTGAATGTTTCTATTTCATTCCAGACACTGTGTGAGTGTGTCCACTTCATTCCAAACAAGTTTTGAATGTTTCCATTCATTCCAAACTAGTCTGAATGTCCCAATTTCATTCCAAAGAATTTGTGAATGTTTCCATTTCATTTGAAACAAGTTGTGAATGTTTCCATTTCTTCCCAAACAAGTTGTGAATGTTTCCAATTCAATCAAAACTAGTTGTGAATGTTTCCATTTCATTCCAAACAAGTTGTGAATGTTTCCATTTCATTCCAAACAAGTTGTGCTTGTTTCAAATTCATTCCGAAGAAGTTGTGACTGTTTCCAACTCAATCCAAACAAGTTGTCACTGTTTCCATTTCATTTCAAACAAGTTGTGAATGTTTCCATTTCTTTCCAAAGAGGTTGCAAATGTTTCTAATTCATTCCAGACAATATGTGAGTGTGTCCACTTCATTCCAATCTAGTTCTGAATGTCCCAATTTCATTCCAAAGAAGTTGTGAATGTTTCCATTTCATTTGAAACAAGATGTGAATGTTTCCCTTTCTTTCCAAAAAAGTTGTGAATGTTTCCAATTCAATCAAAACTAGTTGTGAATGTTTCCATTTCATTTCAAACAAGTTGTGAATGTTTCCATTTCTTTCCAAAGAGGTTGTGAATGTTTCTATTTCATTCCAGACACTGTGTGAGTGTGTCCACTTCATTCCAAACAAGTTTTGAATGTTTCCATTCATTCCAAACTAGTTCTGAATGTCCCAATTTCATTCCAAAGAAGTTGTGAATGTTTCCATTTCATTTGAAACAAGTTGTGAATGTTTCCATTTCTTTCCAAACAAGTTGTGAATGTTTCCAATTCAATCAAAACTAGTTGTGAGTGTTTCCATTTCATTCCAAACAAGTTGTGCATGTTTCAAATTCATTCCGAAGAAGTTGTGACTGTTTCCATTTCTTTCCAAACAAGTTGTGAATGTTTCCAATTCATTCCAAACAAGTTGTGAATGTTTCCATTTCTTTCCAAACAAGTTGTGAATGTTTCCATTTCCTTCCAAAGAGGTTGTGAATGTTTCTATTTCATTCCAGACACTGTGTGAGTGTGTCCAATTCATTCCAAACAAGTTTTGAATGTTTCCAATCATTCGAAACTAGTTCTGAATGTCCCAATTTCATTGCAAAGAAGTTGTGAATGTTATCATTTCTTTCCAAACAAGTTGTGAATGTTTCCATTTCAATCAAAACTAGTTGTGAATGTTTCCATTTCATTCCAAACAAGTAGTGAATGTTTCCATTTCATTCCAAAAAAGTTGTGCATGTTTCAAATTCATTCCGAAGAAGTTGTGACTGTTTCCAACTCATTCGAAACAAGTTGTCACTGTTTCCATTTCATTTCAAACAAGTTGTGAATGTTTCCATTTCTTCCCAAAGAGGTTGTGAATGTTTCTATTTCATTCCAGACACTGTGTGAGTGTGTCCACTTCATTCCAAACAAGTTTTGAATGTTTCCATTCATTCGAAACTAGTTCTGAATGTGCTAATTTCATCCCAAAGAAGTTGTGAATGTTTCCATTTCATCCCAAACAAGTTGTGACTGTTTCCACTTCATTACAAACAAGCCGTGATTGTTTCTATTTCCTTCCAAAGAAGTTCTGAAGGTTTCCATTTCATTTGAAACAAGTTGTTAATGTTTCCAATTCATTCCAAACAAGTTTTGAATGTTTCCATTCATTCCGAACTAGTTGTGAATGTTCCCATTTCATTCCAAACAAGTTGTGAATGTTTCCATTTCATTCCAAAAAAGTTGTGAAGGTTTCCATTTCAATCAAAACTAGTTGTGAATGTTTCCATTTGATTCCAAATAAGTTGTGAATGTGTCCATTTCTTTCCAAACAAGTTGTGAATGTTTCCATTTCAATCAAAACTAGTTGTGAATGTTTCCATTTCATTTCAAACAAGTTGTGAATGTTTCCATTTCTTTCCAAAGAGGTTGTGAATGTTTCTATTTCATTCCAGACACTGTGTGAGTGTGTCCACTTCATTCCAAACAAGTTTTGAATGTTTCCATTCATTCCAAACTAGTCTGAATGTCCCAATTTCATTCCAAAGAATTTGTGAATGTTTCCATTTCATTTGAAACAAGTTGTGAATGTTTCCATTTCATTCCAAAGAAGTTGTGAATGTTTCCATTTCATTCCAAACAAGTTTTGAATGTTTCCATTTCATTCCAAACAAGTTGTGCATGTTTCAAATTCATTCCGAAGAAGTTGTGACTGTTTCCAACTCAATCCAAATAAGTTGTCACTGTTTCCATTTCATTTCAAAGAAGTTGTGAATGTTTCCATTTCTTTCCAAAGAGGTTGCAAATGTTTCTACTTCATTCCAGACAATGTGTGAGTGTGTCCACTTCATTCCAAACAAGTTTTGAATGTTTCCATTCATTCCAAAGTGGTTCTGAATGTCCCAATTTCATTCCAAAGAAGTTGTGAATGTTTCCATTTCATTTGAAACAAGTTCTGAATGTTTCCATTTCTTTCCAAACAAGTTGTTAACGTTTCCAATTCAATCAAAACTAGTTTGGAATGTTTCCATTTCATTCCAAACAAGTTTTGAATGTTTCCATTTCATTCCAAACAAGTTGTGCATGTTTCAAATTCATTCCGAAGAAGTTGTGACTGTTTCCAACTCAATCCAAAGAAGTTGTCACTGTTTCCATTTCATTTCAAACAAGTTGTGAATGTTTCCATTTCTTTCCAAAGAGGTTGCAAATGTTTCTATTTCATTCCAGACAATGTGTGAGTGTGTCCACTTCATTCCAAACAAGTTTTGAATGTTTCCATTCATTCCAAACTAGTTCTGAATGTCCCAATTTCATTCCAAAGAAGTTGTGAATGTTTCCATTTCATTTCAAAAAAGTTGTGCATTTTTCCATTTCTTTCCAAACAAGATGTGAATGTTTCCAATTCAATCAAAACTAGTTGTGAATGTTTCCATTTCATTCCAAACAAGTTGTGAATGTTTCCATTTCATTCCAAACAAGTTGTGCTTGTTTCAAATTCATTCCGAAGAAGTTGTGACTGTTTCCAACTCAATCCAAACAAGTTGTCACTGTTTCCATTTCATTTCAAACAAGTTGTGAATGTTTCCATTTCTTTCCAAAGAGGTTGCAAATGTTTCTACTTCATTCCAGACAATGTGTGAGTGTGTCCACTTCATTCCAAACAAGTTTTGAATGTTTCCATTCATTCCAAACTAGTTCTGAATGTCCCAATTTCATTCCAAAGAAGTTGTGAATGTTTCCATTTCATTTGAAAAAAGTTGTGCATGTTTCCATTTCTTTCCAAACAAGATGTGAATGTTTCCAATTCAATCAAAACTAGTTGTGAATGTTTCCATTTCATTCCAAACAAGTTGTGAATGTTTCCATTTCATTCCAAACAAGTTGTGCTTGTTTCAAATTCATTCCGAAGAAGTTGTGACTGTTTCCAACTCAATCCAAACAAGTTGTCACTGTTTCCATTTCATTTCAAACAAGTTGTGAATGTTTCCATTTCTTTCCAAAGAGGTTGCAAATGTTTCTACTTCATTCCAGACGATGTGTGAGTGTGTCCACTTCATTCCAAACAAGTTTTGAATGTTTCCATTCATTCCAAACTAGTTCTGAATGTCCCAATTTCATTCCAAAGAAGTTGTGAATGTTTCCATTTCATTTGAAACAAGTTGTGAATGTTTCCATTTCTTTCCAAACAAGTTGTGAATGTTTCCAATTCAATCAAAACTAGTTGTGAATGTTTCCATTTCATTCCAAACAAGTTGTGCATGTTTCAAATTCATTCCGAAGAAGTTGTGACTGTTTCCAACTCAATCCAAACAGGTTGTCACTGTTTCCATTTCATTTCAAGAAAGTTGTGAATGTTTCCATTTCTTTCCAAAGAGGTTGTGAATGTTTCTATTTCATTCCAGACACTGTGTGAGTGTGTCCACTTCATTCCAAACAGGTTTTGAATGTTTCCATTCATTCCAATCTAGTTCTGAATGTCCCAATTTCGTTCCAAAGAAGTTGTGCATGTTTCCATTTCATTTGAAACAAGTTATGCATGTTTCCATTTCTTTCCAAACAAGTTGTGAATGTTTCCAATTCAATCAAAATTAGTTGTGAAAGTTTCCATTTCATTCCAAACAAGTTGTGAATGTTTCCATTTCATTCCAAACAGGTTGTGCATGTTTCAAATTCATTCCAAAGAAGTTGTGACTGTTTCCAACTCATTCGAAACAAGTTGTCACTGTTTCCATTTCATTTCAAACAAGTTGTGAATGTTTCCATTTCCTTCCAAAGAGGTTGTGAATGTTTCTATTTCATTCCAGACACTGTGTGAGTGTGTCCAATTCATTCCAAACAAGTTTTGAATGTTTCCAATCATTCAAAACTAGTTCTGAATGTCCCAATTTCATTCCAAAGAAGTTGTGAATGTTTCCATTTCTTTCCAAACAAGTTGTGAATGTTTCCATTTCAATCAAAACTAGTTGTGAATGTTTCCATTTCATTCCAAACAAGTCGTGAATGTTTCCATTTCATTCCAAAAAAGTTGTGCATGTTTCAAATTCATTCCGAAGAAGTTGTGACTGTTTCCAACTCATTCGAAACAAGTTGTCACTGTTACCATTTCATTTCAAACAAGTTGTGAATGTTTCCATTTCCTTCCAAAGAGGTTGTGAATGTTTCCATTTCATCCCAAACAAGGTGTGAGTGTTTCCACTTCACTACAAACAAGCTTTGATTGTTTCTATTTCCTTCCAAAGAAGTTGTGAAGGTTTCCATTTCATTTGAAACAAGTTGTGAATGTTTCCATTTCATTCCAAAAAGGTTGTGCATGTTTCAAATTCATTCCGAAAAAGTTGTAACTATTTCCAACTCATTCGAAACAAGTTGTCACTGTTTCCATTTCATTTCAAACAAGTTGTGAATGATTCCATTTCTTTCCAAAGAGGTTGTGAATGTCTCTATTTCATTCCAGACACTGTGTGAGTGTGTCCACTTCATTCCAAACAAGTTGTGAATGTTTCCATTTCATTTGAAACAAGTTTTGAATGTTTCCCTTCATTCCAAACTAGTTGTGAACGTCCCCCATTTCAATCCAAAGAAGTTGTGAATGTTTCTTTTTCTTTCCAAACAAGTTGTGAATGTTTCCATTTCTTTCCAAACAAGTTGTGAATGTTTCCATTTCAATCAAAACTGGTTGTGAATGTTTCCATTTCATTCCAAAAAAGTTGTGAATGTTTCCATTTCATTCCAAACAAGTTGTGCATGTTTCAAATTCATTCCGAAGAAGTTGTGACTGTTTCCAACTCATTCGAAACAAGTTGTTACTGTTTCCATTTCATTTCAAACAAGTTGTGAATGTTTCCATTTCTTTCCAAAGAGGTTGTGAATGTTTCTATTTCATTCCAGACACTGTGTGAGTGTGTCCACTTCATTCCAAACAAGTTTTGAATGTTTCCATTCATTCCAAACTAATTCGGAATGTCCCAATTTCATTCCAAAGAAGTTGTGAATGTTTCCATTTCATTTGAAACAAGTTGTGAATGTTTCCAGTTCTTTTCAAACAAGTTGTGAATGTTTCCAATTCAATCAAAACTAGTTGTGAATGTTTCCATTTCATTCCAAACAAGTTGTGAATCTTTCCATTATATTCCAAAAAGGTTGTGCATGTTTCAAATTCATTCCGAAGAAGTTGTGACTGTTTCCAACTCAATCCAAACAAGTTGTCACTGTTTCCATTTCATTTCAAACAAGTTGTGAATGTTTCCAATTTAATCAAAACTAGTTGTGAATGTTTCCATTTCATTCCAAACAAGTTGTGAATGTTTCCATTTCATTCCAAACAAGTTGTGCATGTTTCACATTCATTCCGAAGAAGTTGTGACTGTTTCCAACTCAATCCAAACAAGTTGTCACTGTTTCCATTTCATTTCAAACAAGTTGTGAATGTTTCCATTTCTTTCCAAAGAGGTTGCAAATGTTTCTAATTCATTCCAGACAATATGTGACTGTGTCCACTTCATTCCAAACATGTTTTGAATGTTTTCATTCATTCCAAACTAGTTCTGAATGTCCCAATTTCATTCCAAAGAAGTTGTGAATGTTTCCATGTCATTTGAAACAAGTTGTGAATGTTTCGCTTTCTTTCCAAAAAAGTTGTGAATGTTTCCAATTCAATCAAAACTAGTTGTGAATGTTTCCATTTCATTCCAAACAAGTTGTGAATGTTTCCATTTCATTCCAAACAAGTTGTGCATGTTTCAAATTCATTCCGAAGATGTTGTGACTGTTTCCAACTCAATCCAAACAAGTTGTCACTGTTTCCATTTCATTTCAAACAAGTTGTGAATGTTTCCATTTCTTTCCAAAGAGGTTGCAAATGTTTCTAATTCATTCCAGACAATATGTGAGTGTGTCCACTTCATTCCAATCTAGTTCTGAATGTCCCAATTTCATTCCAAAGAAGTTGTGAATGTTTCCATTTCATTTGAAACAAGATGTGAATGTTTCCCTTTCTTTCCAAAAAAGTTGTGAATGTTTCCAATTCAATCAAAACTAGTTGTGAATGTTTCCATTTCATTCCAAACAAGTTGTGAATGTTTCCATTTCATTCCAAACAAGTTGTGCATGTTTCAAATTCATTCCGAAGATGTTGTGACTGTTTCCAACTCAATCAAAACAAGTTGTCACTATTTCCATTTCATTTCAAACAAGTTGTGAATGTTTCCATTTCTTTCCCAAGAGGTTGCAAATGTTTCCACTTCATTCCAGACAATGTGTGAGTGTGTCCACTTCATTCCAAACAAGTTTTGAATGTTTCCATTCATTCCAAACTAGTTCTGAATGTCCCAATTTCATTCCAAAGAAGTTGTGAATGTTTCCATTTCATCCCAAACAAGTTGTGAGTGTTTCCACTTCATTACAAACAAGCTGTGATTATTTCTATTTCCTTCCAAAGAAGTTGTGAAGGTTTCCTATTCATTTGAAACAAGTTGTGAATGTTTCCATTTCATTCCAAACAAGTTTTGAATGTTTCCATTCATTCGAAACTAGTTGTGAATGTTCCCATTTCATTCCAAACAAGTTGTGAATGTTTCCATTTCTTTCCGAACAAGTTGTGAATGTTTCCATTTCAATCAAAACTAGTTGTGAATGTTTTCATTTCATTGCAAACAAGTTGTGAATGTTTCCATTTCATCCCAAACAAGGTGTGAGTGTTTCCACTTCATTACAAACAAGCTTTGATTGTTTCTATTTCCTTCCAAAGAAGTTGTGAAGGTTTCCATTTCATTTGAAACAAGTTGTGAATGTTTCCATTTCATTCCAAAAAGGTTGTGCATGTTTCAAATTCATTCCGAAAAAGTTGTAACTATTTCCAACTCATTCGAAACAAGTTGTCACTGTTTCCATTTCATTTCAAACAAGTTGTGAATGTTTCCATTTCTTTCCAAAGAGGTTGCAAATGTTTCTATTTCATTCCAGACAATGTGTGAGTGTGTGCACTTCATTCCAAACAAGTTTTGAATGTTTCCATTCATTCGAAACTAGTTATGAATGTCACAATTTCATTCCAAAGAAGTTGTGAATGTTTCCATTTCATCCCAAACAAGGTGTGAGTGTTTCCACTTCATTACAAACAAGCTTTGATTATTTCTATTTCCTTCCAAAGAAGTTGTGAAGGTTTCCATTTCATTTGAAACAAGTTGTGAATGTTTCCATTTCATTCCAAAAAGGTTGTGCATGTTTCAAATTCATTCTGAAAAAGTTGTAACTATTTCCAACTCATTCAAAACAAGTTGTCACTGTTTCCATTTCATTTCAAACAAGTTGTGAATGTTTCCATTTCTTTCCAAAGAGGTTGTGAATGTTTCTATTTCATTCCAGACAATGTGTGAGTGTGTCCACTTCATTCCAAACAAGTTTTGCATGTTTCCATTCATTCCAAACTAGTTCTGAATGTCACAATTTCATTACAAAGAAGTTGTGAATGTTTCCATTTCATTGGAAACAAGTTGTGAATGTTTCCATTTCATTCCAAACAAGGTTTGAATGTTTCCATTTCATTCCAAACAAGGTTTGAATGTTTCCATTCATTCAAAACAAGTTGTGAATGTTTCCATTTCATTTGAAACAAGTTGTGAATGTTTCCATTTCAATCAAAACTAGCCGTGAATGTCCCCATTTCAGTCCAAACAAGTTGTGAATGTTTTCATTTCATTTCAAACAAGTTTTGAGTGTTTCCATTCATTCCAAACTAGTTGTGAACATCCCCATTTCTGATGCGAACCCCGATGATATAACGACCATGAAACTCGCCCAAGATGTTTTTCAAGCTCCACAAGACATCAAAGAGACTGGGTTTGAAGACCCCCACCCCTAATCAACCTGTGACTAGAAACGAGAAGTATAGAACTCCAAGAACACAAGCATACTTGTGCACCAAGGCAGTCCGCCAAGAACCAAAGAGAAAAACCTCTCCAAAGAGCAATATTATTTCGGCAATAATCTGTATCTTTACATCCAGAATATGTGCCTTTATATAGGCCTAAACTAGGGTTAAAATCTGGGCAAAATTCGCAGCCTAAATTCCTTAGGAATCCTAGATACAAAGACATAGGAAATCCTAGTCAAATTAGGACTCTAATTCCTAGTTTGAACAAGTTTAATAAATGCAGCGTATTCCACTTGCCCAAAACGATTTAAAACTATTCCATAGCCTAAATAACTTCCTAAATAATGTATCTAAATAGGATTTGAACGAAAATAAAATATAAATACGAGATTAATCCCGAAAACTCCCAAATAGCCTTTTTGGGTGCATTTTGGGCACTTTAAGGTTCTCTCTTGTATCTTCAGCTCCAAGCTTGAATCTTTGAGTTCCAATGGCATGAATCTTCATCTTAGATGTGGTAATGAAGGTCTGGAAAGTTAGAGCTCAAAAATCCAGCTTGTGGACACAAAATGCATCAAGAACGCTTAAGGTGGCTCAAATGGTGCACTTTGAGTGGTGTCCTTGTTTTGTGACTTATCTAAGCACTCCAGAACTGAGTACCAAGCATATTCATCATGTCCATATTGTGTCTTGAAAGTTCCAGCAGCTCCTTGTGAAGTTTCATGTCCATTCTCCATGAAGAAACTTGAAACAAAGCCTTGTAATGCACTTGAGAGCTCCTTAGCTTTCTTCCTTGTCATAGGCCCACTAGAAACCTTCAATGGGTCCTTGCCTTCTCCATGTGTGCCTTTCTTGATCATATCAACTGAAGATTTTCAGGATCTCAATAATAACATACTCTTATGTTATTCATTTGTGTATATGCCACATGCATATAAGTTTTCCATACATATTGTCTCAAAAAACAATATCTAGCATGCTATTTGAGTTCAACATGAATATAGACATACTTATCCAGTCAAACAAACTTAGCATGCCACTAAGATCATTCATAAAACTTAAATCCTTAGCATGCTACTAAAGCAAGAAAGGATGCGTACCTTCCTTTTTGATAGTCTTGTGCCGAAAAGGAAAAAGGAAGGACTTGATCTTAGAGATACGCCTTGAGGCTTGAATTGAGATGAAGAATCTCAATGTAATTCCACCCACAATGCTCTAAGAAAGTGTCTAATATTTCAGCTCTTTAAAGGAATGAAAGGAGGAATTTTTCTCTCAAGAAAAATGGTGCAAATTGAGTGTAAAATTCGTACTCTCAATGGCCAGCCACTAAAGGCTATTTATAGATGACCAAAAGGCACACCTTTACACCAAGAAAGGTGTCCTTTAAGCCAAAGAACACTTCCTTTGGCTAAGGGTCATGTATGGTGGCGAAAATACATGTCTTTTAGCCAAGGAACACTTCCTTTGGCCTATAACCACCCATAACTACCTTATGGGCGAAAATACATGTCTTTTAAGTCAAGGAACACTTCCTTTGGCCTATAACCACCCATAACTACCTTATGGGCGAAAATACATGTCTTTTAAGTCTAAAGGACATCACATTTGGTGCAATAACCACCTCAACCACCTCCATGGCCGAACATACATGTCCTTTAAAGTCAAAGGACATCACTCTTGGTGCTATAAGCACCCTATGGCCGAATATACATGTCCATTCACCCAAGGAACACTTCCTTTGGATGAAAGGACATGTTCTTTTAGCCAAGAGTTATTTCTTTTGATGAAGAGACATACCTTTACACAAAAGATGTGTCTCTTGGTGGTTTTGAGCTAAAAACAAGGTGAGCTGGCACAAAGCTAGCTCAATATGCTACTTATGCACCATTGAGCTCCTTTGAGCTCCAACCAAGCACCATGAACTAAGGTCCAGCTCCAAGAACTGACCTTGAGCTGGAGTTAGCTGCTTTCAGCTGAAGTAAACTGAAGTCCAGCTACACTCAGCTACCAAAAGCTGAAGTGAGCTGACTTGAGCTGAAGTCCAGCTACATTCAGCTACCATAAGCTGAAGTGAGCTGACTTGAGCTTACTTGAGCTAACTTGAGCTGAAGTCCAGCTACATTCAGCTACCATAAGCTGAAGTGAGCTGACTTGAGCTGAAGTCCAGCTACATTCAGCTACCATAAGCTGAAGTGAGCTGACTTGAGCTGACTTGAGCTAACTTGAGCTGAAGTCCAGCTACTTTGAGCTACTTATAGCTGAAGTGAGCTGACTTGAGCTAAGGGGAGCTACTTCTAGCTGCCTTAGATACCTTTTCAAGCTATAGTTAGCTCAACGAGCTCAAATCCTATCTTAAAAGGATCTTGGTGCGCCAAGAATTCCAACATCAACTCCCCCCTCCTCAGAAGGATTCGTCCACGAATCTGCATGTTCAAATAGAGACAAATCAGAAACATTAAAAGTAGCACTCACATTATACTCACCCGGCAAGTCTAGCATGTATGCGTTGTCATTGATCTTTTTAATGACTTGGAATGGACCATCTCCTCTTGGATGAAGCTTAGTCCTCCTTGCAGCTGGAAATCTTTCTTTTCACATGTGTAACCAAACCCAATCTCCAGGCTCAAACACAACTCTCCTTCGGCCTTGATTGGCTTTTTTAGCAACTTGTTGATTTTTGAGTTCAATTTGTTGCTTAACCTTCTCATGCAACTTCTTGATGCTCTCGGCCTTCTTACTACCATCCAAACTAGATACCTCATGAGTAGGTAATGGTAAAAGATCCAATGGAGTTAAAGGATTAAAACCATAAACAATCTCAAAAGGTGACAAATTAGTAGTAGAATGCATGGATCTATTATAAGCAAATCCTACATGAGGCAAACAATCTTCCCAAGCTTTCAAATTTTTACCAATGATAGCCCTAAGCATGGAACCTAAAGTCCTATTAGTTACCTCAGTTTGCCCATCAGTTTGTGGGTGACAAGATGTAGAAAACAAAAGCTTAGTTCCTAACTTACCCCACAAAGTCCTCCAAAAGTGGCTTAGAAACTTAGTATCTCTATCCGAAACTATTGTTCTAGGAACACCATGAAGTCTAACAATTTCTTTGAAAAACAATTCAGCCACATGAATAGCATCATCAGTTTTATTGCATGGAATAAAATGAGCCATCTTAGAAAACCTATCAACAACAACAAAGATTGAGTCACGGTTTCCTTTAGTCCTAGGCAATCCAACAATGAAGTCCATAGAAATATCTACCCATGGATGACTAGGTGTAGGAAGTGGTGTGTATAACCCATGTGAAGTGTGAGTGGATTTTGCCTTCCTACATGCAATGCATTGCTCACATACCTTCTTCACATCCTTTACCATATTCGGCCAATGGTAATGTTCCTTCAAAGTATGCAAAGTCTTGGCTTGTCCAAAGTGACCCATAAGTCCTCCACAATGAGCTTCCTTTGTGAGCAATTCCCTCAAAGATGTCTTTGGTATGCACAACCTGTTTTCTTTGAAAAGAAAGCCATTAACTTGGTAGAACTTCTCAAAAGCAAACTTAGAACACTTAGAATAAATCTCACCAAAATCATCATCACTAGCATACAAATCCTTCAAGTGTTCAAAACCCAAAACTTTTGCATCTAAAGCCGAAAGTAAAGCATACCTTCTTGAGAGTGCATCTGCCACTATATTATCCTTACCTTGCTTGTATTTGATAACATATGGGAATGACTCAATAAACTCTACCCATTTAGCATGCCTTCTATTCAACTTACCTTGCCCACTAAGAAACTTAAGGGCTTGGTGATCAGTGTGAATCACAAACTCTCTTGGCCACAAATAATGTTGCCACGTCTCCAAAGCTCTTACCAAAGCATAGAGCTCATTGTCATATGTGGGATAGTTCAAGCTGATACGATCAAAAAAGGCACAACCAAGGAAGGCTAAGGAGCTCACTAGTGCGCTTCAAGCTCGGATGTTGACAGATTGGCGATGTTCTGGTGGAAAAATCATATATTGAGCCAAACAGATCATAATTGAGTGATTCTTGATTCATTGGAAAGCTAACATCTAGAGCTACAAATCATATGAAGACCATGAAACCCAGTTTGCACGATAAGGAGGTCCAATTTAGCTTCAAAGTCGCGATTTACGAGTTATCGCTGGTTCAGAAGCAGTTGCAGTATTTTGGGTATATCTTTGGATTTAAATGTCCGTTTTGTGTGGTTCAGGTGTCATTTCAAAGATAAGAAAGAGATATACAACTTTTATGCTTTGCATTTTGAGAAATCATGGATGCATCAAGTTCGAATTTCAGCTTGAAGTTGAAGACACAAGCAGGAACCACCTGAGAAGACCATTTTGGAGTTTTTATGGCCAATCTTGTTTTGTAACGTATTTTATTTTATTTTCATATTTATTTACATTATTTAGGATATTATTTAGGCCATGGAATTGATTCAGGTCATTTAGGATAAAAGGAATTCGCTGCACACCTTAAACATGTGTTAAAAGTGTGTTAGAGTCCTAGTTTGACTAGGTTTTCTTGAGTCCTTTGTAACTAGGTTTCCTAGGTGACTTGGGCTGCGAATTTTGCCCAGCTTTTAACCCTAGTTTAGGCCTATATAAAGGCACATATTCTAGATGTAAACATACAGATTATTGCCGAAATAATATTGCTCTTTGGAGAGGTTTTCTCTTTGGTTCTTGGCGGACTGCCTTGGTGCACAAGTATGCTTGTGTTCTTGGAGTTCTATACTTCTCGTTTCTAATCACAGGTTGATTAGGGGTGGGGGTTTTTGATGCGAACCCCGATGGTATAAAGACCATGAAACTCGCCCAAGATGTTTTTCAAGCTCCACAAGACATCAAAGAGACTGGGTTTGAAGACCCCCACCCCTAATCAACCTTGAAGACCCCCACCCCTAATCAACCTGTGATTAGAAACGAGAAGTATAGAACTCCAAGAACACAAGCACACTTGTGCACCAAGGCAGTCCACAAAGAACCAAAGAGAAAACCTCTCCAAAGAGCAATATTATTTCGAAATTTTTCTGTGTGTTTACATCCAGAATATGTACCTTTATATAGGCCTAAACTAGGGTTAAAATCTGGGCAAAATTCGCAGCCCAAGTCACCTAGGAAACCTAGTTACAAAGGACTCAAGAAAACCTAGTCAAACTAGGACTCTAACACACTTTTAACACATGTTTAAGGTGTGCATCGAATTGAAACCTAGTTACAAAGGACTCAAGAAAACCTAGTCAAACTAGGACTCTAACACACTTTTAACACATGTTTAAGGTGTGCATCGAATTCCTTTTATCCTAAATGACCTGAATTAATTCCATGGCCTAAATAACATCCTAAATAATGTAAATAAATACGAAAATAAAATAAAATACGTTACAAAACAAGATTGGCCATAAAAACTCCAAAATAGCCTTCTTGGGTGATTCTGGCTTGTGTCTCCAACTTCAAGCTGAAATTCGAACTTGATGCAGCAATGATTTCTCAAAATTCAAAGCATGAAAGTTGTATATTTATTTCTTAGCTTTGAAATGACACCTGAACCACACAAAACGGACATCTAAAGCCAAAGATATACCCAAAATACTGCAACTGCTTCTGAACCAGCGATAACTCGTAAATCGTGACTTTGAAGCTAAATTGGACCTCCTTAACGTGAAAAATGGGTTTCATGGTCTTCATTTGATTTGTAGCTCTAGATGTTAGCTTTCCAATGAATCAAGAATCACTCAATTATGATCTTTCTGGCTCAATATATGATTTTTCCACTAGAACATCACCAATCTGTCAACATCCGAGCTTGAAGTGCACTAGTGAGCTCCTTAGCCTTTTTCCTTGTCAAAGGTCCACTAGAAACCTTAAGTGGGTCCTTGCCTTCCTTGGTTGTGCCTTCTTTGATCGTATCAGCTCCCCCCTCCTTAGAAGGATTCGTCCTCGAATCAAAACCTGCACTAGAAAAGGGAATTGAATCAATAACAATGAAATGATCAGCACATAAGCACTTACCTTTCACATAAGCACCAATAGCATGGAATGCTTGTGTATGGAGCTTTAATCTTGTGCAAAACCTGAACCAATATCCAAATGCAATGATACCTCCTGGATCAAAGACAAAGCTTGAAACAATTAGCACAAAAAATTTGAATGTTTGCACAATTTTCATCTTAACTCTAGGCATCACTTTCATTGCCTTTGTGATCTCAAAAACATTATTCTCACAGCAAGTAAAAGTGTAGGAATAATTTACCTTAGGGATGCTGTATGCACTCAAAACAAATGGACCTAAACTCACACAAGTGTTATGGTTATGAAAAGCACAAGTTATGCATGTCAAGACAATACTTTGCATAGGCCATTCAAACAAACAAGAATTGAACACAATATGGCCTAAACTAATAACAAAACTAGGATGCATGAATTTCACAAAAATCTTAAACATTTTAAATGAAACAAGATTGGAGTAGATAGGATTTAGTGAAACCAATTCAGTAGCAAACTTATTTTTGCATGTATATGCACAACAATGCATGAAATTTGTGAATGAAATGTGACACAAAACAAAGGACTCAACATACCTCCTTAAAAGGCTGAATTTAAAACCAAAATTTTCACTCAAAGTAAAAACTTTTAGGTTTGGACATAAAGCAAAAAGATCAATGCTGAAAAGTTTGTGTAATGCATGTGTCATGGCAAAAAAATGCTTGCTGGAAATTAAAGATTGACACAGAAAAATGGACTGAACATGAATGAAAATCAAAGAAGTATGAAATGCATGGGTAACAACCAATTTATGCATGCAAAATTCTAAAGAAGTAGATTTAACTTGAGACAAAACAAAACAATGTGACATGGATGCAAAGTAAACAAATTCAAAAACAAAAGACAACAAAACAGATTTTCCTCTAGAGAAACTCAAGCAATTCCAAAGATGATTTGACAAAACCAAAGAATTAGAAGCTTTTAAACCATATTTTGTCAAATTTCCATGTTTACTTCCTTCTCTTAATCTAGTTTCATGAAAACCATTTGTCAAAATAACATTGCAAGCAAACACACATTGTTTGAGATTTTCATGCAAAACTACATCAAATCTAGGTGTTAGGAAGAAATATATTACAGTGGTTGGACTTAGTCTCCAAGTATCTTCCTTTGGTGTAGGAACCACAAAATTTCCACCTTTGCACTTAATGGCTTCGGTTGGAGTTGCATTAATTTCATCCCTTTGAAACATAGGATAAGAAACAATGTTAGGCAAATTTTTGCATATGAAATCACTTAGGCTTACCGTAACTTGTTCCTTCTCAACCTCCTTTGTTGTTTTAATGCATGGGACATGACTTGGAATATTAGGAACACCAACTTCTTGGATGGGCAGCAACTCACTTGATTCTTGTAGTTCATCGCCACTTAATTCCTGAAAAGAAGACAACACAACACTAGAAGAAGACTCCATTATGTTAGATGAAAGTATGGCTTCTCTGTAGGTCTTTCTCTCTTCACTCGGCTTGGGTTCATTGCACTCTTGTCTTCTCTCAACTTCGCACTCAATTTCTTCTCTCGGGAACTCTCTACTCTTCTTCCCCTCATGTTCACTCTTCTCACTTAATCTCTCGGTTGTTCTCTCAACTTTCCCCTCATCACTCTTGCCCTCACCTTTCCCCTCATTTACTTTTCTCTCAACCTTACTTTGAAATTTTCTTGGATCCTCAAAGACTTGTTGTGGTGAAAGTGGTACAAGCATGATTGACTTTTCTTGTTGCAGTCGAGACAAGGCTCCTTTTGTGGCCTCCATGTTTGGCTTGGGCACTTCTCTCACATCCTTACTCCATGCTCCTCTCCATGTGGAAATTCCTCCTTGACACATCTTGGATGCCTTTGCTCTCTTGATGCTCCTCTCGGCCTTAATGGCATGATGAAGCAAATCCTCCATGTTGACATATGGCACCATCTCCACTTTGTTGGCAATCTCAAGATTGAGACCATTAATGAATCTAGCAATGGTGGTCTCCTCATCCTCCATGATGTTGGCTCGGGTCAAGGTCCTCTCCAAGTATTTATGGTAGTCCTCCACACTTCTTTGGCCTTGCACTAGCTTTTGAAGCTTTAAGCGTTGATCTCTATAGTAGGAGCTAGGTACAAATCTCCTCCTCATTAAGGCTTTAAGGGCTCTCCATGTATGTATGGGCTCCTCCTCATTCCTTCTCCTAGAAGTAACATCCTGATTCCACCATACAAGAGCATAATTAGTGAACTTTATGGTAGCCAATTTAACCTTCTCTTTCTCGGAGTAATGATGGCAATCAAACACCATCTCAATCTTTTGCTCCCACTCCCAATATGTATCCGGATCACTCCTCCCTTGAAAAGGTGGAATGGACAATTTGATGGAGCTTAGATTGTTGTCCTCCCTTGGCTGCCCCCTCATTGGAAGCCCATGGTCATGCCAATGTCCTTCTTCCTCCTCGGGTTCTTCTCTCCTTGGACCTCTCCTTGGTTGCAAGATGGGATTTGGTCTCCTTGGCAACCTCAAGTCAATGTCTTCAATCCTCCCAACAAGCCTATTGAGAGTTTCTTGAAGCTCTCTCATGGTTGGCTCATCATTGTTTCTCACTTCCATCCTCCTATCCTCTTGGCCCTCCATACTCCTGAAAATTCAAAGATCCTCACAAGCACTCACCTCACGTGTTTCACTCAAAAGATGAACACTCAAACACTCAATTTGTTAGTGAGATATTGCTATTCAAAGAGTTCTCAAAAGTTCTAAGAAAACTATCCTCAAAGCACACAAGAAAACTTGAATTTTCGAAGAACTATTTTGACTCCAAAAGAGGTGGGCTAAACAAGCTTTAAAAGACTCTAGGAAGCTCTTGCAATTGATGATCACAAGAACCACAAAGAAAGCTTTTTGGCTCAAAAACAATGAGATAGGTTTTGGGGCGCAAAACTTTCAACACTTTGTAAAAAACTTCTCTTTTTGCAAGCTTTCCTTTCTTTGTTCTTTTCTTTTCTTTTCTTCCTTTTTTTTCTCTTTTTTTTTTCTCTTTTTGCTTGCTGTTTTGATGCTAAACAAACGTTCTCCTTGAAATTCCTTGCTGCCAAAGACAAAAAGTCAGTTTTCAATTTGGCCAAAGCAAGAAACTATTGAAACTTGCACAATTTTGAGACAACTTTTGATACCAAAACTTCCTCAACTTGGATCCTTCTTTTTTTTGGTGTTTTCTTGACTCTAGGATGCTGGAAACAATGAAAACAAGAGAGATTAGTAGGGCTGGACACGAAACAGAAAGATAAGAACTGAACAAGAACAAACGAATTGAAGCCGAGAACACTAGACAACACGGATTGACTTCTTTTTGTTGTCTTTTGTGATTTTCGGATTTGAACAAGGATGGAACAAAAAGGACAGACCTGAAACAAGAAGAAAAAGGATTAAAACAGAGAATTAAAATACGAATTTACTGAACAGAATTGAAAGAAAACCGAAGAGAAACAAGAACACAAAGATATGTCCTTCAATGGAACTTGTGGCAAGTGCACTAGTGAGCTCCTTAGCCTTTTTCCTTGTCAAAGGTCCACTAGAAACCTTAAGTGGGTCCTTGCCTTCCTTGGTTGTGCCTTCTTTGATCGTATCAGTTTTACACCTAGTCTCTTTGATGTCTTGTGGAGCTTGAATCACATCTTGGGCGCGTTTCATGGTCTTTATACCATCGGGGTTCGCATCAGTTGGTATCAGAGCCACAAGTTCCATTGAAGGACATATCTTTGTGTTCTTGTTTCTCTTCAGTTTTTCTTTCAATTTAGTTCAGCAAATTCGTGCTTTAATTCTCTGTTTTAATCTATTTTTTTCCTGTTTCAGGTCTGTCCTTTTTGTTCCATCCTTGTTCAAGTCCAAAAATTACAAAAACAACAAAAAGAAGTCAATCCGTGTCACCTAGTATTCTCGGTTTCAATTCGTTTGTTCTTGTTTAATTCTCATCTTTCTGTTTCGTTTCCAGCCATATTAATCTCTTTTATTTTCATTGCTTCCAGCATCTTAGAGTCCAGAAAACTTAAAAAAAAAAAGGATCCAAGTTCAGGAATTTTCGGTATCAAAAAGTTGCTTCAAATTGTGCCAATTTAACTAGTTTTCTTGTCTTGGCCGAAAAGAATTCTAACTTTTTGTCTTTGGCAGCAAGGCGTTTCAAGGAGAAAGTTTGGTTAGCATCAAAACAGCAAGCAAAAAAAAAAAAAAAAGGAGGAAAAAAAAAAGGAAGGAAAAGAAAAGAAAAAGAAAGAGCAAAGAAAAGAAAAGAAAAAAGCTTGCAAAAAAAGAAGTTTTCTCAAAGTGTTGAAAGTTTTGCGCCCCAAAACCTATCCCATTGTTTTTAAGCCAAAAAGCTTTCTGTGTGGTTCTTGTGATCATCAATTGCAAGAGCTTCTTAGAGTCTTTTAAAGCTTGTTTAGCCCACCTCTTTTGGAGTCAAAATAGTTCTTCAAAATTCAAGTTTTCTTGTGTGCTTTGAGGATAGTTTTCTTAGAACTTTTGAGAACTCTTTGAATAGCAATATCTCACTAACAAATTGAGTGCTTGAGTGTTCATCTTTTGAGTGAAACACGTGAGGTGAGTGTTTGTGAGGATCTTTGTTATTTTCAGGAGTATGGAGGGCCAAGAGGATAGGAGAATGGAAGTGAGACACAATGAGGAGCCTACCATGAGAGAATTTCAAGAAACTCTCAATAGACTTGTGGGGAGGATTGAGGACATTGATTTGAGGTTGCCAAGAAGACCAAATCCCATCTTGCAACCAAGGATAGGCCTAAGGAGAGAAGAACCCGAGAAGGAAGAAGGGCATTGGCATGACCATGGGCTTCCAAGGAGGGGGGAGCCAAGAGAAGATCATAACCTTAACTCCATCAACTTTACCATTCCATCCTTCCAAGGGAGGAGTGATCCCGATGCATATTGGGAGTGGGAACAAAAGATTGAGATGGTGTTTGATTGCCATCATTACTCCGAGAAAGATAAGGTTAAATTGGCTACCATAAAGTTCACTAATTATGCTCTTGTATGGTGGAATCAGGACGTTACTTCTAGGAGAAGGAATGAGGAGGAGCCCATACATACATGGAGAGCCCTTAAAGCCTTAATGAGGAGGAGATTTATGCCTAGCTCCTACTATAGAGATCAACGCTTAAAGCTTCAAAAGCTAGTGCAAGGCCAAAGGAGTGTGGAGGACTACCATAAAGACTTGGAGAGGACCTTGACACAAGCCAACATCATGGAGGATGAGGAGACCACCATTGCTAGATTCATTAATGGTCTCAATCTTGAGATTGCCAACGAAGTGGAGATGGTGCCATATGTCAACATGGAGGATTTGCTTCATCATGCCATTAAGGCCGAGAGGAGCATCAAGAGAGCAAAGGCATCCAAGATGTGTCAAGGAGGAATTTCCACATGGAGAGGAGCATGGAGTAAGGATGTGAGAGAAGTGCCCAAGCCAAACATGGAGGCCACAAAAGGAAATTTGTCTCAATCTCAACAAGAGAAGTCAATCATGCTTGTACCACTTTCACCACAACAAGTCTTGGAGGATCAAAGAAAAATTCAAAGTGAGCTTGAGAGAAAAAAGAAAGAGGGGAAAATTGAGGGCAAGAGTGATGAGGGGAAAGTTGAGAGAACAACCGAGAGATTAAGTGAGAAGAGTGAACATCAGGGGAAGAAGAGTGGAGAGTTCCTGAGAGAAGAAATTGAGTGCGAAGTTGAGAGAAGACAAGAGTGTAATGAACCCAAGCCGAGTGAAGAGAGAATGACCTACAGAGAAGCCATACTTTCATCTAACATAATGGAGTCTTCTTCTAGTGTTGTGTTGTCTTCTTTTCAGGACTTAATTGGAGATCAGCTACAAGAATCAAGTGAGTTGCTGCCCATCCAAGAAGTTGGTGTTCCTAAAATTCTAAGCCATGTCCCATGCATTAAAACAATAAAGGATTTTGAGAAGGAACAATTTGAGGTGAGTCCAAGTGATTTCGTATGCAAAAGTTTGCCTAACCTTGTTTCTTATCCTATGTTTGAAGGGGATGAAATTAATGCAACTCCAACCAAAGCCATTGAGTGCAAAGGTAAAAAAATTGTGGTTCCAAAGGAAGATACTTGGAGACTAAGTCCAACCACTGTAATGTATGTCTTCCTAACACCTAGATTTGATGTAGTTTTGCTTGAAAATCTGAAACAATGTGTGTTTGCTTGCAATGTTATTTTGACAAATGGATTTCATGAAACTAGATTAAGAGAAGGAAGTAAACATGGAAATTTGACAAAATATGGTTTAAAAGCTTCTAATTCTTTGGTTTTGTCAAATCATCTTTGGAATTGCTTGAGTTTCTCTAGAGGAAAATCTGTTTTGTTGTCTTTTGTTTTTGAATTTGTTTACTTTGCATCCATGTCACATTGTTTTGTTTTACTTGAAGTTAAATCTACTTCTTTGGAATTTTGCATGCATAAATTGGTTGTTACCCATGCATTACATACTTCTTTGATTTTCATTCATGTTCAGCCCATTTTTGTGTGTCAATCTTTAATTTCCAGCAAGCATTTTTTTGCCATTACACATGCATTACACAAACTTTTGAGCATTAATCCTTTTGCTTTATGTCCAAACCTGAAAGCTTTTATTTTGAGTGAAAATTCTGGTTTTAAATTCAGCCTTTTAAGGAGGTATGTTGAGTCCTTTGTTTTGTGTCACATTTCATACATATTCACAATTTTTATGTATTGTGGTGCATATACATACAAAAATAAGTTTGACCTTGTTTCATTTAAAATGCTTAGGATTTTTGTGAAATTCATGCATCCTAGTTTTGTTATTAGTTTAGGCCATATTGTGTTCAATTCTTGTTTGTTTGAATGGCCTATGCAAAGTATTGTCTTGACATGCATAACTTGTGCTTTTCATAACCATAACACTTGTGTGAGTTTAGGTCCATTTGTTTTGAGTGCATACAGCATCCCTAAGGTAAATTATTCCTACACTTTTACTTGTTGTGAGAATAATGTTTTTGAGATGGCAAAGGCAATGAAAGTGATGCCTAGAGTTAAGATGGAAATTGTGCAAACATTCAGATTTTTTGTGCTAATTGTTTCAAGCTTTCTCTTTGATCCAAGAGGTATCATTGCATTTGGATATTGGTTCAGGTTTTGCACAAGAGTAAAGCTCCATACACAAGCATTCCATGCTATTGGTGCTTATGTGAAAGGTAAGTGCTTATGTGTTGATTATTTCATTGTTATTGATTCAATTCCCTTTTCTAGTGTAGGTTTTGATTCGAGGACGAATCCTTCTAAGGAGGGGGGAGCTGATACGATCAAACAAGGCACAACCAAGGAAGGCAAGGACCCACTCAAGGTTTCTAGTGGACCATTGACAAGGAAAAAGGCTAAGGAGCTCACTAGTGCACTTCAAGCTCGGATGTTGACAGATTGGCGATGTTCTGGTGGAAAAATCATATATTGAGCCAAACAGATCATAATTGAGTGATTCTTGATTCATTGGAAAGCTAACATCTAGAGCTACAAATCATATGAATACCATGAAACCCATTTTGCACGATAAGGAGGTCCAATTTAGCTTCAAAGTCGCGATTTACGAGTTATCGCTGGTTCAGAAGCAGTTGCAGTATTTTGGGTATATCTTTGGATTTAAATGTCCGTTTTGTGTGGTTCAGGTGTCATTTCAAAGCTAAGAAAGAGATATACAACTTTTATGCTTTGCATTTTGAGAAATCATGGATGCATCAAGTTCGAATTTCAGCTTGAAGTTGAAGACACAAGCAGGAACCACCTGAGAAGACTATTTTGGAGTTTTTATGGCCAATCTTGTTTTGTAACGTATTTTATTTTATTTTCGTATTTATTTACATTATTTAGGATATTATTTAGGCCATGGAATTGATTCAGGTCATTTAGGATAAAAGGAATTCGCTGCACACCTTAAACATGTGTTAAAAGTGTGTTAGAGTCCTAGTTTGACTAGGTTTTCTTGAGTCCTTTGTAACTAGGTTTCCTAGGTGACTTGGGCTGCGAATTTTGCCCAGGTTTTAACCCTAGTTTAGGCCTATATAAAGGCACATATTCTGGATGTAAACATACAGATTATTGCCGAAATAATATTGCTCTTTGGAGAGGTTTTCTCTTTGGTTCTTGGCGGACTGCCTTGGTGCATAAGTATGCTTGTGTTCTTGGAGTTCTATACTTCTCGTTTCTAATCACAGGTTGATTAGGGGTGGGGGTTTTACACCTAGTCTCTTTGATGTCTTGTGGAGCTTGAATCACATCTTGGGCGCGTTTCATGGTCTTTATACCATCGGGGTTCGCATCAGTTCAAGCTATCACCATTCAACTTCTCACTAAAGTATGCAATGGGGCGGCCTCCTTGCATCAACACAGCTCCAATGCCTATACCTGAAGCATCACACTCAACTTCAAAAGTATTAGCAAAGTTAGGCAAAGCTAAAAGTGGTGCATGGCATAACTTGTCTTTTAACAACCCAAAAGCATCTTCTTGAGCTTTTCCCCACTTAAATCCCACATTCTTCTTTATAACTTCAGTTAGAGGTGCAGCAATGGTAGAAAAATTTCTAACAAACCTCCTATAGAAGCTAGCTAACCCATGGAATGATCTCACCTCAGTAATGGATGTTGGCGTCGGCCATTCTTGTATGGCTCTCACCTTCTCTTGATCTACCTCAATTCCATGTGAACTCACAACAAATCCAAGGAAAACAACTTTGTTAACACAAAAAGAGCACTTCTTCAAGTTAGCATACAACTTTTGTCCTCTTAAGGTGCTTAGTACTTGTGTGAGGTGTCCAACATGCTCTTCTAAGTTCTTGCTATATACTAGGATATCATCAAAGTACACAACAACAAACTTTCCAATGAAGTCACGCAAGACATGATTCATAAGTCTCATGAAAGTACTAGGAGCATTAGTTAGTCCAAAAGGCATAACTAACCATTCATAAAGTCCAAACTTGGTTTTGAAAGCAGTTTTCCATTCATCCCCTTCCCTCATTCTAATTTGATGGTACCCACTTTTTAAATCAATCTTTGAAAACAAAGTAGAACCATGCAACTCATCAAGCATATCATCAAGTCTAGGAATAGGATGTCTATACTTTACAGTGATCTTGTTGACAAGCCTACAATCCATGCACATGCGCCATGAGCCATCCTCCTTTGGCACCAAAAGTACAAGCACGGCACAAGGACTCAAACTTTCCCTCACAAGGCCTTTGCCCAACAACTCCTTTACTTGCTTCTCAATCTCTTTAGTCTCCTCGGGATTGGTTCTATAGGCTGGCCTATTTGGAATTGGTGTTCCCGGGACTAGGTCTATTTGATGCTCAATGCCTCTAATTGGAGGCAAACCCCTCGGATCTTCAGGGAAAACATCTTCAAAGTCCTGCAACAAAGACACAACAATACTAGGAAGATGTGTTAGATCATTGACAACAAGTAAAGATTCTTTGTAAATTAAAAGAAGCACTGGTCTTTGTGCTTGAATGGCTTTCCTCACATCACTCATTTTAGCAATATAGCACTTTTTTTTGCCACTCAACTTCCTCTCATTCTTTTCTCTCGGGAACTCTCCACTCTTCTTCCCCTCATGGTCACTCACCTCACTTGTTCTCTCATTTTGTCTCTCGGCTTTCCCCTCTTCACTCTTGCCCTCAACTTTCCCCTCATTTATTTTTCTCTCAACCTTACTTTGAAGTTTCCTTTGATCCTCCAAAACTTGTTGTGGTGAAAGTGGGCTAAGTGTAACCGGCCTTCCTTCATGGAAAAATGAGTACAAGTTTTTCTCTCCATCATGTGTGACCTTCTTATCAAATTGCCACGGCCTTCCAAGCAAAATATGGCAAGCATGCATAGGAACAACATCACAAAGAATTTCATCATGGTAAGTACCAATTTTGAATTTAACCGAAACTTGCTTTACCACTTTTACCTCCCCGGCATCATTCAACCATTGAAGCTTATATGGTTGTGGGTGTTTTTGTGTTGGAAGCTTCAATTTCTCCACCATGGTTGAACTTGCTACATTGGTGCAACTCCCTCCATTAACAATGAGGCTGCACACTTGATCTTTAATTCGGCATCTAGTGTGAAAGATGCACTCTCTTTGATTGGCCTCCTCCTTGGCTTGCACACTTAGAGCTCTCCTAGCAACAAAAGCAAAGTCACCCTCCTCGGGCTCAAGTGTGTCTTGCTCATCCTCCTCCAATGGTGGGGTCTCCTCCATGGCATCCTCCTCCTCGGATGTGATCTCACCATCATCTTCGAGAATCATCACCTTTTTGTTAGGACAATCTCTCATGTAGTGCCCCTTGCCTCTACACTTGAAGCACTCAATCTCCCTTGACTTTGGCACATCTTTGGGTGGCACCTTGGGCTTGTCTTGTTGAGGCCGAGACATGCTTCCCTTGGTAGCCTCCATTCTTGGCTTTGGTGCCTCCTTGCTCCATGTTCCCCTCCATGTGGAACTCCCTCCTTGAGCCATCTTGGATGCCTTAGACCTCTTGATGATTCTTTCGGCCTTGGTGGCATGGTGAAGCAAATCCTCCATGTTGACATATGGCACCATCTACACTTTGTTGGCAATCTCATGGTTAAGGCCATTGATGAATCTAGCAATGGTTGCCTCCTCATCCTCAATGATATTGGCTCGGGTTAGTGTCATCTCCAAGTCCTTGTGATAGTCCTCCACACTCCTTTGGCCTTGCACAAGCCTTTGAAGTTTGAGGTGTTGATCTCTATAGTAGTAACTTGGGACGAATCTCCTTCTCATCATGGCTTTAAGAGCTCTCCATGTATTAATGGGTTCCTCCTCATTCCTCCTTCTAGAAGTGTCAACCTGGTTCCACCATACAAGAGCATAATCAGTGAATTCAATAGTAGCCAATTTAACTTTCTTTTCCTCAGAATAGTGATGGCACTCAAACACCATCTCAATCTTTTGCTCCCACTCCCAATATGTATCCGGATCACTCCTCCCTTGAAAAGGTGGAATGGACAATTTGATGGAGCTTAGATTGTTGTCCTCCCTTGGCTCCCCCCTCCTTGGAAGCCCATGGTCATGCCAATGTCCTTCTTCCTCCTCGGGTTCTTCTCTCCTTGGACCTCTCCTTGGTTGCAAGATGGGATTTGGTCTCCTTGGCAACCTCAAGTCAATGTCTTCAATCCTCCCAACAAGCCTATTGAGAGTTTCTTGAAGCTCTCTCATGGTTGGCTCATCATTGTTTCTCACTTCCATCCTCCTATCCTCTTGGCCCTCCATACTCCTGAAAATTCAAAGATCCTCACAAGCACTCACCTCACGTGTTTCACTCAAAATATGAACACTCAAAACACTCAATTTGTTAGTGAGATATTGCTATTCAAAGAGTTCTCAAAAGTTCTAAGAAAACTATCCTCAAAGCACACAAGAAAACTTGAATTTTTGAAGAACTATTTTGACTCCAAAAGAGGTGGGCTAAACAAGCTTTAAAAGACTCTAGGAAGCTCTTGCAATTGATGATCACAAGAACCACAAAGAAAGCTTTTTGGCTGGAAAACAATGGGATAGGTTTTTGGGCACGAAAACTTTCAACACTTTGTAAAAAAAACCTTCTTTTCAGCAAGCTCTTTCCTTTGCTTTGTTCTTTTTCTCTTTTCTTTCTTTTTTTTTTCTCCTTTTTTTTCCCTCTTTTTGCTTGCTGTTTTGATGCTAACCAAACGTTCTCTTTGAAATTCCTGACTGTCAAAGACAAAAAGTTAGAATTCTTTTCGGCCATGACAAGAAACTATTGAAATTTGCACAACTGGAAATCAACGTTGGTTATACGAAACCAATTTGAAATCAACGTTGGTTGCGTAAAACCAATTTGAAATCAACGTTGGTTGTACCGTAACTTCCTCAATTTGGATCCTTCTCTTTTTTTTGGTGTTTTCTGGACTCTAAGATGATGGAAACAATGAAAACAGAAGAGATTAATAGGGCTGGAAACAAAACAGAAAGACGAGAATTAAACAAGAACAAACAAGTAGAAACTGAGAACACAAGGTGACATGGATTGACTTCTTTTTGTTATTTTTGTGATTTTCAGACTTGAACAAGGATGGAATAAAAAGAACAGACCTGAAACAAGAAGAAAACATATTAAAACAGAGAATTAAAGCACGAAATTACTGGACAACATTGAAGGAAAAATGAAGAGAAACAAGAACACAAAGACATGTCCTTCAATGGAACTTGTGGCTCTGATACCAACTGATGCGAACCCCGATAGTATAACGACCATGAAACTTGCCCAAGATGTTTTTCAAGCTCCACAAGACATCAAAGAGACTGGGTTTGAAGACCCCCACCCCTAATCAACCTGTGACTAGAAACGAGAAGTATAGAACTCCAAGAACACAAGCATACTTGTGCACCAAGGCAGTCCGCCAAGAACCAAAGAGAAAAACCTCTCCAAAGAGCAATATTATTTCGGCAATAATCTGTATCTTTACATCCAGAATATGTGCCTTTATATAGGCCTAAACTAGGGTTAAAAGCTGGGCAAAATTCGCAGCCTAAATTCCTTAGGAATCCTAGATACAAAGACATAGGAAATCCTAGTCAAATTAGGACTCTAATTCCTAGTTTGAACAAGTTTAATAAATGCAGCGTATTCCACTTGCCCAAAACGATTTAAAACTATTCCATAGCCTAAATAACTTCCTAAATAATGTATCTAAATAGGATTTGAACGAAAATAAAATATAAATACACGATTAAACCCGAAAACTCCCAAATAGCCTTTTTGGGTGCATTTTGGGCACTTTAAGGTTCTCTCTTGTATCTTCAGCTCCAAGCTTGAATCTTTGAGTTCCAATGGCATGAATCTTCATCTTAGATGTGGTAATGAAGGTCTGGAAAGTTAGAGCTAAAAAATCCAGCTTGTGGACACAAAATGCATCAAGAACGCTTAAGGTGGCTCAAATGGTGCACTTTGAGTGGTGTCCTTGGTGTCCTTGTTTTGTGACTTATCTAAGCACTCCAGAACTGAGTACGAAGCATATTCATCATGTCCATATTGTGTCTTGAAAGTTCCAGCAGCTCCTTGTGAAGTTTCACGTCCATTCTCCATGAAGAAACTTGAAACAAAGCCTTGTAGTGCACTTGAGAGCTCCTTAGCTTTCTTCCTTGTCATAGGCCCACTAGAAACCTTCAATGGGTCCTTGCCTTCTCCATGTGTGCCTTCCTTGATCATATCAATTTCATTCCAAACAAGTTGTGAATGTTTCCATTTCTTTCCAAACAAGTTGTGAATGTTTCCATTTCAATCAAAACTAGTTGTGAATGTTTCCATTTCATTCCAAACAAGTTGTGAATGTGTCCATTTCTTTCCAAACAAGTTGTGAATGTTTCCATTTCAATCAAAACTAGTTGTGAATGTTTCCATATCATTCCAAACAAGTTGGGAATGTTTCCATTTCAATCAAAACTAGTTGTGAATGCTTCCATTTCATTCCAAACAAGTTGTGAATGTTTCCATTTCTTTCCAAACATGTTATGAATGTTTCCATTTCTTTCCAAACAAGTTGTGAATGTTTCCATTTCAATCAAAACTAGTTGTGAATGTTTCCATTTCATTCCAAACAAGTTGTGAATGTGTCCATTTCTTTCCAAACAAGTTGTGAATGTTTCCATTTCAATCAAAACTAGTTGTGAATGTTTCCTTTTCATTCCAAACAAGTTGTGAATGTTTCCATTTCATTCCAAAAAAGTTGTGCATGTTTCAAATTCATTCCGAAGAAGTTGTGACTGTTTCCAACTCATTCGAAACAGGTTGTCACAGTTTCCATTTCATTTCAAACAAGTTGTGAATGTTTCCATTTCTTTCCAAAGAGGTTGTGAATGTTTCTATTTCATTCCAGACACTGTGTGAGTGTGTCCACTTCATTCCAAACAAGTTTTGAATGTTTCCATTCATTCCAAACTAGTTCTGAATGTCCCAATTTCATTCCAAAGAAGTTGTGAATGTTTCCATTTCATTTGAAACAAGTTGTGAATGTTTCCATTTCTTTCCAAACAAGTTGTGAATGTTTCCAATTCAATCAAAACTAGTTGTGAATGTTTCCATTTCATTCCAAACAAGTTTTGAATGTTTCCATTTCATTCCAAACAAGTTGTGCATGTTTCAAATTCATTCCGAAGAAGTTGTGACTGTTTCCAACTCAATCCAAACAAGTTGTCACTGTTTCCATTTCATTTCAAACAAGTTGTGAATGTTTCCATTTCTTTCCAAAGAGGTTGCAAATGTTTCTATTTCATTCCAGACAATGTGTGAGTGTGTCCACTTCATTCCAAACAAGTTTTGAATGTTTCCATTCATTCCAAACTAGTTCTGAATGTCTCAATTTCTTTCCAAAGAAGTTGTGAATGTTTCCATTTCATCCCAAATAAGTTGTGAGTGTTTCCACTTCATTACAAACAAGCTGTGATTGTTTCTATTTCCTGCCAAAGAAGTTGTGAAGGTTTCCATTTCATTTGAAACAAGTTGTGAATGTTTCCATTTCATTCCAAACAAGTTGTGCATGTTTCAAATTCATTCCGAAGAAGTTGTGACTGTTTCCAACTCAATCCAAACAAGTTGTCACTGTTTCCATTTCATTTCAAACAAGTTGTGAATGTTTCCATTTCTTTCCAAAGAGGCTGCAAATGTTTCTACTTCATTCCAGACAATGTGTGAGTGTGTCCACTTCATTCCAAACAAGTTTTGAATGTTTCCATTCATTCCAAACTAGTTCTGAATGTCCCAATTTCATTCCAAAGAAGTTGTGAATGTTTCCATTTCTTTCCAAACAAGTTGTGAATGTTTCCAATTCAATCAAAACTAGTTGTGAATGTTTCCATTTCATTCCGAACAAGTTGTGCATGTTTCAAATTCATTCCGAAGAAGTTGTGACTGTTTCCAACTCAACCAAACAACTTGTCACTGTTTCCATTTCACTTCAAACAAGTTGTGAATGTTTCCATTTCTTTCCAAAGAGGTTGCAAATGTTTCTACTTCATTCCAGACAATGTGTGAGTGTGTCCACTTCATTCCAAACAAGTTTTGATTGTTTCCATTCATTCCAAACTAGTTCTGAATGTCCCAATTTCATTCCAAAGAAGTTGTGAATGTTTCCATTTCATTCGAAACAAGTTGTGAATGTTTCGATTTCTTTCCAAACAAGTTGTGAATGTTTCCAATTCAATCAAAACTAGTTGTGAATGTTTCCATTTCATTCCAAACAAGTTGTAAATGTTTCCATTTCATTCCAAACAAGTTGTGCATGTTTCAAATTCATTCCGAAGAAGTTGTGACTGTTTCCAACTCAATCCAAACAAGTTGTCACTGTTTCCATTTCATTTCAAACAAGTTGTGAATGTTTCCATTTCTTTCCAAAGAGGTTGCAAATGTTTCTAATTCATTCCAGACAATATGTGAGTGTGTCCACTTCATTCCAAACAAGTTTTGAATGTTTTCATTCATTCCAAACTAGTTCTGAATGTCCCAATTTCATTCCAAAGAAGTTGTGAATGTTTCCATTTCATTTGAAACAAGTTGTGAATGTTTCCCTTTCTTTCCAAAAAAGTTGTGAATGTTTCCAATTCAATCAAAACTAGTTGTGAATGTTTCCATTTCATTTGAAACAAGTTGTGAATGTTTCCATTTCATTCCAAACAAGTTTTGCATGTTTCAAATTCATTCCGAAGATGTTGTGACTGTTTCCAACTCAATCCAAACAAGTTGTCACTATTTCCATTTCATTTCAAACAAGTTGTGAATGTTTCCATTTCTTTCCCAAGAGGTTGCAAATGTTTCTACTTCATTCCAGACAATGTGTGAGTGTGTCCACTTCATTCCAAACAAGTTTTGAATGTTTCCATTCATTCCAAACTAGTTCTGAATGTCCCAATTTCATTCCAAAGAAGTTGTGAATGTTTCCATTTCTTTCCAAACAAGTTGTGAATGTTTCCAATTCAATCAAAACTAGTTGTGAATGTTTCCATTTCATTCCAAATAAGTTGTGCATGTTTCAAATTCATTCCGAAGAAGTTGTGACTGTTTCCAACTCAATCCAAACAAGTTGTCACTGTTTCCATTTCATTTCAAACAAGTTGTGAATGTTTCCATTTCTTTCCGAAGAGGTTGTGAATGTTTCTATTTCATTCCAGACACTGTGTGAGTGTGTCCACTTCATTCCAAACAAGTTTTGAATGTCCCAATTTCATTCCAAAGAAGTTGTGAATGTTTACATTTCATTTGAAACAAGTTGTGCATGTTTCCATTTCTTTCCAAACAAGTTGTGAATGTTTCCAATTCAATCAAAACTAGTTGTGAATGTTTCCATTTCATTCCAAACAAGTTGTGAATGTTTCAAATTCATTCCGAAGAACTTGTGACTGTTTCCAACTCATTCGAAACAAGTTGTCACTGTTTCCATTTCATTTCAAACAAGTTGTGAATGTTTCCATTTCCTTCCAAAGAGGTTGTGAATGTTTCTATTTCATTCCAGACACTGTGTGAGTGTGTCCAATTCATTCCAAACAAGTTTTGAATGTTTCCATTCATTCCAAACTAGTTCTGAATGTCCCAATTTCATTCCAAAGAAGTTGTGAATGTTTCCATTTCATTTGAAACAAGTTGTGAATGTTTCCAATTCAATCAAAAGAAGTTGTGAATGTTTCCAATTCATTCCAAACAAGTTGTGAATGTTTCAATTTCATTCCAAACAAGTTGTGAATGTTTCAATTTCATTCCAAACAAGTTTTGAATGTTTCCCTTCATTCCAAACTAGTTGTGAATGTCCCCATTTCCGAACAGGTTGTGAATGTTTCCATTTTGTTTCAAACAAGTTGTGAATGTTTCCATTTCATTCCAAACAAGTTGTGAATGTTTCCATTCATTCCAAACAAGTTTTGAATGTTTCCATTCATTCCAAACTAGTTGGGAACGTCCCCATTTCAGTCCAAAGAAGTTGTGAATGTTTCCATTTCTTTCCAAACAAGTTGTGAATGTTTCCATTTCTTCCCAAACAAGTTGTGAATGTTTCCATTTCAATCAAAACTAGTTGTGAATGTTTCCATTTCATTCCAAACAAGTTGTGAATGTGTCCATTTCTTTCCAAACAAGTTGTGAATGTTTCCATTTCAATCAAAACTAGTTGTGAATGTTTCCATTTCATTCCAAACAAGTTGTGAATGTTTCCATTTCATTCCAAACAAGTTGTGCATGTTTCAAATTCATTCCGAAGAAGTGGTGACTGTTTCCAACTCATTCGAAACAAGTGGTCACAGTTTCCATTTCATTTCAAACAAGTTGTGAATGTTTCCATTTCTTTCCAAAGGGGTTGTGAATGTTTCTATTTCATTCCAGACACTGTGTGAGTGTGTCCACTTCATTCCAAACAAGTTTTGAATGTTTCCATTCATTCCAAACTAGTTCTGAATGTCCCAATTTCATTCCAAAGAAGTTGTGAATGTTTCCATTTCATTTGAAACATGTTGTGAATGTTTCCATTTCTTTGCAAACAAGTTGTGAATGTTTCCAATTCAATCAAAACTAGTTGTGAATGTTTCCATTTCATTCCAAACAAGTTGTAAATGTTTCCATTTCATTCCAAACGAGTTGTCCATGTTTCAAATTCATTCCAAAGAAGTTGTGACTGTTTCCAACTCAATCCAAAGAAGTTGTCACTGTTTCCATTTCACATCAAACAAGTTGTGAATGTTTCCATTTCTTTCCAAAGAGGTTGCAAATGTTTCTACTTCATTCCAGACAATGTGTGAGTGTGTCCACTTCATTCCAAACAAGTTTTGATTGTTTCCATTCATTCCAAACTAGTTCTGAATGTCCCAATTTCATTCCAAAGAAGTTGTGAATGTTTCCATTTCATTTGAAACAAGTTGTGAATGTATCCAATTCAATCAAAACTAGTTGTGAATGTTTCCATTTCATTCCAAACAAGTTGTAAATGTTTCCATTTCATTCCAAACAAGTTGTGCATGTTTCAAATTCATTCCGAAGAAGTTGTGACTGTTTCCAACTCAATCCAAACAAGTTGTCACTGTTTCCATTTCATTTCAAACAAGTTGTGAATGTTTCCATTTCTTTCCAAAGAGGTTGCAAATGTTTCTAATTCATTCCAGACAATGTGTGAGTGTGTCCACTTCATTCCAAACAAGTTTTGAATGTTTTCATTCATTCCAAACTAGTTCTGAATGTCCCAATTTCATTCCGAAGAAGTTGTGAATGTTTCCATTTCATTTGAAACAAGTTGTGAATGTTTCCCTTTCTTTCCAAAAAAGTTGTGAATGTTTCCAATTCAATCAAAACTAGTTGTGAATGTTTCCATTTCATTCCAAACAAGTTGTGAATGTTTCCATTTCATTCCAAACAAGTTGTGCATGTTTCAAATTCATTCCGAAGAAGTTGTGACTGTTTCCAACTCAATCCAAACAAGTTGTCACTATTTCCATTTCATTTCAAACAAGTTGTGAATGTTTCCATTTCTTTCCCAAGAGGTTGCAAATGTTTCTACTTCATTCCAGACAATGTGTGAGTGTGTCCACTTCATTCCAAACAAGTTTTGAATGTTTCCATTGATTTCAAACTAGTTCTGAATGTCCCAATTTCATTCCAAAGAAGTTGTGAATGTTTCCATTTCTTTCCAAACCAGTTGTGAATGTTTCGATTTCTTTCCAAACAAGTTGTGCATCTTTCAAATTCATTCCGAAGAAGTTGTGACTGTTTCCAACTCAATCCAAACAAGTTGTCACTGTTTCCATTTCATTTCAAACGAGTTGTGAATGTTTCCATTTCTTTCCAAAGAGGTTGTGAATGTTTCTATTTCATTCCAGACACTGTGTGAGTGTGTCCACTTCATTCCAAACAAGTTTTGAATGTCCCAATTTCATTCCAAAGAAGTTGTGAATGTTTACATTTCATTTGAAACAAGTTGTGCATGTTTCCATTTCTTTCCAAACAAGTTGTGAATGTTTCCAATTCAATCAAAACTAGTTGTGAATGTTTCCATTTCATTCCAAACAAGTTGTGCATGTTTCAAATTCATTCCGAAGAAGTTGTGACTGTTTCCAACTCATTCGAAACAAGTTGTCACTGTTTCCATTTCATTTCAAACAAGTTGTGAATGTTTCCATTTCCTTCCAAAGAGGTTGTGAATGTTTCTATTTCATTCCAGACACTGTGTGAGTGTGTCCACTTCATTCCAAACAAGTTTTGAATGTTTCCATTCATTCCAAAGTAGTTCTGAATGTCCCAATTTCATTCCAAAGAAGTTGTGAATGTTTCCATTTCATTTGAAACAAGTTGTGAATGTTTCCAATTCAATCAAAAGAAGTTGTGAATGTTTCCAATTCATTCCAAACAAGTTGTGAATGTTTCAATTTCATTCCAAACAAGTTGTGAATGTTTCAATTTCATTCCAAACAAGTTTTGAATGTTTCCCTTCATTCCAAACTAGTTGTGAATGTCCCCATTTCCGAACAGGTTGTGAATGTTTCCATTTTATTTCAAACAAGTTGTGAATGTTTCCATTTCATTCCAAACAAGTTGTGAATGTTTCCATTCATTCCAAACAAGTTTTGAATGTTTCCATTCATTCCAAACTAGTTGGGAACGTCCCCATTTCAGTCCAAAGAAGTTGTGAATGTTTCCATTTCTTTCCAAACAAGTTGTGAATGTTTCCATTTCTTCCCAAACAAGTTGTGAATGTTTCCATTTCAATCAAAACTAGTTGTGAATGTTTCCAATTCATTCCAAACAAGTTGTGAATGTTTCCATTTCATTCCAAACAAGTTTTGAATGCTTCCATTCATTCCAAACTAGTTGTGAATATCCCCATTTCCAAACAGCTTGTGAATGTTTCCATTTTATTTCAAACAAGTTGTGAATGTTTCCATTTCATTCCAAACAAGTTGTGAATGTTTCCATTCATTCCAAACAAGTTTTGAATGTTTCGATTCATTCCAAACAAGTTGGGAACGTCCCCATTTCAGTCCAAAGAAGTTGTGAATGTTTCCATTTCATTCCAAACAAGTTGTGAATGTTTCCATTTCTTCCCAAACAAGTTGTGAATTTTTCCATTTCAATCAAAACTGGTTGTGAATGTTTCCATTTCATTCCAAACAAGTTGTGAATGTTTCCATTTCATTCCAAACAAGTTGTGCATGTTTCAAATTGATTCCGAAGAAGTTGTGACTGTTTCCAACTCATTCGAAACAAGTTGTTACTGTTTCCATTTCATTTCAAACAAGTTGTGAATGTTTCCATTTCTTTCCAAAGAGGTTGTGAATGTTTCTATTTCATTCCAGACACTGTGTGAGTGTGTCCACTTCATTCCAAACAAGTTTTGAATGTTTCCATTCATTCCAAACTAGTTCTGAATGTCCCAATTTCATTCCAAAGAAGTTGTGAATGCTTCCATTTCATTTGAAACAAGTTGTGAATGTTTCCATTTCTTTCCAAACAAGTTGTGAATGTTTCCAATTCAATCAAAACTAGTTGTGAATGTTTCCAATTCATTCCAAACAACTTGTGAACGTTTCCATTTCAGTCCAAACAAGTTGTGAATGTTTCCATTTCATTCCAAACAAGTTTTGAATGTTTCCCTTCATTCCAAACTAGTTGTGAATGTCCCCATTTCCAAACAGGTTGTGAATGTTTCCATTTTATTTCAAACAAGTTGTGAATGTTTCCATTTCATTCCAAACAAGTTTTGAATGTTTCCATTCATTCCAAACTAGTTGTGAACGTCCCCATTTCAGTCCAAAGAAGTTGTGAATGTTTCCATTTCTTTCCGAACAAGTTGTGAATGTTTCCATTTCTTTCCAAACAAGTTGTGAATGTTTCCATTTCAATCAAAACTGGTTGTGAATGTTTCCATTTCATTCCAAACAAGTTGTGAATGTTTCCATTTCATTCCAAACAAGTTGTGCATGTTTCAAATTCATTCCGAAGATGTTGTGACTGTTTCCAACTCATTCAAAACATGTTGTTACAGTTTCCATTTCATTTCAAACAAGTTGTGAATGTTTCCATTTCTTTCCAAAGAGGTTGTGAATGTTTCTATTTCATTCCAGACACTGTGTGAGTGTGTCCACTTCATTCCAAACATGTTTTGAATGTTTCCATTCATTCCAAACTAGTTCTGAATGTCCCAATTTCCTTCCAAAGAAGTTGTGAATGTTTCCATTTATTTGAAACAAGTTGTGAATGTTTCCAATTCAATCAAAACTAGTTGTGAATGTTTCCATTTCATTCCAAACAAGTTGTGAATGTTTCCATTTCATTCCAAACAAGTTGTGCATGTTTCAAATTCATTCCGAAGAAGTTGTGACTGTTTCCAACTCAATCCAAACAAGTTGTCACTGTTTCCATTTCATTTCAAACAAGTTGTGAATGTTTCCATTTCTTTCCAAAGAGGTTGCAAATGTTTCTATTTCATTCCAGACAATGTGTGAGTGTGTCCACTTCATTCTAAACAAGTTTTGAATGTTTCCATTCATTCCAAACTAGTTCTGAATGTCCCAATTTCATTCCAAAGAAGTTGTGAATGTTTCCATGTCCTCCCAAACAAGGTGTGAGTGTTTCCACTTCATTACAAACAAGCTTTGATTGTTTCTATTTCCTTCCAAAGAAGTTGTGAAGGTTTCCATTTCATTTGAAACAAGTTGTGAATGTTTCCGTTTCATTCCAAAAAGGTTGTGCATGTTTCAAATTCATTCCTAAAAAGTTGTAACTATTTCCAACTCATTCGAAACAAGTTGTCACTGTTTCCATTTCATTTCAAACAAGTTGTGAATGTTTCTATTTCATTCCAGACAATGTGTGAGGGTGTCCACTTCATTCCAAACAAGTTTTGAATATTTCCATTTCATTCCAAACTAGTTCTGAATGTCACAATTTCATTACAAAGAAGTTGTGAATGTTTCCATTTCATTGGAAACAAGTTGTGAATGTTTCCATTTGTTTCCAAACAAGTTGTGAATGTTTCCAATTCAATCAAAACTAGTTGTGAATGTTTCCATTTCATTCCAAACAAGTTGTGAATGTTTCCATTTCATTCCAAACAAGTTGTGCGTGTTTCCAACTCAATCCAAACAAGTTGTCACTGTTTCCATTTCATTTCAAACAAGTTTTGAATGTTTCCATTTCTTTCCAAAGAGGTTGCAAATGTTTCTATTTCATTCTAGACAATGTGTGAGTGTGTCAACTTCATTCCAAACAAGTTTTGAATGTTTCCATTCATTCCAAACTAGTTCTGAATGTCCCAATTTCATTCCAAAGAAGTTGTGAATGTTTCCATTTCATCCCAAACAAGGTGTGGGTGTTTCCACTTCATTACAAAGAAGCTTTGATTGTTTCTGTTTCCTTCCAAAGGAGTTGTGAAGATTTCCATTTCATTTGAAACAAGTCGTGAATGTTTCCATTTCATTCCAAAAAGGTTGTGCATGTTTCAAATTCATTCCGAAAAAGTTGTAACTATTTCCAACTCATTCGAAACAAGTTGTCACTGTTTCCATTTCATTTCAAACAAGTTGTGAATGTTTCCATTTCTTTCCAAAGAGGTTGTGAATGTTTCTATTTCAATCCAGACAATGTGTGAGTGTGTCCACTTCATTCCAAATAAGTTTTGAATGTTTTTGATACGATCAAAGAAGGCACAACCAAGGAAGGCAAGGACCCACAGAAGGTTTCTAGTGGACCATTGACAAGGAAAAAGGTTAAGGAGCTCACTAGTGCACTTCAAGCTCGGATGTTGACAGATTGGCGATGTTCTGGTGGAAAAATCATATATTGATCCAAACAGATCATAATTGAGTGATTCTTGATTCATTGGAAAGCTAACATCTAGAGCTACAAATCATATGAATACCATGAAACCCAGTTTGCACGATAAGGAGGTCCAATTTAGCTTCAAAGTCGCGATTTACGAGTTATCGCTGGTTCGGTAGCAGTTGCAGTATTTTCGGAATATCCTTCTATTCAGAAGTCCATTTTGTGTGATTCAAGTGTGGTTTCGAAGCTAAGAAAGAGATCTACAACTTTTATGCTTTGCATTTTGAGAAATCATTGCTGCATCAAGTTCTAATTTCAGCTTGAAGTTGGAGACACAAGCCAGAATCACCCAAGAAGGCTATTTTTGAGTTGTTATGGCCAATCTTGTTTTGTAACGTATTTTAATTTATTTTCGTATTTATTTACATTATTTAGGATGTTATTTAGGCCATGGAATTGATTCAGGTCATTTAGGATAAAAGGAATTCGCTGCACACCTTAAACATGTGTTAAAAGTGTGTTAGAGTCCTAGTTTGACTAGGTTTTCTTGAGTCCTTTGTAACTAGGTTTCCTAGGTGACTTGGGCTGCGAATTTTGCCCAGCTTTTTACCCTAGTTTAGGCCTATATAAAGGCACATATTCTGGATGTAAATATACAGATTATTGCCGAAATAATATTGCTCTTTGGAGAGGTTTTCTCTTTGGTTCTTGGCGGACTGCCTTGGTGCACAAGTTTGCTTGTGTTCTTGGAGTTCTATACTTCTCGTTTCTAATCACAGGTTGATTAGGGGTGGGGGTTTCAAATCCAGTCTCTTTGATGTCTTGTGGAGCTTGAAAAACATCTTGGGCGCGTTTCATGGTCTTTATACCATCGGGGTTCGCATCAGTTTCCATTCATTCCAAACTAGTTCTGAATGTCACAATTTCATTACAAAGAAGTTGTGAATGTTTCCATTTCATTTGAAACAAGTTGTGAATGTTTCCATTTCTTTCCAAACAAGTTGTGAATGTTTCCAATTCAATCAAAACTAGTTGTGAATGTTTCCATTTCATTCCAAACAAGTTGTGAATGTTTCCATTTCATTCCAAACAAGTTGTGCATGTTTCAAATTTATTCCGAAGAAGTTGTGACTGTTTCCAACTCAATCCAAACAAGTTGTCACTGTTTCCATTTCATTTCAAACAAGTTGTGAATGTTTCCATTTCTTTCCAAAGAGGTTGCAAATGTTTCTATTTCATTCCAGACAATGTGTGAGTGTGTCCACTTCATTCCAAACAAGTTTTGAATGTTTCCATTCATTCCAAACTAGTTCTGAATGTCCCAATTTCATTCCAAAGAAGTTGTGAATGTTTCCATTTCATCCCAAACAAGGTGTGAGTGTTTCCACTTCATTACAAACAAGCTTTGATTGTTTCTATTTCCTTCCAAAGAAGTTGTGAAGGTTTCCATTTCATTTGAAACAAGTTGTGAATGTTTCCATTTCATTCCAAACAAGTTGTGCATGTTTCAAATTCATTCCGAAAAAGTTGTAACTATTTCCAACTCATTCGAAACAAGTTGTCACTGTTTCCATTTCATTTGAAACAAGTTGTGAATGTTTCCATTTCTTTCCAAAGAGGTTGTGAATCTTTCTATTTCATTCCAGACAATGTGTGAGTGTGTCCACTTCATTCCAAACAAGTTTTGAATGTTTCCATTCATTCCAAACTAGTTCTGAATGTCACAATTTCATTACAAAGAAGTTGTGAATGTTTCCATTTCATTGGAAACAAGTTGTGAATGTTTCCATTTCATTCCAAACAAGGTTTGAATGTTTCCATTCATTCAAAACAAGTTGTGAATGTTTCCATTTCATTTGAAACAAGTTGTGAATCAAAACTAGTCGTGAATGTCCCCATTTCAGTCCAAACAAGTTGTGAATGTTTTCATTTCATTTCAAACAAGTTTTGAATGTTTCCATTCATTCCAACTTAGTTGTGAACGTCCCCATTTCATTCCAAACAAGTTGTGAATGTTTCCATTTCTTTCCAAACAAGTTGTGAATGTTTCCATTTCGTTCCAAACAAGTTGTGAATGTTTCCATTTCAATCAAAACTAGTTGTGAATGTTTCCATTTCAATCAAAACTAGTTGTGAATGTTTCCATTTCATTCCAAACAAGTTGTGAATGTGTCCATTTCTTTCCAAACAAGTTGTGAATGTTTCCATTTCAATCAAAACTAGTTGTGAATGTTTCCATATCATTCCAAACAAGTTGGGAATGTGATGCGAACCCCGATGGTATAAAGACCATGAAACGCGCCCAAGATGTTTTTCAAGCTCCACAAGACATCAAAGAGACTGGGTTTGAAGACCCCCACCCCTAATCAACCTGTGACTAGAAACGAGAAGTATAGAACTCCAAGAACACAAGCACACTTGTGCACCAAGGCAGTCCGCCAAGAACCAAAGAGAAAACCTCTCCAAAGAGCAATATTATTTCGGCAATAATCTGTATGTTTACATCCAGAATATGTGCCTTTATATAGGCCTAAACTAGGGTTAAAATCTGGGCAAAATTCGCAGCCTATATCCCTTAAGAATCCTAGATACAAAGACATAGGAAATCCTAGTCAAATTAGGACTCTAATTCCTAGTTTGAACAAGTTCAATGAATGCAGCGTATGCCACTTGTCCAAAACTATTTAAAATTATTCCATAGCCTAAATAACTTCCTAAATAATGTATCTAAATAGGATTTGAACGAAAATAAACTATAAATACAAGATTGGCCATGAAAACTCCAAAATAGCCTTCTTGGGTGATTCTGGCTTGTGTCTCCAACTTCAAGCTGAAATTCGAACTTGATGCAGCAATGATTTCTCAAAATTCAAAGCATGAAAGTTGTAGATCTATTTCTTAGCTTCGAAACCACACTTGAATCACACAAGATGGACTTCTGAATTGAAAGATATTCCCAAAATACTGCAACTGCTTCTGAACCAGCGATAACTCGTAAATCGCGACTTTGAAGCTAAATTGGGCCTCCTTAACGTGCAAACTGGGTTTGATGGTCTGCATATGATTTGTAGCTCCAGATGTTATCTTTCCAATGAATCAAGAATTACTCAATTCTCATCTGTTTAGCTCAAGATATGATTTTTCTACCAGAACATCACCAATCTGTCAACATCCGAGCTTGAAGTGCACTAGTGAGCTCATTAGCCTTCTTCCTTGTCAATGGTCCACTAGTTATCTTTAATGGATCCTTGCCATTCTTGGTTGTGCCTTCTTTGATCATATCAGAATGTTTCCATTTCAATCAAAACTAGTTGTGAATGTTTCCATTTCATTCCAAACAAGTTGTGAATGTTTCCATTTCTTTCCAAACATGTTGTGAATGTTTCCATTTCTTTCCAAACAAGTTGTGAATGTTTCCATTTCAATCAAAACTAGTTGTGAATGTTTCCATTTCAGTCCAACCAAGTTGTGAATGTGTCCATTTCTTTCCAAACAAGTTGTGAATGTTTCCATTTCAATCAAAACTAGTTGTGAATGTTTCCATTTCATTCCAAACAAGTTGTGAATGTTTCCATTTCATTCCAAACAAGTTGTGCATGTTTCAAATTCATTCCGAAGAAGTTGTGACTGTTTCCAACTCAATCCAAACAAGTTGTCACTGTTTCCATTTCATTTCAAACAAGTTGTGAATGTTTCCATTTCTTTCCAAAGAGGTCGTAAATGTTTCTATTTCATTCCAGACAATGTGTGAGTGTGTCCACTTCATTCCAAACAAGTTTTGAATGTTTCCATTAATTCCAAACTAGTTCTGAATGTCCCAATTTCATTCCAAAGAAGTTGTGAATGTTTCCATTTCATCGCAAACAAGTTGTGAGTGTTTCCACTTCATTACAAACAAGCTGTGATTATTTCTATTTCCTTCCAAAGAAGTTGTGAAGGTTTCCTATTCATTTGAAACAAGTTGTGAATGTTTCCATTTCATTCCAAACAAGTTTTGAATGTTTCCATTCATTCGAAACTAGTTGTGAATGTTCCCATTTCATTCCAAACAAGTTGTGACTGTTTCCATTTCTTTCCAAACAAGTTGTGAATGTTTCCATTTCAATCAAAACTAGTTGTGAATGTTTCCATTTCATTGCAAACAAGTTGTGAATGTTTCCATTTCATTCCAAAAAAGTTGTGCATGTTTCAAATTCATTCCGAAGAAGTTGTGACTGTTTCCAACTCATTCGAAACAAGTTGTCACCTTTTCCATTTAATTTCAAACAAGTTGTGAATGTTTCCATTTCTTTCCAAAGAGGTTTTGAATGTTTCTATTTCATTCCAGACACTGTGTGACTGTGTCCACTTCATTCCAAACAAGTTTTGAATGTTTCCATTCATTCCAAACTAGTTCTGAATGTCCCAATTTCATTCCAAAGAAGTTGTGAATGTTTCCATTTCATTTAAAACAAGTTGTGAATGTTTCCATTTCTTTCCAAACAAGTTGTGAATGTTTCCAATTCAATCAAAACTAGTTGTGAATGTTTCCATTTCATTCCAAACAAGTTTTGAATGTTTCCATTTCATTCCAAACAAGTTGTGCATGTTTCAAATTCATTCCGAAGAAGTTGGGACTGTTTCCAACTCAATCCAAACAAGTTGTCACTGTTTCCATTTCATTTCAAAAGAGTTGTGAATGTTTCCATTTCTTTCCAAAGAGGTTGCAAATGTTTCTACTTCATTCCAGACAACGTGTGAGTGTGTCCACTTCATTCTAAACAAGTTTTGAATGTTTCCATTCATTCCAAACTAGTTCTGAATGTCCCAATTTCATTCCAAAGAAGTTGTGAATGTTTCCATTTCATCCCAAACAAGTTGTGAGTGTTTCCACTTCATTACAAACAAGCTGTGATTGTTCCTATTTCCTTCCAAAGAAGTTGTGAAGGTTTCCATTTCATTTAAACAAGTTGTGAATGTTTCCATTTTAATCCAAACAACTTTTGAATGTTTCCATTCATTCCAAACTAGTTGTGAATGTTCCCATTTCATTCCAAACAAGTTGTGAATGTTTCCATTTCTTTCCAAACAAGTTGTGAATGTTTCCATTTCAATCAAAACTAGTTGTGAATGTTTCCATTTCAATCAAAACTAGTTGTGAATGTTTCCATTTCATTCAAAACAAGTTGTGAATGTGTCCATTTCTTTCCAAACAAGTTGTGAATGTTTCCATTTCAATCAAAACTAGTTGTGAATGTTTTCATTTCATTCCAAACAAGTTGGGAATGTTTCCATTTCATTCCAAAAAAGTTGTGCATGTTTCAAATTCATTCCGACGAAGTTGTGACTGTTTCCAACTCATTCGAAACAAGTTGTCACTATTTCCATTTCATTTCAAACAAGTTGTGAATGTTTCCATTTCTTTCCAAAGAGGTTGTGAATGTTTCTATTTCATTCCAGACACTGTGTGAGTGTGTCCACTTCATTCCAAACAAGTTTTGAATGTTTCCATTCATTCCAAACTAGTTCTGAATGTCCCAATTTCATTACAAAGAAGTTGTGAATGTTTCCATTTCATTTGAAACAAGTTGTGAATGTTTCC